>OY757017.1:146407854-147803023 GCA_963580285.1 Lucinisca nassula
GTGCTGCTCTCGAAAAAAAGGAGTAGGGTATAGTTGCAACCTCCATATGGGGAACCTCCACCACAGGAGCATCTCTCCACCGTGGGAACACAACGCAACTACAACTGCAACTGCAAGTTTAAATGATGAGAAGAATAACTCTCACCTGCCCGTCTGTCCGTTCGATCGTGTTTCAGTCTGTCTATAATAGAGTGTTATACGGACCTCCGTGACCTAGTGGGTGAGAGCGATGACTCTTAGCCATTAGGTCTCTAACCATTGTGGTTCGAGCATGGCTCGGGTCACATGTGAGACGCCGAGTTCTGCAACTGAAGGTGTGGTGGTTTTTCTCCGGACACTCCGGTTTTCGTCAACTACTGATTAACGATGGGCTCGATATGAGTAAAATAATCTTGAAATTTTTGTAAAACCCAAACCAAACCAATAGAGTTAGGTGTACTGCAGGCACACGCGCGGCTGACTGACATATGGTACTCTGAATTTTGCCTGCTCCATAGGCTGGGACTTTTTTTTTATTGAGTGGGGGGGGGGGGGGGGGGGTCAACAAACCTTTAGTATTTCGGGTGTAGGTTAGGGGTTAACAAAAATGGTCTTTTTTATGGGTACACGCCATTTAGCAGATATTTTGAAGATGTCGACTCTAAAACATACCATTTGGGGGTGAGAGCCAAAAAGTCATTGGTAATTTTATTCCTTCGCTTTTAAAAAAAACCGCCTCCGTCGGTCTCTCCGTCCGTTTGTCCGCCTGTCTGACCATTTGATTTTGGCACCGCCCCTCCCAGGTGAGGGGTCCAACGGTCAAATATCAATTACATTTAATAACAAAGTCAGTTTTATACATTTTGATATCAAACTTTGCAGAATTAATGATTGATAGAATATGTAAAATACTTTGAACGGAATTTTGGTTGCGACCACTGGATAATGCCTAAGGGGTCGGATTTGGAGGTCGGATCAAAGTTTTAATAAGGGAGTGGGAGCGGCGATTAAACTGCTTCATGAATAAATTACACTCATTCTCAAATGAATTGGGATATTGCAGTCGCCGTATATTTTCTGAAACCAAGCAGTCATTTTACCCAAAACATACGTTTATATGACAGAACAACAGGTTCCAAAGATATCATGATAAACCTCCTGTAGAAAAGTACCTTTTCAGGGAAAATGAGCCACGGGAAAGCCTGGTTTTATAATGTTCGAGACTGTCGCTTTTCGAATTCTCTTTGTTTGCACACTTACATATTTGCAATTCCACTAGACAGGAAAGGGTTAGGTGGTTTCCATAAAATTTACATATTCTGGGTAGGGAAATAACTACCATTAGTAGGACCACATGGAGTCTAACTAAGTATTTTGCCCCGATTATGGCTGTCGCCGAAATTTAATTAAGCATTGTAATGTACGAGACGACGTTTATCTTCTTGATATTTCAAAACAACGTTTAGGTTTTTATCCACAGAAACATGACCAAATGGAGATTCTAAATTATAATAAACATATAAGGTCGTTTGGTGTTACCTGTACAATAGGAAATTAAAAATACTTGCCATACAAAAATGTGCATGGATTTGTTGCAAAAATGCATGCAATGTTCGCGATCATTATACCAGGCTTATTACGCATGTATCGACAAAAAATGTTAGATTGAATTAAACTCCCGCAATGTGTGACTAACACAAATACATCATCTGGAACGAAAATAATAATTTGATGTTGAAATTCCCTCATTCCCAGTGTTTTGTAATGTTCGAGACCGGTAATGTTCAATACCGAAAATTGTTAGTCTTACAGCTTGATCACATTGCTCTCACGTGGCACGGTTTTCCATTACCAGATTACGTAGTAGAAAGTGTCTGCAGACGACATGGTTGCCTTTTCCGGTGTTTGATGGGTGGGGAAGTCGGCAGACAATACCACTATAAGGGAAAACAGAAGTCATATTTTGTTTTTAAATATCTGAATAGAAACTTTTTATCGTTTTCCAATATTATTTGCCACAATTAATATTGTTCAATTAATTTGGTTCCACCAAAAATCATTATTAATGAACAACATTTGCACGCTAGCAAGATCATTATTCTATTGCAATAAGCAGTGGATGTATACGATGAAATGTCCGCTACATTTGGTATCGAACATGACAGGTTTGCTATGTTGACCGTCCAGGGATAATGACTGCAAATAAATTAACTATTTTGAATTGTGCAACCTTATTTGTGTAAAATGAACACGTTTAGTGATATACATGTTTGCTACATTTCTACCAATAGCTGTAAACAGTAACAATGTTGATTCAAAATTTATTACTTATTTTCTATTTTGGATTTGAGTCCCATAGCTTATAATCTTTTCCAAAATATTATTTGCCAGAATGAATATTTCAATATGAATTGTGCAATGTCAAGAAGGCACTTAAACTCTCCAATTTGTACTTCCAAATGCATATTTTAACTGATAAAAAACATTGTAAGTGCAGTTTATGTTACTAAAATAATGTTATCGAACATTACAAATTGTATCGAACATCCCAACCTAAAATAAATATGTTTATTTGAGGGTATGCTGGTTTACTCTTGATTATGTTAACTAGATACAACAAATATAATATCAGATTCCTTTTCAATTTTACATGTAGAAATGGTAAAGTTGCATAGGATGTCCCTTTACCGTGTATGGTAATGTCCGAGACCATCATAGCTGCCATTTACAGACATGCATATGTTTACTTTTCTTAGAACTTTTTTTACAAACTCTACAAAGCGTGTTACTTTCTTCAAGCTGGTAGACAAAACTGGTTACATTTTGAAGACTGTATAGAAAAATATTGCTCTGGAATGCACTGTAATGTTCGATACTGAATTCTCGTAGTTGTATCATTAATTTTACACACTGGATTGTTGAGAACACAAGGCCATGCGATTGTTGTGTGTTTATATATGAGAGATATGTCTTTTAATGTTTCGGCTGCCTTAAGAACGCAGTTTATCTGTCAGGAGAGCATTTTTTATACATAAAAGTATATACCGAGGCTTTTGTGCGTAATAGTGACATCATGTTTTAAAAGCATATGACTGAACATGCACTGTTACATTAGTTAGATCCAAAATTGAATGAAAACGACACTTAACAGCTATAGTGTCAGTTAATCACGATAGTAGACTACTAGACTTATAGAAACAAAATCACTGTAATGACCGCGACTTTTTACATATAATTCTTATAAACGTATTGCTTATGTTGATTGTTTATCTAAAGTAATATTACTTGTGTTCCTTACTTACCACTCAATACCTGTTCAAATGCAATAGTCGCAAGTGATCTAGCTATTATGTGCTTCTCTTAAATTAAAACGAAAGATGTATGTTTTCAGAATACTATTTCTTTTTCTGTATTCTCTAATCAACCCTGAATTTTATTCAAAATGGTTATTCCTTTCTTTACCATATATATGACCATATGATCAATTTTGTCCTCGCTTAATAACCCGGTCGTAAGTTTCTGTCATTGCGAGCTGCGGTCTCTTGATTTTTGTGATGTTAAAGAAGTGGGTAACGAACAAATAGATTGTAGCGTACATTTCTCACAATCAAAATTTATCAAAATACCGACATATTTCTAACTGTTGGGGTGAAATAACTTTTCATTTCTTGATCAAGGAATTTTAACTGAGTATAGGTACATGTAAATACTTTATTGTGAACATATCGGTGACTGAATTTAAGTTTTGTTTGTTTGATTTGAGGTTTAACGTCCCCGTCAACACTGTAAAGGTCATTTTGGAGACGCTGCTTCCAATTTTGTGGGACTTTTACCCGACATTGAGATGAAATGACATCTCAAGCCCTGTCGCCCAATGAAACCAATAGGGTTTATTAGCATGGACGGTCCGCCTCGCACCGCGGTTCCTGGACAGGCTTAGATCCTCTAAGCGGTTTACCAGTACTAGTGTGCGGGCCGGATTCAGCTCTGCGTGGAAGCATCATGCAGCTCATATATTTCTTCAAGCCCCTATGGGCGGGGGCTGGACTGAATTTAAGTAACTTTATAATTTGACTTTTTGAACGGCTAAAATCCCAATTCATTTGAGAATGAGTGATTGTTGGCACAGCATTCCCCTCATACCAGAAGCTATTTGAATGTTGTTGTTTTTTTTCTCTTGCTGCACAACAGCTCAGTGGATTTAAAGAATTGCTGTTAGGAAATTGGGAGTTAACGTCCCAATTGACATGATTACTGTGTAGGCTTTCATCCTGTAAAGCTGGAGTGTAAATAATATATACCGCCTGTGTCCCCTCCTGGAGTTAAGGCGAAATCTGAAGAAAGAAAAAATATTAAAAACATTTTTCGTGCCAAATGCAATAAAGAAATAAGTAGACACATTATAATTATGCAAAGCAAGCTAGCTAATTGTAGAGTATTGTTTTAAGTAAGCTACATTTTGAAAATATTTTAGAGGGTCCGATTATATTATGGATATTTTTGGATTACGCTGTAAAGCTTTTTATTTGTTAGGGTAAAACACTTAATGCTGCACCCCACCCTATATAGCATACAAAAGCCAAAGTATCCCCTGTACTTAACGTGAAGCAACTGCAAGACTACCCATCATTGCTCCACGCAGGACACATTTCCAAATCTACCGGAGCGGATGCTTGCTCTGCGATAAACTCGAAGTAACTACATGACCTGTCCATTCCATTGTTCTACGCCCGGCACGTTACCAATTCTACATGAGTGGTGGCTTGCACTGTGGTGGCCTTGCTGGCTCTGTGCTAGTACTGTGAACAAGTAAAAGACATTCCCAGTACTTCCAGAGGTGCATTCAACAAAACGGGCTCCCGCCGAGTGCTCGTCTGTTCGTAGACTGGTTCCCTCTCCCTATAGCTCAATAGCTTTCGCATAAAGGGATCGGTAATATGCGAAAGCTATTGCGCCTTAGGGTGAGGGAACCTGTCTACGAAACAGGCGAGCGCTCGGCGGGCGCCCGCGTTGTTGAACGCACCTCTGATAAGTGGCTTCCGCTGTGCATGAAACGCAGTAAGTACAGGCTACCTCCACGCTGGGCACATTCTCAGTACTACATGAGCGGTGGTCTCCTCTGTGCATGAAACACAGTAAGTATAGGCTACCTCTTTGCTTGGCACATTCTCAGTACTACTTGAGCGGGGCCTCCTCTGTGATGGAAACAGAGCAAGTATAGACTACCTCCACTATGGGCACATTCCCAGTATTACCCTAGCAGTGGCTTCATCTGTGCTGGAAACACAGCAGATATAGGCTATCACCACGCTGGGTACATTCGTTGTATTGTCCGAGAAGTCACGCACCTTATGTTGGAACCACAGGCTACCTCTTATTCACGCTGGGAACATTCCCAGTATTACACGACCAATATAAACCACTGTGCTGGAAAAAGTATAGGCTACCTCCATGGTGGGCACGTTAACAGTACTATCCTTTCAGTTGCTTCCTCGAGCTGGAAACACTTGAAATATAGGCTTCAAATAAATATCACGGTTGGCAACTTTGCTTCCCTCTTTGTGATTGCACACCGGTGGGTCGGGCCTAAGAATATATGACGGTTCCAGCGTAAAAACATAGATGGAATATCAATTTTTGTTATTCTTTATGTTGGTTGCCGCCTGATGCTCCGTCTTTGGTCGGGCCCCTCGGGGTCTAACTGTTGGTTTTCTTTTGCTCCAGTATTTCTGTTGTTGTATGCTGTAGAGTCCTCAACCTTGTTTCATCTCTGTAGTTTGTTTTATTTGTATGTTAGGATATGCTACACTGTTGAGTTAGGAAGCCTTCATGCGGTCTAAATAAAATTTATGTCTGTACCGCGACAGAAGTAAGGGCAAGGATTGTGGCCACGTAAAATCGATTTAAACCCCCCCCCCCCCCACCCAGTGGAATTTTTCTACTGACCGTTCAAAGGCGGTTCTTCTGTGGCTGTCGATTTATGTTTTTTGTTTGTTACTTAGTGTGTGTATCACTTGTGTATTTTTATTTTGGATGGCCTATAGGTCATTTTGTGGGAAAGTACCTGTCCTTTGGGCCTTCCTCTGTTTGGGTTCCCATTATGATCTGGTAAGTTCGTGTTTGTGTTTCTTTCCCTTTGGTGTCTTTTGTGGGTGGAGTAAGTTAATTGTATCGATTCCTGATCTTTGTTTTACTTTTACTTTTCACCCAGTTTCAAGTTTCATGTTTATTCAGAAACACCAGGCCAATCGGCCCATCTGTTTTACAACATATATAATACATACAGTAGATGTGACAAAAGCGGACTGATGTTAATTAGAAAAACACATAACAAAGTACAATAATGGTGTACATCCGATTGATATGTAAACTATTTTTTTTTTCAAACATGAATCTCCATCAAGAAAACAGGCCTATATAATTTCGACCCGTTTGAACCCCACTTTTACACAGTAAAACTGGGATCAACAGGGGTATATATAATTCTCCTAATGCCCGCCCATAGACATGCGTCGTGGGCACCCATCAGAACCGCCTCAGTGCGGCGGCTCTAATGAGTGCCCACAAACCATGTTCAAAGCATAAGCAAGAAAATTAGCACAATTCTTTATCAGACAATTTTCATTATTTTGGAGGTAAAATTAAATATAGATAGGCCTGTTTTTGTAATGTGGTATTTGCCTTGGAGAAGGTACATCCTTAAGGATGAAGGATCATGTAAAGAAGTATTGTTCCGTAGTTTTAAAGGCCTTAAAACATAAAGCGATTTTTTTATTAACTGTTTAGACTATGAAGTAAACATTTCAATTAATATATGTTTATTGGGTCTTGTTCTGAAATATTTAGGTCAAAGCGAGCTTCTTAAGTCAGTATATCTAGTGTATTCGAGTGTAAAATGAAACTCGTCTTCAAGCATTCCACAAGTTGAACAAAGCCAATTTTCAAACAGAATAGAATTCGGTTTGGCCCACCTTCCAACTTCAGACTCTAGTCTGTTCGAAGAAAGCACAGCAAGTATAGGCTACCTTCATGATGGACACAATTCCCAGTTATAACCGAGCACTAGCTTCCTTTGCTGGAAACACAGCAGGTATAGGCTACCTCCCATCCACCATTGGCTCATTCCGAGTATTACAATAGCAGTGTATTCAACGTGCTTGAAACCGATCACGTACATGTATAGGCTACCTCACCAGTGGACAGGTTACCAGTACTATCCCAGCAGTCGCTTTCTTTGAGTTTGAACCACTTCAAGAATAGGCTACACTAACGCTGGACACATTACCAGAACTATCTGTGCTGTGGCTTGCACCGTGCAGGAAACACATCAAGTAAAGGTTACCTACACGCTGTGTCCATTCACAGTACTACCTGAGGCTTAGCTTCCTCTGTGCTGGAAACACAGCACTATAAGGCTACCTCCACGCTGGGAACATTCCCAGTACTACCTGAGCACTAGCTTCCCCTATTCTGGAAACATAGCACTATAAGGCTACCTCCACGCTGGGAACATTCCCAGTACTATCTGAGCACTAGCTTCCCCTGTGCTAGAAACACAGCACTATATGGTTACCTCCACGCAGGGCACATTCCCTGTACTACCTGAACGCTAGCGCTTCCTCTGTGCTTGAAACACAGTGCTATAACACTACATCCGCGCTGGGAACACTCCCAATACTACCTGAGGACTAGCTTCCTCTGTGCTGGAAACACAGCACTATAAGGCTGCATCCACGCTGGGAACATTCCCAGTACTACCTGAGTACTAGGTCCCTCTGTGCTAGAAACACAGCACTATAAGGCTACCTCCACGCTGGGCACATTCACAGTTCTACCTGAGCACTAGCGCTTCCTCTGTGCAGGAAACACAGCACTATAAGGCTACCTCCACGCTTAGAACATTCCCAATACTACCAAAGAACTAGCTTCCTCTCAGTTAGAAACAAAGCACAATAAGGCTACCTCCACACTGGGAATATTCCCAGTACTACCTGAGTACTAGGTCCCTCTGTGCTAGAAACACAGCACTATAAGGCCACCTCCACGCTGGGCACATTCACAGTTCTACCTGAGCACTAGCGCTTCCTCTGTGCAGGAAACACAGCACTATAAGGCTACCTCCACGCTTAGAACATTCCCAATACTACCAAAGAACTAGCTTCCTCTCAGCTAGAAACAAAGCACAATAAGGCTACCTCCACACTGCGAACATTCCCAGTACTATCTAAGAACTAGCTTCCCCTCTGCTGGAAACACAGCACTATAGAGCTACCTCCACGCTGGGAACATTCCTAGTACTACATGAACACAAGCTTCCTCTGTGCTGGAAACACAGCTCTATAAGGCTACCTCCACACTGGGAACATTTCCATTTCCCTGAGCACTAGGTTCTTCTGTGCTGGAAACATAGCAGTATAAGACTACCTCCACGCTGGGAACATTCCTAGTACTACCTGAACACTATTTTCCTCTGTGCTGGAAACACAGCTCTATAAGGCTACCTCCACACTGGGAACATTCCCAGTACTACCTAAGAACTAGCTTCCTCTCTGCTGGAAACACAGCACTATAGAGCAACCTCCTAGCTGGGAACATTCACAGTACTTCATGAGCACTAGCGCTTCCTCTGTGCTGGAAACATAGCCCTATAGGGCTACCTCCACCATGGGAACATTCCCATTTATAACCGAGCACTAGCTTCCTCTGTGCTGGAAAAACAGCACTATAAGGCTACCTCCACGCTGGGAACATTCAGAGTTATACCTTAGCACTAGCTTCCTCTTTGCTGGAAACATAGAACTATAAAGCTACCTAAACACTAGGCACATTCCCAGTACTACGTGAGGACTAGCTTCTTCTGTGATGGAGACACAGCATTATAAGGCTACCTCCACGCTGGGAACATTCCCAGAACTACCAGAGCACTAGCGCTTCCTATGTGCTAGAAGCACAGCACTGTAGGGCTACATCCACGCTGGGAACATTCCCAGTACTAACTGAGCACTAGCTTCCCCTGTGCTAGAAACACAGCACTATAAGGCTACCTCCACGCTGGTTACATTCCCGGTACTACCTGAGGACTAGCTTCTCCTGTGCTGGATCCACAGCACTAAAAGGCTACCTCCACGCACGGCACATTCCCTGTACTATCTGTGCACTAGCGCTTCATATGTCAAACGCAGCACTATAAGGCTATCTCCATGCTGGGAACATTTCCTGTACTACCTGAGCACTAGCACTTCCTATGTGCTAGAAACACAGCACTATAAGGCTACATCCACGCTGGACACATTCCCTGTACTACCTGAGCACTAGCGCTTCCTATGTGGTAGAAACACAGCACTGTAAGGCTACCTCCACGCTGGGAACATTCCCAGTACTACCTGAGTACTAGATTCCTCTGTGCTAGAAACACAGCACTATAAGGCTACCTCCACGCTGGGCACATTCACAGAACTACCTGAGCACTAGCGCTTCCTATGTGCTAGAAACACAGCACTGTAAGGCTACCTCAACGCTGGGAACATTCCCAGTACTACATGAACTTCCTATCTGAGGACTAGCTTCTCCTGTGCAGGATAGACAGCACTAAAAGGCTACCTTCACGCACGGCACATTCCCTGTACTATCTGTGCACTAGCGCTTCCTATGAGCTACAAACGCAGCACTATAAGGCTATCTCCACGCTGGGAACATTCCCAGTACTACCTGAGTGCTAGATTCCTCTGTGCTAGAAACACAGCACTATAAGGCTACCTCCACGCTGGGCACATTCACAGTACTACCTGACACTAGCGCTTCCTATGTGCTAGAAACACAGCACTGTAAGGCTACCTCCACGCTGGGAACATTCCCAGTACTACCTGAACTTCCTATCTGAGGACAAGCTTCTCCTGTGCTGGATACACATCACTATAAGGCTACCTCCACTCTTGGCACATTCCCTGTACTACCTGAGCACTAGCGCTTCCTCTGTGCTGGAAACACAGCACTATAAGGCTACATCCACGCTGTGAACATTCCCAAGCTTCTCCTGTGCTGGATACACATCACTATAAGGCTACCTCCACTCTTGGCACATTCCCTGTACTACCTGAGCACTAGCGCTTCCTCTGTGCTGGTAACACAGCACTATAAGGCTACATCCACGCTGTGAACATTCCCAATACTACCTGAGGACTAGCTTCCTCTGTGCTGGAAACACAGCACTATAAGGCTATATCCACGCTGGGGACATTCCCAGTATTACCTGAGCACAAGATTCCTCTGTGCTAGAAACACAGCACTATAAGGCCACCTCCACGCTGGGCACATTCTAGCGCTTCCTCTGTGCTGGAAACACAACACTATATGGCTACCTCCACGCTGGGAACATTCCCCATACTACCTGAGGACTAGCTTCCTCTGTGCTGGATACACAGCACTAAAAGTCTATCTCCACGCTGGGAACATTCCCAGTAATACCTTGAGCACTAGCTTCTTCTGTGCTGGAAACATAGCATTATAAGACTACATCCACGCTAGGAACATTCCTAGTACTACATGAACACTAGCTTCCTTTGTGCTGGAAACACAGCCATATAAGGCTACCTCCACGCTGGGAACATTCCCAGTACTGCCTAAGAACTAGCTTCCTCTCTGCTGGAAACACAGCACAATAGATCTACCTCAACGCTGGGAACATTCCGAGTACTTCCTCTGTGCTGGAAACATAGCCCTATAGGGTATCTCCACGCTGGGAACATTCCCAGTTATAACCGAGCACTAGCTTCCTCTGTGCTGGAAACACAGCACTATAAGACTACCTCCACGCTGGGAACATTGAGACTTATACCTTAGCACTAGCTTCCTCTGTGCTGGAAACATAGAACTATAAGGCTACATAAACACTGGACACATTCCAAGTACTTCCTGAGGATTAGCTTCCTCTGTGCTGGAAACACAGCACTATAAGGCTACCTCCACGCTGGGAACATTCCCAGTACAACCTGAGCACTAGCGCTTCATATGTGCTAGAAACACAGCACATTAAGGCTACCTCCACGCTGGGCACATTTCCTGTACTACCTGACCACAGCGCTTCCTCTGTGCTGGAAACACAGCACTATAAGGCTACCTCCACGCTGGGAACATTCCCAATACTGCCTGAGGACTAGCTTCCTCTTTGCTGGAAACACAGCACTATAAGGCTATCTCCATGTTGGGAACATTTCCTGTACTACCTGAGCACTAGCGCTTCCTATGTGCTAGAAACACAGCACTATAAGGCTACATCCTCGATGGACACATTCCCTGTACTACCTGAGCACTAGCGCTTCATATGTGCTAGAAACACAGCACATTAAGGCTACCTCCACGCTGGGCACATTCCCTGTACTACCTGACCACAGCGCTTCCTCTGTGCTGGAAACACAGCACTACAAGGCTACCTCCACGCTGGGAACATTCCCAATACTGCCTGAGGACTAGCTTCCTCTTTGCTGGAAACACAGCACTATAAGGCTATCTCCATGTTGGGAACATTTCCTGTACTACCTGAGCACTAGCGCTTCCTATGTGCTAGAAACACAGCACTGTAAGGCTACCTCCACGCTGGGAACATTCCCAGTACTACCTGAGTACTAGATTCCTCTGTGCTAGAAACACAGCACTATAAGGCTACCTCCACGCTGGGCACATTCACAGTACTACCTGAGCACTAGCGCTTCGTATGTGCTAGAAACACAGCACTGTAAGGCTACCTCCACGCTGGGAACATTCCCAGTACTACCTGAGGACTAGCTTCTTATCTGAGGACTAGCTTCTCCTGTGCTGGATACACAGCACTAAAAGGCTACCTTCACGCACGGCACATTCCCTGTACTATCTGTGCACTAGCGCTTCCTATGTGCTACAAACACAGCACTATAAGGCTATCTCCACGCTGGGAACATTCCCAGTACTACCTGAGTGCTAGATTCCTCTGTGCTAGAAACACAGCACTATAAGGCTACCTCCACGCTGGGCACATTCACAGTACTACCTGAGCACTAGCGCTTTCTATGTGCTAGAAACACAGCACTGTAAGGCTACCTCCACGCTGGGAACATTCCCAGTATTATCTGAGCACTAGCTTCCCCTGTGCTAGAAACACATCACTATAAGGCTACCTCCACTCTTGGCACATTCCCTGTACTACCTGAGCACTAGCGTTTCCTCTGTGCTGGAAACACAGCACTATAAGGCTACATCCACGCTGTGAACATTCCCAATACTACCTGGGGACTAGCTTCCTCTGTGCTGGAAACACAGCACTATAAGGCTACATCCACGCTGGGGACATTCCCGGTATTACCTGAGCACAAGATTCCTCTGTGCTAGAAACACAGCACTATAAGGCCACCTCCACGCTGGGCATATTCTAGCGCTGCCTCTGTGCTGGAAACACAGCACTATATGGCTACCTCCACGCTGGGAACATTCCCCATACTACCTGAGGACTAGCTTCCTCTGTGCTGGATACACAGCACTAAAAGTCTATCTCCACGCTGGGAACATTCCCAGTAATACATTGAGCACTAGCTTCTTCTGTGCTGGAAACACAGCCATATAAGGCTACCTCCACGCTAGGAACATTCCTAGTACTACATGAACACTAGCTTCCTTTGTGCTGGAAACACAGCCATATAAGGCTACCTCCACGCTGGGAACATTCCCAGTACTACCTAAGAACTAGCTTCCTCTCTGCTGGAAACACAGCACAATAGATCTACCTCCACGCTGGGAACATTCCCAGTACTTCCTCTGTGCTGGAAACATAGCGCTATAGGGTATCTCCACGCTGGGAACATTCCCAGTTATAACCGAGCACTAGCTTCCTCTGTGCTGGAAACACAGCACTATAAGACTACCTCCACGCTGAGAACATTGAGACTTATACCTTAGCACTAGCTTCATCTGTGCTGGAAACATAGAAATATAAGGCTATATAAACCATGGACACATTCCAAGTACTACCTGAGGATTAGCTTACTCTGTGCTGGAAACACAGCACTATAAGGCTACCTCCACGCTGGGAACATTCCCAGTACTACCTGAGCACTAGCGCTTCATATGTGCTGGAAACACAGCACTATAAGGCTACCTCCACGCTGGGAACATTCCCAATACTGCCTGAGGACTAGCTTCCTCTTTGCTGGAAACACAGCTCTATAAGGCTACCTCCACGCTGGGCACATTCCCTGTACTACCTGACCACTAGCGCTTCCTCTGTGCTGGAAACACAGCACTATAAGGCTACCTCCACGCTGGGAACATTCCCAATACTGCCTGAGGACTAGCTTCCTCTTTGCTGGAAACACAGCACTATAAGGCTACCTCCACATTGGGAACACTCATTACTACCTGAGCACTAAATTCCTCTGTGCTAGAAACACAGCACTATGAGGCTACCTCCGTGCTGGGCACATTCACAGTACTACCTGAGCACTAGCGCTTCCTCTGTGCTGGAAGAACAGGACTATAAGGCTACCTCCACGCTGGGAACATTCTCAATTCTACCTGAGGACTAGCTTCCCCTGTGCTGGAAACACAGAAATATAAGGCTACCTCCACGCTGGGAACATTCCCAATACTACCTAAGGGCTAGCGTCCTTTGTGCTGGAAACACAGCATTATAAGGCTACCTCCACGCTGGGAACATTCCCAATACTACCTGAGGACTAGCTTCCTCTGTGCTGGAAACACATCACTATAAGGCTATCTCCACGCTGGGAACAACACCAGTACTACCTGAGCACTAGGTTCCTATCTGAGGACTAGCTTCTCCTGTGCTGGATACACAGCACTATAAGGCTACCTCCACGCTGGGAACATTCCCAGTACTACCTGAGCACTAGCGCTTCATATGTGCTGGAAACACAGCACTATAAGGCTAACTCCACGCTGGGAACATTCCCAATACTGCCTGAGGACTAGCTTCCTCTTTGCTGGAAACACAGCACTATAAGGCTACCTCCACGCTGGGCACATTCCCTGTACTGCCTGACCACAAGCGCTTCCTCTGTGCTGGAAACACAGCACTATAAGGCTACCTCCACGCTGGGAACATTCCCAATACTGCCTGAGGACTAGCTTCCTCTTTGCTGGAAACACAGCACTATAAGGCTACCTCCACATTGGGAACACTCATTACTACCTGAGCACTAAATTCCTCTGTGCTAGAAACACAGCACTATGAGGCTACCTCCGTGCTGGGCACATTCACAGTACTACCTGAGCACTAGCGCTTCCTCTGTGCTGGAAGAACAGGACTATAAGGCTACCTCCACGCTGGGAACATTCTCAATTCTACCTGAGGACTAGCTTCCCCTGTGCTGGAAACACAGCACTATAAGGCTACCTCCACGCTGGGAACATTCCCAATACTACCTAAGGACTAGCGTCCTTTGTGCTGGAAACACAGCACTATAAGGCTACCTCCACGCTGGGAACATTCCCAATACTACCTGAGGACTAGCTTCCTCTGTGCTGGAAACACAGCACTATAAGGCTATCTCCACGCTGGGAACAACACCAGTACTACCTGAGCACTAGGTTCCTATCTGAGGACTAGCTTCTCCTGTGCTGGATACACAGCACTAAAAGGCTACCTTCACGCACGGCACATTCCCTGTACTATCTGTGCACTAGCGCTTCCTATGTGCTACAAACACAGCACTATAAGGCTATCTCGACCCTGGGAACATTCCCAGTACTACCTGAGTGCTAGATTCCTCTGTGCTAGAAACACAGCACTATAAGGCTACCTCCACGCTGGGCACATTCACAGTACTACCTGAGCACTAGCGCTTTCTATGTGCTAGAAACACAGCACTGTAAGGCTACCTCCACGCTGGGAACATTCCCAGTACTATCTGAGCACTAGCTTCCCCTGTGCTAGAAACACATCACTATAAGGCTACCTCCAGTCTTGACACATTCCCTGTACTACCTGAGCACTAGCGCTTCCTCTGTGCTGGAAACACAGCACTATAAGGCTACATCCACGCTGTGAACATTCCCAATACTACCTGAGGACTAGCTTCCTCTGTGCTGGAAACACAGCACTATAAGGCTACATCCACGCTGGGGACATTCCCAGTATTACCTGAGCACAAGATTCCTCTGTGCTAGAAACACAGCACTATAAGGCCACCTCCACGCTGGGCATATTCTAGCGCTGCCTCTGTGATGGAAACACAACACTATATGGCTACCTCCACGCTGGAAACATTACCCATACTACCTGAGGACAAGCTTCCTCTGTGCTGGATACACAGCACTAAAAGTCTATCTCCACGCTGGGAACATTCCCAGTAATACCTTGAGCACTAGCTTCTTCTGTGCTGGAAACTTGGCATTATAAGACTACCTCCACGCTGGGAACATTCAGAGTTATACCTTAGCACTAGCTTCCTCGGTGCTGGAAACATAAAACTATAAGGCTACCTAAACACTGGGCACATTCCCAGTACTACCTGAGGACTAGCTTCCTCTCTGCTGGAAACACAGCACAATAGATCTACCTCCGCGCTGGGAACATTCCCAGTACTTCCTCTGTGCTGGAAACATAGCGCTATAGGGTATCTCCACGCTGGGAACATTCCCAGTTATAACCGAGCACTAGCTTCCTCTGTGCTGGAAACACAGCACTATAAGACTACCTCCACGCTGAGAACATTGAGACTTATACCTTAGCACTAGCTTCCTCTGTGCTGGAAACATAGAAATATAAGGCTACATAAACACTGGACACATTCCAAGTACTACCTGAGGATTAGCTTACTCTGTGCTGGAAACACAGCACTATAAGGCTACCTCCACGCTGGGAACATTCCCAGTACTACCTGAGCACTAGCGCTTCATATGTGCTAGAAACACAGCACATTAAGGCTACCTCCACGCTGGGCACATTCCCTGTACTACCTGACCACTAGCGCTTCCTCTGTGCTGGAAACACAGCACTATAAGGCTACCTCCACGCTCGGAACATTCCCAATACTGCCTGAGGATTAGCTTCCTCTTTGCTGGAAACACAGCACTATAAGGCTACCTCCACACTGGGAACACTCATTACTACCTGAGCACTAAATTCCTCTGTGCTAGAAACACAGCACTATGAGGCTACCTCCGTGCTGGGCACATTCACAGTACTACCTGAGCACTAGCGCTTCCTCTGTGCTGGAAGAACAGGACTATAAGGCTACCTCCACGCTGGGAACATTCTCAATACTACCTGAGGACTAGCTTCCCCTGTGCTGGAAACACAGCAATATAAGGCTACCTCCACGCTGGGAACATTCCCAATACTACCTAAGGACTAGCGTCCTTTGTGCTGGAAAAACAGCACTATAAGGCTACCTCCACGCTGGGAACATTCCCAATACTACCTGAGGACTAGCTTCCTCTGTGCTGGAAACACAGCACTATAAGGCTATCTCCACGCTGGGAACAACACCAGTACTACCTGAGCACTAGGTTCCTCTGTGCTAGAAACACAGCACTATAAGGCTACCTCCACGCTGGGCACATTCACAGTACTACCTGAGCTCTAGCGCTTCCTCTGTGCTGGAAACACAGCACTATAAGGCTAACTCCATGCTGGGAACATTCCCAAAACTACCTGAGGACTAGCTTCCTCTGTGCTTGATACACAGCACTAAAAGGCCACCTCCACGCTGGGAACATTCACAGTACTACCTGAGCACTAGCTTCCTCTGCGATGGAAACATAGCACTATAAGACTACCTTCACGCTGGGAACATTCCTAGTTCTACCTGAACTGAAAACTAAGCACTATAAGGCTATCTCCACGCTGAGAATATTCCCAATACTCCCTGAGGACTGGCTTCGTCTGTGCTAGAAACACAACACTATAAGGCTACCTCCACACTGGGAACACTCCCAGTACTACCTGAGCACTAGGTTCTTCTGTGCTGGAAACACAGCACTATAAGGCTACCTCCATGCTGGGAACATTCCCAATACTACCTGAGGACTAGCTTCCTCTGTGCTTGATACACAGCACTGAAAGGCTACAACCACGCTGGGAACATTCCAAGTACTACCTGAGCACTAGCTTCCTTTGTGCTGGAAACATAGCACTATAGAGCTACCTCCACGCTGGGAACATTCCTAGTTCTACCTGAAAACTAGCTTCCTCTGTGCTGGAAACACAGCCCTGTAAGGCTACCTCCACGCTGGGAACATTCCCAGTACTACCTAAGTACACGCATCCTCTCTGCTGGAAATACAGCGCTATAGAGCCACCTCCACGCTGGGAACATTCCCAGTAGTTCCTGAGCACTAGCTGGACACATAGCACTATTAGGCTACCTCCACGATGGGAACATTCCCAGTTATAACAGAGCACTAGCTTACTCTGTGCTGGAAACACAGCACTTTAAGGCTACTTCCACGATGGGAACAGCCAGAGTTTTACCTTAGCACTAGCTTCCTCTGTGCTGGAAACAGAACTATAAGGCTACCTCCACACTGGGAACATTCCCAGTACTACCTGAGGACTAGCTTCCTCTATGCTGGAAACATAGCACCATAAGGCTACCTCCACGCTGGGAACATTCCCATTACTACCTGAGCACTAGCTAGCTTCCTCTGTGCTAGTAACACAGCACTTAAGGTTACCTCAACACTGGGCACATTCCCTGTACTATCTGAGCACTAGCGTTTCCTCTGTGCTGGAAACACAGCACTATGAGGCTACCTCCACGCTGGAAACATTCCTAGTACTACATGAACACTAGCTTCCTCTGTGCTGGAAACACAGCCCTATAAGGCTACCTCCACGCTGGGAACATTCCAAGTACTACCTAAGAAATAGCTTCTTCTGAGCTGGAAACACAGCACTATAGAGCTACCTTCACGCTGGGAACATTCCCAGTACTTCATGAGCACTAGCGCTTCCTCTATGCTGGAAACACAACACTATAAGGCTACCTCCACACTGGGCACATTCCCAGTACTACCTGAGCACTAGATTCCTCTGTGCTAGAAACACAGCACTATAAGGCTACCTCCACACTGGGCACATTCACAGTACTACCTGAGGACTAGCGCTTCCTCTGTGCTGGAAACACAGCACTATAAGGCTACCTCCACGCTTTGAACATTCACAATACTACCTGAGGACTAGCTTCCTCTGTGCTGGAAACACAGCACTAAAAGGCTACCTCCACGCTTGGAACATTCCCAGTACTACCTGAGCACTAGGTTCCTCTGGGCAAGAAACAGAGCACTATAAGGCTAACTCCACGCTGGGAACATTCACAGTACTACCTGAGCTCTAGCGCTTCCTCTGTGCTGGAAACACAGCACTATAAGGCTACCTCCATGCTGGGAACATTCCCAATACTACCTGAGGACTAGCTTCCTCTGTGCCTGATACACAGCACTAAAAGGCTACATTCACGCTGGGAACATTCCAAGTACTACCTGAGCACTAGCTTCCTCTGTGCTGGAAACAAAGCACTATAGAGCTACCTCCACACTGGGAACATTCCTAGGTCTACCTGAAAACAAGCTTCCACTGTGCTGGAAACACAGCCCTGTAAGGCTACCTCTACGCTGGGGACATTCCCAGTACTACCTAAGTACACGCTTCCTCTCTGCTGGAAATACAGCGCTATAGAGCTACCTCCACGCTGGGAACATTCCCAGTAGTTCCTGAACACTAGCGCTTACTCTGTGCTAGAAACACAGCACTATAAGGCTACCTCCGAACTGGGAACATTCAGAGTTTTACCTTAGCACTAGCTTCCTCTGTGCTGGAAACAGAACTAAAGTCAAACTTCGATGGCTCGAACCCCTTTGGGACCATGAAAACTTGTTCGAGACAGCGGTAGTTCGAGCCAAGGAGGGTTATTGTTAATGCCATTTAAGGAGGTATAATGGAGATTACAGCCATCTACTCAGTTTTCTTTATGATAAATGTATGTTGTATGTACTCATTAGTACAATGAATACATACAGCATACATTAGCAAGATAATACAGAAAACAATCCTTAAAATTCCCTCACTAGTTCATATGTAAAGGAATTCTCTAGGGACTCAAGAAAGTGTTCGACCTAGCCATGGTATTCGAGCTATCGGTGTTCGAGCCATCGAAGTTCTACTGTATAAGGCTACCTCCACACTGGGAACATTCCCAGTACTACCTGAGGACTAGCTTCCTCTGTGCTGGAAACATTGCACTATAAGGCTACATCCACGCTGGGAACATTCCCATTATTACCTGAGCACTTGCTAGCTTCATCTGTGCTAGAAACACAGAACGATAAGGCTACCTCAACACTGGGCACATTCCCTGTACTACCTGAGCACTAGCGTTTCCTCTGTGCTGGAAACACAGCACTATGAGGCTACCTCCACGCTGGGAACATTCCTAGAACTAAATGAACACTAGCTTCCTCTGAGCTGGAAACAGCCCTATAAGGCTATCTCCACGCTGGGAACATTCCCAATACTACCTGAGGACTAGCTTCCTCTGTGCTTGATACACAGCACTGAAAGGCTACAACCACGCTGGGAACATTCCAAGTACTACCTGAGCACTAGCTTCCTCTGTGCTGGAAACATAGCACTATAGAGCTACCTCCACGCTGGGAACATTCCTAGTTCTACCTGAAAACTAGCTTCCTCTGTGCTGGAAACACAGCCCTGTAAGGCTACCTCCACGCTGGGAACATTCCCAGTACTACCTAAGTACACGCATCCTCTCTGCTGGAAATACAGCGCTATAGAGCCACCTCCACGCTGGGAACATTCCCAGTAGTTCCTGAGCACTAGCTGGACACATAGCACTATTAGGCTACCTCCACGATGGGAACATTCCCAGTTATAACAGAGCACTAGCTTACTCTGTGCTGGAAACACAGCACTTTAAGGCTACTTCCACGATGGGAACAGCCAGAGTTTTACCTTAGCACTAGCTTCCTCTGTGCTGGAAACAGAACTATAAGGCTACCTCCACACTGGGAACATTCCCAGTACTACCTGAGGACTAGCTTCCTCTATGCTGGAAACATAGCACCATAAGGATACCTCCACGCTGGGAACATTCCCATTACTACCTGAGCACTAGCTAGCTTCCTCTGTGCTAGTAACACAGCACTTAAGGTTACCTCAACACTGGGCACATTCCCTGTACTATCTGAGCACTAGCGTTTCCTCTGTGCTGGAAACACAGCACTATGAGGCTACCTCCACGCTGGAAACATTCCTAGTACTACATGAACACTAGCTTCCTCTGTGCTGGAAACACAGCCCTATAAGGCTACCTCCACGCTGGGAACATTCCAAGTACTACCTAAGAAAAAGCTTCTTCTGAGCTGGAAACACAGCACTATAGAGCTACCTTCACGCTGGGAACATTCCCAGTACTTCATGAGCACTAGCGCTTCCTCTATGCTGGAAACACAACACTATAAGGCTACCTCCACACTGGGCACATTCCCAGTACTACCTGAGCACTAGATTCCTCTGTGCTAGAAACACAGCACTATAAGGCTACCTCCACACTGGGCACATTCACAGTACTACCTGAGGACTAGCGCTTCCTCTGTGCTGGAAACACAGCACTATAAGGCTACCTCCACGCTTTGAACATTCACAATACTACCTGAGGACTAGCTTCCTCTGTGCTGGAAACACAGCACTAAAAGGCTACCTCCACGCTTGGAACATTCCCAGTACTACCTGAGCACTAGGTTCCTCTGGGCAAGAAACAGAGCACTATAAGGCTAACTCCACGCTGGGAACATTCACAGTACTACCTGAGCTCTAGCGCTTCCTCTGTGCTGGAAACACAGCACTATAAGGCTACCTCCATGCTGGGAACATTCCCAATACTACCTGAGGACTAGCTTCCTCTGTGCCTGATACACAGCACTAAAAGGCTACATTCACGCTGGGAACATTCCAAGTACTACCTGAGCACTAGCTTCCTCTGTGCTGGAAACAAAGCACTATAGAGCTACCTCCACACTGGGAACATTCCTAGGTCTACCTGAAAACAAGCTTCCACTGTGCTGGAAACACAGCCCTGTAAGGCTACCTCTACGCTGGGGACATTCCCAGTACTACCTAAGTACACGCTTCCTCTCTGCTGGAAATACAGCGCTATAGAGCTACCTCCACGCTGGGAACATTCCCAGTAGTTCCTGAACACTAGCGCTTACTCTGTGCTAGAAACACAGCACTATAAGGCTACCTCCGAACTGGGAACATTCAGAGTTTTACCTTAGCACTAGCTTCCTCTGTGCTGGAAACAGAACTAAAGTCAAACTTCGATGGCTCGAACCCCTTTGGGACCATGAAAACTTGTTCGAGACAGCGGTAGTTCGAGCCAAGGAGGGTTATTGTTAATGCCATTTAAGGAGGTATAATGGAGATTACAGCCATCTACTCAGTTTTCTTTATGATAAATGTATGTTGTATGTACTCATTAGTACAATGAATACATACAGCATACATTAGCAAGATAATACAGAAAACAATCCTTAAAATTCCCTCACTAGTTCATATGTAAAGGAATTCTCTAGGGACTCAAGAAAGTGTTCGACCTAGCCATGGTATTCGAGCTATCGGTGTTCGAGCCATCGAAGTTCTACTGTATAAGGCTACCTCCACACTGGGAACATTCCCAGTACTACCTGAGGACTAGCTTCCTCTGTGCTGGAAACATTGCACTATAAGGCTACATCCACGCTGGGAACATTCCCATTATTACCTGAGCACTTGCTAGCTTCATCTGTGCTAGAAACACAGAACGATAAGGCTACCTCAACACTGGGCACATTCCCTGTACTACCTGAGCACTAGCGTTTCCTCTGTGCTGGAAACTACAGCACTATGAGGCTACCTCCACGCTGGGAACATTCCTAGAACTAAATGAACACTAGCTTCCTCTGAGCTGGAAACACAGCCCTATAAGGCTATCTCCACGCTGGGAACATTCCCAGTACTACCTAAGAAATAGCTTCCTCTCTGCTGGAAACACAGCACTATAGAGCTACCTCCACGCTGGGAACATTCCCAGTACTTCCTGAGCACTAGCGCTTCCTCTGTGCTGGAAACACAACACTATAAGGCTACCTCCACATTGGGAACTTTTTTTTGTAAAACATGAGCACTAGATTCCTCTGTGCTAGAAACACAGCACTATAAGGCTTCCTCCACGCTGGGCACATTCACAGTAATACCTGAGCACTAGCGCTTCCTCTGTGCTGGAAACACAGCACTATAAGGCTTACTCCACGCTGGTAACATTCCCAATACTACCTGAGGACTAGCTTCCCCAGTGCTGTAAACACAGCAAATTAAGGCTACCTCCACGCTGGGAACATTCACAATAATACCTGAGGACTACGTCCTCTGTGTTGGAAACACAGCACTATAAGGCTACCTCCACGCTGGGATCATTCACAGTACTACCTGAGCTCTAGCGCTTCCTCTGTGCTGGAAACAAAGCACTATAAGGCTACCTCCATGCTGGGAACATTCCCAAAACTACCTGAGGACTAGCTTCCTCTGTGCTTGATACGCAGCACTAAAAGGCTATCTCCACGCTGGGAACATTCCAAGTACTACCTGAGCACTAGCTTCCTTTGTGCTGGAAACATAGCACTATAGAGCTACCTCTACGCTGGGATTATTCCTAGTTCTACTTGACAACTATCTTCCACTGTGCTGGAAACACAGCCCTGTAAGGCTAACTCCATGCTGGGAACATTACCAGTACTACCTAAGTACACGCTTCCTCTCTGCTGGAAATACAGCGCTATAGAGCTACCTCCAAGCTTGGAACATTCTCAGTACTTCCTGAGCACTAGCGCTTCCTCTGTGCAGGAAACATAGCACTATAAGGCTACATCAACGAAGGGAACATACCCAGTTATAACCGAGCACTACCTTCCTCTGTGCTGGAAACGAAGCACTATAAGGCTACCTCCACGCTGGGAACATTCAGAGTTTTACCGTAGCACCACTTTCCTCTGTGATGGAAACAGAACTATATGGCTACCTCCACATTGAGCACACCCCAGTACTACCTGAGGACTAGAGCTTCCTCTGTGCTGGAAACACAGCACTATAAGGCTACCTCCACGCTGGGAACATTCAGAGTTATACCCTAGCACTAGCTAGCTTCCTCTGCGCTAGAAACACAACACTATAAGGTTACCTCCATGCTGGGCACATTCCCTGTACTACCTGAGCACTAGCATTTCCTCTGTGCTGGAAACACAGCACTATAAGGGTACCTCCACGCTGGGGACATTCCTAGTACTACATGAACACTAGCTTCCTCTGTGCTGGAAACACAGCCCTATAAGGCTACCTCCACGCTGGGAACATTCCCAGTACTACCTAAGAACTTCCTCTCTGCTGGAAACGCAGCACTATAGAGCTACCTCCACGCTGGGAACATTCCCAGTACTTCCTGAGCACTTGCGCTTCCTCTGTGCTGGAAACACATCCCTACCTCCACGCTGGGAACATTCCCAGTTATAACAGAGCACTAGCTTCCTCTGTGCTGGAAACACAGCACTGTAAGACTACCTCCACGCTGGGAACATTCAGAGTTATACCTTAGCACTAGCTTCCTCTGTGATTGAAACATAGAACTATAAGACTACCTAAAAACTGGGCACATTCCCAGTACTACCTGAGGACTAGCTTCCTCTATGCTGAAAACACAGCACTATAAGGCTACCTCCACACTGGGAACATTCCCAGTACTACCTGAGGACTAGCTTCCCCTGTGCTGTAAACACAGTAATATAAGGCTACCTCCACGCTGGGAACATTCACAATACTACCTGAGGACTAGCTTTCTTCTGTGCTGGAAACTCAGCACTATAAGGTTAGATCCACGTTGGGAACATTCCCAATACTACCGGAGGACTAGCTTCCTCTATGTTGGAAACACAGCACTATAAGACTACCTCCACGCTGGGAACGTTCATAGTACAACCTGAAAACTAGCTTCCTCTTTGCTGGAAACACAACCCTATAAGGCTACATTCACCCTGGGAACATTCCAAGTACTACATAAGAACTACCTTCCTCTCTGCTGGAAACAAAGCACTGTACAGTTACCTCCACGCAGGGAACATTCCCAATACTTCCTGAGCACTAGCACTTCCTCTGTGCTGGAAATATAGCACTATATTGCTACCTCTACGCTGGGAACATTCCCAGTTATAAACTAGCACTAGCTTCCTCTGTGCTGGAAACACAGCACTATAAGGCTACCTCCACGCTGGGAACATTCAGAGTTATACCTTAGCACTAGCTTCCTCTGTGCTGGAAACATTGTTCTATAAGGCTACCTAAACACTGGGCACACTCCCAGTACTACCTGAGGACAAGCTGAGCACAACACAGCACTATATGGCTACCTCCACGCTGGGCACATTCCCAGTACTACCTGAGCACTAGCTTCCTCTGTGCTGGAAACATAGCACTATAAGACTACCTCCACGCTGGGAACATTCCTATTACTACCTGAACACTAGCTTCCTCTGTGCTGGAAATACAGAACTATAGAGCTACCTCCACGCTGGAAACATTCCCAGTACTTCCTGAGCACTAGCGCTTCCTCTGTGCTGGAAACATAGCACTATCAGGCTACCTCCACGATGGGAACATTCCCAGTTATAACCGAGCACTAGCTTCCTCTGTGCTGGAAACACAGCACTATAAGTCTACCTCCACGCTGGGAACATTCCCAGTACTATCTGAGCACTAGCCTCATATATGCTGGAAACACAGCACTATAAGTCTACCTCCACGCTGGGAACATTCCCAGTACTACCTGAGCACTAGCTTCCTCTGTGCTGGAAACACAACACTATAAGGCTACCTCCACACTGGGAACATTTCTAGTACTACCTGAGGACTAGCTTCCTCTGTGCTGGAAACGCAGAACTATAAGGCTGCATCCACGCTGGGAACATTTCTAGTACTACCTGAGCACTAGCTTCCTTTGTGCTGGAAACGCAGAACTATAAGGAACCTCCACGCTGGGAACATTCCTAGTACTACTTGAGCAGTCGCTTCCTCTGTGCAGTTCTACCTGAGCACTAGATTCCTTTGTGGTAGAAACACAGCACCATAAGGCTACCTCCACGCTGGGAACATTTCCAGTACTACCTGAGCACTAGCGCTTCCTCTGTGCTTGAAACACAGCACTTTAACGCTACCTCCACGCTGGGAACATTCCCAATACTACCTGAGGACTAGCTTCCTATGTGCTGGATACAGAGCACTTAAAGGCTACCTCCACGCTGGGAACATTCCCAGTACTACCTGAGCACTAGCTTCCTCTGTGCTGGAAACATAGCACTATAAAACTACCTCTACGCTGGGAATTTTCCTAGTAGTACCTAAGAACTAGCTTCCTCTGTGCTGGAAACACAGCACTATAGAGCTACCACCACGCTGGGAACATTCCCAGTACTTTCTGAGCACCAGTGCTTCCTCTGTGCCTGAAATATAGCACTATAAAGCTACCTCCACGCTGGGAACATTCCCAGTTATAACCGAACATTCCTAGTACTACCTGAGCACTAGCTTCCTCTGTGCTGGAAAAGCAGAACTATAAGGCTGCATCAACGCTGGGAACATTTCTAGTAGTACCTGAGCATTAGCTTCCTCTGTGCTTGAAACACAACACTACAAGGAACCTCCATGCTGGCAAGATTCCTAGTACTACTTGAGCAGTCGCTTTCTATGTGCTAGAAACACAGCACTATAAGGCTAAAACCACGCTGATAACAGTCACAGTACTACCTGAGCACTAGCTTCCTTTATGCTAGAAACACAGCACTATAAGGCTACATCCACGCCGGGCACATTCCCAGTTCTACCTGAGCACTAGTGCTTCCTCTGTGCTGGAAACACAGCACTATAAGGCTACCTCCACGCTGGGAACATTCCCAGTACTACCTGAACACTAGCTTCCTCTGTGCTGGAAACACAGCCCTATAAGGCTACCTTCACGCTGGGAACATTCCTAGTACTACCTAAGAACTAGCTTCCTCTCTGCTGGAAACACAGCACTATAGAGCTACCTCCACGCTGGGAACATTCCAAATACTTCCTGAGCACTAGCGCTTCCTCTGTGCTGGAAATATAGCACTATAAGGCTACCTCCACGATGAGAACATTCCCAGTTATAACCGAGCACTATCTTCTTCTGTGCTGGAAACACAGCACTATATGGATACCTCCACGCTGGGAACATTCAGAGTTATACCTTAGCACAAGCTTCCTCTGTGCTGGAAACGTAGTACTATAAGGCTACCTAAACACTGGGCACACTTTTAGTGGGATTCAAAGCTTTAGTATTTCGGGGGTTGGGGTAGGGGCTAGGGGTTCGTCCGTTCTTCAGTTACGCTATTTTCTCTTAAACCACTGGTCGGAATGCAACCAAATTAGGTACATGGCTTCCGTACATGATCAAGGTCGTCATCGGCAAGGTGAGGGGTCCACACGAAGGTCCAATATCAATAAAATTCAATTACAAAGTCAGTTTGATAGATTTTGATATCAAACTTTGCAGACGTAATGATTGATTAAATGTGTACATGTAAAATACCTTGAACGGAAATTTGTATGCGACCACTGGGCCATGCACACGGGGTCGGACTTGGGGGTGGGGTCAAAGTTTAGTTAGGGGGGGACGGGGCTTTAACTGCTTAATGAGTATTGTTGACACAAAATATCTCTCATATCAGAAGCTGCTTGAATGTGTGTGTTTTCTTTCTCTCTTGCTGCACAAAAGCTCAATGGATTTAAAGAATTGCTGTAAGAAAATTGGGACGTTAACTGGAGCCCCATAGGCAGGGAGAACATCCCCTATGCCCCACCGCGGAGAAGCTTAAAATTTGCAGTTACAGTTATACCAGACTAATGACTATTGTAGCAAACACGCCTTTAATATTTTGACCCACTTAACCCCTACTTCCCTACTTTTATATAAGTAAAACGGTTTGCAGGGGTATACAATATTTTACTTATTCCTGCTCTAAGTTGTGGATACTCGCCAGTGCCACCTCGCTGAAGCGATTCTGATGTGTGCCTACAATCTATGTTTAGAGCAGAAAGAAGAAAATATATCACAATGTTTCATCTTACAATCTTCGTTTTTTTCTGTTTTTTGTTCTTTGACATTGACATTGTATATGGGCGTGTTTCATAATGGGAGTGAATAAATCAAGGTACTGACAACACCCATGCGGATTGTGCCTGAGTACAGGCTTATCAAGATGGGGGACTGTTTCGCTTTAACATAAATGTTACATACTTATCCAAACAGTGTAGAGCAAGATTATCAACGTGATATGCGGCGTGTGATCTGAGTCTTCATTGTTTGCCAGATCAAACATTTGATTCAAGTGAAGGTTTTGCAAATAACAATTACATGTACCCAACACTAACCTCAAAGTGTACAATTGATGCGGCTATGTTTGGATTCGACCCGAAATTACTAATAAGAATCAAAGTACTGAAAGTGCTGAGAAAGTTGATTAACGAGGTATATTCACCATGATAAAAAATAGCAGTGGTAGATCAAAACGGTCTCTAAATATCTTATTGACAAGGCCCTAAAGGCGAAAAATAGAGAAAGAAAGAAACACGTGTCTGTTTTTGTTTTTTTTTTTTGTTGAAAAAATAATCAAAATTAGCTCGGTACATTCTGTGCTTTCCCCATCATGTAAAAATCTTACAGACACGTTTCCAAGAGGCAACATGACGTCTATGATGTTGCTTTTACGTTACATGGCCGCTTGGAGCTATATTTGCTTTGCATCGGGGCTATGAAAAGGAGAATAACTTGAAGAACAAATGTCACTTTTATACGGAATTAAAACCCTGATCACGCGTCACATTTAGAAGAACTTCAACATACTATTTCGTCTTATCTTCCAGCCAGTACGGTGCTGAAATATACATTTTCCATAAATGCCAAGTATTCCAATCGTGTGGCATTTGGAAACAGTTAAGGCTCAAATAAGAGGCTACAGAATGTAATGTCTGTCATTGTCTCTACTATTTTCTTAACGCACAGAACTTACTTTAAAGAGTACATGTGACTGATTCATGTCTAAGGGTTAAATGGAATTAAATGTATACTAATGTGACAGACTTGAATCATACATGGTCCCCAATATTGATAATAGCACTTGATTCTTTCTTTGTGACTTTGTTTCTGTTATTGGTCTGAAAATTTGCCTTTGCTCAACTTAGTCAAAGCGCGACTTCCAGTGAACTATCCTATCTGGTGACAGGTCTTATATAAAATAACCTTGTGAACACTTTAGAGACCACGGTTTTGGTCCAATCATCATCAGACTTGCTCAGAATAATTGTCATGACAATATCTTGATCAAGTTCGAAAATGGGACCTGTCCAGTCAAAGTGTAGGTCAGTAGGTCAAATCATAGAAAAACCTTGTGAACACTCTTGTTTGGTATGGCTTTCAGGGTGTTGGTATCAAGGTTAAGGTTCTTGTTGCTATCTTTAGAAAAAAAAACTTCTTAACACCAGCTCCAACATTTATTGATGGATTTTAATAGAATTACCTAAACATATAACCTACTTAATCTTGCAGTTTGGATCAGGTGAGCGATCTAGGGCCATCATGGCCCTCTTGTTTATTGTTTATTTTAGTTGCCTTTTTCCGCCCAAGTTCTGTTTGTCTTGTTGGTGATTCTGATTCTTTCTCCACCATTATGTTTGCTATTCATTTTTGTTTACGTTTGGGTATTGTGAGTCACCACCTATTTGGGAAAGAGCTGCTGACTGTTTGGCGGTGATCCGTTTTATTCATTGTTGTCAATCAGTGTTTCGACTTCTTTCCCTAGTGGTGTTGTGGGGAGGATTTTGGATTTTATTGTATCAGTTCCTGATCATTACCATTTTCAATTTCCTTAATCTTTGCTCTGTACAATGTCAATAATAATTGAAATGCCAAAGCCATCCTCTCCACGATGGGAACATTTATCTTCTACGTTCCCGTCAACATTGTAAAGGTCATTTTGGATATGTTGCGTCAAATTTTATGTTGTTGTTTTTTCAAGACATTGAAGTAAAATAGCAACTAAAGCTCCGTCGCCCATTGAAACCAAAAATATTATTTGGCATGGACGCTCCGACTCGCACCGCTTTGGCTTGGCATGTTTATCAGAACCCGAATGTTATGGTGAATTAGTATATAAATGTAGAAAAATATGTTTGCAACGACTTCAGAACCCAATTTTGTAAAATCGCCTTTCGATATAAAAAGATTGGATACAATATAAATGTTATAAATTAGATTGCATGCATCGCAGTTGACTTAATCGCGGTTGGAAACTTTGCTTCCCTCTTTGAATGAACAACGGTGGGTCGGGCCTCAGATTTTATGACGGTTCTAGCGTAATAAAATGCTTAGTTATTATGGTTGGTGATTGATTTTCCGTCTTTGGTCGGGCCCCTCGGAGTATAACTGTTCATTCTATCGAGTCCTCCTATCCACACTTTGCCTGGGCAAGTTTAACCGAAATCAGTTATCCAGTACAGTGCACATTCTTTCACCAAAAACTGACAACTGCCCTTGTTGAATCGGAGAAAAGGTGAGAATGACCGTAGAAAAAAATCCTTGATCAATCTCCACGAACTAACGCTGCCGAGTCTAACCCACGTCCTCCTGATCAATAGTCAGACGAGCATCCGACAGAGCAACCGAGGCCGGCGGTTTATTTGTGCAATTTATTGTTACTAATTGTATGTATCGCTTGTATATTTTTATTCTGGATAGCCAGTTAGTCATTTTGGGGGAAAATAACTGCCATTCTTGTTTTCCCTGTTATTGTTTCCATAAATGTCTAGTCACTCAATGTATGTTTCTTTCCCTTTGGTGTCTGTGGCGGGAGGTGTAAGTTAATTGTTTCGATTCCTGATCGTTGCTTTACTTCTACTTTACTTAGATCCTATAAGATGATTTCTTCACGCGAGTTATAAGCGCTGTTTGTCATAGCCACGATGGCACCAAGTACGAATATTGTGGCCAACAAAAAATCTATTTATGGCCCAGTAAAATGAATTTTACTAAAATGAATTTTACTGATACCTCTCAGGCGTCTCTTAATGTTTTTATTGTTTAAAGTTGTCTTTCTATGCATGTAAATCTAAAACAATTTTCAATTTCTGAAGTCGTTTAGAAAATTGTATGGAAAGTATGTCGTTTTCTTTTTGTTAAAATTATTTTACGTTTGTGCTTTTTCACATTTGTTTTTATTGGTGACCAGTCGTTCAAAGCCTCATTTCCTAACTTTGAAAGTAGGGGGGGTGGGGGGGGGGGGGGTACTTACATTTCAAGCTATAGAATTTCAACGGTCCAATCGTTCTGACTGATTTTTGTTTATCAACTCCCAATTTATTGTTTAAGCATGTAATAAAATAAATTTCTTAAACTTCATTCGATTTCTCAAAATTTTCAAATTTCTTGGATGTAGTTTAGGTTCTATCTAGCAAATGTGAATTATCTTGTCTAAATCATTTGTGGCGTGAGTTGACGAGCAGTGAATTAACACATCCTCAAAGGAACATCGGAGCCATATCCGTTTGTTTTTGTTTTCAATTAAATCAATGTGAATCTAACATGTTTCACATCATTTATGTACGAACCTATTCTGTTACCTCTTTCAATTCCAGAAAATAATATAGAGCAACACAATAATGCAAATTTTGAATACTTTGACAATGGCTCTGATTATGAAAGGGCAGCCCTGAATTTATCGGTCGTTTTGTGTGTATATTTGTGTGTCTGGTGGAAATCTATCTGTCTGTTAGTTTGATAATTAGTTTTCGTAATACTGAATTGGATCAAATCAAAATGAAAGGTTCAAGATAAGAAAGACAAAAGAGTTTGCGAGCCACTGCCCGACATAATCAGGGCCGCCAATCGAAGACGTTATTGAAGTAATCGAAATTTGCCTTATTGTGTTATTATTTTCATTCATCTGGAAATGAGAGGGTCGTACATAAATGATGCAAAACATGTCAGTCACAAAAAATCTCTCTTAAGCATAAACAAGCAGACCATAATGCTCTGTATTAGGTTGTTCCCATGTTACAAACCCTATGGCATGGGAGCCTCGACTGACAATTTCATAATTGTAATAATCGCTTACTGTGACCCTATTCCTGAATGGAAAGCCGACCACGGATAAGGCACTTACGCAATGACATTCTTGATTTCAAGTTGATATATAGGGATTCATAAAAAAGTAAGTAAACAAGTAGTCTAACAATTATTATTCAGTTTCATGCGTGTGTGTGTGTATCAAAACCAAAGAATAAACAATGTCTGATAGGCTTACAAATCCCTATAAGTACTGTTTAGTACAAACTAGAGCTGTCAGAGGATCTGACTATAGCCCCGCTTCAGCGCTGTCAGAGAAGAAAGTTATTTAAGCTGCAGAGAAAACAGTTATGAACAAGAAATAACTGTTGAAAATTTTACATTATCTGGAAAAACTCTAAGAGTTGTGAGCCCTTGTCCCTCATTTCAATGAGCATGATACATTACCAGAATGTCCATGTTTATACTAAATTTCATCTTCCATTTTTCAATGTTCAAAGGGTAATAACTCCTAAAGTAGGCAAATCAGAGTCAGGGTTCCTGCGCTCTGCACATTGTCTCATGGTGCTTTACACTTATGTGAAGTGTCATGAAAATATCTCAAATGGTCTGTGAGTTATGGAGCCGACACAGTCAAAATTGCCTTTTTAAATGTTCAAAGGGCAATAACTCCTAAAGTAGGCAAACCAGAGTTATGGTTCCTGCACTCTGCACATCATCTCAAGGTGCTTTTCATTTATTTGAAGTTTCATGAAAATATCAGAAACGGTTATGGAGCGGACATAGTTAAAATTGCCATTTTTTAATATTCAAAAGCCTATAACTGAAAAAGTAGACCATCCAGAGTTTGGGTTCCTGCGCTCTGCACACGTAATATGGTGCTTTACATTTGTGTGAAGTTTCATAAAATTATCTCAAACGGTTTTTGAGTTATCGAGCAAAGACGGCTAAAATTGATATTTTTCAATATTCAAAGGGAAATAACTCAAAAATTAGGCAATCCAGAGTTATGGTTCCTGCACTCTGCACACCATCTCATGGTGTTTAATGTTTGTGTGAAGTTTCATGAAAATATGTGAATGGGTTTTAAAGTTATGGAGCGGACACGAAAATTGTTAACAGACACAGACAGACACACAGACAGACACACAGAAAATACGAAAACCAGAGTTATGGTTCTTGCGCTCTGCACATTGTCTCATAGTGCTTAACATTTGTGTGAAGTTTCATGAAATTATCTCAAACGGTTTTCGAGTTATGAAGCGGACACTGTTAAAATTGCCATTTTTCAATGTTCAAAGGGCAATAACTCCAAAAATAAGCAATGCAGAGTTATGGTTCCTGCGCTCTGCACATCGTCTCATAGTGCTTAAAATTTGTGTGAAGTTTCCTAAAAATATCTCAAACGGTTTTCGAGTTATGAAGCGGACACAAGTAAAATTGCCATTTTTCAATGTTCAAAGGGCAATAACTCCAAAAGTAGGCAATCCACAGTTATAATTCCTTCGCTCTGCACATTGTCTTATGGTGTTTAACATTTGTGGGAAGTTTCATGAAAATATGTTAAGCAGATACAAAGTTATGGAGCCAAAACAAATTAACGGAATCACGGAATTACGGAATTACGGAAAATGTTCAAAGGGCAATAACTCCAAAAGTAGGCAATCCACAGTTATAATTCCTTCGCTCTGCACATTGTCTTATGGTGTTTAACATTTGTGTGAAGTTTCATGAAAATATGTTAAGCAGATACAAAGTTATGGAGCCAACACAAATTAACGGAATCACGGAATGACAGAAGGACATGGCAAATCCAATATAGCCCCACTTTTTCAAAGCGGGGCTATAAAAAGACAAACTAAGATGAAACTAAATGAAAGTACCATTGTCACCCCATTGACACTTTGTTTTGCTTTTTCAACTGTCACTGGTTCCCTGAATGTCAATAAGCAATTCTAGATCCGTCTGAGTTAACACGTGTAATCAGCATTTCTACTGTAGAGGTTACATTATAACTTAAAGTATATCAAAGAGGTTACAGTGTGTCCTGTTTCGTTCACATGTGTTACTGTCTCTAGTGTTTTCTAAACGGCATTTTCTATATAGGACGGCCTGTGTTTAATATTTCTTAAAATGGTGGTTTTAGAACAAGCTAAAGGTTAAGTAACTGTGTTACCAAGAATCGGGAGAAACGTGATTGCGCTTTGCAGATTTGGCGCATTTCAATCCATAAGGATGATATGTATTGCGGTCAGTGTACCTAACTACACTAATTACGGGACGCTACACATAAGCGGTTGACAAAGTACACATACCTTCAACAGTTATTGACAACTGCCCTTTCATCCCCGCCTATCGGGCCTTGGAGGAATAGATCGTGCTGCACGATGCTCCTACTCAGAGCTGATATCGACCGGTCCCCGCCTATCGGGCCTTGGAGGAATAGATCGTACTGCACGATGCTCCTACTCAGAGCTGATATCGACCGGTCAGCAGTTTTGGTAATTCGAACAGAAGGTCTAACACTGACCAGAAAAAACTGCTGCGAGACGTGTCCATGCTTGTAAACCCTGTTGGTTTCATTGGGCGTCAGGGATTGAAATGTCATTTCATCAACATATCGGGTGAAAGTATCACAAAATTGGAACCAACGCCTCCATAATGACCTAAATTGTGTTTGTTTGTTTGATTTGAGGTTAAAAGTCCCCGTCAACACTATTTAGGTCATTTTGTCCATTTTGGAGACGTTGCTTCCAATTTCGTGGGAGCTTTTACCCGACATTGAGATGAAACGACATCTCAATCCCTGCCGCTCAATAAAACCAATAGGGTTTATATGCATGGACGGGCCGACTCGCAGCAGATTTCCTGGACAAGCTTTGACCTTCCAAGCAGATTACCAGAACTAATGTGCGGTCGGTATCAACCCTGCGTGGAAGCATCGTGCAACCCATATATTTCTTAAAGCCCCTATGGGCGGGGGCGGAAAGGTTTTAAAGAAACCTCGCATTCTGACCTTATTATCGACCTGTCATTACCTTTATTTGAACTAGAAATAAGCATTATTTAGGCCACAGGGGCCAGTTTCAATTTTTTTTTTTTTAGGAAATATATACTATGCTATAATAATGTACACAAGGGCAGCATCGGCAAAATATGGCAAACCATGAATGAAGTTGTGTATCTATGACAGTTTGTTACAGAACTGTCAGTAGAAGTAAAACAAAGATCAGGAATCGATACCAAAGGGAAAGAGACACAAACATGAATCGACCAGACCGTAATGAAAACCTAAACAGAGGAAGGCCAAAAGGACAGTTACTTTCCCACAAAATGGCCTAATGACCATCCAAAATAAAAAAAGACAAAAGTGACACACACACTAAGAAACAAACAAAAACATAAATCAACCGCTACAGAAAACCCGCCTAGGAACGGTCAGTAGAAAGTATTCCAATGGGGGGGGGGGGGGGGGGGGCTTAAATCAATTTTACGTGTCAAAACTCTTGCTTAATAATTACACATTACATTCATAGATAAAATAGTACCTGCTGTCTCTAATGTGGTAATCACAGTATCGAGCAACACTAGAAAACACTTTTATGAAATAATAATGGGGTGAGGATCAGCCACTGTGGACCCCACAAGTTGGTGCGACCGATTGTATCTAACTATAAGGAAAAAATTAAGAATATATATGATTGTGTTGTGGGGATCTGAATGGCTTCTATGATATATGGCATTTTATGAAGTGCTGGGGTACATCGGTCCCAGCAAAAAACTGCCCCAGGGCAGGGTTGGTGTGACTAAATGGGTCTTAACATGAACAAGAAAACATACGGTGAAGTGATGGGGATCTAAACCGTTTCTGTGATATACAGCTTTTTTATGAAAAAGAGGGGAGGGGCATGACCCGGGACAAGACCCCAGGCCCCAATATTGGCGTCACTGAATGTTCCTTATCATAAGGAACATAAATATATATAGGATAGAGGTGGGTTTCTGAACAGTTTCTCAGATATTTGGCCTATTGTGAAGTGGAGGGGTGGGGCATGGCCAATATGTTGGCATCATTCAATGTGTCTTATCACAAGGAACAAAAATGGGTTAGAGGCTGGCTTCTGAACGGTTTCTGAGATATTGGGCCATTTTTGAAATGGAGGGGGATGTTGGTGTCACTGAATGCGTCTTATCACAAAGAACAAGAATATACGTGGTTTATGGATGGGATCTGAATGACTTGCAAGATCTTTGACCTATTCTGAAATGAACGGGTTGGGGCATGGAAACAGCAAACGACAGAAGCCAAAAGGACAGTTATTGTTATTTTCATATAAAATGGCTTATTGGCTATGCAAAAAGATACATGTATAAGCGATACAAGCACTCAAGTACGAGTATCAGCGAAAAACCATGACATAAGAACCGCCTTTGGTTAGTTAGCGAAAACAACTCCACCGGGGGGGGGGGGGGGCTAAATCGGAGCGGGGCGCAATCCTGTCCCCTACTTCTACCACAGTTTAACAACAGGCAACATAAGCGTAGCATCCGTTCGCAACTGTTTGCCTTCAATCAACATCTAATTCCAATATGAATTTGGTTAGAACTATCAGACCTTATAGATTGCCTCTGACTACAAGGAACTGGTGTTTCACTCTTAATGTAGACATTTGAACTGTTGAACTTTGCTTAAGATCAAACGAGAAGTGAACACGTGTAAAAACAATAATGTCAAGTCCATTGTGACCTTGAGCTTTGACATTCAAATCAATAGGATTCTTTGCCACTCTATAGGGTACATTTGTTGAAGGTTATATGGCCCAAAGTTGAAAACCAAGTCTTCTATCCTGTTCCCGCGGTTTTTAAAGTTAGGTCCATTTTGAACTCGAATGAGACTCTTTACCTTGAAAAAACCCATGCAGTGCAATTTCATAGAAGAATTTGTAAGGTTCTCCCTATGTAAGTCTATTTAAAACTTTCGCCCCGGGGCGGGGCCAGTTTTGTTCCAACGGCTATACTTAGTACAATCCTAGTACAAGTCCACTATATGATACTTCATAAGCAATATCAAAGACCTTGGCCTTGTGGTTTCAGAGAAGGCCTCCTTATGTATATTTATGAAAAACAAGTGGGCCTTGTGACCTGGTCATTTTTGGCTCTAGGGTTGTAATATGAACATTCTATAGAGGTCCGCAGCTAGACGAAGCTTAAAACCCAAATATGAAAGACCTGGGTCGTGTGGTTTTGGAAGTGATTTTTAAAGTGTTTGCTCTAATTTGTGTTTACTATGTTACCATGGGACAGAATTCTGATACCAATCTTGAAAAAGGACATTAAAAATCTGCCGATTTGGGAGGAATCGGTTCAGTGGTTTAGGAGATGGCGTTGGAAGAAATGGTTTACGCACCCTCGCATGGATGGACGGACGCACGCAAAACGGAGAAGATATGAGCACAAAATGACACCAGACATGTGAGATGAAAAGAGAAAAAAGCTGAAATAAGGCAATATCACTGACAATATTGCAGCTAGAGTTATGTAACTTGCGATGAAACTGTGTATTCTTTTTTGTGACATGGCTAACGTTTGAAGTGTATATATATCTAAATAAGAATACAACACGAAAATGTCGACGGACAGATACACACACAGACATACGGATGAACAAACAAGCTGATTACGTAAGGGTACCGAAAAAGGTTTGCTTGCAATAAAGAAACAACCCATAGATACAAGTTCGTTGCTGTCAAGCTATGGAGCTTTAAATTAGTTATTAAATTATAGATTGTAATCGTAAATGCTATGGTTCAGAAATTTCGGACAGATGCCTATGAAAAGCCAAATTTACAAATTGCTTAGCCTTGGAAAATCACTTGACCATAAATGTTGGAAATGGTAAAGCATGAATGCTTGCATCGAAGTTCCAATTTATGGATGCAAGTTTGTATCAAACATAATTATTGTGAGGCTATCATAGCCCATGACAATCGGAATGGAACATAAGGATGAAAGCTAGCTTTGTCGTAAATTCTTAGAAATTTGACAAACTGACAAAAAGGAACCGGTGAACCGTCTAATATTTTAGCATGCTTTAAGCAGGTGCGACATTGAATGATTTGTGTCAGGCATGACAATAAAATGCACATCTTTCAAAAAATATTTTTTTTCAATATTCAAACCAAACGTGCAAACTGTTTTACCTATTCCTCGGTGTGTGTTATAGGTTAAAATTTTAAACCAACCACATCTAAACTTGAGTTATGTTAGTTTTGTTGGACAGTGACAATAGGGTGAGTTTCAAAGCCAATTTAAATAAAAAGAAACAGAAGTTAAAATCAATACATCATATTAACTAACTGGTCACAACAATTCACTTACATTTTTAAAGGATAATGCATAATGTTTTTGTTTTAAATTTTCATGCTATTCTACTTTTCTGCATTTCTTGGTTTCGTCCTTATCCCCATTCTTTAGCGCAGGGGATACTTAAATGGCTCTCCGTCCGTCTGTCCGTCAGCATTGCTGTATCCTGCTTAACTATTAGTCGTAACATGAGTCATGTGCGCAACATTTATTTTTGCGACCGGTCCCTAGGGGGTTATACGGGCAAATATGAATAAAATTCAATTTTAAAGTCAATTTTATAGATTTGTATTTGTATTAGTGTTTAACCACCCAGTCAACACTGTTTTGAGTCATTTTAGCTTGCCAGCTTAACTATCAAAACGTTTCCTGGGCAGGCTGATCCGTAAGCGGTTTACCAGTTCAGTGGGCATCCTTTTGCCATAAACTGACAACTGTCCTTCTTGAATCATCGGAAGGGAGAGAGTGACTATAGATTTTTATACCAAAGTTTGCAGAAGTAATGATTAACATTTAACCAGCTGAATATTCAATAAAGCAACACCCATATCTGACTTTGAACCAATCAAATTACTTGATGCAGTTTATTTCTACATATTCATAAACTGAATGTCAAACACTGTAGATCCTGATTCAGAAGTCATCTGATCTGGATCTACACTGTTTGCAAAGATAGGGCTTGTCGCCTACAGCAGGGTAAAGGTTAATGAAATGTTTTAAACGTATTGAACGGGATTTAGGCTGCGACCTCTTAGTCATGTAAAAGTTAGTTATGTTTAAGTTTTATCAATATATTCATGTGGCATATTTAAATCGATTAGAGGTCCTATGGGTCAATGTTTGATTTTGTTTGATTTGAGGTTTAACATCCCCGTAAACACTATTTAGGTCATTTTGGAGACGTTGCTTCCAATTTCGTGGGGCTTTTACCCGACATTGAGATGAAACAACATCTCAATCCCGGCCGCCCAATAAAACCAATAGGGTTTATATGCATGGGCGGGCCGACTCGCAGCAGTTTTCCTGGGCAGGCTTAGACCTTCCAAGCAGATTACCAGTACTAATGTGCGGTTGGTATCAACTCTGCGTGGAAGCATCGTGCAGCTCATATATTTCTTCAAGCGGAGGCGGATGGCGGATCCTATGGGTCAAAAGGTCAACAATAATGTTGTTAAGTACATAGTCATGTAGCATATCAATAGAATCGAATGATTACTAGAATAATAAACAAGAGGGCCCAGAGGGCCCTAGGTCGCTCACCTGATCAAAAGTATAACAAGTGGGTCCGGGGGCCAGGGCAGGGTCATTTTGGCCCCAGGGCTATAATTCGAACAATCTTAGTAAAGTTCCACTAGATGAAGCTTCAAGCCAATTATGAAAGACCTAGTCTTTGTGGTTTCAGAGAAAAAGATTTTTAAAGCTTTTACCCCCAATAAAAGTTTATGTAAAACATGTGGGCCCCAGGGCAGGGCCATTTTTGGCCTCAGGGCTAAAATCTGAACATTCTTGGTAGAGGGCCACTTGATAAAGTTTCAAACCAAATATCAAAGACCTCAGCCTTTTGGTTTCAGTTATGGAAAATTTTACAGGTTTCCTTAAGTCTCTCTCTCTCTCTATATATATATTATGTAAAACATGTGGGCCCCGTGGAACAATCTTGGTAGAGGTCCCCTAGATGAAGCTTCAAACCAAATATGAAAGACCTGGGCCTAGTGGTTTCAGAGAAGAAGATTTTTAAAACGTTTTCCCTTTATAAGCCTATGTAAAACATGTGAGCCCAAGGACAGGGCAATTTTTTTTGCCCCAGGGCTATGATTTGAAGTCTTGGTATAGGTCCACTAGATGAAGGTTCATACCAAATATGGAAGACCTGTACCAGAAGAAGATTTTTAAGGTTTTCCCAATATAAGTCTATGTAGAACATTTGGGCCCAGAGTGACGCCCTGCAGCCATAATTTGAACAATCTTTGTAGAGGTCCAATAGATGAAGCTTCATACCAAATATGAAAGACCTGGGCCTTGTGGTTTCAGAGAAGAAGATAGCTAAAGGTTTTCCCTTTGTGGGCCCCAAGGAGGGGCCATTTTTGGCCGAAGGGCCATAATTTGAACCATCTTAGTAGAGGTCCCCTAGATAAAGCTTCAAACCAAATATGGGCCTTGTGGTTTCAGAGAAGATTTTTAAAGGTTTTCCTATATAAGTTTATGTTAAACATGTGGGCCCCGGGGCAGGGCTATTTTTGTCCCCAGGGCTATAATTGAACAATCTTGGTAGAGGTTCCCTCGGTAAAGCTTCATACCAAATATGAAAGACCTGGGCCTTGTGGTTTCAGAGAAGATTTTTAAAGGTTTTCCCTGTATAAGTTTATACAAGTCCAAAATATGCAATTTTTGCCCTTACAGGGGACGGATCTCCGTAACGCATAATGGGATATGGCTGGTTCAAGAACGGAACCTAGATCTGATGGTTGTACAAGTTGTGTGTAAGTTTGTTTGAAATCAAATCATAAATGAAGATGCAATCGTGCGGACAAGGCCAAAATAAGCAATTTTTGCCCTTTCATGGGCCGTTACTCCGTAACACATGATGGGATATGGCTGGTTCAAAAAAGGAACCCAGATCTCATGGTGATACAAGTGGTGTTTACGTCTGGTTAAAATCAAATAATAAATAAAGATGCTATCGTGCAGACAAGGCCAAAATAGGCATTTTTGCCCTTTCAGGGCCCGAAACGCCGTAACACATAATAGGATATGGCTGGTTCAAGAAAGGAACCAAGATCTCATGCTGGTACAAGTTGTGTGTAAGTTTGGTTAAAATCAAATCATAAATGAAGATGCTATCGTGTGGACAAGGCCAAAATAAGCAATTTTCACCCTTTCTGTGGCAGTAACTACGTAACAGATGATGGGATATGGCTGGTTCAAGAAAGGAACCAAGATCTCATGGTGGTTCAAGTTGTGTGTAAGTTTGGTTAAAATCAAATCATACATGAAGATGCTATCGTGCAGACAAGGCCAAAAAAAAAGGAATTTTTTCCCCTTCAGGGGCGTAACTCCGTAACACATGATGGGATATGACTGGTTCAAAATAGGAACCAAGATCTCATGGTGGTTCACGTTGTGTGTAAAGCAGAAGTAAAACAAAGATCAGGAATCGATACAATTAACTTACACCACCCATCGAAGACACCAAAGGGAAAGAAACACAAACACGAATCGACCAGACAATAATGGAAACCTAAACATAGGAAGGCCAAATGGACAGTTTGGTTAAATTAATATCATAAATGAAGGTGGCATCGTGCAGACAAGGCCAAAATAGGCAATATTTGCCCTTTCAGGGGCCGTAACTCCGTAACAGATGATGGGATATGGCTGGTTCAAGAAAGGAACCAAGATCTCATTTTGGTACAAGTTGTGTGTACGTTTGGTTAAAATCAAATTATAAATGAAGATGCTATCGTGCGGATAAGAAATTGTTTACGGACGGACGCATGGACGACGGACAAAATGTGATCACAAAAGCTCACCTTGTCACTGCGTGACAGGTGAGCTAAAAAATGACCTGGGATCAGATTTGGGCGCCGGGTGCGTGCTTTGGGTTCTTAGATACTGCACAGAAAGTGTGGATGGGGAAACGCTATGGCGTTTCATCGACGGCATTCAAATTGTTTTTTATCGGAAAATCACTGTGACTATGTTTATCATAGGGTAATGTCCTTATGATATTTTTTTTACAAATTACTGGCAAACAGCATTTTAGTAAGTATGCCGTATTTCCATCAAGAATTGAGACATACAGGGTTTAGCAAACATAGTACACCCAGATCAGATGCTACGAAATGTGTCATCTGGCGTGATTCTAGACCACTTGCTTCTGACTTTGCAGCCCTTAGCACACTGGCAGGCATAGCAAAAGATATGCTAAAAGCTCATTGTTGACAAGACATTCAGGTACACCGTCCAAACAAGTCCGTCTTCTCTGCTTAAAAACATCCTTTAATATCTAAATTATTTTTACCACATATTAAACTAAATCAACATACATATCTAACCACTGCTATAAGAACATATATGTTTTCATAAGGTATATGGCAATAAACATTATGCCAAGTTTAATGATATTATGTTTTGCAACAAAATGCCATGACATTTACATGCCAAGCTCACAAATAACAAAATCGGCCCCGCACATCGGCCTTGAAGAAAGAGGTTGGGCTGCATGAGCATTCCATGCAGTGGCCGAACATGATTACTGGGGAACTGCTCAGTTTCTTTGATTTTGTTTCATTTGAGGTTTAACGTCCCCGTCAACACTATTTAGGTCACGCTCAGAGGGTCGCAGCCCGTCAAGGCAAAGTGGTGCTAGTCGGACAGTCCAGGCATAAAAAAACACTTTTGCTTGTTTGAGCAGTGAGTTTTGAGATATCATTCCATCGAAAAGCAGGTAAAAATCCCACAAAATTGGAAGCAACATCTAATAAATGACCTGAAGAGTTTTCGCGGGGATGTTAAATCTAAAGTCAACAAAGCAAAGAAATCTTTTATATCCTTGTTTTATATCATCACTATTATCACCCAGATAACCACAACTTGCATATGCGATAACAGTGGAACATACCAACGTATTTGGTCACTGCCCCTAATAAACAGTTTTTGTCCGTCAGGCCTGACAAAAGGAAACTGTCTTTTTACATCTGGTTAGTTTATCGTGTCTGTATCAAATACTTTCATACTAATTTATGGCTTATAATAATTTTACCTACTTTAACAGAAAAAAAAACATCCGTAGCACCATCACATCTAGCGGCACGTTCCAGCGTCATATCATGTGATGTTTCTAGTCCATCCAAATACCAAACTAATGCTATTGCGATGGGTCACGTTTGGTCATTTTCTCGCAGGGTGTATAATCTACACACACCAGATTTGCAGGATGAAAGACCGCACAGCGGTCATGTAATTATGGTAAGGATGTTTGACCTGCACAGTAGTAAGTAACTCTTCCAACACAGAGGACATCAAATTGAAGCCCGAGCCGAAGGACGGTGTAGGTAGTGGCATTTATTCCTAAAAATCAGGCAAATGGAGTATGATCAAAAATGACAACCTCAGCTGGTATACAAATCAGGAGACACTAGCATCAGAGGCAGTTGAACCAACCACTGAGGAACCACCTTTAAAATGAACACTCAACAACAGCCAGTAAAATGGAAACATTTCAGAATCATCGTCTTACAGAACGTTGGATCTTCAATGTATGGTCGAAGAGAAAATCGTTTTAAAGGAAGCTCATTCGGGACAACACACATTTCTTGAAGACATAAAAATGAGAACAGAAAAGTTAGACGATCGGGGATGTTCATCTTTAAGAAGCTTGATGGCTGAAAATTACAGTACCGAAAATACAAGAAAACGTCGGTTTGGCGGATCTGCAGTGTAAATGTCTAAGGGGATCAATAACTAAAATACAGAAATAACTTATGATAAGATTCTTCCCTGGGGTCGAGTACTGCTTTTAACATAAACCTTCGACCATTATCAACCCTCGATAATAGTGTATCGTATTGATACTGCAGTCGAATTACAAAGTCCCATGTGATCTTTTCTTCTTATCATTAATCACATTACATTATGTCACACTGCCTGCAGTATATCAAGCCCCACCCCATTTATGCTATTGTAACATGCCATCCAATGTAATTGTATATTTAACTGTATGGTTAACAAACCATGTCTCTCAAACCATAAAAGTATCATACCATGCACTATGCCAGGCCTTGTTATCACACTCTCATCCCCCAACCATATCATGCCATGAAACGTCTCCTCATACTAGGAAAGGTTATATGCTGCCATGCCACAATGCTTCATCAAATATCGAATCACTTCACATATTGCTATTTCTTATTCGTAATTTTAACATAACATACCAAAGCGTACCTCGACACGAAATATATCACTCGATTAAGCAACGATTGAATCATCTCTAAATTAGCACAGCCACCGCTGGTAGACTCGTATGGGGTAACCGGTGGCTATGCACTCAAAATCCTTACGAGACTTTCTGACTATGACTTACGAGACTTCAAAAATGTCAACAAATAGGCGAGTGTTCCCGATTGGTAAGTTTTAGTCAACTTTGTAAACATAGTTTGAAAATTCGGGCAATGCTACTCTCAACAGCATTCATTTCTGCACAAGTAAAGATAGGTGTGGAGATGAAAAGGCAAGTGGTCGATTTTTAAATTTAATTTCCGCCGGTGGAAGGGTGTCAGATATTTCTGTTTGTACATGTATTCTAGTGCAATTTTCAGCTAACGTCTATGCAAAACTTATCTATCACTTTAAATAAGACGTTATTTGAATTACTTCCATGTAGAAAAAATTTGCTACATTATTTTCGCAGGATTTGTTCCAGTGGCCTTAACATTGGTGCCCAGTGTGACTTACGAGGTCGATTACCCCTTACAGGAACATTGCCCCTTACGGGGTCAGGAAAAACAACTTATGGATACCTGAATATAATTCGTTTCTTCATTTAACATTTATCTTAGAATACAATTATATTAGATAAATACCTTAAAATGTAACAAATTGAAATTTTGAACAGTTCGCTTGAGCGCATAAATTGTGATGCATAAAATCTCAGTTCAACAGCAGATACACCCCATCTAAATAGAATTAATAGTATTTTCAGTCGCTCCGAAGAATTATGGTGATTTCAGAGCTTTGATTAACTGTTTAATAACCTAACTGCGGAAGTTTTACAGCCCATGCATTTCAGCATGGAAGTAATTCAAATAACGTCTAATTTTACATGATAGTTAGTTTTGCATAGCCCTGGTAGCTAAAAATTGTACTTGAAAACAGGCAAAAACAGAAATATATGGCACCCTTCCTCAGGGGGAAATTAAATTAAAAATCGACCACTTCCCTTTTCATCTACACGACTATATTTGCTGATGCAGAAATGAATGTTTTTTGGGAAAAACATTGCCCGATTTTCCAAAATATGTTTACAAAGTTGACAAAAACACATCAATCGGGAAACTCGCCTATTTGTTGACATTTTTGAAGACTCGTAAGTCATATTCGGAAGTTCTCGTAAGGATTTTCAGTGCATAACCGCCGGTTGCCCCTTACGAGTCTAACAGCGGTGACAGCGTTCCGTGTTGAATATCTTGGCAAAATATATCTTGATAGTAGATCAAACAATGTCATAACCAATATTCAGTTGATTACGAGTCACGATGTTTTATCAAGAAGGCAAATCGCGTGATTCATCAGGCTGCATGTCATCGATGTTGATTTGTCCATGACCACATTCAGTTTATTATAACATAAGCTGTAATTGTAGATATGTCTGCCAAGTAGTAAACTACATGACGTATACCGTTACAGTCATCCAATAAATACAAAACGTATAAAAGGACACTAGCACTAACATTTTAACACCACAGACTGTTTTCCATAAGCAAAGAACATCTGCATCGTAGTCAGTATGTCATTCGGCATCTCTCACTATATGATCGTCTTTCTACTCAAATGCCTTTCATACTAAACAACTTACACTTTATCACAACCGTGCCAATCTATAAATCTGTGTAAAACTGGCTAACCGTTTCACAAAACGAACTACAAAATCCAGGATGGCTTAGACAATCGTAGGTGCCCATAAATTCTCCTCGTTTTCCATGTCCACCCCAGTACATGCTTGGTTCTTCCTTATAACTGTCACCACAGCTGCGACACCTTTCTATCTTGAAGGGTTTGAACCCTTCAGGGTGTCGCTCCCAAAATGCCTTTGGCCTGATACCTGAAAAAATATATTTGACACTAGGATAGACAACACCATGCCAACAGCTATAATGATACTTATGCAGCAAAAAGAGTACCATATGAACACATACTCCACAATGAAACTACACAAACTACCCTGAAAACGAAACGAGCCATAGATATTTAAAAGCGATTCCAATGACACCATATTAAATGACCTTAAGACCTTGACTTAGAAGTCGACCGATTTTTTAAAACTTTAACATTTGCGTTGTAAAACTCTTAACACTGAGAACACCTTTTGAATGATAGTTGATATGGATGATTCATATGTGTTTACCTTGGCACAAGCTCTTTTAGTGGTACAATTACCTCTGACCTTTTGACCTAAACCTAGAAATTTGACCTACTTTATAAAAACTTTAACATTGGCCATCATTTATGATTGGTAATTGATAGTACTTTCGACTTTCACATGTAAATTCCGTGTCACAAGGCCTTATGACAGTTACCTGGAATTTGACCAATTTTTTTAAAAAAAAAAAAAAAAAAAAAACCTTCAATTTGGCCATTACTTTTGATTGATAACAGAAAGTCATTTCATACTACACATATGTACACCTTGTCACAAGTCATTTCCAGTGGTACCATAATTTTGACCTCATGACCTCAACCTTGACATTTGGCCTATTTTTAAAATCTTTAACCCTGGCTAGAAATTTTGATTTGCAGTGGATATTGCTGTTTAATTCACTTATTCATTCATTGTCACAATACCTTTCCTCTGATACCATAATATTTGACCTTATGATCTTGGCAGTGATGTATGAAATACCTAAACACTTTAACAATGGCCATAACTGTTGATTGGGTAGTGATTGGGCTTTCACATTGCACAGTCGCTAACGGGGGCATCGGTGTATCACAAACACATCTTGTAGTTATTTCATTTTAGTAACGTTTGCCCTTTAGTATAGCTCTGGGCTCGGTGACTAGGTCATCATAATAAAGACCAAGAGTATAATATTGAGTGTACAGTGGGGATCTGGACGGTTACTGAGTTTGAGTCCTTTTCATGAAAAGCCTATCACTTACCAATCGAAAATTATGGCTAATGTTAAAGTTCCTAAAAAGTAGGTCAAATGTCGAGGTCAAGGGATAAAAAATATGGTACCGCAGGAAAGGTCTTGTGAAAAAGAATGCACATATGACATATGAAAGCTCTATCACTTACCAATCAAAAGCTATGGACTATGTTAAAGTTTTTAAAAAGTAGGTCAAATGTCAAGTTCACGAGGTCAAAAATTATGGTACCGCCAGAAAGGTCTTGTGACAAGGAATGCACATGTGAAATATGGAAGCCCTACCATTTGACAATCCAAAGTTATGGCAATAGTAAAGTTTTTAAAAAGTAGGTCAAATGTCAGGTCCAAGGTCATGAGGTCGTAAATTATGGCGCCACTAGAAAGGTCTTGTGACAAGCAATGTATATGTGAAATATGAAAGCCCTACCATTTACCATTCAAAAGTTATGGCCAATGTTAAAGATTTTAAAAAGTAGGTCAAATGTCAAGGTGAAGGTCACGAGGTCAAAAATTTTGGTACTACAAGAAAGGTCTTGAGACAAGGAATGCACGTGAAATATGAAAGCCCTATCACGTACCAATGTTAAAGTTTTTAGAAAGGAGGTCAAAAGTCAAATGTCAAGGTCAAGGTCATGAGGTCAAAATTTATGGTACCTCTTGAAAGGTCTTGTGACAAAGATACACATGTGGAATATGAAAGCCTACCAGTTACCATTTAAAAGTTAGGCCCAAAGTTATTTTTTGCGGACAGACAAATAGACAAACGGACAGATGGACAGACCCAAAACTATATGCCCCCCCCCCCGAATCTTAGTTTCCGGGGCATAAAAAAGAAAAAGAAAAAACGATACATAAAATCAGTGTCAAACGATAACAGAAATTAACTGCTACAGAAGAAGCGCATTGGAACGCTCTCTGAAAACGATTCAAATGGAGGGGGAGGGGTGGCCTTAGACAGACATTACGTAGCCATGATCATCGCCCTTAGTTCTGTTGCTGTCTATACAGTTAATTTGTTCAGTCCGCATGAAGGCTTCCTAACTCTTCAGCTTAACTCCGAGAGCATACAAATGAAATAGCTGCAGAGATGAATTAACGCTGAGGACTTAACAGCAGGAAATAACTTAAATGGTTCAGCAAATGAACGCCAACGGTTAAATCTGGACTTCGACAGGCCCGGCCAAAGATCCAGTTGACACAGCAACCAAATTAAAGAGCCGATTCTCATAAAAACACAAACTTTTAATTACCCAGCCCAACGGTGCTACAGAGGCAATCTAATCTCAATCAGTCCATCGGACATGTAATTTGGAAGTGTTGACGCCAAATGACGACAAACGACATTCGACACCCGACTATGACATACGACGACGACGGTCACCTGCCTATCTTTATAAGCTCCAAATTTTAACTGATGCTCCATTAAAATTTTCGAAAGTTTGTAAGTCAGATGATGCTAATTATATTTTATGTAAAGTATTGAAATTTGACAGGCCGATTCGGTAAGATTGGTAGATCCCCTAAAATGGAAAATTAAATAGAGCTGTCAGAGGATCTGACTAAGGCTCCGCAGCACTATCAGAGGAGATTTGAAAGAAAAAAGCTCAAATAATCATTTTGAACACAATAACTCGGTTTTAGACCTTTGGCCGATGTAGAAGTTTTTAAGTCTAAGTCGATAAAGCAGCATAAGTCAATCTTCAAGCTAAAGATGTCAACCTTGCTTTATATGTGTTTATTATAATTCTCAATAAGTACAGGAGATTGCATTAAAATATCCATAATGGTTTTGAACTTAAGAGAAAAAAAATAAAAATGACGGAAATATGAATTAAATAAAGGGCCATAACTCTAAAAACTTTGTGGCTGGAATAATGTAACTTGGTATAATACTGCATATTGCTGTTGTGATCTTATGTGTAAAGTTTGATGTTCATGTGTTCCAGGGTTTGCAAGTTATTAAGAAATTTATGAAAAAATTGCTGGGCAGATGGATGGATAAAAAGACAGATGTCAAAATATATTTTAGCTACAGTTGTTGGACTTTGCTTCACATATGTGTATTATCACTGTAAATAACTACAGCAAGTTTCATTTGGATATCTATATCAGTTTTGAAATTATGATGAAAAAAGACGAAGAAAAGCTGAAATTTTGATTTTTTTCAAAGGGCCATAACTCTGCAAATACTGAAGCTAGAGTTACGTAACTTGCAATGAAATTGTGTAATGTTACTGTGACCTTATGTTTAAAGTTGATACCTTAAACGGTTTTTTAGTTATTAAGACAAAACATGAAAAATGGGGACAGACAGACAGACAGACGGTCAGAGAGACGGACGGACAGACCGGGTGATTATTATAGGACACCCGCAAAAAAATTGCGGGGCCCTAAAATACAAAATATCCTTGAGGTGTATCCCTTTACACAATTTTATCACTTTAACATTGAATGCACGGTATCTAAAAGCTGTGGAAACTGGAAGAGTTATAAGGATATTGTTTAATCCCCGTCTTTTCGAAGAAATGATGGGCATTACGAATTTTCCCGCCCTACAATGCAGTTTTCAGTGATCTGATTGGCTTTTGCATGCAATTTCTCGAGCTTCTTAAAATAAAGCTGACTTCTGCTCATTTAGTTCATTGCACAAAAGTACTTACTTAAAAGCCAAGCCAAATGACATCTTGTTCGAAATCTTTCACTTGACACTACGGCATTGAATAACCTCGATACCAGTGCCAGGGTTCTGTAAGCACTATCGCCATCACTTAAAACCACCTCCTGGCAGATGATTGCTAAGACTCCTTATGGTAAATCACTGATCTAGAATAAGTAAATCGGCAGTAAATAATGGTAAAATTATTAATTTTGGAGTATGCTGCTTGTTCAGCGGTTAATGTCTATTTCCTAGACCTTATATATATGTCGTGATTGGTTACAATTAAGTAAATTATATCATATCGAAAGTGTTGAGTGCCATTGATAACTTCAGCTAAATGTTGCTGCTCTGAGCTTGTCCACAAAGCGGCCAATACATCTTGTCCTCAAAATTTCTCCACACTATCATGGTTCTTGTAAACGATCCCGTGACTATTAATGTGTGTAAAATAGAACACGTTTTGAAATACAAGCATGTGTGTTTTAAGTAACACAAAACTGGGATGTTTTATGCGTGCAAAAACAGTTTTGTGAAGATGGCTTAGTGTGATCACTTGTTAAGTCCTAACCAAACTTATTTATACAAGGTGTATATTTTTTGTACGCTAATTCATTTGTTTATTTTATTTCCTGTATCGCGCTTTACTTTGTTTCTCATATATATACTTCTACAACAGTGAAACCGCGGTAGAATAAAAATCAAAAATGAGTTCCTTTAAGAGCAATGAAAACATTCATAAGAAAGAAGATGGGTCATACTACGTAGTTTCGGCTAATAAAGCCTCATCAGTGACCCTGTAATGATCCGGCAAAGAAAGCCAGAGGAAACATACTGCAATTTTGCGAATTTCGAATAGGCAGTCGATTCAAAGACTGATATAAATCAAAACTGGGTCCAAATAATTAAAAACCTGTCTAGAATATGAGTCTAAACCAATAATTTATTTCCGATTTCTCAGAATATTCACACTGATCTCAAAGGACCAAAAGTAAAATATAAACTGCACTATGGTTGATGTACGGGGAGACGTTTTACGGCCGCCACACGGCACAACACCAGCTGCAGTGAAGGCAAATAAAAATCAAAAATGAGTTCCTTTAAGAGCAATGAAAACATTCATAAGAAAGAAGATGGGTCATACTACGTATGAAGTCTACTGAATAATAAAGCATTGTGTGGCGATATCGGACTTTTTTATTTACGTATTGTTGCCATGTAAATTTTTATGTGTCAAAACAGGGAAACTGCAGTAGAAGCTTGGTAAAAATATATTATTGTGGCGATATCGGACTTTTTGATTTTCTATATAATATATATACCGTATTCGCCCAATTTACCGCACTGTGTGCTTAGTTTTTTTCAAAATAGCAAGAAAAAAGCCATAGGAAAAATCTATCTAATAAGCGCACACCTGGTTCGAAAAAAGGAACCGCCAAAATAACACGAACGCTTTGATATCACTGTTGAAATCGTGATTTCTGACAGAAAATTTTAATTTTCTTTGAGAGCTTTAAAGTGGAAGCACTGTCAAAACAATGTTTTTGAAAAGCTTTGAAATTGTGCTTATAGGGGCATGTGCGGTAAATAGGGCGAATACGGTATATAGAAAATCAAAGAGTTATATAAAGACCGAAGATGTTCGCGAAAATGGCGTCTTTATATAATTCTTTAAAATTCTAATTTTCCACAGTTAATGTATATATTTTCAGTTTTATGATGCTCCGTCTTTGGTCGGGCCCCTCGGAGTCTAACTGTTGGTTTTCTTTTGCTCCGGTATTTCTGTTGTTGGATACTGTTGAGTCCTCTACCTTGTTTCATCTCTGTGGCTTTTGGATTTGTATGTTCTCGGAGATGTTACACTGTTGAGTTAGGAAGCCTTCAAGCGGACTAAACAAAACTAATGTCTACCGCTACGGAAGTAAGGGCGAGGATTGTGGCCACGTAAAATCGATTTAAGCCCCCCAATGGAATACTTTCCATGCCTGATGGAATTCCTTTCCATTGACCGTTCCAAGGCGGTTCTTCTGTGGCGGTTTATTTATGTTATTGTTTGTCACTTACTGTGTGTTTGACATGTGTCTTTTTATTTTGGATGGCCATTTTGTGGGAAAGTAACTGTCCTTTTGGCCTTCCTATGTTTAGGTTTCCATTATTGTCTGGTCGATTCGTGTTTGTGTTTCTTTCCCTTTGATGTCTTTGATGGGTGGTGTAAGTTAATTGTATCGATTCCTGATCTTTGTTTTACTTCTACTATTATGCCCTTTTTAACTTTTTTTGAGTCTTTTTCACACATGTGAATAGATTTCAGATGTTAAAAACTCTGAAGAAGCCGAAAGCGCTTAGTTTTTCAATTATTTTGTTTGCACTGTTTGTGATTATATCCAACCTTATATATCTACATAAACTTCCTCTTGTAGTTGCACATGTTGATAATAACAAATATGTTCTATGAAAGGGTTATCCCTTGGAAGCATAGAATACACCACAGAACTAGAAAATATGGAGTGTACATATTTTCTGAGCCAGACTTGCTAGTTTCGGCCAATTAGGCCTCATCAGTGACCCTCAGATGTTTTCAAAATTCCACAATGGAATCAATGATCCCAAAGGACAAGAAAATATAATCTACACTATGATGTAGGGCAGGGAGACGTTTTACCGTCGCTACACATTCCCACACACCAGCTGTAGTGTAGTTAAATATGTTCTATGAAAGGGTTATCCATTGGAGGCATAGAATTAACCACAGAACTGAAAAATATAGATAGTACATATTTTCTGGGCCAGACTAGCTAGTTTCGGCCAATTAGGCCTCATCAGTGACCCTCAGATATTTTCAAAATTTTCACAATGGAATCAATGATCCCTAAGGAAAAGAAAATATAATCTACACTATGATGTAGCGTGACCACGAAATAGTACATTGGCGTGTCTAATATAGGATGGAGATTGATGTTGTTGAGACATGATGAAGTAATGTACAGCTATGAGTCACCGCCTGTTTTGGAAAGAGCTGCTGGCTCGGTTTGGTGGTAGTATGTTTTATTTATTGTCTTCACTTAATATTTCAACTTCTTTTCCAAGTGATATTACTGGAAGGATTTGGGATTCATTTGGTGTCAGTTCCTGATGATTTCTATTTTCAATATATCCATCACCACGTAGTTCGCTTTGTTACTTAACATTTTGTTACATCATTATTTATTAACGCTCATGCCAGTAGTTGGACCAAAATGACTCTTTTTGGGTAGGCTGTGGATTATTGTGAGGTCATGGCTTGTTAAGAGTTGAGCCCCACCCCACATACATTGCACAATGACTTGCATTGGCCACTATATGTAAACCTGGTTATGAATATGAAGTTTCGAAAGTAGATACTCATTTGTGTTGGTATGGGTATTTTTATGTTTTGGATGCTAGCAACGCGGACCAATTTTTGCACTTTTATTTTTGCAAATTTTATTTTTGTTATATTCATATCAAAGTCTGGCCATATCAGAACAAAACATCCTATCTATTGATGAAAAAATCAGTCGAACTTGTAGAATGGAACTTCATCTATAATAGACGCTTCTCTGTAGTAAATATGTCTGGTATGACTTCAAAATCTACGTTTCTTATATATTTGATAATCTGACGTGCTGCAAACTGTAAATGATGTACGTAGGGCACACAAAACGCATACTATAAACTAGAGCTAATAACGAACGTTATCGTAGAAAAAGTAATATGTTCTATAAAAGGGTTATCCTTTGGAAGCAAGGAATACACCATAGAACCAAAGAATATGGAGTGTATATATTTTCTGGGCCAGACTAGCTAGTTTCGCCAATTAGGCCTCATCAATGATCTTCAGCCTAAAAACCTGACACTTTCTTCCACTGGCACGTCCGACGTACGGATCATTCTGTAAATGGCATTTCTATAGAACCAGTGAAAAAATTACTACGATAAATTCGAGACAACTAGGTAATTTCATCGATTTCTGCTAATTTGCAAAATACTGAAAAAAACATATGCTATATTTACTGGAAAATTAGTAATTTGAAACTAGTGATTAAACGTATTTCTTGCTATTCTAAAACAACAAAACAAATTATTACCACCTATGCCTGAGACGGCTTTATATCACCTTAAACAAGGCATTAAGATTTTCGTAAGATGTATGTTTTTGCCCCTGTCGAGTATGCCACTAACAGCGCAGTCGTGTTCAACGACCCCACCACTTTGTTAAGACTCTTCAGCAAAGGATTGCTGGTACTAATGCCTATGAGCTTCAGCCTTTAGCCGAAGAAAGAGAGCTATTGTAGATGGTACTGATTTTTGTCGTGCAGCAAAAAGTTTACTGTTATGTGTTACTTTATTTGTTTTTTTTTTGTTTTTGTTTGATTTGAGGTTTAACGTCCCTGTCAACACTATTTAGGTCATTTTGGAGACGTTGCTTCCAATCTGTGGGACTTTTACCCGGCATTGAGATCAAGTGACATCTCAATCCCTGCCTATGTGTTACTTTACACTCTTCTGCAACAACACCTATCGGAACCCGAATTTTATGGTGACTTAATACACAAATTCAGAAACGTATATGCTTGCAATGACTTTGGTACTCAGCTTCGTGTACTCGTTATTCGATATAAAAAGATTGGATAGAAAACTGCGTTAACATCTTTTTTCTTCTTTCATTGTGTTCTCTCTCTCTCTCTCTCTCTCTCTATGGGTGACAACACTTAATGACAAAATAAGTTAACGTGCCTTTAAACACATGTAAGCTTGACATTTACCTTTATTCCCTGAGCTTGCTTTTGTTTCCATTTTTGATCTGTGTAGTAAATAAAGCTGCCTGCTCTTTTCTGTAAAATAGGAATAGATCATATGCTTGAACGAAAGTAAGAAACATTTAAGTGTTTGCCTGCTTTTAGGGTCACCGAACAGATACATGGTACTGATTTATTTTACTGATAATGAAAAACAAGAGGCTGATGGATCACTTTGCTCATCACAGCTCCAGTTGACACTACCCACAAGCAGCAATTTACATAAACAAGATAACCTACCGCTAATTAAGTCTCCAAAATGAGCCCCATACTGCAATGCAAACCCATGAAGACTACGTATCTAACAGGTTTATGCCTTTTATGAAAGGGAGGGGTGGAGCATGGATCGAAGGGACCCCTGGTTAGTATCCCTGTAAGCTTTTTGTCTTGAACTACAAGAATATATTTGGTTGTCGGCTACATACTATTTTGTAATTATATTGTAGTTATAAGTAACCAAAAATTATTGACATAGAGCAGTAGTGGTGTTGAAACATGGCCATTGCGGACCTCAGGAAAGAGAAGGATTGTTGTAACTCATTTACCTTACCTAGAATATATATGATTAATGGGTGGGGATCTGAAAGCGTCTGCGATATACAGCCTTTTAATGGAGTAGAGGAATGGGACATGGCCGGACTAGAGACAAACCTTAAGATTAGTGTGACTAAATGCGTCTTAAGATTAGTGTGACTAAATGCAACTTTGCTTTGTTTTACTTCTACTTTGCTTCCCTCTTTAATTGCACAACGGTGGGTCGGACTTAAGATTGTATGATGGTTCCAGCGTAAAAACATACTTGGAATTTCAATTTTAGTTGTTATTCTTTATGTTGGTTGGCGCCTGATGCTCCGTCTTTGGTCGGGCCCCTCGGAGTCTAACTGCTGGTTTTCTTTTGCTCCAGTATTTCTGTTGTTGTATATTGTTGAGTCCTCTACCTTGCTTCATCTCTGTAGTTTTGTTTTTTATTTGTATGTTCTCGGAGATGTTACACTGTTGATTTAGGAAGCCTTCATGCGGACTAAACAAAATTAATGTCTACCGCTACAGAAGTAAGGGCGAGGGTTGTGGCCACGTAAAATCGATTTAAGCCCCCCAATGGATTACTATCAATTGACCATTCCAAGGCGGTTCTTCTGTGGCGGTTTATTTGTGTTATTGTTTGTCACTTATTGTGTGTTTTACATGTTTCTTTTTATTTTGGATGGCCATTAGGTCATTTTGTGGGAAAGCAACTGTGCTTTTGGCCTTCCTATGTTTAAGTTTCCATTATTGTCTGGTCGATTCGTGTTTGTGTTTCTTTCCCTTTGGTGTCTTTGATGGGTGGTGTAAGTTAATTGTATCGATTCCTGATCTTTGTTTTACTTCTACTTTCAATGAAGCGAGCCTGGTATTTTCATATATTTTTGTATATGTTTGCTTCTAATTGATCATACTATTAACAACAGATTTAAATGCATGGAAGTTCCGACTCGCACAAGCGTAACGAATGAACAGATGAACGGACGAACGGAAATGTGGAAAATAAAAACATCTCGGTATATAAATAACATCATTATTCTATCGCAACTAGGACTAGTTGGTTCCGCCTTCAACGACTCCAACTTTTACAGGTTATATTGACAAGGGAGATAACTAAAATACTGGTCGACCCATGGTCATACTTCTCGCACACTAAACGCCTGTATTACCTCATTAACTACCTTACCAAGAATGATCAATAGGTCTCAAAAAGTATTGGAAATTTGCCGATCAGAAGATATTCAATGGGGTTTATTAGATGGGGGTTGACTCAAGTACCATGGCACCCACAGTTATGGTTCCTGAGAAAGACATGTCGTCTCCATTTTGTGGATATTTACGCCAAGTATCACAAATATATCTCAAAGAATTTTTGAGTTATGGTCGTCACAAGAATATATTGTCATTGGAGAAAATTTAAAAAAGAAAAATGCACTCTGAGTCTACATACTTACACAGGACTCGCCTGCTTAACCTTATATAACTGTACCAAGTACCATCAACATGTCTCTAGGAGTATTGGAAATATGGTAATCACAAGGAAGTCGTTTAAAGTTATTGAAAGGGGAGATAACTCATTTACCATGCTGTGGTTCTTGCGCATGACATGTCGTCTCAGCCTTAGGAACAATTATGCCAAGTAACATAAATACATATCAAAGAATTTTGGAGTTATGGCCAACATTAGGTACATGTAATATTGTCAGGAGAGATAATTAAAAAACCAGTATGGCAAGTGTCGTGTTTCTTGCACATTACACGCCTGCTGACCCTCATAAACAAATTACTTAAATACCACCAATATATCTTGAAGACTATTGGAGATATAGCGATCACAAAATAAATACTATATTTTATTGGAAGCGGAGAAATAAAAAAAACAATGAGTTGTATTTGTTGCGCATTAAACACGCCGTCTAACCCTTGTCTACATCTATGTCAAGTATCATCAAAATGATAGTGGCATTATGGCCATCACAGGATTGCGTTTACGGGCGGACAGAAAGACTGACAATGGGCGCCAGACTGATAGCTATTTCTCCACAACTTAAACGGTCGGAGGATTACAATCGATGTTGAACATGAGGTTAGGATGACTTTGCATGTGTAGAACATATGGCTCTGGGTGCATCGTGCATCCTTGTTCTAATTATCTTCCATAACAACATAATCTTGTGATGACCATAACTGCAATACCCTTTCAGATATATTGATTGAACTTGGCATTGTTGTTAACAAGGTTAATAGGGTATGTCATGCATGGAAACCACATCCCTGTGTGTCATGATTTTGAGTTATCACCAATTCCAATGTAAGAGATTTACTCCCTAGTACCATTAAGTGAAGTCTCAGTAACGATGAACGCCTAGCGAGAACCATTTATAAAACTCGAAAATTTGCGTTAGTCGTCCGGTACGATCCGTCAACGGGCTTCGATTTATTTCGTCTGCATCCGGTAAAGTTCTATCTTTAAAGCCCGCGTTTATTTTAGGGAACATGAAAGATTGTTACTTTTAGAGAAAAACACTAATTACAGGCAGCTAAGCCCCAAAAGCGCTAGAATTCAGGCAAACAAAGTAGACACTTATCAGACGCAGCGTAAGTGTAGCGTTGCTTGAATAGATATCACGTCTTGCTGCTTGCCCATCTGTGCCTACACCAAGCCCAAAGTTAATTTCAGTCCAGGATAGTTAATAATAGTTGGCGTTTTTCTACAAACAAGCAATCCGTGGATTTCCCACAAATTAGTGATGTTTACGTAGGCATCAACATTCATAGAAATTTTGTCATAGAGTAAATTTTGATCCTTTCTAAACAATCAACCCAAAATGTTATCAACTACGGTCAATGGACACACGTATTTCTTAACCGTCATTTTTCAAAACCCATCCCTCTTTTTTTCTTGGACGCCTGTATTTCATACAATAGGTTAAAGAGATGCAACAGAAACCAAATAATATGCATGCTACTTTCATAACCGCATATACTTGACAGAAGAGCCCATTCCTGCCTTGAACAACAAAAAATAACGATCAAAGTTATCCCAATAAGTGGACTACATAATAATACAATTTACTATTAAACTGGTATTTTTAAGTTAACTTTTCCTTAAAACTGTTTTGGCGTTGTATCGAGTTTTTGACTGTCCTTTGTAATTGGCATGCAAATACTAAGTGAGAAACAAAAATAGCAAAACACAAATTCATAAAACATTTCTCTGTTAAAACATTTCTACAGTATTACTCGTGTTTTATTTTGCTTTCTGATGTTGCGAACACGCCCAGCTGGCCGCCATGATGAATGGCTCACTTTTTTGGCTTGTTTTGTTTAAGACTTAGTGTCCCCATTAACACCGTATAAATCATTGTGGAGACGTTTCCTTCAATTTTGTGGGACTTTCACCCTATACTTAGATGAAATGGCATCTCAAGTCATGTCACCAAATGAAACCAAAAGGGTTTATATACATGGTTAGTCAAATTCGCATCACTTTCCTGTGCAGACTTTGAACCGCTTAGCAGTTTGCCAGAAATGTTATCATGTGCGGTTAACTCCAGGTCTACATGGGAGCTGCATAGTGTATTATTAAAATTGGTTATTACCATACTGATTATGCATCTCAAAACTACATGACACCAGTAATTTCCCGGGCATATATTGATATTTAATCCTGTTACGATTTTTGCTTTTTGTGCTTTATTTGTTAGATTTCAAATAAAAAAGCGCCAGAAAATAAATCAGTAACGAAAACATGTTTAATGAAAATACGTTTCCAAATAAACGAGTAGAAAAGCTTGTTTTAACAGAGAAACAGAATTGAACAATTCTAGCTCTAATATGAAACGCTCTAAGTTTATGGTAAATGAAATCACCTTATGTGAACTGTTTATACAGGGCTTCCGCTAGAACATAAAACTGAGCGTCTATTTGAAACGACTAGGAATGTGTATTATCAAACATAAGGTATTAAAGGCGTTTTACATCTTACAAGGCTTTGCATACAAAAATGTGTTATAATTTCTTAGGTACATTAAAAGCAAAAAGTTGCTCTAAAAGCATCCAAACACTAAATAATAAAACATCTTTACTGAAGCCTCATCAGCATCATAAACAAAGATTCTAAAGGTTGTTTTAGGATATATATGCATTCTTAATTTCTTTTAATGGAAGCCCTGTTTACCAATAACGATATAAGCATTAAAAATGCCTACCTTCTGTTGATTCAATTTTACTTTTCCAGTGAGTTAATTGTATATGCTTGAACACAGCATCTTTGCGTGTTGGTTTGAAGATCTCTGCGGGGCACAAAGGACAGTGATGGCTTCTGAAGTTCCCACTGCAACATTCAGAGCATCGTGTAACCCGCCTATAAATCTCTTCCACTGAGACAAATACTGGCTCCATCGTGGAACCTGAAACAAACAATTAAGCAAATATCTATGTTTGACATACTGGCATACGTTGTCTCCAAAAGAGATGGAAACCAGAGGACCATTGGTCCTGAAGACGCTCACCTGACAGCCTTAGGTCTAAAGGGCTAAGGGACATGCACCTAAACCTTAAACAAGCAAAGGTAATCCAAGACTCATCACTTGAACAAATAATGATGTCCCTTGTGATGTGTATCTGGTTCTTGAAAAGAATATTACTAAGCATTGATTATTTTTAACATCTGGCTGTCTGACCAAGTGGTCCTTAATCACATTCCTGACTCTTGAGTTTGAATTTTCAGTTATATTTAGCCAAGATAAAGCCTTAGATGAGCTAAAAGGTCAGGAACAAGAAAATATATGGTTAATGGGTGGAGAGCTTAACCATTTCTAAAGGGGGTGAGGCCCCCAATTTAACCTATGGTGTTCAAAGATCCATGTAACTAAATGCCCCTTATCACAAGAAAACAAGAAAATATATGTTTTATGGGAAGGGATCTGAACAGTTTCTGAGATTTTCTGCATTTTATGTAATGCAGGGGTGGGGCATGCCCCCGGGGTCTCAAGATGCATGTCACTTAAAGCCCCTTATCATAAGCAACAAGAATATATATTGTTTATGGGTGGGGATCTGAACAGTTTCCAAGATATTGGGCACTTTTTGAAAAAACAATAAAGGGGTCGGGGCATCCCCCCTACCCGTAACCTCCACTACCCAAGGGTCCAATGGTCTATATGTCACTGAATGCGTCTTATCATAAGGAACAAGCATAATGGTTAATGGGTGGGGATCTTAACAGTTTCCGAGAAATAAAGCATTTTGTGCAAAAATGGGGTGGGGCATCCCCCCAGGTCCCAAAGGTCCCAAAATCCAACTCACTTAATGGGCCTCATCATAAGGAACAAGAATATATATGGTTTAGTGGTGTTATTTTGAAGGGTTTGCAAGATATGCGACATTTTGACTTTTTCCCATACAAAAGCCCATGTTACCAAACTTGACCTTGCAGTAAAATAGGTCGAGGTCATCCTAGGGTCACCATTTTTTTCAATTTATGATGGCCCCACATCCCTGATGCCACATACCAAGTTTCAAGAAATTCGGCCAAGTGAGTCTGAAAAAAAATGTGTGTGACATTGTAACAGCAAACGTTTTGACAGACTCCACATATGCGCAGACCAATCAGAACGCTGTTACTCGTGAGTTGTAACTTGTACAGCCCAGCTCATCGGGGCTTGAAGAAATGGATTGGCTGCATGAGCTTCCCTGTAGAGCTGGAACCGAACGTACATAAGTACTACCTCAAATCAAACAAACTAAACCCGCATCAGATAACTCAAGGACTGTGGCGTGGCTCTGATTGATTACTTCATAAGAATATCGATGTAATTAAAAGTATGCATGAACCCCTATCACAAACACGTTTGTGAGGCGACTAAATCGGAAATACCATTTAGTATGAAAATCTTACGACCATCTCGGAAAATTTCTATCAAGCTCTTAAATAGGAAAAACGAGAAAATACTACTATATCAGAAAACTATGCCTAGGCATTGATTGCGCCTTTGGAATCGCTCTTAAACACTCATTACAAGTGTTATCACACGCACGAGAGAGAATCAAGTGACTTTTTGCTATTGCTACCCATTTACACATGGATTGAGAGGTGCGGTGTCATTCTTTGTCTCGCCCAAGTAGAAACCGAATCCCGGTGGCCCGATTTGAACTCACAGCCTCTCTATGGTATACAAGAGAGCCCAGAGGGCCCTAGGTCGCTCACCTGATACAAAGTATAACAAGTGGGCCCGGGGCCAGGGCAGGGTCATTTTTGGCCTCAGGGTTATAATTCAAACAATCTTAGTAGATGTCCCCTAGATGAAACTTCAAACCAAATATGCAAGACTTAGCCCTTGTGGTTTCTGAGAAAAGGATTTTTAAAGCTTTTCCCCCATAAAAGTCTGTGTAAAACATGTGGGCCACTGGGCAGGGCCATTTTTGGCCCCAGGGCCACAATTTGAACAATCTTGGTAAGGGTCCCCTAGATGAAACTTCATATCAAATATGAAAAACGTGGGACTTGTGGTTTCAGAGAAGATTTTTAAAGGCTTTTCCTATATGAGTCTATTTAAAACATGTGGACCCTGGGGTGGCGCCATTTTTGGCCCCAGGGCCATAATTTGAACAATCTTGGTAGAAGTCTCCTAGATGAAGCTGCATAGCAAATATGAAAGACCTCAGACTTGTGGTTTCAGAGAAGAATATTTTTAAAGGTTTTCCCTATATAAGCCTATGTAAAACATGTGGGCCCTGGGGCAGGGCCATTTTTGGCCCCAGGGCTATAATTTGAACAATCTTGGTAGGGGTCCCCTAGATGAAGCTTCATACCAAATATAAAAGACCTGGGCCTTGTGGTTTCAGAGAGGAAGATTTTTAACGGCTTTTCCCTATATAAGCCTAGATGTAAAACATGTGGGCCCCGGGTCGGGGCCATTTTTGGCCCCAGGGCCATAATTTGAAAATCTCGGTAGAAATTCCCTAGATGAAGCTTCATACCAAATATGAAAGACCTCAGACTTGTGGTTTCAGAGAAGAAGATTTTTAAAGGTTTTCCTTATATAAGCCTATGTAAAACATGTGGCCCCTAGGGCGGGGCCATTTTTGGTCCCAGGGCTATAATTTGAACAATCTTGGTAGGGGGCCCCTAGATGAAGCTCCACACCAAATATAAAAGACCTGGACCTTGAGGTTTCAGAGAAGAAGATTTTAAATGTTTTCCCTATATAAGCCTATGTAAAACATGTCGGCCCGGGGTGGGGCCATTTTTGGCCCCAGGGCCATAATTTGAACAATCTCAGTAGAGGTCCCCTAGATGAAGCTTCATACCAAATATGAAAGACTTCGAACTTGTGGTTTCAGAGGAGAAGATTTTTAAAGGTTTTCCCTATATAAGTCTATGTGTTACATGTGGGCCCCGGGGCAGGGCCATTTTTTGCCCCAGAGCTATAATTTGAACAATCTTGGTAGAGGTCCCCTAGATGAAGCTTCATACCAAATATGAAAGACCTTGGCCTTGTCGTTTCAGAGAAAAAGATTTTCAACGTTTTTTCCTATATAGGTCTATGTAAAACATGTGGGCCACGGGGTGGGGCCATTTTTGACCCCAGGGCCATAATTTGAACAATCTTGGTAGAGGTCCCCTAGATGAAGCTTCATACCAAATATGAAAGATCTGGGCCTTGCAGTTTCAGAGAAGAAGATTTTTAAAGGTTTTTACTATATAAGTCTATGTAAAACATGTGGGCCCCGGATCGGGGCCATTTTTGACCCCAGGACCATAATTTGAACAATCTTGGTAGAGGTCCCCTAGATGAAGCTTCATACCAAATATGAAAGATCTGGGCCCTGTGGTTTTAGAGGAGAAGATTTTTAAAGATTTTCTCTAATTTTCCCTTTTCGTTGCCATGGCAACCAGAGTTCTGCACGGAATGGAACTCTTTGAACAACTTTGAGAGAGGACCACCCAAAGATCATTTCTGCCAAGTTTGGTCAAAATCTCTTCAGTGGTTTAGGAGGAGATGTCGTTTGAAGAAATTGTTTACGGACGCACGGACGGACGCACACACGGACGCACGCACGGACGGACGCACGGACGCACGACGGACAAAAAGTGATCACAAAAGCTCACCTTGTCAATACGTGACAGGTGAGCTAAAAATTCGAACGCAATAACATTTCTGTCCAAAGTCCAAAGCATATTGGGAATCGTTTGAACCGCCTCGATAGAGGCGATTCTGACGAGTACCAACAATATATGCACAGCGAACAATTGATGTTATTGTCATTTTCTCTCATAATAATAAATGGTTGATGATAATTTACATTTAGCCATATCCACGCCATACCGGCAAGTTTGTACGTTGGATAGATGTTCACTCCACGCCAGCCCCTGACGTCAGATATACGTTGTATTTCGGTTGAATGTACGAAGTACTTAGACTTCACGATCAAAAGTCTATACAACGTAAGAATCAGGCATACGTTGGATGGACATCGTAATATGACGTACTGACACCAGAAAGTGACGTCCATACGACATCTGATTGACGTCATATACACGTCGGATTCTGACATCTAAATAATTTGCAAATTCAACCATCATACAACGTCTATCCGGCGTCTGGATCGGACATCTTTACAACGCCAATCCAACGTAAAATGATTGCTAGGTGTTTTGGGTAGAAATAAGAAAATAATGTATAGTCATGTAAACCCATTTTATATGATCTATATGTCAGTGAGGTTTAAGGGGGTCCGAAGAATACAGGCATGTTCTTGTGATTTGAAAATCGGCTCACAATGAAAATGTTATGCTTTAATTTGGGTTCTGAGAAGAAATTCTGACTTCGATTCTAAATAAAATAATCTTTGATAATAAATTTTATGCGATTGTAAGGCCGTTTGTGCATGTATCATTTGATGCCAATACAGGAGTAGTGAGAATTGGTTTAAACATATTTATTTAAAAAAAAAACTCTCATGTCACATACATAGCATACAATGCAAATTTCACATACGGTATTTAGCGGTGAATAATAACAATAATAACCAGAGATTCATCATCGGTGAAGTTGATGTCGCACCTGCTTCCCACCTGCCCCAGACATAAAAAAGTTAATGTAAGGCAGAAGAAATGAGTATTGGGCTTTGAGAAGAATCCATAGCCTATATATATATATATATATATATATATATATATATATATATATATATATATATATATATATATATATATATATATATATATATATAAGGTAAAAAACTGACTTAGTTCACTATACGATAAAATGAACATGTTCTAAAATGATCCAAGAATTACATTCAAACCACATCCTCATATCATGGATATATCATGGATACATCCTCATATCCTCACATTCTAAGTTTCAAAATGATTGGTATAAAACTGTAAGAGGAGTTGCGATGACAAGCTGTACAGTCATTTTTAACCTTCAATTGATATTCAATAAGGTCACAAAAAGTGAGGAAAAATATTCTGATAATTATGTCCAAACCACATGCGCATCCTCATACCATGGCCAAAGCACATGCAAAATTTTAAAATGACCGGTATAAAACTGTAAGAGGAGTTGCGATGACAAGAGGTCCCTAGCGCATACCAATTGAAGTTTAAAAATGACTAAGTTCACAATGTGGAAAAAAGTGACAAAAATTCATCTGAAGATCATGTCCAAACCACATGCAATTTCTCATACCATGGCAAAAACACATGCAAAGTTTCAAAATGATCGGTATAAAACTGTAAGAGGAGTTGCGATGACAAGAGGTACCTATCCTATCCAATTGAACGTTTAAAAATGACTAAGTTCACAATGTGCAAAAAATGACAAAAATTCATTCGAAGATTATGTCCAAACCACATGCGTATCCTCATACTATGGCAAAAGCAAATGCAAAGTTTCACAAAAATGCCGTCTGAGGGACAGCTATAATCCCCCGCCGCCTTCAGTAACAAAGCTCAAAACCGTGACCTTCACCATGACCTTGAATTATCAACCTTATGATGGTTAACATTTCTGCCAAGTAATTTTTAAATCCATCCAGAAGTAAGAAAGTTATTGACAAAACACCCCAAAAAGACCGTTTTTTTCACCTTTTACCTCTAAGTATGACCTTGTCCTTTCAGAAACCAATCTGGGTTTTGCATACAACACATCGTGTCATGATGATTAACATTACTGTCAAGTTATTTTAAAATCAATCCAGGAATCAGGAATAAGAAAGATATTGATCGGACACAATAAAAAAGATGCTTATTTGACCTTTCACCTCTAAGTATGACCTTGACCTTTGAAGTTTGGACCTTGGTCTTGCGCGCAACACACCGTCACATTATGGTTAACATTTCTGCCAAGTAATGTTTAAATCAATCCAGGAATAAGGAAGTTATTGATCGGACATGTAAACTTCCTTTTTTGACCATTAACCTCTAAGTATGAGCTTGACCTTAGAGGTAAGGACCTGGGTCTTGCACGCGACACACCGTCACATTATGGTTACCATTTCTGCCAAGTAATATTTAAATCCATCCAGGAATAAGAAAGTTATTGATTGGACACAAAACCCATTTTTGAACTTTAACCTCTAAGTATGACCTTGACCTTTGAGGTGCGGACCTGGATTTTGCACGCGCCACTCCGTCTCATTAAGGTGAACATTTCTGCCAAGTAATATTTAAATCCATCCAGAAATAAGAAAGTTATTGATCGGACACGACAAACCCCATTTTTGACCTTTAACCTCTAAGTATGACCTTGACCTTTGAGGTACGGACCTGGGTCTTACGCGCAGCACTCCGTCTCATTGAGGTGAACATTTCTGCCAAGTAATACTTAAATCCATCCAGAAATAAGAAAGTTATTGATCGGACATGACAAACCCATTTTTGACCCTTAACCTCTAAGTATGACCTTGACCTTTGAGGTACGGACCTGGGTCTTGCGCGCGACACTCCGTCTCATTGAGGTGAACATTTCTGCCAAGTTATATTTAAATCCATCCAGGAATAAGAAAGTTATTGATCGGACACAACAAAACCCATTTTTGACCTTTGACAAAACACCCCAAAAGACCCTTTTTTCACCTTTGACCTCTAAGCACGACCTTGACCTTTCAGAAACCAACCTGGATTTTGTGCACAACACATCGTCTCATGATGATAAACATTACTGTCTAGTTATTTTAAAATCAATCCAGGAATAAAAAAGATATTGATCGGACACGATAAAAAAGACGCTTTTTTTGACCTTTCACCTCTAAGTATGACCTTGACCTTTGAGGTTTGGACCTAGGTCTGCTCCCGACACACCGTCACATTATGGTAAAAATTTCTGCCAAGTAATATTTAAATCCATCCAGGAATACGAAAGTTATTGATCGGACACGCCAAAACCCATTTTTGACCTTTAACCTCAAGTATGACCTTGACCTTTGAGGTGCAGACCCGGGTCTTGCGCGCGAAACTCCGTCTCATTGAGGTGAACATTTCTACCATGTAATATTTAAATCCATCCAGGAATAAGAAAGTTATTGATCGCACACAACAAAACCCTTCTTTGATCTTTTGACCTTGACCTTTGAGGTACAGACCTGGGTCTTGCGCGTGACACTCCATCTCATTGAGGTGAACATTTCTGCAAGGTAATATTAAAACCCATCCAGGAATAAGGAAGTTATTGATCGGACACGACAAAACCCATTTTTGACCTTTAACCTCTAAGTATGACCTTGACCTTTGAGGTACGGACCTGGTCTTGCGCGCGACACTCCGCCTAATTAAGGTGAACAACTGACCAGAGTTTAATAAAAGTCTATCGAAGGGTATCGGAGTCTAACTGTTGGTTTTCTTTTGCTCCAGTATTTCTGTTGTTGTATACTGTTGAGTCCTCTACCTTGTTTCATCTCTGTAGCTTTTTGATTTGTGTGTTCTCGGAGATGTTACACTGTTGAGTTAGGAAGCCTTCATGCAGACTAAACAAAATTAATGTCTACCGCTACAGAAGTAAGGGCGAGGATTGTGGCCACGTAAAATCGATTTAAGCCCCCCAATGAAATGCTTTCCATCCCCGATGGAATACTTTCCATCCCCGGTGGAATTCCTTTCCATTGACCGTTCCAAGGCGGTTCTTCTGTGGCGGTTTATTTATGTTATTGTTTGTCACTTATTGTGTGTTTGACATGTGTCTTTTTATTTTGGATGGCCATTAGACCATTTTGAGGAGATATAGAGCGGACAAGAAAGTGTTACGGACGGACAGACGGATGGACAGACGGACGGACAGACGGACGGACAGACAGACGAATGGCATTCCAAAAAAACCCCTCCGCTTCGCGGCGAGGGATTAAAAATGATGGGTATAAAACTGTAAGAGGAGTTGCGATGACAAGAGGTACCTTTCGCATACTAATTGAAGGTTAAAAATGACCTAAGTTCACAAACTGGAAAAAATGACAAAAAAGTGACGAAAAATATTCTGACAATTATGTTCAAACCATGTGCACATCCTCATGCGAAAGCACATGCAAAGTTTCACAAGAATGTCGTCTGAGGGACAGCCATAATCCCCCGCTGCCTTCAGTAACAAAGCTCAACCCTGTGACCTTCACCATGACCTTGAATTATCAACCTTATGATGGTTAACATTTCTGCCAAGTAATTTTAAAATCCATCCAGGAGTAAGAAAATTATTGACAAAACACCCAAAAAAGAACCTTTTATCACATTTGACCTCTAAGTATGACCTTGACCTTTCTGAAACCAACCTGGGTTTTGCGCACAACACATCGTCTCGTGATGATTAACAATACTGTCTAGTTATTTTAAAATCAATCCAGGAATAAGAAAGATATTGATCGGTCACAATAAAAAAGACGCTTTTTTTACCTTTCACCTCTAAGTATGACCTTGACCTTTGAGGTTTGGACCTGGGTCTTGCTCCTGACACACCGCCACATTATGGTAAACATTTCTGCCAAGAAATATTTAAATCCATGCAGGAATAAGAAAGTTATTGATCGGACACACCAAAACCCATTTTTGACCTTTAACCTCTAAGTATGACCTTGACCTTTGAGGTGCAGACCTGGGTCTTGCGCGCAACACTCCGTCTCATTGAGGTGAACATTTCTACCAAGTAATATTTAAATCCATCCAGGAATAAGAAAGTTATTGCTCGGACACAACAAAACACTTTTTTTACCTTTAACCTCTAAGTATGACCTTGACCTTTGAGGTACGGACCTGGGTCTTGCGCGCGACACTCCATCTCATTGAGGTGAACATTTCTGCCATGTAATATTAAAATACATCCAGGAATAAGAAAGTTATTGATCGGACACAACAAAACCCACTTTTGACCTTTAACCTCTAAGTATGACTTTGACCTTTGAGGTACAGACCTGGGTCTTGCGCGCGACACTCCGTCTCATTGAGGCAAACATTTTTGCCACGTAGTAATTAAATCCATCCAAAAATAAGAAAGTTATTGATCGAACACGACAAAACCAATTTTTGACCTTTAACCTCTAAGTATGACCTTGACCTTTGAGGTACGGACCTGGGTCTTGCGCCCGACACTCCACCTCATTGAGGTGAACAACTGACCAAAGTTTAATGAAATTCTATCAAAGGGTTGAGGAGATATGGAGCGGACACGAAAGTGTTACGGACGGACAGTTGGACGGACGGACAGACGAAGGGCATTCCTATAATCCCCGCTCTGCTTCGCGGCGGGGGATTAAAAATGATCGATATAAAACTGTAGGAGGAGTTGCAACGACAAGACACCCAGTATAAAATGTTGACGGAATGACGGACGGACCACTGGATGGATGGACAGACAGAAACTTGCACGCCTATGTTTTCCTGCTAAAGCAGGTGCGACAACAATAACAATAAACAATGCTTATATATACGGGCCTCCGTGGCCAAGTGGAAAAGTGCGCTGAAGATCTTTCACAGCTATAGGTTCCAGTCTAACATGAGTCACATGTGACACAAAGTGACTAAGCTGTGGGCAGCGGGGCAGAAATTAAAAGTGCTATATAAATAAAAGATGTTCCATTCAATTCATGTACATTGGGTATCTTTATGCCTCTGCAATAACAAACTTTAAAAATTTAATCTGAAAGATGAAAAAGAAACTACATGTATATCTGAAAATATTGTCTATCTTAAGATGTCAAGAAAAATTGCATCTGAAAATGTTGTCTGTTTGTGTCATCTGTTGCTATTTTGTTGCAAATATTTCAAATATATTTTACCTACATGCAAACAGCTAGTGTGGACCAAACATTTTCTGGAGGAGTAGTCTGATCTAGGTCTGCAAGTTGGCAACAATGACTTGTGAATTAACTAGGAAAACAAAGCAGATGACAATAATTATTGTTGTGTTTGACACCTTAACGCTTAATCTGTCAACATGCTTGCAAATAAATATAATATAATTGAGCATCTGGTATTTCAAAATCAACCAAAACACTGGCAACACTGGTTGTAGGATAGGGGGTAAAAGAAGCTAATAATTCTGGACCTATATCTTAAAGCCACAAAGTGACTAAAGTGCGGGCTGCGGGCCACGGGCTGTGGGCCGCTGGGCAGAAATATATAAAAAAAAAACAAATACAAGTATCATACAGTCAATAATGATAATAATAGTAACTAGAGATGGTGTTTGTGAAACACTATGCCCCCAACCATATGCTTGACCCTAAATGCCAAAATTTTCAAAGGGTTATAACTGAAAAAGACGATTTTATTCAATTTTTCATGGTAAACATCAGCTAATTTTCCGCATGGAATTCATATATGGAATTTCCAAACACTAGCATACATGTGCTATAAAGGTATGCTATGCAGCACAATAGGGTGGGGTGGGGTGGGGTAGGGTAGGGGTGTATGCATGCATGTATGTACGGGACAAATGACATATCACCAACCACTATCAACTTTTGTGATGGGGTGGGGTGGGGGTGGGGTAGGTTGTGGTGGTGTGGGGGTGGGTGTGGAGTGGTGGAGTAGGGTAGGGGTGGGGTGTGGGTGGGGTAGGGTGGGGTGGTGTGGGGGTGTGGAGTGGTAGGTTAGGGTAGGTCGGGGTGGGGTGGGGTAAGGTAGGGTGGGTGGGTGTTGTGGGGTGGGGTAGGGTGGAGGTGTGGGTTGGGTAGGGTGGGGTGTGGGTGGGGTTGTGTGGATATGGGGGTGGGGTTGGGTGTTTTGAGCATGTGTGTGCATGTTTGGGGTGTTTTGGGGTGGGGTGGGGAGGGTAGGGAGGTGGGGTAGGGAAGGGTGGGGGAAGGTGGTTGGGGTGGGGTGTGGTGTGGTGTGGTGGGCTAAGGTAGGGTGGGTGGTGGGTGTTGTGGTGTGGGGTATGGTGGAGGTGTGTGTTGGGTAGGGTGGGGTGGGGGTGTGAGTGGGTATGGTGGGGTCGGGTGTTTTGGGGTGGGGTAGGGTAGGGTAGGGTAGGGTAGGGTAGGGTAGGGTAGGGTAGGGATGTATGCATGCATGTATATATGTATGTACAGGACAAATGGCATATCAACTTTTGTGTAGGGGTATTTCTGTTTATATGTGTTTATGTAGAAAAAGACAAAATAATAATAAAAAAAAAAACAGAAAAAGAAAAAGAAAAATAATTCCAATACCCTACCGAGGTTTGAACTCGTGCAACTCATATTCCTTATCAACAAAGGATTCAGAGTCCAGCACTCTATTCACTACAGTGGCACTTCAAAAATGCAAGTTCATTTACCAAAATGCCAAAGGGCCATAACTCACAAAGTATTTTCCGGAATTTTGTCAAAAGTTTATCAGGTCATCTACTCATGACCACCACTATATTCACCAACTTTCAAGGCTCTAGCTCCAATAGTTTTTTAGATATCCTGCTGACAAGATTTTATCAACAAAATTTCAAAGGGCAATAACTCTTGAAAGGGGCATAATCCTGATAAGAAAAAAAATACGCGTCAGCTAATTTTCCATGAGGAAACTAAATATGAAATGTCAAAACCCTAGCATACACGGTTCTTAAGTTATGCTATGCATCACTTTTACCATACATTACAATGGACAAAAATTACCAAAGTTACAAAGGGCCATAACTAACAAAGTATTTTTCAGAATTTTGTCAAAAGCGTAACGGAAGTACGAATGACGAACGGACGAACGAACCAGAACCAATATGCCCCTCCAACTTTTTCAAATTTGGGGGCATAAAAATAATAATGATAATAATAATAATAATAACAGAGTTGTTCAATTCAATTAATGTACATTGGGTATACCTGAAGATGGTAAGAAAAACTATACTACTGAAAATGTCATCTGTTTGTCATCTGCTACTATTATTTGCAAACATTTCATTATGTATTACCTACATGTACATGCAATGTAGACCCTGATCAGACTTTTCCTGGCTGAGTGGTCTGATCTGGGTCTCAGTGTTTTCAACAATGACTAGACAACAGCAAAGAAGATGACAATTGTTATGTTTGGCACCTGAAGCTTTCAATCTGTCAATATGCTTGCAAATAAATATAATTTGATTGGGCATCTGGTTTTTCAAAGTAAATCAAAGCACTAACAGCACTGGTGGTAGGATAGGGTAAAAAAGTTCCTTAACCATGACATATACCATTAAATTTTCTGTACTTTAAGCCAGTAGTGTAGATCCAGATTTGATACCAACATCATATTAACACATCTGTGTAATGAGCACCCCTCTAAACCTCAATTCATACAGAGAAAACTGGGGCTAACAGGGACATACATGTTTTTTTTATACTCATGAATGTAGGTTGTGGGTACTCGTTAGACTTGCCTCATTAGTGTTAATGAGAACCCCTACCTAAGTTTGAGGTATGAATAAGAAACATATTCAAATACTTTCATCCTTATCCTGCTGAATATTTGATTTAGCCACACCCTTTTCTATTTTTGAAACATTCAGATTTCTTGATTTAATTTTTTCCTAAAAATCGTAAATTGTAAGTCATACAGTGATCAGATGGCTTTGTAACTCAGTAACATAACTAAACTGTGAGCCGCGGGCTGCGGGGTAGAAACTAAAAGAAGAAATACATTTATGTAGAATAAATAAGAGATGTTCCATTCATTCATGTATAGTGGGTATCTTTATGCCTGCAATAACAGATTTTAAAACTTTTAATCTGAAAGATACCAAGAAATAAGGGCTTGAAGAAATAGGCTGTAATACATAGGGCTTCCTGGCAGTGCTGAAACCCATAGCACATAAGAACTGATAAATTGTTTCTCTACTTCCTGCATATCATAAACTATATTTGTTGTTTTGGCAGCAGTCTAAATGTCAGTCTTTCCACTGATACGGCAGCTTGTCCCATTTCTTCTTCTTCTAATTATTCCAGTTTAATGAGTGAACAGGGCCCATACTATGGCATAAGCCAAGCAGGGAAAACACGCCTGTTCAAATATATTTAATATTTTACCACAAAAAAATGAATATTTTGAGAAAAAAATCATTCTTCTCGAAATATAGATAGTGCGCACCAATGTAAGAACCACCCTGTGACAAAGAGGTTTTTTTTCTTTGAGGTTTAAAATCCCTGAAAACACTATTTAGCTCATTTTCGAGAAATTGCTTCCAATTTTGTGGGACTTTTACCCGACATTGAGATGAAATGACATCTCAATCCCTGTCGCACAATAAAATCAAACGGGTTTATAAGCATGGCCTACTCAGGCATGCTAAGACCTTCTAAGCAGATTAACAGTACTAATGTGTGGACAGGATCAGCTCTGTGTGGAAGCATCCTGCAGCCAATTTATATCTCCAAGCACGGGTGGGCAGGGCGGTATGTGACTAGCGAGTGAGTTTTAGTTGTATGTCCTACCAGCAGCTAAGGTCATACTGAGACCTTTGTTTACAGACTAATTTCATTAAGCATCATTTTTTGTATTTTTTTTTTCCTGTTAGCATTTGTTGTGTTCTAGTTAATATTGTACAAGTTTAACAAAGGACTAGTCTCCATAAGGGGGTTTTCCTGGTACCTACATTTTTCAATAATATTTTGGGAAAATATAGCCACACAGAGGGGACATTCATCCCTGGTAAGTTTGAATCAAACAGAAATCTAGTTTTGTGATGAGGGTTTATCAAAAGTGGGTGGGGTAATTCCATATCATGTCTACCAAGGACAATTAATCAGCAATTGGCTATATTCAAATAGCACACTGACAAAACTTTTTGCCATGTAATGCATAGACTGTGGGTACATATTAATTTGAAATAGGGTGGTTGTATATTTTATTGAACTTTGCTAAAATATAATAATTTATTTCCACTTTGCGGATTTTCATTAATTTTTCATCTACCAACTTTGCCAAAAAGTTGAACATTTCTCTATTAAGCAACACATTCTTACCTCATTTCAGGAAAATACTTATCAATACTTGGCCATTGCAGAATTATAAGGATTTTTTGATAAATTGTCTGTGACATGAGTTATGTGCCCTTGAAAAGTGAACATTGCAGTAAAATGTGATGAAATTATCAAATTTTTGTTTTGCCTTTTTGCTATAAGTTTACTGGCGAGAAATGCTAACAGGAGTTAAATTTTAATATATTTATCGTGTAAAAGGGTTGTTCTATTGTAGCAGAGACTAAATTGGTATCAGCTAGGGTCAAAATTACTTTTAGAGGTTTTAAGAGTTGGATATAATTGACACACATTTGCTCATTCCGTATCACTTTCTTCTGAGGAGTCGCTGTTGGTATCCCAAACTTCAGCTGCAGCATCTGTAAGAAAATCCATGTATTTATTATTTATCTTAGGTCCTTTTGTTGCTGGCTGGTGTCGCTCAAACCCCAAATACCATAAGACTGATGCAATATGGGCACAGCAGCCCACTACTCTAGCCCCTGATTGGCATGTGCAAAACCAACCGACGATAGGCGATAAGCCTGTGCTGTATTCAATCCATAACTTATAGGTCTTGCTACTGGTATGCCTTGAACGTATTAGTGACTTGAGGACACCTTCTTGCTCTTTGTTTACAAGGATTTCATATTTGCCGTCATCTGTTTGGTGTTCTTTCGTGTAGGATTTGGCCTGGCGAATCTGATACACTCCCATTGGCAGGTCTCTTAATTCTGCTTCGTTCAGTTCCGGGAAATCTGGCATTTCAGATGCATCCATACTTTTTCAAATTGTGCGCCGTTTGTCCCACTTATTGTCAGTCACCTTTTGTTGAAGTTTATTCGGTGACTTTGCTAAGGCCATCATTCGTTTGGCCATGCCAACATCTGATTCCAAACTAGTCACCAAGGGTGGCCTGAAAGCATTGCAAAGGGAGCAAATACTTTACACATACCGTAATCGCCAGCAACCGGGATTTGAGAGTTGGGAAGCACATTACTTAAAGCTTTCCATTGCTTTATACGCCCATTTGCTGACTCAACAACCCATCTCACTTTGATGACACGTCTGGATTCATTTGCTTCCTCAGGGCTATACCGTTTCTCTTTTTTTCTTCAAGAAATGATGCATTCAGTATTGATCCCGTAATCATTAATTAAGTCTGTTACATCCCTAAACCCCCTATCAACAATGAGAAAATCCCCTTTATTGAACCAACTTTTAATATCCTCACTGTTGCTATTCAGCATATGCTCTGTTATCTTGGCATCTGAGTTTTTACCATCAGCCAGGTAAGGTCCAAGCACTGTAAGTATGGATGCATCTGAAATGGCAGATTTCCCCCGAACTGAACGAAGCAGAATTAAGAGACCTGCCAATGGGAGTGTATCAGATTCGCCAGGCCAAATCCTACACGAAAGAACACCAAACAGATGACGGCAAATATGAAATCCGTATAAACAAAGAGCAAGAAGGTGTCCTCAAGTCCCTAATACGTTCTAGGCATACCAGTAGCAAGACCTATAATTTATGGATAGAATACAGCACAGGCTTATCACCTATCGTCAGTTGGTTTTGCACATGCAAATCAGGGGCTAGAGTAGTGGGCTGCTGTGCCCATATTGCACCAGTCTTATGGTATTTGGGGTTTGAGCGACACCAGCCAGCAACAAAAGGGCCTAAGATACATAGTAAATGCATGGATTTTTATGCCCCCGCCATTCAAAGAATGGTGGAAAGGGCATATAGCGTTGCCCCTGTCCGTCCGTCCGTCCGACCGACCGTCTGTGCGTCCGAAACTTAAACGCGGTCAATAACTTCTTTATTTCTTGATGGACTTTAAAATTACTCCGCAGAAATGTTAACCATCATGAGACGACGTATCACGTGCAAAACCCAGGTCCGTACCTCCAAGGTCAATGTCATACTTAGGTGAAAGGTCAAAAAAGGGTCCGAAACTTAAACGCAGTCAATAACTTTCTTATTTCTGGATGGATTTTGAAATAACTTTGTAGAAATGTTAACCTTCATGAGACGATGTGTCACATGCAAAACCCAGGTCCGTACCCCCAAGGTCAAGGTCATACTTAGAGGTCAAAGGTCAAAAAAAGGGTCCGAAACTTAAACGCAGCTAATAACTTACTTATTTCTGGATGGAATTTGAAATTATTTTGAAGAAACGTTAACCATCATGAGACAATGTGTCACGTGCAAACCTAGATCTGTACATCCAAGGTCAAGGTCATACTTAGAGGTCAAATGGCATAAAAAGGGTCCAAAACTTAAACACGGTCAATAAGTTTCTATGGATGAATACGAACATAGACATATTTTCAGGCGGGGGCATCCGTGTCCTATGGACGCATTTCTAGTCTTACAGATGCTGCAGCTGAAGTTTGGGATACCAACAGCGACTCCTCAGAAGAAAGTGATACGGAATGAGCAAATGTGTGTCAATTATATCCAAAGTAAAAGTAAAACAAATATCAGGAATTGATACAATTAACTTACTCCACCCATAAAAGACACCAAAGAGAAAGAAATACAAACATTAAGCGACCAGACCATAATGGAAACCTAAACAAAGGAAGGCCATAAGGACAGTTACTTTCCCACAAAATGGCCATATGGCCATCCAAAATAAAAGACACAAGTGATACACACAGTAAGTAACAAACAACAACATAAATAAATCGCCACAGAAGAGCCGCCTTGGAACGGTCAGTGGAAGATTTCCACTGGGGGGCTTAAATCGATTTTACGTGGTCACAATCCTCGCCCTTACTTCCGTCGCGATTTAGACAAATGATTTGTTCAGTCCGCATGAAGGCCTCCTAACTCATCAGTGCAACATCTCCGTGAACACAGAAATCAAAGAACCACAGAGGTGAGACAACGGTGAGGACTCGACAGCAAGAAACCACTGAAATGCTGGAGCAAAAGAAAACCAACAGTTAGACTCCGATGAGCCCGACCAGACCAACTCTTAAAACCTCTAAAAGTAATTTTGACCCTAGCTGATACCAATTTAGTCTCTGCTACAATAGTACAACCCTTTTACACGATAAATACATTAAAATTTAACTTGTGTAAGCATTTCTCGCCAGTAAACTTATAGCAAAAAGGCAAACAAAGATTTGATAATTTCACCACATTTTACTGCAATTTTCTCTTTTCAAGGGCACATAACTCATGTCACAGACCTTTTATCAAAAAATCCTTATAATTCTGCAATGGCCAAGCATTGATAAGTATTATCTAGAAATGAGGTAAGAATGTGTTGCTTAATAGAGAAATGTTCAACTTTTGGGCAAAGTTGGTAGATGAAACATTAATGAAAATACGCAAAGTGCAAATAAATTATTATATTTTAGCAAAGTTCAATAAAATATACAATCACCCTATTTCACATTAATATGTACCCACAGTCTATGCATTACATGGCAAAAAGTTTTGTCAGTGTGCCATTTGAATATAGCCAATTGCTGATTAATTGTCCTTGGTAGAACTGATATGGAATTACCCCACCCACTTTTGATAAACCCTCATCACAAAACTAGAGTTCTGTTTGATTCAAACTTACCAGGGATGAATGTCCCCTCTGTGTGGCTATATTTTCCCAAAATATTATTGAAAAATGTAGGTACCAGGAAAACCCCCTTATGGAGACTAGTCCTTTACTCCCATTGTCTCATTTTTTCCTGTGTAATGCACATACATGTAATGTCCTTCCCCTATGTTACTACACTTACAAATCATGTGAAATTAATATTTTTACATAAAACTCTTATCACGAGAGTGCTAAATCTTCTCTCCAGAGACTTAAAATTTTTCCAAAACTGGTCCCTTTGTCAGGCCGGAAAACAGACGTCTAATTTTTACTCTTGATGCTAACTTCTTCTGCAGTGAATTCCAAGACCGCAGAAGAGTTCAAAGCTCGCACGGTATAAGATTGAGACCCTATGCGTTTTAGGATACCTCTGTTGTTCGGATTGTAAATAGTTTTAAGAGCTCATCCAGCAGTGATGATTTTTTTTTTTTAAGCTAAATTCTAAATTTAACCACCCAACCAACTGAGGTAATGGCCAAATAATGACCGACTCAGTACAAGAAGATAGATAGATAGATAGATAGATAGATAGATAGATAGATAGGCAACTGAAATGGGTCATTTATTGTGCACCAGGCATCATCTGAGAGTCTGGAGAAGCCCAGGATTGAACCTGAGATCATTGGTTTACAAGGTGAGTAGCATAACCACTGTATCACAGGGGTATCAGGTATGTGATGAACAGGCCCTCACAGGTACCCACATTCTATATTGTTGAGCAGAATAAAGACAAAGGTATATACCCATGTAGGCCTAAACCCCAGTTTTACTGTGAAAGTGTAGTTCCAAGGGGTCAAGATTATAAAGGCATGTTGTGGACATAGATTTAGTACATATATTAAGATAATGAGTTCCCACTTAAAACCCAGTTTTACCAGAGTTCTCACTAGGATTTTGAAAACAGGAGTTTAAGAATCCATCCATGGAAAAAGTTGGATTCAAATCTGAAAAGTTGGAGTCAAATTTTGGAAAGTTGGAGTTTGACCCTAAAAACGTGTGTTAATTATGGCTAAATGCGTACGGCTGTAGAGTGTGACTCCAAAAGACTTTGGGGGCTTGAACCCTTGTTCTGCTCAACATGATAAACCCTTTTCTTGCAGTGGAGATCCAGATCAGATGGCTTCCATCTAATCAGGATTTACACTGTCACTCAGATTGTGAATTTGAATGGATAAATTACATTAGGCTTGAAAGTCAGGAGTGGACTGGGTAAATTAATTTATTCATCAGGATATGGTTTAAATTGAGTGTGAGCAGTTAACAGTTGTACAGGCTCTGATTAGGCTTCACCAACAGGACAAGTCCGTTCAGGCCATGCACTACATCCTAATTCATAAAATGACATATGAAACTTTTGGATTTTTTTATATGTTACACGACCATGTCCTGGAAATTTTGATTTTTAACACACCCCCCCCCCCCCACGCGGGGCGTGATCAAAAATCCGAAAGTGTCATGCACTCCCCAGACCAAAGATCTGTTAGTTCCTTCTATCTATCACGGTCTACGAGTTATCCGGTAAGACGGACGGATGTATGACGAAGACCATTACAATAGCCCCAAGTGGGGACAAACAAAAACACCCAACAGTGCAGGCCCAGATCAGATGCCACAGGTGTCTGTTCCGGACCTCCAGTTCAACACTTGATAATTAATTTCTTTCATTCAAATAGGCCGAATCAAGGTAACTTGATAATGCGACAAACTCGAGTCATAATTTTCTTTAATCGTAATAAAGACGATTTATACACTAGATTATTGCATTCTTTAATTATGCCTCCGACATTTTTTCAACAATCAAATTACCGATAATCCAACTGTGTATACAAGTATCCGGAAACAAAACAGTCAATTAATGTTAATCAGCCAGGAGATTGATGCATCTCGCAAACACCAAGACTGACCTGCCAATCTTCTAGCCGTGATGCTCTGATTGGCCGAGAGAGTAATACAGACGACTGTCCTCGCCAGGTAATGCTTGAACAAGCCTGGCGGCGACGATTATCGGTAAACTTTTGATCCGAAAGCGGTAGCTAAATTTGGAGATCAATTGAACACCCGCTGTCATCTTTTTTAATGTGACTGAGGTCATTTTTACACTGGATTACGGATGCGTCGGACGAAAAAAAAAATGGCGTAATTAAGAATCCACAACAGGAAATTTTACGTGTACAAAAGCAAAAACAGGCGTAAAAATACGCCTGATTTGGCGTTTCCGAGAACTCTGTTTACTACATAAATGTTGGATTTAATGGGATCAAAATCTTATAAATATGTTTTCGCGATGACAAGTTGACCATGAAAGACTCAGACAATCCTGCCCAAGTGTAATGTGAAGTCTAATGAGAATATTCAAAGATAGAAAGCTTATGCAGCCAATTTTGGGGTTTATATGCATAGACGGGCCGTAGCAGTTTTCCTGGCAAAGCTCAGACCTTCTAACCAGATTACCAGTACTCGTGTGTGTGTGATTGTGGGGGGGGAGGGGGATAAATGCAGGCTGGTTTTGTTCATTGTTAATAGATACTTTGTTGCAATAAAAGCTCTGCATAGCTTATGTTAATTGTTTATAATATGCTACGTTAAAAAAAATGTTGTCTATCTCCAAATACTGAGTCGGTCATACTTGGCCATTACCTCAGTTGGGTGGGTGGCTAAATTTAGAATTTAGCTTAAAAAAGAAGAAGTTTTTTTCATCTTTTCTCCTCATTAAAGCAAACTGGAAAAGAACTTTTAAAATAAGTTCTGAAAGTTAGATGGACAAGTCTTCTTTTGGGTTACTCGTATCATAACCGTTGCTAACATGGTAGGGCGCTGAAATAATATTCCAATAATTTTAATAATTAATATTTATTTTCTAATATGCTGAAAATAATGCTAAATATTGAAAACTGGCCGAAAACGACCCAGACCGAAACGACTTATGGCCGAAATGACCAACCAAAGTAGGCGCCGAAACGTTCAGGATTCCCTGAATGTAAGACCAAAATTGTGTTTACAGGGGCGGGAAAAGTGCATTTCAATCAAACCAAACAAACCTCAGAGCACATCAACAATGATTAAAACTTATCCTAATCAGTCTAAATAGTTGTTACTCAACACAAATAGAGACAACTCTACTTCGATCTTATTCATACCTGCAACTGCAGTCTAAGTAGTGTTCCCACGGCAGAGATGAATGCGCCTGTCGCGGAGGTGCCACACATGGAGGTTGCAAGTATATACTACTGAAAAAAAGGCTGCAGAAAGGAGAAGAGTGCCATGCAGCAATTTTAGCGCTACCGGTGCGTAATTGAGGACTTAGAAGAACCCGGCGTTGGTGGACCATACACTGGATTGAGCGATGTCGGCTGTTTGGCCACTTCCTCACACCCTTCCAAGAGCTTGAGAGGGAGTTTTTTTTTGTTTTGTTTTGATGGAGGTTTTACGTCCCCGTCAACACATGTTTTGGTCAGTTTGGGGACGTTGCTTCTCTCTTTCGTGGAACTTTTACCCGACTGTGGGATGAAATGACATTCCAAGCGCTACCGTCCGCTGAAACAAAAGTGTAGTTTTGTTAATTGACGGCCTGACACGCACAACTTTAGCTGGGCTGGCTTAGACCTGCCAAGAGGTATTACCAGTATCTTGTTTTCGGTCGGCTTCAGCTCTGCCGGTCAGGAAGTTATTTGCAACCACATCTTTTTCTAAAGCCCCAATGAGTGTGGGCCTAATGGTGATTATATCGGTTACATCAGTATAAGTCGACATAGGGGCAACAGGGGTCTTCACCTTCCCATTCGACTTTTTTTTTTGGTGTCTCTCTTGTCAATTTAAGGCCCCCGATCACCGAGACTTTATAAATAGTTGTTGGTGCAGATTACTTTCTGACAGAGCTGAATCTGACCGAAAACTTGATACGGGTAATACCACTTAGAAGGTTCAGCAGTGCGAGTCGGTCGTCCAACAACAAAAACTTCACTTTTTGATACTACTGTCATACTTTATACACGCCAACTATCACACTGTATACTACTGTTCTGCTTCATACACGCCCACCATCGGACTGTACGCAACTGTTCTACTACATAAACGCCCACTACCAGACTGTACACTACTTTTCTACCACATACACGCCCACTATCAGACTGTACACTACTCTACTACATACACGCCCGCTATCAGACTGTACACTAATGTCCTACTACATACACGCCCACTATTAGACTGTACACTACTGTTCTACTACATACACGCCCACTATCAGACTGTACACTACTGTTCTACTACATACACGCCCACTATCACCCTGTATACTACTGCTCTACTACATACACGCTCACTATCAGACTGTACACTACTGTTCTACTACATACACGCCCACTATCACCCTGTATACCACTGTTCTACTACATACATGCCCACTATCAAACTGTAAACTACTGTTCTACTCATATACGCCCACTACCAAACTGTGCACTACTGTTCTACTACGTACACGCCCACTATCAGACTGTACACTACTGTTCTACTACATACACGCCCACTATCAGACTGAACACTACTGTTCTACTACATACACGCCCACTATCATCCTGTATACTACTGTTCTACTACATACACACCCACTAAGAGATTGTATACTACTGTTCTTCTACATACACACCCCTACCAGACTGTACACTACTGTTCTACTTCATACACGCCTTCTTCCAGGCTGTACACTACTGTCCTACTACACACGTCAACTATCAGACTGTACACTACTGTTCTACTACATACATGCCCACTATCAGAATGTACACTACTGTTCTACTACATAAACACCCACTATCAGACTGTACACTGCTGTTCTTCTACATACAAGCCGACTATCAGACTGTACACTACTGTTCTACTACACGTGGGCCTACTATCAACCTACATGTGTATTTACTACTGTTCTACTATATACACGCTCATAATCAGACTGTACACTACTTTTCTACTACATACACGCCCACTATCAGACTGTACACTACTGTTCTACTACATACACACCCCATATCGGACTGTACACTACTTTTCGACTACATACAAGCTCACTATCAGACTCTATAGTACTGTTCTACTACATACACGCCCACTATACGACTGTATACGACTGTTCTGCAACATACACGCCCACTACCAGACTGAACAATACTTTCCTACTACATACACTGCCACTATCAGACTGTACACTATTGTTCTTCTAAATACATGTCCAACACCAGACTGTACACAACTATTCTACTACATACACGCCCACTACCAGACTGTACACGTCTGTTCTACTACATACATGACCACTTTCAGACTGTACAGTACTGTCCTACTACATACACGCTCACTATCAGACTGTACACTACGGTTCTACGACATTCATGCTCATTATCAGACTGAACACTATTGACAACATATGTGTCCACTATCACCCTGTACACTACTGTTGAACTACCTACACGCCACCTGTAAGACTGTTTACTACTGTTCTACTACATACACGCCCAGTATAAGATTGGTTACTACTGTTCTACTACATACACGCCCACTATCAGACTGTACACTACTGTTCCACTACATAAATGCCCACTATCAAACTGTACACTTCTGTTCTACTACATACATGACCACTTTCAGACTGTACAGTACTGTCCTACTACATACACGCTCACTATCAGACTGTACACTACTGTCCTACTACATACACGCTCACTATCAGACTGTATACTATTGTTCTACTACATACACACCCACTATACGACTGTTTACGACTGTTCTACCACATACACGCCCACTACCAGACTGAATACTACTTTCCTACTATATACACGTCCACTATCAGACTGTTCACTATTGTTCTACTAAATACATGTCCAGCACCAGACTGTACACTACTGTTCTACTACATACACACCCACTACCAGACTGTACACTACTGTTCTAATACATACACGCCCACTTTCAGACTGTACAGTACTGTCCTACTACATACACGCTCACAATCAGACTGTGCACTACTGTTCTACGACATTCACGCTCACTATCAGACTGAACACTATTGACAACATATGTGTCCACTATCACCCTTTACACTACTGTTGTACTACATACACGCCCTGTCCGCTCCGGGGAACGGGAGGTCTCGGGTTCGATCCCGGGCCGCGACATACCAAAGTCGTTAAAAATGGTACTAGCTGCTCCTCGTTTGGCACTCAGATTTACGGGGTAGAGCTAGGACTGGTCGATCCAGTGTCAGGATAATGTGACTGGTTGTGGTATCATGTAATGTGTCTGGGACATGATGCTTCAATGAGGCAGCACTATAAACGTGAGCATTGAGCTCCCTGTCGCAACCAGACACCGTCGTGATATGACTGAAAAAATGTTGAAAGCGACGTTAAACCCGAATTCACACACACACACATACACGCCCACTTTCAGACCGGTTACTACTGTTCTACTACATACACGCCCACTATCAGACTGTACACTACTGTTCTACTACATACACGCCCACTATCAGACTGTACTATACTGTTCTACTGCATACACACCCACTATCAGATTACACTACTTTTCTACTACATACATGATGCCAACTATCAGACTGTACACTACTGTTCTATTACAAATGTGCCCGCTATCACCCTGTATACTTCTGTTCTTCTGCATGCACGCCCACTATCAGACTGTTTACTACTGTTCTACTACATACATGTCCACTATCATACTCTACACTTCTGTTCTACACATACAAGCCAACTATCAGACTATACACTACTGTTTTACTACATAGAAGCCTACTACCAGACTGTACACTACTGTTCTTTTACACACACGACCGCTATCAGACTGTACACTACTGTCCTACTACATAAACGTCTACTATCAGACTGAACACTACTGTTCTACTACATACACGCCTTCTATCAGACTGTACACTATTGTTCTACTACATACACGCCCACTATCAGACTGTCTACTACTGTTCCACTACATACATGCTCACTATCAGACTGTTTACTACTGTACTACTACATACACGCCCACTATACGACTGTTTACTACTGTTCTACTACATACACGGCCAATACCAGACTGTATACTACTGTTCTACTACATACACGCCTACTACCAGACTGTGCACTACTGTTCTAGTGCATACACGCCCACTATCAGACTGTACACTACTGTTTTACTACATGCATGTCCACTACCAGACTGTACACTACTGTTCTACTTCTTACACGCCCACTCCGGACTTTACACGACTGTCCTACTACATACATGCCCACTATTAGACTGTACACTACGGTCCTACTGTATAAAAGCCCACTATCAGTCTATACACTACTGTCCTACTACATACACGCTTACTGCCAGACTGTACACAACTGTTATACTACATACACACCAACTATCAGACTGTACACTACTATTCTACTACATACACGCCCACTATCAGACTGTACACTACTGCTGTACTACATAAGAGCCTACTATCACAATGTATACTACTTTTTTACTGCATACACGCCCACTATCAGACTGTACACTACTGTTTTACTACATACACGCACACTACCGGAATGTACACTACTTTCCTACTAGAAGCATGCCCACTATCAGATTCTACACTACTGTCATAGTACATACATGCCCACTATCAGACTGTGCACTACTGTTCTACTACATACACGCCCACTATCAATCTGTACACTGCTGTTCTACTACATATACGCCCACTATCACCCTGTGTGCAACTGTTCTACTACATACACGCCCACTATCAGACTGTTTACCACTGTTCTGCTACATACACGCCCACTATCAGAATGTTTACTTATGTTCTACTACATACACGCGCACTATCAGACTATACACTCTTAATCTACTACATACACGCCCACTATCAGAGTGTACACTACTGTTCTGCTACATACACGCCCACTAGCAGACTGTACACTACTGTTCTACTACATACACACCCACTATCAGACTGTACACTACTGTTTTACTACATACACGCCCACTATCAGACTGTACACTACTGTTCTACTACATACACACCCACTATCAGACTGTACAGGTGCTTTGGAAAAGTTTTTTACCCCAGCAATTATTGCATAAGTAGTTGCATACCCACTGTGATGTTTTAGCTTCCATTACGCTAATGAAGAATGTGATATTTCACGACCGGCAGAAAAAGCAACCGACTGAAGTCGGTTGATTTCTTAGAGTGCCCTAAAATCACCGTGTCATTCTGTCATTCGGTCATTCTGTCAGTCTGTCCGTCCGTAACCCGTTTGCGAAATGGTGATAGTGACTTAACCGCTTGGAATATTTAAACAATTTTTGGCATACTGATAGATATCAATGAGATCTAACCAATGAACTTGCGAAATATTACATTCCATTTGGTATAGCCTCGCCGAGGCAAAAAATGTGAAAATTTTCGAACTGCTTCTCCTCGGAAACCGTTGGGCCGATTGAAATCAAATTTCATATGAAGCCTCTATGGGATGGGGGAAACCAAAATTTGCTCATGGGGTCCAGGTAACATGACCAAAATGGCCACCAAGCCAAATATGGTCTGTCTGTCTGTCCGTCCGTAACCCGTTTGTGAAAATTGGTGATACTGACCTAACCGCTTGGAATATTTAAACAATTTTTGGCATACTGATAGATATCAATGAGATCTTACCAATGATTTGCGAAATATTACATTCCATTTAGTATAGCCTCGCCAAGGCGAAAAATGTGAAAATTTTCGAACTGCTTCTCCTCGGAAACCGTTGGGCCGATTGAAGTCAAATTTCATATGGAGCCTCTATGTGATGGGGGAAACCAAAATTTGCTCATGGGGTCCAGGTCACATGACCAAAATGGCCGCCAAGCCATATATGGTAAAAACCCTTCAAAAATAGTCTTCTCCAGAACCACTGGGCAGATTTCCACGAAACTTGATAAAAAGCATCTGGGATGTAGGCCCATCATAAATTGCTAAAATGGTGACCCTGGGTTGACCTTGACCTTCTTTAGGTCCGTCCGTAACCCGTTTGTGAAAATTGGTGATAGTGACTTAACCGCTTGGAATATTTAAACAATTTTTTGCATACTGATAGATATCAATAAGATCTAACCAATGAACTTGCGAAATATTACATTCCATTTAGTATAGCCTCGCCGAGGCGAAAATGTGAAAATTTTCGAACTGCTTCTCCTCGGAAACCGTTGGGCCGATTGAAATCCAAATTTCATATGAAGCCTCTATGGGATGGGGGAAACCAAAATTTGCTCATGGGGTCCAGGTAACATGACCAAAATGGCCGCCAAGCCATATATGGTCTGTCTGTCTGTCCATCCGTAACCCATTTGTGAAAATTGGTGATAGTGACTTAACCGCTTGGAATCTTTAAACAATTTTTGACATACTGATAGATATCAATGAGATCTTACCAATGAACTTGCGAAATATTATATTCCATTTAGTGTAGCCTCGCCAAGGCGAAAAATGTGAAAATTTTCGAACTGCTTCTCCTCGGAAACCGTTGGGCCGATTGAAGTCAAATTTCATATGGAGCCTCTATGTGATGGGGGAAACCAAAATTTGCTCATGGGGTCCAGGTCACATGACCAAAATGGCCGCCAAGCCATATATGGTAAAAACCCTTCAAAAATAGTCTTCTCCAGAACCACTGGGCAGATTTCCACGAAACTTGATAAATAGCATCTGGGATGTAGGCCCATCATAAATTGCTAAAATGGTGACCCTGGGTTGACCTTGACCTTCTTTAGGTCCGTCCGTAACCCGTTTGTGAAAATTGGTGATAGTGACTTAACCGCTTGGAATATTTAAACAATTTTTGGCATACTGATAGATATCAATAAGATCTAACCAATGAACTTGCGAAATATTACATTCCATTTAGAATAGCCTCGCCGAGGCGAAAAATGTGAAAATTTTCGAACTGCTTCTCCTCGGAAACCGTTGGGCCGATTGAAATCCAAATTTCATATGAAGCCTCTATGGGATGGGGGAAACCAAAATTTGCTCATGGGGTCCAGGTAACATGACCAAAATGGCCGCCAAGCCATATATGGTCTGTCTGTCTGTCCATCCGTAACCCATTTATGAAAATTGGTGATAGTGACTTAACCGCTCGGAAACCGTTGGGCCGTTGGGCCGATTGAAGTCAAATTTCATATGGAGCCTCTATGTGATGGGGAAAACCAAAATTTGCTCATGGGGTCCAGGTCACATGACCAAAATGGCCGCCAAGCCATATATGGTAAAAACTCTTCAAAAATAGTCTTCTCCAGAACCACTGGGCAGATTTCCACGAAACTTGATAAATAGCATCTTGGACGTAGGCCCATCATAAATTGCTAAAATGGTGACCCTGGGTTGACCTTGACATTTGTGCCTAGGTCAAACTTTGACACATATGCTTTTGTATTGGAAAAGCGAGAATGCATTTTATCCTTCAAACGATTCAGAATACAGTACTAAAGTATTAGATATATTTTTGCTCCTTATGATAAGGCACATTTATTGGGGGAACCGTTTAGGTCCAGGTCACATGACCAAAATGGCCGCCATACCCATATATGGTAACACTCATAAAGCTAAAAGCATCCGGCGGGTCGTGCACTTCAGCTGAAGCACTGGTTTTAACAACGCTTACATTTTTATGCATTATAGGTATCTGCTGATATATAATATGGTATTTAATACATGTGTCGCAGAAAAGCATATGCAGTGCATGATTTTATATTGCATATAAAATCAATACAGCTCTGAAGTCACTTTCTGGACTTTATCGACACTTCTTGTCGACATATTCATGTCGATTAGACATCCGGTTAGTTGGAATGCATTAACAATACTTTACTTAACAGAAGCCGAAAAGGTTTGTTCTGAGAAGCTTTCTTCTTGACTGCAGAGAAATGAAAGAAACGTGTGTTATAGCAATTTATTACCGTAAGATAGTTTTACAATCCTTGTAATGATAGAATCCCTATAATGATGCGACAGTTTATCAAAATGGCGTGTGTATGTGTATATAGTCCTGTTTTGGACATTGGTGCTTTATTCTGGTTTTCTAGCATCGTGATCGCCTTGATGGGGAAGAGAGAGCTGATTGCTTTGCTTTTTGTTGGATATATATTATATTCGAGATTTGTTCTTTGTTCCATTGGTAGGTTGTGTACTGTCATTGTGGTACTTTCTGGTCAACGTCTTTAGTATTTGATGATTTTTTAATCAGATGAGGTTTATATCTACCAGTTGTAGAAATACATAATATACCACCACATTGCACTGATTGCTTTTCCGTGGGTTTCAGGATTAGAGACATTTGAGGCAAGTAGTCTAAAAGAACACATGTTACTGTCTAAAGTTTCGCGAAAAGTCATTTCAGCGTTTTGTTACGTGTATATGGTAAATTATACAACTGGGAGATATCATCTTCATCTGAAAAAAGTCATACATTCACAATACATTTTGACAAGCTGTCTCATGTCGTAAAAAAGATTGTAAAACCATTTTGAGGATATTATCTCAAAGTAATAAATTGATATAGAACAGCTTTTGTTGCCTTCTCTACAACCAGAAAGAAAGGGTCTGAGAAAAAAACTGTTCTGTTTCTATTAGAGATGTTTCACGAGCATCGATAATCGAGGGTAGAGCGTCGAGGATCGATGTGAAGGCAGCGTATCGCTAATCATACGATGTTAAACAAACTAAATTAACAACCATCGCGTTGACTGATATATAATCCGTTAAAGAAAAAAAGAGAAAAAAAGTAAATAGATTTAATATCGTTTGCTCTGAAATACCAAACAAATCAATAACATTCTAGCCAGTTTTATAGGGACGGGAAACCTTGCTTCTATCTGTTAGACGCCAGCTTTCTACATAATTCATTATACTAAGTTAAGTCAGACGTACCTAGCAGGATTTGCCTGATCATATCTAAAAGGGGGACGATCTGCCGATGGTAACTATTTCCATCATAAATAAAACTAGAAAATGTGTTTGTAAAACACTAGGCCCCTAAGTATATGCTTGTCTGTAAAGTATGGATAAAATGACAAAGTTCAACAAGGTTTCTCAAGGCCACCTGCCAATTATCATCAGTCTAGTTACGTCCAAAAAGGGGCGTAATTCAGGAAAACATTTACAGATTTAATTAGGTCATCTACACATTGGTCCCAAACAGTATGCCAAATATCATGAGCCTCAAGGGATCCTCCAGATATTTTGTTGACAAAATTTCCTAGAGCCGCAATGCATGTCTATAAAGGGGCATAATTCAGTCAAAACATTACTGAATTCCGTCAAAAGTTAATCAGGTCATTTACATATTAGTCCCAGACTGTATGCCAAATATCATGCGACTATCTCAAGCAGTTCGCCAAATTTTTTGTTAACAAGGCTCTCTTTAGCAACAATGCGTTAGTCCAAAACGCGGACATAATTCAGTCAAAAATTTACAGAATTTCGTCAAAAACAATCAGGTCATCTACACATTAGTCCCAGACTGTATGCTAAATATCATATGCCTATCTCAATCGGTTCTACATGTATTTTGTTGACAAGGTTTCCTATGGTTGCAATGCATGTCCGAAAAAATCATAATTTAGTAAAAAATGATATGGAATTTCATCAAAAGTTAACCAAGTCATGTACACATTAGTCCCAAACAGTATGCCAAATAACATGAAACTAGCTCAAGCGGTCCTCCAGATATTTTGTTGAAAAGGTTGTCCCATTGTTATAATGGCAGTCGAAAAAGGAGGTATAACTGAGTACTTTTTTTACGGAATTTCGTCAAAAGTTAATCAGGTCATCTACGCATTGATCCCAAACTGTCTGCCAAATATCAGGACCCTAACTCAAGCGGTTCACCTGATATTTTGTTGACAGTGCTTTCCTATTGTTACAATGGCAAAGTCAAGTCTGATGAAAAAGAAAAATAATCGGGTCCATTGTTTTCATGCTCATCCCGAATATGAAATTTCAAGATATTAGCTCAAGCCATTATAATGTTTCGGACGGGCGGAAGGACGATGGACGGACGGACAGGACCGAACCAATATGCCCCACAACTTCTCCGAAGTTGGGGACATAAACAAACCTGAAGCATTTGCTGTAAGCAAATGCAGTGAAATTAGATGTGGGTCGTGCAAATATGTCGTAGAAAGTTCCTTAGTAAAATTTAAAAACAAGATTTTAACGTAGATGAAAACATATCACGCACATCACAAATGTCATTTACGTTATTCATGCAAAAGTTATGATGAACAATATTTAGGGGAGACAAATAATTTCCGGAACAGAACTACCCTACACAACAATCATATCCGACATGAGGCACTATGTAAAATACCAGTTAATGACCATATTGCGGACTGCTCGAATAGGGAGCCAAAATACACAATGTTCAATGTTCAGATTTTTTTCAAATGAAAACAGATAGTGTCGTTAGAAGGAAAGAGAAAGAAAAGCTCTTTATTCCTACGCATTGTTATTCAGTATATACACGTCACGGAATTAACGTAACGTGACCCCCCCGGCACGTTAAAACTTCCCTTATAATTACTTATACAGGCTCTGAAGATTACTTTTATGAACCCGGTCAGCCGTAAATGATATTACAGTTGTCTGTGCATCCATCTCTTCTGTGAAGTTTCATGAATCTATCCCAGGAGTTATCACCTGGTCACCAAAATGGAATACTTTAAGACTTTTAGATGCCATGACAAGCTATAAATTGAGTGGTTGACACATAAGTCACTTGTCTAGAGAGCACTATTCAAGGAACCTTTCTGTAAAAGTTTAATCAAAATATCTGCAACGAATGTCATTTTTCAATTTTTCCTAGGTTCTTGAGCAATTGCAATAAAAACACAAATTTTGTAGAAGCTTATACAAAGAACCTTTCTGCACAGTATCAGCCTTAAATACCATATGGCTTCCGAGGAGTTGATTTTTGAATATTTTTTTCAGTTTTGAGCCTGTCCATCGCCATGCCAACTAATCAAATTGAGAGGTGGGCACAAAAATCATACATCAGGTAGATGACTATTCAAGGAACATTTCTGTAAAAGTTTTGTCAAAATATCTGCAATGGCTTGGCATCAAATGCTATGTTTCGAATTTACCCATTATAAACCTGTGGCACTCTTAGTTGCCGTGGTAACCAAACTAAAGAGCCGATTTTCCTATAACCACCCACCTCCCCCCCCCCCCTAAACTTTCAATCAAGGATACTACAGATGAAATTTGGTCCCAATCGACCCAGTGGCTTCAGAGGTTTGAAAGTGTGTTTATTTCTGCTCCAGAACATATAATCCAGGTTCTCGTTAGAACCGCCTCAAAACACAGATTGAAGGTACTTGTCAGACCTCATTGTCTATCTGTGGTACTCGATTGAACTATTTCAATGATGCGGTTCTAACGAGTACATACAATCTATTCTAACGAGTACCCTCAATGTATTTTTACTGAGCAGACATTTTTCTAGTTGCTCAGAAGGTTGGTACTAGTTTGAACCACCTCATGGTGATCCAAAAAACATAGATTGACGGTACTCTTTTGAACCGTACCAAAGCCTAGATTGTAGGTGCTCGTTAGAACCGCCTCAGTTTGGCGGTTAAAACGAGTGCTGCACATATATTATGAACTCATTAGAGTCGCCGAATTCAGACGGTTTTAACGAGTACTCACAATCTATTTATGCTCACAAATTATGTTTTGCAAATAAGAAAAAATAATGTTTACCCCTGCGACCCCACTTTTCCCTATATGAAGTGAACTTACCAGGGTACAGATTTCACGGCTTTGTTTACCTGGTGCATCAGAGTTATGTCAAAGGGGAATGGAGTAACATTCTATGTAGTAACGACAACTGGTAGTATTCAAATACACTATAGCAGGACGGTACTTTCTCTATTGTGTTAAAATCCCTTTGTTGAAGTTGGCGACCCACTGGAGTAAAAAAAATCAGAACTCAGATGGGCACTGCCAAATGGCAGCCATATATTTTAACATGATATGATTTTAATATACCAATTATAATGTCTACCAAACGAATCCCCCGCCCCAACCCCACCCCATACCCAAATGAGCACCCATGTGGACTGTATCTGAAATATTAGGCCTTTTGTGCATTAGAGGGGTTCGGGCATGGACCCATTGGAGCCTTGGTTGGTATCTCTAAATGCGTCTTTATCATATTTTGAAAAATACTATATATGGTTTAGAGGTGGGGATCTGTATGGTTCCTGAGATATAAGGCATTTTAAGCAGTTGGAGGTTGGGGCATGGTCCCGGCGCAGCCAAGAAAGCCCAAGAGTGTTGTCACTGAATTAGTCTTATCATAAGGGCCAAAAAAACATATATGGTTATGGGGTGGGATCTGTATGGTTTCTGAGATATGACACCCTTTTATGAAGTGGAGGGGGGATGAATGGCCCCTGCATATCCCCCACCCCGACCCCGCCCAAATTGGTGTGACTGAATGAGTTTAATAACAAGGAACAAGAATGTATATGATTATGGGGTGGGGATTATTTGAATGGCGTCTGATATAATATGGTCTCTTATGAAGTGGAGGGGCGGGACATTGCCCCAGCACAATGAGACCCCAGGTTATTGTGACTGAATGAGTCTTATCATAAGGAACACGAATATATATGGTTTAGGGGTGGGGATCTGAACGGATTCTAAGATATATGGCTTTTAATGAAATAAAGGGGAGAGGCATGGCCCGGCGCATCCCGGGGGACCACCAGGCTGGTGTCACTCAATGTGTCTTATCATAAGGAACAAGAATATATATGGTTTACGGGTGTGACTCTGTAAAAGTTCTGAATATAATGCCTTTTATGAAGTGGAGGGGGTGAGGCAGGGCCCAGGCATGGCCCGGGGAACCCCCAGGCTGGTGTCACTGAATGCATCTTATCATAAGGAACAAGAATATATAAGGTTTAGGGTTGGGATCTGAACGGTTTCTGAGATATATGGCTTTTTAATGGAGTAAAGGGGTGAGGCGTGGGCCTGGGCCCCCGGGGACCACCAGGCTGGTGTCACTTAATGTGTCTTATCATAAGGAACAAGAATATATATGGTTTATGGGTGGGGATCTGTAAGATTCATTATGAAAACAGTCCTATTCAAATACCGGTATATTGAAAAGTTTACCGCCAGAAAATAAAAGTTTTCAGATAAAAAATTCGGCTACTTTTCGTATTTCTGCTCAAAAAATAGTTTTTGGGTACTCGTTAGAACCGCCTCAGTAACATTGATTGTGGGTGCTCGTTAGAACCGCCTCAGTGAGGCGGTTCTAACGAGTACCCACAATCTATGTTTTTGAGCAGAAATAAGGTGTTGTGTTTAGCCGAAGTGCTAATCAAATCAAAAGTAGTAACCAAAATAATATCCATTTAACCATTCTCTCTCTCTCTCTCTCTGTCGTCCATGCGTTAATTTGTTCGTCCGTCCGTCCGTCCGTCCGTCCGTCCATCCATCCATCCATCCATCCATCCATCCATCCATCCATTCGCCAGTGTGTCTGTCTGTCTATCCGTCCGTCTGTCCGTTCATTAAACAAATCATCAATTATGTGTGTGGGTACAAGTTGACTCGGGTACGAGTTGCCCAGAAACCGTTGCGGTTCCGGGTTTTAGTCCGGTCCGGCTTTTATCAAGAGCGCTGCTGCTAATGCTATGACAAAACGACCAAATATTATGACTTTTACATGGACTATTATGCTGAAACACTCCAATAATATGGTGAGCATATACATTGATGTATTTTACCACCAAATAAACTGCTCTTCTAATCCAATATTATAGTCACTACACTGAAGGGTATGACAAATGAATCAAATACTTTGTATTTAAATCAAATACTATTATTATAACACAAAATAGATTGCCTGATGGGACTAGTATCATGGCATCAACAGCCATTGATGTATGCATTTGATAAAAAAAATTGTTGCTGACCAATTATTATAATCAATGCACACATAAATTTGTTGCTTGCACCCAGTAATATTCATATCACACCTGTCCAATTAAATGTTTTGACCAAATAAAGTGCCCTTCGAACCAATCCCTGTATACACTACTCAGTATTATGACAAATGCATCCAATACTATGATACCAACACCAAGTGTTTTATGTGTTGGATCAAATAAAATGCAAAACTGGCCAAATATTGTAACCAGTCTATACACCAGTAGGTTGGCTGCATCAAATACTATGACGCCACTACCCAATATTTTATACATTTAACCCAGTAAAATATTAAACGAATAATATAGTTTGACCTTTACGTATACCAGCTTAAAAAATTACCAACTGTTATATTTATTGCACTGAGTGCAATGGTGAATGAGTCTAATACTGTGTTATTTAAACCAAATATCATAATTTGTACACGCAATAATTTATCCGCTGAATCCAGTATTATGGCACCGCCATCAACTGCTATATGCAGTTCATCGGATAATATGCTACGCCGACCAAATATAATAACCAATGCACACAGTAGTTTATTGTTTGCACCCAGTACTATGACTCCACCACTGAATGATTTATAAATCTGATCCAGTAAAATATGCATTTGATCAAATATATTGACCACTGCGTCTACCAACTTGCACATACTGACCTTAAGACAGCCATGGCTTTCCATAATGGACATTATGACATTATTTCTAAATATGACGTTTCTTTGAAGACACTTCTGTTGTCTTATTTAAACCAAATATCATAATTTGTACACGCAATAATTTATCCGCTGAATCCAGTATTATGGCACCACCATCAACTGCTATATGCAGTTCATTGGATAATATGCTACGCCGACCAAATATCATAACCAATGCACACAGTAGTTTGTTGTTTGCACCCAATTCTATGACTCCACCACTGAATGATTTATAAATCTGATCCAGTAAAATATGCATTTGATCAAATATATTGACCACTGCGTCTACCAACTTGCACATACTGACCTTAAGACAGCCATGGCTTTCCATAGTCCATGATGAAATTTTGAAAATGTTTTGCGCAGTTTATGATATCGAAAGCCTTGTTTGAGAAGATTTTCTGTTAAAATTCTGTTACGACCATTTAAAATAGAAGTGGAGGCAATGAATATGGAAAGCCATGGCTGTCTTAAGGTCAGTATGTCAGGAACGGACAGACGGACGGACAGACAGACATACTGGCGGGTGAAGATGAATGAATGATTAATGAATGAATGAATAAATGATAGATAGATAGATAGATAGATAGATAGATAGATAGATAGATGGATAGATGGATGGATGGATGGATGGACGGACGGACGGACAAATGAACGGACGGACGAGGGAGAGAGAGAGAGAGAGAGAGAGAGTTAGAGAGAGAGAGAGAGAGAGAGAATGGTTAAATGGATATTATTTTGGTTACTACTTTTGATTTAATAATTAGCACTTCGGCTAAACACACCACCTTATTTCTGCTCAAAAACATAGATTTACTAAGGCGGTTCTAACGATTACCCACAAACTATGTTTTGAGCAGAAATACGAAAAGTAGCCGATTTTTTATCTAAAAATTTTCATTTCTTGGCGGTAAACTTTTCAATATATTTGAATAGGCTTGTTTTCATAATGAATCTTACAGATCCCCACCTATCAACCATATATATTCTTGTTCCTTATGATATGACACATTAAGTGACACCAGCCTGGTGGTCCCCGGGTGCCCAGGCCCACGCCTCACCCCTTTACTCCATTGAAAAGCCATATATCTCAGAAACCGTTCAGATCCCAACCCTAAACCATAAATATTCTTGTTGTTTCTTATGATAAGATGCATTCAGTGACTCCAGCCTGGGGGTCCCCCGGGCCATGCCTGGACCCTGCCTCGACCCCTCAACTTCATAAAAGGCATTATATTCAGAACTTTTACAAAGTCCCACCCATAAACCATATATATTCTTGTGCCTTATGATAAGACACATTGAGCGACACCAACCTGGTGGTCCCCCCCGGGATGCGCCGGGCTATGCCTCTCCCCTTTATTTCATTAAAAGCGATATATCTTAGAAACCGTTCAGATCCCCACCCCTAAACCATATATGATTCGTGTTCCTTATGATAAGACTCATTCAGTCACACTAACCTGGGGGTCTCTTTGTGCTGGGGCAATGTCCCGTCCCTCCACTTCATAAAAGACCATATATCTCAGAAGCCATTCATATAATTCCCACCCCATAATCATATACATTCTTGTTCCTTATTATTAAACACATTCAGTCACACCAACTTGGGCGGGGGTGGGGTGGGGGATATGCAGGGGCCATTCATCTCCCCTCCACTTCATAAAAGGGTCTCCTATCTCAGAAACCATACAGATCCCACCCTATAACCATTATATGTTTTTTGGCCCTTATGATAAGACTCATTCAGTGACAACACTCTTGGGCTTTCTTGGATGCACCGGGACCATGCCCCAACCTCCCACTGCTTAAAATGCCTTATATCTCAGGAACCATACAGATCCCCAACTCTTAACCATATATAATCTTTTTCAAAATATGATAAAGACGCATTTAGAGATACCAACCAAGGCTCCAATGGGTCCATGCCCCAACCCCTCTAATGCATAAAAGGCCTATTATTTCAGATACAGTCCACATGGGTGCTCATTTGGATATGGGTTGGAGTGGGGGGCGGGGGGCTCGTTTTGTACACATTATAATTGGTAGATTAAAATCATATCATGTTAAAATATATGGCTGCCATTTGGCAGTGCCCATCCGAGTTCTGTTTTTTTTTTACTCCAGTGGGTCGCCAACTTCAACAAAGGGATGAGAAAGTACTGTCCTGCTATAGTGCATTTGAAAACTACCAGTTAGCGTTAGAGCAATATTCTAACTACATAGAATGTTTCTCCATTCCCCTTTGACATAACTCTGATGCACCAAGTAACAAAGCCGTGAAATCTGTACCCTGGTAAGACCACTTCATATAGGGAAAAGTGGGGTCGCAGGGGTATACATTATTTTTTCTTATTTGCAAAACATACTTGTGAGCATAAATAGATTTTGAGTACTCGTTAAAACCGTCTGAATTCGGCGATTCTAATGAGTACATAATACGAGTATATGTGCAGTACTCGTTTTAACCGCCAAACTGAGGCGGTTCTAACGAGCACCTACAATCTAGGCTTTGGTACGGTTCAAACGAGTACCGTCAATCTATGTGTTTTAGCAGCAGGGAGGGTGAATACAGCAAATGTTTCAACCATAATAGGCCCATTCGGCCAATTAGGGCACCCACCTCACTTTGATCCAAATATATTCTCTTTTTGGTAAATTAAGCCTCCCAACCCAAACATCAATATTTCTATTTGGCAAATTAAGCCTCCCAACTCTAAAAAAAATCCACCCCAACTGGCTGCGACATACCAAGGGCACTCAACGAGTGCCTCGTATAGGCAAAACCCCAGAGCCCCAGGGGGCAGCCCACAACCCTTGCCGGCCTTGGGGATCGGGTCCGGGATAAGGAAGTAACCTATTTAGACAAGTAGTTGCAAAAGACATACAGGTAAATTAGGCGCAAACTGAAGGCGTCAAAGCCGTGCACTAAACGATGGCCCATCTCTGCCCCAGCGGCGCCCGTCCCCCCGGGCGGCCCACCGAGCCCTTCTCACCCCTGACGATGTTCACGTGCACCTTCGAAGCCCTGATCAGCAACATCGGCCGCCCCCACGGACCAGATGAGCTCACGGACATCCTCGGCTCTCGGATCGCCGCGGGTCTGGGAGGGGCCGTCAAGGCCTTAAACAGCAACTATGGCCACTTCTGTGCCCCCGGCTTCGAGCAGTTCTTGAAGGCCCCACCCCAGGCCGGCCGGCGGCCAGCTGGCAGCGGTTGCCAACGGAAACCCCAGGGCGACGTGACATGCTTCAACTCCGCCCTCGAGACGACGATCGTCCCCAGCCTCGAGGACGCGCCCCCCGCCCTGGTGAGAACCCTTCTCGAAGAGATTCCTGGAAAGTATTACGCCGTCAAATCTTTCTCAACGACAGGGCACGTACAAGTCCCAGGGGTCGTTTGCTCCGACTTCTTAGACGGCGTTTTTGTTGCGGCCCTGTGGGCTCGCTTCTTGACGGAGGCTTGGGTAGGGACAGATCATGCCAGCCCAGTCGCGGCCGATCAAGGTTAACTTCAAGTTCCATCTGAACTGCCAGAGCGAGCGAGTCGTCCTCAACCTGGCGCGCATCGTCGAACACCTGGGGCGCGTCAAAGAAGAAGGGAGGGGACCGTACCCGATCCGTGAAATCAAGACCCACCCAGGACGGTCAGAACCTTTCGTTCAAGTTCGTGTGCCTCACCGGGGAGGCCAAAACGAAAAAGGTTCGGGTCAACATCTTTTACCGTTGGCAGGTCAATATTCTTGGGGCTCGAGATTTCGAAGCCCCCCGGGTTATCCACAAATATCTTTCGGTCCTGGTCAACTCCCGGTGGACTGAGCTGGTGGGTCTGAAGCCTCTTCCGGACGCCGAGTGCGCAGGGCTCGACGCGATCCTGTGGCTGGCGGAGGAGTTTGGGGCCGAGTTCGGCTTCGGCCTCCGGGATAACAAAGTAACCTATTTAGACAAGTAGTTACAAAAGACATACCGGTTTTAACGTTCATTCTTAATCATGCCTAAGGGACGCAACAATTGTAAGTGGTTGACTTTGGGCTCGGTTGAGTCCTGTGGTAAGGGTTGTTTCGGAAGAGTACTGTAAAACCCACCGCATGCGTCTCCGCAAGGGTTCATGCACACGGCCATGCGAGGTTTGTGGGGCTGGGGTTACAAACAAACACCGACTTTGTTGGTCGCATGGGTATGCAAGTGTGTGGAGCCGTGCAACCATAGCGGTGAAGAAGGAATTTAAGCGTTTGTCTGATATCGATATTTCCTATTAGAGAATAATTTGATAACTGGTATACCTATCCGCAACTGTTGAAGAACTGATCAATCAAATCCTTGAAGAGCCCGACCCAGTCCCAGGCAACCATAGCGGTGCAAAAGTAATTTAAGCGTCTAGCCGCCATCGACATTTCCACTTAAAGAATAGTGATTATCCAAATATCTAATTAAGAGAATGATAATTTTTAATCAGAGAATAATTTGATAACTAGTATACCTATCCGCAACTACGGATGAACTAATCGATGAGATTCTTGCAGAAATACCACACCCCGTCCCACAGGGTCAACAATTTGCCGACCTGGATGGTCAGGTCCCTCACTCGGTGGGGCTTCCAGCCGACCGGTGGGTCGAGATTCTTAACGACGCCAAAGAAGAGTTCGAAGTTGATGGTGCCGCTGCGGTCTTCTCTACATGGAAGGTGGAAGAAGAAGACCCATTTGATGTCGGTGATATCGAGTGGGTCGACGGTATGCATGCCAGAGCGGGTCGGATGGCTGTGGATGCCAGTATGACAGACGAGAGAGCGGCAAGGCTGCTTGGCAGCCTTCCGGAGGGCGGGTTTCTTCTGAAACTCAAATTTCTCCGTGAGGTACAGGATGGCGACTGGGTCGTTGAAGATAAATTCGACCCAGTCCGTGCGTAGAGAAGGAAGGGACAGGCCGTCGTCGACATCTCACGGGACACAAAAACCTGGCGTGTTGACTGGAATCGACAGTCTTCTACCAGAATGCCTACCCTGTCACTGCAGTCGCCTACGGCCTCTACCCAATCAGAGACCCAGACCCGGCCAACCTCATCCCACTCAGAGATGGCGACCTCAACTGTGTGGCCCAGAGAGTTGTTGAGCACTTTGAAGGTGCCCTGAGGGGTCAGGGCATTCATCTTGCGAAACATCGCTGGTGAAGACATATATAACAGCGGAAAGTACCAGAGGGTGGTAAGGGTCCAGGACAAGCCATAAGGGGCAAAGTAGAACTCATCTGCCACAACGGCCACGCTTGGTCCAAAGACCTCCACTTCCCCCAGAGTAGAGAGGTCCACATCTACGAGGGCGACGTCTGGCAGGCTATTCGGGAAGCAACCCGTGGGGAGCCGATTGCGGTCTGGCTCCTGGGCGGCCAAGACAGACAGCTCTCAGCTTACCAGTTCGTGCTCCGGGATGGACGTACTTACAGGACGCGAGAGGCTCAAGAGCGACTCCAAGAAATCTGCGCCAAACTTGGCAACCCTGAACTCGCTGAAAGAGCCTTCGGCGAAAATCACGCGGCCAGTATTGTGGCAAAGGAAAGGAACGGTTGGAAGCCAACCCCAGCCAACCTCCTTCCAGACGTCGAGAAGGCCTGTGTGGAGCACGGTCACGGCGGCCTCTGGAACTCTATGAAATATGACACGAGGGAAGTCGTCAGCATCGACATGAAGGCCTGCTATCCAGCATCCTTCCAGGGCATGGGTGAAGCCAAACCCTATTTCGAGCGGTTCGGACACCCAACCCACCGTATGGTCCGTGTAGCCATCAATGGCGCTCTCCCCAAAGACATAGGCACAGGCTTCGCCGAGATTCAAGAATGGGAGTTTGATGCGACCTGCCATCATGTCATCCCTGCCTGGTTCGGGAAGCATTTCGCCTCCGAAAATGGTGGGTGGAACAGCTCCTTACCTTCCTCACAGAGTCTGGCTTGCTGAAGAGCCTCAAGGTTCGAGAAGCCATTATCGCCTTTAAGAAGCAAACCGATGTTTGGCTCCCAGAAGACCGTGATCAATGCTGCAGTGTTATCGGCAAGTTCACCCAGGGCGCCAAAGGTGCCAATGGAGCTACCAACGGAGTGGGTGGTAAAAGGCTGACACGAAGGCTTGTGACTGACCAGGGAGAACTCGACTTTATCGTGCGAGACACCCGCCAAAGCGGTACCCTGGTCGGAGCTCCCGAAAAGTGTCCTCTAGGCTATATTCTCACGTATTATGATGGCTCCCAACCACAGTACGCCCGCCTGAGGGCGAGCATGCTGGCCTACGCCCACATCAACCTCCTCTCCATGCTTTCGAGGTTAGAACCTGACGAGGCCGTCCGAGTGGCAACCGATTCCATCTATGTCCGGAAACGGCGCTCTGTAAACTAGAGGGGGTCGAGGCTTTCAAACCTCATGAAATCCACCCAAAAGGAAAATGTCGCATCTGTTACACCCGCCACGAGGAGGAGAAACCGATGCCACCACGAGACTGATTGCCCAAGCTCAGTGGCGTGGCAAGGGTGAACAACTCTATATGCCATTAATGCACGCGGTCTACGCGCCCGACCCTGAATATATAGCAAACATCAAAGACCTGCCCGATTCGTTTGCGCCACTTTATGACGATCCCCTGACCCGACACCAGCTAAGTTACCTAAATGGTGGTGGAGGTAGCGGCAAGACCACCCGAGCGATCGAGCTCTTCCTCGGCAAGAACCCCCTCTTCACCCCGACCATCGCCTGGCCAAAGAGATACGGGCCAGGGGCGTCCAGGCCCAGACCTATCACAGCTTCTTCCGCTGGAGTGGCCAGACAGACTGGATACCCGAAAGGATGGGACAGAAGTTCATTCCCAGCGTGATAATCTGGGACGAGATCTGCACAGTGCCCCGCCCCACTCTGGAAACCTTCCTCGACTGGCTCGATGGTCGGGGCGTCCAGGTTATCTGTTGTGGCGACCAGGGGCAGCCGCCCCCACTCGCCGGAGAAATGCCGCACAACTGGTTGCAACGGAGAGCCGATTACTATGAAGAGGTCTGACCGACCACAGGGCAAAAGAATCGGCTCTGAAAGCTCTTAAAAAGGAGATCCGTCTCCAACCAGACCGAGTACAATGTCGGGCTGTGAGACAAGCGCTACCAGCCTGCCTTAGATGGGACAGATTCGTGGAAGCTTGGAAGCCGGGGGACTTGATTCTGACCTCGAGGCAGAAGGTTCGTGACCGGGCCCAGATGCGGCTATTCGAGAGCCATGAGAAGGATTTCCCCGAGCTCCCCGTTCCTCTGCTATATCCTCCAAAGGATACTCGGCAGCAAAACGTAATGGTCACCATCCCTGGGCCCTTGGTGCTGGATAGAGAGCGAGACCAGCAGGAACTCGTTCTGAACGATGTTTTCAATGTTTCCTTGCAAACCGCCCGAGAGGTCCTCGACGGTATATGGGGCCAGGGCTGAGCTCTTGGCTATGCCATCACAGTCCACTCAAGCCAAGGTCTCACCATCGCAGACCCCCAAAAAGTCTGGATTATTGATGACTTCCTGCAGTGGTCCAATCTCGCATATTTGGCAGTGTCAAGGGTGGAGTACATGCACCAGCTCGAAAGGGTAGTCTGTCCCCCAGAGGAGGGTTCTGAGGGGCCACCCATACTCACCGAGCAGCAGCTCCGCAAGGTTGATGCAAAGAAGCTTGTGGCCCACAATCGACAGGACCAAGCCAAGGGGCTCCGGTTTAACCTGAAGGTTTGTCAAATCCTAGAACTCAAGGAGGCACAGAACAATCACTGTGCCGCGTGCGATATTGAGCTCCTATGGGCTTACCAACCGAAGGACACCCAGCAGTTCAGCGTTGACCGGTTCGACAACTCCGTGGGCCACGTCCGCGACAACATCAGGTTGACCTGTCTCGAGTGCAACCGAAAAAGAGGAGCGCTTGAGAACCCCATCCGGAGGAAGCTGAGTGTCGCGAGGCACAACAAGAAGTTCTTCGCGCACAAAGCCGAGCTGAGGTCCATCCTGCAAGTAATACACCACGGGCTCATCAGACATGGTCACCGAACGTCCCAGCCGGTACACATCAAGAGACCACACAGGGTCTGTATCGCGTCGACGGCCACCTTCAAGTTCGCCAGGCTGGTACAAATAACGAACGCCGACGCCGGAGGGGATTATTGTCTCCTCGAGACCAACAGGACGACCAGGAACTACAGAGGAGGGATTTTGTGCCACCGATCGCGCCCTTATAGCCTCAGAGGGCTTTTTACCGGTCAGTCGGGTGACCTCGCCATTCAAGGCTGCCACAACAGCAGGCAACCTTTTCACCCACTCCGTAGACCGCTGACTAGGCTGCACCATCTCCTGTGCGTACTGGTGCCAAAAGAGCCGCTGGTTCCGATGGATGTTAACCCGACCGCGCCGAACCCGGACAGAGTGCTTTGCCAACAGCTGTCTGACAGAGCCCATGAACTCACGACCGGGGTCGACCAGGAGCAATTTGGGCCACCTCAACGGGCCTCGCCTATAGATGCGAGACAAAGCTTCAGCAACCTCTTTGGCTTCTTTAGTGGTCAGAGGCTCAGCTTCTTTGAAGCGTGAGGCTACATCAACCACGGTAAGGGCGTATTTGAACGTGCGCTTGCGGATACGGTCGTGTGGTAGAAAGAGCAGGTCAGCTTGATGGACCTCGTTCGGCTTGGTGATGTCGAATTTGGGTCGTGGAACGTGCTTCGGGGCGGCGAGGTAGATCTGCCAGATGGCATGCTTCTTCAACCAAGCTCGGGCCACATCTTCTGAGGTCTTAGCCGCAGAAGCCAGCTTCTTTATGGCCTCAAGACCCCTCCAGTTACCCTTAGGGCTGTAATGAATATCCGCAAGGCGCCGATCCATGTATTTATTGTTGCATTAAATTTCTAACGGAAACAACTGCTTGTCTAGGCAGCCTGCACTCTTTTAAGCTCAACAGCAAGAAATATTCAGGTGCCACTGTGAACAGATTTGTCCAACTCTTCCAACAGCTTGGTACGGGCCGTCATTAACGCCTCGTCTCTCGCACGTTGAAACAACTTCTTTTTTTTCCTCCTCCGACAAACCAACAGTTTGTTTCTGGCGCTGACGAATTTCTTCTTTCATCTGATTGAACTTGTCGATTTCACACAGAATCAGGCGAAATTCCGTTTCAGATATATTATCGTCGTTCAGCGCGATAGAAATGCGGTCGGCGATTGAGTTTAGCTTAGACTGAACCAAGATACGAATCTCGTCGAGTTTTTTTGGCTTTTGTTTGGAGTTTTCGTCCAATACATTTCCCGCCAACACCCAGCAACCCACACACAATCGCCCCAGCCTCAAGGCCAATGGCGACAGGCGTCGCGATGATAATTGACAAGAGCCCGACGCCAGAAGCAGCCAGCCCTACGCTAGTCGCAGTAAGCGCGGTATCAATCCCATCAACAGCATTAGCCCCGCGTTTGTATTTCTTGTACAGCGAGGCTCTGAAGTCTCGTTCTTTTTCGAGACAGAATTTGACCTCGGCCACGTTCTGAATGCGGTGTTTGTCACCGGTTCAAATCCTGGGTAGAGGCCCATCATGTACTACCCCTCGAGCTGTGTGGGTTTAAATAGACTACTGGCTAATAATGACTATAGCTTGGTCTGGTGTGAGCGCACCGGGCGTAAATCGCAGCCTTTTGAGAGACGCTGGGCCTATAAAAATATTATGTAGGTCTAAATGACGGTAATCAACTTGGTGTTGGATTCCTTCAAGAGTGAACTGCACTCGAGGCGTTTCTTGTACTTGTATATCAATCCCAACTTCTTTATTAGCATTTGCTTGACTCCACTTGAGCTTGAAGCCGGGTAACACATCAACAAAGTCGTCGGGTCTATCTCCGAGAATTAGATCAAGGATGATCGATGATGTTGGCAAGTTCATACAAATGATTCCCGCTGGGGGGAATTCGAAGACTATTTTCAGGATTCCCTGCCGGTTGTTGCTTGTCTTTAGCACGTTATCTTCGGAAACGACAATGTTCTTCGTCCCGGGGATATACGGGCACAGTCGAGTGCCACTATTCACTATCTTCCTAACGTTGTGCTGCTTTCCAGTCCAGTTACGGAGACGAGATTTGTATGTCAATAAGCCACCCTGTTTGTTGGACGGGGTCTGCAAAAGCAACCACTTGCTCCCAGTGAAGGCCAGCGTATGAACCCGCTTTGGAACGGCATGTGAGGTATCTACGTCGCCGAGATCACCGAATTTCAATGACCCCGGTTGGACGACCTCTTTTCTTTTGTAGACTCCCTCAGAGAGCTGGAAGGCGTACAATCGATCTTCTTTCCCATCCTTATCGAACCCCTCAGTGTCACCAAGATCAGCCAAAGCCACCCCATGGCATTTTCTGACCCCACCGGGGCCGCTTGCGTCAACCATTCCTTATATGTAGGGTTGCACTCATATACTCAAATGGTAACATCTCCCCGTTGGTATCTCTAAGCGAGATAGTTAGCTGTGAAATAGGCCCTGACGATAACCTTTTGTACTGTAAGACAGGAAATGATTCAGTTCTACCAGATCCACACTTTTCGTTCTCGACAGGGACAGATCTAAGCAGTGTAGAGGGGCGACCGTTATGCAGATTGTCTGAAGTACTTAATTCAGCAAGATGAAAGTAGACCTCACGATGGACGGCCAGCTTGTGTGGCTCATTTGCAGTGAACGTCTTGGTGCGGCCTCCTTCCAAGTAATGGCCATTGTTATTGATCAGCGCCACAGGAGGGGGTTTGAAAGTATTGTCGGAAAAGCCTTAGATATTAGCTAATTCGCGATTCATTGTTATAACTTCTCCGGGCTTTACCGTTAATTGCAGTTGACCAGAGGGTTCATCTAGAGTGAGTTCGGCGCCCAACCGTTGAAACACCTTTTTGTTCAACTCACAGACGTGATAATACCCGTCAGGTATTGTTTTTTCAGTCTTGTTATTTGAGACCTTATTATTCCCCGTCAGGTATTGTTTTTTCAGTCTTGTTATTTGAGACCTTATTATTCCTTTTCGCCGTGCATATGTTGTACCACCAGTGATAATACGTCAACTCGCAGACAGAAAGCAATCTCTCGCTCACCCGCAGACAGGGTCCTGGCAAGATTGATTGGCACATCATTTTGAACACCAAAATGGGTATGGATACAAAGGCGTTTACGTTTAATAGCTCGACAAAATATCAGACAGGCGGCCATTTCAAATATAAAGAGTCAGCAGCAGGGGCGCCCATCCTAGTCATAATGGTCGACGATAAGGGAAGTAAGTTCCTTTCCAAGTACCCGACATCTTCGCCGATTATCAAAACCCTCCGCTTACCGACTTTCACCACCCGAAAGACGACCGGAAAGACCGCGGGGTTGCCTTGGCCAACCTAGCGATAGGCCTTGCCGGCCTGGTCAACGATAAGGGAAGTCACTCTAAGTCTAAGCCCCCGGACGTCCAAAACCCTCTACTTACCGGGGACGTCAATATGGCAAACAAGGCGTGGGACAACTGGCAGCACGCCCTTTTCAGCTGGTGGCAGTGCCAACTGAACTTTGCGGTTTGGTGCGCAACCGCCGGATGTGGTGTTTCATTCCAGAACCATCTCCAAGTAGAGGAACCCCTTCTTGCAAGCCTGTATTGCTTTCATGTCTATTATACGACGAGGCGTCTGCTTGAAGAGCTAAAAGTCGCCCTCCCTGGGGATGAGTCCAATTCATGGTTCAATAACCAGTATGACTCAAGGGCCTACAAGCGGCTTTGCGAGTAGTTCGCCGTTTCATCTGATATGGATTGGAGGCAGAAGTTAGACCACGGGTGTCAAGGGCACAGCTCATATAAACCATCTGGTAAATATAGGATGGAGAATCAAGCACAGGGGCCTTTCTTCAACCCCAAGGATTCAATCAGACATAATCGGGATATTTCAAAGGCGTGGACGATGTTCATTCTCGATAAATCAGAAGGTTTCAAGCAAGCGGGTATCGAGCGCCTCAACGACTCGATTCGACCTTACGTTTGGGCAATATTGGGAGCGCAAGCTCAGACCCGTTCCAACATTCTCAAAGTCGGGACCGGGTTCGACGTCCAAAAGGAGTTTACGGCGAATCTCGAAGACGCCATCGTCCCACCCGTCGACATCCCCAGCAGCATAGATCGCTATCAAAAGACGTTGCAATATGCATCCACACCACTGGATTACGTGTGCGGGAGAGGGCTCTACTTGATGCCGAGCGACATGGCACTCCATCCGGGCAATGTCCAAGGTTATAATAACCAAATCCAAATAGCGGGGTCAGACGCTGCCATCGGCCACAACCCAGGAATAAACAAGGCGGCACTGATCAATCCTGCCTCTAAAGTTGATAGGACATTCCAAGGGAAAACTGTCGCACCAGCCGGGACCGACCCGCGAGTACTCGCAGGGCCACCTCCCGAAGAGTCGTATACGTCTGCCGCGGTTGCTCCGCAAGCAGACTGGAAATCCGGTCTCGACCATGAAGAAGAAAAAACAGCTCTCATAGTCGCAGGGATCGGGGTTGGCTTAGTGGTGCTTTGGTTGGTCGCGCGCTAGCCAGTCCTGTGCAGCCACGAGAAGAAGGGCCCCAACGCCGATGACCAAGGCCAACAAATTATCTGCGAGCCATGAAGCGGCCTTCCCTAGCGTGCTCAAGAGCCAAGAGACGATGGAACCGATGATTCCGGGCAGGACAGCCGCGGCCTTGCCGGCCAAATTGGCCAGGGCACGCCCGAGGGACTGTAGGTGCTTTTTTACCCACTCCTTGACCCCGCCCTTGCCGGGTGGCCTTGGAGCCGGAGCCGGTACACTCCCCCGCCGCTGGTTAGCGCAAGCACTAGGGTCGAGATTGCCATCCCAATCGCTGTAAGGATGCTCACGATGGTAATTCCCTGCTCGCGGAAGAGTGTCCGTATTCGCTCAGCCAGTGTCTTGTCTTCATGAAGGAGCCGCCTGAATGTCTCACGAATTCTGTTAATCTGGGACAGGAGAGCTTCTCTGTTCGTAGAGAGGGCTTCGAGCCTCGACTGTCTTTCGATTTCGATGTCAGAGATCTCACCCTCCAGTTTTCTGATTCGGTCTTGAATCTCCTGCAGCTGCATCTCGGGGTCGTCCGTTTCCGTTAGTTTCCGCCGCTCCCTGGCCAAGTGTTTTTCAACTTGGGATTTTCCCTCGTCGACATTTGACAGTTTCGCCAGGTTGTTCGCCAGCTCATCTCGGATTGGAGTCATAGCCTTTTTAAGCCCAGCGAGCTCTCTTTTGACCTGGGTGACCGGGGAGGTCCTGAAGTTTGATATTTTCAAGGTTCGCACCGCTCGGGAGGGTTTTATCTGCCTGCTGTAGAGCTTTCACAGCGGAGCTACTTAGACGCTGCGTCTTCGATGTGAATTCAGGGAACCCCAGTGAACTTCGCAGTGCATGTATGCCGCCTACTCCGTATCTTGTGGCCAGTGTTGATAGGGCCAGAAACCGCAATTGTTCCCTCGTCGCAGTGATAGGGATCTTTTTGTCGCCTGGGGTCCAGTAGAGTGTTTTGCCGTCGGCATCAATCCCAAACTGGCTATAGTCGATCCTACCTTCGGGGCGTAACCATAAGGCACGGTTCACTTCTTTGTAGAAAGCGTCAACCAGGCGCTTTTTCTGAGCCTCAAGTTCTGCCTGTTTCAACTCGCCCTGCAGATTCTGCAAATTGTCCCCCGATGTGTTTAGATCTTGCTGGACGGGCAGTGGTGGCTCCATAGGGGGGAGGGGGGGGGTCGGGGAGGTCAAAATCATAATCATCGTCTATTCCAGGCCCGTCTGGGTCGAACGTTGGGTTTTCGAAATCATAGTCAGCCATATATATGTAACAAGTATGTGCATTTGAAGGTTGCCGCGCATCTTTAAAACAGACTTTGTCGAGTGTCAACGAAGCTGACACCATGTCATCAAGTAAGTACGGGCGAAAGCTTGACCCCTACCGGTGCCTCCGCGAACCCCTTGGGGTGAAAGGGGTGGGGCACTCGGTGTCGATAACTAACAACCCCAGCACGATCGGCCCGAACCAGCAGCTTCTCGTTCGATTCCCCAACCTCGGCCAACATGTCATCGTCCCCGGGACCGCGAGGTTGGCCTTCACGATAACGCTGCACAGCGAAGATTCCAATCGAACCTTGGTTCAGAACCTAGGCCGCGCCCTCGTGAAAAAAGACCGTCATTAAAATTTCGGGAAATAAGGTCCTCAGCATCGACGATAGTGATGTGTACCACTGCTACCGCGATCTCTGGAGGACGGCTTCAGAGAGGAAAAATGGCCAGTACCAAGGCATTGAAACGTCGGAAAACCAAAATACGACGAGGATCCGAATCAATGCTGGGAACAAAGATGAGTCCGTTCTAGCGGACAAAGCCGTCGCCGATGCTTTCGGCAAGCGTTTCTACATCCCACTAGACTTCGAGCTACTCGAGAGCCACATGCCATTCTACCAGAGCGCGCTGGGCGACCGACTCGAGTATGAGCTCACGTTCAACGACTACAACCGTGTGATCCAGGCCACAGGCAGAGGTGCCTCTTTCGACATTAGAAACATCTGTCTTGAGTATGACATGGTCACCCTGCCAGAGCTGGCCCAAATGATCAACAACCAGTACAGAAGCCGCATTTCGATCCTGTACGACAGGGTACTGCGGCACCGCAAAATCGGTAAAGACAAGAGCGACATCCTCTGGAATATAAATCTCAACGTACCCGCCCGCAGCATGAAGGGCATCCTGATGCTCTTTGAGGATGAAGCCGCGCAACAGCCCTTCGCTCGCGACACAGAGGCCTTCTATAACCCGAAAATCGCCAAGGTCGAGGTCACCATCGAGGGGATCCCCAACCAACTCTTCAGCCAAGGGATGCGCTCTTACCAGATGTTTGATGAAGCGAGGAAGCTCTTCGCAGCCGGTAGCAAGCGCCACCTTGAAGTGGCAACGGTCGAAAAAGACCTTGCACTAGCCGACGTCAGCCTTGCGAATACCTCACCAGCAAGTACGCGCTGTGGCTTGACCTCAGGACAGGCGACGACGACCGGCTACACGGCTCCGGCAGGCGGATAGAGAATGCCAGCGAAGGTGTGACCATCCAGATAACGAAAAGAGCCGAGGCTGCTTGCGCATTGAACATCTACCTCTACGTCATCATGGATGCACAGCTTAACATCCAAAATGACCGGTTGGTCTCAGCGGTCTATTAATCAAAGATTGATAAATGTTCCTGAGGAACGATTAATAAATATCCTAGCGCGCACGGCCCATGCGGCGACAATATGCGGGCAAACGGGATGCGGAAAAACCGTTTTTATCCTCGATCTGCTCGAAGGCCCCTACCGGGAGTTCTTTCGGCACATCGTGGTCCTCTGTCCCACCATAAAGTATAATCAAACATACCAGCGCCCCTGGATCTGGACCGACCCTGAGGTATACGTTCTAGACCCCGGCGAGTGGGGATTATTTGAATGGCTTCTGAGATATATGGTCTTTTATGAAGTAGAGGGGCGGGACATTGCCCCAGCACAAAGAGACCCCAGGTTAGTGTGACTGAATGAGTCTTATCATAAGGAACACGAATATGTATGGTTTAGGGGTGGGGATCTGAACGGTTTCTAAGATATATGGCTTTTAATGAAATAAAGGGGAGAGGCATGGCCCGGCGCATCCCGGGGGAATACCAGGCTGGTGTCGCTCAATGTGTCTTATCATAAGGAACAGGAATATATATGGTATAGCTACAGAAAGTGTCCGTGCTGGGAACAGACTATGAAGCGTACTATAGAAAGTGTCCGTGGTGGGAACAGTCTTTTAAATATACCTACAGAAAGTGTCCATGCTGGGACCAGTCTTTTAATGATAGCTTTTGAAAGTGTCCGTGCTGGAAAATGTCTACTAACCATAACTACGAAAAGTGTCCTTGGTGGGAACAGTCTATTTAACATACCTATATAATTGTCCGGGCTGGGAACAGTCTATAAACATACCTACAGAAGTGTCTGTGCTTGGAACAGTCTATAAAACATACCTACAGAAAGTGTCCTTGGTGGAAACAGTCTATTAAACATACCTATATAAATTGTCCTTGCTGGGAACAATCTATTAAAGGAGTCCATGTATAGAATCCACCAATCGCTAAAAACAATTGCAGGAAATTGTTCAAATGTCTAGTTTGCTTTAAAATAATGTGTATTAAATAAGGCTAAAAGGGATGCCCTTTGAGAACCATGAACCATGAACGCATTCAAAAACGAAAATAGCAGAATCCATTTGTTGTTTGGGCCAGACAAGCTTGTTTCGGCCATCAAGGCCTCATCAGTAGCCCTAAAAGAAATGCTGAAAACGATTATCAGCGGTTACGAGTATCAGCGTAAAACGTGAAAAATGACGTTGATAGTTGACGTTACGTCAGAAGAAATTTCCAGTTTTATTTAACGTCATGCGGCAAATTTTGATTACGGATTATTTTGCTCCAGAGAAGTGGAAAGTGCATGGATTTGTATTCGGCTTGTAGCCTGCTTCCACAATAGAATAATTTTTGTCTTTTAGTCAGAATGTTTCTTTTGTAAGGACTAATTGATTCTTAATTAGCTGGGTTAAATGCTTCTTTAACTGGACATTTTACTGACTCCTTTGATATTCATTTGGGATCACGATACAATTAAAAACATCCCTTCGAATTCAACGTTGTTCTTCTTCTTTGTCCTGATGCAAAATAAATAGATGACTGACGGATGTTTTTAAGGTAACCGGGCGCCAAGGGCACATAGGGGCTACCCCCAGTTCGCCAGCTGGGATTAGTTGTAGGTCTTTTCCCTAGGCTGCCAATATGCTGACTCCTGTCTGCATGACAGTTATCAGCTAGCCGATTGGGAGTTAGGTGTCTTTTTTCGCGAAGGACCGCAACTTACTATTAGTATCAAAATAATTTCAACTATGAAAAGGTTTATTACCAGCAAATATTTTGTCACCAATACAAACTGGAATAGATTCATAAAACTTTATGTTAGGCATATTTTTTATGTATTTTTTAATTGAAATCCTTTAATCAAAATTAAAGTGATTAACCAAACTATTGCAAAATATGCAGAGTGTTGATTTTTTTGTTTGTTTTGATTTGTTACGCCCCTTGAAAGTCTTATAAATAACTTAGTATGACACGCAAATGCGAGGCGTTATCAAATTTCATAACAGTCATAAAAATAAATAACTTTTAATAAACGACGACTGTTATTCGCTTGACCCAAATGAAGAGAATAGAACACGATACATTTAAATTAATATGCAAAGATAACCAAAATTTTATGGTTTTCTGTATCTACAACTGCTAATTTCCAGTGTCCCCACCACGGACACTTTGTTCCGGCGAACGACTGCTACCATGAGCGACATCATGTTGTGTGTTGCAAATATACCCTACTCCTTGGAACGGTCAGTGAAAAGAATTTCACTGTGGGCTTAAATCATTTTTTAACGCAGCCGCAATTCTCACCCTTACTGCCGTCCTGACTTAGACAAATAATTTGTTTAGTCAGCATGAAGGTTTCCTAACTCATCAGTGCAACATCTCCGAGAACACAGAAATCAAACAACCACAGAGATGAAACAACGTTGAGTACTCGACAGCAAGAACAACTGAAATATTTGAGCTGAAGAAACCAGCAGTTAGACTCCGATTTGCCCGACCAGAGACAGAGCATCAGGCATCAACCAGCATTGCATACAATTAAATATTAATTCTAATAATAAGTAACCCTTTAGGCCGGAACCGTCATAGAATTTGTGGCCTGACCCACCGGCGTACAATTAAAGAGGGAGGTAAAGTTACCAACCATGCTTGCATGCAGTCTGTCGTATAACATTTATGTTGTACCCAATCTTGTTATATCGAAGACTGATTTTACGAAATCGGGTTCTGAAGTCATTGCAAGTATATATTTTACTGAATTTATATACCAGGTCACCATAAAATCCGAGTTCCGATAGACCTTGTCGCAGAAGAGATTTAAGTCCAACATTGAATTTTGAAATTAAATCGGAATGACGTCTATAAAATTAAAAGTCTAATCTCTGTTATTATGCAGAAGGCGCTCAACCTTTCAGAGACAATAACTAAGTCATTTCCAGACCTTTCCCTATAAATTTGATGTCCCTGAAATGTATTAGGAAAAAGGGTCTAAATTATTTCAAACAAAGACTAAGTCCATCTCTGACGTTACCAAACATATAACTACTGATCACCCACGCCCACAACTTAGCCTCGCCAAGCTTAGATAAAGGGTGGCAACATTGGGGACGTGGCCGGAGACTAAGTCCATAGTCCTAGCACAGCCATGTCGGCAACGGCTTAAAAATTAGCCATTTTGTGGGAAAATAACTGTCATTTTGGCTTTCCGCTATTGATGTTTCCATTAGGGTCTGTTGTTTCATGTTTGTGTTTTTTCCCCTTCGGTGTCTCTGATGGGAGCTGTGGGTTAATTGTATCGATTCCTGATCATTGCCTCCACTTCTATTTTAAAGGGGAAAAAACCTGTGCGTCCCCAAAATGGCGCCCTATACTACTCATGACTTTTCTTTTCCTCCTTGTGCCAAGGGTGGGTTATATTTTGTGATTGCGAGGCTCTCCCTGTTTTTTTTTTTTTTGTTGTTCATTTTTTACAAACGTTATGATGCCAAAGATGAAAAATTCCGGGTAAACCCTATTAAGACAATGAAGACTAAGGGTTGAAATATGAACTCGGGATATAAAACTTCGGGTTAATGCTTTGCACTCTGGGACAAAACTTCAGTAGTAAATGAGAAAGGAGAAACGATCAGGAACTGTTACAGTCAGATCCCAAATTCTTCCCACAGTATCATTGGGGAAAGAAGTCGACACATGGAGTGACGACAGTAAACAAAGGGACCACAGGTAAACCGAGTCAGCAGCTCTTTCCCAAACAGGTGGTGACTCAAATTATCCAAACCTAACTACAAAAGGAGCAATATGCATAATGGGGGAAAGAATTTGAATCACCAACATGTGAAACATAAAACTTGAAGGACAAATGTAACTAACAATGAACAACCAAAACGGGGGAAGAATCAGAAACATCAACGCAACAATATATATAATTAGGGAAATAATCAGAACCACCGACACAAAACATGAAGGAACCACAGCAAAAGCACCGACTTGGAGCGGTCAGTAAAATTACTGGTGGGTTTAAGTTAACTTTACGGGATCCCAACCCTCACCCTCACTTTCACTATGGTTCAAACAAGTATTTGTTTGGTCCGCCGGAAGGTTTTCTAACTCATCACTGAATCAACTTGGTAAATTAAAGGCAAGTTGACACAAGGATGAGGACTCGACAGTAAAACGCGCTGAGCCATCCGGTGCTGAACACAACGCCACAGGAGCACTGGAGCAAAAGAAAACCAGCAGTAGAACCCCGTTGGACCAAGCAACAGACATAAAAGATCCGGCTCCGACCAACTAATAAATAGCTTTAGGTCAAAGCCATCATTTAGTCTGAACCCCGATCCACCGGCGTGCAATTAAAGAGGAAAGCAACCTGTTTTCAGGGAAGATTGAGAGTAATATCACCAAATTGTCGTCTACTGAACGGGCACAGGTAGCAGTAATAGTTAAGCTTATTTAGCCGCGCCAAACAAAATGGTGTCTTGAAGCGTGTGTACAGGCGAAGACGCAGATCAATACAACCACAGTCTTAGCTGTGCTGTTTATTCATTGTTCGATGTAAAAACACTGGGAACAACATACATGTTATACGACAGACTGCATGCGTGGTAGTTAACCCAATCACGGTTGACAACTAAAATGCACACCGGCGGGTCAGGCTTCAGATTCTATGAGGGTACCAGCGTAGAGTCTTACTTAAAATTAGTTTTAAGTAATGTTGGTTGGTCTCTGGTTGGGCCTAACTTTTGATATTCTTTTTCACCATTTTTCCAATTATTTCATGCTGTCAAGTCCTCACCGTTGTTACATCTCTGTAATTGTTTGATTTTTATGTTCTCGGAGATGTAGCACTGACAGCCTTCATGCGGACTGAACAAATTAATTGTCTAAGAGCGAGTTCGATGTAAAAACCACGGTCACTTATCTGTGACTAAAGTAAGATCAAACTGTATTTGGTTTGAGGACCAGACTTCAGTTTAGTTTCCACGGTTCAACCGACGAGATCATAGTTGACTGGTTCCCAGTTGTCCCTAAAGCACTGCAGAATACTGGAACCAGTAATTTATTTCGTAGGTATTGACTGGTTGATATACTGACTTAGGGGGAAAGTGCAATAAAAGTACGAGAAACCAAACTAAACTAAACTTGATCGAACTTCCTCTAAGCCACTACAGAAGAAAGATCGAGGATTGTGACCACGTAAACTCGATTTAACCCCCCACCCCGTTCCAAGTCGGTTCTTCTGTCGCGGTTTATTTTCCTTATAGCTCGTCTCTGAATGTGCCGCTTATATATTTTTGTTATGAATAGACAATAGTTCAATGGGAAAGTATCTGTACTTTTGGCTTTCCGCTAGTGATAATTCCATTAGGGTCTAGTCATTTACTGCTCGTGTTTCTTTCCCTTTGGCGTCTCTGGTAGGAGGTGTGGGTGAGTTTCGATTTCGTATCGATTCCTGATCATTTCTTTTATTCCTATTATGGATAATTTCATACAATGAAGGACGTTTTGTTCTGACTACGTTTTAGGTCTTGGTAAATGCTGATTTGAAACTTCGCTGGCTGCCGGCTCAGGTGTTATATTGTTGGGTCGATTGTTTGTCAATCGACCCACGGTTCATAAGCACAGACACTCTTCTGTGCTGAAGTTCGCGTGACTATCACTCCATTTGTAGGAAATCTGGGTAACGGTTATTTATAGAAAAAAACCCGCGCGGTTCTCATCGCTGTGAGGTGAGAGTGTTGTGTATGTGGGTTAGCATTAAAATCTGGACTGGAATCAAGCGCTGGGTTTGGCAAACAGTGTAGACCCAGGCCAGACGCCATATAACGAGGCAACTCATCGGGGTCTACACTTCTGGCTGATTTGTTTGTTTACATTGAGGTTTAACGTCCCCGTGAACACTATTTAGGTCATTTTGGAGACGTTTGTTCCAATTTTGTGGGACTTTTACCTGACACTGAGATGAAATGACATCTCAAGCCCTGCCACCCAAATGAAACCAATATGGCTTATATGCATTGAACACTCTGACTCGCACCACTTTGCATGGACAGGCTTAGTCTTCCTAAGCGGTTTACCACTATTCAGGTGTGGTCAGTTTCAGCTCTGCTTGGAAGCATCATGCAGCCCAATCTATTTCTCCAAGCGCCTTCACTGTTTGCTGAAAGTACGAGAAAATAAGGGTAAAATGAAACAGTCTAGAACTTAGTTCAGGACCATTTTCCCAGCCTACAACAGAAACGATCGATCCACCAGTACTCTCAGTAAGGGCTGGCTAATCGGAGCTGAAAAGAAAATTGATTATCAGTCCCGTCATTGTGATCGATAATCGATTAGAAATCACTGTAGATTTGGTCATAATTTTTTCCTGTCTGGTTTTCTGTCTGAGCATGACTCTTACCATATTTTGAACTTTACCATATATATTTGAACAAACAGGCCTGAACAAACAATGTAGACCCAGATGAAACGCCGCATAACGCGGCGTCTCATCAGGGTCTTCACCGTTTGCCACTCATCCAGCTATTTTAGACACAAATTTGGGCAGTAAATTGTACTTATCAAATAATCGATAACAAACAAATCAATAGTGATAATCATTTTTGTTAAATTTATTGTTCTGTTAATCGATTATCCGACTAATCATGCCCTCCTTACACTCAGTGCTTTAATTGCAGATAACAAGATGGAGACAAAGGCACTTCTTTTGCTAGCTGGACTTGGTGCGGCTGCAGGTGAGTGTCGTTGGAATAAACTGAAATGATCCCCAGCAGGTACATGACGTAACTGTGACGTCACATCAACGTCGATGCGTCATGACGTTTATGCAGCGTCACATCAAAAGACGTTGCACCTGCGTTGATTTGACGTTACCCTGCTGGGCGATATTCACTTTATGCAAGAGACGGTAGAGAGAGAGAGAGAGAGAGAGAGAGAGAGAGAGAGAGAGAGAGAGAGAGAGAGAGAGAGAGAGAGAGAGAGAGAGAGAGAATGAATGACATATTGCACGCGACACCTTCGACTCACCCAACCACCTCATTACACTACAGTCGCACATAAACAACTCAAAAACCATTGGACCACGACAAATTTTTCGAAATAAGGATAGTTCAAGACATTTAGGATCGCAGGATCGATCCCGGGCTTCTCCAGACTTTTGGATGAGTCTTTAAACCCAGGTCCCGTCTCCGTATGACCTTAGCTGTTGGTGGGACGTAAAACTCTCACTCACTCAAGCCATTGAGGGTTTATCGTCAGGTCAGGAGGCATAATACTTTAAACACATCCCAGCAGGCACATGACGTAATTGTGACGTCACATCAACGTCGGTGCGACGTCATGACTTTTATGCAACGTCACATCAACGTCGGTGCAACGTCGTGACGTTGCACCGACGTTGATTTGACGTTGCCCTAGCGACGTGTGCCTGCTGGGATATATGACATTGGAATCTTCCACCTAGTAAGTTTGAAGTCGTCCATTACTAATTATAGGGATGTCAGGTTTGTTTTTGTTTGTGACAAATTTTGCAAAAATGAATGTTCTTTAAACAAACAGTTTAGAACCAGATCAAACACCGCTTACTGTTTGCCAATGTCCCAGAAAAGGGCCGAAGTTCCGGCTCCGACCAACTTATAAATAGTTTAAGCCAAAGCCATCATGGAGTCTGAACCCCGATCCATCGGCGTGCAATTAAAGAGGAAAGCATTATGTCTGACCCTGACTGGGTCAAACATAATGCATGCAGATTGTTGAATAGAATTTATATTATATCCAATGCATTTGTAGCGTTTAATAATATTCTGAAATTTAATAATATTAACGTTTAATAATATTCTGGTGGAAACTTCCATCGGGGAGACAGAAAACCAATGCGGGTGGAGATCAGACATCGCGTTTTTCTACAAAATAAACTAACTCAAGTTGCAGCCCCTTAAGTTAAAAAGGACATCTTGCATAAGGCAGAAGATTCTAGTTAAGAAATAAGAGGACCATTATGGCCTGGGTTTGTTTGTTTGTTGGATTTGAAGTTTAACGTCCCCGTCAACACTGTACAGGTCATTTTGGAGACGTTGCTTCCAATTATGTGGGACTTTTACCCGACATTGAGATGACATGACATCTCAAGCCCAATGAAACCAAAAGGGTTTATATGTATGGACGGGCAGACTAGCACCGCATTGCCTGGGCAGGCTTAGATCCTCTAAGCGGTTTACCAGCACTTGATGGCCCTGGATCGCAAACATGAATTCATGTTATGACATATTAAAGTACCACATAGGCAATATTCCTGTGAAACTTGAATTAAATAGGCCCAATGGTATAGGATTTGTCATTCTTAAAGCTTTATATATCTAAGCAACATCCCTGAGAAGCTGGAATAAGACAATTTTGTTTGTTTGATTTGAGGTTTAACGTTCCCGTCAACACTGTAAAGGTCATTTTGAAGACGTTGCTTCCAATTTTGTAGGACTTTTACCCGACATTGAGATGAAATGACATCTCAAGCCCTGTCGCCCAATAAAACCAATAGGGTTTATAAGCATGGACGGTCCACCTCGCACCGTGGTTCCTGGACAGGCTTAGATCATTTAAGCGGTTTACCAGTACTAGTGTGCGGGCCGGATTCAACTCTGCGCGGAAGCATCATGCAGCCCATATATTTCTTCAAGCCCCTATGGGCGGGGGCTAGGAATAAGACAATGGCCGAGTGGTATAGGAAGAGTTGTCAATTTTAAAAGATGGATTCTATTTTGGGGTCAATTGTTTGTACATCGACCCAAAGCTACTAAGCATAGAAACTCGTCACGCGAAGTTCCTACAAATCAGTGATAGGCCTGTGAACCTTAAAGTTCCTACAAATCAGTGATAGGCCTGTGAACCTTAAGGTTCACAGGCCTATCACTGATTTGTAGGAACTCCGCGTGACGGTTATTCATAGAAAACAGCCACGTTATTTTTACCGCTGTGAGACCAACGTAATACGTAAAACGATTATCGACTGGAATCATGTCATTACGCAAACACGCCTATACAAATACATTGCCACCTTTATCGCCGAAAAAATGAAAATTTTATGATGAAAAATTATATTTTTCTTATTTCTGCTCAAAATATAGATTCTGGGCACTCGTTAGAACCGCCTCACCGAGTTATTTTCATAAGTAAGTAAGTAAGTAAGTAAGTAGACTTTATTTATAGAGGGTTACTCAGTTGGCATAGCCAATCTTCCCTGAGGCCCTCGTAAAACATATATAGTGATTACATACATAACAATTATATTAGACATTTAAGCAAACACAAGAATTAAACAATCATAGATTTTAACATAATAGCGTCATGTGCTGGGTTTTTTGGTCGGGCGACATTTGCTATTCTATTGTTACCCATATCCAAAGCAGAAGTCATTGATTTGATGTCATCAAGTTGAAAAGTTTCAAGGGTGGTAAGTTTTTTTTCTCTAAACCCTTTGTCTTAAAGTCATTTCGTCTGTTCAGATAGTTTTTACTGACATCATTTGAGTAAAGTTCTTCTGTTTCCGTCCATGTCCAGGTCGCAAGATATTACAAAAAAAAAACAAAAAAAAAAAAAAACAATGTTGTCTGGTCCAAATATACTCATTTTTTTATTTATATTATTTTTATTGTTGTTAGTTTACCAAAAGTTCAATTATAATTGGTAGACCATGATTGTTCAAAACAGTGCCAGTTTCATCCATAATTTGCAATGATAATTCTGTTATGCACCCACTTACAAGCTTTTTGAAGATTGGAGATTCAAATCTATGAAAAACTGCTTGCCCAAAAGCCTTGGAAGAAACTGTTATGATTCCAAGTAATGTACTAGGTGCCCAATCAACATAGTTTTCTGAACTGCATATTCGTTTATTGATAATGTTAAGCTCTTTTGGTCTAGCAAGATCTATCATTCGGTAGTGTTTTCCCGTTAACCGCCCATGTTTTGAGACAATGCCTAGTAAAGATAAAATCCCACTAGATAGCTGGATTTCAGTGCTGGGGGCATTTCCAATGTGATTGATCAATTGGTTTTGTTGGCAGATAAATCGTTTTGAAAAAAATATCTTTTAAGTCATTGAAATTATATAAACCTGGTTCCAAATAGATCTTTTTGTTTTGGTTGCTATATACTGTTTGTCTGTTACATTATACCAGCCTACCCAGTATGTTATAGATTTTAATGCGATTGTTTTATCATTATCTCTGTTATCAATATAACTCTGTTATTGATAAGGTTTTCCAAGCTTAGCATTTGTTAAAGTATAAGTTAACATTTTTTATTTTGAAATATTAAAAAAAAAAAAAAAAAAAAAAAAAAAAAATATAAGAATGAAACGGCCAACGGTTCCTCAAATATACTGACCATCACATAATATATATAATTTTGAACCCATTAAACCCCACTTTTATATAGTAAAACTGGGGTTTACTGGGGGTAAACCTAATTTTTCTTATTTCTGCTCTAAAAATAAGAAAAATATCACAATTTTTCATCATAAATTTTCATTTTTTTTCGGCGATAAAGGTGGCAATGTATTTGTATAGGCGTGTTTGCGTGATGAATGGACAAAATTATCGTTTACAGAAGATATCAGAAATAGACAAGAAATATCTTTAAAAAAGATATGCGGCGTAGATTTAATTGGAAGGTTGTTTAGAAACCAGTGCTTCAGCTGAAGTGCACGACCCGCCGGATGCTTTTACCTTGATGAGTGTTACCATATATGGGTATGGTGGCCATTTTGGTCATGTGACCTGGACCTAAAACGGTTCCCCCAATAAAGGCGCCTTATAGTAAGGAGCAAAAATATATCTAATACTTTAGTACTGTATTCTGAATCGTTTGCAGGATAAAATGAATTCTCACTTTTCCAATACAAAAGCATATGTGTCAAAGTTTGACCTAGGCATAAAGAAGGTCAAGGTCAACCCAGGGTCACCATTTTAGCAATTTATGATGGGCCTACGTCCCAGATGTTATTTATCAAGTTTCGTGGAAATCTGCCAAGTGGTTCTGGAGAAGACTATTTTGAAGGGTTTTTACCATATATGGCTTGGCGGCCATTTGGTCATGTGACCTGGACCCCATGAGCAAATTTTGGTTTCCTCCATCCCATAGAGGCTCCATATGAAATTTGACCTAAATCGGCCCAACGGTTTCCAAGGAGAAGCAGTTCGAAAATTTTCATATTTTTCGCCTCGGCGAGGCTATACTAAATGGAATGTAATATTTCGCAAGTTCATTGGTTAGACCTCATTGATACTATCAGTATGCCAAAAATTGTTTAAATATTCCAAGCGGTTAAGTCACTATCACCAATTTTCACAAACGGGTTACGGACGGACAGACAGACAGACCATATATGGCTTGGCGGCCATTTGGGTCATGTGACCTGGACCCCATGAGCCAATTTTGGTTTCCCTCATCCCATAGAGGCTCCATATGAAATTTGACTTCAATCGGCCCAACGGTTTCCGAGGAGAAGCAGTTCGAAAATTTTCACATTTTTCGCCTCGGCGAGCCTATACTAAATGGAATATAATATTTCGTAAGTTCATTGGTAAGATCTCATTGATATCTATCAGTATGCCAAAAATTGTTTAAATATTCCAAGCGGTTAAGTCACTATCACCAATTTTCACAAACGGGTTACGGACGGACAGACAGACTGACAGAATGACACGGTGGTTTTAGGGCACTCTTAGAAAATCAACCGACTTCAGTCGGTCGCTTTTTCTGCGGGTCGTGCAATATGAGCTACAATAGTGACAGCAACAATGTCTAGCTATGAACTGGTTTACTGTATTCAAACAATTCAGATGTCACGCGAGGAAAAATAGCTTTGCAGAGGGCGGTGTCCCGCCTGTTTGAGCTAAGGTCAATGTAAAAGGTCAAGGTTAAAAACATGACCTCATTTCAAGAGCATATGATCTCAAGTATATGCACAACAAATAAGAAAACGTTACCATTTACTGTTTTTGAACACAAATTCTAGGGTTAACATTTCGGGTTGTCGCTATGTTGAACGTAAACGCATAGGCGGACGAACAAACGGACGAGCAGACAAACGGACGGAAACTTGATCTTATGTGCACCTAATTAAAACTCAAATTACACTTATTCCTTTTCAGAATTTATATAACATTATTGATATTCGAAAATGTCCATTTTGTGTTAAAATGGAGGACATAAAGTATGCTGAAGACAAATGATACACTGCAACTTTTATTTAGCATATATTGTAAATTAAACATCTGTCAATTTGTAATGCGGTTATTACATGTTTTTGTCATGCTATATCTCTTTATTGGTTTCATTGGGCAACAGGGCTTGGGTGTCATTTCATCTCAATGTCGGGTAAATGTCCCACAAACTTGGAAGCAACGTCTCCAAAATGACCTGCACAGTGTTGATGGGGACGTCATACCTCAAATCAAACAAACAATTCCTTTCGCAGAAAATTCTTCCTTTCGCGAAAGGAACCTTCCTTTCGCGAAATGGTTCCTTTCGCTATATAGACCAACCACGTGAAATTAGGTCAAAATAGCTATTCACCGTAGCAGTTACAGAATTCACTAGAAACACAATTATACATATGACGTATGGTCATCAAAGGATAAGACGGTGAGCAAGCCGAAACTGTATATATTTTTCATTCATGTCTCACATAAAAAACGAAACATTTCCTAGGTTAAAACTTCAGTAAACTGTCGTACTTTTGAGTAGATTTATTTATGCAAATCATTGACCAATGAAATGGTCATCTCCTTGGACATGTGGTTTTATTGACCAATGGAATAACGAAAAATGTAGGACAAAAGCAAAACCATAACGGCTACGCCGTAAAAAACAATTAATAAGAGAGCGAAATCTAAGAAAGGCGTTATATAAAAAGTATAAAAGGGGAATTAATTTTACAATTGGAATCGATACTGCATTGCTGTCTGCAAGTGTTGTAATGGCGGGTGTTGGAATAACCATGCCGATTATGTTACCATTAGAAGTTACGACAGTTGTTTGCGGGTGTTTGGCTGCTTGTGCCAAGTTAGTGAGACATAAATCAATGTCCAAAACACTGAAGTATTATGAAATTTAAACTCTTGCAAACAGTAAACTAAACAGTATCAATGACCTTGTATCAAAATCGTTACAAGACGGACAAATCACAAAATTAGTATACAAAACCATCCTAGATTAACTGAAGAGATACAACGAAATGAAAGAACATTACGAAAACATGCCTATACAAATACATTGTTTCCTTTAACGCCGAAAAAATGAAAATTTTAAGATGAAAAATTGTGATATTTTTCTTATTTCTGCTCAAAATATAGATTGTTGGTACTCGTAAGAACCGCCTCGTCGAGCGGTTCTAACGAGTACCCACAATCTATATTTTAGGGCAGAAATACGGATTGCCACTATTAACCCCAGTTTTACTATATAAAAGTGGGGTTCAAGGAGGTTAAAATTATATAGCCGTGTTTTCGTGATGCAACGTGCACACAGTCCAGACTGGATTGAGCGAAGCTGAAAGAAAAAAAGTTAATAGAAGAAGGAACGGCACAAGCGTTGAGTGTCATTAAAAAAATACAAGACACATAATTTTGTTCAATAAAATTGATTTCAAAAATGATCCACCGCCATAGAGTATCTTTCACTATTCAGCCCTTTTTATGCATGTTTTGAAAGGATAGTTTTATGTTTTATAGCATAATAGTATTACAGCGTAATAGTATTGCAACGTTATAGTATTACAGCGTAGTAGTATTGAAGCGTAATAGTATTACAGCGAAACAGGGTATTACAACGTTACAACGTAATACTATTACAACGTAATAATGTCACAGAAAAAAAGTATTATAGCGTAATAGTGTTGCGGGAAGACACCAACTATTTGATAAAATTAACTGTGCCATGGAAAAATGCATTATTTTCTAAATAACCCTAATCAAAAAAGACTGGGGTGGGGATAACTTGGTGGGGGTCAGTAAGTGTTTGAGTTTTACGTCCCACCAACATCTAAGGTCATACGGAGACGGGACCTCGGTTTAAAGACTCACCCGAAAGTCTTGAGAAGCCCGGGATCAATCCTGCGACACTTGGTTGGGGAGTGGAGTATTCTGGTTTTGAGGATGTGTACATAACTATATAGGGGTTATGTACAAACTTGCCTTTTGTAAACTTTTACCGTTCCATATATATGGTTATTTTGGCCAATTACATTTAAATTCCTATATAAAGACCACCTTTGGGACTTTTCAAAAGTGATCTATAAGACCACTTTTGTATAGTACCAAAGATGGATTACCACAAGAGCACACTGGATGTGTAAACACCAAGAAAATATACCCGAAACCTTCTAAATATGCTTTCACAAGCATAATTTCTCTAAATTTTAGGTGGTCTTAAACCCCGGTCCCACAGAGCTTGCGACCGCGATGCGACCTTTCTGCGACTAAAAAAAATGGCAATCGCGGGGCGGTTTCAGAAGTCGCACGGAGGTTTTATAAAGGTTGCAGCAAGGTCGCGGGTAGGTCGCCGATCAAATTTAGTCGCCGATCGTCTTTTGTGCATGCACAAAAGACTGGCTGCGACTGATTTTGATCGCAAACTAGTTGCAATGGTTTTCTAGACGTCGCAGACCAATCTCCGATCGATCGCCGAACAGTCACCGATCGATCCCCGACCGAATTTATGCAAATTTGGCTGTAAATTCTAGCAACCCTATTGCAACTTATCGGAGACTGGTCGCAGACCGATCTCCGACTAATCGCCGACTGATCCGCGATCGATCCACGACCTATCGGCGATCGGTCGGCAACTGTTCGGCGATGGGTCGGCGATCGATCGGAGATTGATCACTGATAAGTCGGCGATTGATCTGCGATTGGTCTGCAACTGGTCGCCGACAAGCTGTAAAACGGTGTTAAAACCACCGAACGATTATAGCGCCAACTACAATAAAAACTGTTTACATCCTAGCATCATTTCGACGACAGCTTTCAAAGAGGCAGCATGGTTCGGAGAGGCAGGCAAAAGAAAACGGCGGCGCAGCCGAAAAAACGGGAAGCAAGGCTCGGTCACCAATTTCGGATGACGAGGACTTGCAGCAGCCCAGAGAAGACTCTCAGCAGTCGAAAATTTAGTTTATTTTTGTCTGTGTCAAAAAAAAAAAAAAAAAAAACTCAAAAGAGTCTCCGACAAGTCGCCGATCGGTTTTATCCAGTCTCTGAAGACTCGCCGATTGATCGCCGACTAGTCCCCGATCATGTTTCACTTGTTGCAAGTCAGTCGCCGATCATACGGCGATTCTTCGGCGACAAGTCGCTGATCAATCGCCGACTTTGGGCAACATTAATCGCCGATTGTTCGGCGACCGGTCGCCGACTAGTCGGCGATGGGTCGGCGATCACATTTACGGAGCAAATTTAGTTGCAACAGTTGCAAAGGTCGCGGGCCAGTTGCAACGAAATCAGTTGCAGAGAGGTCGCATCGGAGTCGCAAGGTCTGTGGGACCGGGGCTTTAATAGCGGAACTTCACTGTATATGTTAAACTTTTTTTTTGTATTCATTCAGAGGTATCAAACAAACTTCAATAGAAGTTTTTGTAACAGAAGCTTTTGTATTAATTTATAGGTTATGTCCATGACAGGTGCACAGAAGTGATTGGGGTTTTAGGCTGTGGTACCGCTCTTAGTAATTACAAACAAAGCGGTGGGACTTTCGAGGATTTTTGTTACAAGTTTGGTGTAAATGCTGTCAAACATGTTTAAACGAAGGTGAGATACTATGAACATGCATATGTACATGATATGTACTCTCTCTCTCTCTCTGAATATATATATATATATCTTGCGCGTTTTTCGTCATATGTACTCAGCAAGTCTTTGGCAAAGGGTTTGCCTGACCAAATATTTGTAGCGCTATATATTCTTGTTTACAGATGGCTGTTACTGTATGCAATGTGCCGTAACTATCAGTCGTTTGCCACGTGCACAAACGCCACGTGTATAACTCGACAATTCTTTTGCTGTATAAGCAATCTCTAACGTACGGAACCCGGGAAGGGACATACATTTTCTTTTTTAATATGTTGTGCGAACAAGATAAAATATTGTGCGCACAAAATATATTATCTTGTGCGGACAATGTAAATTATATTGTGCGGACAACATAAAATCTTGTGCGCGCACTATATTATCTTGTGCACACAATTTAGTATGTTGTGCGCACAAGATATTATCTTGTTCGCACAATATAGATCTTATGCGTCTGATTAAATTGTGCTAACAAGATAATATCTTGTGCGCACAAGATACCAAGTTGTCCGCACAGGATATTTAGTTGTGCCAACATGACAATATCCTGTGCGCACAAGATATTTTCTTGTTTGCACAATATCTATGTTGAGCAAACCAGATATGTTATGCGAACCAGATAATATGTAGTCGAACAAGAAAATAACTTGTGCGCACAAGATAATATCTTGTGCGTACAAGATATAATGTTGTGCGTACAAGATAATAAAGTGCGCACAAGATGTTTTGTTGTCCACACAAGATCCACGTTGTGTCAAACAAGATAATTTCTTGTGCACATAAGATATTAAGTTGTGCGAACAAGATATTATGTTGTGCGCACAAGATAATAACTTGTGCACACAAGATATCATGTTGTTCGCTCAAGCTAATATCTTGTCCGCACAATATATATTAAAATAAAATGCATGTCCCTTCCAGGGTTCCGTACAACTCGTTGGCATAACGTTAAGCACAGTTAGCCGAGCAGTTGGTTGCGAGAGGAGGACTATTCAGAAGTTGGCCTATCCTTTCGCAGCGTTAGGCCTCGTGTGACAACGGCACGCCAAGATCGCTGTAAGACGCTAACGCACTTGCGTCAACGCTTCCTGCAAGCCACTGTCTCAGTGAGGCGGTACGGAATTTCCGCGCAGACAGAAGGGCTAGACAAAGGCCAGCATATACATGTAACTGTTAACAGGCCGCACTGTGGGGATTTTTGGTGACGGACGAGTCTAGGTTTGACTTTATCAGGCGCTTGAATCTGGTTTATATATCCCGGAGCATTCAAACTGCCATTTTTCTATGTCACAAAGGGAAGTTAATCAGTCGAATTGCACGATAGAGATATAGAACTTGACCAGAGTGTAGCTCTTGTGATCATACAGATTTGTGTGTAGTTTCATTAGGCAAGGGCAAATACTTTTGGAAATATGGTTTTGGTTACATGTTCGAAAAATAGTTTAACGGTCAACGTCACAGGTCACAAATAAAAATCAAAAATAAGTTCCTTTAACAAAGTTTGGTATCAATGGAAAAGGCTTGTCGCAAGAAACATCCATGTGAAATTTGAGTGGTATTAAAATGAGTGAGAAAAGCGTTTTTTTAAACGGAGAGAAAAGGAAAGATAATTCAGTCGAATTGCATGTTAGAGTTATGGAACTTCGATAGAATGTAGCTCTTGTGATGATGAGGTTGTGTATGAGGTTTTATGGGGGTAGGCCGAATACTTTTGGAGGTATGATCAAGTTTAAAGGGTTTGGTTAAATTTTCAAAAAATAGGTCAAAGTTCAAAAGTCAACTTCACAAGTCAAAAAGTTTGGTATCAATGGAAAGGCCTTTGCATTAAGACACATACTTGTGAAGTTTGAAAGCTCTGTTATGAATCATATTGAAACGAGAAGAAACAACACGCCCAGCGGGCAACGATCGCTCACCTGAGAACTAGCACATGTTTTCAGATTCAAGCCAAATTTGAACACATCTGAGATATTATGCTTGTCCTTGTTTACTCAAAGTTTAAAAAAAGAATCCGATTAAAAACAGCTGAGAAAAAGTGGAGACACCAATTTTCGCTTATATTTATGCTCAAGGGCAGGTAACTCCAAAGCCGTTAGTCCTGTGAGGCCCAAATTCGAACTCTACATGGACTGTATGGATCTCCTGGTTATCTGCAACTTGATAAAGATCAGGGGCCAGTTGTTCAAAACTAACGACGTTGTTAGTTAACGTATCGTTAAAACTTTGATCATTTATTATGGCAAATATGCTAATATTTTTGCTGAAAAAATGTGAGCAGCTTTTGCGGAAGCAAAAGCTGCTCACATTTTTTCAGCAAAAATACCAAAATTTTACATATTAAACTTGTTAGAACACTTAACAATATGACCACTAACGAGCTCGTTAAGCTAACGATGCTTTGAACAACTGGCCCCTGATCAGAAATGGCTGAGAAAAGCTGGAGGCATCGTTTTCTCATTGTAAGCCTATGGTAAACTTTTCAAGCTCACGTGAACGTAACTGTGAAACAGGTTGTCAGATTCTGTGCTATTATGCTTGTCCTTGTTTACTAAAGTTTCGAAAAGATCCGATCAATTGGCCATTTTGTGGGAAAGTAACTGTCCTTTTGGCTTTCCGCTATTGATGTTTCCATTAGGGTCTGTTGTTTCATGTTTGTGTTTCTTTCCCTTTAGTGTCTCTGATGGGAGCTGTGGGTTTATTGTATCGATTCCTGATCATTGCCTTCACCTCTATTTTATGCCTCTCCTGGTTAAATGCAAGTTTGATAAAGATAAAGATTGGATCAGAAATGACTGAGAAAAGATGGAGACATTGTTTTTTCCGTTGTAAGTCTATGGTAAAATATTTCACGCTCAATGGAAAGATTTTGCGAAAAGGTTGTCGGATTCAAGCCAAATTCGAAATCATCTGAGATATACTGCTTGTCCTTGTTCACTAAACGTCTCAAAAAGATCCGATTGAAAAAAAGTGGACACCGTTTTTCACTTACATTTATGCTCAAGGGCAGGTAACTCCAAAGCCGTTGGTCCAGTGTGGCCCGAATTAGAACTCGATGTAGACCGTATGGCTCTCCTAATTATCTGCAAGATCGGATCAGATATGACTGAGAAAAGTTGGAGACGTCTTGTTTTCATTGTAAGACTTTTGTAAAAATTTTCACGCCCAATGGGAACTTAACTGTGAAACTGGTTGTCAGATTCGAGCCAGATTCGAATTCATTTGAGATATTATGCTTTTCTTTGTTTACTCAAAGTTTCAAAAAGATCCAATCGAAAAGTTGAGAACAGGTCGCCCATCGGGCAACGATTGCCTCCCTGAAAATAACACATGTTGTCAGATTCAAGCCATATTCGAACTCATCTGAGATATTATGCTTGTACTTGTTTACTAAAAGTTTCAAAAAGATCCGATCGAAATCAATGAGAAAAAGTCGAAACACCATTTTTCGCTTATATTTATGCTCAAGGGCAGGTAACTCCAGAGCCCTTGGCCCTGCGTGGCCGAAATTCGAAATTGACGTAGACTGTATACCTCTCCTGGTTATCTACAAGTTTGATACAGATCAATTCAGAAATGGCTGAGAAAATGGGAGACATTGTTTTTCCATTGTAAGCCTATGGTGAAATTTTTCATGCTCAAGGGAGCGTAATTGCGAAACCGGTTGTCAGATTCAAGCCACATTCGAACTCATTTGAGATATCATACTTGTCATTGTTTACTAAAAATATTAAAAAAAGTTGGGAAAAAGTGGAGGCACCATTTTTCAATTATATTTATACTCAAGGGCAGATAACTCCAAAGCCGATGGCTCTGTTAGGTCCAAATTCGAACTCGACTAAGACTGCATGCTTCTCCTGGTTATCTACAGGCATGATGAAGATTAGATTAGAAATGGTTTAGAAAATTTGGAGACATCGTTTTTTTCCATTGTAAGCCTATGGTAAGATTTTTTAACGCTAAAGGGCATATAACTGCGAAACCGGTTTTCAGATTCAAGCCAAATTCGAACTCATCTGAGATAATATACTTAAAAGTTTCAAAAAGATCCGATGGAAAAGAGCTGGAAAAAACGTGAAGACACTATTTTCTTATAGTTATGCTCAAGGGCAGGTAATTCCAAAATCGTTCGCTCTGTCAGGCCCAAATTCGAAATCGACGCAGATTGTATGCCAATCCTGGCTATCTGCAAGTTTGATAAAGATCGCATCAAAAATGGCTGAGAAAAGTTGGAGAAGTCGTTTTTCCATTGTAAGCTTACGGTAACATTTTTCACGCTCAAGGGAACGTAACTCCGATACCAGTTGTCAGGTTCAAACCAAATTCGAACTTGTCTGAGATATTATGCGTGTCCATGTATACTAAAAGTTTCAAAACGATTCGATCGAAAAACAGCTTAGAAAAAGTGGAGACACCATTTTTCACTTACTTTATGATCAAGGGCAGGTAACTGGAAAGCCGATTGGCATGTGCGGCCCAGATTCGAACTCGACGTAGACTGTATGCATCTCCTGGTTATCTGCAAGTTTGTTAAAGAACGGAACAGAAATTGCTGAGAAAAAGTTGGAGGCGTCCTTCTCCCCCTTATAAGTCTATAGAACGTGTTTGTTTCAATGGCAACCGCAGGTCTGATCGAAACGGGCCAAAAACACAATGCAGCCAATCCCACAACTCAATGGTGCTGCATATAAAATTTGACCAAGATTGACCAGCTAGTAACTGAGATATTAAAGTTCGTAGGTTTTGGGGACGGCTGACGGACGGACGGACGCCGGATGCCTGCCTATGCTATAAACTCACCGTGTTAGCCTTCGACTCAGGTGAGCTAAAATGTGTTTCAGAAACAAAAATAGAAAATGGGAAATAATTAAACCAAAACAACAATACAGTTGTGACCTTTTCAGAATGTAGCTCCTATGGTGGTGAGTATGTGTATGAAGTGTCACGAGGCTAGATAATATACTTTCGAAGTTATAGCCAACGTTAACATTTTCTGAACGCCGACAACGACAACGCAGACGCCGGAGTGACGAAAATAGCTCGAAAGTTGTTCTTCGTAAAACGGACGAGCTAAAAATGTCCTCCAAGCGGCATGGAATAATTTGACCCTAGAAATCATCAGAAGTTATACAACTATCAGTGCCCTCGCCCCCCCCCCCCCCCCCCCCCACCCCCACCCCCATCGGGGCTTGAAAAAATAGATGGGCTGCATGATGCTTCCACGCAGAGCACACTGGTAAACCGCTTATAGGATCTAAGCCTGCCCAGGCAAAGCGGTGCGAGTCTGAACGTTCTTGCTTATAAACCATATCGGTTTCATTGGGCGACAGGGCTTGAGATGTCATTTTATCTCGTTGCCGGGTAAAAGTTCCACAAAATTTAAAACAACGTCTCAAAAATAACCTTTAAAGTGTTGACGGGACGTTAAAACTCAAATCAAACAAACAAAACCTATCAGTGCCCCCCCCTCCCCCGAGGGTTTGGGGGGGGGGGTGTATGTGTGTGTGTGTGTGGGGAGGGGGGGGGGGGGCTCACCCAGGGGAATTAAACATACTCAAAAAAGGTCTTGTCTAATTCCCCTATCAGAATGTTGAGAATATTGTCTAATATCCCCTGCCATGGCTGTGTCCAACAGTATAGATTCCCAAATATTGGGCACACATAATTTTCTAGAAGATCATCAAAAGGCTGTCATTTGAATTCAACCATGCACAGCTGACTGATGAGGTTCATTGCTTATCTCATCTACAGTAGAACTTGATGGCTCGAACACCGATGGCTCGTTTACCATGGATGTGTCGAACCCACTCTTGAGCCCCTAGCGAAATCCTCTACATAGGAAATAGTGGGGGATAATTTAGGAGATTTTAATCTTTTGTCTTGCAAATGCATGCTGTGCGTACTCATTAGAATCGCCTCGTTGAGGCGATTCTAATGAGTACACACATCATACATGTTCATTATAGAAAACCGAAAAGATGTCTAAAAGTATCTCGTTATGCCTTCTGGCAGTTATCCTCAGTGGCTCGAACTACCCCTGTTTCGAACAGATTTTCGAGGTCCCAAAGGGGTTCGAGCCACTGAAGTTCGACTGTATTTCGCTGTTGCAGTTGATGTGACTCTCTTAAGGGGTTGTGTGTATTAGGGATTGATCAGGGTCAACACTGCCATTCTGTTTTGCTTTTATGGACTCGTTTAAATTTTACGAGAATGAGGTGTTCCAGTTTTTAGGATTTTACGGTAAATGAAACGCAGTGACATGCCATCTTTACCAGGCCCATTTCAAGCGAGCATGGCATTTCATCGATACAGGTCTATTTTTCACTTAAGTACAAATGCGCGGAGTTTCCGCAGTAAATATTTTGTTTGCAGGCCTTTCAAGATTACTTCACTTACAGAATATCAAGCCTTTCATTAATCAGAGACGGGCTAGTCTGTATGGGTTAATTTATTTTGAACCGGACACCCCCTAAACAGGTACCCTGACAAACAGTGCAGGCCTATATCAGACACTGCAGAAAGCGGTATCTGATCAGGGCCTACACTATTTGCAAAAAGTTCAGCTATTTCCCAAATAAATTTTAACCCTTGTCCTGCTGATCCCGGATATGTCGTATCTTTCAAACAATGAAGATCCAGATCAGATGGCTTCTGAAGAAGCCATCTGATCAGGATCTTCATTGTTTGCCATCCAGTTAATGAATTTGTTGCAATAATTTGCATCAAGTAATCTGATTGGTTGATAATCAGTAGTGGGTGTTGCATATATGAATATTTAGCATGACAAGGGTTAAAGATAACACAACCTGTTATCCCTCATATGTAAGGGGTAAGATTCCATTTGGTGCAAAAAGGGTAAACTGTAAATGATTGAAACACAAGATGAGCTGCCTTAGGGTTTTTAAAATTCTTCTAAAGTCACCTGTCTGCATGTGAAAGGGCATGTAGATTTCAGATGTTCATGTGTCTCCAGCATGAGACACCCCGCATAGGGAGTACTTCTCAGCTGGTATTCCAATCTAATGGCTCATACTGGCTCATCATCCCCAACATGACCATAGTTGTCAAGGAACTCGTAGAATGATGTCTCGACAACATATTGGTTCAGACAGTTGCCCTCATAGCCCGGATGCTGAGTGATGCACCGAAGGTCTTGATCTTCTACGAGGTAGTCAATAACGTAACGCCAATTTCCTGCAGCACCTGCTCTCATCTAAGGTCGGCGTGGGGACACAAAATCCATATTCACACCTGAAAAAATAAAGAAATGATAGCATAGAAATGCAAGACGCCAAGTTCTGCTAAGGAATTCCAAATAGTTTTTCTCTAGGTAGTAGGCACTCCGCTTTTTCACCATCTTAGATTTAATGGGTGACAGAAAATAAGTGAAAATAAGTTTGAGAATGACATCTCGAGCCCTGTCACCCAATGAAACCATAAGGTTTATATGCATGGACAGTCCGACGCACACCACTTTATCTGTGCAGGCTTCGATCCTCATACGAGGACTGTTCAAATATGAATGCAACTAAGCACATAAAATGATTCCGTGATAGATTTCGACGAAAAATTTATTTTGTCCCCTCAAAGTATTCCCCTTTAACAGATATACAAACTTTCAGTCTTCTGATCCAATCATTGAATACATTTTGGTAGTCTTTTCGGGGTATACTATGAAGGCACTGGAATATTGCAGAACCGAGGTGTTTGCGCTGTACAAATTTTCGACCAGAACGGTATTTTTTCAGCCGCGGGAACAACAAAAAAAAGTCACACGGGGCAAGGTCAGGGTAATACGGGGGTGAGGGAGTTCAACAACCTTTCCTACTTCAGATAGTCTTGAACTTCAGACAATGAACGTCTTGTGCGATGACGCATTGTCATGTAGCAATCTGACATTGGCCAAACCAGTTGCGGGTCTTCGTTCTTTGAAATATATCTTCAATTTTCGAAGAACTATATTCTTGTAAAACTTCGCATTAACAGATTTGCCTTTAGGCACAGCAACCTGAATAGCAGGACCCTGATTTGAAAACAATATGGTGTGCATTACCTTCTTGACGCTCATGGTCCGCTTTGCAATGCATGGTCTTTTGCAATACTTTGTTGCCCATATTTTGTTCTGAATCTTTCGTTTTGGCTTAAAAAAGTGAACCCATGTCTCGTCACCTGTGACGACATTAGCGAAAGACCGTGCATTGTAATTTAAAACTTTTTAAGCAACTTCTTGGCGCACTGAACGCGTGGCTTTTTTCTGCTCATCTGTCAACAGATGGGGAATCCATCTAGCACAGATCTTTCTCATTTTCAAATCCCGTTTCAGAATTGTATGAGCTGCTCCTAATGAGATGCCAGCCATACTAGCTATTTGAATAGTGGTGTATCGTGCATCGGTAGCAACTATTTCTTTCACTCTAGCAACCATCTTGGCAGATGTTGCTAATTTCGGCCGACGATCATGTGGTGCATCTTCTGTTGAGCCTAGCCCACAGCTGAATTTCTTAAACCAACGAAAAACTGTCGGCAAAGACATTTCATTATGCCCATAAACCGAACATATTTCATCAAAATTGTCTTTGCACCATATACCAAGAATACAACGATTCTTAATATAGGGCCGCATTTCAACGGCGTACTCTGACCTTCTTCCAACCATGTTTTGTATTAGTTTACAAGAGTAGACAGTGTTTATCGAACGATATACATGGCTAAAGTGGACGGATTTTAACAGGTTTGGTATCAATGTATAGGTAAAATGTTTTTCTACGCTGTGATATTTATTTCCAGGTGATTTTCGCATTAGTGCATGAGAAATCGTTCTACTTGCATTCATATTTGAACAGTCCTCGTAGCGGTTTACCAGTACTTTTGTGCGATTTTGTTTGTTTGACCTTGAGTTTAGTTTATACTAATTTATTTTAGTTTGATTGCGATGAAAGCTTCACGCTCTCAACACTCATTGCGGGTGTTTTCAAGCGCGCGCGAGAGAGAGGCAGAAGCTTTTACACCACTGCTACCCATTTACATCTGGATGGAGTGGGGCAGTGTCATTTCTTGTCTTGCCTAAAGGACACACCTCGATACCCGTGGCCGGATTCGAACGCACAACCTCTCGATCATAAATCGAACGCGTTAACCACTGCGCTGTCGAGGCCAACATTGGAGTTTAAAGGCCCAGTCAACACTATCTCGGTCATTTTTAGCTGATCAGTTTACTTATCCATACTTAAATGTAAGCGGTGGTCGGGGACTGTCAAATGGCACTCATTCCACCAGAAGGCATATATTCTATTCATGACAAAATAGATTATGTCCATCCAGAAGCAAACATATGTTCTGATATAATAAGAACAATTCTTGCCAAAGGCCAACAAGGTGCAAATCTAAAGAGTTTACTCCCAAAGCGCAAATACTGAGAAAAGATTTTGCTCCCTATCTATCTTTTACTGCCTGAGAAAAGAGTTTGCTCCCTATCTATCTTGTACCGAGCCTTACCCATTACCTCCCGATGTATTCACTTCAACATTTCAGAGAGAAAAAAAACACACAAAAAAAAAACAGGACGAGCAGGAAAAAATCCTTATTGAATTATTGTAAAGAGGGCAGACCGGCATTATTCTCTCAACTCGTGAGCCCCCTTGTTCCCCCCCCCCCCACAAGAAATATGCTGTTTTTTTTTTTTTTGTTTGTCCTTTTGTTATTTCTTCGACAGATATGAAACGGTACTATTCTGATCTTGGTGACTAAACAGTGAAATGTTCGAACTGGTATTTCGACATGTTCATTGACTGGGTTTTATTATTTTTCTCCCGAACTTAGTTACTTACCATTCTGTGTTGCCTAGCCTATCGTTCAGCTCGCCTTTCGAATCCGCCTCACTGGATACGTCTGATTCGGAATCTTCTGAATATACGGGAGCAGATTCTCTTCTCGGTTCAAACTGATAGGGTTGGGCCGGCCTGATCGTTCCTGCTAATGCAGAATCACCGTCATTTTCCTCTAATTCTCTAAGATCTACTGTCCGCCATAGTGACACCTTCGAAAAGTGTCTACAATTGACGTCACGGATAAGTGCGCATGCGTGAAAATCTAAATTTGGACAGGTGCGAAAGAACGGTAAATCACGCAACTTTATTGGCTTATAACTTTCCCTATATCTACATTCCAATGCTCGCGACTTTTTGTAATTGCTTATTTATATCATTGCTACTCAGCCAATTAAACTCGGTATGGTTGTTAATTTACCGTTTCCGATGAACTTTAAAGGGAATGGATACATCTTCAGGGGAGGCAACTCCTGCAGAAGTAGTTTTGTCTCCCATGTCAATAGGGGTCAACATTTAAGGAAAAGAATTTGCTCCTGAGGAGCAAGGTCAACTCTAAAAGAAAATAATTTGCTCCTCAGGAGCAAATTCTTTCCTTTAAGAGTACACCCCTTTTTTAGTGGGACTGGGCTTATAGACAAGCAAACAGTTAGTCCTGGAAGTTGTCTCCCTTTGACAAATGGCGGAAAAATCTGCCAGGTGTATCCACTCCCCTTAAGGGGAATGGGACCACCTTCAGGGGAGGCAACTCCTGCAAAAGTATTTTTGTCTCCCATGTCAATAGGGGTCAACTCTTAAAGGAAAGAATTTGCTCCTAAGGAGCAAATTCTTTCCTTTCAGAGTAGACCCATTTTTAGCGGGACAGGGCTTACAGAAAAGCGAACAGGAAGTCTCGAAAGTTGTCTCCCTTTGAGAAAATGGCGGAAAATGTGCTAGGTGTTCCCATTCCCCTTAAATGTGTGCCAAGCGAGGTCATTCGTGTCATTTGGACACATTTCTAGTTTATCATTATTATTCGGACAGACTGCCCAGCACCTGATCCTGTTCCAAATTCAACCAAAGATTCAGATGAGACAATGTACTCCCCGGGTGATGTTCTAACTTACGAGTGTAACAAAGCATACGATCAATCCGGCAGCCTTCAAAGGGAATGCTTGAAGGATGGCTCCTGGTCAGGAACGGCCCCATCGTGTACAGGTAATTCATTCTAGTTTTCTTTTGATCTAGCTAGTGGTAGGTTTTCTCCACGCTTAGAAGAATGATTTTCGCCACAATGTCCGTGAAACGAAAATCCCTCTAAACCCCAAATTATATAGAGAAAAGAGAGTTTACGGGGGTATACATTGTCCTAAAACATAGCTTTTGGTACTCGTTTGAACCTCCTCATTCTTACGAGCACCCAGAATCTATTTTGAAAGCAGAAATAAGACATATTTAACAAGTTGTACCTAATAGTTGTCACTTTCTGACACCATGTTGAACGCCATAAACCGAGCCGTGTAGGGTCTTTTATGAAGTTTAGGTAAACAATATAACGTAGGAAGCTTTTCGTGGTCTTTTGTAACATATACAGCAAACTTGGTGACAGAATGACAAATGTGGTCATCAACTACATAAACCCTAGTTATGGAGAAATAGATTATGAAAGTGGGTTGAGCATTTCTGCATAAAGCTGGGGCATCATAAGTTATGCACCGTTTCTCCTTCAAAATATACCCTACCCACTAATACTTTCCTCTATTTATTAGACAAATGTATTGGGTTATAGTCCATCTAACTTTTATCCCTTTAAAATGAAATACTACATCTGCAGCAACTATTTTATAAAAAATATTCATTTTTTGTTAATTTTGCATGTTCGATATATCATAGCCGATATTCGAAACTATTCAGACTTACAGTGCCGCTAACAAACTAGTGAAAACGGTCACACAGGAAAGGCCACAATCTAAGAACGTAGCCGTCTCAAGTTATCTATCGAAAGTGACACGGAGGCACACAAAAAATAGACGAAACATGAACCAACGGCACAAAGCCGGTCAGTAGTAAAACTACTTGGAGCTTCAACTCCGGGGTTTATGAAATTTCAACCATCATCTTCAGTTCCAGTAAAGTATCAAACAAAATAACAATAACAAATTGATACACATGGAGGCTTTCTAGCTCAACAGAGTCATGATAAAATACATGGTAAAATGGTAATGTACAGATTTATAATATAATGAATCAGGGTTGAGAACTCAACAACAATCCGACGTCAGAGCAGATGAAAACAACCAGTCAGTTAGATCACGGAGGAATAAACCCAGGAAATATCCGGCTCCACCCTTCCCGAATTCATAGGATTTAAGATGGGACTGTCATCAAAGAGTCCGGAGTCCGGCCCACCGCCTTGCAACCAAAGAGGGAAGTGTATAAGTCGTCGTTTGACGGCTCCACTATGTTAACACTATTCTAAAAGATCTTGGTGGTACTTATTCCGTTGGCTGTATAAGTAAGTAAGTAAGTAAGTAAGTAAGTAAGTAAGTAAGTATAAGTAAGTAAGTAAGTAAGTAAGTAAGTAAGTAAGTAAGTAAGTAAGTAAGTAAGTAAGTAAGTAAGTAAAGACTTTATTTATAGAGGGTGACAACATTTAGCACATGCAAGTTCAAGATTAATCTTCCATGAGGCCCTCTGTTACCTAGGGGCTGTATTTGATGACTTCATTTGAAATTTAGCCACCATGTTTGTTGTACCAAGGTAAGTTTCCTACCTTATATTGGTTACCTAAACTTCATATAAGACCATACAAAATAAAAGTGAAGGCAATGATCAGAAATCGACACAATTAACCCACAGCTCCCATCAGAACACAGTTTATTGCAAATTTAAGTTCTTTTACATCCACAGAACATTCCAAATTATTAACTTTATGTTTTACTGTCATAAAAAAAAACATGCGATTACATATTGCGACAAAGTCTTTGAAAGATCAGGGAGAAATCTGTTTTAGTCTATAAACAATTTTAATGAAGTTTTAAATAAATCGAAAGCCAGACTTGTTCGTGCTTCAAGTCTGTCTACTTATGCTTTTTTCCATCCTTTACACTGCACTTCCTCATAATCTTATAAAAGAACAAGAGCACCACATGCGGGTGCCAACGCTCGGCTGCAGTTTCTTTTAGAAATATATAGGGCATGTTTGATTATAAGCAACAGAACTACATGTACTTAAAAACATTAAACTGGAAGTGCCATAAATATCTGGGTTAAAATACTTCTCCACAGTTGTGTGTCAGAAAGGCAGAATAAGTAAGATAGAGTTCCATGGTGACCTTCAAAATTAGGTCAAGGTTACCGAATTCCTTTCTGCAATGGTGACCCTCCAAATTATGCTAAATACCAAACATGATCAGAATTTTTAAACAAAAATTCTAACTCGAAAAAGGGGCATAACTGTGCCAAAAATATTTTGAGGGTTACCTGACCTATTGGGTTGAGTTCCCCTTTTCATAATGAACAACTAATCTGAATTTCAAGTAAATATGATCAGTAATGACAGAGATATTACAAAATGACCAAGTTTTTGCACGACGACGACGCAGACAACGAAAAAATTCTAAGTCGAAAAAGGGGCATAACTGTGCCAAAAATATTCTGAGAGTTACCTCACCTATTGATATGAGTTCCAATTTTCATAATGAACAACTAATCCGAGTTTCAAGTAAATATGTTCAGTAATGACAGAGATATTACAAAATGTCCAAGTTTTTGCACGACGACGACGCAGACGACGCCAGAGCTATGACAATACCTCGTCGTTTTCTTCGAAAACAGCCCAGCTAAAAACTTAATGATTTAATTGCAAATTCAAGCTCTTGTACAACAAATGAACTTTCCAAAACATTAACTTCATGTTTTACTGCCACCAAAAACATGTAATTAAATAATACGACAAAGTCTTAAAAAGATCAGGGAGAAATCTGTTTTGGTCTATGAAAAATTCTAATGAAGTTTTAAATTAACACTGAAATCCAGAGGTTTTCTTGCTTCAAGTCTGTCTGCTTATGAGTTTTTCTCATAATCTTATATAAGGAATACTTAATGATTTAATTTAATGGACGTTTCATAGGGAAGATTCCATCTATCTTGCATGTAATGTAAGAAATATATTTTTTTTTTTACTTCTGAAGAGTAGAGGAATTATACTTTATGGTCAAATCAGAAAGTGTGTGAAGCTCTCACCTTTCTACTTGATAATGTTTACATAAAATTTGGTACCGCCGCACATAAAAGAGATGATTTTAATTTTGGAATTGTAGATTTTCCTTTCATGGATGGTGACGTCCATAAAGCTATGTCTTATGGGCTTTGTATGTCACAGATTATTCGTTTTTATAGAGCTCGCAACAGAATTTTAACAGCTAAACTACTTAAACAAGGCTGAACTGCGCAAAACGTTTTCAAAATTTTATCATCGGTATAACGACGTTATTTCTAAATATGGCATTTCTTTGAAGACATTTCTGCAACAGGGACTGTCGGAACCTGAGTTTGATAGGATTTAGTTTATAAATTCAGAAGAATACAAGGTAGTGATAATTTTTCTTGTCAGTTCCGAAAAATGTTGCTAAATACATGAAAAGTGGTTACTGCATGGATGTTATGCGACAGACCGCATGTTTGGTTGTCGACCCTTCTACAGTGGACAACTTTGCTTCGCTCTTTGGTTGCACGGTGGTGGGCCGGACTCCGGACTCTTTGATGACGGACCCACCTTAAATCCTTTGAATTCGGGAAGGGTGGAGCCGGATATTTCCGTGGTGCGACCCTCCGTGATCTTACTGGTGGTTTTCTTCTGCTCTTACGTCGGATTGTTGTTGAGTCCTCAACCCTGATTCATGATAATATTAATCTATACATTACCATTTTACCATGTATTTTTTCATGACTCACTGTTGAGCTAGAAAGCCTCCATGCGGATCAATTTGTTATTGTTAGTTTGTTTGATACTATATTGGAACTGAGGGCGAGGGTTGAAATTAATAAACTCCGGAGTTGAATCCCCCTCCCCAGTAGTTTTACTATTTACCGTCCGTAGGCAGTCGTTCTTTTTCAGTGTCTTTTTTGTTACTTGGCTTTGTGCCGTTGGTTCATGATTCGTCTGTTTTTGTGTGCGCCTCCATGTCTCTTTCTATAGGTGACTTGAGACAGTTGTGTCCTTAGATTGTGACCTTTCCTGAGTGACCAATTCTTACTAGTTTGGTACAAAGTTATTTAGGCAAATTGTGGGTATTCCGATAAGTACGAATTGCGCAACCCATGCGGCTGATCTGTTCTTATTTTATTATGAAAGAGACTTCATGATGTCACTTTCAGTTGAAAACCAATCTGAAATCAATGAAGCCGTTACCTCAACTTCTTGATATTAAAATGATTTATTAAATATTGACAGTACTTATTTTGATAGTTTGATCAGTATAATTTACAACCACAACCACACCCTCCCCAGAATTTCAGTTAAATAAAGCAAATTCTTTTGATACGGAGGCCCCGTTTTAAGATTTACAACTATCTTGTAGATGGGTTTGTTTCCTGCAAAATTTATGATAACTGCGATGATTTTGAATTTGAGATTAATACCGAGGCCCCGTCTTTGGATTTACATCTATTTTATAGATGGGTTTGTTTCGTGCAAACTTGATGATAACCGTGATGATTTTGAATTTAAGATCGTAATTTTTCCTTTCATGGGTGGTGAAGTTCATCCTGCAGCATCCTATGGCGTTTATAGTTCGCAATTTGATTTGCCAGAGTGTCTAGTCATGTAACTGAGTTTAACACTCGTAGTAAATTGTTAACTGCTAACTTCTTAATCAGGGCTATCGGATCATAAACTACGCAAAGCATTTTCTAAATTTAAAAGACGACATTCCGATTAAATTTCAAAATTCAATGTTGAAGTTAAATCTTTTCTGCAACAAGTTCTATCGGAACCCGAATTTAATGGTGTCTTAGTATATGAATTCAAAAAAATATGTACTTGCAATGTTTTCAGTACCCCATTTCGTAAATTTATTCTTCGATATTAAAGGATTAGGTACAAGATAAATGTTATACGAAAGACTGCATGCATGGTAGTTAACCCAGTCACGGTCGATAACTTTGCTTCCTTCTTTAATTGCACGACGGTGAGTCAGGCCTCAGATTCTATGACGATTCCAGCATAAAGGCTTACTAATGTAATGTTGGTTGGTACCTGATCCTCTGCCTCTGGTTGGGCCTTTCGGAGTCTAAGTGTTGGTTTTCGTTTGCTCCGGCATTTCACTTGTTACTTGCTTCCATTCCTCACTGTTGTTTCAACTCCGAGGTTGTTCGATTTTTATGTTTTCGGAAATATTGCACTGATGAGCTAGGAAGTCTTCATGCGGACTGAACAAATTATTTGTCTAAATCGCGACGGAAGTAATGGAGAGGATTGCGACAGCGTAAAAGCGATTTAAGCCCCCCCCCCCCCGCCCCCCCCCCCACACACACACCACCAGTGAAATTCTTTTCGATGACCGTTCCAAGGCGCTGCTTCTGACGCGATTTATGTTTGTTATATTTTGTCTTTGAATGTGTGTATCGCTTATATCTGTTTGTTTTGGATAGCCAGTGGCTCATTTTGTGGGAAAGTAACAGTCGTTTTGGCTTTCCGCTATTGATGTCACTATTCGGGTTTTGTTATTTGATGTTTTTGTTTCTTTACCTTTAGTGTCTTTGACGGGAGGTATCGAATTCTGATCATTACCTTCACTTCTATTTTACTACATACGGTAGGTCAGGCCCCAGATTCTATTACGGTTCCAGAGATGAATATGATAGTGCGAAATATTTACAATGAAGCTTGTAATAACACTACGAGTTACGGATGGTGGTGGAGGTATACCCTGTATTTAGATTACATTTTAAACTGTCCCAGTTGAAAAACTTAAGTCGAAGGCGACCGTTAAAACCTCTGGTGGAATAGAATTCCATATAACAGGTCCAGAATAAGACATGTCTTACTGCAATTAAAACGCATGTGATTAAATATTGTGATAAAGTCTTTGAAAGATCAGGTAGAAATCTGTTTTGGTCTATAAAAATTCAAATGAGGTTTTAAATAAATTGAAATCCAGATGCTTCAAGCCTGTCAACTTACGATTTTTCCACTCTTTACACTACACTTCCTCATACTCTTATAAAAGAAAAGCTTTATGATTTAATTGAATGTGCTTTTCACGGAGAAGATTCTCTCTATCTTGCATGTAATGTCAGAAATGCATTTGTCACATCTAAAGAGCATAAGAATTGTACACTTTGGTCATGTCAGAAAGTGTGTGATGCCCTCACCTTTCTACTTGACAATATTTATATTAGATTAGGTGCTAAATTATTTAGACAAATTGTGGGTATGATGGGTACGAATTGCGCACCTCTTGTGGCTGATCTGTTCTTGTATTGTTATGAAAGAGACTTCATGTTGTCGCTTTCCATTGATAACCAGTCTGAAATTATTGAAGCTTTTAGCGCTACTTCTAGATATTAAGATGATTTATTAAATATTGACAATACTTACTTTGGTTTGATCAGTCAGATTTATCCCATATAACTTCAGTTAAACAAGGCAAATTCCTCTGAAACCGAGGCCCCCTTTTTGGATTTTTGGTGGTTTACCCAATCACGGTTGGCAACTTTGCTTCCCTCTTTGATTGCACACCGGTGGGTCGGGCTTAAGATTATATGACGGTTCCAGCGTAAAAGCATAAATGGAATTTTATTTTATTTTAGTGTTCTTTATGTTGGTTTGCGCCTGATGTTCCGTCTTTGGTCGGGCCCGTCAGAGTCTAACTGTTGGTTTTCTTTTGCTCCAGCAATTTTGTTGTTGTATGCTGTCGGGTCCTCAACCTTGTTTCATCCCTGTAGTTTTTTGATTTGTATGTTCTCGGAGATGTTACACTGATGAGTTAGGAGGCCTTCATGTGGACTAAACAAAATTAGTGTATACCGCGACAGAGGTAAGGGCGAGCATTATGGCCATGTAAAATCGATTTAAGCCCCCCCCCCCCCCCAGTGGAATTCTTTCTACTGACCGTTCCAAGGCGGTTCTTCAGTGGCGGTTTATTTATGTTGTTGTTTGTTACTTACTGTGTGTATCACTTGTGTCTTTTTATTTTGGATGGTCATTTGGCCATTTTGTGGGAAAGTAACTGTCCTTATGGCCTTCCTTTGTTTAGGTTTCCATTATTGTCTGGTCGCTTCATGTTTGTGTTTCTTTCCCTTTGGTGTCTTTGATGGGTGGAGTAAGTTAATTGTATCGATTCCTGATCTTTGTTTTACTTCTACTTTACATTTATCTATTGTAGATGGATTTGTTTCTTGCAAAATTTATGATAAACGTGATGATTTTGATTTCGAGTTTGTAAATTTTCCTTTTTGGACGGTAATGTTCCTCGTGCGACATCATACGGGGTTTATATTTCGCAGTTAATTCGATTCGCTAGAGTGTCTGGTCATGTATCCGTCTTCAACACTCATAATAAATAATTAACCGCTTAACTTCTTAATCAGGGGTATCGGTATCATAAACTATGTAAAGCCTTTTCTAAGTTTTATAGACGTCATTCTGATTTGGTTTCAAAATTCAATGTTGGACTTAAAACACTTCTGCAACAAGGCCTACCGGAACCCGAATTCTATGGTGACTTAGTATATAAATGTAGAAAAATACATGCCTGTAATGACTTTAGTACCAAATTTCGTAAAATCGTTCGTCGATATATAAAGATTGGGTACAACATAAATGTTATAAAACAGACTGCATGCATGGTGGTTAACCCAACTCACGGTTGGCAACTTTGCTTCCCTCTTTGATTGCACTACGGTGGGTCGGGCCTAAGATTATATGACGGTTCCAGCGTAAAAACATAAATGGAATTTTATTTGATATTGTAGTATTCTTTATGTTGGTTGGCGCCTGATGCTCCGTCTTTGGTCGGGCCCCAATTCTGTTGTTGTATGCTGTCGAGTCCTCAACCTTGTTTCATCTCTGTAGTTTTTTACTTGTATGTTCGCGGAGATGTTACACTGATGAGTTTGGAAGCCTACACGCGGACTAAACAAAATTAGTGTATACCACGACAGAGGTAAGGGCGAGGATTATGGCCATGTAAAATCGATTTAGCCCCCCCCCCCCCCAGTGGAATTCTTTCCACTGACCGTTTCAAGGCGGTTCTTCTGTGGCGGTTTATTTATGTTGTTGTTTGTTACTTACTGTGTGTATCACTTTTTATTTTGGGTGGCCATTTGGCCATTTTGTGGGAAAGTACCTGTCCTTATGACCTCCCTTTGTTTAGGTTTCCATTATGGTCTGGTCGATTCATGTTTGTGCTTCTTTCCCTAGGTGTCTTTGATGGATGGAGTAAGTTAATTGTATCGATTCCTGATCTTTGTTTTACTTCTACTTTGAGTAAATAAACATCTAGTTGAGAGACTGAGGGTTATGTCGAAAGCATATCATGACCCCATGGGTAGCCGATCTCACTAAGGTAAATGTCACCAAAATGGAAGTGAAAGCAATATTCAGGAATCGATACAATTACCACAACCTCCCAACTCACTGGTTCTCAAGACTCCAAAGGAAAAGAAACACAAACATAAATGAAGACATCACTTGCGGAAAATAGCCAAACGGCTATCCAGAGTCAGATGCTCGACCCGCCTGCGTGCAATAAAGGAAGAAAGCAAAGTTAACAACCATGACTGAGTCAACTATGATGCGTGCAGTAGAAAGTAGTTTAGGTCGTAGTACCAAAGCGTTAATCCAAAATCATTAGTCCATAGACAAAAGGCAAATATCAATGTGCAGATCAACAGACATGGAATCCAGAGGAGTGTAATCAGGCGTCCGCGGATAGTAAGCATTACTTGGTAAGCAAGCTTCACCCACCATGCCCATCGACCTGAACGAAGAAAAGGTGTAAATGCCGAGAAGGGTATATCCGAGATTTTGGAGTCTTCCTATGGCTTTCCATTGGCAAATATATCAGAAATAATTCTGGAAATGGCCACATTGTACGGATCAACAAGATCATGGTGCCTTCCATAGAACTTCTTTAGTGTTGATACCAGTTTGGTTTTTTGATACCCTGGCATAACAACCTTGTAGTGAGCACCTTCCCACGTTCCATAAAGTCCTGATACTTGGAACAGGCTCTAGCATAACGAATTAACTGTGAGACGTAAACTCCATATGCTGGTGCAGACGGGATATTACTGCTCAGGAAGGGAAAGTTAACAATGGAAAAATTGAGGTCATCTCGTTTATCGTACAGCCTAGTAGTAAGCTTCCCGTTGTCAATATAGAGAAAACAATCCAAGTATGAGGAGGAGGTTGCAGTTTCTGTTGTTTCCTTAATTTCAAGTTCACGTGGATAGATGAATTCCAAGTACTCTGCGAATTTAGCATCTTTCAGACACAATAAATCATACATATATCTGTATGTGAAATTGAATTGTTGTGCAAGGCGTTTCTTGCCTGCTTTGAGGAGACTTTGTACAAACTCCGCCTCATACGAGTACAAGAACAAGTCGGCAAGCAACGGTGCACAATTAGTACCCATTGGTATGCCAATTGTTTGCTGAAATAATAGACCACTGAACTCCACGAAAATATTGTCAATTAGATATTCCAGCATCCTTATGACATCTGCATCAGTGTACTTTTGTGGTGCATCAGAGTGATCTCTAACGAAGTATGTGTCTTTGTAGCCAAGGACAACATACTGGTAGCGACGGTTACTATTCTTGTGGAAAAAACATTGATTTATGATTTCCTTTTATCATGAGGAATAGTTGTGTAGAGTGTTGAGAAATCGAAAGATTGTATGCTGTTGGCTGAGAGAAAAGACTGTGACTGAAGATGTTCTAGAAGCTCTTTGGAGTTTTTCAAGATCCACATCTGATTCACACCACTCCTGGCATATGCAGTGTCGCAATATTTCTGTAGGCCATCTTTAACTGCAGTAAGGATTCGTGTTAGGATCTGTGAAAGAGGCTTGGTTGAGCACTTAGCTGAACCCGCGATATATCTCTGCTTGTGTGGATTCTTGTGAAGCTTAAGAGTCCAGTACAACTTTGGAAGTTCCATATCTTCCTATGGGAGGGAAATTCCAAACGAAAGCATCACCGATTGGTGGTTTTGCGAATTTCATCTTTGGACAAAGAAGAAAGATTATATGTTGGGTTGCCTGTCATAGTGCTCAAACCAAGCTCTTCTTTTAAGCAGTTTATATAGTGTGTTTTGCAAACAAACACAATATTGTTTGATGCCTTGTCAGCTGGAACAACGACAAACTTTTGATGGATTTCAACTAACTCAGCAGCAACATCTTGATTATCAAACACCGAATAATGTCGGCGAGACATGATTCTGCTGAGTACTGTTATACGTCTGTAAGATGCTCAGGAAACCCCATAATCAAAGATTACAGCCTTCACTATGAGTCTAACTGTTGGTTTTCTTTTGCTTCAGCATTTCAGTGGTTTCCTGCTGTCGAGTCCTCACCGTGTTTCATCTCTGTGGTTGTTTGATTATTTGTGTTCACGGAGATGTTGCACTGATGAGTTAGGAGGCCTTCATGCGGACTGAACACATTATTTGTCAAAATCGCGACGGAAGTAAGGGCGAGGATTGTGGCCACGTAAAATCGATTTAAGCCCCCCCCCCCCCCCCCCCACACATTTGAATTCGTTTTCGCTGACCGTTCCAAGGCGGTTCTTCTGCCGCGGTTTAATTTTGTTATTGGTTGTCTTTGGGTATTTGTGTCGCTTGTGTTATTTTATTTTTGATAGCCTACAGGCCATTTTGAAGGAAAGTAACTGTCCTTTTGGCTTTCCGCTGTTGTTGTTTCCATTAGGGTCTGTTGTTTCATGTTTGTGTGTCTTTCCCTTTGGTTCTCTGATGGGAGCTGTGGGTTGATTGCATCGATTCCTGATCATTGCCTCCACTTCTATTTTCCAATGGCACCGAAAGGAAGAGTAACTTACCATGAGGTAAAAAAAATAGAAAAAAAAAAAAAAACAATCACAAAATCACAAACTCCAAAGCAACCACCCCCCTCTTCCCCACCAGAGGCGATCAAAGTGCAACAGGCACACTTGAAGAAAATCATAATATTGAGCCCCGCCAAGCGAATTTGTGTCTTCGAGCATTCCGTCATGACAAATTTTAGCTGCGCATGCCCAGCCATTCAGAGGAGCCAGGGATATGGCTCTCTGTCTGAAGGTTCCTCTTGATTCACTGCTTGTATGAGCGAGCAGCGAAGGTTCTGGCGAGACTGCGCGGATGCGCAGGCTCGCCTGAACCTTCGGTGCTCGCATAGGCGATAAGTGCCAAAATCGCTTGACGGGGCCCAAATAAATAGTAATAATAATAAAAATAATACACAACCATATGCATATACAACATGAAGTGCCCCGTCGCAAAATTAGACAAAGCTACATAAAAATAAACGACATTAGAACCACTGCCTTAAGACGGTCAATAGCGAGAACCACTGGGGAGTTTTAATCGATTTAGTACCGGAAACCCCTAAACGGGTAGTTGGCAAAGAGTGCAGGCCCCGATCAGACGCCGCAGAACGCGGCGTCTGATCAGGGCCTACACTCTTTGCGAAAAGTGCAGCTATTTTCCAAATAAATTTTAAAGAAAACACAACCCTACACCCCTAAATTTTGAAATGAACTCCTGCTATATATAACGAGGAAGATTCCATTTGACAAAAAGGGCTAATCAATTCTATGGGCCCATAACGTTACATGTACGACGTCGCTGAAATATTGACATTTATGTAAACAATCGTGAATAAAATGCGCTTTAATTGTCATATGATAAATAGAATCTTTCATTCGTGCTCATGTATTATTGAAATTATTAAACTCGTTGAGGAAAAGGGATAAAATGCTCGGCAAAGCCTCGCAGCGCATTTTATCCCTTTTCCTCAACTCGTTCAATAAATTCAATAATACATGAGCACTCATGTAAGATCCTCTATGTCAACAATTTATTAAACCCGTTGAGGAAAATGGATAAAATGCTCGACATAGCCTCGCATTTTGTCCCTTTTCCTCAACTCGTTTAATAAATTCAATAATACATGACCACGCATGTAAGATCCTCTATTTAAAATTGAAACATCCAAAGTGTTGTCGTAAATCTCAAAATTTACCCCTGTGGTTTAGTGTTACACTAAAGCATACAAAACATGTAATTCCAATGACAAACTCTCTTAAAGAAGCTAAGTGATTCTGCACGGGCCTCCGTGGCCTAGTGGATAAGAGCGCTGACTCTTAGTCATTAGGTCTCTCACCGCCGTAGGTTCTAGCCTCGCTCAGGCCACGTGTGATACGCCAAGTTCTGCAACGGAAGGTCAGGTGGTTTTTCTCCAGGTACTCCGGTTTTCGCCCACCTTTGATTAATGATCGGCTCGATATGAGTGAAATAATCTTGAAAGGGCCGTAAAACCCAAACCAAAAAAACAAAAAAAAAAAAACAAAAAGTGATTTTGAACTGGGTCTGCACTGTTTGTCCAGGCATATCTGTCCCAAATATTGGGATCAATATGGTATTTTATCTTCTTAAGCATATAAGTGATTTTAGATAACTCTCTGCACCCTACATAACTAGAGCAAGCGACTAATGGGTCATGTATAGTATACCCTCGGCCAGCGCCGCGCTCAGATATATCTTTCGAGCTTGTATGTAATATGAATGAAGATTCAAGAAGCTATAAGTATCTATAAATGTGCTTGTAAAATCTAAACCAAACATAAAATTTCTAAATGGACCAAGGAAGTGAGAGCATCAAAGTTACTGAAAGGAGGGGGGCATCAATGTTGCTGAAGCAGCACGGCCAGGTCTGCATCAATGAAATCTTTAGGCTGGTATGCAACATCACTGCAAGTATCAAATTTATTTGTATTGGAGTTTAGAACATACAGGCATCTATAAACTTTGTCATAAAACTTTAACCAAATGTAAAATTTCTAAGTCGGTCAAGGTCACCATGGGAGGGGGAAGGGACATACATCACAAAATCTTTGGACTGGTATGCAACATTGGTGCAAGTATCAACTGAATTTGTCTTAGAGTTCAGAACATACAGGCATCTATAAACTTTGTTGTAAAACTTTAACCAAATGTATAATTTATATGTCTGTGAGCTTGACCTCAATGTCACTGGGGGTGGGGTGGGAAAGCATCAATGTAATCTTTTGACTAGTATGTAACTTCAGTGTAAGTATCAACTAAATCTATCGAATGGTTCAGAAGATACAATCTTTAACGGATGGAAAAAATGGACACATGGACGGACGGGCGAACGGCAGGACGAAAATTATATACCCCCAAAGCATACTTCGATTGCCTGGGGTATAGCAACCGACCGCTTTATATTTATGCTTGTGTTTGGTTGCGTAAAAACAGACTTATGGCATATATGTATGGGGAGGCATATTGCAAAATAGCTAACTGTTCATTATTTCAATTAAATTACACAAATATTAATATTGTTTTCTATGAAATAACTAAACAAAATTTATATTTCCCACTAATGCCCACTTTTGCTGAAATTTGGAGTATTTCCCAGGATGGTAATTACTGGTGAATACCAGTGGGAATTCCCGCCATAGGTATTTACCGACCAACCTTGTTCCGTGGTGCAGGTGTAATGTTATTCGCCTCAAAAACCTGGGGTCACAAGTTCGATTTCGGGTTTTCACAGACTTTTGGGTGAGTCTTTTTTAAACCGAGGTGCCGTCTCTGTAGGTGAGACGTAAATCATAATGACAAACGTACGTATGTACGACCGTAGGTACCCTACCTACCTGTCTACGATCCTACCTACATACCTAACTACCTACATTCTTACTTACCTTACCACCAACCCACACCTACCTATCGAAACATATTTACATACCTACTTACTTACCTAAGAAACTACATACGAACCTACCTACCTACCTCGCTAACAACCCAGACCTACCAACATACCTGCATACATGCATACCTGCATACATGCATACCTTCCTATCTACCCACCTAGCCACACAGCCACCGCTGTCCGGACCTACCTACCTATCTATCTATCAACGTACGAACACACATATATATTTATCTACCTACCTAGCCACTCTACCACCTTACCCACCTACCACCTTACCTACCTACCTAATTTCATGCCTACCTACCTACATACATACATACTTAGATCTATCTATCTATCTATCTATCTATCTATCTATCTATCTATCTATCTATCTATCTATCTATCTATCTATCTATCTATCTATCTATCTATCTATCTATCTATCTATCTATCTATCTATCTATCCACCAGACCATTTACCCTTCCTGCGTTCCTTCCTACGTACCTGCTTGCCTAGCTGCCACCTACCTATCTACATACCAACTTAGTCGCCGCCCCCGCCCACCGGGGCTTGAAGAAATATATGGACTGCATGATGAGCAAGTCCGTGGGACAATGGAGACGTAAAACACCAGAACATTACTACTACTACTACTGCCACGCAGAGCTTAATCCGACCCGCACTCGAGTACTGGTAAACCGCTTTGAGTATCTAAGCCTGCCCTGGCAAAGCGGTGCGCACGAGTTGGACCGTCCATGCTTATAAACCCTGTTGGTTTCATTGTTATTTCATCTCAATGTCGGTAAAGTCCCACAAATTTGGAAGCAACGTCTCCAAAATGACATTTACAGTGTTAACGGGGCCGTTAAACCTCAAATCAAACAAACAAAAAGCAACTTAGTCGCCCCGCCCATCGAAGCTTGGAGAAATAGATGAGCTGCTTGGTGCTTCTACGCGTAGAGCTGAAACTGACCACATATGAGTACTGGAGTCAGACCGTCCAAGGCATATACGCCATTTCGTTTCATTGGGTGGCAGGGCGTGAGCTGTCATTTCATCTCAATGTTGGGTAAAAGTCCCACAAAATTAGAAGCAACGTCTCCAAAATGATCTAAATAATGTTGGCGGGGAAGTTAAACCCCAGTTCAAATAAAACATACCTACATGTACTTAGTAACATTCCTACCTCCTTGTATAGATGGGCTGCATGATGCTTCCACGCAGAGCTGAAACCGACCGCACACGAATACTGGGATCTAAGCCTGTCCATGCAAAGCGGTGCGAGACGGACCGTCCATGCTTATAAACCTATTGGTTTCGTTGGGCGCCAGGTCTTGAGATGCCATTTCATCTCAATGTCGGGTACAAATCCCACAAAATAGGAAGCAACGTCTGCAAAATGACCTATACATTGCTGACCGGGACGTAAAACCTCAATCAAATCAAACAAACAAAACAAATCTACCTACCTATCTTCCTACCTAACTACGTCGAAGGGAGAAGTTGGAAGTTAGACTGCCAACCTACCTACCTACGTACATACCTACCTACCCATCCAACCACGCACCCACTAGACCATTCACCCTACCTACGTACCTACCTTTGATACCGAGGTCCAGTTTTTTGATTTACAGCTGTCTATTGTAGATTTATTTCTTGCAAAATTTATGATAAACGCGATGATTTTGATTTTGAAATTGTAAATTTTCCTTTTTTGGATGGTGATGTTCCTCGTGCGCCATCCTATGGCGTTTATATTTCGAAATTAATTCGATTTGCCAGAGTGTGTAGTCATGAAACTGCCTTCAACACTCGTAATAAATTGTTAACGGCTAAACTTCTTAATCAGGGTTATCGGTACCATAAACTACGCAAAGGCTTTTCAAAATTTTATAGACGTCATTCTGATTTAATTTCAAAATCCAATATTGGACTTAAATCACTCCTGCAACAAGGTCTATTGGAACCCGAATTTTAATTCAGAAAAATATATAACCGCAATGACTTCAGCACCCAATTTCGTAAAATCATTATATGATATCAAAAGATTGGGTACGAAAACATAAATGTTATACGACAGACTGCATGCATGGTAGTTCCCTCTATAATTGCACGCGGGAGCCGGACAAAACGTCCCGTGGACAAAACGTCCCATGCCATTTTTTGACCAGGTGGACAAAATGTCCCACATCATTTTTTGACCAGGTGGACAAAATGTCCCACATCATTTTTCAGGGTGGACAAAATGTCCCACATCATTTTTCAGGGTGGACGAAACATCCCACACTATTTTGACAGGGTGGACAAACGTCCCTTGCTATTTTGACAGGGTGGACAAAACGTCCCATATTCAATTAGAAGGGAATCATTATACTTAATAAAAAAGAAATTGTCCAATCTATCTAACAAATAACTAATTGTTGTTTGTTGAAATGATATTAGAAATGATATCAGCTCAATCATACACAGAGTGAAAATATTTGGACCAATTACAATTAACACATTCCTCGCACGACAGTTCCATATTCATCTCATTGTAAGCTCATTTTTCAAGAGCAGGTCCTGTTCGGTGACCTTGCCTATCTACAATGATTATTTTTGGAAGGTTTGGCTATGCTGAGTATGTTCAGCGGCGGTCATGGTGAGAAGCGCGGGCTCAACTTGACCCCAGCTGACCTAATCTACATTATTACAAATTTAGCAGTTTTTGATACTTTATTGTTTTCCCCACAAAAAAAACAAAACAAAAAAAAAAAAAAAAAAAAAAAAAAAACAAACAAAAAAAAAAACAACAACAAAAAAAAAATGCTGACGATAATTCTCGTTCCAACTAATATCTGTTATTGACTACGCCATTTGTTTGCATGTTTTGTTTGCATATTTTGATTTTCGCTTAATGTTACCTATGTAACCTAGCTTGAATAAAGATGCGTTGAGTTGAGTTGAGTTGAGGAATAGAGACCTATCTAATTGATAACTAATTGAAATGAAATTATTCCATTTGTTTGTTTGTTTGATTTGAGGTTTAACATCCCCGTCAACATGGTATAGGTCATTTTGGAGACGTTGCTTCCAATTTTGTGGGACTTTTATCCGACATCTCAAGCCCAGCCACCCAATGAAGCCAATAGAGTTTATATGCATGGGTGGTCGAATTTACCCTGAAAACTCGCGTGCAGTCGGTGTCAGCTCTGCGTGGAAGCATCATGCAGCCCTATCTATTTCTTCAAGCCCCGATGGACGGGGGCCAGAAATTAGTACAAACGTACAAACTGGGAAAGTATTTTACTAATTACAATTTACACATTCTTATTTGAAATTAAAGGAATGTATTAGCCATCCTCCACCCTAACACCACCACAAGAATATGGGACGTTTTGTCCTCCCTGTCGAATTAGCATGGGACGTTTTGTCCACCCAGTCAAAATCGTGTGGGACGTTTTATCCACCCTGAAAAAATGATGTGGGACTTTTTGTCCACCCTGAAAAAAATGACGTGGGGCGTTTTCATCACGAAAACACGCCTATATAATTTTGACCCCCCCCCCTTGAACCCCACTTTTATATAGTAAAACTGGGGTTTCCGGGGGTATACCTTATTTTTCTGATTTCTGCTCTAAAGTATAGATTGTGGGTACTTGTTAGAACCGTATCGATGAGGCGGTTCTTACGAGTGCCCACAATCTACATTTTGAGCAGAAATAAGAAAAATATCACAATTTTTCATCATAAAATTTTCATTTTTTCGGCGATAAAGGTGGCAATGTATTTGTATAGGCGTGTTTGCGGAATGTGTCGACCTGGTCAAAAAAGGAATGGGACGTTTTGTCCATGGGACGTTTTGTCCTACATTCCTTGCACGCCGGTAGGTCTGGCCTCAGATTTTGCAACCCCATATAAGCATAAAGGTGTGAAAATAAGTCAGTGTGTTTTGATAAGCATGGGGACAACAGGAAATGTCAAATCATAAATCACACATGTTAATCACCTGGGTATATTGTTAACTTAAATAATTTAAATTTCATGAAACCCATATTTAAAAGGGTTATCCTTTGGAAGCTAGGAATACAACGTAGAACTGAAAAAATGAGAGTGTACAATATTTTTTTTTCTATATCACGGCGGGCTTGAAGAAATACATGGGCTGCATGATGCTTCCACGCAGAGCTGAATCCGGCCCGCACACTAGTACTGGTAAACCGCTTAGAGGATCTAACTAAGAGCAGACAACCCAACTCCCATGGCTACCTCAACACCCAACCCAACAAACCCGACCCAGGCTCATGGACTACTCATTCCGACCCTACCCACCTGACACTATAATGATATACAATGACGGACTCCACTGCAAAACCACACCCTCCACCAGCCTCCCAACTTGACGTTCTGCAGTGGAACTCCCATAGCGCTGTCAATTTACACCAACTTAGAGCCTTTTTAGATGAAATAAAAACAAATTCGATTTTAGGTTCAACGTCCCCGTCAACACTGTAAAGGTCATTTTGGAGACGTTGCTTCCAATTTTGTGGGACTTTTACCCGACCTTGAGATGAAATGACATCTCCAGCCCTGACGCCCCATGAAACCAATCGGGTTTATAAGCATGGACGGTCCGACTCGCAGCGCTTTTCCTGGGCAGGCTTAGATCCTCTAAGCGTTTAACAGTACTCGTGTGCGGGCCGGTAGAAGCATCATGCAACCCCTACTATACCGACATTCAAACTTGCGGCTATCTCCAACAGACAGGAAAAAAGGAGGAGGTGGTGTAGCCATTTATATGAACGCTAACATCCCATTCGAAAAGCAAGACCTAAATATCAATGACCCAACTTTTGAATCGTGCGCTGTCACCATCCACCTGAAAAACTGTAAATTAGCCTTGATAAACTGTTACGACCCGCTCAGCAATAACAACGCAACAAAAGAACTAGACAGACTAAGAAAACTTTTCGACCATATCCCGCACCAAAGCTACATACTTGTAGGTGACTTTAACGCCCACGACACGCTATGGAGCCAAAGCAGAACTCAAGGGGGAGGCACTTTCAGAGTTATTACTCGAACACAGCGCTACCATCCTCAATGATGGGACGCCAGCCATGGCAGAAACTGAATCTTCACCTGACATCATCATAGCCACGCCAAACCTCTCAGCCCGCTCAGAATGGTATACCCTGGACAATTCCTGTGGTAGTGACCATCTCCCCATTTTGTCCAAATAAAATGCCAAATACAACACCACGGGAGCAGCCGTTTCCCAAAACTGGCACCTAAACAAGGCCGACTAGGATCTCTTCAAAAATCTCTGCTCACAAAAAATAGAAATTAGTGACCACCAAAACACAGACGAAATTGCCAACCAGTTTACGTCCACCCTAAAAGTGATCAGTGACAGTACAATTCCAAAGACTTCAACTAAACATTAAAAACTACTCCCGCCCTGTAGGAATCAAGATTGTTGGAAAGCCATGAATCAACACTAGCAAGCGAGGAAGTAGAACTTCCGAGCTTAAAAGTGACTACAATAAAACTAAGGCACACGCTAGAGCCGCCCTATAAATAACCCAAAAATAAGGATGGCAAGAAATAGTCAACAAACTTAACCATAAGACCACTAGTAAGAAAATGTGGTCTACTTTCAATAAATTTAGGGGTAAACCTACAGAAAAGATAAACTATCTCAAAATTAACGGCCAAACCATAACCAATGATAGAGAGAAATATGACGCCCTTGCCAACCACAACCATAATATGTCAAAAACTACCAACCAAGATCCTGCCTTCCAAACAATAAAAGAGGCCGAGGAGAGGACCTTCAACCAATATCTCCCCGGCCTCTTTAACGACGACCGAAGAAGCAGTAACCTGAACTGGGACTTCACCATATTTGAACTTAATGAGGCCCTGCAGAGTAAACGCAGCACAGCACCAGGAGCGGACAAAATTCATTATGAAATGCTGAAACAGCTCCCACCAGATAGCAAACAAAAACTCTTAGACCTCATAAACACTTCCTGGCGTAGAGGAGAAGTCCCCAAACAATGGAAACTAGCCACAACAATCCCAATAAAAACCACTCTTACGATTGATTGATTAAAGGTTTGACATTCCCGTTAACACGGTAAAGGTCATTTTGGAGACGTTGCTTCCAATTTTGTGGGACTTTTACCCGAACTTGAGATGAAATGACATCTCAAGCCCAGACGCCCAATGAAACCAATAGGGTTTATAAGCATGGACGCTACGACTCGCAGCGCTTTGCCTGGGCAGGCTTAGATCCTCTGAGCGGTTTACCACTACTCGTGTGCGGGTCGGATTTTAGCCCCCGCCCATAGGGGCTTGAAGAAATATATGGGCTGCATGATGCTTCCACGCAGAGCTGAATCCGGCCCGCACACTAGTACTGGTAAACCGCTTAGAGGATCTAAGCCTGTCCAGGAACCGCGGTGCGAGGCGGACCATCCATGCTAATAAACCCTATTGGGTTTCATTGGGCGACAGGGCTTGAGATGTCATTTCATCTCAATGTCGGGTAAAAGTCCCACAAAATTGGAAGCAACGTCTCCAAAATGACCTTTACAGTGTTGACGGGGACGTTAAACCTCAAATCAAACAAACAAAAGCTCTGCGTGGAAGCATCATGCAGCCCATCTATTTCTTCAAGCCCCCCCCCCCCCCCATACACACACACCAACAAGAAACCTGGTTTAAAGATAATAAAAGAACCCCTACTATATCGACATTCAAACTTGCCGCTATCTCCAACAAACCGGAAAAAAGGAGGAGGTGGCGTAGCCATCTATATGAACGCTAACATCCCATTCGAAAAGCAAGACCTAAATATCAATGACCCCACTTTTGAATCGTGCGCTGTCACCATCCACCTGAAAAACTGTAAATTAGCCTTGATAAACTGTAACGACCCGCTCAGCAATAACAACGCAACAAAAGAACTAGACACACTAAGAAAACGTTTCGACCATATCCCGCACCTAAGCTACATACTTGTAGGTGACTTTAACGCCCACGACACGCTATGGAGCCCAAAGCCGAACCAAAGGGGGAGGGCACTATCAGAGTTATTACTCGAACACGGCGCTACCATCCTCAATGATGGGACGCCAACCATGGCAGAAACTGAATCTTCACCTGACATCACCATAGCCACGCCAAACCTCTCAGCCCGCCCAGAATAGTATACCCTGGGCAATTTCTGTGGCAGTGACCATCTCCCCATTTTGTCCAAATATAATGCCAAATATAACACCAGGGGAGCAGCCGTTTTCCAAAACTGGAACCTAAACAAGGCCGACTGGGATCTCTTTAAAAATCTCTGCTCATAAAAATTAGAAACACAGACGAAATTGCCAACCAGTTAACGTCAACCCTAAAAGAGATCAGTGACAGTACAATTCCAAAGACTTCAGCTAAACATTAAAAACTACTCCCGCCCTGTAGGAATCAAGATTGTAGGAAAGCCATGAATCAATACGAGCAAGCGAGGTAATAGAACTTCCGAGCTTAAAAATAACTACAATAAAACTAAGGCCCATGCTAGAACCGCCCTACCAATAGCACAAAAACAAGGATGGCAAGAAATAGTCAACAAACTTAACCATAAGACCACTAGTAAGAAAATGTGGTCTACTTTCAATAAATTTAGGGGTAAACCTACAGAAAAGATAAACTATCTCAAAATTAACGGCCAAACCATAACCAATGATAGAGAGAAATATGACGCCCTTGCCAACCACAACCATAATATGTCAAAAACTACCAACCAAGATCCTGCCTTCCAAAAAAATAAAGAGGCCGAGGAGAGGACCTTCAACCAATATCTCCCCGGCCTCTTTAACGACGACCGAAGAAGCAGTAACCTGAACTGGGACTTCACCCTATTTGAACTTAATGAGGCCCTGCAGAGTAAACGCAGCACAGCGCCAGGAGCGGACAAAATTCATTATGAAATGCTGAAACAGCTCCCACCAGATAGCAAACAAAAACTCTTAGACCTCATTAACACTTCCTGTCGTAGAAGAGAAGCCCCCACACAATGGAAACTAGCCACAACAATCCCAATGAAACACTTAAGATTGATTGATTGATTTAAGTTTTAACACCCCCGTCAACACTGTAAAGGTCATTTTGGAGACGTCGCTTCCAATTTTGTGGAACTATTACCCGACATTGAGATGAAATGACATCTCAAGCCCTGGCGCCGAATGAAACATATAAGACTTATAAGCATGGACGCTACGACTCGCAGCGCTTTGCCTGGGCAGGCTTAGATCCTCTAAGCGGTTAACCAGTACTCGTGTGAGGGTCGAATTCAGCTCTGCATGGAAGCATCATGCAGCCTATATATTTCTTCAAGCCCCGATGGGCAGGGGCCTAAAACTAGTTAAGGATAAGCTGGATCCACAATCAGATCGACCCATTTCCATCACCTCATGTACATGTAAAACTACGGAAACCATGATCGCCAAACGCCTCTTCCACTACCTAGATGCTAATAATATCATCTCAGACAACCAATCAGGCTTCAGGCCTAACAGATCTACAACAGATCAACTTGTCCGACCGAAATCAGAACTAAACATGGCTTTCATGGAACACAAAATCCTAGTAGGGGTAGCCCTCGATCTTGAAAAGAATACGGAATAAGCGGAAACATACTAAAGTGGATCCATAGCTTTCTCAAAGATGGAAAAAATTCCAACCCGAGTTGGGGACAATACCTCAGAGGAACTAACCCTGGAAAACGGCTGCCACAAAGGTTCAGTACTAAGCCCCGTACTCTTTAACGTAATTGTTAAAACCCTTCACGAGACCCTGCAGCCACATAATAATATAGGCCCGTCACGGTTTGCCGATGATAGCGCGGTGTGGGGGAAACGCTCTATTCTAGAACTGGCGGTCAAAGACCTACAAACAGTTCCAAGAGAAATCGAAACCTGGGCACTAAGATTGGGATTCAAAGTATCAAATCTAAAAACTAAAGCAATCATCTTCAGCAAACGACAAAATCTAAAGACCACTCAAAACAAATTATACCTCTTTGGTAGGGAAATAGAATGGGCCCAGAACATCAAATTTCTTGGCATGATCGTCGACAAACATCTGACTTGGAGAGATCACATAAAAGATCTCAACGAAAGATGTGGAAAAGACCACGACCTACTACGAGTAGTGTCAGGTACCACCTTTGGAGCTGACAAAAAGATACTCCTGACCCTAAACAAGGCCCTTATTCTTTATAAGCTAGACTACGGAGCCCAGGCTTACAAATCCGCGTCAGAGAACATACTTAAAACTCAGAACATCATTCAAAACCACGCCCTCAGGATGGCAACAAGAGAATACCGATCTACGCCGATCAACGCACTAGAGGTAGAGTGTGGTCTTAACCCTTGTTCTGCTGAATATTCATATATGCCACACCCACTACCGATTATCAACCAATCAGATTACTTGATGCAAATTATTGCAACACATTCACAATCTGAATGGCAAACAATGTAGATCCTGATCAGATGGCTTCTTCAGAAGCCATCTGATCTGGATCTACATTGTTTCAAAGATAAGGCATATCCGGGATTAGCAGGACAAGGGTTAACCCACTACATATACGAAGGGAAGAACTCATACTAAAATACTGGGCTAGATCCACCCCACTTGGCATATCCCTCCCAGGGAATGATCAATTAACCCTTCTCTTGCTGAATATTCATTTTAGCCACACCCATTTCTGACTTTGAACCAATCAGATTACTTGATGTAATTTATTCCTACAAATTCGTAAACTTCATGTTAAACAGTGTAGATCCTGATCAGATGGCTTCTTCAGAAGCCATCTGATCTGGATCTACACTGTTTCCAAAGATATGGGTTGTCATGAACAGCATGATAAGAGTTAACAGATCATGGATGCTATTCGTGTAGAAGAGCCATATTGTACGAAAGTCCGTGCCCTCCTGAAAGAGCACAACATACCCGATAAGATCCAGGCAACCAAGTACAGATTCAAATGGGATCTCAAACACAACGCACCCTACTGTAACCTCTATCTGGTCTTGGGGAGGAAAGAAGAAAATACAAATGAAAACATGAAAAATAAAAATCTCTCTTATGTCCGCACCACCAACGCCGGGAAAACCCTAATCTACGCAGATAGCAGTAAGGACCCCTGAACAGGAAAAACCGGAGCTGCATTCGTTGTCCCCGAGTGAAATCTTCACGTATATATTAAAACAAACCAACACCTCTCAGTATTCACAACTGAACTGGTTGCTATATACTGGGCCATCTCATGGACCATCACAGTTTAGAAACCCAAAGCCACAGTACTCACGGACAGCCTTAGCTCTATCCAGACCCTACAGTCTGGAAAATCCAAAACACGACCTGACCAAATTGACTCAATCCTGTCTAAACTAGATCAGGCAAAAAGAGAAGGGCAATACCTTGAAAGCGACTGGATCCCGTCCCACGTCGGCATCCCCGGTAATGAGGCGGCCGACGAAACAGCCAGATTAGCACTAGATATAAGTATTACAGTAATAATCTCCCTTCAAAGCGGGAGATCTATACAATCATAGACACAGCCATAGCGAGAAAATGGCAAGCCGTATGGGAGAGAAACCCAGCCAACACCGGGAGGCATTACCAACTCCTCCAGCCCACAGTAGGTAAATCTGCCCACCAATTAGCAACAACAGAAAATTAGACGGGGTGCTCTCCCGTTTGAGATTTAACCATAACGGCCTAAATGCCATCCTCACACATCTAGGAAACACAACAGGTCTATGCAGAAAATGCGATAACTAAGAACTAGAGACAACACAACGCACCTTCTTTGAATGTGTAACAAAAGCCCATGCACGAGAAGAGTTAAAATCTGACATGTTCAAATTAGGATATGAATCGGTACACCTACAAGATCTCCTCGCTCCCAACGTAAAACACTGCTCGGCCATAGCCGAGGTGGTTAAGATACAAATTACTGGGAAGTAGTATAATAAAAACAGCTGTTGTTACCCACACACCGCGCTTAGGCAACCATCACCTACCGTCATTCTACACATGGACCTGGGACGGGGGCGTCAAAGCGAGACACTTTGGTTGCGGCGCATTTGCTTTGCACTTACGGGGGGCCCGCCGAGGCTACTCCACCGTCAAATGACAAACCAACGACCCTCCCATACTTTCAACGTCATAACAGACCACGGGTAAGGGTGCACCATAAGAAAATCCCAGGGCCCGAAAACTCCCACGGACATGCAAGAACCTGTGGCGACAAGCCGATTCGGGGCACTGTGGTTGCGACTCATGGGCTTAGCACTTATGAGTGTTTTGATGAGGTAACATGCCGCTGCGGGACAGGCAGCCCCGATGGGAAGGGTATTCTTCACAATAACCACACCACCCGTTAGCTTGGTTTTGAACAGGTTACCCTAAGGGCCGGATCGCGCCTGAGTGAGGAGAGTCCCCCATCCCCGAGCCCTGTCAGCCCTGTACAAAGACTGGGAAGCCAAAATATGTGACGGATGGCGCGGTCGTTTTAGCACAAGTACACTATGCACCAATGACTTTTGTTTCTATTACAGGTACAGTTGGGACTCCGGGGACAAGAAACTGGACACAACTACATTGATCTGCAAACATGGGGTCCCAAAGCACTAATCACATCACTTTTCTATTTCAGGAACGGGAGGCACATGAGGGCACCTGGGAGAAGGCCCGTACTGGGCTCTCCCTGTGTACCAACAGGATGAAATCCCCGGAAGTATGCAAAGCGAAGGCATAAATACTGCCAGAACAGAGCATACAAACGGGGACAGGTCTCGCGCTAAATATCTTTATAGGTGGGGCAACGGCAATAGCCACCATTTGCTAGAAATAGGAAGTCCCTTGAAAATACCTTTTGGACGACCGTTCAAAAATAAAAATTAGCGGGATTTCAAAATGGCTGATTAGCCTCATCACCGCCTTTCCCAAACAAACACATACCTCCAAACACATCACGAAGACACGCCTATGAAATTTTGAACCCTACTTGTATAGGCGCATTTCTGTGATGAGAGCACGGGTACTAGGACTTTTTGCAATAGCCGGAATTGGCTGGTCAATTAGTCACCCATCCTGGCTCACTCTAGATGCCTGTTCAAAATTTCAAAAAATCATGCGTTATCACCCTTTAACAAGCATCGTGATTGAAGGCGTTTTCTTTGCCATGTCAGGGTTGGGGGCAGAGAAAAATGGAAGCCAGAACCGATAATGTATGCTAGCTTTTTTCCCCGACCAGCCATCCGAAAACAGGTCTGTGCTCTGACACATTTGGCAGCCGAAATTGGCAACGTGTTATCACACACTAGAGCCCGTCTTTGGCCCGATTCCTGCGCTCTAAATTCTAAAATCGCTAGAGAACTGCTCGTTCCTTGGGTGTGATTTGTGCCTCCATCTGAGCAGTATTTTCCCATTGGTCAGCTGACACCTGTCGAATTGACAAGTGCCAGCACATTGGAGGCCTTGGGAAGAGCAGTTCATAAACTAATCCCATTCAGCGAGATGGGAGTAGCCCCTATGTGCTTTTAGAGCCCGGTTACCTTACAAAATCTATCAAGTCAAGTCAAGCCGGCATTCCTATGAAAGCATTGACCAATGTGTTGTACAAAGCATTGGAGTGAAGACAGTAAAAACATGAAATACGTGGTTTTAGTCAGCAAACAATACAGATCCTACGCCTTTGAACTATATTTTTATAATATCAAAATACTTCATCTACCAGTAATTGCGACGTTTTGTTTCGTGCCCTATCACTAACCAGTCAAAAGGTATGGCTGAAGTTCATGTTTTTTAAAAATAGAACAAGGTCACAAGGTCAAAAATTATAACACAGCTGGAAAGACATGTGACAAGGAATGTTTAGGGGAAATATGAAAGCCCAATCACTTATCAATCGAAAGTTATGGCCACTATTACAGTTTTTAAAAAGTAGGTCAAATGTAAAGGTCAAGGTTACAAGGTCAAAAATTACAGTTTCACTGGAATCGTCTTGTCACAAGGAATGCACACGTGAAACTTAAAAGCCATATATCTTACCAATCGAAAGTTATGGCCAATGTTAAAGTCTTTAAAAAGTAGGTAAAATGTCAAATTAAAGGTCATAAGGTAAAAATATGGTATCACCGGAATGCTCTTGTGACAAGGAATGCACGTGTGAAATATGAAAGTCATTTCACTTACCAATGGAAAGTTATGGCCAATATTGAAGTTTTAAAATGTAGGTCGAACGTCAAGGTCACAAGTTTAGAAATTATGGTTCACCTGAAAAAGTTCTTGTGACATCACGTGAACAAGTCCGTGAAATGAAGACCCACCTAAACCCCATTTTATATAGCGAAAACTGGGGTTTACGGGGGTATTCATTATTTTTCTTAGTTCTGCTCCAAGACATAGGTTGTGGGTACTCGTTAGAACCGCCTCATTGAGGCGGTTCTAACGAGCACCCACAACCTATGTTTGCAGTATAAATGAGATAAATATCATGGATTTTAATCAGAAAAATTGCCATTTTGGAGATGTAAAAATTGCACTATGTCGCACGGGTGTGTTATCGTAATGCGCATTTGGAATATGAAAGCGCTTGAAAAGAGCTTGTGATATAGAATGCACATGCGAAATATGAAAGCCCTATCACTTACCAATAGAAAGGTATGACCAATGTTAAAGTTTTCAAAAAAGTAGTTAAAAATCAAGGCCAAGGTCAAAAGGTCAAAATTTATGGTACCACTGAAATAGCCTTATAACAGGAAATGCACATGTGAAAAATGAAAGCCCTTACACTTACCGATCCAAACTTATGGCGATTGTTAAAATTTTAAAAGGTAGGTCAAACGTCAGTCACGAGGTCACAAATTTTGGTATCACTGGAAAGGTCTTTGACAAGGAATGCACATGTGAAATATGAAAGCCTTATCAGTTACCATTCAAAAGTTATGTCCAATGTTAAGGTTTTTGCGGACAGACAAGCAGATAAACAGACAAACAGACGGACAGACCGAATCTTTGATTCCGGGGGCCTAAAAAGCAACAAAAACAAAATCATGTAAGGTGTTTAACTGTTTAAACAAGATGCTATCTTGAAATATTTCCATTTCATAATTTATCAGAAAAGAAATTAAAAAAAAAACAACAACAACAACAAAAAAAAACGGAAATCACAACAAAGGCCACCAAGACAAGTAAGACGTTTATATGGTATGTTTGATCTTGAAGAATAAATTTATTCGTTAAAACGAAATACTATGTTGTTTTAGAAATAGATCAGCTCTAACTGTGGTTTGTTGAGTAATAAAGTTTGGTGGTCAATTGTAAAGTAGATCAAATCACGGGCGCTTAACGCACCTGATTTGTCTACTTACAACTGACCGACAAACTGTGATTTATTACTCAACAAATCACAAACAAGAGCCGATCTTTTTCGATTCTAACAGGCTGAAAATCGGCAATAATGCTGTTGTTTACTTCAAAATCTCACAAATTTTCGCCATTGTTAGAAGAAATCCCGCTAAAATTATCGACAGAAACAAATGCATTTATATCCTTTTCTAACGTTTTCTTTGCGGGAATATGACGTTACACCGTCTAACAGAAATCGACTAGTCACGTCATAAATTGGCAGTTTTTAATGACGTCACTCGTCACGCTCTTCCTTGCCGTGATTTGTTTAAGAATAAAACATAGTTGTTTTCCATCGCCTATATAGGCGCGCTGTGTTAGAATACATGTTTGATCTTGAAGTACAAATTTATTCGTTAAAACGAAATACTACTTTTGTTTTCTTGTTTTAATTTCTTTCTTATAATTATTGGAAAGGATATGTCCCTAACGTGGTTCCGTAAAGTGCTTTGTTGATAAAATTAGGTAGAATACTTACCTACAACGGATTTGATTTTGTTTCAGTTCCGGCTGATTGCCGCGAGTCCGGATTCTTATGGTATAGTTGCAAGACGATTAGGGAGAAGCCGGCTTACGTCAATGATCGCGTGCATTTTTGTAGCCTCTTCAAAGTCATGTGTTGTCAAACATGCATAAAATGGGGATTAGTATAAACCATAACAGGTAGGTTAGCTAATACGACTCAATTTAATTTCAAGTTGATTTTTTTTTTCAAAAAGGTTAACTGCTTAGGAGGCCTCCATGCGGACTGAACAAATTATTTGTCTTACTCGCGACGGAAGTAAGGGCGAGGATTGTGGCCACGTAAAATCGATTTAAGCCCCCAAGTGGAATTCGTTTCCGCTGACCGTTCCAAGGCGGTTCTTCTGTCGCGGTTTATTTTTGTTATGGTTTGTCTTTGGGTGTTTGTGTCGCTTATATTATTTTATTTTGGATGGCCTGTTGGCTATTTTGTGGGAGGGTGGCTGTCCTTTTGGCTTTCCGCTGTTGATGTTTCCATTAGGGTCTGTTGTTTCGTGTTTGTGTTTCTTTCCCTTTCGTGTCTCTGATGGGGGCTGTAGGTTAATTGTATCGATTCCTGATCATGCCTCCACTTCTATTTAGTGTTAAATTACTGATTGGTCTAAAAGCTTCCCTGACACATGGTAATCTAAAACCGATTAAGCTAACATGAGAAAGCAGCTAGCGTGCCAATGCTCCGGCGTCCCTTGTTCAACAACAGTTTTAAATAAGTATAATTCTTATACCAGATGGCTACTTTTGATCAAATTTTACATGAACATTATCAGTGGGCGTGGGGTCATAAAGTTGTTTTAACTCCCCTGAGCCGAAGGCTCTGGGGGAGCTTTTAGGATGGTAGGCCTCCGTCGTCCACCATTTTCAAATGTCTTCTTCTCTGAAACCACAGGGCCAATTCCAATTAAATTTCATATGTAGCCTCCTGGCAATGGGGGAACGAAAGTTTGCAAGTATGGTCCAGGTCACATGACCAAGATGGCCGCCATGCCAAAATATGGTAAAATCCTTAAAAAAATTTCTCCAAAACCACTGGGCCAGTTGTCTTGAAACTTGAATGTAGCATCGGGTGACGGACTACTACCAAGTTTGTAAATATGATGACCGAAGGTTGACCATGGCCTATTTTCTTCCAAGGTTAAAATTGCTTCCTTAGGCTTTTCAACAGGAAAAGGGTAAAACAATGCATTTTCCGAAAAATATTGTGGTCTGTGACACGAGAATAGGTAAAAAATGAATGTCTATGAATGCTTAAGGTCAAGGTCATTCACTGACCCTGGCTCAAGGTCACTCGAATTGTAGGTCCAATTTCAATTAAATTTTATATGCATCCTTAGGATAGTGAGGAAACGAAAATTTGTTCGAATGGTCCAGGTCACATGACCAAGATGGCCGCCATGCCAAAATATGGTAAAAAACCTCAAAAAATCTTCTTCTCCAGAATCAGTCGGCCGATTGTCTTGAAACTTGGTATGTAGCATCGGGTGACTGAGTCCTACCAAGTTTGTAAAAATTATGACCTTGACCTATTTTACGCCAAGGCCAAATTTGGCTCCTTAGGCTTTTCAATTGGAAATAGGCAAATCAATGCATTTTGTGAAAAAATATTGTGGTCTTTGATATGAGAATGGGTAATTTTTTTTTTTTTTTTGATTTGGGTTTTACGGCCCTTTCAAGATTATTTCACTCATATCGAGCCGATCGTTAATCATAGGTGGGCGAAAACCGGAGTACCCGGAGAAAAACCACCTGACCTTCCGTTGCAGAACTTGGCGTCTCACACGTGACCTAAGCGAGACTCGAACCCACGGCGGTGAGAGACCTTATGACTAAGAGTCAGCGCTCTTATCCATTAGGCCACGGAGGCCCATGAATGGGTAAAAAATGAATGCCTATGAATGCTAAGGGTCAAGGTCATTAATTGACCTTGGCCAGAGGTCACTTGTATTGCAGGTCTTTTGACATATTAGAATATATTTTCTTTAACAGCACTGGGCCAATTTCATTTAAATTTTATATGCAACCTTAGGACACTTAGTGAACATTTGGTGACTGAGTACTACCAAATTTGCAAGTATGATGACCCTGGGTTGACCTTGACCTATTTAACGCCAAGGCCAAATTTGGCTCCTTAGGCATTACTGTGGGAAATAAGTAAATCAATACATTTTTTTCTAAAAATATTGTGGTCTGTGATATGAGGATGCGTAAAAAATGAATGCCTGTGAATACTAAGGGTCAAGGTCATTCATTGACCTTGGCCCAAGGTCACTTGTATTGCAGGTCTATTTACATATGAAAATACATTTTCTCTAACACACCTGGGCCAATTTCATTTAAAATTTATATGCAACCTTAGGACACTTAGTTAACAAAAATTTATTCGGATGGTTCAGGTCACATGACCAAGATGACCGCCATACCCAAATTGGTAAAAACCTTAAAACATCTTCTCCAGAACCTCTGGGTCGACTGTCTTGAAATTTGGTGGGTAGTATCGTGTGACTGAGTGCTACCAAATTTGCAAAAAATAATGACCCTAGGTTGACCTTGACCTATTTTACGCCAAGGTCAACTTTGGCTCCTTAGGCTTTTCAATGGGAAAATAAATCAATGCATTTTTCGACAAATATTGTGGTCTGTGGTATGAGAATGGGTAAAAAGCGAATGCCTGTGAATGCTAATGGTAAAGGTCATTCACTGAACTTGGCCAAAGGTCACTTGTATTGGCTGTCTATTGACATATTAGACTACATTTTCTCTAACACCATTGGGCTATCTTCATTTAAATTTTATATGCAGCCTTAGGAAACTTAGGGAACAAAAATGTATTTGGATGGCCCATGCCACATGACCAAGATGGCCGCCATGCCCAAATATGGAATCTTCTTCTCCAGAACCAATGGACCAATTGTCTTGAAACTTGGTATGTAGCATGGGGTATCAGTACTACCAAGATTACAAAAATGATGTGGTCTGTGGTATGAGGATGGGTAAAAAATGAATGCCTGTGAATGCTAAGTTTACTTGTATTGCAGGTCTATTGACATAACAGAATACATTTTCTAACACCACAGTGGCAATTTCATTTAAATTTAATATGCAGCCTAAGGATTCTTAGTGAACAAAAATTTATTCGGATTGTCCAGGTCACATGACCAAGATGGCCGCCATGCCTAAATATTTTGAAAACCTTAAGAAATATTCTTCTCCAGAACCATTAGGCCGATTGTCTTGAAATTTGGTATATAGCATCGGGTGTCTGAGTACTACCAAGTTGGCAAAAATGATGACCTTAGGTTGACCTAGACCTATTTAATGCCAAGGTCCAATTTGGCTCCTTAGGCTTTGTTTCCATTCCTGCTTATTTTCAAAATACTGAAACACCTACAATTTGCTATAAATATAACAAACCTGTTAGATCTATCATTTTTAATTTCAATAAACTTGTTTCAGATCTTGATATTGATACTTATACTCCTGATTCATGTGATTGTAAAAACTCAGTGTATTGCTATCCTGCTGCTGGTCATGTAATTAGTGGCAATTTGAAAATTATTCCTGATTCTAGGATAAGGAATATAATTTCTAAAGGACCGAAATATCGGTTTCATTCTAAAATTTGCAATAAACCGTGCTTTGTAAAGAAGCCTCGGTGGTGCAGTGGTTACGCTACTCGCCTTGTAAACCAGGGATCGCAGGATCGATCTTAGTAAATGTAGAGATGAAATCGCTGCTTCCTTGAATGAATTCGGTAATCGATGGTGTAAGCGAGAGTATGTTGAACATAAAGCCCTTAAGGACTGGAAACTCAGCATTTTAAAACTAGTGAATAAACGCATTTCTTTCCATTCTCAAATTACTAACTTATTACCTCCTAAGCCTAAGACATCTTTACGTCATCTTAAGCTAGGTATTCAAGAATTTCATAAGAAGTTTGTTTTGGTCCCTGCAGACAAGGCCGCTAACAACGTCGTCGTTGCGTGACGGCTCCACTATGTTAACACGCTTAAGCAGGAGCTTGGTGGTACTAAGGCCTATGAACTTCAGCCTTTAGCTGAAGAGAGAGTTATAGTAGATAAACATATTTGTCATTCAGCCACCAAGTTTGCTGTGTGTGTTACCGAAGGCCAAGACAAGCTTCCTACGTTATACTGGTTACCAAAACTTCACAAAAGACCTTACAAAGCACGGTGAGTGAGTTTAAGTTTTACGTCCCACCAACAGCTAAGGTCATACGGAGACGGGACCTCGGTTTAAAGACTCATCCGAAAGTCTGGAGAAGCCCGGGATCGATCCTGCGATCCCTGGTTTACAAGGCGAGTAGCGTAACCACTGCACCACGGAGGCTTCTTTACAAAGCACGGTTTATTGCAAATTCTAGCTCTTGCACTACCACAGAACTTTCTAAATTATTAACTTCCTGTCTTACTGCTATTAAAACGTATATGATTAAATATTTTGATAAAGTCTTTTAAAGATCTGGAAGAAATATGTTTTGGTCTATAACAATTCGAATGAGGTTTTAAATAAATTGAAATCCAGACATTTTCGTGCTTCAAGTCTGTCTACGTACGATTTTTCCACTCTTTACACTACACTTCCTCATAATCTTGTAAAAGAAATGCTTAATGATTTAATTGAATGAACCTTTCACAGAGAAGATTCTCTCTATCTTGCATGTAATGTCAGAAATGCATTTTTCACTTCTAAAGAGCATAAGAATTATACACTTTGGTCATGTCAGAAAGTGTGTGATGCCCTCACCTTTCTACTTGACAATATTTATATTAGATTCGGTACTTAGTTATTTAGATAAATTGTGGGCATTCCGATGGGTACGAATTGCGCACCTTTTGTGGCTGATCTATTCTTGTATTGTTATGAAAGAGACTTCGTGTTGTCGCTTTCCATTGATAACCAATCTGAAATTATTGAAGCTTTTAGCTCCAGTTCTAGATATTTAGATGATTTATTAAATATTGATAAAACCTATTTCGATGGTTTGATCAGCCAGATTTACCCCCTAGAACTTCAGTTAAATAAAGCAAATTCTTCTCATACCGAGGCCCCGTTTTTGGATTTACATCTATCTATTGTAGATGGGTTTGTTTCGTGCAAAATTTATGATAAACGCGATGACTTTGATTTTGAGATTGTAAATTTTCGTTTTTTTGATGGCGATGTTCCTCGTGCGCCATCCTATGGCGTTTATATTTCGCAATTAATTCGATTTGCTAGAGTGTGTAGTCAGGTAACTGACTTCAAAACTCGTAATAAATTATTAACGGCTAAACTTCTTAATCAGGGTTATCGGTACCATAAACTACGCAAAGTCTTTTCCAAATTTTACAGACGCCATTCTGATTTATTTTCAAAATTCAATATTGGACTTAAATCTCTTCTGCAACAAGGTCTATCGGAACCCGAATTTTATGGTGACTTAGTATATAAATTCAGGAAAATATATAACCGCAATGACTTTAGCACCCAGTTTCGTAAAATCATTCTTCGATATAAAAAGATTGGGTACAGCATGGATATTATACGACAGACTGCATGCATGGTAGTTAACCCAATCACGGTTGGCAACTTTGCTTCCCTCTTTAATTGCACGCCGCTGAGTCAGGCCTCAGATTCTATGATGGTTCCAACGTAAAGGCTTATTGAGAATTAGAGAGATCTAATCCAAGGTAATGTTGGTTGGTGCCTGATGCTCTGTCTCTGGTCGGCCCCATCGGTGTCTGTTGGTTTTCTTTTGCTCCAGCATTTCAGTGGTTTCTTGCTGTCGAGTCCTCGCCGTTGTCTCACCTCTGTGGTTCTTTGATTATTTGTGTTCACGGAGATGTTGCAATGATGAGTAAGGAGGTCTTCATGCGGACTGAACAAATTATTTTTCTAAATCGCGACGGAAGTAAGGGCGAGGATTGTGGCCACGTAAAATCGATTTAAGCCCCAGCAGTGGAAATCTTTCCACTGGCCGTTCCAATGCGGTTCTTCTGTGGCGATTTATTTATGCTGTTGTTTGTTACTTACGGTGTGTATCACTTGTGTCCTTTTATTTTGGATGGCCATATGGCCATTTTGTGGGAAAGTAGCTGTCCTTATGCCCTTACTTTGTTTAGGTTTCCATTATGGTCTCTTCGCTTAATGTTTGTGTTTCTTTCCCTTTGGTGTCTTTGATGGGTGGAGGGTGTATCGATTCCTGATCTTTGTTTTACTTCTAATTTTCAATGGGAAATAGGTAATTCAATGCATTTTTTTAAAATATTGTGGTCTGTGATATAAGAATAGGTTAAAAATGAATGTCTTTGACTGCTTAAGGTCAAGGTCATTTGGTGACCTTGGCCTAATGTCACTTGTATTGCAGGTGCATTTACATAGTAGAATACATTTTCTCTCTAACACCACTTGGCCAATTTTATTTGAATTTTATAAGCATCCTTAGAACACTAAGAGAACAAAATTTGATTCGGATGGTCCAGGTCACATGATCAAGATGTTTGCCATGCCCAAATAAGGTAAAACCTTAAAAACCTTCTTCTCAGAACCACTGGGCCAATTGTCTTGAAACTTGGTATGCAGCATCGGGTGACTGAGTGCTACCATGTTTGTAAAAATGATGGCCCTAGATTGACCTTGACCTATTTTACACCAAGGTCAAATTTGGCTCCATATGTTTGCAATGGGAAATAGGTAAACCAATGCAATTTTCGAAAAGTATTGTGATCTATGCTATGAGATTAGGTAAAAATCCAATGTCTATGAATGTTTAAGGTCAAGGTCATTTGGTGACCTTGGCCCAAGGTCACTTGTATTGCAGGTCCATTGACATATTAGAATACATATTCTCTAAAACCCTGTGCCATTTTCATTTAAATTTTACATGAAGCTACTGTAAGGGAACAAAAATTTATTCAAAAGTTCCGGATCACATGACCAAGATGGCCACCATGCCTGAATATGGTAAAAACCTTAAAAAGCTTCTCCTCCAGAACTAATGGGCCGATTGTCCTGAAATTTGGTATGTAGCATTGGGTGACTGCTCTCACCAGCAAGTTTGCAACAATGATGAAACAAGGTTGACCATGACCTATTTAACATCAAGGTCAAATGTGTTGATATGGCTTTTAAATGGTGAAAAGGTGGAACAATTCTTTTTTTTCGCAAAAATATTGGGGTCTGTGGCACGAGAACAGATACAAAAAGATTGCTAAAAGATCATGGTAATTTGTTGACTTTTGCACAACGTCACTTGGGTTGCAGGTCCATTGACATTTCAAAATACATTTTTTAAACCACTGGGCCAATTTCATTTGAATTTTATATAATGGACATGGGTTTATGCCAGATAAGTTGAATGGTCCAGGCCACAATGCCCTTTTATGGTAAAAACCTTAAAAAATCTTCATCTCCGGAATCACTTGGCTGATTGGCTTGAAACTTGGTAAGTCGCATCGGGTGATTGAGTACTACCAAATTTGCACAAGCCTCAGGGGAGCGACCAGGACCTCATAGTCCTCCTGTTTAGACATATCGGACTGAAATTCTGGTTGCCATGGCAGCATATAGCTCCCGTAGATTTATCACGGGAAAAAATTCTCAGAATCCATGAGGCTCAGAGCGTACATATATAGTATGAAGCAGTGTTTAGTGGTTCCCTACATAAATCCTGCCAATCAAGCACTGACCACACCCAAGGGGAAATGTGTTTATATTCACCATAGTTACATTATTTGCTGGCTCCCAGCTTGCATATTGTCAATATTGGAAAAACAGGTAACCAGACCCCCCCCCCGACCTTTCAAGGTCAGGGGGTCTGGTTATCTGTTTTTCCAACACTGATAACCTTCAGACTAGGAACCAGCAGATAATGCAAATAAGGTGAGTTGCTTTATGGCCAAAAATGGATGGCTGTTTTATTTAAAGGCGGGCATTTAGCATTTAAAATCTACTAGATTTATTGATTCGAGTTTTAACGTCCCCGTCAACACTGTATAGGTCATTTTGCAGACTTTGCTTCCTATTTTGTGAGACTTTTACCCGACATTGAGATGAAATAACATCTCAAGATCTGTCGCCCAATGAAACCAATAGGGTTTATAAGCGTGGGCGGTCCGACTCGCACCGCTTTGCTTGGACAGGGTAGATTCTCTAAGCGGTTTACCATTTACCAGTACTCGTTTGCGGTCGGTTTCAGCTCTGCGTGGAAGCATCATGAATCTATTTCTTCAAGCTCAGATGGACGGGGGCCGAAAATCAACTAGAAATAAAACCTTTATGAGCCTGATATGTTCATCTTAAAAAGCTAAAATAAATGATTACAATTTGTTAAAATGTCCGATTTGTTTGAGGAAAATTATTATTTGATAAGATGGTATGGTGTTAAAAAGATCTTTTATAGCAAACTCACGAAGTGTTTGCTTTTCTGTAGAGAGGCTGGAACATCATACTTAGGTACCCAAATCTCGCCTGGAATCTCGTTCAATTTCTCGCTATAATCCGCCATCTTTACAGAGTTCATGAGAATTGTATTCATATCCAAAAATTGCTTCTCAAAATCAAAAGGAGTCAAGTCCCATTACAAAAGAAACACAAAAAGCGACGAAATAATTTTAAAAAGCTCTTTTCGGAGACCGTTGCATCAAACGTTGAAGTTTGATTGCGGGAAAGTTTCGAAACTACGTCGCGCGTTTAAATGGAGTAAGCCGGTTAAAACCAAGCACCGCGCTTGGACCAACGAGTTACTTGAGCATTTACCGAAGCATTACCGGAGATTCTCGTTAGGGTGGAAAGCGCTTCTCGTCTGGCCAAGCAATTACAACTACATGGGTATAAAATAAAGACCTGGGAATAGTAATATTTGGCTACATGTGGATTTCTATCTTCGAGAGACCGTTGTATCAAACGCTGAAGTTTGGTCGCGGGAAAGTTTCGAAACTACGTCACGCATTTAAATGAAATGAAAGGTACCGCACTGAGCCGAATACGTTAGCCGGTAAAATCCAGCATCGCCATTGGTCCCACGAGTTACCGGAGCATTTACCGAAGCATTTACCGGAGAGAAAAGCGCTTCTCGTCTGGCCAAGCAATTAAAACTTTTCATAAACACTCAGGGGTGTACAATAAAGCCCTGGTCATAATAAAGAAACAATGAGCTATCTGGCTACATGTGGATTTCTATCTTCCCAAGATTTACAAAATGATGTTGAGCCCCAACTCCATAACATAACGCAAGTGCTTCAGGATACTTTAGTGTCTAATTTTCTTCCAATGAAGTTCAGACAGGGCCAACACTGGAGCATCATCATACTAAGGCTATGTGTATAGCGGCGGTGAAGCTCAAACAATAGTTTTAGGTTAAATGACACGTCAAACCTCGTGGGCTCCCAGAATCCCAGAAAAAGGGACTGAAGAGATTGAAGAGGTAGTAGCGGAGAAGAGAGGTGGGGGGACGAGGGATGGACGAAGGAGAAAGGGGAAAATGAATAAAAGTGTACAAACAGAAGAAGTGACAACGCCCCCCCCCCCCCCACACACCCCCCCCCCACACACACACACCCCTTTACTTCTACCTGCTGCAAGGACAGCAAGCCTTGCCAAACTGTAAGTCAATATCAGTTGGACTCCCGTCACCTTTGCCTCACAACAGAACATATCAAAAAACTTTTTAAAACAGTAGTTTTTTTATGTAGTTAAGGGAAGGTCCCTTTGAAGCCCTCAAGGATCCAAGAAGTGACAATATTCTGTGGAAGTTGGCCCTTAAGTCTGATGCCCGTGCCGATGGAGAGTTGACAGAAGATTTCGGTTCATATACTCCGGGGAGTATCCTCTAATGTTTGCCGCTATTGGGTCGGAGAACCTGCAAGCATGGATGTCCACTTAGCCCAGAGATACATGTAGATCATACCCAGCATTGACAATTTGATGCCAATGCTGATAAGTTTTGCCGGCCAAGGTGCTGCATCACTTGGGAGGTATAATCATGGTCTCTACCATCATGCTTTAATATCTTCAGACCAGCTGGTTATCTTCCTTCCAAAGAAACGCCATGCTGTTGTTTGTCTTTTTACAGGTGCATCAAAATGGATTCCCATGACATGTTCTGAAATAAATGATGCCTTTAAGATTGACAGTTCATGGCTGTGTATCTTTAACATTTAAGTTGCTCCAAATCTTTGACCAGGTTTCCTGATCATTGCCATCACTTATATTCTCCATTTTGTTACCCTGACTGTCGCACATTTGGTTGGATGGAGAAGACTTTTGCCAGTCCGTATTCCATTATAGGCATTGCTGTAGTCTGTCAAAATCCCTCTGAAATGTGCATTATCAGTCATGCTTGAGACCCCGTGATATAAAAGGCTGTCATTACCAAAGAGATGAACTCCAGAGCTAACTTTCTGTGGCAGGTCATTTATGCATGTGCAGAACAACAAAGGTCTGAGCATGGCACCTTGAGGGACACCTGATACAGCTGGGGCAATCGTGGTAATCAGGCCTGTGACCAGATCTGGTTAGCCCTGTTGGTCAGGAAGCATGGATCCACTGTAAGTGGTTTATACAGTAAAATTCAGCTATTTAGATAATCTTAAATTAAAGCTTATTCTGCCTTTAAAAGCCTATTTAGTAAGCTACAGTTATTCTTTCTTTGTATTTTCTGCATACAGTGTCCTCTGGTGAGAGAGCACCTTTGGGACTGTTCAAACGTGGTCTTAATGACCACTTTTGAAGAGTCCAAAAGGTGGCCTTAATAAGACCACTTTTGAAGAGTCCAAAAGTTGGTCTTAATTAGGAATTTTACTGCATTTTGCCGTGTCTGAGCTTGCCAGTGCTCAAACCATACATGTGGCATTTCGTCAAACACGTTAAAGTCAAGAGCGACGGTGTCTATCTGTTGGCCTTCATATATTCCTGCTGCCAAGTCTTGGACTTTGGTCAGAGTAAGCTCTATCTATCTATCTATCAGAGTAAGCTCTATCTATCTATCTATCTATCTATCTATCTATCTATCTATCTATCTATCTATCTATCTATCTATCTATCTATCTATCTATCTATCTATCTATCTATCTATCTATCTATCTATCTATCTCATTGCTGCATTAGGTCACAAGTGTACATACACTTGAGATTTTCAGGACACACGCCTACTTGGTAATTATGACATTACGGTAAGGATCTTTAACCTGCTGAGGGGGTGATTGTTTCTGCTCAGGGAGTCTCCAGTCAACGTCATGAGCCGGTGCACTTTATGGCATTCATCCCTGCAAATGATGCCAATGGAACATGTTCGGATACCAAACTTTTTTGTCACTGCCTGAATCGAACCGGGGGTCTCTAGCATCAGAGGCAGGTGCACTAACCACTGAGCTACCACGACAGTACTACTGGTACTTTTGATGTTCGACACCAATATTTACTTCCTGAGTCCTCCATAAGATACACTCTGATATAGTGTCTCTCGATAAAGATAAATACTCGACCCCTGTAACAGTTTCAACCCAAACAAGGGCATCAAAAGTAAATAACACACAATACCATAGGTACCAGGCCTATAGTGATGCCCTAATGCATTTTCTCCCAGAACTATATCCTCAGTGGAATAGTCTTCCCTCGTCTGTGGTAGATGCCAGGACCGCAGATGAGTTCAAAGACTGCAGATGAGTTCAAAGACCGGCAGAGGTGTTCAAAGACCGTACAGTATAGATTGGGACTCAGAGGTATGCGTTTTAGTATACCGCTGCTAATCAGATTGTAAATAGTTTTAAGGATCCATCCAACGAAACCCCACCCCCTTTTTTGTTTAGCCAGATATGACCGACTCAGTATATGAAGAAAGATAGGGGTGTAAATGAGTGTGTTTGCTCAAAAGACAGCGCCTTTATTTCATATTAGTTCTAACATTTAACTATTTTGGGCGAATATGATTGTATTCTATACAGGAAATGAGAAAACGTTTAACTATCAACGGTTCGTTACAAGACACACAGAAAGGTGCTTGTTCATTTTTAATATGAAAGAATTATTGAGTCGAGTCTGTCCAATTCGACCTCTTGTTATTTTCGTTTGGTCTTTTCCACAATAATTAGAAAATACACATAATAGTGTTAAAATTTGGTTTGATTTCATTCAATTTATTATTAGTTTCTTTTTCCCCAAATAGATCGACATTTGTTTTTAAAATATTTATGGATATTTTAATTAAAATCGGAGTGAGGGATCTTTAAAGGTCGTATTGCAGTTTTCCACCGGAGCTGGCTCACCGAAACAGCATATTTCAAAACTAAACAAATCTATGATAAAATATTTTTCTCGTATAAAAGTGTTTTCACACTTCACTGATTTATTGAATACATGTACTGTCAGCCGCATTTAACATTGAGTCAAAATTGTCATTTGGGGAGGTAAATCGGCGGTTTTACGGTCGGAAATTTCGTTTTACGGCGACCTATTTTTTCAATACAGTTATTCCATTCTAATGCATTCTTAAAAAAATTGTGCTATTTTGCTCAAAGTGGCAAGCGCTGTTAGCTGCGTAAATTCAAATACCAGCCAATGGAAAGAGACGTTACATGATGACGTCGGGTTTCCGACAGTAGATCGCAGATTATACTGTCGCAAATTTTTTACGTTATCCAATCAGACGTCGCGTTATATATGCAAGTGCATTTGAATGGGCAATTTACACACTACCTTGTAAATCAACAGAGTAATTTTCAATGAGAACATTCAACTGATAATTGAGCCAGCGCACGACAAAACCTACAATAAGACGTGCGCCCAGCGAAGAATCAGATCAGCCTGCGCATCCATATAGTCTAGCCAGAGACTTCTCTTGCTGCATAAAGTAGCATTGGGCCTTTAGCTATCCTTAGAGCGCACAGTGAAGACTCTGATCAAATTGCGCGGATGCGCAGGCTGATCTGAGTCTTTGCTGGGCGCACATGTCTTATTGTGGGTTTTGTCGTGCGCTGACTCAACTGTCTTTAATTACATGTCAATCTACAGTAGGACTTCAGTGGCTCGAACACCGATGGCTCGTATACCATGGTTGAGTCGAACCCGTACTAAGCTCCTAGGAAATTCCTCTACATAAGAAACATAAGAAATACTGGAATATAATTTAGGAAATTTTCGTCTTTTACCTTGCAAATTGTATGCTGTGTTTACTCCTTGGAATCGCCTCATAGTGGCGATTCTAATGAGTACACACAGCACAAATTTTCATTATAGAGCACCGAAAAGATGTCCAAAAGTATCTCGTTTTGCCTCCTGACAGTAACCCTCAGTGGCTCGAACTACCCCTGTCTCGAACAGATTTTCATGGTCTCAAACGTGTTCGAGCAATTGAAGTTCGACTGTATCTTGTTTTCAAATGAAGGGAAAATTCGCGTTTGTAAATATTTCATAATGAAAGAACTGAAGGTACTGAAACTATTACAGAGATAATGAGTTAAATGGTTTCTGGTCGGGCCCCGCCCAATGAGGCTTGAAGAAATATTCTACGCAGAGCTGAAACCGACTGCTCTTGAGTACTGGTAAACTGCTTACAGGATCTAATCCTGCCCAGGCAAAGTGGTGCGAGGCGGACAGGCCATGCATATAAACCCTATTGGTTTCATAGGGCGACAGGGCTTGATATGTCATTTCATCTCAATGTCGGATAAAAGTCCCACAAAATTGGAAGCAACGTCTCCAAAATAATCTATATAGTGTTGACGGGGACGTTAAACTTCAAATCAAATCAATCAAACAAACAAAAAATGGTTTCTGGCAAACACAGGTTTTTATAGGATGTGCAGGACGAAGGGGAGAAAGGTGGAGGAAAAAAAGGAAAAACGGGGCGGGAGTTGGGAGGAAGGAGGGAGAAATGGGGGAGATGGTGGTAAGGTATAGAAAGAGGGTAGAAAATGGGGGAGGGGGAGTGAGAAAAGGGTAGGAGGTAAGAGAGTAACACACAGTTCTTGCAAACAAGACAAGGAAATCCGTGATTTGACCCTGGGATAGAAATTTATGTTCAGACCCTGGTGTTCCGACCCAGAATCGAATATAATCGCAGTGGTTGAATACGACCTCGTATACGCCGTCGTAAAGGTTGACGTCACAGCACGATACGCTACGTCACTAAACATTCCTGCAGTGCCATCACAACATGGCGGACGTTGGTAAATCAAGTGACTGCAGCATTAAAAATCCGCGCTAAGAAATGGCAGGTATGCAAAATAAAGAACCCTATATGGATGTGAAGGCCGGATAGAAAAATCCGTTGAAAATTGTGGAGTTATGCAGGGGCGCTTCTAACGAGTACCCACAAATTATTAGAGCAGAAATAAGAAAAATAAGGTTTACCCCTGTAAACCCCAGTTTTACTATATAAAAGTGGAGTTAAGGGGGGGGGGTCAAAATTATATAGGCGTGTTCGTGATGGGGAGTAGGGAGAAATGGAAAGGAGATGGAAATAAGGGAGAGGGGAGAAAGGAAATGGAAAGGAAAGAAAGGTACCCGCTGTACACCCCTCACTTTTTTCGGTAAATACTATAATGCTTCTCTAATTCTTTATTGTTTTTCTCTTCGCTAGGTCTCAAATCACGTTACAATTTGCAAACATATTTATTCATAATATAAATTTTAAAAACCATAGATATATTTCCGCTTCCAAACGTGTGTGTGTGTGTGTGTGTGAATTCGGGTTTAACGTCCACACTTTTCCTGGGCAGGCTTATAGGTAAGCGGTTAACCAGTACAGTCCCAGTAAGCATTCTACATAAATCTACAGCGGGCCGTTAGCGGCCCGTCAGGGTAGCTGACGGGCCGCTAACGGCCCGCTGTAGATTTATGTAGAATGCTAGCAGGGGTGCACATTCTTTCGCCAGAAACTGACAACTGCCCTTCTTGAATCAGCAGAAGGGGGAGAATGACAGTAGAAAAGATTTCATGGTCAATCTCCACGAAAGAATGTTGCCGACCCCGGCGGGAATCGAACCTGCGTCCTCCAGATCACCAGTCAGACGCGCATCCGACTGAGCCACTGAGGCCGGCATAAAAATGTCACTACTGTGTAGAGCAAAGTACACGAGGCGAGTTCAATTAATTCGTAGAACTCGGTATTTTTCTATACAAGTCAAGATTTCTTTTTTTCATTTTTGTAAAACCTTTGTCAGTTGAATGATAACAGCCATTCAGTCAATACGTACACCAATACCCATAGGCAAAAATGGAAAGTCAGAATATTGAGTTCAGAGCAGTCATAAAATTCCATGCAAAGGCCAAAGAAATCGATCGGCGCATGGCTGATGTGTATGGTGATAGTAGCCCAAGGTATTCCACAGTGGCAAAGTGATCAGCAGAATTTAAGCATAGACTCCTAAGATGACCCAAGACCAGATCGCCCTGCTGACTGATGTTCAGCAGCCAGCAGCCAGATGATCGACCGTGTTGAGAGACTTGTGCTAAACAATCGCCGAATCAAAGTTGCCGAACTTGCTTCAAATTGAAATTCCATAAACTCCGGAGTTGAAGCCCCCCCCCCCCACACACACACACACACACAGTAGTTTTGCTACTGACCGCCCCAAGGTGGTCGCTCATTTACAGTGTCTTATTTGTTATTTGGCTTTTTGCCGTTTGTTCATGTTTCGTCTGTTTTTCTGTGCGCCTCCAGGTGGCTTCAGACGGCTGTGTTCTTAGAAAGTGCCTTTCCTGAGGGACCTTTTCTTTCTAGTTCAGAATGTGGTACTTCTAATGGAAGTGTCTACATAATAATCAATGAACATTTAGGCATGTCAGAAGTATCTGCCAGGTTTGTAACAGAAACCTGAACATGCAAGATCGTCAGCAAAGGGTGGAGGCAAGTCAAGAACTTCTGGAAGTGTACAATGCCAATCCAGAAGAATTTACACTCGTCTTGTAACAGGAGGCGAAACTTGGCTTCACGACAGGCACCCAGATACTAGAAATGAGTCCATGCAATGAAAGCGCCCTGGCTCAACCCCACCTAAGAAATTTCGTACCCAACCATCAGCCGGCAAGGTAATTGCCACGGTGTTTTCGGACTCCATAGGGATTATACTGATAGATTACAAGCCTGCTAGTACTTCAGTTAATATAGGAGAATACTATGTCAATGTCATTAAACGATTACGGGTTGCTATTAACCCATTTAGTACCAGAAACCCCAAAACGGGTACCCTGGCAAACAGTGCAGGCCCAAACCAGACGCCGCAGAACGCGGCGTCTGATCAGGGCCTCCACTGTTTACTAAAAGTTCAGTCATTTTTTGAATAAATTTTGATGAAAACACAACCTGACACCCCTAAATTTTGAAATGGACTCCTGTTATATATAAGGAGGAAGATTCCATTTGGTACAAAAAGGGTTAAAGAAAAACGAAGGGGAAAGCTAGCTGTTGGTGTCCTTCTTTTGCATGATAATGCCCCTGTGCATAAGTCCAGAGTTGCAAAAGCGGCTATTTGTGGGTGCAAGTTCGAGAAGTTAGATCACCTGCCATACTGTCCAGACCTGACCCCAAGTGATTATCATCTGTTTCGAAATTTGAAGTCCATGTCCTTGCGTGGAACGAGATTTCGGGACGATGATGAGCTCAAGGCTGCTACAGAGGCTTGGTTTGAGGACCAATTTCAAAGGCATAGACTGCTTTTATGCTTAAAAGAAAAGTTGACCAAATGCACTGAAGTAAAGGAGGAGTATATTGAAAAATAATGTTGAAACCATCTTCCAATCTGTGAGTTTAACCCATAGTTCTACGATCTTATTGAACTCCCCTCGTAACTGAAGGCGCATTTGATTCTTTTTCTACAAAATACAAATACGTACAAACACAGTAGCTAAGTCATGCGGTACCATGCACTGTGATAAAATGATGCAATATTTGCTGTGATACAGTATCACTTTTTTTTTTAAGAAGAGCATAATAAAAATACTTTTATTCCCATTTACCAAAGATGTGGCCTGCCAATGGGCAAATACAAAGTGCGAGAACCTTGTACCCATCACGTGAACAAGTCCGTGAAATGAACAACCCCTTACACCCCACTTTTTTTACAGAGAAAACCGGGGTTTACGGAGGTAAACATTATTTTTATGCCCCGGAATCTAAGAGATTCGGGGGCATATAGTTTTTGGTCTGTCTGTCTGTTTGTCTGGTTGTCTGTCTACAAAAACCTTAACATTGGGCATAACTTTTGAATGGTAATAGATAGAGCTTTCATATTTCACATGTGTATTCCTTATCACAAGACCATTCCAGTGGTACCATAATTTTGGATCTCGTGACCTTGAACTTGGCCTATTTTTTACAAAGTATTGCCGTTTGTCTGTCTACAAAAACCTTAACATTGGGCATAACTTTTGAATGGTAATAGATAGAGCTTTCATATTTCACATGTGTATACCTTATCACAAGACCTTTCAAGTGGTACCATAATTTTGGATCTCGTGACCTTGAACTTGACCTTTGACCTATTTTTTACAAATTTTTTAAAAACATTAACATTGGCCATAACTTTCGATTGGTAAGTGATAGGGCTTTCATATTTCACATGTGCATTCCTTGTCACAAGACCTTTCTAGTGGTACCATAATTTTTGACCTTGTGACCTTGACCGTGATGTTTGACCTACTTTTTAAAAACTTTAACATAGGCCATTACTTTCGATTGGTAAGTGGTAGGGCTTTCATATTTCACATGTGCACTCCTTGTCACTAGACCTTTCTAGTGGTACCATAATTTTTGACCTCGTGACCTTGACCTTGACATTTGACCTACTTTTATAAACTTTAACATTGGCCATAACTTTCGATTGGTAAGTAGTAGGGCTTTCATATTTCACACGTGCACTCCTTGTCACAAGACCTTTCTAGTGGTACCATAATTTTTGTCCATCCAGACACCCCCCCCCTTCAAGGTCAAGGTCACTGTGGCTATTTTAGAAAAACTTAGTCATCGCTCTAGCGCCAACATTTCTTTACTGATTTCAATATTACTTCACACAAATGTTCCTTATGACAATACCTCGAGCGATTTCGACTTTCAAGGTCATGACCTCAAGGTCAAGGTCAATGTGTCTATTTTTAGAAAAACTTTGTAATCGCACTAGCGCCTACATTTTTTCACCAATGTCAATATAACTTCACACAAATGTTCCTTATAAAAATATCTTGAGCGAATTCGACTTTCAAGGTCATGGCCTAAAGGTCAAGGTCACTGAGGCTATTATTAGAAAAACTTTGTCATCGCTCTAGCGCTTACATTTCTATACCGGTTTCAATATAACTTCACACAAATGTTCCTTATGACAAAATCTCTAACGAGTTTCACTTTCAAGGTCAAGGTCACTGTGGCTATTTTTAGAAAAACTTTGTCATCGCTCTAGCGACTACATTTCTTCACTGATTTCAATATAACTTCACACAAATGTTCCTTATGACAATACCTCGCCTGAGTTCCACTTTCAAGGTCAAGGTCACTGTGGCTATTTTTAGAAAAACTTTGTCATTGCTCTAGCGCTTACATTTTTTCACCAATTTCAATATAACTTCACACAAATGTTCCTTATGACAATATCTCTAGCGAGTCCCACTTTCAAGGTCAAGGTCACTGTGACTATTTTTAGAAAAACTTTGTCATCGCTCTAGCGCCTACATTTCTTCACCGATTTCAATATAACTTCACACAAATGTTCATTATGACAATATCTCAAGCGATTTCAACTTTCAAGGTCAAGGTCACTGTGGCTATTTTTAGAAAAACTTTGTCATCGCTCTAGCGACTACATTTCTTCACCTATTTCAATAGAACTTCGCACAAATGTTCCTTATGACAATATCTCTAGCGAGTTCGACTTTCAAGGTCAAGGTCACTGTGGCTATTTTTAGAAAAACTTTGTCATCGCTCTAGCACTTACATTTCTTCACCGATTTCAATATAACTTCACACAAACGTTCCTTATCACAATATCTCAAGCGATTTCGACTTTCAAGGTCAAGGTCACTGTGGATATTTCGAAAAAAACTTTGTCATCGCTCTAGCGACTACATTTCTTCACTGATTTCAATATAACTTCACACAAATGTTCCTTATGACAATACCTCGAGCGAGTTCGACTTTCAAGGTCAAGGTCACTGTGGCTATTTTTAGAAAAACTTTGTCATTGCTCTAGCGCTTACATTTTTTTTCACCAATTTCAATATAATTTCACATAAATGTTCTTTATGACAATATCTCGAGTGATTTTGACTTTCAAGATCAAGGTCACTGTGGCTATTTTTAGAAAAAACTTTGCCATTGCTCTAGCACCTACATTTATTGATGGATTTTAATAGAACTTCATACAAATGTTTCTTATGATGACATCTCGAGTTGCTTTGACTTTCAAGGTCATGACATCAAGGTTAAGGTCACTGTGGCTATTTTTAGAAAAACTTTGTCATCGCTCTACCGCTTACATTTATTAACAGATTTTAATATAACTTCGCACAAAAGATGCTTATGATAATATCTTGAGCAAGATCTACTTTCGCGGTCAAGGTCACTATGGCTATTTTTAGAGAAACATTGTCATCACTCTAGTTTAACCTCGTTACCTTGATGTTTGACCTTTTTTTTTAATTTAACATTGGCCATAACTTTCAATTGGTAAGTGATAGGGCTTTCATATTTCACATGTGCATACTATGTCACAAGACCTTTTCAACAATCCCATAATTTTTTACCTTGTGACCTTGACCTACTTTTTAAGACTTGAACATTGGCCATACCTTTTGATTGCTTAGTGATACTGCTTTCATATTTAACATGCGCTGTCCGGGGGCATCAGTGTTTCACAAACACATCTTGTTCATTTTTTACTCCAAGACATAGGTTGTGGGTACTCGTTAGAACCGCCTCAATGATGCAGTTCGAACGAGCACCCACAACCGATGTTTGCAGTATCAATAAGAACAAGAGGGCCCAATGGCCCTATATCCCTCGCCTGTGTACCAGCAAATCATTAGTGTAGGAGACCACTTGACATTGCTATATACTAAATATCTAAGCTCAGGCAAAGCGGTGTCCATGCTTATAAACCCTACTGGTTTCATTGGGCAACAGGGCTTGAGATGTAATTTCATCTCAATGTCGGGTAAAAGTCCCACAAAATTGGAAGAGACATCTCCAAAATGACCTATACAGTGTTGACAGGGATGTAAAACCTCAAATCAAACAAAATCAGTGTCTTATGGTTTTGGAGAAAAAGATTTTTTTTTTAATTTTTTTTTCCAGTAAAGTCTATAGGAGCTAATGAGCCCTGGGGCTTGGCCAATTTTGACCCAAAGGGCATGGTTGGCAGGATTTATGTAGGCGACCAAGTATAGTGTTGCTATACACTAAATATCTAAGGTATGTACTTCATGGTTTCAAAGGATTTTGAAGCTTTTTTTCCATTATAAGTTTGTTGGAGTTAAGGGGACACAGGATTTGGACCCCAAGACATGAATGGCAGGATTCATGTAGGCGACCACTCGACATTGCTACATGCTAAATACTTAAGCTCTGGGACTTATGGTTTCAGAGAAGAAGATTTTTGAAGATTTTTTTCCCACATTTTAAGTTTTTTTTGTTTTTTGTTTTCATTATACGGGCCCTGTGGTTTCAGAGGAGAAGATTTTTGAAGTTTCTCCAATTGTAAGTCTATGAAAGCTAAAGACCCCTGGGGTGTGGCCAATTTGGATCCCAGGGGCATAACTGGCAGGATTTATGTAGGTGGCCACTTGACGTTGCTACATACTAAAAATCTAAGCTCTGGGCCTTATGGTTTCATAGAAGAAGATTGTTTAAGTTTTTTTTCCATTATTAGTCTATTGGAGGTGATGAGCTCAGGCGTGGCCAATTTTGACCCCAGGGGCAGGGTAAGCAGGATTTATGTAGCTGGCTATTTAATGTTGCTAGACACTAAATATCTAAGTTCTGTGCTTCACAGTTTCTGAGAAGAAGATTTTTGAAGCTTTTTTCCATTATGAGTCTATGGGAGCTAAGGGGCCCCGGGGCGTGGCCCATTTGGACCCCAGGGGCATGATTAGCAGGAAATATGTAGGAGACCACTTGCAGTTGCTACATGCTAAATATCTAAGCTCTGGGCTCTGTGTTTTCAGAGAAGAAGATTTTTGAAGCTTTTTTTCCATTATGCGTCTATGGGAGCTATGGGGGTCCCAGGGTGTGGCCCATTTGGACCCCAGGGGCATGATTGGCAGGATTTATGTAGGTGACCACTTGTCATTGCTACATGCTAAATATCTAAGCTCTGGGCCCTGTGGTTTCAGAGAAGAAGATTTTTGAAGCTTTTTTCCATTATGAGTCTATAGGAGCTAAAGGGCCCCGGGGCGTGGCCCATTTGGACCCCAGGGGCATGATTGGCAGGAATTATGTATGTGACCACTTGCCGTTGCTACATGCTAAATATCTAAGCTCTGGGCCCTGTGGTTTCAGAAGAGAAGATTTTTGAAGCTTTTTTTTCCATTATGAGTCTATAGGAGCTAACTGGCCCAGGGGCGTGGCCCTTTTGGACCCCAGGGCATGATTGGCAGGAATTTTGTAGGTGACCACTTGCCGTTGCTACGTGCTAAATATCTAAGCTCTGGGCGCTGTGGTTTCCGAGAAGAAGATTTTTGAAGTTTTTTTTCCATTATGAGTCTATGGGATTGAAGGGGCCCCGGGGCATGGCCCATTTGGAACCCAGGGGCATGATTGGCAGAAATCATGTAGCTGACCAATTGGTGTTCCTACATGCTAAATATCTAAACTCTCGGTCCTGTGGTTTCAGAGAAGAAGATTTTTGAAGCTTTTTTACCACTATGAGTCTATAGGAGCTAAAGGGCCCTGGGGCGTGACCCATTTGGAACCTAGGAACATGATTGGCAGGATTTATGTAGGTGACCACTTGCCCTTGCTACATGCCAAATATCTCAGCTCTGGGCCCTTTGGTTTCAGAGAAGAAGATTTTTGAAGCTTTTTTCCATTATGAGTCTATAGGAGCTAAACGGCCCTGGGGCGTGGCCCGTTTGGACCCCAGGGGCATGATTGGCAGGAATTATGAATTATGTATGTGACCACTTGCCGTTGCTACATGCTAAATATCTAAGCTCTGGGCCCTGTGGTTTCCGAGAAGAAGATTTTGAAACTTTTTCTTCCATTGTGAGTCTATGGCCCATTTGGACCCCAGGGGCATGATTGGTAGGAATTATGTAGGTGACCACTTGCCATTGCTACATGCCAAATATCGCAGCTCTGGGCCCTGTGGTTTCAGAGAAGAAGATTTTTGAAGCTTTTTTCCATTATGAATCTATAGGAGCTAAATATCTAAGCTCTGGGTGCTGTGGTTTCCGAGAAGAAGATTTTTGAAGCTTTTTGTTCCATTGTGAGTCTATGGGAGCGAAGGGGCCCTGGGGCGTGGCCAATGTGGACCCCAGGGGCATGATTGGCAGGAATTATGTAGGTGACCACTGGCCGTTGCTACATGCTAAATATCTTAGCTCTGGGCCCTGTGGTTTCCGAGAAGAAGATTTTTGAAGCTTTTTGTTCCATTATGAGTCTATGGGAGCGAAGGGGCCCCAGGGCGTCGCCCATTTGGACCCCATGGGCATGATTGGCAGGAATTATGTAGGTGACCACTTGCCGTTGCTACATGCCAAATATCGCAGCTCTGGGCCCTGTGGTTTCAGAGAAGAAGATTTTTGAAGCTTTTTTCCATTATGAGTCTATAGGAGCTAAAGGGCCCTGGGGCGTGGCCGTTTGGAAATCAGGGGCATGATTGGCAGGAATTATGTAGGTGACCACTTGCCCTTGCTATAGGCTAAATATCTAAGCTCTGGGTCCTGTGGTTTCCGAAAAGAAGATTTTTGAAGGTTTTTGTTCCATTGTGAGTCTATGGGAGCGAAGGGGCCTTGGGGCGTGGCCAATGTGGACCCTAGGGGCATGATTGGCAGGAATTATGTAGGTGACCACTGGCCGTTGCTACATGCTAAATATCCAAGCTCTGGGCCCTGTGGTTTCAGAGAAGAAGATATTTTAATTTTTTCCCATTGTAAGTCTATGGGAGCTGTATGTTGCCATAGCAACCAGAATTCCAATCTGATCAGCCCAAAAACCTAATGCAGCCTTTCCCCCTACCTGGTGATGCTTCTCATGAAATTTGATCAAGATTGACCATGGGTATTAGAGATATACTTATTTGAAATTGTTTACGGACGCACGGACGGACGCACGCACGCACGGACGGACGCACGCACGCACGGACGGACGCACGCACGCACGCACGACGGACAAAAAGTGACCACAAAAGCTCACCTTGTCACTACGTGACAGGTGAGCTAAAAATGTCATGGATTTTCATCAGAATAGTAGCCATTTTGGAGATGGGAAAAAATGCACTACTTCGCACGGGTGTGTTATCATAATGCGCAGAAGTGTCAGTTGGCTTAATACATGGAACCTCATAAGTCAACATTCTTTCTTTCAAGTAGGTGACTGGGTCGATAAAGCAATGATGCTTATTAACCAATTTAGTACCGGAAACCCCTAAACGGGTACCAGGGCAAACAATGCAGGCACAGATCAGACGCCGCTTCTCCACTTAAACTACTTGGCTGATTGAAACCAAATTACATGTGGCGCCTCTGTAGGAAGGAGTAACGAAAGTTTGTTCATAAGTACATGACCAATATGGCCGCCATTCCCATATATGGTAAAAAAATTCTTCTCATAACCTTATGGCCGGTGGTCTTGTAATTTGAAATGCAGCATTGGGTACTCGGGGCCATACGGAAAGTTGTCCAAATAATGGCCTTTGATTGACCTTGACCGGTTTTACGTCAAGGCCAAATTTGGTCACTTAGACATTTGTATCGAAAAAGGTAAAACAATGGAGTTTACTGATTGCACGGTAACCTGTCGCATCACAAATATTATTTGCAGCCAGCTGAATGGAAGTTAATCAGTACCAAATGTCAATGACATTACTGACCTTTGCCTTGGATGGTTCAGATTTAGTATTTTTATCTTCTTCTCCATTTATACTCCTGGGTTGACTGAAACCAAATTACGTCTCTCACCGCCGTGGGTTCGAGCCTCGCTCGGGTCACGTGTGAGACGCCAAGTTCTGCAACGGAAGGTCAGGTGGTTGTTCTCCGGGTACTCCGGTTTTCGCCCACCTATGATTAACGATCGGCTCGATATGAGTGAAATAATCTTGAAAGGGCCGTAAAACCCAAAAAAAAAAAAAAAAAAAAAAATTACATACGGAGCCTCAATAGGAAGGGGGAATAAGGACTGGGTCACATGACCAATATGGCAACAATGCCCATATATGGTAAAAACCTTTAAAATATTCTCCTCTGGAACCCAATGACCAATGACCTTCTGCCTTTGTAAATGACATTAGGAAATTGGGTCCTACCAAGTTTATTCAAATAGTGACCTTTGGTTGACCTTGACCTGTTTTACATCAAGGTAAAATTCGATCATTTAGACATTTGTGTGGAAAAAGGCTATACAGCGGATTTTTGTGAATCTATTATAGCCTGTGGCATCAGAATTGATATTTGCAATCAGATGAATGGAGGTTTATCGATTCCAAAGGTCAATATCATTTAATGACTTATGTCCTGGATGACTTAGTTTCAGTATTCTTATTTTCTTCTCCACTGAAACTACTGTGCTTATTGATACCAAATAACATGAAGAGCCTCCTTGGTTCTATCTTAAGCTCTGGTGGCCATCATGTTCATCAGTGCAAACCATTTCAGCTATTTCGGTATAGGGTCACCTAAGCAGCATTCCTGTAAAATTTAAATGATATTGGACCAAATGTGTAGGAAAGTTGCCATACAAACGTTTACCTATTTTTGCCCTGGTGGCCATTTTGTTCATCAAATCAAAACCGTTTTAGCTATTTTGGTAGAGGATCACCCACACAATATTCCTATTAAGTTTGATTTGAATAGGCCGAGGGGTACAGGAGGAATTCTCATTCAAAGTTTCAGTACCTTTTTTTTAGCTCGGGGGGCATCTTGTCCATCGCAGTGGAACGATTTCAGCTATTTTGGTAGGGAGCCACCTGGGTAACATTCCTGTGAAGTTTGAATTCAATTGGACCAAGGGTTTAGGAGGAGTTCGTATTTCAGGCAAATTGTTGACGACGGACGACGCGCGACGGACTTTCACTGTTCACAATAGCTCATCATGCTCGGCTGAGTTATAACCTACTTCTGCAGTGGGAAAAGTACATTGTGCTCGCTACAGTTGCGGTATTTGCATGTCATTAATTTCATTAGATCAATAAATCAACACGACCGCCACCATTCTAAGAAATAACCGGAAGTCACGTGATAATACACGACGCGTTTAATTTAAAATTGTGCTCATGTTAACCCTTTCCCACTCAAATACGTTTTTTACGTGTCTGAAACCCACCCTCCCCTATTCTGAGTCTCAGGACGACCTAAAATCTACATTTCCCATCCCTGGACAGCTATGTTTGAATTTTGAATACTTTGAATAAATGAATTAATAATATTATTTGTTTCTTTATTTTCAGCCTGAACAGCTGACTACCTAAGCCATATGCGAATCCTGACCTTAAATTACAAGTGTAAATTGTGCATACTGTACTCAGCATCATATAAATAAATATAATACCATACGAAGTCGTAATTAGTGATGTTTCACACTTTACATACGAGGGTAGGCTGAAACGTTCTGAGCCTGACCAAGAAGCAGGCATCGAACAGCCATGAAATTTTGTATTCATTAAATCCAAACCTTTATTACTTGATTTGACTCAAATGAGTTCAAGTTTACCTGCAATAACGTAAAAATTCTAGAATTTGAAAATTGATACTAGGTAAAGTAGAAGTAAAACAAAGATCAGGGATCGATACAATTAACTTACTCCACCCATCAAAGACACCAAAGGAAAAGAAACACAAACATTAAGCGACCAGACCATAATGAAAACCTAAACAAAGGAAGGTCATAAGGACAGTTACTTTCCCCACAAAATGGCCATATGGCCATCCAAAATAAAAAGACACAAGTGATACACACAGTAAGTAACAAACAACACCATAAATAAACCGCCACAGAAGAACCGCCTTGGAACGGTCATTGGAATGATTTCCACTGGGGGGGCTTAAATCGATTTTACGTGGCCACAATCCTCGCCCTTACTTCCGTCGCGATTTGGACAAATAGTTTGTTCAGTCCGCATGAAGGCCTCCTAACTCATCAGTGCCAAGCACGTTTTTGAGAAAATGGACAAAATCCGGCATCGTGGTGTCATCAAGTACCTCCATAAAAAGGGGTTAGCTCCTAAGGACATTCATGCCGATATGGTTGCTACATTAGTGGATGATGATCCTTCGGAAGCCAACCGTGAAAAGGTGGGCAGCAAATTTTAAGATGGGCAAGGACAGCCTTGAAGATGATGACCGGTGTGGACGACCCACAACGGCAACAACTGAGGAAACCATCAGCCAAGTGCACAGGGCCGTGATGGATGACAGGCGTTTAACTGTGAATCAGTTCGCTAACACTGTTGGCATCTCCCGTGAACGAGTAGAGAACATTCTACACAGTGAATTAGGAATGTCGAAGGTTTCCGCCAGATGGGTGCCACGGCTTTTGACGCCTGACCAAAAGTTGGCCAGACTAAACCTGTCACAAGCCAACTTGGCTATTTTTGAAGCAGACCAAGATGGTTTTCGTGACCGTTTTGTCACTCAGGATGAGTGTTGGGTTCATCACTTTGAGCCAGAGACCAAAAGACAATCCATGCAATGGAAGCTACCTGGCTCACCCCCTCCAAAGAAGGCAAGGGTCGTCTCCTCTGCAGGGAAGGTGAGGGCATCAGTGTTATGGGATGCCAAGGGTATAATATTCATAGATTACCTTCAAAAGGGCAGAACAATTAATGGGGAGTATTATGCAGATCTGCTAAAACAATTGCGAAAAGCAATTAAGGCTAAACGACCCGGAAAATTGACAAAAGGGGTCTTGTTCCATCAGGACAATGCGCCTGCTCATAAATCGGTTGTCGCAATGGCTGCTGTGCATGACTGTGGCTTCACACTTGTCAATCACCCTCCGTATTCACCTGATCTAGCTCCATCAGATTATTTCCTGTTTCCAAACATGAAAAAGCACTTGGCTGCGCAGCATTATCGGTCAGACGAGGAGGTGATAGCTGCTGTGGAGGAGTTTTTCAGGGACCAAGATGAGACCTTCTATACCACTGGGATCCAAGGACTCCAGCATCGCTGGAGGAAGTGTGTGGACAGGAAGGGAAACTATGTTGAAAAATAAGGCACTTTCAGCATGGACAAACCATTGGATCTTGGTCAGGCTCAGAACTTTTCAGCCTACCCTCGTATAATAAGACCGACAGTAGAATTTCTATTAACATAAAGATAAACTAAGTCACTCGAATAAGTTAAATAAACTGCAACACAAACAAAGCTATGGTGTATATAGAGGATCTTCGATAAGTGTTCGTGTATTATTTAGCATTGGGCCGAGCATTGTATATTTTACCTCAGCGAATTTAATGTTTTATAGCCGTCTAACAGCTTAGGCCATACGGAGACGGGTTTTCACTTTAAAGACTCAATACATTTAATAATAAATGAGTACGAATTCAAGATTCTATTTGAGCCAGCGCATGACAAAACCAACAATAAGACATGTGCGTCCATGGAAGACTCAGATCAGCCTGCGCTTCCGCGCAGTCTTATCAGAGTCTTCATTGTGCGTTCTAAGGATAGTTAAGGGCCCAATGCTACTTCATGTAGCAAGAAAAGTCTCTGGTTAGACTATATGGATGCGCCGGCTGATCTGAGTCTTCGATGAGCGCACGCCTATTTGCAGGTTTTTATCGTGCGCTTGCCAATTTGTCATATGGGCCCCGTCAAGCGATTTTGATACTTATCACCTATGCGAGCAGCAAAGGTTCAGGCAAGCCTGCGCATCCGCGCAGTCTCGCCAGAACCTTCGCTGCTCGCTCATACAAGCAGTGAGTGAGTGAGTTTTAGTTTTACGACCCACCAACAGCTAAGGTCATACGGAGACGGAACCTCGGTTTAAAGACTTATCCGAAAGTCTGGAGAAGCCCGGGATCGATCCTGCGATCCCTGAATTACAAGGCGAGTAGCGTAACTATTGCACCACGGAGGCTTCTCATACAAGCAGTGAATCAAGAGGAACCTTCAGACAGAAAGCCATATCCCTGGCTCCTCTGAATGGCTCGGCATGCGCAGTTAAAATGTGTCATGACGGAATGCTCGAAGACACAAATTCGCTTGGCGGGGCTCATATGAAATTTCTGGTGTTTTCAACATATTTGGTATTCATCTCGTAAGAAAAGGAAAAGTTCTTTTTATTTTTATATGTGACTTTGGCGATGTTCTGTAATTGAACAGCTGTTTAGCAACACGCTTCGCATTCGTTAAAATTTCTGGTGTTTTCAAAACACTCAATCAAATATGTTTTCAACACATTCATGTAGGGGACCAAGGGAGTGTAATAAATTACCTAGGGATTTAAGATCTATTCATTCACTTGTTTGATAACTACGTCCTGGTTTTGATATTAATGGAAGAAACATCCGCACTTCTTCTGCGTTTATTCACCATAATTTATAATCATTATAAAAACATGCCCATTAAAATAAATCGGTTAAATTTTATCGACACAAATGAAGTTTGTCTGACAAAAATCCTGATATCGTTAGTATTTCTGCTCAAAACATATATTGTGGGTATATATATATATATAGTGCCGCTTTTGAGGTAATTTGTTCTCTACGCTCACAAATTACCCCAAAAAACGGCACTATCTATATATATATAGACACATATATATTTTACCGCAGTACATACTGCGGTAATACCGCAGAACAACAACTAACACACTATAGACACGTCATACCACATATATTCTGCACCGCAGAACAACAACTAACACTCTATCCTATTCACAGTATGTTATCACTATTTGTTGAAACAATCGATTGAAGATTACGCTGTAATCGGTGATATATTTGTCTATACATATATATCAAAGACAATTACGCGTAATCCATTTTGTTGAGACTTTTTATTCATGATTACGCGTAATCCATTTTGTTCATTGAGAAAATAAAAGTACTCACCTTTAGAGACAGAGATGCGCAGAACAAAAAAAAAAAAAAACAACACTGACTACACAGTTTCAATATGCAATAATCTCTTAACTTCATCATTATACGGCTTCACCAATTCATAATATCGATGTTTTAATCTCTCTTTTTGCGCTCCACAAGGAACACATATTTGATATTTAGCACAAGTTCCTTTTCCACATTTCAAACAGGGTTTAACTTTACTTTTTTTCATTAGATAATTATGCAGTTTGCAATATTTTGAATTTTTGGTCGCTTTTGAATGACTTTGTTCGTGATTACCAATTTTCAAGAATGTGCATTCCATTTTTTTACTTATATTTTATATTTTTAAAAAAAAAAAAAAATATTTTATTAAAGAAAAAATAAAAATGGTAAAAAGAATGAGTAACAAAGATGTACAATATATATTAAATCTTCATCGTGATGGAGTTATTAACGATGAACAATTGCGTAAAATGGTTGATGCTCTTAAAGAGCCTCCACAACAAACTTCTACGTTGGAAAATCTGCGTAAAAGACGTAGAGATAAAAAGATAAGAAAACGACAGCAACAAAATGCTGTTAAAACAAGTGAAAAAATTAATGATGAAGATATAGATGATGATACTAAAGAAGAGAAAAATGCTCTGAAACTGGTTGATAAACCATTATGCAATTACTTCAAAGCGTATGAAATAGATGCTCATAAATATAAAGACCCAAATATTTTGTTTAATGAAAAAAAATCTGTCATTATAGATAAAATTAATGAAGACATTAAAGAATACAATGGCATTAAATTTTCAATTGGATTATCTATAAAGTTCTTTAAAGATGAACTTAATGGTGAAAGAAAAGAAGTTATCGGTGCAGGACACGGAGAACAATGTGCAGTTCTTGATGGAAATAATTTAGATGAATATTATGATAAACAAACGTCTTATACAAACATGGATTGAAAAATTCACAAATACTGCAACAAATTTAGAAATTGACCATTGTATCAAACTTTATCTTAACATAGCAAAATATGAACCACTCAAAGGTTCTTCGTATATTTCTCTTCCAAGTGTAATAGCAAATAAAAAAGCAATAATTAATTTATCAAATGATGATGATAGATGTTTAGAATGGCATATACTTGCTTCTAAATACCCAAACAAAAACAATCCAAGTAAGTTATCAAGTTATCGTAAATATTTAGGCACATTAAATATGGAAGGAATAGACTTCCCCACACCAATCTCACAAATACCAAAAGTTGAGAAACAAAACAATATAGCAATCAATGTTTATGGATACACATTAACAAAAAAGACAGAGAAACTTACTATATTTCCATATCATATTTCAAATCAACCAAATGATAAAGAACGAATTAATCTGCTTTTGATAACTGAAGATGTTGAAGAGGAAATTGATGATAGTGAAGAAGAAATGATAGATGAAGATTATAATCCTGATGACTATCCTCCTGATGAGCCAAAAACAGAAACAAAATATCACTACTGTTTTATTAAAAACCTTAATAGATTACTTTACAATCAGAACAATAAACACAAACATAAAACACATTTCTGTGATAGATGTCTTCACGGTTTTTCAAGAGAAGACCTACTAATCAAACACAAAGAAGACTGTGAAGGCATAAATAAATCTCCAATGCGAATAGAAATGCCATCAAAAGGTCTTATCAAGTTTAAAAACCATCAAAATCAAATGCCCGTTCCATATGTTATCTATGCTGACTTTGAAAGCACAATCAAACCCAAATCACAACAAAAAGGAGACAAATCAGAAATAACAAGCGAACACGAAGCGTGTGGATTCGGTTATCAAGTTGTTAGATATGATGGTAAAGCTGAAGAACCGGTAATCTACAGAGGTGAAGATACAGCTGAAATTTTTTTTTTAAATCACTTAGAATGCGAAGTAGAAAATATTAACAACGTTTTCAAGCATCCTGAAAAAATAATAATGACAGAACAGAACATACAAGATTATGAAGAGGCTACTCATTGCTGGATATGTGAAAATCCAATTGACAATGAAAAAAATCCAAAAGTAAAAGACCACTGTCATTTCACTGGAGAATACAGAGGACCAGCACATAAATCTTGTAATCTCAAACTTGCAATCAAACCAAATAAAACCAAAATTCCAGTTATCTTCCACAACTTAAAAGGTTATGATAGTCATCTAATAATGCAGAAAATACACAAAACAAGTGGAAACATTACTTGTATTGCAAATAATTCAGAGAAATTCATCTCATTCAACATTGGACAGCTAAAATTCTTAGACAGTTTTCAATTTATGGCTTCCTCTCTTGAAAAGTTAGTAGATGGAGCAATTGGTGTAAGTACAGAATGTGAAAAATGTAAAGATACAGAAGAAATAAACATCAATGAAAATTGGTTATCAACAGCAAAATGTAAAAAATGCCACAATACAAGATATGAACAACTCAACAAATCAGACTTACCATTAACTGTAAAACATACAACTGACTCACATCTTCTTGCTCGTAAAGGTATCTATCCATACGAATATATTAACAGTCAAGAAAGATTCAATGAAACTGAACTACCACCAATAGACAAATTCTACAGTTCTCTAACAGATGAAAGTATCAAACAAAAAGACTATGAACACGCTCAAAAAGTATGGAAACAATTTAACTGTAAAACACTTGGTGATTATCATGATTTATATCTCAAAACAGATGTTCTCTTACTTGCAGATGTTTATCAAAAGTTTAGAGAAACCTGTATGAATAACTATAAACTTGACCCTCTACATTACTACACTGCACCTGGTCTATCTTGGGATGCTCTTCTAAAATACACAAAAATAGAATTACAACTTTTATCAGATTTGGATATGCATCTTTTCATTGAAAAAGGAATGAGAGGTGGAATAAGTATGGTTTCTAAAAGACACGCCAAAGCAAACAATAAATATGTAGCAGATTATAATCCAGATGAAGAAGACAATTACATAATGTATTTAGATGAAAATAATTTATATGGTCATTCAACGAGCCAACCACTTCCATATAGTGGTTTCAAATGGATAACTAATAAAGATTATTAGTTAACGAAGGCCAAGACAAGCTTCCTACGCTATACTGGTTACCAAAACTTCATAAAAAACCTTACAAAGCACGGTTTATTGCAAATTCTAGTTCTTGCACTACCACTGAACTTTCTAAATTATTAACTTCCTGTCTTACTGCTATTAAAACGCATGTAATTAAATATTGTGATAAAGTCTTTGAAAGATCAGGAAGAAATCTGTTTTGGTCTATAAAAAATTCGAACGAGGTTTTAAATAAATTGAAATCTAGACAGTATCGTGCTTCTAGTCTGTCTACCTACGATTTTTCCACTCTTTACACTACACTTCCTCATAATCTTATAAAAGAAAAGCTTAATGATTTAATTGAATGGGCTTTTCACAGAGAAGATTCTCTCTATCTTGCATGTAATGTCAGAAATGCATTTTTCACTTCTAAAGAGCATAAGAATTATACACTTTGGTCATGTCAGAAAGTGTGTGATGCCCTCACCTTTCTACTTGACAATATTTATATTAGATTCGGTACTAAGTTATTTAGACAAATTGTGGGTATTCCGATGGGTACTAATTGCGCACCTCTTGTGGCTGATCTGTTCTTGTATTGTTATGAAAGAGACTTCATTTTGTCGCTTTCCATTGATAACCAATCTGAAATTATTGAAGCTTTTAGCTCTACTTCTAGATATTTAGATGATTTATTAAATATTGATAATACCTATTTTGATGGTTTGATCAGTCAGATTTACCCCCTAGAACTTCAGTTAAATAAAGCAAATTCTTCTGATACCGAGGCCCCGTTTCTGGATTTACATCTATCTATTGTAGATGGATTTGTTTCGTGCAAAATTTATGATAAACGCGATGACTTTGATTTTGAGATTGTAAATTTTCCTTTTTTGGATGGTGATGTTCCTCGTGCGCCATCCTATGGCGTTTATATTTCGCAATTAATTCGATTTGCTAGAGTGTGTAGTCATGTAACTGACTTCAACACTCGTAATAAATTATTAACGGCTAAACTCCTTAATCAGGGTTATCGGTACCATAAACTACGCAAAGCCTTTTCAAAATTTTATAGACGCCATTCTGATTTAATTTCAAAATTCAATATTGGACTTAAATCTCTTCTGCAACAAGGTCTATCGGAACCCGAATTTTATGGTGACTTAGTATATAAATTCAGAAAAATATATAACCGCAATGACTTCAGCACCCAATTTCGTAAAATCATTCTTCGATATAAAAAGATACGGTACAACATGGATATTATACGACAGACTGCATGCATGGTAGTTAACCCAATCACGGTTGGCAACTTTGCTTCCCTCTTTAATTGCACGCCGGTGGGTCAGGCCTCAGATTCTATGACGGCTCCAACGTAAAGGCTTATTGAAAATTAAAGAGATAATGTTGGTTGGTGCCTGATGCTCTGTCTCTGGTCGGGCTCATCGGAGTCTAACTGTTGGTTTTCTTTTGCTCCAGCATTTCAGTGGTTTCTTGCTGTCGAGTCCTCACCGTTGTCTCACCTCTGTGGTTCTTTGATTTCTGTGTTCACGGAGATGTTGCACTGATGAGTTAGGAGGCCTTCATGCGGACTGAACAAATTATTTGTCTAAATCGCGACGGAAGTAAGGGCGAGGATTGTGGCCACGTAAAATCGATTTAAGCCCCCCAGTGGAAATCTTCCACTGACCGTTCCAAGGCGGCTCTTCTGTGGCGATTTATTTATGTTGTTGTTTGTTACTTACTGTGTGTATCACTTGTGTCTTTTAATTTTGGATGGCCATATGGCCATTTTGTGGGAAAGTAACTGTCCATATGGCCTTCCTTTGTTTAGGTTTCCATTATGGTCTGGTCGCTTAATGTTTGTATTTCTTTCCCTTTGGTGTCTTTTATGGATGGAGTAAGTTAATTGTATCAATTCCTGATCTTTGTTTTACTTCTACTTTTAATAGATGGAGAACTTCAACCACTAAAAAAAGGTAGAGGAAGAATATATGAAGTAGATTTAGAATATCCAAAACATTTACATAAACTACATAATGACTATCCACTTGCACCTGAAAAATTAGCCATTAAAAAAGAATGGTTATCCGACTATCAAAATGAACTAATTGAAAATAGTATGTTAAAAACAGAAAAACTTGTCCCCAATCTAATGGATGAGAAGAAATATGTAGTACATTACAAGAACTTGAGACTATACAAACAACTTGGTATGAAAATAACAAAAATACACAGAATATTAGAATTTGATGAGAAACCTTGGATGGAACCTTACATACGTCTGAATACAGAATTACGTAAAAAAGCAAAGACTACATTTGAAAAAGATTTCTTTAAACTTATGAACAACTCAGTATTTGGCAAAACAATGGAAAACATACGTAAAAGAGTTGATATTAAATTAGTCAAAACAGATGGCAGTGAAAATGAAAAAATCCGCAAGATAATAGCCAAACCAAATTTCAATCGTAGAGTAAAGTTCTCTGATGAGTTATCTGCCATTCAAGTGAATAAAACAAGATTAACTCTAAATAAACAAATATATGTTGGCTTCTATGTTTTAGATTTATCAAAACATCTTATGTATGATTGGTATTATAATACATTGAAAAAGAAGTATGGTGATAACTGCACCTTGTTATACACCGATACTGATAGTTTATTAGTAGCCATTAAAACTGAAGATGCTTACAAAGATATGTCTGAAATGAAAGATGAATACGATTTCTCTGATTATCCAAAAGAACATCCACTATACGATGAAACAAACAAGAAGGTCATAGGTAAGATGAAGGATGAATGTGCTGGTGTTTCAATATCAGAATATATTGGTCTTCGTCCTAAATTATATTCAGTATTAAGAGCAGATGAACAAGTCATCAAAAAAGCGAAAGGAACAAAAAAATATGTAATCAAAAAACAAATCAATTTTGAAAACTACAGAGATGCATTATTCAACAAAAAGAAATACACACACTCAATGAACATGCTACGCTCAATGCATCACAACATATATGGATTAAAAGTAAATAAGACTACACTTTCTCCTTTAGACACAAAAAGATACATAGCACCAGATGGAATCACGACATACGCGTATGGGTATCAGCCGGAACAATAAGTAATTCCTCTTTGACAAACCCTCTCTTAGGTGCAGGAGATTTCAAATAATAAACTCTTATTCCCTGCGTTATAATATGATAGTCAATCTTATGAATATCAACAGACCATACTGGGTCAGTAGCCCTTCTCTTTCCACCACCTTCTAATTCTCCAGGTTGATACAAATATCTAACATTTGCATAAGGACAAATTTCAGCATCAACTTTTCTTGTTATAATTGGAGGAGGTTTTTTCGTCTCCTTATTTAATGCTTTAATAACATCAGATAATCTCTTAACCCATTCTCTGTTTCTTTTTTTAGTATCAATCTCTTTAGCATACTGATAACCAAACAATCTTTCTGCTAAGGTTCTATTAAATCTTTCTACTATTCCTTGGTCTCTGTGTATTTCTTTTCTACCTCTTCTTATTTTGGTATTATGCTTTTCCATCAAAGTTGAAACGGAACTCATAAATTCTCTACCAGGGTCAACTTGCAATAGTTTAGGATACTTCAAATGTCTTTTATAAATCTTCTCAAATGCATTTGCAACTTCTTTACTATCTTTCGACGTCAAAGGTTCGGCTTCTTTATATCTTGTTCCAATATCAACCACTGTTAATGCATACTTGTATGTTTTTCTACCAATAGTATCGTGAGGTAAAAACAACAAATCAGCCTGATGAACTTCATTCTCTGCAGACACATCAAATTTTGGTCTTATTATTCTCTTAGGTGCAGGTAAATATATTTGCCAAATTGCTTGTTTCTTTAAGAACTCTAATGCTTGTTTCTGACTAACCTTTGCTTCTTTTGCTAATTTTCTAACTGCTGAGTGTCCTTTCCAGAAACCTTTTGGACAATAGTATATCTTCTCCATTTATTTATATTTAAGAAAATTTTATAAACATAAAAAATGTCAAACAACAATATTCAAAATATCTCAACTGATGAATTTGAAGCGTTGTTAAAAGAACAAAGTCAATTTAGCACAAAGAAATGGACTGATTTAGAAATCAACAACATTTATACAATCACTGACTACAGAACAATTGACACAGACAATGGTGTGAGTGTAATTTTAACTCTCAAAGACAATGGTGAAGTATGGAGTCCTGCACATCTCACAAAGAAGATAGAAGGTAAAGAACCACCATTTTATGTAAGACCACTTGGTTTGAAACCATGTAAGAATAATAAAAAAAATAAATATCATGCTTATGATTTAGTTTTTCCAAAGAAAGAATTACATGCATAAAGATTATGTCAAAAAATAATTATTTTTTTACCTACATCAACTTCCAAGCAACAAATCCTGTCAATGCCATACCACCAACATCAAATGCAATCTCTCTATTTTTCTGGTCTTCTGATGGAGTGTAAAAATCACTTAATGTAGGTTTTGGTGTGGATAAATTATCTGGTAATTGTTTTCCTGTAATATAGTAATACTGTTTCATAGCAGTATCAACATCACTGAACTCATTCAAAGCATGATGTTCCTTTTTTAAATGTTCATTAATAAAATCCAATCTTTCTGTTCTCTTCTCATTCCACGCAGTTGTTGCTGCTTCTAACTGTTCCATCGCTTTATCATGTCGTTTTCTCTCTTCATCACTATTACTACCCATATGTGAAAATAAATAATTACTACCTGAAAAGGCTAAGGCGTTTGTTATTGCTCCTCCAACCATTAATGCTACTGCACTTGCCATTTTTATATAATGGAAAAAAAATATATAATTAACCAAATAATGAAACTGGTAGAATACCTTTACATTGCACCAGTTATAGAACCAGCAATATAAAAGAAATCATTGAAATCATATTTTATTGTTTGACGTTTCATTAATTTTGTAAATATAGTCATGTATCCAATTGATATTGCAGATACTACCGCTCCTTCATATACTAATTGCAATGTCTTATTTGTTGTGCTCATTTTTTTTAGATGAATAAAAAAAAATATTAAAATTACTTCATAATATCTGCAGGAATAATACCTTGCTTAACAAGCATATCCTTTGTTGCCATTGCAAGTAATATATCAATGGACAACATACCAATATCTGTCATATTAAAATCTACTTTTGGTGCTGGTCTTTTCAATAGTTTTCTACCTTATTCTGAATATCCAACAGTTAATACAGTTTCCACTCCAGCATGATATAACATGTTTGCAATTTGTTTTCCGTCTATTGAGGTTGTCATTTTTTTTTTTAATGAGAATATTATTTTTTTAAATTAATTAAATTCAAATGGGTCAATTTCTTTTTGTTGTATAATAGGTGCAGGTTGTTGCATCATAGGTTGTTGTGGTACAACTTGTTTAGACTTGTACATATACAATCCTATTCCAACAACTCCAACTGTTATGCATAATGGTATATAATTTTTGTATATATTTATCTTCTGTGAATTTGGAGAGCCGACTTCATCATCTTTTGTTATAGATTTTAATTCCATGTTTTCTTTCTTTATAGTATCAGTCTCCTTTCTTCTTAATTCTGCATTTCTTTTTCTTGCTTCTGCACCTTTGTTACCAGCAACTACTCGTCTTGGGTCTTTTGTTTTAACTTCACTATCACTCATTATCTTTTTCTAAGGGGATATTTTCTTTTTTATTAAAATCAATATGTCTTGCTGTTGTTAGCATTGCAGTTAATGGAGCAAGATACATTCCATATCTATAATACAATTCACAACACGAACTTGTCAAAGCGTGATTGATAAAAGGGTCTTCCTCTAAGTCTTGTATCAGTTTAGGTGGATTAACAACATTGAAATACTTTGATACACCCATAACGTATAAGCTAATGAAAGAATTACCCAATGTCTTAGTCATACTTGCTCCCAATCTTGCTTCATATCTGCAGTAAAGTTTGTTTATTTGTTCTGCTGTCATTGTATCAATGTCTGATAGTTGTAAGTCTTTACCAAGATACTGCTTACTACCACCACCAGCAACAATGGCTGATAATCGCTCACGTTTTGTTTCTTGTTCATTATTTTCTACATAAGTGCTTTCACATTCAATGTCTTGTAATAATTCTTCAGCATTCATTTTTATTTTATGTAATTTATTTTTTATTTTTAAAAAATAAAACATCGCATATCCGACTATTGATAAGATTGCAGTGTTTGTTATGATTATTGATAAGATTGCAGTGATTGATAATATTTCTAACAGCATTGTTTTTTAGTATTGCTATTTTACTTAAAACATTGCATAAGCATTACTTAAGATTTGCTATAGCATTACTTAAGATTTGCTACAGCATTGTATAAGCATTACTTAATCATTGCATAAACATTACTTAATCATTGCTAAAAAAAATAATCAATCAACCAACCAATAACCAGTAGGCTGGTCAGTCTTCAAAATTAACTTACGATGCTTCTTTTTTTTCAGTTCTTCTTTTATTCTCCGTCGTTCTTCCAAAGTAGGAATAACATCATTCTCTCTTAAACAATTTTCAAAACTATCTCTATCTTTTGTGTAGAACATGCATAGCCATTTTGTTTGTTCTCTTAAATCTTTTAACACAGAATTATATCTCTGCGAAATAACCCACACTGATTGTTCTGCATGCCTACCAGAAAATGCTAATTCTGATAACATATCTTTTTTCTTTGTTAGTTCTTTCGTTGCACTGCAATCATCAATAATGTAGAGAGTAGAATGACCAGCATATTTATTAAAAAACATTCTTAGTAGTTCTTGTAATTTCTCTTCATCATTAATAATAGGATTAACAATTATAAGATTCTTTGTTTTAGGTTTCCTGACATCACCAATCCACTCACGATTTTTATAAGCCTTGTTCCATTGAATGGTTGGGCAAAGTATAACAATATGTTTAAATACTTGACGATATTCCTCTTCCAAAAGGTCAAGGACAAACTCTGTTTTCCCGCATCCAGTTTGACCACATATAATAGCACAATGAGGATATTTTGGTAGTTCCATTTTTATTTGTAAAAAAAAAAAATATTAATAACTGACTTCTTTAAATCTACCATCTTCAAAGTTGATTTGTGCATCTTGTATAACAAACAAATAAAGATTGATTGGTTCATCTGCTCCTGCTTCTTTCGTTATTTGTATTGTGATACCTTCTGATGCATTTTCAATTCTTCTTCCAGAACCATGAAGTGTATTATCATCAGTTGAACGTAAATCCAACCATAAAGCATACCTGTTCGTTAGATATTTTTCTATTGTTGTATCAGTAAAATATAAATCTTTAACGACCATACTTGTTTCTTTGTTTCTTTTTGAATTCAAAGCAAAGAATTTATTTATTTCGTCCCAGTGTTGGTGGGACTTCATTCCTTGACTATACAATTGATTCGGAATCCCTTCTATTGTCATTTCCACTTTTGTAATTTCTGGATTATAATATTCTTCTTTGCTGGCCCTTTCAGGTTCTTCGAATAGCATAAGAATTCCTTTCATACTTCTTGCAGGAACATTTAGATTGATATTCCATAGTGTATCAGATTTGTTTTTAGTTATTTTTCTGTGTCTTAGTATTCTGTCATACAAAATAACCATTTTACCATCAACTTGCTGTCTTATTTGTCTTGCTAATTCAGTATCAGAAACAATATCAAATTCCAAACAAATATTTTTGATTGTATAAGATGAAGTTGCATCGCCTGATTTAATTACTTTATTATAATCATTGAATGTAAGTTCATATTCAAGTCTATCTCCTAATCCAGCTTGATAAAATGGCATATGGGTTTCCAATAATTCAAAATCAAGTGGGATGCAAAACCTGTTTCCATATGCTTTTGCGATGGCTTTATCTTCTTTATCTTCTGCTGCGTTTTCTGCACCCACTCTATGTTTCAACATGTTCTCTTTGCCAATGCCTTGGTATGCCATATTTACGCGTTGTGTAATAGACTTCCATAAATCAATATAACAATGATAGATGTCACTATCGTCAATGGACATAACTTCATTTCCACTAATTCTAATTGTTGTTTTCTTAATTATTGCTCTTCCTATGTTTTGAAATATAGTTGCATTTACATCTCTAGAGGTTAGTTCAATTTCAAATGCTAATCTGACTGTTCCGGGAACAAAAACATCATTACCACTTAGATTAGGAAATCTCACTAACAATTGTTGATTTTGGTCAATAGTTGATGGATTATTGGTTATCACTACACTTTGACGGATACCTCTCACACCTCGTGGTTCTCTTAATTTTCTGTAAGGGTTTAGTTTATCTCCGTAAGCTGACATGTTTTTATTAAAAGATAAAAAATATTTTTAAATAATAAATAAATAATGGCTGAATATGAAAATCCTGAGTATGATAAGGATGATTATGATAAAGAAGCAGAAACATCTTTTACAGATGAAGAAGAGTTTCAGAGAACATTAAATAGTCAGTTTGCTGGTTTGAATGATTTAACCGGTGATGATAGGAAAACTCTGCTTAATAGCATAGGTCAAAAAATGATAGATAGATTTTACGAAAGGAATGAAGAACCTAAACGTAAAATCAAAGGTTTGTCTCTCAAGAAAGATGATATAGGGAGACCAATGTTATATGTAAAGGATAGTGATGGTAATAATGTTGCATTAACATATTATCGTTCCAATGCACCAGATGAAATAGCAACATTTTTATCATTTAATACTTTGCAAAGGAAATATGGTGTTGATTTTGTTAGGAATGTATTAGATGTAGATGATTTTAAACCATCTGCTACAAGACTTAAAGAAGGTAGAGCTGAGTTTACAACTTTAATAGAAAACCAGTTGAAAGACACACAATCCATATTATTATCAAGAGAACTTCAATCAAATCTTGATACTGATGTATCATCACAACAAGAAGCACAAGAACTATTAGAAACCACAAATAATGTAGAAACATCTGTGAAAACATTAGAAACATCATTCACTGAAAATGTTAATAGTGAAGCAGGAACACAAACAGATTGGACAAAAAGAGAGATTGATGGAATAGCAAATGCAATGACAACAGTCAAAGAAGAGATAGCAAATGAATTGGCAAAACTGAGTGAAACAAATAAAGACTTAGCAAAAGAAAATACAAAATTAGAACAAGCCAAAGCAGACAATGATGAATTTCAAATAGAGAGGATAAGTAGTCGAATCAAAGAGTTAGAAAGTGAGAGAAGTGCAAGATTGGAAGTTATTAATGTTAATAAAGAAAAACTACGTAGTCAGGTAAATAGAATCAAAGAGACTATAAACAAAGTATTAAAAGAAGACACTACATTGGGTGAAAGAATTAGAACATTATTCAGAGAACAAGGCATTACAATTGTTAGTGTTTTAACTGCTTTTGGAATGATTATTGGTGTTATTGTTGAGGCTGTTATTCCTACTGCTGGTGGTGGACCTATAACCCCTAAACCACCGTCAAAAGATGGTATAGAAAATTGGATAAAAAAACAATTAAGTAATCTTGGTAAACTATTAGCCAATCTTGCAGGAAAAGCAGCAGCAGCGCTACCGGGTATTATTGGTGCCATTGCGTCTTGGTTGTTATCTACTACTGGAAAAGTTATTGGTTGGTTTGGCGAACATCTCTGGGCATTGGTTATCCTTGTTGTTGGGTAATTGATTACTGCTGCAAGAGAGTATATTAGTAAATCTCATAAATAGTTAGTGCAACAATACCTATTACTATACTTCCTACTATTATTGCTGTTTTAGTTTCTTCGTGTTGTGTTGATTCTTTCGTGGGTTGAACAGTTTGATGTTTAACAGGTTCTGGTAGAGATTTCTTTGTTTTTGTTTCCTGATGTTTTGGTTCTGGTAGAGATTTCTTTGTTGGTGTACCTTGTATAGTTGCAGGTTGTGTAGTAGGTGCAACAGGTTTAACATTTACATCACTATTGAAACCAAGTGTTTGATTTTCTGTTGCAATTACAATTTTATTATTATATCCAGCGATAGTGCCAATTTGTAAAATCATATCACTGGGAGACATATAGAGACCAAGTCCATATGTGTAATCAACTTTACTTCTTGCGTATTTCAATACATTTTGATATTTTGATATTTGAGTAGGCAAATCGATTGGACTGTTAATTGCATCTTGAACATTTGCTAAGAATTGTTTTTGAGCATCAAATCCTGTGCCTATTTTTAGTATTTCTACACGTGTTTGAGATTGTGCTCCTTATAGTGCCCATACGAATATCCTAATACTTTCGTTAATTCGTTCAATACCTGTTTTTGTGAAGCCTTCTGATTTGTCTAATATAAACATTGTCCAGGCGTCACTTATATCTACTGTATGTTCTATTTTATCATTTGGATTAAAGAATGGACCTTCACTTCGATGTTCTTGTCTATATTTTCCACTTGGTTTAAAATATTGTGTGTAACTCCCTAGACCACTGCATTTAGAACTACTTTCTAATTTTTGACGCCAATCTGTATTAGATTCAACATTGAATTCATTGCATAACTTTTGATAGGCTGCTTTGTCGTATGGGTTTTTGTAATAACAAAATGATTCATCTGTTGGTAAAGGTGTTTTAAGTTCTTTCAAAATACGAGCAATACAATAATAAACATGAAATGTATATACTGTTTTAGTTAGTCCTGAAGTGTTTTGCAAATGGTCTTGATAACTTACACCACATCCTGCAGTGGCACACCAAACAGCAAAATTTAATTGACATTGCCACCAGTCAAATGATGAATGAAGCCATGTATTCCACGGTTCATTTGTGTGTAATGTTGGATTTTGATAGTTTTGAAATAAGTTTGGAAAAGATGTTTTGAAGTTCTTATTGTCAGATGTGATTGCTATGTTTTGATTTATGATATCTATTTGTTTTGATTTAAATGTGCTACTGTGAGGGTAATGAGCGTCATCATTGTATTTAAATTCTTTGGTTATCATTTTTATTATTGATTATATATAAAAAATAAAAATGTATCATACAATTTCGAATATTGACAAGACAATAAACTTGCAACAATACATTGATAACAGAGATGGGAATAAACGTATTGGTTTGAAATCTATAACATATGGTGTTGGATGGTATAATGTTGTTGATGAATATTTGCAGAAGACTGGAGAGAGACCTCATAAGATTATAGATGGTTATTATAGTTTCCAACAAATAGCAGATTTATTTCAAAGTAATAATATTACATTATCTGTAAATGAAACAAATGGAATTGCTTCTTTAATTACACCGGATGAATTGAAGATAAGCAAGGGCTTAAAACAAATGTTGGGGTTTGGAAATAAGCGAAAGTTTGCTGTTAATGAAACTCATTATGGTGAGACTGTAGATTTTGCTGTTTATAAATCATTGTATGTTCATTTGGAACAGATTAATACTTCAAATAATTATTTAGATGGTATGCCGAGTACTGTGTTGGCTGTTGTTCCAGTGGAAAATAAAGAGTTTGGAGAGATAACAACAGTGAGATTTGAGCATCCAGAATATAAGTGTTTGGTGAATGATGCTATGGCAGAATTGAAATTAGAAATCAGGGATGAAAATAACAACAAGGTAATTAATCATCTACCAATTAATTGCGTTTTGGAAATTATATAATTATAATAAAAAAATGAGTATATTTGGTGCTAAGAGAAAACACGTAGATGCATTGGGGCTGAAACAAGAAATATTTAATATGAGAAGTCAAGCATTTACACAAATAAATACATTGAATGATAGACATACAGGACTTCAAGATAGATTTCGGGATATGTATCTCAATCATCGATTATTATATAATAAGGTTGATAATATGTCAGACAGAAAATTGATAAGCATTTGTGCGGAGAGTAAAGGTTCCTTAAAGAAGAATGAAGTGTTTGGCTTTGGAAATGGTGGTAGAGAAGTAGGAGTTGGATATGTGATGAACTTTCCTGGCCAGATAATAGGTGTTGGACTGTCGAGTAAAAGAACAAAAGGCGATGTGTCTGTGGCGATTGCAATTAATGGAAATCCACAAGCAGGATATGATATATCATTAATATTTTAAGAAAACACGATAACTTTGCTACACCGTTAAAGGTTGAGGCTGGTGATGCAATTGATTTTGTTTGTCAGACTAATAATGCTACATGTGTTAATACTGTGGCTTCGATGATAATTGAATTATTTATTGAATAAAAAAAATATATGTTATCAAGAAAAAAATGAAACAACCTAATGCACCGCTATATCCAGAGTTGCCTATTGAAGATGGGCAAAATTATAGATTACAGAAGATATCCGAGATAGAGAAGACGTTAATTAATGAGAGAGATGTGAGAAAAGCATTATACAAAAAATACGAACGTGGAATAAATATTACTGATGGAGTTGATACTGGTTTGATATCAACAAGTGTTATTTTGGCAGGTGTTGGATTAACTGTTCCAATTATGTTGCCTTTAGAGATTGGTGCTGTTGTGTGTGGGAGTTTGGGTGTGTGTGTTAAACTAATTAGGCGTAAAATGACTTCAAAAGCACAGAAACATAATGAGATTAAAACTATTGCTGATAGTAAGTTGAATAGTATAAAGGATTTGATTTCTAAGGCTTTGACAGACGGACAGATATCTGAGAATGAATTTAAACTTGTGTTGGATGAGTTGGACAAATATAATAAACTCAAAGACAATATACATTCAAAACAAACAGGATTGAGTGAAAGTGAGAGAAAGAAACTTATTGAGGAAGGCAAGGCTCAAGCAAAGAATGAAATGAAAAAAAAGATAGAAAAGCTTGATTTTATTCAATAAAATTACAATAGTAAATGACCCACCACCAAAATATGAAAGTTAATATTTTTTTTTTTTGCTTCACTTCCGACCTACAATGTTGAAATTTTATAAGAATGTGCATTTTGTATGTTGAAACATATGTACAAAGTTTGGTGGTAATTAGTTGAACCAATGTTATTTTACAACAATTCAAAGACTTGCAGGAAATTCCAAAATGATGCTACAACTTTGAAATTTTGTGATAATATGTATATATGCAACCCAAATACATATGCAAAATCTGAGACTAATCGGTTGATGGGATTCCACTTTTAGGAAGACTCAAAGACTTTCAGAAATTCCAAAAAATGTCATAGGAACTTGGAATTTTAATATGTAATACAGCCTTAAAGTCTTGTTATATGTGCAAAATCTGGTGGTCATTGGATTATGTAAAGGCACTTTCAGGAGGGGTTAAAGTTTTTGCCCCAAAGTGGAATTTTCAAAATTCTTTTTAATATGTTTCTATATAGTGTCTATCCGCGACTTTTGTCGGAGCAGATTTTTAATATCACCTCTAATTATTGTTATCTGAACACTGACTGAGACGCATCACACATTTTTGATAAGGTTTATCAAGGATATTACTACACTTAAGTAAAATAGTCCCTTCATTATCTGTGTAAGTGGTTTATCGTGGGAAGGTATTACGTATTATGTTTTGCGGTACAAAGTGATAATAACACGCCCCCTTTTTTGTAATGGCGGAAAAAAGAGACAACTGTGTTAAAGAACTTGTTAATTATCTTAATCAGACATATCCTGGAGATAATGTTATTAAACAATGGCAAGAGGATTATACCATTAAATTTCTTCAGAAGAAACCAGTTCTAAAGCGAACTCGTAGTGTTGTCAGATATGAAATTAAAGAACAATTGGTGCAATCTTATGATGAAAATTTGAATGTTGAAAATAGTCCTGATGAACTATCGATAGACACTGTGGAAAACTGCATAGAAAAAATAAAGCGATTAGACAAATATATAAAAGGAAATAAGAGAAATATTATTTGGTTTTCTGTTTTACAAGGACAAGCAATAAACAATTTAAAATTGATGAAACGAGGAGATATTGGTGTATTTTTAGTGCAACAAGGTGTTCCGTACTCTGTTTCGTACTGTAATAGTTTGATAAGACTTTACAAACTCGTTGAAAAACATAATAAATTACGATTTTGTGCAATAAACCTCAGATTGATATTACAAAATATGAAAACGGTGGAGGAAATATGCAAAGAATTAAATTGGTAAAGGTGAGTACTTTTATTTTCTCAATGAACAAAATGGATTACGCGTAATCATGAATAAAAAGTCTCAACAAAATGGATTACGCGTAATTGTCTTTGATATATATGTATAGACAAATATATCACCGATTACAGCGTAATCTTCAATCGATTGTTTCAACAAATAGTGATAACATACTGTGAATAGGATAGAGTGTTAGTTGTTGTTCTGCGGTGCAGAATATATGTGGTATGACGTGTCTATAGTGTGTTAGTTGTTGTTCTGCGGTATTACCGCAGTATATACTGCGGTAAAATATATATGTGTCTATATATATAGATAGTGCCGTTTTTTGGGGGTAATTTGTGAGCGTAGAGAACAAATTACCTCAAAAGCGGCACTATCTATATATATGTGGGTACTCGTAGGAACCGTCTAGGGCAGAAATAAGAAAAAAAATGTATACCCATCTAAAGACCAGTTTTACTGCACAACATGTTTTAACATTGTGAGTAGTCGTTTTATGTAATAACATATATCGTGGGATGTAAGAGCTGAGGCAGTTGTAACGAGGCAAGTATGAATAAGGAAGATAATGTATACCTCTCTAAACCCCAATTTTACTGTACAGTATGTTTTTACATCGTGAGTACTCTTTGAGACTGCCTCGCAGAGGCGGTTCTAACGAGGGCCCATAATATATGTGTAGAAATAAGAAATAAGAAAAATAATGTATACATATAAATCCTATTGGTTTCATTGGACGACAGGGCTTGAGATGTCATTTCATCTCAATGTCGGGTAAAAGTCCAACAAAATTGGTAGCGATGTCTCCAAAATGACCGTTACAGTGTTGACGGAGACGTCATGCCTAAAACCAAACAAATAAAACATATCTCTCAGAGAGTTTCTACTCATACTCACCTAATAATCACTCAGATAAGATAAGCCTTTGATGTGCCCTATGGTCCGAAGGACTTGTTTATTGGAGACGATTAAACAAGCCAACCTTTTTATATTGAGAAAAAAGTCTTTTAGCTAAATAACTAACCAAAAAAGTAGGACAATGTAATCCAAGCTTCTCCATTAAGAATCAAATTAAAGAATTTGCTTTACTTCAAAATAGAAGTGAAGACAAAGATCAGGAATCAATACAATTGACCCACAGCCCCCACCAAAGGGAAAGTAACACAAACATGAAACAACAGACCCTAATGGAAACATCAATAGCGGAAAACCAAAAGGACAGTTACTTTCCCACAAAATGGCCAATTGGTTATCCAAAACAAACAAAAAAATACAAGCGATACACACACACAAAGACAAACCATAACAAAAATGAACCGCGGCAAAAGAACCGCCTTGGAACAGTCAGCGAAACGACGAAATCCACTGGAGGGCTTAAATCGATTTTACGCGACCGCAATACACGGCCTTACTTCCGTTGCAATTTAGACAACTTATTTGTTCAGTCAGCTTGAAGGTCTCCTAAAGCCTTACCGAAACATTCCTAAAACCGTTTGGAAACATTTTGAATAGTGTTGCAATATTTTCCAAAGAAATCTTGTGACGCGTACATCGTGAGAAGTAATTATAGGTTATTGACTTTGTATTGTGAAATCATATGCCGAAGGACGCACGAGCTTGTGAGCTTGTACTCCGCCATATGAACGAGTGCCGACTATTTCACAATATAAAAGTCAATAACCTTTTTATTATATACCCAAAACTTGGTCTGTCTGCCAGAGTTATAGAAATCTGAACGTAAAATAAGATTAAATATCTTTAAGTGGTTTGAAATGGAAACTAATGTAGATCGTTAAATGTCTTCCTACACAATGAAAAACCACGCCCAATGGCGCCAAAGTGAAGACGACGTTAACACTGATTGATGTGACGTCATTAAAAACATTGGCGTTTCGCAACCTAGGACGCCATTTTTACCGAAATGTTCGTTTTGTTTCTTTCAAAATACTCTTGATTTCCTAAAAGAAATTTTTGAATATCCAAACAGACTGCAGGTAGGTCATATTTGCTAACATCAAGTGCGCTTTATGCACCTTGTCACAGCCTATATTCGTTTTGCTTTAGGTAAATTTCATTCGATACACACGACAAGATGGCTGCCGTTTTTTAGTATCGAAATAGACATCAGTTTGAAAGTAGTTCTATTGCGAACGTGACTGCTTATCTACGGGCAATATGAACTTGACTACGGGCAATATGGAAAAATACTGACCGGGAACTTCTGTACAAAGTAAACGGGACATTTTCTGTGTATATAATAAATGTTTTTAATTTATACCCAGAAAGTGTCCCGTTTACTTTCTAGAGAAAGTACCGGTCAATATTTTTCCATATTGCCCGTAGTCAAGTTCATATTGCCCGTAGATAAGCAGTCACGTTCACAATAGAACTACTTTCAAATTTATCCATTTCGATACTAAAATCGACAGCCATCCTGTCGTGCGTATCGACTGAAAGAACGTAAACAAAACGATTTTAGGTTCTGACAAAGTGCATAAACCGCATTTCATGCTGTCAAATATGACCAAGGCGGTTCTTCTGTGGCGGTTTATTTATGTTGTTGTTTGTCACTTGCTGTGTGTATCACTTGTATCTTTTTATTTTGGATGGCCATATGGCCATTTTGTGGGAAAGTAACTGTCCTTAGGGCCTTCCTTTGTTTAGGTTTCCATTATGGTCTGGTCGCTTAATGTTTGTGTTTCTTTCCCTTCGGTGTCTTTGTTGGGTGGAGTAAGTTAATTGTATCGATTCCTGATCTTTGTTTTACTTCTACTTTCCCTGCAATCTGTTTAGATTTTCAATACTGTCTTCTTAGAAACCAGGAGTATTTTGAAAGAAATATAACCGACGCTTCGGAAAAAATGGCGTCCTGTGCTTGGAAACGTCAATATCTTTAATGACGTCACATCCACCAACTGTAACGTCGTCTTCCCTTTGGCACCATTGGGCGTGGTTTTTCAACGTGTAGGAAGACACTTAACGACCTTCATTATTTTCCATTTCAAACCACTTTTGGATGTACAATTTGATTTTACGTTCAGAAATTCATACTGTGCAATCCTGAATTCTAGCCGACATTTGAATTTTTGGGTATATAATAAAAAGGTTATTGACTATATAGTGTGAAATACTGTGCAATCCTGAATTCTAGCCGACATTTGAATTTTTGGGTATATAATAAAAAGGTTATTGACTATATAGTGTGAAATATTCGGCACTCGTTCATATGGCGAAGACGCACTCGCAAGCTCGTGCGTCCTTCGCCATATGAACTCGTGCCGAATATTTCACAATATAAAGTCAATAACCTATAAATATTGAGGTCGTTAAAATAGAAGTGAAGGCAAGAATCAGGAATCTATACAATTAAACCACATTGATTGATTGATTTGGGAAATAACGTCCCCGTCAACACTTTATATGTCATTTTGGAAACTAGTCAGAAAAGGTCAACCAGCAAAGGTCACAAAGTAAGAAGTCACCTATAGAAAGTGTCACGGAGGCACACACAAAAACAGACCATACATGAACCAACGGCACAAAGCCAAATAACAAATAATACACTGCAAAAGAACGACCGCCTTGTGACGGTCAGTAGTAAAACTACTTGTGGGGGGATTCAGCTCCGGAATTTATGAAATTTAAACCCTCACCCTCAGTTCCAGTGCAGTATCAAACAAAATAAAAATAACAAATTGATCCGCATGGAGCCTTTCTAGCTCAACAGTGAGTGGTAATAAAAACATGATAAAATGGTTATGTATACAATAATATTACCATGAATCAGGGTTGAGAACTCAGAGCAGAAGAAAACCACCAGTTAGATCACGGAGGGTCGAACCCAGGAAATATCCGGCTCCATTCTTCCCTAATTCATGGGATTTAAGTTAAGGTTGGACAGTCGTCAAAGAGTCCGGATTCCGACCCACCGCCGTGCAACCAAAGAGCGAAGCAAAGTTGCCCACTGCAAAATGGTCGACAACAAAACATGCGGCCTGTCGCATAATATCCGACGTCTTTGATAAGCAGTGGATAACGTCGTGTAATAAAAATCGTATGACCACACGTGTAATAACACTTTGGCGAGATTAAATAACGTCATGACGACGTTCATGTCAACAATGCATTTTTCGTAGAAAAAGTGTCAAATTACAAGGCGATAAAATCCAATTTAAAGAAGCCATATGATAAAGAGAATCTTACACTCATGTTCATTTCATATGACATTTATGAAACTCGCCGAAGGCTCGTTTCATAAATATCATGAGACGTCCACTCGTGTAAGATCCTCTATATCGCAATTTTTCTTGTATTAACAAAATTTTTGTTCTGAACCGACTAGAAAAATATCGCTACCTAGTATTTTTCTGAATTTATTAACTAAATCGCCATAAAACTCAGGTTCCGACAGAAATGTCTTCAAAGAAATGCCATATTTAGAAATGACGTCGTAATGTGGACGATAAAATTTTGAAAAAGTTTTGCGCAGTTTATGATACCGATAGCCTTGTTTTTGAAATTTAGCTGTGAAAATTCTGTTGCGATCGTTGAAGACATCAACATGACAGCAAGCTCTAGCAAAACGAATAAGCTGTGACATATAAACCACATAACGCATAGCCTTAGGGACGTCACGATCCAAGACAGGAAAATTTACAATTCCAAAATTAAAATCATCTCTTTTATCATAAATTTTAGAAGAGACAGTACCGTTAGAAACAGTCAAAAATAAATCCAAAAATTGGGGCGTCAGAGTCATCAGAATTAGCCTTATTTAACTGTAATTCTTTTGGATAAATTCTATCAACCATTTGATCAAAATAAACATTTTCAATATTTAAAAGATCATCCAAATATCGAGAGGTAGACTTAAACGACTCAATAACATCGGTTTGTTTTTTTAGGAAGGGACAACATGAATTCTTTTTCATAACAAAACAGAAAAAAAAAATCTGCAAAAAGGGGAGCACAGGGTGTACCCATCGGAATACCAACCACTTGTCTAAATAATTGAGATCCAAACTTTACATAAATATCATCCAATAAAAATGAAAGTACTTCGCAAACCACCACGAAGATAAATAGTTTCAATTAAGGGGAATGGGTACACTTGACCCAAAATTTGCTATCCATAGATTTTGATGAAGCTTGTCATTTAGAATATTTGCACTTTGTGCTTTTGAAATATGAAAAGAAAATCGATGGTACATGGATTAGTTTTCAAGATACTAGGTCACCAAAGTCAGGACATACAGCATATTTTGAGTGTTAAAAGTTACACACTTTTTGAACAGACATTGCATTCCTGGTATCTGATTTCTAAATCACTGGGCAACAGAACAGTTTGGTAATCATCAATATTTCAAAAGGAATCTTCATAATATTTACTCATAATGAGAAACTGTCGAATCTATACCCACAAATGAATAAAAATGAAATATAAATGTTATGGCAAAGAATTCAGCCTCTGATAATTTACCTATTTCACTGCACATATTTTTTAAGAAAATATGATCTGTAAAAAAAATACTCCTTAGACTACTGTCAAAAACTACTATGTCATGCAAAAAGGTATGTGGGTTAATACCAGACAGAGAAAATAATAGGTATGTGGATTACTTTCTCATATATTTTTCCAAATTTACATATACCCCCAAAAGAAAAGAAACAAGATTTTAATTAGAAATATACATAGGGCAACAATTTCATCATGTGCATACTATATGTGTGTACATTTTTGAAATCAAGTATTGAAAACATGCAAAAATAAATCTTATTAAAGGTCATTTACAGTATTTATTCCTAGCACTGCCAAAGAAATCAGCTATTCAGGGGTTCATAGTACCCCACCCACATATTTCTCAAAAGTCTATTTATTGGTGTACTACTAAGAATGTGTAAGCTTCAAGAAGTTAAATTAAGTGCAGTTTTTGGCATATGACACCATGAGAGCATAAACAAGCTTTAAAACAGCACAGCTTTCACTCATGGTCTATTGGTCATACTGACATGCACAATTTCATGATGGCTTGTAAAAAATGGAAATTCCACATAAACATGGAAATTTCTTGTCAAACAGTTACGTCAATACTTTTTACTATCTCATTGACATTGAATTACATCACTGGCATAGCTGTAACATATGGTTTGATAATCTTATTATCTGCCATGAAACTGTGTCAGACAGAGGCATAATTCTATATCAGTTTTGTAAGAATACCCCACCCACCTACATACATGTATTTTAACATGTCTTGAGATCTATAACCACAGCATGAAGTAAATTGACTTTTGTGTTCTTTCAATTTAAGGTTATAACAGATGGATAATTAATTTATTAAATGAGTTCAGTAGTTGTGTTTTTCTTGAGCCTTGGTGAGCATTAATTCTTAAGCATGGAATCTCAAAATGCAGCATATTTGTTGAATTTATCTTCATTTCTCCAAATTTAATGCCCAAGTTTTATCTGTTATTCATTTCAAACCTTATATTTTTTTAATCCATGACTATCTTTGGATAACACACTTTATATAGAGAATTGGGGGCTACAAGGGTATGGATTATTTTCTAAGTGCTGCTCAAAACACAGATTAGGAATGCCGTATAGGGATAAACAGGCCTAAGCAAACACTGCAGACCCAGATCAAACTGCTCCTGTCTGACCATGGCCTACAATGTTTGGCAGTTTTAGACAAAACTAATTTGCGAATTCTTTCCTTTAAGAGTTGACCCCTATTGAAATGGGAGACATAAATACTTTTGCAGGAGTTGCCTCAAGTGAAGGTGTTCCCATTCCCCATAACTAGCCAACCTTGCAAAAGCATGTCCTCAAAATGTTCAAATTTTTAGGATTTCTATGGTATTAAAAATCTACAATAAGATCATTATGTACAACAATCTACCATATTTGTAGCATAGATAAGAATGATAATCCCAAAACTTAGACAGAAATAATGCCATATTTTGAGACACAAAGGATAGCCTGTCACACTGGGGTGTAATAATGTAATGTGGATACCACCTTGCCATAAAAGCAAAATTTAACAAGTTTAACCCTTTTTGTACCAAATGGAATCTTCTACATTATATATAGCAGGAGTCCATTTCGAAATTTAGGGTTGTCAGATTGAGTTTTCTTCAAAATTTATTTGGAAAATGGCTGAACTTTTTGCAAACAGTGTTGGCCCTGATCCGACGCCGCGTTCTGTGGTGTTTGATCTGGGCCTGCACTGTTTGCCAAGGTACCCCTTTGGGGGTTTCTGGTACTGAATGGGTTAAATCAACAACTCACTGCCATGGATGGCAATAAAAAAAAAAAAAAAAAAACATTCCAAAAAGTCTCAAGTAACTCTGTAACTGATACAGCTGATACAAAAACAGCAAAAGTTTTTATCATGTACTTTACTCTTATCCTGGTGTTTTAAAGAACAAATCCTACCTTTGGAAACAATGTAGATCTAGTTCAGATGGCTTATGAATGATCCATCTGATCAGAATCTTCACTTTTTGATAAGAAGTTTGTGATTTGAATGAATTCATTATATCAAGTAATTTGATTTTTTGATAACCAGCAACTGAGTTTGGCTTAATTTATCTATTAAGTAGGGTAAGGGCTTATTATCCTACAATTTGAAGCTGCACATTAACACATATAATTCATTTCAATGCCCTTTCCATTAAAATGCAATATTCTATTTATATTGCAAAAGTGAATAATTTTCTGTAGCTTCCGTTAGCCGAATAAGTACCTTCCAAATTTAATGGAAGGCATATATCCGTTGCCCCCTGCTCACCACGGGGAGGTGGAAGACAGAGCAGGATATTAATTTCTAACTAAGAATTTTAAATGAATTCATGTTTAATTTATATATCTTGAGCAGTCACTTTTGTGGATAGAAGTAATTCACTTGAATGCCTTAGCTATGGGATCATTTTACAGATTCAGATTCTCACTGACATTACCATTAACTCTGTGTAAGCAGTCTATTTGTCATTGCTTCACTAGAGAGACAACTTCCATGCCTTTTTTATCTTTCTTTCTCTCGTTTTATTTTTTTTTATCAAAAGAGCCCTCCTGGAGAGGGATCTTGCTCTATCCTTCTGTTATACTGTTATATTCTGTAATACCGCCTCGCAGGCATTTTAGGATTTCTTTTTGGATAGAAACAAATAAAAAGTATTGTGTAAATGCATCTTGCTCAAAGACACAACACATTAATCTGAGCCTTCTCTGACGTTCTGAAAGCCTTTTTTATTTTCTGATTTGGCGGCTTTAACTACAGCCAGAGATCTCGGGTTAACAACACATGTACTGTTCCACAGCACTTTCACTACTTTCCTGTTAGAGTTTCAAACTTTAGTTATAATTCTTTGTTTACAATGAAGGCTCCAATTAATTTGAAGGCACTACAGTTGGCATAATGTGGACTTCATGGTGGAAGAAACCACCGAGCTAGGACGAAAGACCCCCACCATGCCATATGCAAAACCCCGAAAGTAGAACCTGGATCAAAGCAGATCTACACAAGTGAATGACATAGCCTCTGCTTTTCAGTCCCCAATTTATTTGTTGAAATATGATTCTTTAACTGTTACATGACAACTGTTAGTAACAATGAAAAAAAAAAAAAAAAAAAAAAAACTGGCAAATTTTATAGGTAAGCCAGTACTTGTTATGCTGGTATCTGATTATTTTATTTACACTTATCAATAACATTCTGGGGCTTCTCTGGAGCAGAGTCGCAGAGTGATAAATTATTTTTGTCTAGTTTTAATTTTGAACTATTGTGTGCACATATTAATTGCCAAGTTCTTGAAAGATCACAAATTAAAAACAGGCGTCACGTTCAACAGGCGAAGACTGGCGGAATACTCACACTTTCTATGTCCCAGCACTTTTTCGAGTAGTTGCATATGTAAAGTTTGTTTACAGTTGAGTCTGGTAACATTGCGCGGCCGTTTATTTTGCGCACCCTGCATTCACATTTTATCTAACTGTATCACTTATTATCAGTTTTATTATTATCAGTGCACTGGCAATAAGTTTAACTTAGCCCTGAAAAACATGGGCTTGCACGTGCAGATGAGCTTGTTTCGCGGAATTTTTCAATTTTCTCAAAATAAGAAAAATCCGAAATTTTAAATGTCAAGATTAAGTTTCAAACTAGCAAACGGCGATATTGTCTTGTATCTAAACATACTACATCTGATAACATTGCAGAAGAACAAATCAATAACTTATTTGAGTCAACCCTCGTGTTCAAACTACTCGAAATAATTAGGCGACAAAATTTGTAGTTCAATTTCAAGGGGGTATTCCTTTTCATATTATTCTTTGTCCTGTATGTCAATAACATCAGAGGCCAATTTTCATTGCAGCGAATCGATAGGGAAATGTTGCAATGCCGTTGATTGTGAAATTTGAGTGGTGGCTTGAACAAAGGCAAACGTAGCTATCGAAACTTTATGTGCGCAATGTTACCGGACTGCACCGTACTTGCTCTGACACGTAGTCAACTTTAACAAACAGGCCCTTTGAACTCTAAAAACATCATTTTTCTGTCAATTCACCTGTACTTCCTGGTAATTCAAGTTCAAGTTCAAGATTTTATTCAGAACCCCTAACCGGGGTGTAAGAATATAACAACAAACAAATTTATGAAACAAATAGAAGTGAACAGCGTACATATGCACATGTGAATATCACATGTAAGAGGAAAAAGCGCCCAGAAAAGGACACACGTACCTAAGCCCCGCATGGAGAGGCTGGCCAACAGATGGTCCCGATGCAAATATACAAGTCTGATCTTAGAGAACAACAAACAAGTACAGTATCTCCCAGCGAGCCCTACTTGCTAAAAAGACCAACTGTAAAATATACATGTACAGTAACGTTCATACTGACTCTATAGTTAATGTGATGTAGCAGTCTTATCCCTGTAGCCAAACAGACCAACTCTCCAACCTCTCCAAGCTGAAGCTCCACCCATAGTTGAACAAGCAAACAAATGCTAACATTTAGATGTCCAACCAAACATGTTTACTTCTAACCCCCAAAAAAGTGGGCCTATGCATTTTGCAATATAATTTGTCATTTGAACAGAATATAAGGAAAATACAATAATTAAAAATTAGTGTACATGTATATATGCGTACCCATCCAGACCCTGCTCCCGCTTATGACGAAGTCTACAGTGATACACCACAACCTCATCACAACACGGCTCGTTATAACACGGTTTCGGATATAACACTGTTTCAAGATGGATCCCAAAATGTGTAGATTACACAGAAAAATGACCATAAATGGTCATTTTTCTACACAATCTACACATTTTTGTTTGGATATAACACGGTTGTTTAAGTAACACGGTTTCTGCTTTGGACCCCACAATAGTGTTATAAAGAGGCTGCGGTGTACTCATAATTGAACCTTGCCATTGAGGCACCATTCAGAAAGTCACACGCGACAGAGCCCAAACTACTTCAAAATTACATCTGGCCGTGAGGCGCCATGGCAGCATATACATTTGTAATTATATGAATGAAATCAGATGATATAGAAAAGTGAAACCCCTTGAAGTTCAAGGGGCTCCATTTTCAAATGAAGTAGCCTCATTGGGGACCAATAAGGCACATGTACTAAGATTATTTGATTTGAAAGAGACCGATAACTGTTAAGTGCATAAGAGGCCAATTTTGACTCATTTAAACAATGCAACAATAATTTTACAAAACTTTGCAAGTTTGAAGAGTACTTGTTGATCCATGGAATTAAACAACTCATAAAAAGTTGTACATTGTGTTTCTTAATGTATTTTGAATGAATAAATTTCTTTCTCTCTACCTTAAGAAACTCACATTCAAAAATGTAGTGATTTACCGGCACTACAGAGTTCACATACTCTATCATCTCTTGCAACTCCATAAAATCTTCCTTTTTCTATGGGTAGTTTATGATTCATATGTCAGCCATATTTGTTTATGTTTCCGAATCTCCTTTTGAAGAGTAGCAGTACCTTTCTTTGGGTAATACTAAAGCATGACGTGAAGGTATTCCCATTCCCCTTAAAGCAAATAGTTTTTCTTTAATCAGATTATGAGGCAAGGGTGTGTAAAGAGTAGAAAATTCGTACGTTTACAAACTAGATCCACGAAAACTTCTTGCTTACAGTTTATTCAAAACTTCACTTGATTTTTTGTATAGACCAAGCCAAGTTAATTCCAGAATTTTTGTAAGCCTTTTCACAGTAGCTGTTAAACTTGAGGTTAGTAATTTAGAAAGTTCGGTTGTCGTATAAGAACTAGATTTGGCTATAAAACGTGCTGTATAAGGATTTTTGTGAAGCTTCGGTAACCAGTATAATGTAGGAAGTTTTTCTTGTTGGCTTTCCGTTATACTAACATTGAAACTTGGTATGCGTTGAAGATGTTCTTTGACGATAGTAGTTTCATCTTCAGGAACCTGAACGTAGGTCTTAGTACTACCAAGTTCTTGTCTGAGGGTATTAACGTAGTGCAGCCGACAATTACATTATCTGTAGCCTTGTCAGCTGGAACCAAAACATACCTATTGTGGAAATTCTTGGATATCTTGCTCAAGGTGCCTAAAAGTAACTTTGGTTTGCGAGGTAAAAGATGCGTATTATTTGAGTAAAACGATATACGTCGATCAACAATTTTAAAGATGCTTATTTTTCCAGTTATTTAAAGCAGTAGACTCAACATACTCCCTCTTACACCAGCGTTTACAAAATTCATTTAAGGAATCTGCAATAACTTGTCGACATTTCGAAAAATCAATTTTCGATGGAAATCTATATTTAGGTCCCTTTGAAATAATTGCTCGTATTCCATAGTCTGAGGTATTTTTCAAACTGCCAGTTAGTACATGACCAGCAGCTGGACAGAAAAATTTGGAATTTTTACAGTCTCAGGATTCAGGAGTGTTTGCTTGAATGTCTAAATCAGAAACAGTTGATTGACGTTGACTATTGTGTTTCTTATTTTTTTATTGTATTTATAGCAAATAATGGGAGATTCAGTATTTCTGAAATATGCTTATTGTGGCGCTGTCGTCTATAAAGCATATTTTTATTAATATCCCAATGTATTGGGGGTATGCCAGCTTTGGGAGGGATTCCAGCAGGAACAAGATCGCTTATGCATGAGATAATAGATACAGAAATGGTTTCAATAAGTTTTACGGTCCTGAAAAAGCCTGAAAATTATCAATCTGGTATACCTCTTAGTTCCGTTTATTTTAATATAACTTGTCTATGAATGTGTATGAATGTCACCAGTAACAATTCTGATTCTGATTATGCCTATTAATAATGACAAAAACGTCAATTATTTTTGTTTACGTTCTAAGCGACCCGTCGCGAATGAAGCCGATCTTTTCCGGGTACGTTGTTTCATAATTTTCCAAGTAGAAAGATCGTTTAAAGGCTTGTGTTGCATTAAAATAGATGACATTTGATTCAAATCTTATATCAATAACTAATTAATAAGTTGTCATCTTAGAATAGGCAAGGAAAATGCACAAGTACCGGTAAATCATACAGGCGCTTGATCTCCATGTTCGAGAGCGTTTAGCGGATCACCGACTTTCTTACCATTCTTTGCGCGGGTAGTATAAAAGAGCGAGTTTTTCGTACGGTGGGGTAGTCTGTTTCTTGTTGTCAGAGAAGCAACATCGATATATCAGCAGGCAATTCGATTTATATGGCGTTTATATTGCGCAATTAATTCGATTTGCTAGAGTGTGTAGTCATGTGACTGACTTCAACACTCGTAATAAATTATTAACGGCTAAACTTCTTAATCAGGGTTATCGGTTCCATACACTACGCAAAGCCTTTTCAAAATTTTATAGTCGCCATTCTGATTTAATTTCAAAATTCAATATTGGACTTAAATCTCTTCTGCAACAAGGTATATCGGAACCCGAATTTTATATTGACTTAGCATATCAATTCAGAAAAATATATAACCACAATGACTTCAGCACCCAATTTCGTAAAATCATTCTTCGATATAGAAATATTGGGTACAACATAAATATTATACGACAGACTGCATGCATGTAGTTAATCCAATCACGGTTGACAACTTTGCTTCCCTTTTTAATTGCCCGTCGGTGGGTCAGGCCTCAGATTCTATGACGGTTCCAGCGTAAAGGTTTTAGAGAATTAGAGAGATCTAATTCAAGGTAATGTTAGTTGGTGCCTGATGCTCTATCTCTGGTCGGGTCCATCGGAGTCCAACTGTTGTTTTCTTTTGCTCCAGCATTTCAGTGGCTTCTTGCTGTCGAGTCCCCACCGTAGTTTCATCTCTCTGGTTGTTTGATTATCTGTGTTCACGGAGATGTTGCACTGATGTGTTAGGAGGCCTTCATGCGGACTGAACAAATTACTTGTCTAAATCGTGACGGAAGTAAGGGCGAGGATTGTAGCCACGTACAATCGATTTAAGCCCCCCCCCCCCCCCCCCGCAGTGGAATTCGTTTCCGCTGACCGTTCCAAGGCGGTTCTTCTGTCGCGGTTTATTTTTATGGTTTGTCTTTGGGTGTTTGTGTCGCTTATATTATTTTATTTTGGATAGCCTATCGACCATTTTGTGGGGAAGTAACTTTCCTTTTGGCTTTCCGCGATTGATGTTTCCATTAGGTCTGCTGTTTCATGTTTGTGCTTCTTTCCCTTTGTTGTCTCTGATGGGAGCTGTGGGTTGATTGTATCGATTCCTGATCATTGCCTTCACTTCTATTTTGATAGTATGCTTTTGCGAATTATTATCATAGTAGAGTTGCGGAGACGTGAACAGTGAATTTAATTCATCCTAGTAGCTATCCGTAATTTTTACCAGTAATAACCGCGGGCACACTAACGAGATTATCGGATCAACATTGCTGGACGCTGTAAGGTATTCAAGGATAAAACAACAAGCTGACAGAAGCTTGGAAGAGGCTGGGGATAGCTGAGACTAGCCGTTTATAATCAAATTAAATACTATTGATTTATTTTTGTTTACCTACTCATTCTTTTTTAAATCATCTGGACAAAGTAGTCCCCAAGGAAAAGTCTATATATTCTCAGGCTAGATTTATGTCAGTACATTTTAATCATCGGACAGCAAAATTGATACATACGAGACAGAACAAAATAGAAAAGGAGGCAATGATCAGGATTCGATACAATCAGCCCACAGCTCCCATCAGAGACACCAAACGGAAAGAAACACAAACATGAAGCAACAGACCCTAATGGAAACATCAATAGCGGAAGCCAAAAGGACAGTTACTTTCACAAAATGGCCAATAGACTATCCAAAATAAAATAATTTAAGCGACACAAACACCCAAAGACAAACCATAACAAAAATAAACCGCGACAGAAGAACCGCCTTGGAACGGTCAGCGGAAACGAATTCCATGGGGGGGGGGGGGGGGGGGGGGGGGCTTAAATCGATTGTACGTGGCTACAATCCTCGCCCTTACTTCCGTCGCGATTTAGACAAGTAATTTGTTCTATAAGGCTAATTTCCACAACATCTCAGCCTCGCAGAGCATATCGGTTTCTTAGATGATTTTTGAATAATTTTTTTTCTATTCTTTTTGGCATTTTGGCTTCCATGGCAACCAATCAATATGAGCAGTAGACCTAAAATGATACGGAAGATAAAAGATTGCCTGAGCAACATTTCTGTGAATGTTTTGTCAAAATATCTGCTAAACAGAAGTGAAGGCAATGATCAGGAATCGATTCAAATAACCCACAGCTCCCATCAGAGACACCAAAGGGAAAGAAACACAAACATAAAACAACAAACCCTAATAGAAACATCAATAGAGAAAGCCAAAAGGACAGTTACTTTCCAAGGCTTGGCAGTAAAAGACTTTTTTCAATTTTCCCCTTTTAAGTCTATGGAAACTGTAGGTTGCCACAGCAACCAAACTAAAGTCCTTATTTTCACAAAAAAACTACAAATTTTCATTTCCCAAGCCCAATGATGCTACAGATTGCTTTGTGGCTTCTGAGGAGATGTGTTAACGCCAGACGACAGACTATGATGACGAACAACTACCCATCCTATAAGCTCTCCCCTGGAGCCTTCAGCTCTTGTGAGCTAAAAACCAAAGTGACATGAAAGTGCGCGGAAGCATCATGCAGCCCATATATTTCTTCAAGCCCCGATGGGCGGGGTTGACAGTGACCCAAGAAACATTTGTGTGAAATTATTTCAAATATTTAGGAGTAGAAGTCAATTTAAGAATTGTATATTTTTCAGTTCTGGTGACTGGGTGGTAGGGAGCTAATTTTGTAACAAGAAACCCACATGCCAAATATGAAGGCTCAATCTCAAATGGTTCAAAAGTTATGATAAAGTAGGTCAAGGTTAGAGGTCATTGTTTGTACGAGTAGGAAGACCTTGTCACAAGGAACATGTATGCAAGATATGAAGGATCTATCTCAAACGGTCCAAAAGTAATGATAAAGTAGGTCTCAGGTCAATGTCAAGGTTACAGGTCAAATTATTGGCATGAGAGAGAAGCCCTTGTAACAAAGAACCTACATGCCAAATATGAAGGCTCTAGCTTAAACGGTTCAAAAGTTATGGAAAAATAAGTCAAAGTCACAGGTCGAAACTTTTGTATGGGTGGGAAGCACTCCTCACAAGGAACATACATGCCCAATATGAAGGCTCTATCTCGAATGGCCCACAAGTTATGATACTGCAAGCCACAGGTCAAAGTCAATGTCACAGGTCATTTTTGTATGGACAGAAAGCCCTTATCACAAGAAACCTCGATGGCAAATATGAAGGCTTAATCGCAAATGCTTCCAAAAGTTATGACAAAGTAGGTCAAAGGTCAAGGGTCAAAATTTTGTTTGGGTGGGAAACCCTTGTCACAAAGAACATACGTGCCAAATATGACAAAGCAGGTCAAAAAGTCACGGGTCAAACTTTTTCAGTGGGTGGGAAGAACTTGACAAAAGGAACATACATGGAAAATATGGAGGCTCCATCTCAAATGGTTCAAAAGTTATGATTAAGTACCTCAGAGGTCAGTTTTTTGTATGAGTATGCCAAATATGGAGGTTTTATCTTAAATAGTTTAAAAGTTAGGACAAAATGACTTACTTAATTACCTTACATGAGCCATATTGCATCTTGACCAAGATATTGTAAAGATGAACATTCGGAGCAAGCTTAAATGATAATTGGACCAAAACTGTGGCCTCTATAGAGTGTTCACAAGGTTTTTTTCCATGATTTGGTCTGCTGACCTACTTGTTGATATTCGAACTTGAGCGAGATGTTGCCAAGATGATTATTCTGCTCAAGTTTGATGATGACTGGACCAAAACTGTGACCTCTAGAATGTTCATAAGTTTTTTTTTTTACAATGATTTTACCTACTTACCTACTTTTTAACCCAAAATGACCCATGTTCTAACTTGACCGAGATATTGTCAAGATGATCATTCTGAGCAAGATTGATGGCGATTGGACCTAAACTGTGGCCTCCAGACAGAGTGCTCACAAGGTTTTTCTATGATTTGACATACTGGCCCTCTTTTTGACCCTACATGACCCATATTCGAACTTGACCAAGATATTGCCAAGATGATCATTCTGACCAAGTTTGCTGATGACTTGACATATTCTAAGTTTGATGATGACTGGACCAAAACTGAGGCATCTAGAGTGCGCTCAAGGTTTTTCCTTGATTTGACCTACTGACCTACTTTTTGACCCAACATGGCCCATATCTGAACTTGACCCAGAAAGTGTCAAGATAATGATTCTGAGCAAGTTTGATGGCGATTGGACCAAAACTGTGGCCTCTAGAGTGCTTACAAGGTTTTTCTGATTTGACATACTGGCCTATTTTTTACCTGACATGACCCATATTCGAACCTTATCCAGTTATTGTAGTGATGATCATTCTGACCAAGTTTGATGATGATTGGTACAAAACCGTGGCCTCCAGAGTGCTCACAAGAAAAAGTTTATACATGCATGACACACTATGAATGACGTCGAAGGACATCTCACGGTCACCAAAGCTCACCATTACGTTCGGTCAGGTGAGCTAACAAGTGGCCCATGGGCCGCTATGCTCACCAGAGCTCAGGTTGGCAATCCCAAATGGCAATCATGTATTTTAACATGATATGATTTTAATCTACCAATTATAGTCTCCCAAATAAACCCCATACCCAAACGAGCAACCATGTGGACTCTGTCTCTGAAATATTACACGTTTTATGAAGTACAGGGGGTTGGGGCATGGACCCAATGAATTCGTTTTGTTTGATTTGAAGTTTAACGTCCCCGTCAACACTGTCAAGGTCATTTAGAGACGTTGCCTCCAATTTTGTGGGACTTTTACCCGACATTGAGATGTCATGACATCTCAAGCCCTACCGCCAAGTGAAACCAATAGGGTTTATAAGCATAGACAGGCCGACTCGCAACACATTGCCTGGGCAGGCTTAGATCCTCTAAGCAGTTTACCAGTACTCATGTGCGGGTCGGAGTTAACTCTGCGCGGAAGCATCATGCACCCCATCTTTTTCTTCAAGCCCCGATGGGCGGGGGCGGTTGGACCCAATGGAGGCCTGGTTGGTATCACTAAATGCTTCTGAACGGTTTCTGAGATAGTTTCTGAGATATGAGGCCCTTTTATGAAGTGAAGGGGAAAGAAATGGCCCCGGCAAAGCCAAGTCGGTGTGACTGAATGTGTCTAATAATAATGAACAAGAACATATATGATTATGGGGTGGGGATTTGAATGGTTTCTGAGATATGGACTTATATGAAGTCGAGAGGCAGGGCATGGCCCAAACACATTACCCTAGCATAAAGAGATTCCCAGGATCGCGTGAATGAAAAGTCTTATCATAAGGAACAAGAATATTTACTGTTATGGGTCGGGGATCTGACAGTTTCTGAGATATATGGCTTTTAATGAAGTAAAGGGGTGGAGCATGGCCCGTGGCATTCCGGGGAACCCAACCCTGGTGTCACTGATTGTGTCTTATCATAAGGAACATTAATATACTGAACCGAAAAAGAAACACAACTTTTTAACCCAAACGATTTTCATGCAACCATCAGGTTGACTGGAAAATCGTTTTGCGATTTACTTTCATACTTTTTAAACTTTCTTATGCAGAAAACATTTGGGCGATATCTGTACAGTTTAACGCTCTAATTGGCAATTCGTTTTCAACATTTCCTCGTGCAGTACATTAAATGTATACAATAACCTCATCATATTGGCATACTGTGTTACCTGGAGTACAGGTTTCAAAAGTCCGGTAAAATTTCTCTACGGAATATGGTACGTTTGACGCAAGATCAACGTAACGTAGCGGTCCAAATGCTTCTACGCGGGACGTCTCAGGCTGTCATCGCCAGGAACTTCCAAGTGAGTAAATCCACGATAACTCGCATGTACCAGCGTCTACGTAGAAGCCTCCGTGGTGCAGTGGTTACGCTACTCGCCTTGTAAACCAGGGATCGCAGGATCGATCCCGGGCTTCTCCAGACTTTCGGATGAGTCTTTAAACCGAGGTCCCGTCTCCGTATGACCTTAGCTGTTGGTGGGACGTAAAACTAAAACTCACTCACTCACCAGCGTCTACGTCAAACGGGAACGACAAATGGCAGGCCCAGAAAAGGACGTCCACGCGTCATGACACGTCGACAAGACCGATACATCCGTCCAACCCACCTTCGTTATCGGTTCCATACAGCCGTCGAGACGTCTCAGGTAACACCAGGAACGCACAACAATCGAATAAGTACAGATACTGTCAGAAATCGCCTTCGAGAGTTTGGCTTACGTCCTCGTCGTCCGTACGTTGGTATGCCATTTACACCATGACGACGTTAGGTTAGAATGGCGTTTTCTTACATGCCTTTCAATGAAATATAGAGATTTCTCAGTGAAATCGAAAACGATATTGTCACTGTTTCAAACAGTGACTGATATCAATTTTATTTTTCACTGTTTGGGACTACTTTTTTCTCGAAATCTAATTTTGTGGTCAGTTTTTTCATTGTCGGATCATTGAAAATTAATGAACTGTATTAGAATTGACGCTAAGTCGGTTCACACGTTACGAGGACGTTAATGACGTCAGTTTCGACGCTGACGTCACGTATTTTGTCGCGCGACGTTAGATCTGTCCGCACCTTCTTTGGGACACTTATCTCTCAATTATTTCAGTAACCATTCATAGAAATGCCATCCCAGGCTACTTCTCGGGTGCAAACTCAATATCATACCCAGTAAATAAGTTGGGCACCACTAAATTGACGCGAAACGACCAGGAACAAAGTTAGTTTTCTCTGAGGGTTAGTGACGCTATTAGTGAAGCTAAATATTGCCGTTTTGAAGCATGTAAGAAACAGAAAATTTGATTTTTTTAGTGTAAGATCAAATTTTATTTCACTCATGAACACCAAAACTGGTATTTTCACTCGTGGCTACGCCACTCGTGAAAATACTGGTTTTGGTGTTCATTCGGTGAAATAAAATTCGATCTTACACTGAAAAAATCAAATATCCTCTATGCTCACACAACATAGGCCAAACCTGTTTCCCCTTGGTCAGTGGCGTAACGTTATGTTTTCTGACGAGTCCAGGTACTTTTTTGTACAGAGCTGACGGCCGTCAACGTGTGTATAGGCGTGACGGAGAGCGTTATCGTGACAATTGTTTGGTTGAACGTGATCGATTCGGAGGCGGTGGGTTGATGGTGTGGGCTGGCATATCTTATGGTAATAGAACGCCTGGTATTCATTGATGGATCTTTGACGGCTCAGCGTTACGTTGACGTCGTTTTACGACCGATAGATGTTCCATATGTACGACAGCACAACATTACGTTTCAACACGATGACGCACTGGCGCATGAAGCAAGGCTCAGCATGGCGTTTCTTCAGCAAAACAACGTTCTTGCATAAATACCTATGCGCATGGCTGTTTGAAGCCATTGTCAAATGGACCGAAAGCCGTGCTTAAACAGCAAATACCATGTTCAAATCATGAAATTCGCGTGCTGTTTGAACATAGATTTTGAACTTTTGATATCACAAGACGGGCCTTGCTTTGTTTACGTTATGTTGAGCGACGTAACGTTATCGCCCTGAACGTATCGTTTTAGGGTTCTATGATGACGTCACTGCATGACAACGCCATTGTAAACAACATTATGAACTGGCCGCCATTTTGGTTTGTCTGTTGCATTTGAAGAGTTTATATGGAATTTATATGGAGATTTTGGGCGTTTTCGTCAAAATTTGTTGTCGAAATCGTAAGTTATGCAAGAACAACGATCACCCATGGTTATTTCATTGCATTAACATTTGCCGGATCCCTCGGAAGATATTTGAACATTCGGCCTAGTGGCCTCATGTTCAAACAGCTTCCTCGGGACCCGGCGAATGTTAATGCATGAAAAACCATGGTTGATCCCTATATTGACGTGATGCACTGGCCTCCGTATAGTTGTTATGCATAAGAATTTATTTTTCTGTTTCCAACTTTCACCCCACTGGGTGACCTAATAGTGCTATAAATGTCTTGTTTATCTTCTTATAGAAGATTCTCGAAAAATGCGTCACAGATTAATTTTAATTTGTAAACATCTTGTTTACAAGGAAAAGTACTTTGGAACCTTCAGGTCTGCATTATTTTTAGAAAATTACATCATCTAGTAGGGTAGGGTGACAATGGGCCAAAAAGTCCACTATTTCTGGTAGTAACCCACCCCCGTATAACAAAACATGTCATATACCAAAATGTTCGTCAGCATCCGTAGTATCTGAAACTGCCGGCATAAATTGGCATAAATGATGGCAAGCTGAGAAATCCAAGATGGCCGCCATAGCTGTAAATTCCAGTTTTTCGCAAAATATGAATATAAATACAACAAATCATCTTACAAACTTATTTTAATTTATTTTCCTTGTATAGAAAGAAGATTTGTGCTAGAAAATAGATCAATTTTTTAGGGTTGACTTGAAAAACGGTGAAAAAAAATGATATTTTATTGTTTTTGTGTCATATGTGGTACATAAAAGCAATTCTGATGTTTCAAAATTTAAACAGTTTTTACATATCTATTGTTTTATTTTAACTAAGACACTATTCTAAAATACATTTAACACTATTCCAAGGTACATTAATGATTATGACTTTTTTCCATCAATTTAGCGCCAAGATTACCCCACCCACTCAGTTTACCAGTAAAATTCATCCACATAATATTGCCACAAATCATCTTACAAACTTGTTTTAATTTATTTTTCTGGTATAGAAAGACGATTTGTGCTAGACTATTGATCAACATTTTTAGGTTTGACTTGAAAACCGGGGAAATAAAAGACATTTCATCGTTTTTGTGTCTAGTTTCATAGGTGGTACATAAAGGCGATGCTGATGTTTCAAAATTTTAAACAGTTTTTATTTATCTGTTGTTTTATTTTAACTAAGACACTATTCTAAAATACATATAACATTATTCCCAAGTACATTTATGGTTTGTTATGACTTTTTACCATAGATTTAGCCCCAGGATTACCCCACCCACTAAGTTTACCAGTACAATTCATTCAAATAATACTCACACTCAAGGGATTTGCAGGCGATGATTTCATTTTACACAACAAGTAGAAGAGGGCATTGAAACCAAAGCTTAGTTCCGTTTTCATACTATAATATATTATATGATCAGCCATTAGGAAACACCACCTCTTTGTTACACTGTTTTCGGGATCTGAGCATTAACCGTCTTAATTAAGCAGTGGTACATCCAAACAAAATAGCAAAATAGTGTTTATCAAATTGATAAGAAATGACTTTAATTGTCATTTTTGCTGTGTAACTGGCTAGGTTTTGGGGGATATATAGTGTTATATCCAAAACTGTGTTATAAAAACATGTTATAAGGAGGATATGCTATACAATTAGTTTATACTTTGTTTGATTTAAGGTACAACGTCCCCGTCAACACTGTATCAGTCATTTTGCTTTTTGGAGACAATGCTTCCAATTTTTTGTGGGACTTTCCCCGACATTGAGATGAAATGATATCTCAAGCCCCGCCACACATTTAAGCCAAAAGGTTTTATATGCAAGGATTGTCCAACTCGCACCAGATTTCCTGGGCATGCTTAGAATCTCTAAGCGGTTTACTCTGTATACCCTAGGTCTACTGGGCTAGGCAAATTACTCTTAGATTTTATAGCTCCCCATCAAATCGGAAGCTGATATGCACACCTGTGCACAAAAAGAAATTGCTGCTGCTTTAACTAGCCCTGAGACATTTGACTCAGTCCCAAGATCTGAAATCTCTTGAAGCTGGAAGTCTGGTTTAGGCAGAACATGAATTGCCTTCTTCTTGCCTGTACTATATAAAGAAGAGCAGGTATCACAACCCATAAGGCAATACAGACAGCATAATTGTCCTTTCATCTGGATCTAGCTTCCTGCAATCAGTATAAACTGGAATATACCTGGTGCAGTCAGCATGAATACCCTTTCTGCCTGTCATCAGCCAAGTGATGCACAAGTAGAAAGAAAACATCGGTATCAGAACTGACAACAAGGGCAGCGTCAACTCCAAGAGAATCTGCAACGGCTAGTTGCAAATCATTCTACTATCAGCTTCTTCACGGTTGGCATAAAGTTCATGCTGAACAGGAACAACATCGGCGGAAACTTCAGAGCATTGTTCTCAAGTCAACCTGCACCAACAACAGTAGCATTCTTCTTAAGAAGCTCATGGCAATTTTTGTTGAGGTATCTAGTGTAAAGTTCTTGTTTTTACTGCTTGAAAGTATCTATCAATCACCAGTTACTATATTTTTCCTAGTAGACACAGGCGCGTGTAAAGAAACATTCTTTCCACACTTTTGTTGGGTCTGTGATTTGAGACGGTTTGCCTCAGTCCTGTCAAAACGACGTGAATGGTAGCTACCCAAATAATGGTAAGAAGACTGTAAGACCAAAACATAGCAGCCATCTGTTGATATGTCAGTTTGAGACATGATGAATGCTGCAACATTTTAAGTACAGACATCCCGTCAAATACTATACAACCAGCAAGTCTTTCTAGTTTTTCAAGGAAATCCGACTTATTTGTAGACATCATACATTCTTCATCTGTAAACAAACTCACGTGATCATGAGCATTTTTGAAAGACAAGACCTTGAATGAATTAATTGATGTATAGAAAGCATATATCTCTTCACCGGTGGCATTTTATGGCAACTTATCAAACTTCTCTATCTCTTGAGGAACTTTATCTCCAGTAGCTATATTGTCCAAATGTCTTCGGCCCCCGCCCATCGGGGCTTGAAGAAACAGATGGGCTGCATGATGCTTCCACGCAGAGCTGAAACCGACCGCACATGAGTATTGGTAAACCCCTTAGAGGATCTAAGCCTGTCCAGGCAAAGCGGTGCGAGTCGGACCGTCCATGCTTATAAGCTGTATTGGCTTCAGTGGGCGACAGGGCTTGAGATGTCATTTCATCTAAATGTCGGGTAAAAGTCCCACAAAATTGAAACCAACGTCTCCAAAATTACCTATACAGTGTTGATGGGGACGTTGAACTTCAAATAAAATAACAAACAAACAAAATTGTCCAAATGCCAGGGAAAACGGTTCAATAAATTTTAAACTGTCATTTTCAAACAAATCCAGCATCTTGTTAATAGAATTATTATAAGCCTGTGTATTGGTATGGTGTTTGGTAGAGCTTGCAACTATGCATGACATACTTAGCAGTAATGGGTCGTGATAAAACCATCTTATAAGGGCTTGTTCATAACTTCATTGTGGGTGATTCCTATAATATAACTGGATAGCCAGTTTGCCATTTTGTGGGACAGTAACTGTCATTTTGGCTTTCCTCTGTTGTTGTTTCCATTAAGTTCTAGTTACGTCAGAGTCATTGATGGAGGTGTAAATTAATTTTATCGATTCTTGATCATTGCTTTACTTCTATTTTGAGAACAAATCTCTGAAAGTATCCAGTGAGGTTGTTGCTGCTCAGCATTAACTCGATTACAACTATGAAGAAGCCGAAAGTAGAATAATTTTGCACCTGCAGTTTGCAGGTTCTCTGGGAGATAACACAGCTGTTCTGTTTGTCCATATACCCATGTTTTCGTTCTACTTCTGCTTCACTTTAGCCAGCTTAATGTTGATAACATAGTCTTCAAGACAGGCAGGAAGGGTATTAATGCTGACGGCATTCATGCTGACAGGTATTCCAGTTCACACTGTTTTCAGGAAGCTGGAGCCAGATGAAAGGGCAATTATGCTGTGTGTATTGCCTTACAGGATGTGATACCTGCTCTTCTTTACATAGTATAGGCAAGAAGAATGCCTAAATCAGACTTCAAGCTTCAAGAGATTTCAGATCTTGGTATTGAGTCAAATTTCTCAGGGCCAGTTAAGGCAGCAGCAATTTTTCTGCAGGTTTGCTGTTCAGACAAACACATTAGACAACAATGGTGCTCCAAAAATCCAGAGTTAAACCTAGTTATCTACCACCAACTAATAGTTTGTTTTTTTGCTCCATTTGTACAGGTGTACATATCAGCTACTGATTTGATGTGGAGCTATAAAATCTAAGATTAATTTGCCTAGACCTAGGGCATATGATTGATCCTGAAACTGGGTTATTCATTCCACAGCTCATAACACAGACACAAGCAGCCTCCCTCTAATAACTGATATGGTTGTAAATAGCCTTATTAGTGTAGTGATGACTGCATTTGCTCATAGAAAAGACAACCATGTACTCAAGCTTGCAAGTAGTAAAGCATGTTTGAAAAGGTCTTACATTTGTAAGCGCCTAAATGGTGATCAGGAGGACGCGGGTTCGATACCTGCCGGGGTCGGCAACATTCTTTCGTGGAGATTGATCATGAAATCTTTTCTACGGTTCCCATTTTTTTTGGTTCAGATTGTCACCCTACCAATACATATCAGGCCCTATGGAACATGCTAGAGAAATCTTAGGGTCTTTACAAGAGCTTGATTTTTCTCATTCAGTCAGACTTTGGAGTTTGAAGTCAGACTTTGGAGTTTGAAGTTTGGGCTTTTAAGAAAACTTATTTCTGAATTCTGTGTTGGATTGTTATAAGATATTATATTTCATTTCGGACTGTGAATTCTGTGGGATCAAGGAAAATAGATTCATTCAGGATATTTCATAGCAGAGCTAAGTACATTTAATTTTCTTACTTCAACGGGTTAAAGATAACTTGTAAATAAATTTTGTTAATTTTTTCCAAAAGGCTTGTTTGCTTTTTATCCCCCGACCGAATAGGTTCGGGGGATATAGCGATCAGCCTGGCGTCCGTCCGTCTGTCCGTAGACGAAACCTTGTGATGGCCATAACTCCTATACCCTTTGAGATTCATTGATAGTTCTTGGCACAATTGTTAACAAGGCTGAGATGGCGTGTCATGCGCAAGAACCAGAACTCTGGATGCCATACCTTTTTAGTTATCTCCTCTTTTAATAAAATATAATGACTACTTTGTGATGGCCATAACTCCAATACCCTTTGAGATATATTGATGGTACCTGGCACAGTTGTTCACAAGGCTGAGGGGTTGTGTCATGCACAAGAACCACAACTCTGGCTGCCATGGTTTTTGAGTTATCTCCCCTTCCAATAAAATAGAGTGACTACCTTGTGATGGCCATAACTCCAATACCCTTTAAGATATATTGATGAAACCTTGCACAGTTGTTCACAGGGCCGAGACGGTGTGTCATGTACAAGAACCACAACTCTGGGTGCCGTGGTTTTTGAGTTATCTCCCCTTCCAATAAAATAGAGTGACTACCTTGTGATGGCCATAACTCCAATACCCTTTAAGATATATTGATGATACCTGGCACAGTTGTTCACAAGGCCGAGACGGTATGTCATGCACAAGAACCACAAATCTGGCTGCCATGGTTTTTTAGTTATCTCCCCTTCCAATAAAAAAGAGTGACTACCTTGTGATGGCCATAACTCCAATACCCTTTAAGATATACTGATGATACCTGGCATAGTTGTTCACAAGCCGAGACAGTGTGTCTTGTACAAGAACCACAACTCTTGGTGCCATGGTTTTTGAGTTATCTCCCCTTCCAATAATAGAATCACTACCTTGTGATGGCCACATCTCCAATACTCTTTGAGATATATTGATGGTACTTGGTACAGTTGTACATGAGGTCAAGCAGGTGTGTCACGTGCAAGAACCACAACTCTGGGTGCCCTGGTTTTTTAATTATCTCCCCTGAGAATATAACCTTTTGATGGCCATAACTCCAATACCCTTTGAGATATATTGATGGTACTTGGCACAATTGTATACAAGGTTGAGATGGCGCTTCATGCCTAAGAACCACAATTCTGGGTGCTATGATGAATATTTGAGTTATTTACCCTTCCAATATAACAGTATGACCAGCTTGTGATCTCCAACACCCTTTGAGACATATTGCTGGTACTTTGTACAGAAATGCATGAGCTTTAGCAGGCATTTCACGCGCAAGAACCACAGTTCTGAGTACCCTGGTTTTTTTAGTTATCTCTCCTGAAGTATAATCTTGTGATGACCATAACTGCAATACTTTTGTGATATATTGCTGGTTTAATTCTGGTGCACTTTCTATTGGTGAACAATCTTCTGAAGGCCATATTGGCTTTTGGTCGGGGGATTTGCCATCTCTTCCGATGGCTATTTTTCTTTCTGCTACCTGGCTCGTAACAGAAATTGGGGGCTCGTCCGGGATAAAAAAAATCTTGAGCATTTTAGGACTGACATTTCAGTTGTAGGCAAGTAATTGTCATTTCTTATCAAATATAGACTTCGCAGTTGCTTCAAAAGATTGGTATTTCCCCAAAGTCATATAGGGGATTGTCATTTCATGTGAATTGTCATTTCAGGTGAAATATTACTTGTCATTTCATGTGAAATTTTCGTTGGGCTTGTCATTAAAAAAAACTTTGTCAAATTAACCTCAATCTGTAATACCATAATTGCTTTATAATACAAACAAAAAGCAAACATGTTTGGTTTGAGAAGCTTTTATGGCTCAGCCTACTCAGGAGTTGTTTAATCTGGCCAAAAGGACAGGTTTGCTAGAAACTGCTTCCCACTATGGGGTCACTGCTGTCAAAACAAGCATGAAAAAAAACAACAACATGAAATTAAGAATATTTTGGAACATTTTTTTGTTGATGAAGAACTTTTTTATCCATCTGCTTTGTCTCTCATTATGGTTTCGCATACTGAATTACTAATGAGACAAATTGAAATAGGAAGGCAAACTGAATTAGAGAAGGTTAGAAATGAAAGAAAGAGAGAAGGAAAAAGAAAGAGAAATGCAGAGACAAATGCAGATGGAAAAATTAGAAATGGAGAGGGAAAAAAGAGAAATGGAGGAACGCCTTCAGAAAGAAAAAATAGAAAAAGAAGAGCGACTTGAAATAAAAAGAGAAAAATGGCATTTTCAATTAAAGATGAAGGAAATGGAACTCCAGGGTCAGGATAGGGGCCATTAATCGTGGCCACAAACAGACTGACCTGATTATCATGGATTTTGCAAAGGCCTTCGACAAGGTACCTCACAGGAGGCTATTGTACAAACTAGATCATTATGGGATTAGAGGATCCAAACTTAAGTGGGTTAGCTCATGGCTCTCTGGACGCACTCAACAAGTTGTACTTGACGGCCAAGCGTCGGATCCAGTCCCTGTTTTGTCCGGTGTCCCACAAGGTTCGGTACTTGGACCGGTCCTTTTCTTGATATTCATTAATGATCTTCCTGATAATATCAGGTCATCTGTTCGTTTGTTTGCTGATGATTGTGTTTTGTATAGGAACATATATACTACTTCTGGCTGTCTTATCTTACAAGATGACCTGGATAGCCTAGCACGTTGGGAGGCCGATTGGCAAATGAAGTTCAATGTGGCCAAATGTCATTCAATGAGGGTGTCACGGCACCCTCCAGACAAGCAGATTAAATTCAACTACTCATTACATCAGCATACTTTGGAACATGTCCAATCCGCAAAATATCTTGGTATCACCATTACTGATAATCTTGATTGGGGTCAACATATTTCTGAGATTACCTCTAAAGCAACTAGGACATTAGGGTTTCTTAGACGTAATTTGGCTTTTGCACCTAGGCAGACAAAGGGTGTTGCATACAAAACCTTGGTTAGACCTCAATTAGAGTATGCATCACCTGTTTGGCACCCCCATGTTAAAACTCAGGTTCAGCAGGTTGAGAAGGTTCAGAGAACGGCTGCCCGATGGACCTGCAGGCGATGGCGGAACAGAAGCAGTGTTGGTGATATGCTCGATGAGCTGGAGTGGCCATCCTTGGAGGCCCGTCGCGAGCAGTCCTCTTTAACCTTCTTTTATAAGATTCACTCTGACACAGTCTCTTAATAAAGATAAATACTTGACCCCTGTGACTACTTCAACTCAAACAAGGGCATCAAAACTAAACAACAGTCAATATCGTAGGTACCAGGCCTATAGTGATGCCCTGAAGAATTCTTTCTTCCCTAGAACTATTCCTCAGTGGAATAGTCTTCCCTCCTCTGTGGTAAATGCCAAAACTGCAGAGGAGTTCAAAGCCCGCATGGTGTAGATTGGGATCCAGAGGTGTGCGTTTTAGTAAACCTCTGAAAGCAGATTGTAAATAGTTTTAAGAACTCATCCAGTGGGTGTTTTTTTTTTTTTTTGTTTTTTTTGCTAAATTCTAAATTTAGCGCACCACCCAACTGAGGTAATGGCCAAGTTTGACCGACTCAGTATATGAAGATAGATAGATAGATAGGGTGAAACCTACCCCTGTTTTTGACTCAGGTAGTTACTTTGATGCCACAAAGCACATCAGATTAGTTCCGCCATTTCAGGCTAAAGAGGTAGATAAGTATATTTTGCATTTTGAAAAAGTTGCAGAAAATTTAAAATGGCTAAAAGAGCATTAGACCTTACTTTTGCAAAGCGTTGTTGTCGGAAAGGCTCGAGACATTTACACTCAGCTGCATGCCGAGCAAAGCTCAGACTATGATTTGGCTTAAGAGCTTATTCTTAGGAAGAGTCTATTGCCAGACGTCTGTCAATAGCATAAAGTCGGGAAATGTGCTATTGCCAGACGTCTGTCAATAGCACAAAGTCGGGAAATGTGCTATTGCCAGACGCAAAATTACGGGAAATTTTCTATGCCAGATGCTATCCTGATTTATATATGATACAACTGGTAAGTTATGACAACACCTGAACAATTCACGTTGAACATCTATGCAAGAAAAATATGTAATGCTCGTGAACACGAAATGTTTCAGATGATTTTTTTTTTCATATTTCTTTGGAGCAGAAATAAGAAACATAATATATACTCCGAAAAAAAAAAACGGCATTTACTACATGAAATTGGGCTTTTGTGTTTAGGGCAGTATTTGGGATCTGATTGTATCAGTTCCTGCGTTGTTCTTCGTTTAATTTCATGTTGTCAAAATTACATAGGCCTGTTGTAATGCGCGATAGGTCGAAATGCGATGTTGTGTTGGTGCCTCTATTATGTGGGTTGCTTGTGGACGCAGGATTTTTTTTTAACTATTTCAAGAGTCGGCTGCGAGACTGTCAAATCGAATTACACGGTACATGTATATGCGTATAATTTAAATATTAGGCGCCCAGCCAACACCCAGATCGGCCTGCGCATCAGCGCTTTCTGGTCAAAGTTTTCGTTGGGTGTTTGATAGACAGCAAAAGTTCATCTTTGTCCAGCGAAGACTGGTCAGACTGTGTCTTTATCCACAACCATGTATTTCCATCCAACCAAGAATCGAAAGCTTCACGTAAACAAGTCCGTGAAATGACCCGACCCCACCCACCCGACTTAACCCCTATTTATGTAGAGAAAACTGGGATTTACGGGGGTATATACATGTATTATTTTTCTTATTTCTGCTCCAAGACATAGGTTGTGTGTAATCTTTAGAACGCTTTTAACGAGCACCCACAACCTATGTTTGCAGTAAAAATATGAAAAATATCACGGATTTTCATCAGAATAGTAGCAATTTTAGGTCATTTTTGTGCCGGTCAGTTTACTATCCACACGTTTCCCGGTTAGGCTTATACATAAGCGGTTAACCAGTACAATAAACAGAAACTAGAAAAAGTGTCCATAGGACACGGATGCCCCCGCCAAATGCCATTCATAAAAAATATTACAAATGTACTTCAAATCAATCATAAATTATATTAAAATCATAAATGTAGGCGGTAGAGCGATGACAAAGTTTTTCTAAAAAATAGCCACAGTGACATTGACCTTGAGGTCATGACCTTGAAAGTCAAAGCAACTCGAGATATTATCATAAGAAACATTTTTGTGAAGTTCTATTAACATCCATCAATAATTATAGGCACTAGAGCGATGACAAAGTTTTTCTAAAAATAGCCACAGTGACCTTGACCTTGAAAGTTGAAATAGCTCGAGATATTGTCATAAGGAACATTTGTGTGAAGTTATACTGAAATCGGTGAAGAACTGTAAGCGCTAGAGCCATGACAAAGTTTTTCTAAAAATAGCCACAGTGACATTGACCTTGAAAGTCAAACTCGCTCAAGGTATTGTCATAAGGAACATTTGTGTGAAGTTATATTGAAATCAGTGAAGAAATGTAGTCGCTAGAGCGATGACAAAGTTTTTCTAAAAATAGCCATTGTGACCTTGACCTTGAAAGTCGAAGTGCCTTGAGATATTGTGATAAGGAGTCTTTGGTTGAAGTTATATTGAAATCGGTGAAGAAATGTAAGCGCTAGAGTGATGACAAAGTTTTTCTAAAAATAGCCACAGTGACATTGACCTTGAAAGTGGAACTCGCTAGAGATATTGTCATAAGGAACATTTGTGTGAAGTTATATTGAAATCAGTTAAGAAATGTAGGCGCTATAGCGATGACAAAGTTTATCTAAAAATAGCCACAGTGACCTTGACCTTGAGGTCATGACCTTGAAAGACGAACTCGCTCGACATATTGTCATAAGAAACATTTGTGTGAAGTAATATTGAAATCAGTGAAGAAATGTAGGCGCTGGAGCAATGACAAAGTTTTTATAAAAATAGCTACAGTGACCTGACCTTGAAGTCATGACCTTGAAAGTCAAACTCGCTCGAGATATTGTCATAAGAACATTTGTGTGAAGTTATATTGAAATCAGTGGAGAAATGAAGGCGCTATAGCGATGACAAAGTTTTTTCTAACAATAGCACCAGTGACCTTGACCTTGAGGTCATGACCTTGAAAGTCGAACTCGCTCGAGATATTGTCATAAAAAACATTTATGTGAAGTTATATTGAAATCAGTGAAGAAATGTAGGCCCTTGAGCGATGACAAAGTTTTTCTAAAAATAGCCACAGTGACCTTGATCTTGAGGTCATGACCTTGAAAGTCTAACACCTGAGATTTTTTTTATAAGGAACATTTCTGTGAAGATATAATGAAATTGGTGAAGAAATGTAGGCGCTAGAGCGATGACAAAGTTTTTCTAAAAATAGCCACAGTGACCTTTGAAAGTCTAACTCGCTCGAGATCTTTTTATAAGGAACATTTGTGTGAAGTTATAATGAAATTGGTGAAGACATGTAGGCGCTAGAGCGATTACAAAGTTTTTCTAAAAATAGCCACAGTGACCTTGACCTTGAGGTCATGACCTTGAAAGTCGAACTCGCTCGAGATTTTTTTATAAGGAACATTTGTCTGAAGTTATGCTATATCCCCCCTCAGCAACTATGTTGTGCGAGGGGGTAAAAATATTACAAATGTACTTCAAATCAATCATAAAATATATGCATCAAGGGCAGATAATCCAAAAACCAAAAATGCAAGAGTTGTCATCCTTGTTCATGACACATCGTCTCAGTGTGATGAATGCACCTGTGAATTTTCATGAATATATTCCATACGGTTTAGGAGTTATGGCCCGGACACGGTTTACTATTTTGTACTAAGTCAAGGGCAGAAAATTCAAAAACCAAAAATGCAAGAGTTGTCTTTGTTGTTCATGACACATCGTCTCAATGTGATAAATGCACCTGTGAAGTTTCATGAATATATTCCATACGGTTTAGGAGTTATGGCCCGGACACGGTTTACTATATGGTACTAAGTCAATGGCAGATAATTCAAAAAACAAAAATGCAAGAGTTGTCTTCCTTGTTCATGACACATCGTCTAAGTGTGATGAATGCACCTGTGAAGTTTCATGAATATATTCCATACGGTTTAGGAGTTATGGCCCGGACACGACATACCATTTGACTATATATGGATGCAAGTCACGGGCAGATAATTCAAAAACTAAACAAGCAGGAGTTGTCTTCCTTGTTCATGACACATCGTCTCAGTGTGATGAATGCACCTGTGAAGTTTCATGAATATATTCCATACGGTTTAGGAGTTATGGCCCGGACACGGTTTACTATATGGGTACTAAGTCAAGGGCAGATAATTCAAAAACCAAAAAAAGCAACAGTTGTCTTCCTTGTTCATGACACATCGTCTCAGTGTGATGAATGCAACTGTGAAGTTTCATGAATATGTTCCATACGGTTTAGGAGTTATGGCCCGGACACGATGTCACCGGACAGCGACATTTACATATTCCTTGGTTATATTCGTATATTTCCGCATAGATCAATACGTAAAACCCTGGCGTCTGTCAATAGCATTTTTATCGAGTTTCTGCTATTGCCAGACGTCTGGCAATAGCACTTTTACCGAGTTTCTGCTATTGCCAGACGTCTGTCAATAGACACTCCGTTATTCTTAAGGCATATGAGTTGGTCCTGAGGCTTACAGGCAGAAATTTAGGAATTGTACAAAAGAAATTTCCCAGACCTATGTAGAATTTGCTCGAACCAAAGAACAGCTATTTGATAGGAGGTGTTCTAAAAAAATAGGCTCTGATCATGAAAAACATAGACAGCTTGTCCTTGTTGTAGTTCAAACTGTGCATAAATTCAGACATTAAGTCTTTTCTCGATGAGAGACAGGTTGAAACTTTGGAGGAAGCTTCCCGTTTGGCAGATGATTATGCTTTGACTCATAAAGTCTCATTTGTGAACAGGCCTTATCCTAGAAAACCTCATAATCCACAGACAGGTCCAATATTCTGTCCTAGTAATCCATCAGGCAGTTATACATCCAGTACTATGCCCAAACTTTCCGGCGAAAATAAAAGCCAGAATTTTCCAAACCTTCTGGTGAAAACAGAAGCCCATTTTTTTCCAAACAAAACAAAGACCAGAATCCCTTATCTCAATCTCAAGTAGTTTGTAATTATTGTAAAAATACAGATCATTTGATCTCTTGAGTGTTTAAAATTAAATCGAAGAAAAGAAAGAGAAAGACAAGAGGAACTTAAGCCTAAAGGCTTGACTTCTATAAGGCCAAAACCACAGTCTCGTGTAAGGGAGGAAACTCTTTCTGATACCAAAATATCAATCATTAGGTTCATGAGATATAGTGCTTCAGACTACATGAAAAAAATAGCTATGTTCAATGTTCAAGGGGTGATAACTCCAAAAGCAGAAAAATCAGTTATGGTTCATATGTTCTACACGTTGTGCCATAGTGCTAGAACATGTCTGTGAAGTTTTGTGAAAATGTCTAAAAAGGTATCAGAATTATGGAGCGGACACGAAACTGATAGCAACTATTTTCAAAGTTCAAAGGGCAATAACTCCAAAAGCAGTAAAGTCAGAGTTACGGATCATATGTTTTGCAATTCGTCTCATGGTGCTCTACATATCTCTGAAGTTTTATGGAAATATTTCAAATGGTATCAAAGTTATGGAGTGGATACGAAACTATGACAAAAATGGCTATGTTCAATGTTCAAAGGGCAACAGCTCCAAAATTAGGAAATTCAGAGTTACGGTTCATATGTTCTGCATGTCGTCTTACAGTGCTCTACATATCTGTAAAGTTTCGTGAAAATATCTCAAACGGTATCAGAGATATGGAGCAGACACGGAACAGACAGCAGCTAAATTCAAAATTCAAAGGGCAATAACTCCAAAAGTAGGATAATCAGAGTGACGGTTCATATGTTCTGCAAATCGTCTCATGGTGCTCTACATATCTGTGAAGTTTCACGGAAATCTCTCAAACGGTATCGAAATTATGGACCGGACACGAAACTATGACAGAAATGGCTATGTTCAATATTCAAAGGGCAACATCTACAAAAACTGTAAAGTAGAAGTAAAACAAAGATCAGGAATCGATACAAATAACTTACTCCACCCATCAAAGACACCAAAGGGAAAGAAACACAAACATGAAGCGACCAGACCATAATGGAAACCTAAACAAAGGAAGGCCATAAGGACAGTTACTTTCCCACAAATGGCCGTATGGACATCCAAAATAAAAAGACACAAGTGATACACACAGTAAGTAAAAATCAACAACAAAAATAAACCGCCACAGAAGAACCGCCTTGGAACGGTCAGTGGAAAGATTTCCACTGGGAGGCTTAAATCGATTTTACGTGGCCACAATCCTCGCCCTTACTTCCTTCGCGATTTAGACAAATAATTTGTTCAGTCCGCATGAAGGCCTCCTAACTAATCAGTGCAACATCTCCGTGAACACAAATAATCAAAGAACCACAGAGGTGAGACAACGGTGAGGACTCGACAGCAAGAAACCACTAAAATGCTGGAGCAAAAGAAAACCAACAGTTAGACTCCGATGGGCCCGACCATCGATAGAGTATCAGGCACCAACCAACATTACCTTGAATTAGATCTCTCTTATTCTCTATAAGCCTTTACGTTGGAACCGTCATAGAATCTGAGGCCTGACCCACCGGCGTGCAATTAAAGAGGAAGGCAAAGTTGCCAACCGTGATTGGGTTAACTTCCATGCATGCAGTCTGTCGTATAACATACATATTGTACCCAATCTTTTTATATCGAAGAATGATTTTACGAAATTGGGTGCTGAAGTAATTGCGGTTATATATTTTTTTGAATTTAGATACTAAGTCACCATAAAATTCGGGTTCCGATAGACCTTGTTGCTGAAGAGATTTAAGTCCAATATTGAATTTTGAAATTAAATCAGAATGGCGTCTATAAAATTTTGAAAAGGCTTTGCATAGTTTATGGTACCGATAACCCTGATTAAGAAGTTTAGCCGTTAATAATTTATTACGAGTGTTGAAGTCAGTTACATAACTACACACTCTAGCAAATCGAATTAATTGCAAAATATAAATGCCATAGGATGGCGCATGAGGAAAATCACCATCCTAAAAAAGGAAAATTTACAATCTCAAAATCAAAGTCATCGCGTTTATCATAAAATTTGCAGAAAAAAACATCTACAATAGGTAGATGTAAATCCAAAAACGGGGCCTCGGTATCAGGAGAATTTGCTTTATTTGACTGAAGTTCGTGGGGGGGGGGGGGGGGGGTATATCTGACTGATCAAACCATCGAAATATGTATTATCAATATTTAATAAATCATCTAAATATCTAGAAGTGGAGCTAAAAGCTTCAATCATTTCAGATTGGTTATCAATGGAAAGCGACAACATGAAGTCTCTTTCATAACAATACAAGAACAGATCAGCCACAAGAGGTGCGCAATTAGTACCCATCGGAATACCCACAATTTGTCTAAATAACTTAGTACCGAATCTAATATAAATATTGTCAAGTAGAAAGGTGAGGGCATCACACACTTTCTGACATGACCAAAGTGTATAATTATTATGCTCTTTAGAAGTGAAAAATGCATTCAATTAAATCATTAAGCTTTTCCTTTATAAGATTATGAGGAAGTGTAGTGTAAAGAGTGGAAAAATCGTAAGTAGACTGACTTGAAGCACGAAAACGTTTGGATTTCAATTTATTTAAAACCTCATTCGAATTTTTATAGACCAAAACAAATTTCTTCCTGATCTTTCAAAGACTTTATCACAATATTTAATCACATGCGTTTTAATAGCAGTAAGACAGGAAGTTAATAGTTTAGAAAGTTCAGTGGTAGTGCAAGAGCTAGAAGTTGCAATAAACCGTGCTTTGTAAGGTCTTTTATGAAGTTTTGGTAACCATTATAGCGTAGGAAGCTTGTCTTGGCCTTCGGTAACACACACAGCAAACTTGGTGACTGAATGACAAATATGTTCATCTACTATAGCTCTCTCTTCAGCTAAAGGCTGAAGTTCATAGGCCTTAGTACCACCAAGCTCCTGCTTAAGCGTGTTAACATAGTGGAGCCGTCACACAACGACGACGTTGTTAGCGGCCTTGTCTGCAGGGGCCGAAACAAACTTCTTATGAAATTCTTGAATACCTAGTTTAAGATGACGTAAAGACGTCTTAGGCTTACGAGGTAATAAGTTAGTATTTTGAGAATAGAAAGAAATGCGTTTATTCACTAGTTTTAAAATGCTAAGTTTCCAGTCCTTAAGGGCTTTATGCTCAACATACTCTCGCTTACACCATCGATTACCGAATTCATTCAAGGCAACAACGATTTCATCTCTACATTTACTGAAATCAATTTTAGAATGAAACCTTTAGAAATTATATTCCTTATCCTAGAATCAGAAATAATTTTCAAATTGCCAGTAATTACATGACCAGCAGCTCTGATTTTCCTACTTTTGGAGTTTTTGCAAAATAAGACAGAAGGACTCATGACAGTAGAGGTCACTAGCAAGTACAATATCAAAACATTTGCTATTTTGTTGAAAAAAAATGTTATAAACTTTCAAAAACAGACGAAACATGAACCAACGGTACAATACCAAATAACATATAAGACACTGTAAAAGAACGACCCCTTGGGACGGTCAGTAGTAAAACTACTGGGGGGGGGGGGGGCTTCAACTCCGGAGTTTATGAAATTTCAACCCTCGCCCTCAGTTCCAGTATAGTATCAAACAAAATAATAATAACAAAATGGTCACATGGAGGCTTTCTAGGTGAGTGATGATAAAATAAATGGTAAAATGAATTTGGTAAAATGAATCAGGGTTGAGGACTCAACAACAATCCGACGCCAGAGCAGAAGAAAACCACCAGTTAGATCACGGAGGGTCGAACCAAGGAGTTATCAGGTTTCACCCTTCCCGAATTCATATGATTTAAGGCTGGACTGTCGTCAAAAAGTTCGGATTCCGGCCCACCGCCGTGCAACCAAAGAGCGAAGCAAAGTTGTCCACTGTAACAGAGTCAACAAAACATGCCGTCTGTCGCATAACATCCATGATATAACCACTTTTCTTGTAGTAACAACATTTTTTCTGAAATGACTAGAAAAAATATCACTACCTAGTATTCTTCTGAATTTATAAACTTAACCGCCATAACACACAGGTTCCGATAGTCCTTGTTGCAGAAATGTATTCAAAGAAATGCCAAATTTCGAAATAACGTCGTAATATTGACGATAAAATTTTGAAAACGTTTTGCGCAGTTTATGATACCGATAGCCATGTTTTTGAAGTTTAGCCGTTTAAATTATGTTGAGATCGTTGAAGACATCAACATGACAGCAAGCTCTAGCAAAACGAATAAGCTGTGACATATAAACCACATAAGACATAGCTTTAGGGACGTCACCATACAAGACAGAAAAATTTACAATTTCAAAATTAAAATCATTCCTTTTTATCATAAATTTTGGAAGAGACAGTACCATTAGAAACAGTCAAAAATAAATCAAAGAAATGGGGCGTCAGAGTCATCAGAATAATAAAAATAAAAAAATGAGTTCCTTTAAGAGCAATGAAAACATTCATAAGAAAGAAGATGGGTCATACTACGTAGTTTCGGCTAATAAAGCCTCATCAGTGACCCTGTAATGATCCGACAACGAAAGCCAGAGGAAACATACTGCAATTTTGCGAATTTCGAATAGGCAGTCGATTCAAAGACTGATATAAATCAAAATGGGATCCAAATAATTAAAAACCTGTCTAGACTATGAGTCTAAACCAATAATTTATTTCTGATTTCTCAGAATATTCACACTGATCTCAAAGGACCAAAAGTAAAATATAAACTGCACTATGGTTGATGTACGGGGAGACGTTTTATTTAAATGTAATTCCTTTGGATAAATTCTATCAACCATTTAATCAAAATACACATTTTCGATATTTAAAAGATCATCCAAATATCGAGAGGTAGAGTTAAACGCCTCAATAACATCGGTTTTTTTTTTTAGGAAGGGACAACATGATTTTTTTTTCATAACAAAACAAACAAATCTCCAACGAGGGGAGCACAATGTGTACCCATCGGAATACCAACCACCTGTCTAAATAATTGAGATCCAAACCTTATATAGATATTAACCAATAAAAATGAAAGTACTTCGCAAACCACTTGACATGTCCAATATTCATAACGATTATTGTCATCGCAAGAAGCAAAATAAGCATATCTATCATTGCAGGCCAAATACAGACACTTTTCACGAAGAAAAAAAGTTTCAATTAAAGTAACTAGTTTTTCTTTAATCAGATTATGAGGTAAAGTTTGGTAAAGAGTAGAAAAATCGCACGTCGACAATTTAGATCCAAGAAAACCTCTTGCTTACAGTTTATTCAAAACTTCACTTGATCTTTTATAGACCAAGCCAAATTAATTCCAGAACTTTTGTAAAATAGAAGCGGAGGCAATGATCAGGAATCGATACAATCAACCCACCGCTCCCATCAGAGACACCAAAGGGAAAGAAACACAAACACGAAACAACAGACCCTAATAGAAACATCAACAGCGGAAAGCCAAAAGGACAATTACTTTCCCACAAAATGGCCAATAGCCTATCCAAAATAAAATAATATAAGCGACACAAACACCCAAAGACAAACAATAACAAAAATAAACCGCAACAGAAGAACCATCTTGGAACGGTGAGCGGAAACGAATTAAACTGGGGGGGGGGGGGGCTTAAATCGCGTTTACGTTGCCACAGTCGAATGTGCCTTTTCACAGTGGCTGTTAAACATGAGGTTAGTAATTTAGAAAGTTCGGATGTCGTATAAGAACTAGAATTGGCTATAAAACATGCTGTTTAAGGATTTTTGTGAAGCTTCGGTAACCAGTATAATGAAGGAAGTTTTTCTTGGTTTTCCGTTATTCTAACATTGAAACTTCGTATGCGTTGAAGATGTTCTTTGACGATAGTAGTTTCATCTTCAGGAACCTGAACGTAGGTATTAGTTCTACCGAGTTCTTGTCTGAGAGCATTAACGTAGTGCAGCCGACAAACAACAATTACATTAGTTGTAACCTTGTCAGCTGGAACCAAAACAAATGCCTATTGTGGAATTCTTGGATATCTTGCTCAAGGTGCCTAAAAGTAACCTTTGGTTTGCGAGGTAAAAGATGCGTGTTATTTGAGTAAAACGATATACGTCGATCAATATAAATGTTAAAAATACTAAGTTTCCAGTTATTAAAAGCAGTAGACTCAACATACTCTCTCTTAAACCAGCGTTTACTGACTTCATTTAAGGAATCTGCATTAACTTGTCGACATTTAGAAAAATATTCGATGGAAATCTATATCTAGGTCCCTTCGAAATAATTGCTCGTATTTCATAGTCTGAGATAATTTTCAAATTGCCAGTTAGTAAATGGCCAGCAGCTGGACAGAAAAATTTGGAATTTTTACAGTCCCATGATTCAGGAGTGTTTACTTGAATGTCTAAATTAGAAACAATTTTATTGAAGTTGAATATTGTATTTCTAATAGGTTTATTTTATTTATATCAAATAATGGGAGATTCAGTATTTCTGAAATATGCTGGTATAGATTTTATTCTGGCGCTGTCGTCTATAGAGGATATTTTTATCAACACCCCTTTGTATTGGGGGTGTGCCAGCTTAGGAAGGGAGTCCAGCAGGAACAAGATCGCTTATGCATGAGACAATAGGTTAAGAAATGGTTTCAATAAGATTTACGGTCCTAAAAAAACTCGAAATTATCAATATGGTATATCTCTAAGCTTCGTTTATTTTAACAATGACAATCACAATGATGACAATGATTTATTTGCACTGAACACATTCACAATGAATTGTAATGACATACATAATAATACTGAATGCAATTAACATATCAACACAAATCGACTGTTATAAAAGAGCAATGGTGATAAAAAAAAATCTGGAGTTACATAGGTTACGACACTAGCAACATTGTACGCTTTTCAAAAAGGGTTTTAATGTATTTTATTAGTAGTTTCAAACAGGTCACATTTTTATTATTCAGCAAAGAATACAGCTGCTGTCTACAACTCATGCAGATCGTAGATGAAATGTTCGTATTCAATTTGCTTAATTTCAAAAAGAAAGCCTCCCGTAAGGGCCTGTATGCCGCACATTCCGAAAGAAAGTGGTTCTCATCCTCTACTGATTCTGTACTACAAAGAGTGCATTTTCTATCAGACCGAGGGATGTCCCTATGCCTTCCTGTTTCTATAGCAAGATTGTGTGCACTAAATCGTAGTTTAGCCAAAATAGAGATAACTTGTCTATTAAAATCATGACAAAAACGTCAATCACTTTTGTTTACGTTCTAAGCGACCCGTCGCGAATGAAGCTGGTCTTTTCCGGGTACGTTGTTTTATAATTTTTTAAGTAGAAAGATCGTTAAAAGGCTTGTGTTGCATTGAAACAGATGGCATTTGATTCAAATCTTTTATAAATAACTAATTAATAAGTTGTAATCTTAGAATAGGTACGGAAAATGCACAAGTACCGGTAAATCATACAGGCACTTGATCTCCATGTTCGCGAGCGTTTAGCGGACTATTGACTTCCATACCATTAGTCACGGGTACCATTCTTTGCGCCGGAAACGTCTCGGGTAGTATACAAGAGCGAGTTTTTCGTACAGCGGGGTAGTCTGTTTCTTGTTGCCAGAAGCAACATCGATATAACAGCAGACAATTCGATTTAATGAGGTTTTGATAGTATGCCCTTGCGAATTATTATCCTAGTAGAGTTGCGGAGACGTGAACAGTAAAATTAATTCAGTCTAGTAGCTATCCGTAATTGTGAACAGTAATAACCGTTGGCACACTAACGAGATTACCGGATCAAATTGCCGGACGCTGGAAGGTATTCAAGGATAAGAAAGCAAGCTGAGCTAAGCATGGAAGAGGCTGGGGATAGCTGAGACTAGCCGTTTATTATCAAATTAATTACTCTTGATTAATTTTTGTTTACCTACTCATTTTCTTAAACAATCAATTGGACAAAGTAGTTCCCATGGAAAATTCTGTATATTCTCAGGCTAGATTTATGTCAGTACATTTTAATCATCGGACAGGTAGTTCCAAAAGCAAAATTTATATATAAGAGACAGAACAAAGCAGTTCTTTACAAAGCTGAGTTTTATAGCTCTGTTACATCCCTACCTACACGTTACATAAGGAAAAGAAGATCTAGCTAACATGATTCTCGTGTGAACCGTATTATCAAATTTAAATCTCGTCGCACTATGACCCTTTTGGAAATGATTGATATACTACAACAGTTCGGGTGTCATTCTATGCTTTCGGTCAATTTCCTCTAAACGTAAATTGGATAAAGCAGTTGACAAGTATTATGATTCTAAGCACCAGTTTTATGATGCAGTAGTTCTTATTCGTTGCTATACTCAACATACTTTACGCCCTTGCTTCGATTCTGAGATTAATCATGTGAAATATTTTCTGAAAACTCCTTTTGTCAATAAAGGTGTTGACTTCATAGATTTAGCCAGCATATTTAAAGATAAAACCATTATATTGTAACGGTTATGAATAAATACCACTTCTATAGCCTTGCTGTAGGAGCCGGCTCTTTTAGCGACGTGGGTCAAGTGGTTGGCTTTTTCACGAAGTTAAGCAACGGAGATAGCGGTTAGTACCTGGATGGGTGACCGCGTTGCTTGAATTCGTGGACGACCCGGCACACGCTACTTTGGTGGCAGCGGTGGGATTGAAGCAGTGCCGCTGGTTTGTTAAATAGACTCCGCCCTCGGGTTTAGCCTTATGAGGCATGTGTGACTTCGGGACGAAGTCAAGAGATGAGGGGGAGAAATGTAACGGTTCACGAAGTAAAGCAACGGAGATAGCGGTTAGTACCTGGATGGGTGACCGCGTTGCTTGACTTCATGGACGACCCGGCACACGCTACACTTATATCTAAAAGAGTATAAACATCAATTTCTGGTAATTTAGAAATATTGCCTTCGTGAAAGATATTGTCATTTAAACCTAGAGGGAAAGATGTTTGTACAGCTTTATTCCAATTTAGCTCGGCCTCTAATCTTTTGATCGTGGTTAATTTCTTGCACGGGTTGAATAGATACATTGTTCGACGAGTTACCGGTACGTTTAAAGTGTAATTACTGAGTTTCTTAGATTTTTTTATTTGAATTTGGTATGTAAGTCTTATGTTCTCCAAAGCGAGCCTTCAATGCGCGCTTTGTTTGATCAACATATTTAACGCCAAAATTCGAGGCGTTTCATGTAATAACATACATTATATCTTTCGAATATCAGTCTAAATCAGAAAAGATTTTCGCAGAAAATGCTCTTCCATTTACAGATGAAGTAATGGAAGACTTAGAGCAAAGATGCTAACAACAGTCACAACTCTTAGAATTGCACTTTGAAATGTAAGGAAACATACTGCGTCTTTTAAAATGGATGAACATATACTGGGTCAAAAAAATTCCTATACGTAAAATTGCTTCTGTTACTATGGCTACTACAGATAAAAACTACACAAAGTTTGTTATGTTTTGATATGAAGACTCATTTTTCCGTGCAAAAGCACCATTCGTTTTTGTTTTCGTAAACACATCATCGTAGACTATTGCTGTAAACACCCAAGGGGTCACTGTGTCATTTTCGCAGAGAAAATCATTAAAACATGCTATGATTTAACATTACAAAACTTCCTTGTATCCTACATTTCTAAAATTTGATACATGTTACATTTCTTTAGATACTATTTGCGTCTATTCACAAAAGATTTGGAACTTTAGTTGCATCAGCTACGAGAAACAGGCTATCACATATTGACCTCCAATTCCTAGAAGTTGTGTGCAAATGCTGCTTTCAATGGGAACTCCATACAAAATCGCAATCGATAGTGCTACATGCTACATGAATTTTCTGTATTTTTTACCATCATGATGAACAGCAATGGTGTACACAAAGCGTTTTTTGAAAAAAATGGCAAAAATTGATTGACAGGAAAAAAAATACAGCAGTTCGAAATTTGCTATATTTTTAATTGCAAGGGAGATAATTTGAGAATTTCACAAATTAAAACCTCGCTTATAATGCGAGTTCATCAGATAATGTAAAAGTAAAGTTTTATCCGATGTTCAGAGAATATTTTTTTTTTTTTTTTTGGTTTGGGTTTTACGGCCCTTTCAAGATTATTTCACTCATATCGAGCCGATCGTTAATCAGAGGTGGGCGAAAACCGGAGTACCCGGAGAAAAACCACCTGACCTTCCGTTGCAGAACTTGGCGTCTCACACGTGACCCGAGCGAGGCTCGAACCTACGGCGGTGAGAGACCTAATGACTAAGAGTCAGCGCTCTTATCCACTAGGCCACGGAGGCCCGTTTCAGAGAATATTGTCTTCCATTTTAGATAAAAAGAGCTTTCTGCCCATGCGCAATGTCCATTTTCTACCAAAATCTTTTTAGGCACATATTGCAAGACAACTCTGGAGCAGAAAAGTATGGACAAATACAAGTTTGAGCATTGTCTAGCTAAACGTCCGAATTAAATGTCTACAGCCAAATTTAGCTCAATAGCTGCCAGATTATAGTGAGTTTCACCCGAAAGTTGGTATAGTTACTTTTTTGACTAAGTATATTTTCGAATGATAGGTGATTTTAAAGGAGAAATTCTTACATTAAGTTTGTTCCGAAATAAATTAGCATCAGCTGCCCCACGAAGGATAACAGAAGAAACAGAAAAAAAGTTTAACTGGGGTAATATTCACTGTTGGCAAAATAGATGTAAATTTTTTAATGCGAATGGAATTTGAACAAAAGAGGCATAATGTAACCGTAATGTCGAAAGTTGAATTCTAACCTTGATTTGTTTGTTTGATTTGAGGTTTAACGTCCCCGTCAACACTGTACAGGTCATTTTGGAGACGTTGCTTCCAATTTTGTGGGACTTTTACCCGACATGGAAATGACATCTCAGCCCTGTCGCCCAATGAAACCAATAGGGTTTATAAGCATGGACGGTCCGACTCGCACCGCTTTACCTGGGCTAGCTATGATCCTCTAAGCGGTGTACCAGTACTCATGTGCAGTCGGATTTCAGCTCTGTGTGGAAGCATCATGCAGCCCATATATTTCTTCAAGCCCCGATAGGCGGGGGCCAACTACCGTTGATTATATTGTTTATAATACTCATAGAAAGATGTAGGAGATTTTTATTCCATTATATGCCAAGCGACATGACTGGGTGTGCATATTGGTAGGCAGCTCGAAAATTCTGTTCCTACCTTAATGAGTAATAGGCATTAGTATAAAAAACATAGCACAGCACTGTGTCTAATACGGGTACACAGTGACAAAAAGTAAGTCGGCGTTATAAACCAAGGTAAAATCTTCGGTTAGCATGTAATCTTCAACACGATATACAGGGTGATGACGAGAGTGGATTTACCACTGACCGTTCCAAGGCGGTTCTTCTGTGGCGATTTATTTATGTTGTTGTTTGTTACTTACTGTGTGTATCACTTGTGTCTTTTTATTTTGGATGGCCATTTGGCCATTTTGTGAGAAAGTAACTGTCCTTATGGCCTTCCTTTGTTTAGGTTTCCATTATGGTCTGGTCGCTTCATGTTTGTGCTTCTTTCCCTTTGGTGTCTTTGATGGGTGGAGTAACTTAATAGTATCGATCCCTGATCTTTGTTTTACTTCTACTTTACGATCAAGCTTTCAATTTTGTGGGACTTTTACCCGACATTGAGATGAAATGACTTCTCAAACCCTGGCGCCCAATGAAACCAAAAGGGTTGTAGTCACGTAAAATCGATTTAAGCCCCCCCCCCCCCAGTGGAGTTCGTTTCACTGACCGTTCCAAGGTGGTTCTTCTTTCGCGGTTTATTTTTGTTATGGTTCGTCGTTGAGTGTTTGTGTCACTTATATTTTTTTGTTTTGGATAGCCAGTTGGCCATTTTTGGAAAAGTAACTGTCCTTTTGGCTTTTCGCTGTTGATGTTTTCATTAGGGTCTGTTGTTTTATGTTTGAAGACAAACCAAAACAAAAATAAACCGTGATAGAATAACCGCTTTGGAATGGTCAGTGAATCGAATTGCACTGTGGGGCTTTAATCGATTTTACGTGGCCACAATCCTGGCCCTTACTTCCGTCGCGATTTAGACAAATAATTTGTTCAGTCCGCATGAAGACCTCCTAACTCACGAGTGCAACATCTCCGTGAACACAAAACTCAAACCACCACATAGATAACCAACGGTGGGGACTCGACAGCAAGAAACCACGGAAATGCTGTAGCAAAAGAAAACCAACAGTTAGATTCCGATGGGCCGGGCCAGACACAAGGCATCAGGCACCAACCAACATTACATGATATTAGATTCTCTCTAATTCTCAGTAAGCCTTTACGCTGGATCTGAGGCCCGACTCACAGGCGTGCAATTAGAGAGGGGAGCAAAGTTGTCAACCATGATTGGGTTAACTACCATGCATGCAGAGTGCCGTGTAACATTTATTTTGTACCCAATTTGCTTTTCTGCACACACTATGCTGATCATGGTGAACAGTGTGTGTGAATTCGGGTTTAACGTCGCTTTCAACAATTTTTCCGTCCTATCACTATGGTGTCTGGTTGCGACAGGGAGCTCAATGCTCACTTTTATAGTGCTGCCTCACTGAAGTATCATGTTCCAGACACATTACATGATACCACACACAGTCACATTATCCTGACACTGGGTCGACCAGTCCTAGCTCTACCCCCTAAATCTAATTTGCCAAGCGAGGAGCAGCTAGTACCATTGTTAACGACTTTGGTATGTCGCGGCCCGGGATCGAACCCGTGACCTCCCGTTCCCCGGAGCGGACACTCTACCAACTGAACTATCGGGGCCGGTTGATCATGGTGAACAGTGGGCGCACGTTAGCATCATAACAGATTATGGCTTTAATAATAGGGAAAAATGAAAGCAAGTAAGAAATGAACTGAAAACGAACAGAACATTTGTTTTTGTTATTTATTACCTAAACAACATTGGTGCATGGAATTATTTTGCTTTCATTTCTCGTCAACCGTAAAATTTGAAACAAGCAAAACACACCTGACTCCTCTATAAATGGAAATGGACCGGTCCTAAGCTCTTAGGTGGAAGATCCTATTGTCAAATACGATTCCTGATCATTGCTTCTACTTCTATGTTACCTTTCATGTCATTTCAATAACACATTCGTGTCCTCAAATGGTGACTTTCATATCTCTAGAACTAGTATTTCTGGATAAGAATGATGTATATTTTCTTATGTCTAGTCCAAACATAGATTGTTGGTGCTCGTTAGAACCGCCTCAATGAGGCTGATCTAATGAGTACACACAATCTGTGTAAAAAGCTCGCTAAAATTTAGCATATTATGGAAATTTGAAAAAATATCAGAACACTAACACGTATTTTTTATATATTATTTCATACGGCAACGTTTCCATAAATACCAACACAAAAATAATGTCACGCTTATTTACTGATTTTACATGCATAGTCAGTGGCAGGAGATTTTCATGGTGTACCCTCTTGTTTAAAAAATTGCAAGTTTGTGATTGGACTTGTTAGTTTCGACACGACACATCGTACCCTGCAGATTAAAGACATATTGCGCATTATTGGTATGTGGAAGTCTGGTCAAACGCAGGTTATTGCCAGGTATTTTGGAATTAATCCGACTAATTATGAAGTACAGCAACCAATGATGTTAATTCAAGACCACTTTCTGGAAGACCCCGAAAATTTTTTGTGGCCATGTCGGTGTGCGGTTCGAGATCCTCAAACTTTGTGTCTCGAACTACGAAAACAGTGGACCTTAGAACAAGTTCAGGAACTATAAATAGGCGACTGAATTAGGCTAGGCTCAAGGCACGTCGTCCCCGATGTCGGATGTGTTTGACACAAGGTCATAGGCGCGAATGCACGCCATGCTGTCGACATACCTAGACGGAACCTGAGACTATGACGTCATACTTACTGGTCCGATGAAAGTCGTTTCACCGATGGGCGAATTTGTGTTTGGCGTAAACGTGGGCAGGACGCTTTCCAGGTAAACATTGTAACAAAATCCGAAATGTTTGGGGTGGTGGTCCGTTATTGTGTGCGGATGCTTTAGTTATGTCCATAAACTTATCTTGTCGTATGTATGGGAACTATGTTTAGTCCACGCTACATTGATAATATCCTAGAACCCATAGTTACCCCACATTTGCACGCGCAATGTGGCGCACGTCCAATATTTCAAGACAACAATATGCATCAACACAGCGCATGTATTGCGACAGATTCTATGGCACAGGAAGGAATCGAGAAACTTACATGGCCGAGTAAATTTCCGGTTTAAATGTCAATGAGTATGTTTGGGACCGTCTAGGACGTAACGTCAGGAAACCTGATGACGTGCACATGCTCAACTATCTTGCACGTGTACTGGTTGATGAATGGAACAATTTGGAGACAAAATTCCTTTTAAAATTCGTCCAGGGTATGCGTCGACGTGTTCATGAGTTACACCAGCGTCGAGGATGGCATATTCACTACTTACGGCGTTCCTAACTGCTGTTCAATGTGATTGACATTTCTGAAACATTAATTCATAGTTTTCTAACATTTAAAACTTTTATTGAACTCGACAATGCATTTTTGACAATTTTTCGCTATCCAAATGTGCTTTTTCTGTACTTTTGCATTTTGTGATCTGTTTCTTCCAGAATCATATCATACCTGATGTTGATGTATACAATAAATATTTCTGTTTACGGTAAGATGGAATTTATATGAATTGAATAGTTAAAATTTCTGAGGATCTTGTTACATGAAATTTCCCAGTATGCTGAATTTTTGGCGAGAATTATATTTGCGCAATTATAAGGAAAATAATGAATACCCCCTTTGATCCCACTTTTCTCAATATAAAATGTGGTTTAGGGGTCTTCATTTCACAGACTTGTTAACCTGATGTAGGATTTATTTAAGTAAGTGACGTGTTGCAATCTGCTCATCAGATTGTTGCAAAGCGTAGTTATGACGCAACTAGTTGTATACATAATGGCGGTTCTGGGACACCGGTGATAACACCCTCCCCCTAGAGGCTCTAACGGTTCTGGGACAACACTCACCGCCTTTTTGGCACCAACCTAGTATACAGGGCGGGATTTTGGACAATAACCAGTCGGGGCCCGCCCCACCCCTCCTGGCGTGCCCAGGAAGCAACCCCTAGTCACACTATTTTGAAGAGCCCTCCAATCAGGCTTCTGAAACGGCTGCGACGAGCCAGTTACCGGATCATAGTGGCTAAAATGGGAAGTAACGTCCTCTAGTTGCAATCCTACCAGGCGAGGACCATATCCACTAGAAGCCGCCAGGAGCACCGACCGAGGCCCTGTCGCGGGTACCACACACAAACCTCGCGAGACGGAATTTGACTTTGGCTGTATGATAAAGTATATGATTGTCTCCTGTTTCAAGTGGCGGGTAAAGGCCCATTGTGTAAATAAGGTCAGACCATATTCTACCGCGGACTGATAAGTTTAAATGAACTACTGTCCGACAATGACCAAGGTTTCACCTGACGTGGGCTCGCCAGGCCTAAATCGAAGCCTTTTAAAAGCAACATGACCGATAATGAACTTGTTTGTTTCCAAGAAGCGGTGCTCAGCCTGATGTTGTATGCCCTCTAACGTATACTGCACTTGAGGCGACTCCTTTGCTAATATACTACTCAAAGTTTGATAGGGATCACTTTTTTAATGCAAAATAAGTTTGGGATAAATTAATCAGCTGAATCCAAATTTGATACAAAATGATGGAAAACATATTCTTCACAAACACTAGTGATTAATTTTGTCAACTGACACTGTATTCAAGAGTGACAACAACAACCGTCTTGGCACCCACAAAATTTGCCGTAACTGGAAGGAATTTTGACAATTAATTTTACACAAATTTGTCTAAACAAACGTACATAATAACGGTATGGCGTCCACGGGCATCAGTTACAACACGACATCGCCTGCGCATGCTCGTAATCACCGTCTGTATCCGGTTTTGTGGATTCTGCCTTCATTGAGCAATAGATATATCTTTGAGCTCCTGTAAAGTCTTCGGCTGCACATGACGGGCTGAAACAGCACTTATGGGATTTATGTCCGGTGATCGAACAAGGCAGCCCATACGAACGATTGGTTCACGTTCCAGATATACATCAGTGACGTGGGCACGGTGGGGACGGGCATTATCGTCTATCAGAATAAAGTCCGGGCCGATAGCATCGGCAAATGGTCTCACAAACTGATAAAGAATCTCATTACAGTACCTCGCTGCCATTAATGTTTCGTTTTCAACGACGTACAAGTCGGTTTTACCGTTCACGCTTACCCTAGTCCAAACCATGACTGATCCTTTTCCATAGCGATCATGCTCTGCCACATTCAAGTCATCGAATCTCTCTTTAGACATTCGCCACACTAATTGACGTTTATGAATGAAGTCTAGACAGAATCTGGACTCATAAAAAACAGCACTGGCATCCAGTCACGAACCGTCCACCTGACGTGCGTTCTGGCAAAGACAAACCGTCTTGCACGTGCTCTCTCGTAAACGTACACGTACGGCAGGCCTCTTGGCATTTTTTTTTTTTTTTTTTTGGTTTGGGTTTTACGGCCCTTTCAAGATTATTTCACTCATATCGAGCCGATCGTTAATCAGAGGTGGGCGAAAACCGGAGTACCCGGAGAAAAACCACCTGACCTTCCGTTGCAGAACTTGGCGTCTCACACGTGGCCCGAGCAAGGCTCGAACCTACGGCGGTGAGAGACCTAATGACTAAGAGTCAGCGCTCTTATCCACTAGGCCACGGAGGCCCGTAGGCCTCTTGGCATTAAGTCCGAACTAGTGGAGCCCGTTTCTGACAGATATGTAGAAATCCGTTCTCCAGTTCCGTTCCTAAGCTCATTATGCAAACGCGTAGCGTTCAGGAACTGTCGACGTCGAACTGAATCAACACAAAACGGTCGTGGCATTGTGTTGTAGCCCTTCCGCGACCTCCGCCGTGTCGGTGTGAAGAATTTCCGTGGGTAAGAAGCCGACTCCACATTCGGGAAACCAGGCGCATTTTTCACTTCTAAAGAGCATAAGAATTATACACTTTGGTCATGTCAGAAAGTGTGTGATGCCCTCACCTTTCTACTTGACAATATTTATATTAGATTCGGTACTAAGTTATTTAGACAAATTGTGGGTATTCCGATGGGTACTAATTGCGCACCTCTTGTGGCTGATCTGTTCTTGTATTGTTATGAAAGAGACTTCATTTTGTCGCTTTCCATTGATAACCAATCTGAAATTATTGAAGCTTTTAGCTCTACTTCTAGATATTTAGATGATTTATTAAATATTGATAATACCTATTTTGATGGTTTGATCAGTCAGATTTACCCCCTAGAACTTCAGTTAAATAAAGCAAATTCTTCTGATACCGAGGCCCCGTTTTTGGATTTACATCTATCTATTGTAGATGGATTTGTTTCGTGCAAAATTTATGATAAACGCGATGACTTTGATTTTGAGATTGTAAATTTTCCTTTTTTGGATGGTGATGTTCCTCGTGCGCCATCCTATGGCGTTTATATTTCGCAATTAATTCGATTTGCCAGAGTGTGTAGTCATGTAACTGACTTCAACACTCGTAATAAATTATTAACGGCTAAACTCCTTAATCAGGGTTATTGGTACCATAAACTACGCAAAGCCTTTTCAAAATTTTATAGACGCCATTCTGATTTAATTTCAAAATTCAATATTGGACTTAAATCTCTTCTGCAACAAGGTCTATCGGAACCCGAATTTTATGGTGACTTAGTATATAAATTCAGAAAAATATATAACCGCAATGGCTTCAGCACCCAATTTCGTAAAATCATTCTTCGATATAAAAAGATTGGGTACAACATGGATATTATACGACAGACTGCATGCATGGTAGTTAACCCAATCACGGTTGGCAACTTTGCTTCCCTCTTTAATTGCACGCCGGTGGGTCAGGCCTCAGATTCTATGACGGCTCCAACGTAAAGGCGTATTGAAAATTAAAGAGATAATGTTGGTTGGTGCCTGATGCTCTGTCTCTGGTCGGGCTCATCGGAGTCTAACTGTTGGTTTTCTTTTGCTCCTGCATTTCAGTGGTTTCTTGCTGTCGAGTCCTCACCGTTGTCTCACCCCTGTGGTTCTTTGATTTCTGTGTTCACGGAGATGTTGCACTGATGAGTTAGGAGGCCTTCATGCGGACTGAACAAATTTTTGTCTAAATCGCGACGGAAGTAAGGGCGAGGATTGTGGCCACGTAAAATCGATTTAAGCCCCCCAGTGGAAATCTTCCACTGACCGTTCCAAGGCGGCTCTTCTGTGGCGATTTATTTATGTTGTTGTTTGTTACTTACTGTGTGTATCACTTGTGTCTTTTAATTTTGGATGGCCATATGGCCATTTTGTGGGAAAGTAACTGTCCATATGGCCTTCCTTTGTTTAGGTTTCCATTATGGTCTGGTCGCTTAATGTTTGTATTTCTTTCCCTTTGGTGTCTTTTATGGATGGAGTAAGTTAATTGTATCAATTCCTGATCTTTGTTTTACTTCTACTCTGAGACAAATTCAGAATGCAAGCCACACGGCTTTGAGAGATGCAAAATTCCAATATTCCGATGCAACGATTAATTTCTCCGGGGCTCAGACGGTTTCTTAATTGTCCTCTAGGCATTTTAGAGTTTCACAAATCAAATGAAATCATTTTTACGCTTAGTAAAGGAACACTGACAAGTTCGATTTTTCTGTTGGAATGCAGTGTTACGCAAGATTTTGGGGGTGCATGAATTCATTTGCGAATTGTGAGAAGTGTGCACTTTCATGAGTACTGAATTGCACATGAGTTTCTGCTTAAGATATTTATGAATATACGGAGTACAAATTCTTTCAAGAAGTTTTAAATTTTCAGTGCAAAATTTGGTATATAAAAAGTGATCCCTATCAAACTTTGAGTAGTATATAAAGACCCGGCCTCATTATTTGCAGGCTCCTGCTGCCAACTGAGGTTGAAGCCAGGTATCACATCAACAAATCCCCAGAAACTGATAACTGCCCTTCTTGAATCAGTGAAAGGGAGAGAATGACCGTAGAAAAGACTTCATGATCAATCTACACAAAAGAATGTTGCTGATTCCAGCAGGTATCGAACCCGCATCCTCCTGATCACCACTCAGACGCGCATCCAACTGAGCTACCAAGGCCAGCTGTTTGCTGATGATTGTGTCCTGTGTAGGAACATATATTCTCCTTCTGACTGTCTTATTTTACGAGATGACCTGGATTCACTAGCACAGTGGGGGGTTGATTGGCAGATGAAGTTCAATGTGGCCAAATGTCATTCAATGAGGGTGTCACGACACCCTCCGGACAAACAAATAAAGTTTGACTATACACTACACCAGCAAACTTTGGAGCAGGTTCAATCCGTCAAATATCTTGGTATCACAATCAACAACATTCTTGATTGGGGTCAACACATTTCAAAGATAACATCTAAAGCAACTAGGACTTTAGGATTTCTCAGACATAACTTGGTCTTAGCACCTAGCCAGACAAAGGATGTTGCATATAAAATATTGGTTCGCCCTACACTTGAATATGCATCACCCATTCGGCATTCCTATGTTAAAACTCAAGATTAAGCAGGTGGAGAAGGTGCAGAGGACAGCTGCTCGATGGACCTGCAGACGATGGCAAAACAGAAGTAGCGTCATGCTTAACAAGCTAGAATGGCCGTCCCTAGAGGTCCGTCATGAGCAGTCCTCTTTAAACTTCACTCTGGTTCAGTGTCTATTACTGACAATACTGTAGGTACCAGTCCTATATGGATGCCCTGAAAAATTCCTTTTTTTAGCTGTGGAATGGTCTTCCCAATGCTAAGACAGCAGAGAAGTTCAAAGCCCATACAGTACAAGATTGAGACCTTGAGGTATGCGTTTTAGTATACCTTTGTTATTCAGACTGTAAATAGTTTTAAGAACTCATCCAGTGACTTTTTCTCTTTTTTATGGATTTAAATTTAGCTAGGCACCCAACCGAGGTAATGGCCAAATACGACCGTCTCAGTATAAGAACACAGATACGAGGGTAGGCTGCAAGTTCTGAGCCTGATCAAGATCCAATGGTTTGTCCATGCTGAAAGTGTCTTATTTTTCAACATAGTCTCCCTTCCTGTCCACACACTTCCTCCAGCGATGCTGGAGTCCTTGGATCCCAGTGGTATAGAAGGTCTCATCTTGGTCCCTGAAAAACTCCTCCACAGCAGCTATCACCTCCTCGTCTGACCGATAATGCTGCCCAGCCAAGTGCTTTTTTCATGTTTGGAAACAGGAAATAATCTGATGGAGCTAGATCAGGTGAATACGGAGGGTGATCGACTAGTGTGAAGCCACAGTCATGCACAGCAGCCATTGCGACAACCTATTTATGAGCAGGCGCATTGTCCTGATGGAACAAGACCCCTTTTGTCAATTTTCCGGGTCGTTTAGCCTTAATTGCTTTTCGCAATCATTTTAGCAGATCTGCATAATACTCCCCATTAATTGTTCTGCCCTTTTGAAGGTAATCTATGAATAGTATACCCTTGGCATCCCAGAACAATGATGCCATCACCTTCCCTGCAGAGGGGACGACCTTCGCCTTCTTTGGAGGGGGTGAGCCAGGGTGCTTCCATTGCATGGATTGTCTTTTGGTCTCTGGCTCTAAGTGACGAACCCAACACTCATCCTGAGTGACAAAACGGTCAAGAAAACCATCTTGGTCTGCTTCAAAAATAGCCAAGTTGGCTTGTGACAGGTTTAGTAAGGTCAACTTTTGGTCAGGCGTCAAAAGCCGTGGCACCCATCTGGCGGAAACCTTCGACATTCCTAATTCACTGTGTAGAAATGTTCTCTACTTGTTCACGGGAGATGCCAACAGTGTTAGCTAACTGATTCACAGTTAAACGCCTGTCATCCATCACGGCCCTGTGCACTTGGCTGATGGTTTCCTCAGTTGTTGCCGTTGTGGGTCGTCCACACCGGTCATCATCTTCAAGGCTGTCCTTGCCCATCTTAAAATTTGCTGCCCATCTTTCCATGGTTGCATAGGAAGGAGCATCATCCCCTAATGTAGCAACCATATCAGCATGAATGTCCTTAGGAGCTAACCCCTTTTTATGGAGGTACTTGATGACACCACGATGCCAGATTTTGTCCATTTTCTCAAAAACGTGCTAGTATCAATTTTCAAAGTCTAGAATCTCTACGTTATTGCAGGTAAACTTGAACTCATTTGAGTCAAATCAAGTAATAAAGGTTTGGATTTAATGAATACAAAATTTCATGGCTGTTTGTAGCCTGCTTCTTGGTCAGGCTCAGAACTTTTTAGCCTACCCTCATAGATAGGCCTTCAACCCTCATGATTGACACACCTAGAGATCGGTGTGCGAGCTGCCATGGGTGTAGCAAGCCTGATGATGATGGTACATTAATCACAATTTTTGTAGTTATTGACCTTTCAATATGTCAGGTTTTCATCTCAACGGTTTGTTAAAACAGTGTCAACTCAAATTTTCTAGTGAGATTTGAGTTTTTCATCTCAAGCTCTTGTTAACCTACTAGTTGAAGGTCTTTTCCATTACTAAAACACACCTGTTATCTGCTGGTTCCTAGTCTGAAGGTTATCAGTGTTGATTATCAGTGGTGGAAAAACAGGTAACTTGTAAGGCCAGGGGGGTCTGGTTATCTGTTTTTTCCATTATTGACAATGTGCAATCTGGGAGCCAGCAAAAAAGGAAAATTTTCAGATAACAAATAACCTGTTGATTTTCATATTTCTGCTCAAAATAAAGACTGTGGTAACTTGATAGAATTGCCTAACTAGTACCCACAATCTATGTTTTTAGCAGAAATAATGTTTTCCCCTGTACACCACAGTTTTACTCCATAAACGTTGGGTTTAAGGGGGCCAATATTATAAAGGAATTTTTTGTGATGCAGTAAACTGGACAGAAAAGCATGTGTTGGAAGGAAATGAACAGATAAAATGTTGAGCTAAGAAAATAGGGGTCTTGCATATTGTTTTAGACATCAAGATTTCATATTCAAACAAGCTAGAGGAATACTTGTGATAATTTTGTAACTGTATATGGGAGATCTGCCATTGTGATGAGGGAGATGTAAAGAATATACAGAGAAATTCTCTGTTCAAATGAGGGAGACTCCAAAATTTTACTAAAATTTAGTGTAAATTGGGCAAAAGTTAGCATCAAAATGATTTTGTTTGATGGATTTGAAGTTTAACCTCTCCGTCAACACTGTATAGGTCATTTTGGAGACGTTGCTTCCAATTTTGTGGGACTTTTACCCGACACTGAGATGAAATGACATCTCAAGCCCTGTCGCCCAATGAAACCAATAGGGTTTATTAGCATGGACGGTCCGCCTCGCACCGCGGTTCCTGGACAGGCTTAGATCCTCTAAGCGGTTTACCAGTACTAGTGTGCGGGCCGGGTTCAGCTCTGCGTGGAAGCATCATGACCCCCATATATTTCTTCAAGCCCAGCATCAAAATGAGGGAGCCTCCCCCCTAATGAGGGAGGTATCACAGGTATGCAGAGGATTTCAGCTGACAAAGGACTTCAAAGAAAATCAAAACCATATTCCTTGTTGTCTGTACTAGTATAATAACTGTGTCCCACCTGTATGGTGAATGTAACCTTTACCATTCTCTGGGCTAATTCAGCAGTCTTCAAGTTGTTGATATTTTTCTTATTTTCCACAGGACTTGACATCTGATGCAAATTGTCTCCATAGGAGAAAAGACAATTTGCATGAAATGTCAAGTCCTGTTTTCGGAGAAAAATATTTCAAAATGTTGCCTGCTAAAAAAAACCAGCATGCAGAATCTTAATCTTTCAATCTTATACTCAAGTACAGATACCAATACAAACAGTGTGGATCAAGATGACATGGCTCATGATGATGAGCTATCTCATCGGGCTCAACACTTTTTTTCCATCATGTAAATGATTTTGACTAAGCACAGTATAATTCCTATACTAAGACCACCTTTGGGACTGTTCAAAAGTGGTCTTTAAGACCACTTTTGAACTGTCCCAAAAGTGGTCTCTGACCGGAGGATACTGACAGAGAAAACACATAGAAAGAATAACTGTAACCCACTAAATAAGATTTTTATAGCAGATTTAGCCTTAATTTTAGGTGATCTTAATAGTGGAATTTTACTGTATTTTATTTACATGAATAGGCATATCCTTATTCAAAGATGTAAGTTTGTTTGTGCTGAGGTTTACAACCCCATCAACACTATTTACCGTAAAAATGCTAAAAATTCTGACAACTTGAAGACTTGCTGTAATTCTCCTGAAGTTTTACCAAATTTGTTTCACGATCAAGCAAAGAGTCCAAAAAGTGCCGATGGAAAGGCAAATAGTGTAGACCCAAAGGAGCAGTCTGATTTGGGTCTGCACTGTTTGCTTAGGCCTATCTGTCCCAATACTTAGGATCATTACTGCAGGTCATTTTTGAGCTTTGCCTCCTATTTTGTGGGCTTTTACCCAACATTGAGATGAAATGACATTTCAAGCTCTACTTGTGGAGATTGATCATAAAATCTTTTCCATGGTCATTCTTTCCCTTCCGCTGATTCAAGTAGGGCAGTTGTCAGTTTCTGGCCAAAGTATGTGCACTGTACTGGTTAACCACCTATGTGTGGATAGGTAAACTGACCGGCACAAAAATGACCTGTGTGTGTGAATTCGAGTTTGACGTCGCTTTCAACAATTTTTCAGTCATATCACAACGGTGTCTGGTTATTCACTTTTATGTTGCTGCCTCACTAAAGTATCATGTCCCAGACACATTACATGATACCACACCCAGTCACATTATCCTGACACTGGGTCGACCAGTCCTAGCTCTACCCCGTAAATCTGAGTGCCAAGCGAGCAGCAGCTAGTACTATTTTTAAAGACTTTGGTATGTCGCGGCCCGGGATCGAACCCGTGACCTCCCGTTCCCAGGAACGGACACCCTACCAACTGAGCTATCGGGGCCGGTACAACTAGACAAAGTGCCCAGTGGGGCACGTATACCCCCGGCCAGGGCCATCACCTCAGCTGAAACAAGAACTACAAAGGGAAATAACTCTAAAAGGCCTGACCCCTTGGCCCTTATTTTCTTTCCCACAATACAAGTAGTCATACTGATCATGTGTGCAAAATTTCAAGTTTCTATGTGAAGCAGTTCCTGAGATATCTTTGACACAAAATAACTGTTTATGGACAGACAGACAGACGGAAAAGACAAAAACTATATACCCCCATTGCATACTTTGTATGCCGGGGGTATAATTAGAAAGGGAAATAACTCCAAGAGCCCTGGTCCCTTGGCCCCTTTTTTCTTTCCCACAATACAAGTAGTCATACTGGTTGTTGCTACCAAATTTTAAGTCTCTATGTACAGTAGTTATTGAGAAATCTTTGACACAAAATAATAAAAAAATATACACTACAGCAAGAACTACAAAGGGAAATAACTCTAAAAGGCCTGACCCCTTGGCCCTTATTTTCTTTGGCCCTTATTTTCTTTCCCACAATACAACTAGTCATACTGATCATGTTTGCAAAATTTCAAGTTTCTATGTACAGTAGTTATTGAGAAATCTTTGACACAAAATAAAAAAATATACACTATTAAACAGCAAGAACTACAAAGGGAAATAACTCTAAAAGGCCTGACCCCTTGGCCACACCTGTAACAAAGTAAGTTTCAGGTGTAAAATAAATATCAAGAAAATATTGAGACCGGTACAGAAGTTATGAGGAAAATTACATTGTAAAATAGCAAGAATTAGAAAGGGAAATAACTCCAAGAGCCCTGGTCCCTTGGCCCCTTTTTTCTTTCCCACAATACAAGTAGTCATACTGGTTGTTGCTACCAAATTTTAAGTCTCTATGTTCAGTAGTTATTGAGAAATCTTTGACACAAAATAATAAAAATATACACTACAGCAAGAACTACAAAGGGAAATAACTCTAAAAGGCCTGACCCCTTGGCCCTTATTTTCTTTCCCACAATACAACTAGTCATACTGATCATGTTTGCAAAATTTCAAGTTTCTATGTACAGTAGTTATTGAGAAATCTTTGACACAAAATAAAAATATACACTATTAAACAGCAAGAACTACAAAGGGAAATAACTCTAAAAGGCCTGACCCCTTGGCCCTTATTTTCTTTCCCACAATACAAGTAGTCATACTGATCATGTGTGCAAAATTTCAAGTTTCTATGTGAAGCAGTTCCTGAGATATCTTTGACACAAAATAATTGTTTACGGACAGACAGACAGACAGACGGAAAAGACAAAAACTATATACCCCCATGGCATACTTCGTATGCCGGGGAAGTATGCCGGGGGTATAAAAATGACCTAAAATAGTAGTGTTGACTGGGCCGTTAAACTCCAAAACAAAACTGCTCAAAAGAACCACTAGGTTTTAACCCATTTTGTACCGGAAACCCCTTTGCAAACAGTGCAGGCCCAGATCAGCTTAACTTTTTGCATACAGTGTAGGCAGAATGCGGCGTCTGATCAGGGCCTACACTGTATGCAAAAAGTTAAGCCATTTCCCGGATAAATTTTGAAGAAAAACACAACCTTTCACCCCTAAATTTTGAAATGGACTCCTGCCATATATAAGGTGGAAGATTCCATGTGGTACAAAAAGTCTTGAAGATGTAAGAGTCTACACCAGAAATTACGATGGGCCATGTGGTTCAAAGCTAACAACATCTTTAGTTAACAGATCATTAAATCTTTGAGCATTTAATATAGTAAATATGCTGATGTTTTTGCTAAAAAATCAGCAGCTTTGCAACAGCTGCTCAAATTTTTTTTCAGTAAAAATACCAAAATTTTAGATATTGTACTTGCTAGAACAGTTAACAATTTGACCACCAATGAGCTCTTAAGCTAACGAGGCTTGAGCAACTGGGCCCTGGACCCAGTTGTTCTAACCATTGTTAGCTTAATGAGCTTGTTAGTTATCAAATTTACGCTTTTAGCAATTACAAAATCTAATACTCAGGTGGTTTTGCTGGAAAAGTTACTCACATTTTTTTCAGCAAAAATATTAGTATATTAGCCTCATTAAATGATCAGTTTTAATAACAATATGCCATGGGCCAGTTGTTCAAAGCTAAGGACAACGTTAGTTAATGGATCATTAAATTTTTGAGCATTTAATATGACAAATATGCTAATGTTTTTGCTGAAAAAATGTGAGCTGCTCACATTTTTTTTCGGCAAAAATACCAAAATTTTAGATATTGTACTTGCTAGAACAGTTAACAATTTGACCACCAACAACCTCGTTAAGCTAACGATGATTTGAACAACTGGCCCGTGATAATTAACTTTGCCGTGAGGTTTGAACAACTAGACCCAGGCTATGTTATTCTTTATGGCTGCTGAAAATGATATTTACTTTGTTACACACCATTGTTTCTGTGGTGAGTTCAAAACAGTTAAACTAATGAAGTTGTTTAATAATAAATCATTAAAACTTTGATCAGTTAACATGGCAAATAGACTTAAACCTTTTCCTACTTAGCCCGGATATGTCTTGTCTTTCAAACAATGTAGATCCAGATCAGATGAAGAAGCCATCTGATCAGGATCTGCATTGTTTGTCATTCAGTTTTTAAATTTGTTACAATTTGCATCAAGTAATCTGAGTGGTTGATATTCAGTAGTGGGTGTAGCATATTTAAATATTCAGTAGGACAAGGGTTAATATTTTTGCTGAAAAAAATGTTAGTAGCTTTTGCATGAAAGCTTATTATAACATTTTTTCAACAAAATAGCAAATGTTTAGATATTGTACTTGCTAGTGACCCCTACTGTAATGATCCTAAGTATTGGGACAGATAGGCTTGAGCAAACAGTGCAGACCCAGATTAGACTGCTCCATCAGGGTCTACACTGTTTGCCATTCCATGTCCTGTTTGGACTCCTTGCTGGATTGTGAAACAAATTTGTTAAGATTTTAGGAGAATTACAGCAAGTTCTCAAGGTGTACAAATTTTTTGGATTTTTATGGTACCTAGCTCGTTAAGCTAACAAGGCTTTGAACAACTGGACCCTGGTCGCTTGTAACATCTGCATTATTTATGCCTTCTACACATTTAACCCTTCTCTGGTTAAATATTCAGTTAGCCACACCAATTTCTGACTTTTAACCAATCAGATTACTTGATGTAATTTATTCCTACAAATTCATAAACTGAATGTCAAACAGTGTAGATCCTGATCTGATCTGGATCTACACTGTTTGCAAAGAAAAGGGTTGTCATGAACAGCAGGATAAGAGTTAAACTGAGTTCTTGTGAACAAAAGGCAAGTCAAAATTTTGAATTAAAATTTGAACAAACTTTCTCTGAATAAAGTGGGATTTAAAAGGGCATACATCCTTATTTTGTTTGTTTGAATTGAGGTTTAACGTTCCCGTCAACACTGTAAAGGTCATTTTGGAGAAGTTGCTTCCAATTTTGTGGGACACTGAGATGAAATAACATCATAAGCCCTGCCACCTAATGAAACAAATAAGGTTTACCGTATTCGGTAGTGTATTACCCGCATTTGCGTACTACCCGCACCCCCTTTTTTTCCTAAAATCTGGGGGAAAACTGTTATTCTGTTGTATTACCCGCATGGAACATTTGCTGAAATTTTGGTGGATGCGTAAGTGAGAAAAAGTAAGACTTTGGCCAGTTTTTGTAACACACAACGGAACGCGTGATCGTCTTCAAAAGGCGGGAAAATGCACATGGGAGCAAGTATCATCAGAAAGCATGTATTTTACATTAAAATGTTAAAAAAACTTTCCCTGTTCACCATTGTTATTTATTTATCAACCCACATATGCCCGCGGCCCTTTTTTGGGACATGGGCAAACAGTGCAGTCCCAGATGAGACACCTCAGAAAGATGCCGCAGACGTCTGATTTGGATTTACACTGTTTGATGATTTATTACGGTTCAATTATGACACTATTGTTAATCCCTGTCATATAATTGCCACCCTGCGGTGCGTGTCAATAAGGTGTGAAAATATGGTCAAGTTATGTCATTAATTTGCGTTTATTCCCCAATCATAAAATTTAATCCGCAATCAATGTGAAAATTATTTAATTGCTCCTAAGCCGAGTTGCTACGACTATCTCGTGAATGGTTATGTTTTGGCGCCAAATAGCAGACGCTTGGCGAGAAAAGTTGAACACTTTAATTTGTGTTTACACATCTGTATGCTGTTGTTGGTTATTGACACGGAGCTTACGGAAAGCGGTGTTTTCCACAACCGTTTTGCTATCGAGAATTTTTTTACCGTTTCCAAACATTTTTTATGAAAGAGATACGCCCCATTAAGATAAAACAATAGATACGTGTGGGGTTGCTGGGGTCCGATGACGTCATTTACCGATCGCGTGCAGATAAAAACTGTAGCGGTGGTTTGTGGGTGGCGGTTCGGATGCCGGAAAACTTTGATGTTCGCATTGATTTTGCTTGTTTATTTCATTTAAAATCACAGTTTTAGGAATAATACTCTCAAAATCGGGCTTGCTAGTAATGGAGATTGTTATATTACTTATGTGTAAGTAAAATTGAGCGGACAATTAAACGTTATTTATGTCGGGAATCGTAAAAGGATAGAGCATAACATGAGATGCATCATATTTTCAGCTGACAAAAGTAAAAATAAAATGGTTCAATAATAATTTGGGCGGATTACCCGCACCCTGAACTTCGGCCTGTAATCTGAGGGAAAAAACTGCGGGTAATACACGCCCGAATACGGTATAAGCATGGACGGTCCGACTCGCACTGCTTTGCCTGGACAGGCTTAGATCCTTTAAGCGGTTTACCAGCACTCGCGTGCAGGTTGGTTTCAGCTCTTCGTGGAAGCATCATGCAGCCCATCTATTCTTCAAGCCCTGAAGGAGGGGTCAATTAAATTTTTAACATCCCTGTCACACTATTTAGGTAATTTTGGAGACGTTGCTACCAATTTTAGGGGACTTTTACATTGCTACCAATTTTAGGGGACTTTTACTTGACACTGAGATGAAATGGCATCTCAAACCCTGCCGCCCAAGGAAACCAATAGGGTTTATATGCACTCAACGGTCAGAGTCACACCCCTTTGCCTAGGCAGGCTTTAAGCCTTAGCTCTTTTACACAATTCACCAGTACTCATGTGCGGTCAGTTTCAGATCTGTATGGAGGCACCATGCAGCCAAATCTATTTCTCTGAGTCCCAATGGGCAGGGCAGTCACATGTTTGATCGTCTATTTACATGCAATATGAGTAACTCTCAAGATTGACTTTTGCCAGGATCCTTGTTGATTCATTGTTGAACTAGAAGTGGTCAGCCTCATTGAGCACCTTTAGCACTTCTCTTGCTGAATATTCATTTTAGCCACATCCATCTCTGACTTTGAACCAATCAGATTACTTGATGTAATTTATTCCTACAAATTCATAAACTGAATATCAAACAGTGTAGATCCTGATCAGATGGCTTCTTCAGAAGCCATCTGATCTGGATCTACACTGTTTCCAAAGATATGGGTTGTCGTGAACAGCACAATAAGAGTTAGCAATACCAACAACATATGCTTCTTACAAAAAGCAAAGACAATTATCTGTTTAATATCTTCCTAACTCCTTACCTGAGGTTATGATATTTCATTTATAAACATAGAGGATCTTACGTGAGTGTTCATGTAATATTGAATTTATTAAACGAGTTGAGGAAAAGGCATAAAATGCGAGGCTCTACCGAGCATTTTATCCCCTTTCCTCGACGAGTTTAATGAATTCAATAATACATGAACAGGAATGCAAGATTCTATTTATCATATGACATTTAAAACGCAATTTATTCACGATTTTGTTACAAAAGCGTCAATATCTCGCCATTAGTAAACGCGACGTAGTAATTGTAACGTTACGGGGCATATCTAACTAATTTGCATATTTTATCCACTAGTGGATTATCAAATTTATTACATGATGTTATTACATTCTCAAGACGCGACGTCATATGATAAAATGGATTATTTCACACAACAAAAAACATGCCTGTATAATTTTTACCTCCTTGAACCCCACTTTTATAGGGCTAAACCTTATTTTTCTTCTTTCTGCTTAAAATATAGATTGTGGGTACTCACAATTCTATATTTTGAGCAGAAATAAGAAAAATATCACAATTTTTCATCTTAAAATGATCATTTTTTCAGCAATAAAGGTTACAATGTATTTGTATAGGAGTGTTTTCATAATGAACCTTGCCCCACCCTGGATCAAGTTGTTCATAACTAATGATGTCATTAGTAAACAAATCATTAAAACTTTGATCATTTAATATGGCAAATAATTTGGCTAATATTTTTGCTGGAAAAAATGAGAGCAGCTTTTGCTGCTCTCATTTTTTTCAGCAAAAATATAAGTATACTAGATATTGTACTTGTTAGAACAGCAAACAATTTGACCACTAACAAGCTGCTTAAGCTGAAGATGCTTTGAATAGCTGACCCTGACTTTCTTTACTGTATGATTCAAAATCAACAACTGTTATGCTCCGGCGTTGTTTTAACAGATGTTTTTGTTGTTGTTTTTTTTCGTATTTTGTAAGCCATGCAAACAACAAGCATTGTTACAAGATCAAGTTTTTTGCTCGTCATTTTCATCTGCCATCTTTTCTGAAACATCACTGGCCGATTCCTGACTATTTCCTTCACTTAATCTACCAGCATCTTTCTCACTTGCAGTCATTTGGTCTTCCTCTGGTTCACATTTAGCTGTAGTCTGTTTAGTCTGTTTAGTCTCTTCATCTATAGCATCACTATTATCACCCATTACATTTTCAAGAGCTCTGTTTATCTGTTCACTGCCCTCCAAGTCCCCACCTGAGTCTTCATGAACTTCTTTCCCCCTAGGAGCCTCATCTTCTTTATTCCACTGTTCTAATTCAGCCTCATCTCCTGATGGAGGGCCAATGGGAGTATCAGTTCCACACAGACCCACTCTCTTCTCAGCTTTCTTTTCTGCAACTTTGCTTTCTGAAACACATTACTGTACATCACGAAAACATGTCTCTATAATATTGACCCCCTTGAACCAAACTTTTAAAAAGAAAAACTGGGGTTTACAGGGGTATACCTTATTTTTCTTATTTCTGCTCTAAAATATAGATTCACATTCTATATTTTGAGTAGAAATTAGAAAATATTACAATTTTTCGTCTTAAAATTGTTGTTTTTTTCGGCAGTAAAGTTTACAATATATTTGAATAGGCGTGTTTTCGTAATGAACACACAGTGCATTCTTCACATCTCCAAAATGGTTACTTTTCTATGATATGATATAATTAACAGGTGGACCTATCCAATTTTTCAAAGTCAGTCTAGCTTTTACTCACATCCTACTTATATGTAAGTTTCGGGAAGACCCATTTAAATTTTAGGCTTTACGTTGCTGAAAAAGTAGAAACATAGGCTTTTTCAGAAACCAAGGGGACATAACTCTGTGATTATTAGGCCAACCTGGCCAGTTTTCAAGCTCATGAGCTTCTATCCCCAGCCTACTTATATGTAAGTTACAGGATCCAATATCAAAATTAAAGGAGCTATAGCGATGACACGTATTTTCCCATAAGTCTTTGTGGTTGCCATAACTACCAATGTTTTCAATCAATTTCTAAAACAAGCTTATGTCATCTTTGCCTTACCAGAGTCTTGTTATAGGTAAGAAATGATTGACATCAGCCAGCAGGCTACAGACATAGCTGGTCAAAGGTGTGGATGGACAATGGACTGAAGGATGGATGGACAAGGGAGAGACTACCATGCTATTAGCTCCCTGAGTTTTGGTCCCAGGTGAGCTTAATACTCTGATCAGGCTGAGATGTACAGTTTGATCTGAGACTTTGCTGGTCAAACAAATCTTAATACAGTATAGCTCCAATATATCGGGGTAGTCGGGGTCCATAGCCTGAAAACCGCAATGTGGTCGGAGCGGGATATAAGTCGCTGTAGTTTGCCAAGATGCCAATACAAGTCGCGGTGATAGTTTGGTGAGAACTGTTTATCAATCCACACTAATGGCTGTCAGTAATGCTATCGGCTGTATTTCACCATTAAAGTAGGTTCAGAATTACTCAGTGACAGAACAAACAAAGGGGACTATGTCTACCAATTAACTTACATTCGAGAACAGCTGAAAATCTGCGTCTGAAAACATGTGATTGCTAAAATGTCAAAACAGGACACCATTTTGGATTTGCGGGTTCCCCTGGTTGTCTTTAACGGGTGACGGCCAAGGGGCGCAACTACCATAAGCGCTAAGCGCTAAGGCAATTCTAGTTGTTTCCCTTGGCTTGCCAGGTATCAGAATCATTAAAAGTAGCGGTTGGAAAAAAATTATTTAACGTCTACCACGGGCCGAAAAACTATACAACAACAAAACTATCATTTTATTGTGTTTTGATTTCTGGCAAGTGTAAAAAAAATCGTCTACAACTGTCAGTCTTTTTGAGTCCTTAAATCGGGTAAAACTAGACCAGTATGTAAATCGCAATAATTGCTGCACTGTCAATTGAGAGACAAACCATCTGTGTATATATTACGGTTCAGGTAAGACACTATTGTTAATCCCTGTCATATAATTGCCTACCTGCGGTGCGTGTCGATAAGGTGTGAAAATATGGTTAAGTTATGTCTCTAATTGGCGTTTATCCGCCAATCATAAAATTTAATCCACAATCAAGGTGAAAATGATTTAGTCGCTCCTCAGACAATTAGCTACATCTAACGGTAGATGTTTGCATGATAAAAACAGACTTTTCTGCGATCTCGTGAATGGTTATGTTTTGACGCCAAATAGCAGACGCTGGGCGGGAAAAGTCAAATGCTGTTGGCGCCTGGTTTAACCTGGTTTTAAAATAAATTTTAACAACTTAAAATTCTATTTTTTTTAATTATGAATTTTTAAGGGGAAAAAAACGGGATCCACGGCGCGACCGCGATAGATTGGACATTGCGAAATATCAGAAGGCGATATATTGGAGCTATACGGTATAGTTTTTGTTTCGCACTGGCTACTAATTACTGACCACACACATTTATTTCTGTACTGAACTGCTACATCTGTGTGCCAGCTCATCATGAAGGTGAGCACACATAAATTTATTTGTCTATTTTGGAGTTTAATGTTCCTGTTCAACACTATTGAGACAATAAGGTACCGTGCCAGTCAGTTTACTTACCACACTTTTCTTGGGCAGGCTTATATAAGCAATTAACTAGTAGAGTGCACATTCTTTTGCCAGAGTTACCCTTCTTGAATCAGTGGCAGAGAAAGAATGACTGAAGAAAAGATTTCGTGATCATGGGCTCACATAAACTTTTGCATTTTAGTTTAGTTTATACTAATTTATTTTAGTTTGATTGCGATGAAAGCTTCAAGCTTATTGAATTGCTCTCGAACACTCATTCAAGCACAATCTCTCTATCAAAAGTCAAACGTGTTAACCATTGTGCTATCGAGGCTGCGGCTATCAATGCATATTAACTTACGTATGTCAGAGAGTTCTACTCCACAAAGTCGAAGATAATGTGACCTCTCATCCTTGCCAACAAATGATCTCACAGATGTCTTGCCTCGCCAGCCACAGAACACAATTTCCACACATGGCTCTGGCTCACTAGAAAAACAAACAAAGACAATTCTAAAATGTTCTAGCCGATACAGAATGGCTGCACTATAACCCTTATCCTGCTGTACATGGCGACCCCTTCCTTTTGCAAACAGGCTAGCCATCTGATCAGGATCTACACTGTGTGTCATGTAGTTTGTGTCCTTAAAATTTTTTCTGTATCAAGTAATTTGATTGATAGTCAGCAGTGGGTGTGGCTTAATTGATTTGTTCAGCAGGATAAGGGGTAAGCAATCAAGAGGCCCATGGGCAACTATGCTCACCAGAGCTCAGGTGGGAACTGCCAACTGGCAGCCATGTTTTTAACAAGATATGATTATAATGTACTGATGATAAAGTCTCCCAAAACGGTCAAACCCCCATACTCAAATGAAAACCTATGTGGACTACACATCTGAAATATTAGGCCTTTCATGAAGTGGAAAGGGTTGGACATGACCCAACCAAGCCCTGGCAGATATCAATGAATGCATCTTATAATAAGGAAAAAGAAATATACAGTTTTAGGGTGGTTCCTGAGATATAAGGCCTTTAAAGCAGTGGAGGGGTTGGGACATGGCCCAAGACTGTTTTCACTAAATGTGTCTTATCATAATGACCAAGAATATATATGGTTTAGGGGTTGGGATCTTGATCATGATGGTTTCTGAGATATGAAGCCTTTTTATGAAATGGAGATGTGAGGAATGGGGCCTAAACCTAATGGTTGTTATGACTGTCAGAATGGTTTTTGAGATTATGGCCTTTTATGGAGTGGAGAGGTGGGACATGGCCACAGCACCCCGAGGAGACCCCAAGGTTGAGTTGACTGAATGTGTCCTATTAGGTATCAAGAACAATATATATGGTTTAAGGACGGGGAGCTGATCAGTTTCTTAGATACATGGCTTTTTATATAGTGGAGGGGCAGGGCACAGCCAAGAGGCACCCTGGGGGATCACAATGTTGGTGTCAATGAATGCATCTTATCATGAGGAACAAGAATATATATGGTATAGGGGTGGGGTTCTGAACAGTTTCTCAGATATATGGTCTTTGATGAATGCCCCGGTGCACCCCAGGACACACCAAGATTGGTGTCACTGAACATTCTTATCATAGGGAGCTAGAACTGTCAGAGGATCTGACTATTATACCCCTACTTGAGCCCATTTTACTGAAGCAGAGATCGAACATGGTTGGGTAAAATCTGCAGACCAAACCTTGGACCATGCTCCGGTGTGTGCATTTGACCAAAGGTAAAATCTGCAGACCAAACCTTGGACCATGCTCCGGTGTGTGCATTTGATCAGAGGTATAATCTGCAGACCAAACCTTGGACCATGCTCCGGTGTGTGCATTTGACCAAAGGTAAAATCTGCAGACCAAACCTTGGACCATGCTCCGGTGTGCATATGACCAAAGGTAAAATCTGCAGACCAAACCTTGGACCATGCTCTGGTGTGCATTTGACCAAAGGTATAATCTGCAGACCAAAGCTTGGACCATGCTCCAGTGTGTACATTTGACCAAAGGTAAAATCTGCAGACCAAACCTTGGACCATGCTCCGGTGTGTGCATTTGAACAGAGGTATAATCTGCAGACCAAACCTTGGACCATGCTCCGGTGTGTGCTTTTGACCAAAGGTAAAATCTGCAGACCAAACCTTGGACCATGCACCGATGTGCATTTGACCAAGGGTCAAATCTGCAGACCAAACCTTAGACCATGCTCAGGTGTGCATTTGACCAAAGGTATAATCTGCAAACCAAACCTTGGACCATGCTCAGGTGTGCATTTGACCAAAGGTAAAATCTGCTAACCAAATCTTGGACCATGCTCCGGTGTGCATTTGACCAAAGGTAAAATCTGCAGACCAAACCTTGGACCATGCTCCGGTGTGCATTTGGCCAAAGGTAAAATCTGCAGACCAAACCTTGGACCATGCTCCGGTGTGCATTTGACCAAAGGTATAATCTGCAGACCAAACCTTGGACCATGCTCCGGTGTGTGCATTTGACCAAAGGTAAAATCTGCAGACCAAACCTTGGACCATGCTCTGGTGTGCATTTGACCAAAGGTATAATCTGCAGACCAAATCTTGGACCATGCTCCGGTGTGCATTTGACAAAAGGTAAAATCTGCAGACCAAACCTTGGACCATGCTCAGGTGTGCATTTGACCAAAAGTAAAATCTGCAGACCAAACCTTGGACCATGCTCCGGTGTGCATTTGACCAAAGGTAAAATCTGCAGACCAAACCTTGGACCATGCTTAGGTGTGCATTTGACCAAAGGTAAAATCTGCAGACCAAACCTTGGACCATGCTCCGACGTGCATTTGACCAAAGGTATAATCTACAGACCAAACCTTGGACCATGCTCCGGTGTGCATTTGACCAAAGGTAAAATCTGCAGACCAAACCTTGGACCATGCTCCGGTGTGCATTTGACCAAAGGTAAAATCTGCAGACCAAACCTTGGACCATGCTCCGGTGTGCATTTGACCAAAGGTAAAATCTGCAACAGTGACTTGACCTAGACCTGATGCATATGAAATTTATGTCATGCACATGTACATCTCAATATGAATGCATATGCAAAATTTGAACTCAATCGGTGAAGAAATTAAATGTCGAAGTTATTCACATCACATTCTATTTTTAGCAACACTGACCTTGACCTTGACTTTACAAACATTAAACTTATGCCACAAACATAAACATCTCATTATGAATACATACGCAAAATTTGAACTCAATAGGTGAAGAAATGTGTAAGTTATTTGCATCACAAGATTATTATTTTTTAGCAATGTCCCATTTGAAATTTATGTCAAGCACATATTAACCTCATTAACAATGCATAAGCAAAATTTGAATTCAGTTGTTGAAGAAATGTGGAAGTAGTTTGCATCACATGATTGTTCTATTTTCAGCAACAGTGACTTGACCTCGACCTGTCGCATATGAAATTTCTGTCATGAACATCTACATCTATAATAAATGCTTGTGCAAAATTTGAACTCAATCGGAAAAGAAATGTGGAAGTAATTCAAATCAAACGATTATTCTATTTTTATCAACAGTGACCTTGACCTGACACATATAAAACTTTTGCCATGCCCATCTACATCTCATTATGAATGCAGATGCAAAATTTGAAATGGTCATTTTTCTATATAATCTATACATTTTTGTTTGGATTTAACAAGGTTTTTTAACTAAAACAGTTTCTGCTTTGGACTCCATTAATAGTGTTATAAAGAAGTTGTGGTGTACATGTTTTAGGGATGGGGCTCAGAATGGTTTCTGAGATATAAAGCCTTTTATGAAATGGGGGGTGGGTGGATCACAATACCTGCCCCTTAACCTTCGGCTAAGGTTAGCTAACAAAATGAATTGTTTGTTTGATATGAGGTTTAATGTCCCTGTCAACACTGTATGGGTCATTTTGGAAAGTTTGCTTCCAATTTTGTGGGACTTCTACCCAACATTGAGATGAAATAACATCTCAAGCCCTGTCTCCCAATGAAACCAACTGGGTTTATAAGGTCTGCGTGGAAGCATCATGCAACCCATCTATTTCTTCAAGCCCCGATGGGCGGGGTCTATCTAACGAAACAAGAGGGCCATGATGGCCCTGGATCGCTCACCTGATCCATAGAGTAACTAGTTGGCCCCGGGGAGGGCCATTATTGACCCCAGGGTTATAATATGCATAATGTTGAGGGAGGTCTAAAAAGGTTAAGCTTCATACCAAATTATCAACTACGGCTATAATTTGAACAATCTTGGCAAAGGTCCACTAGATGAAGCTATACACCAAATATCAAAAACCTGGGCCTTGCGGTTTCAGAGAAGAAGATTTTTTTTAAAGATATTCCCTACATAAGCCTATGTAAAACCAAATGGCCCCGAGGTGTTTGGCCCCAGGGCTATAATTTAAACAGTCAAATCTTGGCAAAGGTCCACTGCATGAAGCTACACACCAAATATCAAGGACCTGGGCCTTGCTGTTTCAGGGAAAAAGATTTTCAAAGATTATCTCTATATAAGTCTATGTAAAACCAAACGGCCCCGGGGCGGGGGCATTTGTGGCCCGAGGGCTATAATTTGGACAATCTTGGTAGAGGTCCACTAGATGAAGCTCCATACCAAATATAAAAGACATGGGCCTTGCAGTTTCAGAGAAGAAGATTCTAAAATATTTCCTGATATACAGTACAGGCAACGATACATTCCTATTTGTGTCGTTTCCCGGTGACAATCCGTCATGGTGACAAAGCCTCATGTCTCGCTGAACAGTTTCCCTGTCGCGGTGACAAGATTCAAGGTAGCGAGACAGGTGAAATTGTCCCGATGACTCGGCGGTACACACCGCGACCCAGCGAGACACAGCGTGACATTTTATTGCATGGTTATGTAATCATTACGCCCGAGCTCCATCTACCTGGATAAAACTTATATTAAAAAAAGAAAAAAAAAATCCGGGTCTTCCCAATATCTTTTAATTTATATTTTCTTAAATAAACATATAAGTAATATTATATACATAAAAAAACGTTTTTGTCCTTATTATTTTCCAAATTTAGGGGTACCCGATTTACCTTTAGAAATTCAATGAGAAAAAGGCTGATTTTTTTTTTTTTTTTTTTTGCAAACAGTGAAGGCCCTGACCAGATGTCTTGGCGCAGGCTGATCTCGGCCTTGCGCGCTTTGTGAGTGTCAAAAATAGCTTAGACGCAACAACCATTTTTTACAAACAGTGAAGGCCCTGACAATATGTCGCGGCACAGGCTGATCTCGGCCTGCGCTCTTTGCGAGTGTCAAAAATAGCTTAGACGCAACAACCATTCTTTTTATTTTTACTCTTCTTCAATAGCTTTTGTTTTTCGCTTACGCAACAAGTATTTCTAACACGCTGCTTGGGCGCCTCTTTGATAGCAGATGCGTCCCTTTAAATCAACCTGAAATATCGACAGTGTGCAGGGTCACAGCATTTCCAACAAATTACGAAGAATCAGCTCAGCCTCCGCATCCATGTAGTGCGACCAGAGACTTCTCTTGCTGCAGGAAGGAACATTGGACCCTTAATTATCCTCAAAGCGCACAACAAAGACTCTTATCAGACTGCGCAGATACGAAGACTGATCAGATTGCTCGGATGTGCAGGCTGATCTGAGTCTTCGCTAGGCGCACATGTAAACTGCAGGAAATGCTGTGTCCCGACTCAATGTATAATGATGTTTCTCGTACTAGAAGTTCGCTATATTAAGCACGTGTGTGTGTGTGTGTGAATTCGGGTTTAACGTTATATTAAGCACGTGCGCCAACGTATAAGTTGTGGGTAAAAGAATCTTTTCACAACCGACAAACAATTAACTGCCTGGTTTTGGTCAATGTGTAATGCAAAACGCCGGTGTCCTGTGCACCATGCCACATTATCCTATCTCATCACGTTAACAAGTCCGTGTAATGAGTATCCCTTGGTGGGATTTAGATTTCTTTGTTCTAAACATATTTGGGTACTCGATGAGGCGGTTCTAACGAGCATCCAAAACCTAAATTTAGACTAGAAATACAAGACTGCATAAAATATCCATATCTTGTCAGCTTAGGCTCATCAATATACCCGGAACTCAAGACATGTCTTGTTCACTGACCATAAAGTATATGAGCTAGCGCACGACAAAACTTATCATAAAACCTGTCTGACATACAAGGGATCAGATCAGTATCACCGTGGCTGCAGAAGAGGCAGATGATTGACGAATACTGATCAGAATGCATGGATGCGCATGCCGACATGCGTCTTCAGTGGTCGTTCAACTACCTGCGTAGACTCAACCATAGTGCAGTTTATATTTTACTTTTGGTCCTTTGAGATCAGCGAGAATATTCTGAGAAATCAGAAGTAAATTGTTGGTTTAGACTCATATTCTAGACAGGCTTATAATTATTTGGAACCCATTTTGATTTATATCAGTCTTTGAATCGACTGCCTATTCGAAATTCGCAAAATTGCAGTATGTTTCCTCTGGCTTTCTTTGCCGGATAATTACAGGGTCACTGATGAGGCTTTATTAGCCGAAACTACGTAGTATGACCCATTTTCTTTCTTATGAATGTTTTCATTGCTCTTAAAGGAACTCATTTATGATTTTTATCAAATCAAAATGCACAACCGGAGTTTGCAATTTACCGGCGGTGGCTATGTGAGACTCTGATCAGACTACTCGGATTCACAGGCCGAGCTTGCACTTTGCATACTTATCATATTGCACGGATGTGACGCTATGCTACGTCTCTGCTGGTCTCAGGCTAGAGAAGTTGCATAAAGTCGGTAAATACTGATGAAACTGCGTGAATGCGCATGTCGAGCTGCACCTTCTCTCAGTCTGGCCATTCAGTGATTGCTCAGATTAACATGCACAACCAGAGTTTCGTATTTGTATATGTATGTTGCGATATCCCACTGGCTAGGTAAGACTGTGATCAAACTACTTGGATGAGAAGGCTGAGCTGAGCTTCTGTTGGTCGCACACAGTGGCCTGCAAAGAATCGGATCAACATCCACTGTCTGAGGCAAGTGGCAATGAATAGCACTGTGGCTACAAAAGGCGCATTATACCGTGGTAGGCGAATACTTTTCATACTGCATGATTGTGCAGGCTGATTTGTGTCTTATAGCTGCACATTCTTAATGGTTCGGCGTTGTTTAAAGGGGTTACCAGTAGAATCGATCTTGACAGGTAGACCCAGATCAGACGCCGTAGAAAGCAGTCTGTTCGGGCCTACACTGACAGTAAAGATGGAAGGAATTTCTTCAAGTGTATTGTGTCAGTATATACATGTGCATATTAAAACTTTATCATATGACGTTGATAAGCAGTGGATAACGTCGTGTAATAAAATATCGTATGACCACACGTGTAATAACACTTTGGCGGGATTAAGTAATGTCATGACGACGTCCATGTCAACAAAGCATTTTTTGTGGAAAACTTGTCAAATCTAAAGGCGATGAAATCCAATTTAAAGTGGTCATATGATAAACAGAATCTTACACTCGTGGTCAATTCATATGAAACTTATGAAAGGAGCCTTCGGCCACTCGTGTAAGATCCTGTATATAAAAAAAATCGCAAGATAATATCGACACCCAGCCAAGTCGACTTTAAAGTCACTTAGATCATGTAAGACAATAGTATTATAATGCTGTTAAAAATTGGTGACTAGAAAGTGCTCCTCATACCTCTGATACTACTCAGGTTCAATTGCACACTGAGGATAACGTCTCATAGACGTAGACACTACGTCTTTACGCAAACGCCGACGCTGCGACGTACCATTGAACTTATTTAAGAAATGAAGATAATTTATATAACGTTCATCGAAGTATGAACAACATTGGGTCATGAGCAAAAAAAAAAAAGTTCACTGAAATTTTGCCCGTGACCCGGTGTAGGTTAATTTGATAAACGTAAAAAAAATACCATTATTACTTAAAGCTACGTCTTTACGCAGCCCCGACGTCGATGCCACGCTGCTCTCAAACCGGACGTATCAATGTAATTTACATCAATGACATCCGCCTTTTAACAATAGAATCCTAGACACATCGACGTCGACGCTACGTCTCCACGCCGCGCCGATGCCGATGTCACGCTGCTCTTAAACTAAAATGAACGTTACAGAAACTTCTTTCGCCTGTTAAACATTTTAGACACAGTAACATCCAGGGTACATCGACGCTGACGCTACATCTCCACGCAGCGCCGACGCCGATGTTACGCTGCACTCAAACCAAAATAAATTTTAAAGAAATGACTTCCGCCTGTTAAACAATTTAGACTCAGTAGCATCCATGGTACCTCGACGTCGGCGCAACGTCTACACGCAGCGCCGTCGCCGATGTTTCTCTGCTCTCATTACAAAATGATTTATAGCGTCTATGTCACCGTTCGTGGTAAAGCAGAAAAAAAAAACACGACCATCCTTTGTAGAATATAGTCTCACATATGACGCAAGCAAGGCTCGAACCGCAGTGATGAGAGACCTAATGATTAAGAATCGGCGCTCTTACCCACCAGGCAATGACCGTACCACCGTGTCCTATACTTTTTTAGCATTCTTGAGGCAGTTTCGTGTTCGAACTATGAATGGGTCTACCCTGGTTTTCTTCGGAGCACGGGAACGTGCCCATTTTTTTTCAGAGAAAAAAGCGTCATTGGTTAATAAGCTAAGGGACCAAGAAATGTGCACCAGAAAAAGGATTTGACGCCGTCGCTCAACAGCTGACTGCGGTGATGATGAGAAAACCTGTCTACCATAAGTCTACCCTTAAAAACGCATTTATTCCTTGGGAGCAAATTCTTTCCTTTCAGAATAGACTCGACTCACCGAGGCGTTACAAATGTGAACTCTCAGCCATATGATCCCAGCATGCAACAAGCATGAGCCTCGTCATGGCAAAACCCGTTCGGCTGTTTGCGAGCAACTAAGAGACATGGCAGCCTGTGCATACGCACAGTCTGGTCAGCATTCCAATTTGCTGCTTGGACAGCTTGATACCGAGTTTACTCCTGTTACATGTAACTGAGTTGACCAGTATGATATGACCTCATCGCAATGCTTCTACCAATCTTTGCGGCCCCAGCCCATCGGGGCTTGAAAAAATAGATGGGCTGCATGATGCTTCCACGCAGAGCTAAAACCACGGCCCCTGCCTTTAGGGGCTAGAAGAAATATATGAGTTGCATGATGCTTCCACGCAGAGCTGAATCCAGCCCACACTCTTGTACTGGTAAACCTCTTAGAGGATCTAAGCCTGTCAAGGAACCGCGGTGCGAGGCGGACCGTCCATGCTAATATACCCTATTAGGTTTCATTGGGCGACAGGGCTTGAGATGTCATTTCATCTCATTGTCGGGTAAAAGTCCCACAAAATTGGAAGCAACGTCTCCAAAATGACCTTTACAGTGTTGACGGGGACGTTAAACCTCAAATCAAACAAACAAAACAAGAGCTAAAACCGACCACACACGAGTACTGGTAAACCGCTTAAGAGGATCTAAGCCTGCCCAGGCAAAGCAGTGTGAGTCGGCCCGTCCATGCTTGTAAACCCTATTGGTTTCATTGGGCGACAGGGCTTGAGATGTCATTTCATCTCAGTGTCGGGTAAAAGTCCCACAAAATTGGAAGCAACGTCTCCAAAATGACCTATACAGCGTTGACCGGGACGTTAAACCTCAAATCAAACAAACAAATCTACCAATCTATGGGTCTCTTCTTTAGCGCTAACAGTTCTTTCCATTTTGTGATGCGCACTTTTTCGCATGCAGTGCCGCATTGAAGTCTTCCCGCTTTTCACAACAGCACGTGAGGTCACTGAGATGCAATTACGTCATTTAGGCACGGGCGGCTGTTGCATACGAAAAGGTCGTTACAGGAATGGCAAACACAAATATGCTATCACACGTTTGGGAAGGGATCTTTCATAGGCGTAACGCGCATTACGCATGTGCGTAATGTAAAATATTTGCAGTGAAGAGAAGCGCCTAAATGATAGTGTTCTCCATTACAAATTATATATGGGCTGTTCTTAAAGGAAAGAATTTGCTCCCCTCGGAAGAATTGGAAAGAATTTGCTCCCCTCGGGAGCAAATTCTTTCCTTTAAGAGTAGCCCCCATCTCGGAAAAAGCTGTTTTACATAGATTTTTCTTGTTGTGCGTAATACTATTTTGGTTCTGGTTACGCCCTTGTCTTTTAATCCCCCGTCGTCCCCCAGCCCGCCCATCGGGCCTTGAAGAAATAATTGGGCTGCACACGAGAACTGGTAAACCGCTCAGAGGATCTAACCCTGCCCAGGCAAAGCGGTGCGAGTCGGTCCGTCCATGCTTACAAACCCTATTGGTTTCATTGGGCGACAGGGCTTGAGATGTCATTTCATCTTAGTGTCGGGTAAAAGTCCCACACAATTGGAAGCAACGTCTCCAAAATGACCCGTACTGTAATGACGGGGACGTTGACTCTCAAATTTCCCCACCGCGAAGCGGAGAGAGGATTGTTGGAATTAACTTCCTCCGTCCATGTCCATCCATCTGTTCATAACACGTTTCTGTCCGCTGCATATCTTCTTAACGTCATTACATTTTGGTCAGATCTTGGCACTAAAGTGAGATGATGAGCAGATTCAATAACTCAACCATGCCGACTCAAGGTCAATGTCACTGTTGTAGGTCATGAGTTTGAGCCTTGAATTCTTTTCTGCTCCATATGAACTGAACCCTTTCATGCAGGCCATCTATTTCTATAAGCCCCAATTGGTGGGGGCCGGAACCCTTTGACAGATTTTCATTAAAGTGAAAGAAGTAATTTTGTATAGCAAATCAACACCAACACAAAATAATCTTTGTCATGTATTAACATCTATGTTTCGCCATCATCGGTTCTTGAGGATGTAATTTGCTTTTTTATGATTTGAGGTTTATCGTCGACTTATAAGACACTAAGATCATGCATATGTAAATACTGCAAAACTTTATAATTAAAAATAGTGATAGAAAGTGTGCCTCACACCTGATACTACTCAGGTTCAATTACACTCTGAGGATAATATCTCATTGACGTACATGTAGACACTACGTTTTTACGCAGCGCCGACGTCGCGCTGCGCTCAAAGCAAACGTATCATTAAACTTATTTAAGAAATGAAGGTAATTTAGTCAACGTTCATCGGAGTATGAACAGCATCGGGTCACGAGCAAAGTTTGTTAGCCCCGTCGGGGTTCTCTTAAATTTTGCTCATCTTAATTTGATGAACGTTAAAAAAACCTTGATTACTTAAATATTGATATCTACATTACATTATTTCTCAAAACAATTGCACGCAGTTTTCCTACTGGCAGTGGAACAGCGTCGTTGGCGCCATAACTTTGTTTGTCTTATTGTTGTTCAACGTCCCCGTCAACGGCCAGTCATACTGAAGAGAACCATTTTTTATTTCAAACCAAACGCATCAGTGAAACCCAACGGAAATGACTTTCTTATTTTATACATCCCAGGTAAAGCTGCGTCCCGGATACATCGACGTCAACGTTACGACTTTACGCAGCCCCGACGTCGACGACACGCTGCTCTCAAAGCGGACATATCAAGGAAATTTACATAAATGACTTCTGCTTTTCGGGATACAGCGACGTCAACGCTTCGTCTCCACGCCCCGCAGATGCCGATGTCACGCTACTCCCAAACTAAAATGAATTTACAGAAATTTCTTTCGCCTTTCAGACACAGTAACATCCAGGGTACGCCAACGCCGACGCTACGTCTCTACGCAGCACCAACGCCGATGTCACGCTGCCTTCCGCCTTTTAAAGATTTTAGACACAGTAGCATCCAGGGTACCTCGACGTCGGCGCTACGTCTATACAAGCGCCGTCGCCGATGCCTCGCTGCTCTGATTACAAAATGATATATTGCGTCCAAACTCCCCGTTCGTGATGGAGCAGAAAACAACAACAACAAAACACACACACACACACACACACACACACACACACACACACACACACACACACACACACACACACACACACAACCTTCCGTTGTAGAAAGCGCCTCACATATGACTCGAGCAAGACTCGATCCACAGTGACGAGAGACCTAATGATTTTGATTGTTTTTTTTTTTTTTAGGTTTAACGTCCCCGTCAACACTGTAAAGGTCATATTAGAGACGTTGCTTCCAATTTTGTGGGACTTTTACCCGACATCGAGATGAAATGACATCTCAAGCCCTGTCGCCCTATGAAACAAATAGGGTTTATTAGCATGGACGGTCCGCCTCGCACCGCGGTTCCTGGACAGGCTTAGATCCTCTAAGCGGTTTACCAGTTCTAGTGTGCGGGCCGAATTCAGCTCTGCGTGGAAGCATCATGTAGTCCATATATTTCTTCAAGCCCCTATGGACGGGGACCTACCCACCAGGCAATGACCATGTACCAACATATCACATACTTTTTCAGCGTTCTTGAGGCAGTCTAGTGTTCGAACAATGAAAGGGACTACCCCGGTTTCTGTGCAGCACGGAAACGTGCCCGTTTATTTTCAGGGAATAAGGCATCATTGATCAAAAAGCTTAAGGACCAAGAAACGAGGCGTTTCAAATGTGCACCTGCCAAAAAAAAAAAAAAAAAAAAAGAAAAAGAAAACAGCTCCCATCAGAGACAATAAATTTACACTTAAAGACGCATTTGCTTTCCAGGAGCAAATTGTTTCCTTTCAGAATAGACTCGACTCACCGAGGCGTTACAAATGTGAACTCGCAACCGACGCAGTGAAACAATATGACACCAGCATTGAACAGCAAGCATGAGCCAAGTCATGGCAAAACCCATTCAGATGTTTGCGAGAGACCTGTCAGCCTGCGCACACGCACAGTCTGGTCAGCTTTGGGCAGCTTGATACCGAGTTTCATTTGACGCCGTCGCTCACCAGCTGACTACGGCGAGGATGAGAAAACCTGTTTACAGTTAGAGACGCATTTGCTCCCGGGAGCAAATTCTTTCAAAATAGACTCGACTCACCGAGGCGTTACAAATGTGGCAGTGAAACAATAAGACCCCAGCATTTTACAGCAAGCATGAGCCACGCCATGGCAAAACCCGTTCGACTGTTTTCATACGCACAGTCTGGTCAGCTTTGGGCAGCTTAATACCGAGTTTACTTCCCTAATACATGCAGCTGAGCTGACCAGTTTGATTTGACCTTGTCGCAATGCTTCTACCGATCTATGACGGGTCTCTTGAAGTCTTCTTTAGCGCTAACAGTTATTTCAATTTTGTGATGTGCACTTTTTCGCATGCAGTGCCTCATTGATAATGTGCCTCTCTGATAGCTGAAGCGCCCCTTTGAGAGAGTCTTCCCGTTTTTCACAGCAGCACGTGAAGTCACTGAGATACAATTACGTCATTTAGGCACAAGCGGTTGTAGCATACGAAAAGGTCGTTACATGAATATGCTATAACTCGTTTTGGAAGGGATCTTTCATAGAAAATACGCGCATTGCGCATGTGCGTAATGAAAAATATTTGCAGTAAAGAGAAAGCACGTAAATAATAGAGTTCTCCATTACATATATCATATGGGCTGTTCCCCATCTCGGAAAAAGCTGTTTTACATAGATTTGTTTCAGGTTGTGCGCTATAATATTTTGGTTCTGTTTGATTCTGTACGTTTTTTGTGGGTGTGTTAATCCCACGCCGCGAAGTGGAGAGGGGATTGTTGGAATGACATTCCTCCGTCCATGTCCGTCCGTCCGTTGATTACAGTTTCTGTCCTCAGCATATCTCCTTAACGCCATTACATTTTGGTCAGATCTTGGCATAGAAGTGAGATGATGTGCAGAACCAATAACACAACCATGCGGCATTGTCAACTCAAGGCCATTGTCACAGTTGTGTGTTCTTGAGTTTGAGCAATGAATTCTTTTCTGCTCCATTTCAACTGAACCCTTTGAAAGTTTGTTTGATTTGAGATTTTACGTCCCATTAACACTGTATAGGTCATTTTGGAGACGTTGCTTCCAACTTTGTGGGACCTTTTTAAGACACTGAGATGAAATGACGTCTCCAGGCCTGTGGCCCAATGAAACCAATGGGGTTAATAAGCACGGGCGGTCCGACTCGCACCACTTTGCCTCTTGGCGGTTTACCAGTACTCTTGTGCGGTCGGTTACAGCTCATGCAGCTTATCAATTTCTTCAAGCCCCAATGGGCGGGGCCGGACCCCTTTGATAGATTTTCATTAACGTGAAAGAAGTAATTTTGTATAGTAAATCAGCACCAACAGGAAATAATCTTTGTCATGCTTTTACAACAACCTTTCGCCATCATCGGTTCTTCATATTATAAACAAAAAACATAGATGACGTCGCACACAAGCAATGCACCACGCCAACTATGTTACACCAAAAAATAACGGCAACCCGAAGCAGAGCAATTCAGAAGCAGAACAACACGCATACATGTACATGTGGCATGCGAAAAACAAGACTAGGGTCCGCGGTGACCCCCCCCCCACACACACACACACATGCTTATTTTATCCGAGCACGAAATTTGTTCCGCTCATAAACTTCAAAACTGTTGGCATTTTAACCCTTATCTAGCTGAATATTCATTTATTCATCCATTTCTGTCTATCAACCAATCAAATTACTTGATATAATTTATAGCTACAAATTTATAAACTGAATGCCAAAACAGTGTATATCCTGATCAGATGGCTTCTTCAGAAGCCATCTGATCTGGATCTACACTGTTTGCAAAGATAGGGGTTGTCGTGAACAGCAAGATAATGGTTAAAATTTATGAGCAGGCCAAATAACAGTCTGTGCTGATCTGAGCAGGAAAACCGCCTCTTTCATTTCATATGTATCTCGATATTGACGAGCATCATAAATTTCATGCCACGAAGACCCGTGCATGAAGGTTCTATTATCCCGAGGACAGACCGGGCGGATCAGCCTGCGCATCCGCGCAGTCGGATAAAAGACTCCATCGGCCGTACAAATAGTAACTAGATTACCAGCCATCCAAAGCGTGCACAGCAAAGGCCCAGATCAAACTGCGCAAATGCGCAGGCTGATCCGAGTCATAGCCGAGCGCGCATGTAAATATAACGAATCGACGCAAGCCGGAAAACTATCACCAGCCTAGGCACTGAAACCCTCGTAAAGGCAATAACAACGGCTGGGGAAAGTAAACAAGAGGGCCATGATGGCCCTGGATCGCTCACCTGATCCATAGAGTAACAAGTGGGCCCCAGGGAGGGCCATTAATGACCCCAAGGTTATAATGTGCATAATGTTGAGGGAGGTATAAAAAGGTGAAGCTTGACATACCAAATATCAACAACAGCTATAATTGTCCACTAGATGAAGCTCCATACCAAATATCAAAGACATGGGCCTTGCAGATTCAGAGAAGAAGATTTTTAAAGATTTCCCTATATAAGTCTATGGAAAACCAAAGGGTCTCATGGGTTGGGGCATTTTTGGCCCCCTGGCTATAATTTGAACAATTTTGATAGAGGTCCACAAGATGAAATTTCACACCAAATATCAAAGATCTAGGCCTTGTGGTTTCACAGAAGAAAATTTTTGAAGATTTTCCCTTTATAAGTCTATGTAAAACCAAAGGGCCCAAAAGCAGGGGCATTTTTGGCCTCAGGGCTATAATTTGAACAATCTTGGTAGAGCTCCACTAGCTGAAGCTTCATACCAAATATCAAAGACCTAGGCCTTGTGGTTTCAGAGAAGAAGATTTTTCAAGATTTTCCCTACATAAGTCTATGTAAAACCAAAGGGCCCTGGAGCGGGGGCATTTTTGGCCCCAGGGCCATAATTTGAACAATCTTGGTAGAGGTCCACAAGATGAAGCTTCATACCAAATATCAAAGACCTGGGCCTTGCAGTTTCAGAGAAGAAGATTTTTAAAGATTTTCCCTACATAAGCCTATGTAAAACCAAAGGGCCCCAGGGCGGGGGCATTTTTGGCCCCAGCACTATAATTTGAACAATCTTTGTAGGAGTCCACTAGATGAAGCTTCATACCAAATAGCAAAGACCTGGGCCTTGCAGATTCAGAGAAGAAGATTTTTAAAGATTTCCCTATATAAGTCTATGTAAAACCAAAGGGTCTCATGGGTTGGGGCATTTTTGGCCCCCTGGCTATAATTTGAACAATTTTGACAGAGATCCTGAAGCTGAAATTTCACACCAAATATCAAAGATCTAGGCCTTGTGGTTTCACAGAAGAATTTTTTTTAAAGATTTCCCCTTTATAAGTCTATGTAAAACAAAAGGGCCCCAATGCAGGGTCATTTTTGGCCTCAGGGCTATAATTTGAACAATCTTGGTAGAGCTCCACAAGATGAAGCTTCATACCAAATATCAAAGACCTGGGCCTTGCAGTTTCAGAGAAGAAGATTTTTAAAGATTTTCCCTACATAAGCCTATGTAAAACCAAAGGGCCCCAGGGCGGGGGCATTTTTGGCCCCAGCACTATAATTTGAACAATCTTTGTAGGCATCCACTAGATGAAGCTTCATACCAAATAGCAAAGACCTGGGCCTTGCAGTTTCAGAGAAGAAGATTTTTAAAGATTTTCCGTATATAAGCCCATGTAAAACCAAAGGGCCCGGGGTGGGGGCATTTTCGGCCCCAGCACTATAATTTGAACAATTTTGATAGAGGTCCACAAGATGAAATTTCACACCAAATATCAAAGATCTAGGCCTTGTGGTTTCACAGAAGAAAATTTTTGAAGATTTTCCCTTTATAAGTCTATGTAAAACCAAAGGGCCCAAAAGCAGGGGCATTTTTGGCCTCAGGGCTATAATTTGAACAATCTTGGTAGAGCTCCACTAGCTGAAGCTTCATACCAAATATCAAAGACCTAGGCCTTGTGGTTTCAGAGAAGAAGATTTTTCAAGATTTTCCCTACATAAGTCTATGTAAAACCAAAGGGCCCTGGAGCGGGGGCATTTTTGGCCCCAGGGCCATAATTTGAACAATCTTGGTAGAGGTCCACAAGATGAAGCTTCATACCAAATATCAAAGACCTGGGCCTTGCAGTTTCAGAGAAGAAGATTTTTAAAGATTTTCCCTACATAAGCCTATGTAAAACCAAAGGGCCCCAGGGCGGGGGCATTTTTGGCCCCAGCACTATAATTTGAACAATCTTTGTAGGAGTCCACTAGATGAAGCTTCATACCAAATAGCAAAGACCTGGGCCTTGCAGATTCAGAGAAGAAGATTTTTAAAGATTTCCCTATATAAGTCTATGGAAAACCAAAGGGTCTCATGGGTTGGGGCATTTTTGGCCCCCTGGCTATAATTTGAACAATTTTGACAGAGATCCACAAGCTGAAATTTCACACCAAATATCAAAGATCTAGGCCTTGTGGTTTCACAGAAGAAATTTTTTTAAAGATTTCCCCTTTATAAGTCTATGTAAAACAAAAGGGCCCCAATGCAGGTTCATTTTTGGCCTCAGGGCTATAATTTGAACAATCTTGGTAGAGCTCCACTAGCTGAAGCTTCATACCAAATATCAAAGACCTAGACCTTGTGGTTTCAGAGAAGAGGATTTTTCAAGATTTTCCCTACATAAGTCTATGTAAAACCAAAGGGCCCTGGAGCGGGGGCATTTTTGGCCCCAGGGCCATAATTTGAACAATCTTGGTAGAGGTCCACAAGATGAAGCTTCATACCAAATATCAAAGACCTGGGCCTTGCAGTTTCAGAGAAGAAGATTTTTAAAGATTTTCCCTACATAAGCCTATGTAAATAAAAGGGCCCCAGGGCGGGGGCATTTTTGGCCCCAGCACTATAATTTGAACAATCTTTGTAGGCATCCACTAGATGAAGCTTCATACCAAATAGCAAAGACCTGGGCCTTGCAGTTTCAGAGAAGAAGATTTTTAAAGATTTTCCGTATATAAGCCCATGTAAAACCAAAGGGCCCGGGGTGGGGGCATTTTTGGCCCCAGCACTATAATTTGAACAATCTTGGTAGGTGTCCACTAGATGAAGCTTCATATCAAATATCAAAGACATGGGCCTTGTGGTTTCAGAGAAGAAAATTTTTACAGATTTTCCCTATATAAACCCATGTAAAACCAAAGGGCCCGGGGCGGGGGCATTTTTGCCCCAGCACTATAATTTGAACAATCTTGGTAGGGGTCCACTAGATGAAGCTTCATACCAAATATCAAAGACCTGGGCCTTGCGGTTTCAGAGAAGAAGATTTTTAAAAGATTTTCCCTATATAAGCCTATGTAAAACCAAAGGGCCCCGGGGCCGGGGCATTTTTGGCCCCAGACTATAATTTGAACAATCTTGGTAGGGGTCCACTAGATGAACCTTCATACCAAATATCAAAGACCTGGGCCTTGTAGTTTCAGAGAAGAAGATTTTTAAAGATTTTTCCTATACAAGCCCATGTAAAACCAAAGGGCCCCGGGGCGGGGGCATTTTTGGCCCCAGCACTATAATTTGAACAATCTTGGTAGGGGTCCACTAGATTAAGTTTCGTAGCAAATATCAAAGACCAGGGCCTTGCAGTTTCAGAGAAGAAGATTGTTAAAGTTTTCGATGAAAAAAATATATTTTTGGCTCCTGTGACCTATATGTGCAATGGACCGGAACCATTTGAACAACTTTGAAAGGGGTCAAACTAAGGATCATTCCTGTGAAGTTTGGTCAAAATCCGATCAGTGGTTTAGGAGCAGATGTCGTTTGAAGAAATTGTTTACGCACGGATGACAGACAAAAAGTGATCCTAATATAAAACACAAGAGGGCCATGATGGCCCTGGATCGCTCACCTGATCCATAGAGCAACAAGTGGGCCCCGGGGAGGGCCATTATTGATCCTAGGGTTATAATGTGCATAATGTTGAGGGAGGTCTAAAAAGGTGAAGCTTCATACCAAATATCAACAAAGACAATAATTTGAACAATCTTGGCAAAGGTCCACTGGATGAAGCTAAACACCAAATATCAAAGACCTGAGCCTTGCGGTTTCAGAGAAGATTTTTTTAAAGATTTCCCTATATAAGTCTATGTAATCCCAAAGGGTCTCGGGGCAGGGGCATTTTTGGTCCCAGGGCTATAATTTGAACAATCTTGATAGAGGTCCACTAGATGAAATTTCACACCAAATATCAAAGACCTAGGCCTTGTGGTTTCATAGAAGAAGATTTTTAAAGATTTTCCCTATATAAGCCCATGTAAAGCCAAAGGGCCCTGGAGCGGAGGCATTTTTGGCCCCAGCACTATAATTTGAACATTCTTGGTAGAGGTCCACTAGATGAAGCTTCATACCAAATAGCAAAGACCTGGGCCTTGCAGTTTCAGAGAAGAAGATTTTTTAAGATTTTCCCTATATAAGCCCATGTAAAAGCAAAGGGCCCCGGGTTGGGGGCATTTTTGGCCCCAGCACTATAATTTGAACAATCTTGATGGGGGTCCACTAGATGAAGCTTCATACCAAATATCAAAGACCTGGGCCTTGCGGTTTCAAAGAAGAAGATTTTTAAAGATTTTTCCCTATATAAGCCCATGTAAAACCAAAGGGTCCTGGGGTGGAGGCATTTTTGGCCCTAGCACTATAATTTGAACAATCTTGGTACGGGTTCCTTAGATGAAGCTTCATACCAAATATCAAAGACCTGGGCCTTGCGGTTTCAGAGAAGAAGATTTTTAAAGTTTTCTTTGAAAAAATTCTATTTTTAGCTCCTGTGACCTATATGTGCAATGGACCGGAACCATTTGAACAATTTTGAAAGGGGTCCACCTAAGGATCATCCCTGTGAAGTTTCGTCAAAATCTGATCAGTGGTTTAGGAGGAGATGTCGTTTGAAGAAATTGTTTACGCACGGATGACAGGCAAAAAGTGATCCTTATATAAAACACAAGAGGGCCATGATGGCCCTGGATCGCTCACCTGATCCATAGAGTAACAAGTGGGCCCCGGGGAGGGCCATTATTGATCCCAGGGCTATTATGTGCATAATGTTGAGGGAGGTCTAAAAAGGTGAAGCTTCATACCAAATATCCACAAAGGCTATAATTTGAACAATCTTGCCAAAGGTCTACTAGATGAAGCTACACACCAATTATCAAAGACCTGGGCTTGCGGTTTCAGAGAAGAAGGTTTTTTTTTTAAGATATTCCCTACATAAGCCTATGTAAAACCAAATGGCCCTGGGGCGGGGAAATTTTCGGCCTCAGGGCTATAATTTAAACAATCTTGATAGAGGTCCACTAGATGAAGTTTCACACCAAATATCAAAGACCTGGGCCTTGCTGTTTCAGAGAAGAAGATTTTCAAAGATTATCTCTATATAAGTCTATGTTAAACCAAAGGGCCCCGGGGACGGGTCATTTGTGGCCCGAGGGCTATAATTTGAACAATCTTGGTAGAGGTCCACTAGATGAGGATCCATACCAAATATCAAAGACCATGGCGTTGCAGTTTCAGAGAAGATTTTTAAAGATTTCCCCATATAAGTCTATGTAAAACAAAAGGGTCTCGGGCGGGGGCATTTTTGGCCCCAGCACTATTATTTGAACAACCTTGGTAGGGGTTAACTAGATGAAGCTTCATACCAAATAGCAAAGACCTGGGCCTTGCTGTTTCAGAGAAGAAGAATTTTAAAGATTTTCCCTATATAAGTCTATGTAAAACCAAAGGGTCAAGTGGCGGGGCATTGTTGCATGGTCTCAGGGCTATAATTTGAACAATCTTGGTAGAGGTCCACTAGCTGAAGCTTCATAACAAATATCAAAGACCTAAGCCTTGTGGTTTCAGAGAAGAAGATTTTTCAAGATTTTCCCTATATAAGTTTATGTAAAACCAAAGGGCCCCAGAGCGGGGGCATTTTTGGCCCCAGGGCTATAATTTGAACAATCTTGGTAGGGGTCCACTAGATGAAGCTTCATACCAAATAGCAAAGACCTGGGCCTTGCTGTTTCAGAGAAGAAGAATTTTAAAGATTTTCCCTATACAAGTCTATGTGAAACCAAAGGGCCCTGGGGCGGGGGCATTTTTGGCCCCAGCACTAAATTGGAACAATCTTGGTAGGGATCCACTAGATGAAGCTTCATGCCAAATATCAAAGACCTGGGCCTTGCGGTTTCAGAGAAGAAGATTTTTAAAGATTTTCCCTATATAAGCCCATGTATAACCAAAGGGCCCTGGGGCAGGGGCATTTCGGGCCTCAGCACTATAATTTGAACAATCTAGTTAGGGTTCCACTAGATGAAGCTACAAACCAAATATCAAAGACCTCGGCCTTGCGGTTTCAGAGAAGAAGATTTTTAAAGATTTTCCCTACATAAGCCCATGTAAAACCAAAGGGCCCCGGTGCTGGGGCATTTTTGGCCCCAGCACTATAATTTGAACAATCTTGGTAGTGGTCCACTAGATGAAGCTTCATACCAAATATCAAAGTCCTGGGCCTTCGAGTTTCAGAGAAGAAGATTTTTTAAGATTTTGGTGAAAAAATCTATTTTTGGCTCCTGTGACCTTAATGTGCAACGGACTGGAACCATTTGAACAACTTTGGAAGGGGTCCACATAAGGATCATTCCTGTGAAGTTTGGTCAAATTCCGATCAGTTGTTTAGGGGATGTCGTTTGAAGAAATTGTTTACGCACTGATGACGGACAAAAAGTGATCCTAATATTAAACACAAGAGGGCCATGATGGCCCTGGATCGCTCACCTGATCCATAGTGTAACAAGTGGGCCCCAGAGAGGGCCATTATTGGCCCCAGGGCTTTAATGTGCATAATATTGAGGGAGGTCTTAAAGGTGAAGCTTCATACCAAACATCAACAAAGGCTATAATTTGAACAATCTTGGCAAAGGTCCACTAGATGAAGCTACACATCAAATATCAAAGACCTGGGCCTAGCCGTTTCAGAGAAGAAGATTTTTAAAGATTTTGCCTATATAAGCCTATGTAAAACCAAAGGGCCCCGGGACGGTGGCATTTTTTGCCCCAGCACTATAATTTGAACAATCTTGGTAGGGGTCCACTAGATGAAGCTTCATACCAAATATCAAAGTCCTGGGCCTTGTGGTTTCAGAGAAGAAGAGTTTTAAAGATTTTCCCTATATAAGCCTATGTAAAACCAAAGGGCCCCGGGGCGGGAGCATTTTTGGCCCCAGCATTATAATTTGAACAATCTTGGTAGGGGTCCACTAGATGAAGCTTCATACCAAATATCAAAGACCTGGGCCTTGTGGTTTCAGAGAAGAAGATTTTTAAAGATTTTCCCTATATAAGCCAATGTTAAACCAAAAGGCCCCGTGGCGGGGGCATTTTTTGTCCCAGCACTATAATTTGAACAATCTTGGTAGGGGTCCACTAGATGAAGCTTCATACCAAATATCAAAGTCCTGGGCCTTGTGGTTTCAGAGAAGAAGATTTTTAAAGATTTTCCCTATATATAAGCCTATTTAAAACCAAAGGGCCCCGGGGCGGGGGCATTTTTGGCCCCAGCACTATAATTTGAAATCCACTAGATGAAGCTTCATACCAAATATCAAAGACCTGGGCCTTGTGGTTTCAGAGAAGAAGATTTTTAAAGATTTTCCCTATATAAGCCAATGAAAACCAAAGGGCCCCGTGGCGGGGGCATTTTTTGTCCCAGCACTATAATTTGAACAATCTTGGTAGGGGTCCACTAGATGAAGCTTCATACCAAATATCAAAGTCCTGGGCCTTGTGGTTTCAGAGAAGAAGATTTTTAAAGATTTTTCCCTATATAAGCCTATGTAAAACCAAAGGGCCCTGGAGCGGGGGCATTTTTTGCCCCAGCACTATAATTTGAACAATCTTGGTAGGGGTCCACTAGATGAAGCTTCATACCAAATATCAAAGACCTGGATCTTGTGGTTTCAGAGAAGAAGATTTTTAAAGATTTTCCCCATATAAGCCAATGTAAAACCAAAGGGCCCCGTGGCGGGGGCATTTTTTGTCCCAACACTAAAATTTGAACAATCTTGGTAGGGGTCCACTAGATGAAGCTTCATACCAAATATCAAAGTCCTGGGCCTTGTGGTTTCATAGTAGAAGATTTTTAAAGATTTTCCTTATATAAGCCTATGTAAAACCAAAGGGCCCCGGGGCGGGGGCATTTTTGGCCCAAGCACTATAATTTGAACAATCTTGGTAGGGGTCCACTAGATGAAGCTTCATACCAAATATCAAAGACCTGGGCCTTGTGGTTTCAGAGAAGAAGATTTTTAAAGATTTTCCCTATATAAGCCTATGTAAAACCAAAGGGCCCCAGGGCGCGGGGGAATTTTTTGCCCCAGCACTATAATTTGAACAATCTTGGTAGGGGTCCACTAGATGAAGCTTCATACCAAATATCAAAGACCTGGGCCTTGTGGTTTCAGAGAAGAAGATTTTTTAAGTTTTTGGTGAAAAAAATCTATTTTTGGCTCCTGTGACCTAGATGTGCAACGGACCGGAACCATTTGAACAACTTTGAAAGGGGACCACCTAAGGATCATTCCTGTGAAGTTTGGTCAAAATCCGATCAGTGGTTTAGGAGGAGATGTTGTTTAAAGAAATTGTTTACGCACGGACGCACGCACGACGGACGACGGACAAAAAGTGATCCCAAAAGCTCACCTCGTCACTACGTGACGGTGAGCTAACAAGAGGGCCATGATGGCCCTGGATCGCTCACCTGATCCATAGAGTAACAAGTGGGACCCGGGGAGGGCCATTATTAACCCCAGGGCTATAATGTGCATAATGTTCAGAGACGTCTAAAAAGGTGAAGCTTCATACCAAATATCAACAAAGGCTATAATTTAAACAATCTTGGCAAATGTCCACTAGATATGCTACATACCAAATATCAAAGACCTGGGCCTTGCGGTTTCAGAGAAGAAGATTTTTATTAAAGATATTCCCTACATAAGCCTATATAAAACCAAATGGCTCCAGGGCGGGGGCATTTTTGGCCTCAGGGCTATAATTTAAACCATCTTGATAGAGGTCCACTAGAGGAAGCTTCACACCAAATATCAAAGACCATGGCCTTGCTGTTTCAGAAGAAGATTTTTAAGGAATATCTTTATATAAGTCTATGTAAAACCAAAGGGCCCCAGGTCGGGGGCAGTTTTGGCCCTAGCACTATAATTTGAACAATCTTGGTAGGGGTCCACCACATGAAGCTTCATACCAAATAGCAAAGACCTGGCCCTTGGGGTTTCCGAGAAGAAGATTTTTAAAGATTTTCCCCATATAAGCCCATGTAAAACCATAGGGCCCCGGGGCGGTGGCATTTTTAGCCCAAGCACTATAATTTGAACAATCTTGGTAGGAGTCCACTAGATGAAGCTTCATACCAAATGGCAAAGACCTGGGCCTTGCGGTTTCAGAGAAGAAGATTTTTAAAGATTTTCCCTATATAAGCCCATTTAAAACCAAAGGGCCCCGGAGTGGGGGGGGGGGGGGGGGGAAGGACCATTGCCGTGTGGGATGAAGCTTCATACCAAATATCAAAGACATGGGCCTTACGGTTTCAGAGAAGAAAATTTTTAAAGATTTTCCCTATATAAGCCCATGTAAAACCAAAGGGCCCCGGAGCGGGGGCATATTTGACCCCAGCACTATAATTTGAACAATCTTGGTAGGGGTCCCCTAGATGAAGCTTCATACCAAAAATCAAAGACCTGGGTCTTACGATTTCAGAGAAGAAGATTTTTAAAGCTCTTCCCTATATAAGCCCATGTAAAACCAAAGGGCCCTGGAGCGGGGGCATTTTTGGCCCCAGCACTATAATTTGAACAATCTTGGTAGGGGTCCACTAGATGAAGCTTCATACCAAATATCAAAGACCTGGGCCTTGCGGTTTCAGAGAAGAAGATTTTTAAAGATTTTCCCTATATAAGCCCATGTAAAACCAAAGGGCCCCGGAGCGGGGGCATTTTTGGCTCCAGCACTATATATGGAATATATTCCTTAAACTTCACAGGTGCATTCATCACACTGAGACGATGTGTCATGAACAAGGAAGACAACTCTTGCATTTTTGGTTTTTGAATTATCTGCCCTTGATTTAGTTCCATATAGTTAACCGTTTCATGAATGGCATTTGGCAGGGGGCATCCGTGTCCTATGGACACTTTTTCTAGTATTTTTTTGCGCTTTTTTGAGTCTTGATAATAGAAGCAGGGGTTAAACTGATACACAGAATAGTAGGAGCAGAATAGACACTTTGAAGATTACCAAGACTGATCAGATGGCACAATGGTTGATACACGACTTAATTGACCATTAGTTTAGCTAGCCTTGCAGAGGCGTTTCATATGTAAACCCGCAAAAACGCAATGGAACAGTCAGACCCCATCGCCCAGCAATAATGTGCCCAGTCATGAGAAAACCTGTTCCATTATTTTCGTGCAACAAAAGGGCCGGTCAGCCTGGGCGTCCATGAGTCTGATCAGCACTTTTTTTAATTTGCTGCCACTTTGTAGCTGAGATGACCGGTTTGTGTCTACTCTTGACCACGATACCGTTTTATCAGCGCTTTAGTACCAGATCTTATGATTATGGGTACCCATATAGAACAGTTGGAGCAGACTTGACTAAAGACATCAGCCATATTCAGATTAGCCTCACCGAGGCGTTTCAAATGTGAACCCGTTTTAGCAAACTATTGACCCCTTATATGGAGCGCTGACAGTTTGTTTTCCAATTAGTGACATGCAACTTTTTCCATAACTTTCCTCATTGATTCTACAGCAACACGTGATGTCATTGATTATTTTCGAGCACAGACGGTTATTGCATACGAAAAGGTCTTTACATTAATACGCTGTCGCACATATTCTCTTGGGGGTTTTATGGGTTTGTTTTGTTTTCCAGCCATCCAAAGCGCGCACAGCGAAGACCAAGATCAGACTGCGCAAATGCGCAGGCTGATCCGAGTCATAGCCGGTTGGGCATGTAAATCTAACAAATCGCCGCATCCCGGAAAACTATGTGGCAATTACAACGGCCCGCAAAAGAACAAAAGAAAAATACAGATAATGACCAGGCTGCGCCTACGTTGACGAATTTATAATCGGACCTTAAAAAGACTAAGAGACGGGAGATGATCGTGAAATCTTCTCTATGGCCACCTTCTCCCTTCCGCTGATTCAAGAAGGGCATTTGTCAGTTTCTGGCCCGAAAGGACGTGTGCTGTACTGGTTACGGTCAGTGAAAAAAAACACTGGCGGGAGGGGGGGGGGGCATTAAATTGATTTTACGTGGCCGCCATCTTCGCCCTTGGTTCTATCCTGAAGCGTGAAGTTTACCGTTTAGGATAATAAGAAATTAGTGACTAATAACAACTCAGATCAGCCTGCGCATCAGCGTAGACTGATCAAAGTCTCCGCTGTTCGCATGAGAGCTACAAGCAAAGACTTAAGCATACCGGCTAGATTCGCAGGCGGATCTGATTCTTCCTTGGTTTGAAATAGTTTTTTGCTATGCGCTGGCTCATTTGAGTCATGATAATGGAAGACGGGGTTAAACTGATACACAGAATAGTAGAAGAATAGTCTTTGAAGATTACCAAGACTGATCAGATAGCACCCTGGTCGATATACGACTTAATTGGCCATTAGTTTAACTAGCCTCGCAGAGGCGTTTCAAATGTGAACCCGCAAAAATGCAAGGAACAACCAGACCCCATCGCTCAGCAAGAATGTGCCCCGTCATGAGAAAACCCATTCCATTTTTTTGCGTGCAACAAAGGGGCCGGTCAGCCTGCGCATCCGTAAGTCTGAGCAGCACATTTTAATTTGCTGTCAGTTTGTAGCCGAGATGACCGGTCTGTGTCTTGACCTCGTCGCAAACCCCGAATACCATTATATCATTGTAGGGGAACAAGGGAATAAAACTAACTTTGAGGAACTATGTGCATTGTTTGAAAACACTTCGGACAATATAAAGAAATGTGTGACAAGTGAAGACTCAGATCATCCTGCGCATCTGTGCAGTCTGATCAGTCTTCGCTGTTAACACGAGCCGTCTCAGGCCTCTGGGTTTTTCAAACAGTAACAAGCGAAGACTTTGGCAACATTTGCTAGATGCACAGACCGATCTTATCCTTCCTTGGTAAAAAAAGTCTTTTGCTGTGCGCTGGCTCTTTTACATGAAAAATCCATGATGCTGAGGCATCGAAGCGTTGAAACAGAGCATGGGAAACGGGTCCTAACCCACTAGCGAAAAAGAAAAACACTGTTAAAACAAGAAAAAATATAGCTTGAACGTATTTGTTTCTCTTGAACGGTAAATGGCAAAAACAAAAACAAACAAAAAAAAAAACAATGTTTGTAAATTTCATTAAATATGAGCATTGCCAAAACAGGTAAAAAGGGCTTGTCTGTACGGTCATAAATGTCGCGCTGTGACTCGCTGCGTCTCTGTGAAAGACAATAAAATTCTCGGACGGATTATTGTCTCGCTCAGTATACCACTACAATGTCACGCTGAGAACACCTGTGCGTCTCGCTAGCGGTCTCATTCGTCTCGGTGACAAGTGGAAGCGACACGGTGACAGAGAATTCTGCCATGGTGACGGTCGAGGTCTATAGGAATGTCTCTTTGCCTGTACTGTAAGTCTATGTAAAACCAAAGGGTCTTGGGGGGGGGGGGGGGGGGGGGGCATTTTTGGCCCCAGGGCTATAATTTGAACATTCTTGAAAGAGGTCCACCAGATGAAATTTCACAACAAATATCAAAGCCCTAGGCCTTGTGGCTTCATAGAAGAAGATTTTTAAAGATTTTCCCTATATATGTCTATGTAAAACCAAAGGGCCATGAGGCGGAGGCATTTTTGGTCTCAGGGCTATAATTTGAACAATCTTGGTAGAGGTCCACTAGCTGAAGCTTCATACCAAATATCAAAGACCTAGGCCTTGTGGTTTCAGAGAAGAAGATTTTTCAAGATTTTTGCCTATATAAATCTATGTAAAACCAAAGGGCCCCGGAGCGGGGGCATTTTTGGCCCCAGGGCTATAATTTGAACAATCTTGGAAGACGTCCACAAGATGAAGCATCATACAAAATATCAAACACCTGGGCCTTGCAGTTTCAGAGAAGAAGATTTTTAAAGATTTTCCCTATATAAGCCTATGTGAAACCAAAGGGCCCCGGGGCGGGGGCATTTTTGGCCCCAGCACTATAATTTGAACAATCTTGGTAGGGGTCCGCTAGATGAAGCTTCATACCAAATAGCAAAGACCTGGGCCTTGCAGTTTCAGAGAAGAAGATTTTTAAAGATTTTCCCTATATAAGCCCATGTAAAACCAAAGGGCCCTGGGGCGGGGGCATTTTTGGCCCCAGCACTATAATTTGAACAATCTTGGTAGGGGTCCACTAGATGAACCTTCATACCAAATATCAAAGACCTGGGCCTTGTGGTTTCAGAGAAGAAGATTTTTAAAGATTTTCCCTATATAAGCCCATGTAAACTAAAGGGCCCTGGGGCGGGGGGCATTTTTGGCCCCAGCACCATAATTTGAACAATCTTGGTAAGGGTCCATTAGATGAAGCTTCATACCAAATATCAAAGACCTGGGCCTTGCGGTTTCAGAGAAGAAGATTTTTAAAGATTTTCCCTATATAAGCCCATGTAAAACCAAAGGGCCCCGGGGAGGGGGCATTTTTGGCCCCAGCACTATAATTTGAACAATCTTGGTAGGGGTCCTTTAGATGAAGCTTCATACCAAATATCAAAGACCTGGGCCTTGCGGTTTCAGAGAAGATTTTTAAAGATTTTCCCTATATAAGCCCATGTAAAATCAAAGGGCCCCGGGGCGGGGGCATTTTTCGCGCCAGCACTATAATTTGAACAATATTGGTAGGGGTCCACTAGATGAAGCTTCATACCAAATATCAAAGACCTGGGCCTTGCAGTTTCAGAGAAGAAGATTTTTAAATTTTCGGTGAAAAAAATCTATTTTTGGCTCCTGTGACCTATATGTGCAACGGACGGGAACCATTTGAACAACTTTGAAAGGGGCCTATCTAAGGATCATTCCTGTGAAGTTTGGTCAAAATCCGATCAGTGTTTTAGGAGGAGATGTCGTTTGAAGAAATTGTTTACGGACGGACGCACGGACGGACGGACGCACGGACTGACGACGGACGAAAAGTGATCCCAAAAGCTCACCTCGTCATTACAGGACAGGTGAGCTAAAAATGAAACAAAATGGTTTGTGATGAAGCATATGGCACGAAAAGGTAAACTCATGAAGAAAATTAAATTTACAAACTGGAGGCCATTGGCTAGGTTCGTTCGCCGTCACCTGAAACACAGCCATTTTTTCTAGCCTAAAGGGCTATGGGAACACCTTCAAGGGAGGCAACTCCTGCAAAAGTATTTTTGTCTCCCATGTCAATAGGGGTCAACTCTTAAAGGAAAAAATTTGCTCCTGAGAAGCAAATTCTATCCTTTAAGAGTAGACCCCTTTTTCAGCAAGACTGAGTCTATAGAAAAGCAAACAGAAAGTCCCGAAAGTTGTCTCCCTTTGAAAAATGGTGGAAAAATCTACCAGGTGTTCTCATTCCCCATAAGGACCTTTTCTATTGTGTTGACTAGGGTCTAGTACACCTTACCTTTCACTAGGCTTGAAATAAAACAGAGCACTCCCAGGATCTGGAAACAGACATAAGAAATAGTTACCATGAACCTACATATGACTGGAACATATAATTATACCTAATAAGCATAACCAATTGTAGGCTCGTGGACTCTTCCATTGCTATATGTTGGACAAGTCCATTTGTCATGTAAGGGGTGTCAGGCCTATTTTTTTCGTTTTTATAATTCTATTTTTGACGGAAAATTTTGTTAGCAAAATGTGCAGGCCCTGATCAGACGCCCATCTGATCTGGGCCTGCACTGTTTGCCAAGGTACCCCTTTAGGGGCTTTCCCACATGCCATGGGTTAAAGCATCAACAGACTATTGTAATGATTATTGATAAATGTACATGTATCATTTCTATAGCCTCGTTGAAGGCGCAAAATAATTTAGCAATGTCGGTAGAATGGTTGGCTTATTCACAAAGTTAAGCAAACAAAAGTGTGTATAGTACCTGGACGGGGGACCGCATTGCTTGACTGCATGGATGATCTAGCATATCCCATTAGTGGCAGTGGTGGGATGGAAGACATAACTTTGCCCTCAGGTCTGCCTAGTGAGGGGTCAATGTCCTCAGGATGAAGCCAAGATATGTGGAGGAGATTTGTTTGAGGTTTTACGTCCCTGTCAACACTGTATAGGTCATTTTGGAGACATTGCTTCCAATTTAGTAGGACTTTTACCCGGCATTGAGATGAAATGACATCTCATGCCCTATCACCCCATGAAACAATAGGGTTTATAAGCATGGATGGTCCTACATGCACCACTTTGCCTGGGCAAGCTTAGATCCTCTGAGCGGTTTACCAGCACTCGTGTGCCGTCGGTTTTAGCTCTGCATGGAAGCATCATGCAGCCCAAATATTTCTTTAAGCTCCGATGGGTGGGGGCGAATGTGGAGGAGAAATACAACGATTATATATGTATATCACTTCTATAATCTCACTGTATGAGCTGACTCTTTTTGCAATGTGAGTTGAGTGGTAAGCTTATTCCAGAAGTTAAGCAACCAAGAGTATGTTAAGTACCTGAATTGGGGACAGCATTGCTCAACCTTGTGGATAACCCTGCAAACACTACAATATGATGATGGTTCTATAGTACTGTTGGCCGCCCACTACAAAAACACGACTATACAAATACACTGTAAATTTTACAGCCGAAAAAATGCAAATTTTAAGACAAAAATTGTGATATTTTTCTTATTTCAACTCAAAATATAAATTGTGGGTACAAATTAGAACCCCCTCATTGAGGGGGTTCTAACTAGTATCCACAATCTATATTTTATAGCAGAAATAAGAAAAGCAAAGTTTACCCCTGTAAACCCCAGTTTTACTACATAAAAGTGGGGTTCAAGGGGCTCAAAAGTTATATAGGCATGTTTTCGTGATGCTGTCTGACAGCATATTCAGGTTCAATACGAAAACACGCCTATACAAATACATTGCCACCTTTATCGCCGAAAAAATGAAAATTTTATGATGAAAATTGTGATATTTTTCTTATTTCTCCTCAAAATATAGATTGTGGGCACTCGTTAGTACCCACAATCTATATTTTAGAGCAGAAATAAGAAAAACTAGAAATGGTGTTTGTAAAACACAATGCCCCAAACTTTTGCTTGTCCTTAGATGGCAAAATATTCAACAAATATTGTTAAAGACTCAAAAACATACAACAAGAATTCCCCTGAAGGCTATGTCGCGCCTGTGGGGGCGCAAAGTCACCAAACCATGAAATCTAGGTCAAGGTCAAACATGGATGCCTGCATAAAAATTTCACTCCTAGTTGCAAGCATGTACCAAGTATCATCAATGAAACTCTTAAAAACAGACTCTTACATCAGGGTGCAAGTTAGGGTTGTCACACTATTTTACAAAGTCAGTGAACCATAAAATGTAGGTCAAGGTCAGAAATGGATACTTGCATTGAAGTAGATCTTGCTCAAGATATTATCATAAGCATCTTTTGTGTGAAGTTAGATTAAAATCATAAATGTAGGCGGTAGAGCAATGACAAAGTTTTTATAAAAATAGCCATAGTGACCTTGACCTTGAGGTCATGACCTTGAAAGTCAAAGCAACTCGAGATATTACCATAAGAAACATTTGTGTGAAGTTCTATTAACATCCATCAATAAATGTAGGCACTAGAGCGATGACAAAGATTTTCTAAAAATAGCCACAGTGACCTTGACCTTGAAAGTCAAAAAAGTTTGAGATATTGTCATAAGGAACATTTGTGTGAAGTTATACTGAAATCGGTGAAGAAATGTAAGCGCTAGAGCCATGTCAAAGTTTTTCTAAAAATAGCCACAGTGACCTTGACCTTGAAAGTCAAACTCACTCGAGGTATTGTCATAAGGAACATTTGTGTGAAGTTATATTGAAATCAGTGAAGAAATGTAGTCGCTAGGGCGATGACAAAGTTTTTCTAAAAAAAGCCACAGTGACCTTGACCTTGAAAGTCGAAATCGCTCGAGATATTGTCTTAAGGAACATTTGTGTGAAGTTATATTGAAATTGGTGAAGAAATGTAAGCGCTAGAGCATTGACAAAGTTTTTCTAAAAATAGCCACAGTGACCTTGACCTTGAAAGTGGAACTCGCTACAGATATTGTCATAAGGAACATTTGTGTGAATCGATTTTGAAATTGGTGAAAAAATGTAAGCGCTAGAGCAATGAAAAAGTTTTTCTAAAAATAGCCACAGTGACCTTGACCTTGAAAGTCGAACTCTTTCGAGGTATTGTCATAAGGATCATTTGTGTGAAGTTATATTAAAATCGGTGAAGAAATGTAGGCGCTGGAGCAATGACAAAGTTTTTCTAAAAATAGCCATTGTGACCTTGACCTTGAAAGATGAAATGGCTTGAGATATTGTCATAGGGAACATTTGTGTGAAGTTATATTGAAATCAGTGAAGAAATGTAAGCGCTAGAGCATTGACAAAGTTTTTCTAAAAATCGCCACAGTGACCTTGACCTTGAAAGTGGAACTCGCTAGAGATATTGTCATAAGGAACATTTGTGTGAAGTTATATTGAAATCGGTGAAGAAATGTAGGCGCTAGAGCGATGACAAAATTTTTCTAAAAATAGCTACAGTGACCTTGACCTTGAGGTCATGACCCTGAAAGTCGAACACACTCGAGATATTGTCATAAGGAACATTTGTGTGAAGTTATATTGAAATCAGTGAAGAAATGTAGGCGCTAGAGCAATGACAAAGTTTTTCTAAAAATAGCCACAGTGACCTGGACCTTGATGTCATGACCTTGAAAGTCGACCTCGCTCAAGATATAGTCATAAGGCACATTTGTGTGAAGTTATATTGAAATCAGTGAAGAAATGTTGGCGCTAGAGTGTTTACAAAGTTTTTCTTAAAATAGCCACAGTGACCTTGACCTTGAGGTCATGACCTTGAAAGTCGAACTCGCTGAGATATTATCATAAGAAACATTTGTGTGAAGTTATATTGAAATTGATGAAGAAATGTAGGCGCTAGACCGATGACAAAGTTTTTCTAAAAATAGCCACAGTGACCTTGACCTTGAGGTCATGACCTTGAGGTCGAACTCGCTCGAGATTTTTTTATAAGGAACATTTGTGTGAAGTTATATTGAAATTGGTGAAGAAATGTAGGCGCTAGAACGATGACAATGTTTTTCACAAATTACCAAAATGACAAAGGGACACAACTCACAAAGTATTTTTCGGAATTTTGTCATACGTTAATCAGTTCATCTACTCATCACCACCAATATACTCAACAACTTTCAAGGCTCTAGCTCCAATAGTTTTTGAGATATCTTGCTGACAAGATTTTATTAAAAAAATTTCAAAGGGCAATAACTCTTGAAGGGGGCATAATCCGGACGAGAAAAAAAATACGCGTCAGCTAATTTTCCATGAGGAATCCATATATGAAATTTCAAAACCCTAGCATACACGGTTCTAAAGATATGCTATGCATCACTTTTAGCAAACATTACAATGGGCACAAATTACCAAAATGACAAAGGGCCATAACTCACAAAGTATTTTTCGGAATTTTGTCAAAAGTTAATCAGTTCATCTCCTCACCACCACCAATATATTCACCAACTTTCAAGGCTCTAGCTCCAATAGTTTTTTAGATATCTTGCTGACAAAATTTTATTAAAAAAATTTCAAAGGGCAATAACTCTTAAAAGGGGCATAATCCGGACAAGAAAAAAAATACGCGTCAGCTAATTTTCCATGAGGAATCCATATATGAAATTTCAAAACCCTAGCATACACGGTTCTAAAGATATGCTATGCATCACTTTTAGCATACATTACAATGGGCACAAATTACCAAAATGACAAAGGGCCATAACTCACAAAGTATTTTTCGGAATTTTGTCAAAAGTCAATCAGTTCATCTCCTCATCACCACCAATATATTCACCAACTTTCAACGCTCTAGCTCCAATAGTTTTTTAGATATCTTGCTGGCAAAATTTTATTAAAAAAATTTCAAAGGGCAATAACTCTTAAAAGGGGCATAATCCGGACAAGAAAAAAAATACGCGTCAGCTAATTTTCCATGAGGAATCCATATATGAAATTTCAAAACCCTAGCATACACTGTTCTAAAGATATGCTATGCATCACTTTTAGCATACATTACAATGGGCACAAATTACCAAAATGACAAAGGGCCAAAACTCACAAAGTATTTTTCGGAATTTTGTCAAAAGTTAATCAGTTCATCTACTCATCACCACCAATATATTCACCAACTTTCAAGGCTCTAGCTCCAATAGTTTTTGAGATATCTTGCTGACAAAATATTATTAAAAAAATTTCAAAGGGCAATAACTCTTAAAAGGGGCATAATCCGGACAAGAAAAAAAATACGCGTCAGCTAATTTTCCATGAGGAATCCATATATGAAATTTCAAAACCCTAGAATACACGGTTCTAAAGTTGTGCTATGCATCACTTTTAGCATACATTACAATGGGCACAAATTACCAAAATGACAAAGGGCCATAACTCACAAAGTATTTTTCGGAATTTTGTCAAAAGTTAATCAGTTCATCTACTCATCACCACCAATATATTCACCAACTTTCAACGCTCTAGCTCCAATAGTTTTTTAGATATCTTGCTGGCAAAATTTTATTAAAAAAATTTCAAAGGGCAATAACTCTTAAAAGGGGCATAATCCGGACAAGAAAAAAAATACGCGTCAGCTAATTTTCCATGAGGAATCCATATATGAAATTTCAAAACCCTAGCATACACTGTTCTAAAGATATGCTATGCATCACTTTTAGCATACATTACAATGGGCACAAATTACCAAAATGACAAAGGGCCAAAACTCACAAAGTATTTTTCGGAATTTTGTCAAAAGTTAATCAGTTCATCTACTCATCACCACCAATATATTCACCAACTTTCAAGGCTCTAGCTCCAATAGTTTTTGAGATATCTTGCTGACAAAATATTATTAAAAAAATTTCAAAGGGCAATAACTCTTAAAAGGGGCATAATCCGGACAAGAAAAAAAAATACGCGTCAGCTAATTTTCCATGAGGAATCCATATATGAAATTTCAAAACCCTAGAATACACGGTTCTAAAGTTGTGCTATGCATCACTTTTAGCATACATTACAATGGGCACAAATTACCAAAATGACAAAGGGCCATAACTCACAAAGTATTTTTCGGAATTTTGTCAAAAGTTAATCAGTTCATCTACTCATCACCACCAATATAATCACCAACTTTCAAGGCCTTAGCTCCAATAGTTTTTGAAATATCTTGCTGACAAGATTTTATTAAAAAATTTTCAAAGGGCAATAACTCTTGAAGGGGGCATAATCCGGACGAGAAAAAAAATACGCGTCAGCTAATTTTCCATGAGGAATCCATATATGAAATTTCAAAACCCTAGCGTACACGGTTCTTTTGTTATTCTATGCATCAAAAGCGTAACGGACGGACAAACGGACGAACGGACGAACAGACGAACGGACCCACATTTTGGGTTTGTGTGGCTGCACCTGTCCATATTTTATGGGGCTAAAATTTTTATGTGGCTAACGGTTTATGTGGCTATAAGACACACAAATCTGTACATCTAATGTGGCTAGCCACACAAACTTTGGACATCAGCCACATAAAGGCTGTCTGTACGAAACCGTCTTTGTCTAAACTTATGTGGCTACCAGAGGTTGTGATATCTAGCCCTCTAAAGGTAGAACAGAACTTTCTTTATAGTGCACTGATACATCTTATGGGTCTAGCTCCTCACATAGAGGGACTTTTTCCTACTGCAGCATTCAGCCCCAGGACAGCCAGTTAAATTTATGTGGCTCAGCCCCATAATCTCAAAGTTTAGCCTCATAATCCTGGACATCCATGTCCAAGGATGTCCAAGGTGATGGACATAAATTTATGTGTCTTTTTTTTATTTGATTTTTCTAGTCCCCCTGAACCCCTCTGTACTAACAGAAAAATGGGTTTGTGAGGCTAGCCACACAAACCCATTTTGCCACACAAAACCCTTCTGTACCTAAAAGAAGCCACATAAACCCATTTTGTAAGAACGAACGAACCAGAAGCAATATGCCCCTCCAACTTTTTCAAAGTTGGGGGCATAATAAGATATACCCCCTCAAACCCCAGTTTTACTATATAAAAGTGGGGTTCAAGGGGGTCAAAATTATATAGGTGTGTTTTCGTGATGTAGCAGTTACAAGGGTTATGTAACTTATGCAGATGTCATGTTTTCTTTTTCACACATTCCAATCAAACTATTTCACATGACCAATAGCTCCAGATAAGATGCTTTTTTAATATGATAAGGACTACCATAATGATCCTAAGTATTGGGACAGACAGACCTAAGCTAATGGTGTAGACCCTGATCAGACTGCTCTTCAAGGAGCAGTTTGATCAACAGTTTGAAACATATGTTTTCATGCAGAATGTTTGCCATTCTATCTGCACTTTTTCAGGTCTATGCTGGATCGTAAAACAAATTTGTTAAAATTTTATAAGAACAGTAGCAAGACAGTAATATTTTTTATATTTCTACACAAAAACATATGCTGTAGGTACTCATTAGAAGTGCCTTGCCTTTTTTTCTTATTTTTGAACAAAAATAAGTTATGGGTACTCATTAGAAGCACCTCTGATAGGCCCTTTTGATGAGTACCAGCAACATATGTTTTCATGCAGAAATGAGAAAAATAATGCATGTATGTGGATACCCCCTCTTATTTGGGGCTATGCCTGACCACTTATCAGGAACAAAAATATTGGCAGAGAACCCATCTGACTGAGCCACTAATGCTCACTTTTTTATAAGGGCCCAGTTGTTCAAAGCATCATTAGCTAAATTAGCCTGTTAGTCATCTGATCAAGATCTACACTGTTTGACATTCAGTTTATGAATTTTTATGAATAAATTTCATCAAGTAATCTAATTTGGTTCAAAGTCAGAGATGGGTGTGGCTAAAATGAATATTCAGCATGAGAAGGATTAAAGGTGAAAATGTTAAGTCTTCTAGTAAGTACAATATCTAATACAGTGGCATTTTTCCTGAAAATATGTGAACTGTCAGAGAATTGCAGTGATTTGTTGGTTTTGTTTGAACTGAGATTTAATGTTTCCGTCAACACTATTTAGGTCATACTGGAGACGTTGCTTACAACTTTGTGGGACTTTTACCTGACATTGAGGTGTAATGACATCCCAAGCCCTGCCACCCAATGAAACCAGAAGGCTTATATGCATTGGACGATCTGACTCACACTGCTTTGCATGGGCAGGCTTAGTCCTTCTAAGCTGTTTACAAGTACTCGTGTGTGGTCAGATTCAGCTCTGCGTGGAAGCATCATGCAGCCCAATCTATTTCTCCAAGCCCTGATGGGCGGGGGCGGTAATTGCAGTGAAAGAACAGTACTATGAAGTATGAAGTATGATGTATGTATATATACAGATGAATGTATGGAAACTTAAATGTGCATAAATAAAACAAACCTCTATACCCATCCCCACTTTGTGGGCCAACATATTCAAGAAATAGAACAAAGGACAAATCTGCATAAAGTTCAGAATACAGTGAAATTCTGCTAGTAAGACCACTTTAAATTCAGATAAATCTCCTTTAAAAAGCTTATTTAGTAGGTTGCCCTATTCTTTGTGTTTTCTGCATGCAGTATTCTCTGGTCAGAGACCACATTTGGGACTGCTCAAAAGTTGTCTTTAAGACCACTTTTGAAGGACTGTTCAAAAGTGGTCTTTAAGACCACTTTTGAACAGTTCCAAGGTGGTCTTAACATAGGAATTCTACTGTTTAGCATACTGCAATAAGCTGGAAGCCAAATGCTTGATTACCAACAGCAACAGGTTGGAAACAGAAAGGAAGGCGATGATCAGGGATGAAAATAATCACCAACACCTTCTGCCCAATACATCTATGGGCAAAAACGGATTCCTTTATAGCAATGACACCACAATCAAAACAAGCCAAAAGCCAACTGGTCTGTTTCTTTCCCCAAAGAATGCCAAACGATTGTCCAAAATGACAAACTACGAGGACATACACAATATATTGTTTAGGGTTTAACGACACCTCAACCCTTGAGGGTCATTGTGTTGTCTCCCAGAGAAGGGAGAAAAGAGATGGAAAAGATAGAAGAGCTGCTGAAAGAGAGGGACAGAGGAGAAAGAAGAAAAGGAATGGAATTGTAGAAATAAAAGAAATAATGACACTCCCCATCTACCCTTTCCTGCAAAGGCCTTGCCCAACTGTAAGTCAATATTAGTTGGATGTCCCAGTGATGCAAGATACACATCACCTTTGCCTAACAACATACATGCAAAGGCATAAAATGACAATTATAACAATACCTTTGGAGCTTAAATCAATATTATAAGGCCACAACCCTCACCCATAGTTTTAACTTATAACCTATAATTAGAAATATCAAAAGCAACAGGTTGGAAACTTAATAGACTGAATTACCAACAGCACTAGTTGGAAGCATAATTAGCAAACAGCAGTTGGACACCTATGATTAGAATAACCAATAGCAACAATTCTGCAATAAGAATTAACAATAGTGAAAGATGGAAACTTTAACTAGAATTACCAAAGAGAACAGGTTGGAAATCTACAGGTAAAATTACCAGTAGTAACAGATAGAAATCTTTAATTAGAATTTCAAATAGCAATAGGTTGGAAATCTATAATTAGAATAACCAATAGTAAGAGGCTGAAACCTACAGTAAGATTTACCAATAGCAACAGGTTGGGAATCTGTAAATAGAATCATCAACAGCAAACCTATAATTAGAACAATCAATAGCAACAGTTGCAAACCTATAATTAGAATAACCAATAGCAACAAGTTATAAACATATTGTTACCTATAGCATAAACATGTTCCTGTGCTTTTGAACTCAGTTTGCAGTTGAAAGGATTTTCTTCACTCAGCATTATAATCACATCTTGTTTAGTAAGTTGTATTCGTCTTCTTTCTATGAACTTTTGTATGGATAATAAACCCTGAAATAACACAGAAACGAAAACACGCCTATATAATTTTGACCCCCTTGGACTCCACTTTTATATAGTAAAACTTGGGTTTCCGGGGGTTTACCTTTTTTTTTCTTATTTCTGCTCTCAAATATAGGTTGTGCGTACTCGTTAGAACCGCCTCTATGAGGCGGTTCTAACGAGTGCCCACAATCTATATTCTGAGCAGAAATAAGAACAAGAGGGCCATGATGGCCCTGGATCGCTCACCTGATCCATAGTGTAACAAGTGGGCCCCAGAGAGGGCCATTATTGGCCCCAGGGCTTTAATGTACATAATGTTGAGGGAGGTCTTAAAGGTGAAGCTTCATACCAAACATCAACAAAGGCTAAAATTTGAACAATCTTGTCAAAGGTCCACTAGATGAAGCTACACATCAAATATCAAAGACCTGGGCCTAGCGGTTTCAGAGAAGAAGATTTTTAAAGATTTTGCCTATATAAGCCTATGTAAAATCAAAGGGCCCCGGGACAGGGGCATTTTTTGCCCCAGCACTATAGTTTGAACAATCTTGGTAGGGGTCCACTAGATGAAGCTTCATACCAAATATCAAAGTTCTGGGCCTTGTGGTTTCAGAGAAGAAGATTTTTAAAGATTTTCCCTATATAAGCCTATGTAAAACCAAAGGGCCCCGTGGCAGGGGGGGATTTTTTGTCCCAGCACTATAATTTGAACAATCTTGGTAGGGGTCCACTAGACGAAGCTTCATACCAAATATCAAAGTCCTGGGCCTTGTGGTTTCAGAGAAGAAGATTTTTAAAGATTTTCCCTATATAAGCCTATGTAAAACCAAAGGGCCCCGGGGCAGGGGCATTTTTGGCCCCAGCACTAAAATTGGAACAATCTTGGTAGGGGTCCACTAGATGAAGCTTCATACCAAATATCAAAGTCCTGGGCCTTGTGGTTTTAGAGAAGAAAATTTTTAAAGATTTTCCCTATATAAGCCTATGTAAAACCAAAGGGCCCCGTGGCGGGGGCATTTTTGGCCCCAGCACTATAATTTGAACAATCTTGGTAGGGGTCCACTAGATGAAGCTTCATACCAAATATATAAGACCTGGGCCTTGTGGTTTCAGAGAAGAAGATTTTTAAAAATTTTCCCTATATAAGCCAATGTAAAAGCAAAGGGCCCCGTGGCGGGGGCATTTTTGTCCCAGCACTAAAATTTGAACAATCTTGGTAGGGGTCCACTAGATGAAGCTTCATACCAAATATCAAAGTCCTGGGCCTTGTGGTTTCAGAAAAGAAAATTTTTAAAGATTTTCCCTATATAAGCCCATGTAAAACCAAAGGGCCCCGTGGCGGGGGCATTTTTTGTCCCAGCACTAAAATTTGAACAATCTTGGTAGGGGTCCACTAGATGAAGCTTCATACCAAATATCAAAGACCTGGGCCTTGTGGTTTCAGAGAAGAAGATTTTTTAAGATTTTCCCTATATAAGCCTATGTAAAACCAAAGGGCCCCGGGGCGGGGGCATTTTTGGCCCCAGCACTGTAATTTGAACAATCTTGGTAGGGGTCAACTAGATGAAGCTTCATACCAAATATCAAAGACCTGGGCCTTGTGGTTTCAGAGAAGAAGATTTTTAAAGATTTTCCCTATATAAGCCAATGTAAAACCAAAGGGCCCCGTGGCGGGGGCATTTTTTGTCCCAGCACTATAATTTGAACAATCTTGGTAGGGGTCCACTAGATGAAGCTTCATACCAAATATCAAAGTCCTGGGCCTTGTGGTTTCAGAGTAGAAGATTTTTGAAGATTTTCCCTATATAAGCCTATGTAAAACCAAAGGGCCCTGGGGCGGGGGCATTTTTGGCCCCAGCACTATAATTTGAACAATCTTGGTAGGGGTCCACTAGATGAAGCTTCATACCAAATATCAAAGACCTGGGCCTTGTGGTTTCAGAGAAGAAGATTTTTAAAGATTTTCCCTATATAAGCCAATGTAAAACCAAAGGGCCCCGTGGCGGGGGCATTTTTTGTCCCAGCACTCAAATTTGAACAATCTTGGTAGGGGTCCACTAGATGAAGCTTCATACCAAATATCAAAGTCCTGGGCCTTGTGGTTTCAGAGAAGAAGATTTTTAAAGATTTTCCCTATATAAGCCTATGTAAAACCAAAGGGCCCCCGTGCGGGGGCATTTTTGGCCCCAGCACTATAATTTGAACAATCTTGGTAGGGGTCCACTAGATGAAGCTTCATACCAAATAACAAAGACCTGGGCCTTGTGGTTTCAGAGAAGAAGATTTTTTAAGTTTTTGGTGAAAAAAATCTGTTTTTGGCTCCTGTGACCTAGATGTGCAACGGACCGGAACCATTTGACCCATATTCAAACTTGACCGAGATATTGTCATGATGATCATTCTGAGCAAGTTTGATTAAGATTGGACCAAAATTGTGGCCCCTAGGGTGTTCACAAGGTTTTTATATGATTTGACCCGCTGACCTACTTTTTAACCCGATATGACCCATATTCGAACTGGACTGAAATATTGTCACAATGGTCATTCTGAGCAAGTTTCATGATAATTGGACCAAAACAGTGGCCTTCAGAGTGTTCACAAGGTTTTTCTATGATTTGACCTACTGACCTACTTTTTGACCGGACATGACCCATATTCGAACTTGACCAAGATATTGTCATGATGATCATTCTGAGCAAGTTTGATTATGATTGGACCAAAATTGTGGCCTCTAGGGTGTTCACAAGGTTTTTCTATGATTTGACCCGCTGACCTACTTTTTAAGCCGACATGATCCATATTCAAACTTCACTAAAATATTGTCACAATGATCATTCTGAGCAAGTTTGATGATGATTGGACCAAAATTGTGGCCTCTCGAGTGTTCACAAGGTTTTTCTATGATTTGACCTACTGACCTACTTTTTTACCCGACATGACCCAAATTCGAACTTGACCGAGATATTGTCATGATTATCATTCTGAGCAAGTTTGATGATAATTGGACCAAAACTGTGGCCTCTAGTGTGTTCACAAGAAAAAGTTTACGCACGACGGACGACGGACGACGCACGACGACGCCGGACATCTTACTGTCACAAAAGCTCACCATGACCTTCGGTCAGGTGAGCTAAAAATATCACAGTTTTTCATCATAAAATTTTCATTTTTTCGGGCGATAAAGGTGGCTATGTATTTGTATAGGCGTGTTTGCGTGATGCACAGGAACAGTGCATCTTACATGAGCATCTATAGAAACAGACTACCCCCACATGATATGCAGAAACAGAATACCCAAAATGACTAGCTACAGGTCCTGACATAGCAACAGATAAGGTGCATAGTTTGTGATAATTGAAGGATAGTTTGCATTATTTTTCCATAAAAAAATATTTTGTGGGTATTCATTAGAGCCACCTCAACAAGGTGGTTCTAATGAATACCAATAACCTAGGTTTTTTTATGGAGAATTGACAAGAACTATCCTTCAGTACCCCCATGAGGATCTACATAAAAGAGTACCCCACAAGTACCAACAGAGTACCACATATCAGTATCTACAGATACAAAGTACCTTAGTATCTACAGGATCAGAGTACCTCAGATCATTATCTACACATAAAAAAATACCACAAATGAGTATCTACAGAAACAGAGTATCTCAAATGATTATAAACAGGAAAGGAATACCCAATGAATATCTATAGAAACAGTAACCAAACTATTAAACCAAATGATTATCTACAGAGACAGACATAAATATATACAGAAACAGATTATCCCATATCAGTTTTTATAGAAAAAGAGTACCTCATATGAGTATGTATCTACAGAATCAGAGTACCTCACATGAGTATCTCTTTTGAGGACTTCATTTGAGTATCTACTCAGAGTACCTCATATGAGTATTTATCTACAGAATCAGAGTACCTCACATGAGTATCTCTTTTGAGGACTTCACTTGAGTATCTATTCAGAGTACTTCACAAGTATCTATAGAAACAGGGTACCTCATATGAGTATCTCTTTTGAGGACTTCACATGAGTATCTATTCAGAGTACTTCACAAGTATCTATAGAAACAGGGTACCCCACATGAGTATCTATTCAGAGTACCTCACTTGAGTTTCTATTCAAATAACCTCACATGAGTTGCTATTCAGATAACCTCACATGAGTTTCTATTCAGAGAACCTCACATAAGTATCTATTCAGAGAATCTCACATAAGTATCTATTCAGAGAATCTCACATGAGTATCTATTCAGAGAACCTCACATGAGTATCTATTCAGAGAACCTCACATGGGTTTCTATTCAGAGAACCTCACATGAGTATCTATTCAGAGAACCTCACATGAGTATCTATTCAGAGAACCTCACATGAGTATCTATTCAGAGAACCTCACATGAGTATCTATTCAGAGAACCTCACATGAGTATCTATTCAGAGAACCTCACATGAGTATCTATTCAGAGAACCTCACATGGGTTTCTATTCAGAGGACCTCACATGAGTATCTATTCAGAGATTCTCACATGAGTTTCTATTCAGAGAACCTCACATAAGTATCTATTCAGAGAACCTCACATGAGTATCTATTCAGATAACCTCACATGAGTATCTATTCAGAGAACCTCACATGAGTATCTATTCAGAGAACCTCACATGAGTATCTATTCAGAGAACCTCACATGGGTTTCTATTCAGAGGACCTCACATGAGTATCTATTCAGAGATTCTCACATGAGTTTCTATTCAGAGAACCTCACATGAGTATCTATTCAGAGAACCTCACATGAGTATCTATTCAGAGAACCTCACATGAGTATCTATTCAGAGGACCTCACATGAGTATCTATTCAGAGATTCTCACATGAGTTTCTATTCAGAGAACCTCACATGAGTATCTATTCAGAGAACCTCACATGAGTATCCTCAGTTCAAGTTTTGTGGTTAATCATTGGCACATTCAAGTAACTGAGTGAAACATTTAGAACTTTTCAAAAGCTTGCTTACAAACTGTAAGGATTTGATACAGAAACAAAAACTCCACTGAAGGCTATGTCGCAGCAGTTGGGGCACTAAGTCCCAAACCATGAAATGTAGGTTAAGGTCAAACATGGATGCTTGTATAAAAGTTGCCATTCCTAGATGTAAGTTTGTACCAAGTATTATTAACCCTCTTATGCCCAGGGTATCATATATGATACATGTTTTTTCAAAAGCTATTACTTGATATTATGTATGCATTTTGACTTATTTTCCTTCGTTTTTATTCATTTAGTTTGGAAATATTAATAAATAGTTCATATTCTTAGCCTAGCTTTACATTATGTGGCATTAATTTTCTTTCCAATATGGCGGCTCCCATGTGTCACTAGGTTCCTGTTATAAGGGTCATAACATCCCGGTGGAATCTGCATGAACTTGTGTGTAGAATATGCAAATTACATCTGGTAATAAGAATTAAAGCTTGAAAAATATAAATAGATGTCTATAAACTCTGCAAATATCGTGGCTAATGTACTCTGTGCTTGTAAGTTTCCGTGTATCATATATGATACATCAGGCATTAAATACATGATACATGAGTTAAAATTTAGAAGGTAACTGTGTCTTGTTTATAATACATCTATCAACATCGTTTATTTTATCTAATATTATTGATATGAAATAAAGACACCCCATACACTATACATTATATACTTGCAGTTAAACATGCACATGCTGCCATTTGTTTTGTGTATCATATATGATACATTGGCCATTCATCATGAAAACACACCTAAACTAGAATTTTTTTTTCTACAAAAACACAGATGTCTCCCCCGTTTTTAACCTCTAAGTATGACCTTGACATTGGAGATATTGAGCTGGGTCTTGTGTGCAACACATCATCTAATGAAGATGAACATTTCTGCAAAGTAACTTTAAACATGTTCATAGAGAAATAAAAAAGTTATTGGCCGTACACAAAAAAGCCCTTTTTTACCTTTGATCTCTAAGTATGGCCTTGAACTTTGAGGTACAACACATCGTCTCATGATGGTTAACATTTCTGCCAAGTAATTTCATAATCCATCAAAGAATAAGGAAGTTACTGACTGTCCCTTTTTACCTTTGACCTCTAGGTATGACCTTGACATTGGAGGTATGGACCTTGGTCTTGCACATGACTCATGGTCTAATGACGGTGAACATTTCTGCATGGTTACTTCATAAAGTCCATCCAGAAATATAAAAAAAAAGTTATTGACTGGACAAAAAAACAAAAAAAAAAACTTTTTTTACCTCTGACCTCTTAGTATGACCTTGATCTTGCAGGTACCTGGGTCATGCACCCAACACATTGTCTTATATTGGTTAACATTTCTGCCAAGTGATTTCAAAATCCATCTGAAAATAAGAAAGTTATTGACCAAACACGAAAAAAGGCCCCTTTTTTGACCTTTGACCTCTAAGTATGACCTTGACCTTTGAGGTACCGATCTGCATCATGCGCACCACACATCATCCCATGGTTGTTAATATTTCTGCCAAGTGATTTCAAAATCCATCTCAAAATAAGAAATTTATTGACCAAACACAAAAAAAGGCCTCATTTTTGACCTTTGACCTCTAAGTATGACCTTGACCTTTGAGGTACCAACCTGCCTCATGCGCACCACACATTGTCTCATGGTTGTTAATATTTCTGCCAAGTAATTTTAAAATCCATCTGAAAATAAGAAAGTTACTGACCGGACACGATTTGCCCATACATATATACATACTGACAAACTTCCAAGGGAGATAATTCAAAAAGTATAAATGCGAGAGTTATAGTTCTTGTGCACTGCATATATGATACATGCCATAAAATCACATCCGGGACATACATAGCTGAAACGTCTTTGATTTATGATTAAATACTTGACAGGAATCACATATTTCAGCTTGAGAATTTTTTCCACTCTAGGAAGGGGTTTGGGCACTAGAGGGTTAATTAATTATCCTACATTACACAAGGTCAACCAATATTCAAAAATCATAAATCATGTTTTTAATTGTGTCAATTAATAAAATTGTCATTAATCAAGGAATTTCGTATTGGCTCAGTTACAGGTCCACGGTCAGCCTTCGGCCTCGTGCCAATACAGCAGACCTCGGACCTGTAACTGGGCCAATACGAAATTATTTGATTAATAACATTATATTATTAATGAGCTCTTTTAGTTCTGGAGAAATGGACTTGAATATTAAGATGAACTCTACGGTTGATATGAAAGCTCACAAAGTCAGTGAATAATGAAATATTGGTAAATGTCAACCATAGATGCTTGCATTAAGTTACAGTCACTAGATTCAAGTTCAAACCATGTATCATTAATGTAGAATAGAAGTGAAGGCAATCATCAGGAATCAATATAATTACCCCACACCTCCCATCAGAGTCATCAAAAGGAAAGAAACATGCACATGAAATAACTACATGTAAACCTAAAGAAAACATCACAAGTGGAAAGCGAAAAGGACAGTTACCTTCCGACAAAATGGCCAAACAGCTACAAGGACTGTTCAAATATGAATGCAACTAAGCACAAAAAAATGATTCTGTGATAGATTTCGATGAAAAATTTATTTTGTCCCCTCAAAGTATTCCCCTTTAACAGATATACAAACTTTCAGTCTTCTGATCCAATCATTGAATACATTTTGGTAGTCTTTTCGAAAGGCACTGGAAGATTGCAGAACCGAGGTGTTTGTGCTGTACAAATTTTCGACCAGAAAGGTATTTTTTAGCCGCGGGAACAAAAACAAGAGGGCCATGATGGCCCTGGATCGCTCACCTGATCCATAGTGTAACAAGTGGGCCCCAGGGAGGGTCATTATTGGCCCCAGGGCTTTAATGTGCATAATGCTGAGGGGGGTCTTAAAGGTGAAGCTTCATACCAAACATCAGCAAAGGCTATAATATGAACAATCTTGGCAAAAGTCCACTAGATGAAGCTACACACCAAATATCAAGGACCTGGGCCTTGGGGTTTCAGAGAAGAAGATTTTTTTAAAGATATTCCATACATAAGCCTATGCAAAACCAAATTTGCATCGGGGCTATATAAGTCTATGTAAAACCAAAGGGCCCCGGGCTGGGGGCATTTGTGGCCACAGGGCTTTAATTTGAACAATCTCGGTTGAGGTTCACTAGATGAAGCTCCATACCAAATATCAAAGACCTGGGCCTTGCAGTTTCAGAGAAGAAGATTTTTAAAGATTTCCCTTTATAAGTCTATGTAAAACCATAGGGTCTCGGGGCGGCAACCTTTTTGGCCCCAGGGCTAAAATTTGAATAATCTTGATAGAGGTGCACTAGATGAGATTTCACACCAAATATCAAAGACCTAGGCCTTGTGGTTTCAGAGAAGATGATTTTTAAAGATTTTCCCTATATTAGTCTATGTAAAACCAAAGGGCCCCAGAGTGGGGGCATTTTTGGCCAAAGGGCTATAATTTGAACAATCTTAGTAGACGTCCATTAGATGAAGCTTCATACCAAATATCAAAGTCCCTGGCCATGCAGTTTCAGAGAAGAAGATTTTTAAAGATTGTCCCTATTTTAGTCTATGTAAAACCAAAGGGCCCCAGAGTGGGGGCATTTTTGGCCAAAAGGCTATAATTTGAACAATCTTAGTAGAGGTCCATTAGATGAAGCTTCATACCAAATATCAAAGTCCTTGGCCGTGCAGTTTCAGAGAAGAAGATTTTTAAAAATTTTCCCTATATTAGTCTATGAAAAAACCAAAGGGCCCCAGAGTGGGGCATTTTTGGCCAAAGGGCTATAATTTGAACAATCTTAGTAGAGGATCATTAGATGAAGCTTCATACCAAATATCAAAGTCCTTGGCCATGCAGTTTCAGAGAAGAAAATTTTTTAAGATTTTCCCTATATAGGTCTATGTAAAACCAAAGGGCCCCAGAGTGGGGACATTTTTGGTCTCAGGGCTATAATTTGAACAATCTTGATAGAGGTCCACTAGATGAAGTTTCATACCAAATATCAAAGACCTAGGCCTTGCGGTTTCAGAGAAGAAGATTTTTAAAGATTTTCCCTATATAAGTCTATGTAAAACCAAAGGGCCCCGGAGCGGGGGCATTTTTGGCCCAAGGGCTTTAATTTGAACATTCTTGATAGAGGTCCATTAGATGAAGCTTCATTCCAAATATCAAAGTCCTGGGCCTTGCAGATTCAGAGAAGAAGATTTTTAAAGATTATCCCTGTATAAACCTATGTAAAACCAAAGGGCCCCGGGGCGGGGGCATTTTTGGCCCCAGCATTATAATTTTAATAATCTTGGTAGGGGTCCTATAGATGAAGCTTCATTCCAAATATCAAAGACCTACGTCTTGTGGTTTCAGAGAAGATTTTTAAAGATTTTCCTTATATAAGTCTATGTAAAACCAAAGGGCCCCAGAGCGGGGGCACTTTTGGCCCAAGGGCTATAATCTGAACAGTCTTGCTAGAGGTCCATTAGATGAAGCTTCATACCAAATATCAAAGACCTTGGCCTTGTGGTTTCAGAGAAGAAGATTTTTAAAGATTTTCCCTATATAAGTCTATGTAAAACCAAAGGGCCCCGGAGCGGGGGCATTTTTGGCCCAAGGGCTATAATTTGAACAATCTTGCTAGAGGTCCATTAGATGAAGCTTCATACCAAATATCAAAGTCCTGGGCCTTGCGGTTTCAAAGAAGAAGATTTTTACAGATTTTCCACATATAAGCCTATGTAAAACCAAAGGGCCCTGGGGCGGGGGCATTTTGTGGCCCAGCACTACAATTTGAACAATCTTGGTAGGGGTACACTAGATGAAGCTTCATACCAAATTTCAAAGACCTGGGCCTTGTGATTTCAGAGAAGAAGATTTTTAAAGATTTTCCATATATAAGCCTATGTAAAAACCAAAGGGCCCCGGGGCCGGGGCATTTTGTGGCCCAGCACTACAATTTGAACAATCTTGGTAGGGGTCCACTAGATGTAGCTTCATACCAAATATCAAAGACCTGGGCCTTGTGGTTTCAGAGAAGAAGATTTTTTAAGTTTTCAGTGAAAAAATCTATTTTTGGCTCCTGTGACCTAGATGTGCAACGGACCAGAACCATTTGAACAACTTTGAAAGGGGACCACCTAAGGATCATTCCTGTGAAGTTTGGTCAAAATCCGATCAGTGGTTTAGGAGGAGATGTCGTTTGGAGAAATTGTTTACGCACGGACGGAAGGACGCACGACGGACAAAAAGTGATCCCAAAAGCTCACCTCGTCACTACGTGACGGTGAGCTAAAAATCACACGGGGCAAGGTCAGGGGAATAGGGGGGATGAGGGAGTTCAACAACCTTTTCCTGCTTCACATAGTCTTGCACAATGAACCCCTTGTGCGATGACGCATTGTCATGTAGCAATCTGACATTGGCCAAACCAGTTGCGGGTCTTCGTTCTTTGAAATATTTTTTCAATTTTCGAAGAACTGCATTTACAGATTTCCTTTAGGCACAGCAACCTGAATAGCAGGGCCCTGATTTGAAAAGAATATGGCATACATTACCTTCTTGATGCTCATGGTCCGCTTTGCAATGCATGGTCTTTTGCAATACTTTGTTGCCCATATTTTGTCCTGAATCTTTCGTTTTGGCTCAAAAATGTGATTCCATGTCTCGTCACCTGTGACGACATTAGCGAAAGACCGTGCATTGTAATTTGGTAATTTTTTAAGCAACTTCTTGGCGCACTGAACGCGTGTCTTTTGCTGCTCATCTGTCAACAGATGGGGAATCCATCTAGCACAGATCTTTCTCATTTTCCAATCCTGTTTCAGAATTGTATGAGCTGCTCCTAATGAGATGCCAACCATACTAGCTATTTGCTTAGTGGTGTATCGTGCATCGGTAGCAACTATTTCTTTCACTCTAGCAACCATCTTGGCAGATGTTGCTCTTTTGGGCCAACGTGTGGTACATCTTCTGTTGAGCCTAGCCCACAGCTGAATTTCTTACACCAACGAAAAACTGTCGGAAAAGACATTTCATTGTGCCCATAAACCGAACATATTTCATCAAAAATGTCTTTGCACCGTATACCAAGAATACAACAATTCTTAATATAGGACCTTATTTCAACGGCGTACTCTGACCTTCTTCCAACCATGTTTTGTATTAGTATACAAGAGTAGACAGTGTTTATCGAACGATATACATGGCTAAAGTGGACAGATTTTAACAGGTTTGGTATCAATGTATAGGTAAAATGTTTTCCTACGCTGTGATATTTATTTCCAGGTGATTTTTGCATTAGTGCATGAGAAAACGTTCTACTTGCATTAATATTTGAACAGTCCTGGTATCCAAAATAAAAAATATATAAGCAATACATACATGCAAAGATGAACTCTAACAAAAATAAAGCACAACAGAAGAGCCACCTTGGAATGGTCAGTAAAAAGTATTTCACTATGGGGCTTAAATTCATTTTACATGGCCAAAATCCTCGCCCTTTATACAGGTTCAGTAGTAATCACAAAAAAAAACAAGAGGACCAAGCTAGCTTGGTCCTGTATCGCTCACCTGAGCTAACAGATTCAAAGTTTAAGGAAGTGCCAACCTTTACTGAAGGCTTTATGGGAGGACATGGTGATGACAGGGTAAGCATTTTCTGAAAATCAAGTAGAATTTAACTCTATGATAAACAGGCTGACCGGCTGACCTCACCGGTTTTCAAACTCATTCAAGCTTTTATTCCTGACTTGCTAAGAAGATCCGATCTAAACTAAAGTGGCTATGGTGATGACAAGTTCAAAAACAAGAGTTTTCAAACTCCTCCAAGCTTTCTGCCTGACTTCCTTGTTTGTAAGTTTCATGAAGATCCGTTCAAAACTAAAGGGGCAGCAGTGATAACAATGTCGAAAATAGGCATTTTCAGCAAGCAAAGGCACGTCACTCTATGATAAATGTGCCGACTTGGCCGGTATTCGAACTCACCTGAGGTTTTATTCCCAGCCACCTTACATGTAAGTTTCAGAAAGATCTGATCAGACTTGGCCAGTATTCAAACTCGTCCAAGATTTTATTCCCAGCCACCTCACGTATAAGTTTCAGAAAGATCCGATCAAAACTTAAGGGGCTACGGTGATGACAAGGTCAAAATTTGGCATTTTTAGCAATCAAAGGGATGTTACTCTAAAATAAATGAGCCGACTTGGCCAGTTTTCGAACTCATCCGAGGTTTCATCCCCAGCCACCTTACATATAAGTTTCTGAAAAATCCGATCAAAACTGAAGGGGCTATGGTGATGACACGGTCAAAAATCAGCATTTTCAGCAATCAAAGGGACGTAAATCAATGATAAATGGGCCAACTTGGCCGGTATTCAAACTCATCCTAGGTTTTATCTCCAGTCACCTTACATATTGGTTTCAGAAAAATTCGATCAAAACTGAAGGGGCTACGGTGATGACAAGGTAAAAAATCGACATTTTCAGCCATCAGAGGGACATAACTATATTGTTAATGGGGCAACTTGGCCGGTTTTCGAACGCATCCGAGGTTTTATCCCCAGCCACCTTACATATAAGTTTCAGAAAGATCCGATCAAAACTGAAGGGGCTGCAGTGTTGACAAGGTCAAAAATCAACATTTTCAGCAATCAAAGGGACCTAACTCTAAGATAAATAGGCCACCTTTGCCGGTATGCGAACTCATCCGAGGCTTTATCCCCAGCCACCTTGCATATAAGTTTCAGAAAGATCCGATCAAAACTCAAAGGGCTACGGTGATGACAAGATCAAAAATCGGCATTTTCAGCAATCAAAGGGACGTTATTCTGTGATAAATGGACCAACTTGGCTGGTTTTTGAACTCATCCGAGATTTTATCCCCAGCCACTTTACATATAAGTTTCAGAAAGATTCGATCAAAACTGAAAGGGCTACAGTGATGACAAGGTCAAAAATCAGCATTTTCAGCAATCAAAGGGACGTTACTCTACGATAAAAGGGCCGACTTGGTCGGTTTTCGAACTCATCCGAGATTTTATCCACAGCCACCTTACATATAAGTTTCAGAAAGATCCGATCAAAACTGAAGGGGCTACAGTGATGACAAGGTCAAAAATCGGCATTTTCAGCAATCAAAGGGACGTAACTCTATGATAAACCAGCGGACTAGGCCGGTTTTCGAACTCATCCGAGGTTTTATCCCCAGCCACATAACATATAAGTTTCAGAAAGATCCGATCAAAACTGAAGGGGCTACGGTGATGACAAGGTCGAAAATGGGCACTTTCAGCAATCAAAGGGACGTAACTCTATGATAAATGGGCCGACTTGGCCGGTTTTCGAACTCATCCGAGTTTTTATCCCCAGTCACCTTACATATAAGTTTCAGAAAGATCCAATCAAAACTGAAGGCGCTACGGTGATGACAAGCATTTCCCCATAGTAAGTCTATGGGACCTTGTGGTTGCCATAGGAACCAAAGTTTTAGAGCGATTTCAAAAAAAAGTTTATGTCATCAATGCCCCACCAGAGGCATACTACAGGTGAGAAATGATTGAGATCAGCCTGCAGGATACAGAGATATAGCTGCTCAAAAGTGTGGACGGACGGACGACGGACGACGGACGACCCACTATACTATAAGCTCCCCTGGAGCCTTCGGCCCAGGTGAGCTAAAAATCTTTGGGTATCATATGTGCTTGTCATGTTTATGGAGGCATGGGTCTTACTGGAAAATCATGATCAATCATGTTTTTTCTCCTGACACATTTTGTAAGGTAAAAACAGAAAGGTCTTGTTTCTCTTACAACATGAAAGTTGTAACAAAGGAAAGAAACCTAGCTGGAAAAAATTCCCACCTATGGTGGGATTTGAACTCAGGCTGCTCTGGTGCAAGTCCAAGGCTCTAACCACTGAGCCAGAGTCGACTCCTAGGCAAACATGGAAGTACTTAGTCACCTGATGCTACATACCAAGTGGTTCTGGAGAAGAAGTTTTTTTATGGATCTTACCATATTTTGGCATTGCGGCCATCTTTGTGACCTGGAACATCTGAACAAATTTTCCTTCCCCCACTGTCAGAAGGCTGCATAAAAAATGTAAATGAAGTTGGCCTAGTGGTTTCAGAGAAAATGTATTTTGAAATGTCAATGGACCAGCAATCCAAAGGACCTTGGTCAAAGGTCAAGGAATGACCGTGACCTTTAGCATTCGTAGACAGTCCTTTTGTACCAAATCTCATTCAACAGACCATAATTTTTTTTAAAAAATGTAATGTTTTACATTTTTCCCATTGAAAAGCCTAGGGAACCAAATTTGATCTTTGCATAAAGTACATGTAGGTCAAGGTCAACCTAGGGTCATCATTTTTCCTAACTTGATAGACCTCAGTCACCCAATGTTACATACCGTCGTTCGGGAGTCAAAACCTCTTAACTCAGATTTTTCAACTTTTCAGGAGAGACGATTTTCTTCTTTTTTAAAAAAAAGCATGTTTCTTCTTATTTTCTATACTCCATTCAAAAGTTTCTTCCAGCAAAGGAGAATTACCAATACCCCTTAAATATTCAATATATAAGCTGCTGATTTTGTCATTTCAGAGACCTAGATTTTTGGATTTTTATGGAGGTACGAGTTTTTGACGATTTTTTCACGATATAATACATGAGTTACATCCTTTTGTCACTTTTTGTTGACTGTATTATTTAGATCTGCAGTAACTTAATTGAATTGATCTTTGTTTTATTTAATTACTTACGGAATTGCCTACTGGCCATCAAAGTCTCAACCTCTGTCTGGACATACTGTTCTGCTGACCACACCATACTTGAGATACGATGTTTTGAGATTCAGGTTTTACATCAAACAAGATTATGCTGAGATACGTTTTTCTGTTGTAAAATGGAAACTGATTGGCTTAGAGCTACGCCGTTTTGAGCAAAAGATGTGTCTGTGGTTCATGAACCTAATGGTATCAAAATGTCATTTTACCAAAAAATCAGAGTTACGAGGTTTTGACTCCCGAGCGACGATACTATGTTTCAAGGCAATCGGGCCAGTGGTTCTGGAGAAGAAAAGTTTTTTTTAGGTTTTTACGATATTTGGGCATGGTGGCTATCTTGATGAAATTTTCATTCCCTCACTGTCCTAAGGCTGCATATAAAATTTAAATGACATTGGCCCAGTGCTTTCAGAGAAAATGTATTTTAAAATATTAATGGACCTGCAATCCAACTGACCTTGGACCAACAGCACTGAATAACCTTGACCTGTAGCATTCATAGACATTAATTTTGTACCTATTCTTATGTCATAGACCATACTAGTTTTCGAAAAATGCATTGTTTTACCTTTTTCCCCATTGAAAGGCCTAAGGGACCGAATTTGACCTTGGCGTAAAAAAGGTCAAGATTAAACTTTGGTCATCATTTTGCATATGAAATTTAACTGGAATGGACCTGGTGGTTTCAGACATATTTGAAAATGGTGGACATCCTACGGACGGACGGCCAACAGAGGCCTATCATCCTATTAGATCCTTCGGAGCCTTTGCCTCAGGGGAGCAGATGAGTCTGGGCAAAAAGAAAATGTTGGCTTTCAGGAGTCTGGAAACAAGACTGTTTTTGAGCCTAACTGAGTAAATTAAATCACTGACAAACTACTGGTATCAAGTGACATGATGTAAGCCACATAAAATGTAAAATGGGCCAGTGCCTGACAAAACAAACAATTAAAACTGGGTGAGCAAAGATGGCTTAGATCAGCCTTCCCATATTCAAAGATATAATCTGAGTATTTCCTGTGTGTATGAGCCTTCTATAGCAGAAGGGCTATTCATCATGTTATCAAGTTCATGAAATGAAAACTCCTCTAAACCCCACTTTATATTGAGAAAACTGGGGTGTACATGGGTATACCGGTGTACATTTCTTTGCTTATTTCTGCTCAAAGACATAGACTGTGGGTACCCATTAGAACCGCCTCAATGAGGTGGTTCTAATGGGCACCAACAGCCTATGTTATAATTTTAAAAAAGAAACATATCACAAAATTTCATCAGAAAAAATGACTGTTTTGGAGATCTGAAAAATTGCACAATGTCACATGGATGCATTATCGTAATGAAAGTTTAGTCAGACTGGTTTGGTGCATTGGTAGACATGATTCTTTGCTGTTTGTATAGGCCTGAATGAAGGCTTTGTCATGCACTGGCTCAATATCCTGCTGAATAAATTAATTTAGCCACAGCCAATGCTGGCTATCAATCAATCAAATTACTGTTACAATGTTTTCATTCAATTCACAAACTGCAAGACAAGCAGTAGATCTTGATTAGATGGCTTTTCAGAAGCTGTCTGATCTGGATCTACACTGTTTGCAAGGCAAGGATTTTCATGTTCAGCAGGATAAGGGTTAACCCATTTTGTCCTTACACATATACACCTTAAAAATCAGGACACCTTTTGTCCATTTCAAAATTGTGGATAATCAGATTGAGTCTTTAGAAGTTGATCTAGGAATAAGCTGAACTTTCTGCATTGTTGAAAGCCCTAATGAGGCAACACATTTTACGTCTGATCTTGGCCTGCACTGCTTGTCAGAGTCATGATTTTTTAGGTTTCCGTACAAAATGGGCTTACTATTAAAATACTAGCCCTGCAAGTATGCAGTTAAGGATGGACTAGTTTCAATTACTGAATATCAGTGTATTTACCTGTGTGACTGTATTCTGAATTACTGAAAAAATCCTAAAAATTCAGACACCTTGAGGACTTGCTATAATTCTCCTAAAGTTTTAAAAAATTTGTTTCACTATCCAGAAAGGAATCCAAAAGGTGCACACTGTGACACAGGATGACAAACAGTGTAGACCTTGATCAGACTGCTCCTTCAGGAGCAGTCTGATCTGGGTATGCACTGTTTGCTTAGGCCTACAGTATCTGTCCTAACACTTAAGCTCATAACGTCTCCAAAATGACCTAAATAGTGTTGACGAGGTCGTTAAACCTCAAATCAAACAAACAAATTCAGGCTCATTATGGTATAGTTTTATGATGTAAAACAAAATCAACATACCTCTTGTGATAGCCGATAATCACATGTTACCAGTGGCGATGGGGCATTACAGAAACATTTCACACCCAGGTTGATGAACTGAAAATATAATCAGTCAGTGGCCTTTGGTTTGGAGTGTCAACCGTCTAATTAATGCCATCTAAAGTCATATGAAGCTAGTTAACCACACTTTTCCTAGGCCAACATTTATGCAAGTGGTTAACCAGTACAGTTCAATATCTTCCACCAGAAACGGACAGCTGCCTTTCTTGAAACAGCTGAAAGGCAGAATCGAACCTAGAGACAAATTCATGATAAGTCTCCACAAAAAAATGGTGTTAGACCAAGTGTAAATTGAACCACAAACTCCTGACCTCCAATCACATATACATCCTATTGGGACCTGCTATCAGACAGAGGCTATACTGCAGTAAGACAGTGTGATACTGTAAAAATCCTAAAAATTTGGACACCTTGATATCTTGCAGTAATTCTCCAAACATTTTAACAAATTTGTTTCACAACCCTGTAAGTCCAAAAGATGCAAATGGAATGGCAAACAGTGTAGACCTGATCAGACTGCAGTCTGATCTGGGTCTGCACTGTTTGCTAGAACTATTTGTCCAAATACAGTCGAACTTAATGGCTCGAACACCTTTGGGACCTCGAAAATCTGTTCGAGACAGGGGTTGTTCGAGCCACTGAGGTTACCGTCAAGAGGCATAAAGAGATACTTTTAGACATCTTTTCGGTGTTCTATAATGAATATGTATGCTGTGTGTACTCATTAGAATCGCCTCATCGAGGCGATTCTAATGAGTACACACAGCATACATTTGCAAGATAAAAGACTAAAATATCCTTAATTATCTCCCACTATTTCTTATGAAGAGGATTTCGCTAGGGGCTCAAGAATGGGTTCGACACATCCATGGTAAACGAGCCATCGGTGTTCGAGCCATCGAAGTTTTACTGTACTTAGGATCATTACTGTAAGCTGGAGGGGGCATTACTGCAAATTTTCATCTTAAAACTGAAGTAGAATGTATTTGACCAGTTCAATTACTTTTTTTCAACTTCATTCACTTATCAATAACTTGGAAACAAGAATTTAAACGGGAGATATGAGAATATAACTCCTCATTCACTCATCAGTAATTTGGATGCATGGATTTTTACATTTTGAGAAAAATATACTTTAATGTCTCATCATTTTTAGATTATCTGCATGAAACGTCCTGGAAATCAAACAAATAATAATAAATAGAAGTGAAGGCAATGATCAGGTATCAATACAATTAAACCACAGCTCCCATCAGAAACACCAAAGGGAAAGAAACACAAACATAAAATAACTAGACCCTAATGGAAACATCAATAGCACAAAGCCAAAAGGACAGAAACTTTCCCACAAAATGGCCAATTGGCTATCCAAAACAGAAAAATTTAAGCAATACCCACACTCAAAGACAAACCATAACAGAAATAAACCGCGACAAAATTCTAGCAGTTTGTACCAGCATAAATCTGATTTTTGACAGATTCTACAATTAAGAACATGTATTGTGTTATAGTTTTAGCTATGTCTAGGATCGGCAAGAAAACAGACTGAACAATACAACAACTTTGAATTAAAACAAGAATGGTGTATTGACAACATGGACCTGCTGAAGCCAGCACATTCCAAACTGAAGTAAACACAGACTAATTATGCTATACTGAAAACACAAGCATTACACACACCTGTAATACTCTCTTTCACAACAGTTTCAATGTCATTTTGAGAGTAAGCCCCCACCCATTGGGGCTTGAAGAAATATATGGACTGCATGATGCTTCCACGCAGAGCTGAATCCGGCCCGCACACTAGTACTGGTAAACCGCTTAGAGGATCTAAGCCTGTCCAGGAACCGCGGTGCGAGGCGGACCGTCCATGCTAATAAACCCTATTGGTTTCATTGGGCGACAGGGCTTGAGAAGTCATTTCATCTCAATGTCGGGTAAAAGTCCCACAAAATTGGAAGCAACGTCTCCAAAATGATCTTTACAGTGTTGACAGGGATGTTAAACCTCAAATCAAACAAACAAACAAAACAAATGTCATTTTGAGATAAAACTTTTCCTTATCTGGAGCTACACAGTTTGCAAAGGTAGAGGTTGTCGCGAACAACAAGATAAGGATTAAATAAGTATCCACAATCAACGTTTTGGTGCTTTAATAAAAAGATAATGCATATGCTGGAACACCACACTTTTTCATATGAGCCCCCCCCCCCCCCCAAGCGACTTTGTGTCGTTGAGCATTCCGTCATGACAAATTTTAACTGCGCATGCCCAGCCATTCAGAGGGGCCAGGGATATGGCTTTCTGTCTGAAGGTTCCTCTTGATTCACTGCTTGTATGAGTGAGCAGCGAAGGTTCTGGCGAGACTGCGCGGATGCGCAGGTTCGCCTGAACCTTCGCTGCTCGCATAGGCGATAAATACCAAAATTGCTTGACGGGGCCCATATGTAAAGTGGGGTTTAACAAGATTATTCAGTTCACAGACATCATTTTATTCAATGCAACACTGCTTTTCAGACATATCCACAGAACTAACTCTTGCACCAAGACAGACAGACTTATAGCTGTTTTAACATTAGTTCCATATACATGCATAACTATGAAGTTTTGTCTGGATACTATCACCAGTCTGGGGCATTACAATAACACACCCGTGTGATACAGTGCATTCTTGCACACCAGACAAGGAAATCTGCAATTTTACCCTGGGATAGAAATTTATGTTCTGACCCTGGTGTTCTGACCCCAAATCGAATATAATCGCGTGTTTGATAAATGCACTGGTTGATTAGGACCTTGTGTGCACCGTCGTTAAGGTTGACGTCATGCATGATCCATGACGTCACTTTACATTCCTGCCGTGTCAACACAATATGGCGGACTTTGGTAACCGAAGTGACTGCAGCATTGAAATTCAGCTCTAATAAATGGAAGGTATGCAAGAAAAAGAATCCAATATGGATGTGAGGGGTGGATAGAAAAATCCGTCCCTCGGGATCACTGTCCGGCATCACTCGGCAAGCCTCGTGATGCCGGACAGTGACCCTTGGGACGGATTTTTCTATCCACCCCTCACACCCGTATAAGATTCTTATATTCTTTCATATCTCCAATTTTTGGATGAAAAGTTTTGATATTTTTCTTGTTTATACACGAAACCTAGGTTATGGGTACTCGTTAGAACCGTCTCAATGAGGCGGTTCTTAAGAGTACCCACAATATTTGTCTAGGAGCAAAAATAAGAAAAATAATGTACACCCCTTCTCTATATAAAGTGGGGTTTAGGGGGTGTTCATTTCACGAACTTGTTCATGTGATGGTAACAACCTATGTCAAAACGTGGGTATCGGATCCCTATCTTTTGTAGCCATCTTGAAAACGAGAGGTATTTTTTCCAATCATAAAGCTTTGGACATAAAAATGGAGATCCAACAAGCTGGTCAGTAGGGGAACTTTGACGTTTAAAGTAAACCATATACAGCACTACTGACCGAGGAGAAGCTTTCATAGGAGCAAACAGCCATGAATAGTGACTAACGTGGGAAAAAGCTTTCAGACATGTCAAGGGCATGTAAATGGTGATGGAATTAGCTTTTTCAAATATCTAAAGGATGAGTTATTGTTGAAGAAAGAAGTTTTTTTAAATATGTAAAATGCAGGTAATTGCTGAAGAGACCAGCATTTCAGATATTCAAAGTGAGGGCTATTACTAAAGAAACAGTCATCAATGATGGCACAATTTGCTGCCAATACACAGTACAGTCCAACCTGTATTTAGCAACCACCTATGGGATATTCAAAAAGTGCTTAAGACAGGTGCTTGCTTAACACAGGTGAATTTTAATGCATTTTCCTTTTTGGGGAACTGAATGCCTGCTTGCTTAGGACAGGTTGCTTGCTTAATAGAGGTGGCCACTAAGACAGGTTTTACTGTATTAGAAATTAACTTATTCTTGGAAGTAGCAAGTAGTTGCTACCTCGTTTGAGAAAGGCATCCCCTTGGCTGCAAAAAGTGTCATTCTGATAGTAGGCATCCTGCAGATTAATCCTTCAGGTGCCAAGCATCTTTCAGGGTAGTTTCTTTCCTGATTAAAATAACCAGTGCTGTGCGCAATTCTTTCACCAGACATTGACAATTGCACTTCTTGAAACAGTGGAAGGAAAAGAATGATTGCAGAAAGTATCTAATGTTCAATCTTTATGAACAAAAATTGCATGACCGGCAGGGTTGGAACCTGAGATCTGATCATCAGCTGGACCAGGGCTCTAGAAATTTTGAAATCCCAATCGGTCCAGAAGGTGACCGATGACGTCATCACTGACTTTTTTTTGCAAGTTTTTTGCTGCATGCTTCGTTTTTCGTTTTGCATGTTTTTTGTTTGATTGTTTGTGCATGTTTCGTTTAGGCATGTTTTGATCATTTGGTGTATATTTATCTGTTGTTCATTATGTAAATAAATAGTTGAAATAAAGAGGAAGTCGTACCACATTTTGCTTTCTATTATCCATGTTATTCCTGAACCAGTACCTGTATTATATTTTGGGAATTCCCCAGGTGTATTTTTAGAATTACTGAATGCAGTAAATTATCGTTGGTACCCAGCTTCATAATGCGTTGTGCTGCTGTTAGCCATTACAACAAGTATTGCCTTTCTAAAATGGAGTAATGTTCGCCCCTGTGCCACGACGAGGCCCAGCACATCCGTCTTCGACAGGGTTTTTTTTTTATTATTATTTTTTTTTATTTATGATTCCCAACGTGTTGCATGTATGATACAATCAAAAGCATCAATTATAAAAGATAGAAGAGTAAAAGCTTTTTTGTAGCCTCAATGTGAAGATGTAGGCGACGGCCAACACATCTTTTATATATGTTCAACTTATATACCCCAAATTCTTTAATTACTTCCAAACATGATAATGTTTTTTAACTGCTCCAGTGCTATTGATCAATCGAGCCATTTAAAGTGCCGATATAATTAACACACTTTTAATTCTTACAAGGATAGTTTAGTATAACAGTTTACAAAAACAAACAAACAAATTATGTTTGATTGCCATTAGATCAAACACGATCAAGGCTTCTTTGATATCACAATCACGCACCGCTTAATCACGTTTTGGCTGACTGACTGTCATTAGCCTTAATCCCGCGAGAGTCTGCGATACCTGGCGAGATCTCGAAAACGTGTTTACTGTCAAACTCAAATTCATCCCCGAGAGAGATAATTGGATTATATTACTGGCACAATAAACAGTTTGACACCTAACCAGGTATAATTTCTGTGTTTTTTCACTTCGATTTTAGCTTATTGGGGTTTTTTTTCGGACCGATTTTTCAGCAAAATTTTTCAGCAAAATCGGTTTTCATTTTCAAAAAACGGTCTGGACCGGTGAAAAATCGGACTTCTAGAGCCCTGAGCTGGACATTGGGATGATAGAGAGCAGACTGTGTTTAATCTTCCAACTTTTATATAACACAAGTCATTTCAAAATTTTGGGGTGTCAGGTAGTTTTTTATTCAAAATCTGTATGGAAAATAGCTGAACTTTTTGCAAACAATATAGGCCCTGATCAGAAGCTGTGCTCTGTAGCATCCTGTTTGCAAATTACCTGTTTGAGGGTTACTGTACAAAATGGGTTAATGCTACTCCTTGAATTTTGTTGTTAAGAGATCTGGCAGCATATTTAAGAAATAGATCAGCTCTATCTGTGATTTGTTGAGTAATAAATCACAGTTTGGAGGTCAGTTGTAAAGAAGACAAATCACGAGTAAGTAGCACGCGTGATTTGTCCACTTACAACTGACCGACAAACTGTGATTTATTGCTCAACAAATCACAGATAGAGCTGATCTATTTCGATTCTAACACGCTGAAAATCGGCAATAATGTTGTTGTTTCCTTCGAAATCTCAACGTTTCCCCATTATTAGAAGAAATCCCGCTAAAATTATCGACTGAAACACATGCATTTATATCCTTTTCTAACGTTTTCCATGCGAGAAGATGGCGTTACACCGTCTAACGTCAAGGAAATCGACTAGTGACGTCATAAATTAGCAGTTTTTAATGACGTCACTCGTCACGCTCTTCCTTGCCATGATTTGTTGTAGAATAAAACACAGTTATTTTCCATTGCCTATATAGGCGCGCTGTGTTAGAATATCAGATATAATGATAAAGTAGACTACTAACCTTCACTTTGTTGTCATTGGCTAAAACAAGGTTTCTGATTGGTTTACAGACATAGTAAAGGACTCTTTTCTTATTCCTAAACATCATCTGTTCTAGGTTTAAACTATCAGAGACGCCAAAGAACTGCCTGAAACCAAAGTAAAATATCATTCTAGAACATGCGTATGTAACAAGACTTCTGATTCGATAACTTCAAAAATTTTAACACCATATATTCTGTGATATAATGTTGAAAACCCAATGTCTTCATGTAATGTAACTTTTCATTGGATGATATTTGGTTTTATGCGGCTCAAGATGCTTATCCCCTTTTATCAAAATGTGACATATTGTAGCAAACAAACTGAATAAATGCATTAGAATGGGGATAACTTTATTGAAAACTAGAGAAATCGACCATTAGGTCACGTATACCCCCGGCCAGTGCCACCCTCTGATATATCTTTCGAGCTTGTATGTAATATGAATGAACTCAAGAAGCTATAAGAATCTATAAATGTGGTTGTAAAAGCTAAACCAAACATAAAATTTCTAAATGGACCAAGGGAGTGAGGGCATCAAATAGAACATACAGGCATCTATAAACTTTGTACCAAATGAAAAAATTTCTAAGTCTGTGACCTTGAGGTCAAGGTCACCATGCGTAGGGGAAGGAACATGCATCATGAAATCGTTTATCAAACATGAAGAGAATCTAACATGTGGTTACAGAGATATCAGCCATGAAAAAGGTTTAACACAAAACTTTGACGTAAAAGTAGATGAACAGACAGACAGCACACCCAGGGGCTTTACCCACAGGCTTAGATATTCCATAAGAAAGGTAATGCTATAGAGATATCCTTTACCAAATATGAAGAGCATCTAACATGTGGTTACAGAGATATGAGCAATCAAAAAGGTTTAATGCAAAACTTTGACGTAAAGGTTGACAAACTAACAAACGAACGAACATACGAACAAACCAATGAACGGACGGAAAGACGAAAACTATATACCCCCTGACATACTTCGTATGCCGGGGGTATAATGAAGAGAATGTTACATGTGGTTACAGAGATATGAGCAATGAAAAAGGTTTAACACAAAACTTTGACGTAAAAGTTGATGAACAGACGGACGGCTGGACAGACAGCCCACCCAGGGGATTGACCCAGGGGCTTAGATATTCCATATGAAAGGTAATGCTATAGAGATACCCTTTACCAAATATGAACAGAATCTAACAAGTGGTTACAGAGATATGGGCAATCCAAAAAGGTTTAACGGAAAACTTTGACGTAAACGAAAGGACAGCCCACCCAGGGACTTGACCCGGAAGGTTAGATATTCCAAATAAAAGGTAAAGTTATAGAGATATCCTGTACCAAATATGAACAGAATCCAACATGTGGCTACAGAGATATGAGCAATCCAAAAGGTTTAACACAAAACTTTGACGTAAATGTTGATGAATGGACAGACAGCCCACCCAGGGGCTTGACCCACCCGCTTAGATATTCCAAATGAAAGGTAATGCTATAGAGATATCCTGTACCAAATATGAAGAGAATCCAACCTGTGTTTACAGAGATATGAGCAATCAAAAAGGTTTAACGCAAAACTTTGACAAAGGTTGACGAAAGACCGAACGAACAATCGAACGAATGAACGAACATACCAACGGACGGAAAGACGAAAACTATATACCCCCTGACATACTTCGTATGCCGGGGGTATAATTATAATTTGGGGAGGCAAATCAAGTGCTGATTTACCCACCTCAACGACAACTTAGAATGTAGTGAAGGGGAATGGGAACACCTGGCAGATTTTTCCGCTATTTTACAAAGGGAGTCAACTTTCTGGACATCCTGTTCACTTTTCTATAAGCCCTGTCCCACAGAATAAGGGTTCAACTCGTAAAGGAAAGAATTTGCTCCTCAGGAGCAAATTCTTTCCTTTAAGAGTGGACCCCTATTGAAATGGGAGACAAAAATACTTTTGCAGGAGTTGCCTCCCCTGAAGGTGTTCCTATTCCCCTTAATTAACACACTCTATATGAGCCTTGTCATGAAAAAGCCTGTCTTCAATGTTTGTGACAAGATTGTGGCTAAATATATTTATTTAGCAGGACAAGGGTTAAAATGACTTTCAAGTTACAGAGTAGAAATAATTTTGTCACAGCAATTGTTATTTACAAAATTCAAAGGGGCGAAACTTTACAAGTTTAAAGTTTATACCTCTTACCCACAGCATGTTCCCGGATGTTGCTTTAATAATATAAATTGTTAACTAATTTTCATCACAAAAGCACGTCTATATAATTCTCCCCTTGAACCACACTTAGATAGTAAAATTGGTGTTTGCAGGAATAAACCGTGTTTATCTTATTTTTACTCTAAAGTATAGATTGTGAATACACATTAGAGAAAATAACATTGTATTGGATATAGAGAATCCTACATGAGTGTTCAAGTATTACTGAATTTATTAAATGAGTTGATTAAAAGGGATAAAATGTGAGGCTGTGCCGAGCATTTTATCCCTTTTCCTCATTTAATAATACATGAACACGAATGCAAGATTCTATTCATCATATGACATTTAAAACACATTTTATTCACAATTTTTTAATAAAAATGTTAACACTCCACCATAAGTAAACACGACCTCATTAAAGATGTTTAGTTCCCGGCCATCGGGGCTTGAAGAAATATATGGGCTGTGTGATGCTTCCATGCAGAGCTGAAACCGACCTACACACGAGTACTGGTTAACCGCTTAGAGGATCTAAGCCTGCCAAGGCAAAGCGGTGTGAGTCGGCCTGTCCATGCTTATAAATCCTATTGGTTTCATTGGGCGGCAGGGCTTGAGATGTCATTTCATCTCAATGGCGGGTAAAAGTCCAACAAAATTGGAAGCAACGTCTCCAAAATGTCCTCTACAGTGTTGACAGGGACGTTAAACCTCAAATCAAACAAACAATTAAAGACGTCATACATGTAATGTTACAGGCATATCTAAGACCTAACTATTTTGCATATTTAATCCACTAGTGGATTACGTAATTTATTACATGGCGTCAGGGCTCGAGAAACTGAAGAATCCAAATCGGTCCAGCCAGATTTCGCCAAAAAAATACGGAAACTGCCGATCGGTTTCGGTAATTTCCGTTAACATCCTTGGTGATTTGCAATTTCACAATGTGTTATTAGCATAACGAATGACATACCAATATTGCTCTTACACTTGTCAACGAATGTAAGCACCAGTATCTCGAGTATAAACAGCAATTATTGCTCACATAGTTCAGATTTCATCTACTTTCATTTTCTATGCCAGATTTCATCTACTTTCATTTTCCCAATATCCGGGTCACTCAGCACCTGAAGACCGCTGGCGTGGTGCAGTCAAAGATCAGCTCGATGGTCACTATTTTTTGCCCTTTTTAAAAAGCTTTAAAATATTTCTCTTATTTCACGCATCTTTATTTTGCCCAAATTGCTTTGTTTACCAATGGCGACCGATTGCTGCCACATGGTCGGAAAATGACGTCATACCGTTTCCTTTTACACAATACACATTAATGCAGTCATGGACGTAAAACACACACACCTGTTTTATGTCACTGATTTTAATAGAGCGGATTTCTAAAAAAATCGTTTTGAACAGGTTAAAAAATCGAAAAACATTTCTTTACTCTCAAACCAAAACATGGATGAACGAGAGTCATTGAAAATCTTATGTGGCCGAACCGAGTTCTAAAGAATATAAATACATATTTCACGATTACACAAGCCTGAAAGAAATCGCTTTGTCTACAAACGGCGACCGATATTGATGGCACGTGATCGGAAAATGACGTCATGCGGTTTCATTTTAATTCATTCAAGGACATAATACACACGTGGTTTATGTTATTGGTTTCAATGGAGCGTATTTCTTAAATAGAAATATCGTTTAGAATGGGTGAAAAAAGGCATTTTCTCTGGAAGGCTTAACAGACATGACAGGTGTGTATTGAAAATTGCGCACTGTGAAAAAAAAACAAACAAAAAAACAATTATATATTTAAATACCGGTAAGCCATAAATTAATGACTTGTGTAAACAAACTAGTGTATGTCCTACATTGATTGACCTAATTCTCTCACCCTGCTAGCATGCCGATAACGCCTGAGGCCTTTGTTCACGGTTGAATAATTTTAACACACAGGTCAAATTTCGCTGCAATAAGATCAAAGAACCCGACGTGGACTTGTCCAATTTTCACCTGGTTAGATAATGAACCAGTCTAACACCTTGTGCTGTAGTGATTTTTGTATACATGCTTGGATTATCAGTGGCAAATGGTCAGCTTGTTTTTATGATTTAGCGAAAATTTTTGAACCGATTTTTTTAAAATTTTATTGAATTATGGACCGATTTTTTAAACTTCTTTTTCAGTTAAAATCGGTTCAGTAAACCCAAAATCGGTTCAGAACCGGAAAACCGACATTTTCTCGAGCCCTGCATGGCGTTATTACATTCTCAGACGGGATGTCATATGATAAAAACTATTTGCTAGAACATCAAATATTTCCACCTCTTAATGTGTTTATTTAGCAGGCAACGCTTTTAAGAACTGGGCCCCCATTAAACTGATTAATCAGCAAGTGTCATTCTTTTTATTTCTTTTATTTTTATGGTCCCTTCAATATCACTTATATCGAGCCAACTGTTAATCACAGTTGGGCAAGATACAGTTCCTGAACCTTCTGATTCAAACTTGGCCTCTCACTTTTGGCCCAAGTGAGGCTTACACCATCAGCGATGTAAAACTTCATATTTAAGAGTCCGCACTCTTAACCAATAAGTCACAAAGGCTTGTGTCCACCAGTGTCTGTTGAAACCCATCCCATTAGGATAATACAGTGAAATCTTGCTATTTAGAGTAGCTAAAACTAGAGTTATGTAACTTGCCATGAAATTGTGTAATGATATTGTGACCTTATATTTAAAGTTTGAAGTTGACACGTTTGACCGTTTGTAAGTTATTAAGAAAAAAAAAACCTAAAAAATGTGGACAGACAGATGGACAGACAAATGGACAGACAGGATGATTACTATAGGGCACCCACAAAAATTTGCTGGGCTCTAATTAACACCTTTTCTTCATTACAACTCATATCCACATGGTTTCAGTCATTTTTCTTTTTTTTTCTACATCAGAGACTACCTATGGGACTGTTCAAAAGTGGTCTTAAGACCACTTTTGAACAGTCACAAAGGTGGTCTTAATAAAGGAATTTTACTGTCATATGGTGATACATGTACTTACTTGATAGCAGGCCAGACTGGATCATTTGAGCTAGAGAAGTAGAAAGGGTCTTCCTTGTATCCCTGTATCTTCACTTGTTTGTACTCCAACATATCCTGATCCTGGTCATCATGGGATGTCTTCTGTTTCTTTACTGGAGGCCTGCACAAACATTTGTACAATAAATAGCAGTAAATCTACACACACGTTTATTCCACCTTAACCAATTGCATGTGGGAAACCCCAAAAGGGGTACTTTGGCAAACAGTGTAGGCCCAGATCAGACGCCGCAGGATGCGGCGTCTGATCAGGGCCTGCACTTTTTGCTCACAGAATATTCCATCAAAAACAGAAATAAGAGCTCTGCAAGTGGGGCATTATATGCCTGTGGCAATTAGTAAGATGGAGATTATATATACTGATTGTTGTACACATTTTGGTTTGTGGAATGTAACCAAGGAACAATATGTGCTCCATATATTCTTACCTGGCACTATAAATAACCCTCAATGGCTCAAACTACCTGTCTCCAACAAATTTTCATGGTCAGTAATATTTTGTGGGCCATAGCGTCAAAATAATATGGGCATAACTCTGGCAATAAGTGGTGGACTGTAACCTTGAAATAATATGCGCTGCTCAACATTGTAGCTTAACTGTACGTAAAGTTTCATCTTCATCAGATGTAAAATGGCGTTATCCGGAAACAAAATATGTTTAGAAAAATCTGTGAAAGGGGAATAATCCTGGTAATATTTGGCGGACTGCAACCTCAAAATAATAGGCGCTGTTCCACATCATTGTCTTACTATATGTAAAGTTTCAGCTTCATCAGATGTAAATGTAGGAGGAGTTATCCGGAAATGGAATGTTTAGAAAAGTCTGTGGAAGGGCTATAAATCTGGTAACAATTGGCAGACCATAACCTCAAAATAATATTCAATGTTCCATATCATGGTCTTACTGTATGTAAAGTGTCAGCATCATCAGATGTAAAATGTAGAAGTTATCAAGAAACAAAGTGTTTACAGAATTTTTCAAATGGGCATAACTCTATTATTATTTCGTGGACAGTGACCTCAAAACAATATGTGCTGCCCTACATCATGGTTGAACTATATATGAAGTTGCAGCTTAGTCGGATGTAAAATGTAACAGGAGTCATCCGGAAACAAAAAGCTTACAAAAAATTTCAAAGGGCATAACTCTATTATTATTTGGACTATAACCTCAAAACAATATGCGTTGCCCCACATCATGGTCTATGTATGAAGTTTCATCTTGATTTGAAGTTAACTGTAGGAGGAGTTATCTGGAAACGAAAAGTTTACAAAAAATTTCAAAGGGACATAACTCTATTATTATTTGGTAGACTGTAACCTCGAAACAATATGCGCTATCCCATATCACGGTCTAACTATGTATGAAGTTTCAGCTTGATCGGATGTAAACTGTAGGAGGAGTTAACCGAAACTAAAAGGTTACAAAAAATTTCAAAGGGGCATAAGTCTATAAATATTTGGTGGACCGTAACCTCAAAACAATATGCGCTGCCCCACATCATAGTCTAACTATATATGAAGTTTCAGCTTGATTGGATGGAAACTGTAGGAGGAATTATCCAGAAACAAAAAGTTTACAAACATATGGATAGACAGATGGACGGATGGATGTTCTAACATGTCGGGTTTAAGGGCTATTTCTTTTGTTTGGTTTAGGGGCTAACCTCTTAAACCTTTTATTTACGGAATAAATCTGTTATTTACCAATTATTTTCTATTGTTGTCCAATCTGGACACTAGCCCCTAAACCTGGCATGTTCACCTGGAGGGATGGACGGACGCCAGGGGGTCTAACATAATATGTCCCGTATAAAAAAGGAAAAAATGTGCCTGACACCCCTTAAATGACAAATGGGCTTGTCCAACATATAGCAATGGAAGAGTCCACTGGTATCCAATGGGTTAATCAACCACAAATTAGTCATCAAAGTCTTACTACATGAAAGTAATAACTAACAAGAGGGCCCTGAATCGCTCACCTGAGAATCAGTGTCTCTGGTACATTCTTGGCCCAAGGACTATAATTTGAACAAACTTGGTGGCGGTCCACTAGATGAAGCTTCATTCCAAATATGAAAGACCTGGGCCTTCTGGTTTCAGACAAGAAGATTTTTAAAGGTTTTCCCTATGTAAAACTAGTGGGCTCTGGCGTGTGGGCATTTTTGGTGCCAGGGCTATAATTTGAACAATCTCAGTAGAGGTCCACTAGATGAAGCTTCACGCCAAGCATCAAAGACCTGGGCCTTCAGGTTTCAGACAAGAAGATTTTTAAAGCTCTAAGGGCTGTAACTGCAAAACCGAATGTCAGATTCAAGCCAAATTCAACATCATCTGAGGTTTTATGCTTGTTCTCGTTTACTGAAAGTTTCAAAAAGATCAGATTAGAAACGGCTGAGAAAAGGTGGAGACACTATTTTTCACTTTTCACTTATATTTATGCTCAAGGGCAGGTAATTCGAAAGCCTTTTATCTCTTGCGGCCCAAATTTGAACTAAACATAGACTGTAAGCTCCTTCTGGTTATCTGGAAGTTTGACGAAGGTCAGGTTAGAAATAGCCAAGCAAAGTTAGAGACATCCTTTTCCCATTGTAAGTCTATGGGAAAATTTTCACCCTCAAGGGGATGTAACTGGAAATCCTGTGGTCAGATTCAAGCCAAAATCGAACTCATTAGAGATTTTATGCTTATCCTCGTTTACCAAAAGTAACAAAAAGATCAGATCAAAAACGGTTGCGGAAAGCTGGATACACCATTTTTTGCTAATATTTATGCTCAAGGGCAGGTAACTCCAAAGCTGTTTGTCCCGTGCAGCCCCAATTCGAACTCGACGTAGACTGTAAGCCCTCCTGGTTATCTGCAAGTTTGATGAAGATCTTGATGATGATCAGATCAGAAATGGCCGAGAAAAAGTGGAGACGTCATTTTCCCCATTATAAGTCTATGGAACCTTTTTGTTTCCATGGCAACAAGAACTCCAATCTGATCAGCCCAAAAACCTTATGGAGCCTTTCCTCCTACCTGATGATGCGTCTCATGAAATTTGATCAAGATTGGCCATGGGGTATTAGAGATATACTTATTTGAAATTGTTTACGGATCACAAAAGCTCACCTTGTCACTACGTGACAGGTGAGCTAAAAAAAATCTATTTTTGGTTCCCTTGACCTTGATGTGCAACAGACAGGAACCACATGAACAACTTTGAAAGGGGACCACCTAAGGATCATTCCTGTGAAGTTTGATCAAAATCCGATCAGTAGTTTCGTCGGAGATGTCGTTTGAAGAAATTGTTTACGCACACACGGACGGACGGATACACAGACACACGCACGACAGACGACGGACAAAAAGTGATCCCAAAAGCTCACCTCGTCACGTAGGCAAGCTAAAAACACAATCTGTCACCCCTAAATTTCAAAATGGACTCCTGCCATATGCAAGGTGGAAGATTCCATCTGGATGGCCCCCGCCCATCACGGCTTGAAGAAATAGATGGGCTGCATGATGCTACCACGCAGAGCTGAATCAGACCCGCACCAAGTACTGGTAAACCGCTTAGAGGATCTAAGCCTGCCCAGGCAAAGCGGTGCGAGTCGGACCCGTCCATGCTTATTATCCCTATTGGTTTCATTGCAACATCTCCAAAATGACCTTTACAGTGTTAACGGGAGCGTTAAACCTCAAATCAAACAAACAAACAAAGATTCCATCTCGTACAAAAAGGATTAAAATTGTAAATATAGAAACTAGAGGTATTGTACTATCCAAGCAAAGATAAAGGTGTTGATCAGAAAGCAGTAATGTGCAGGTTGACATGTAACTTTGTTGCTTGTAAAGGTCATAAACAGATTAAACCAAATCATTACGAAAACACACCTATATAATTCTGCCCCCTTGAACCCCACTTATATGTATTAAAACTGGGGTTTAGCCTTATTTTTCTTATTTCTGCTGTAAAATATAGATTAAGGGTCATCAAGGCGGACTTTCAACTTCCTGTTGCAAGAAAAGCCGACAACTGTCCAGATATCAAATCTGACCATATGTGTTTTGTAGTTTCCTGGAAATATATACCAAATATAGTCAAACTCCATTCGCTTAGCCGGAACTTGCGGCCCTAACCATAAACACTGTGCATGCTGGGTATTTTTTCAGCAGATGACATTTTGAAATATTTTCCCAGAAAACAGGGCTTGACATCTCATGCAAATTGTCTCCATAGGAAAACAGAACTTGACATCTCGGGCAAATTGGACTTGACATTTCATACAAATTGTCTCCTATATGTCTAGTCCTCTTTTCTTGGAAAAGATAAAACAAGAGGGCCCAATGGCCCTAAATCGCTCACCTGTGTACCAGAAAACCATTAGTGTAGGAGACCACTTGACATTGCTATATACTAAATATCTAAGCTCAGGCAAAGTGGTGTCCATGCTTATAAACCCTACTGGTTTCATTGGGCAACAGGGCTTGAGATGTAATTTCATCTCAATGTCGGGTAAAAGTCCCACAAAATTGGAAGAGACATCTCCAAAATGACCTATACAGTGTTGATGGGGATGTAAAACCTCAAATCAAACAAAATCTGTGCCTTATGGAGAAAAAGATTTTTTTTAAGTTTTTTTCCAGTATAAGTCTATAGGAGCTAATGAGCCCTGGGCTTGGCCAATTTTGACCCAAAGGGCACGGTTGGCAGGATTTATGTAGGCGACCATTTTGTGTTGCTATATACTAAATATCTAAGGTCTGTACTTCATGGTTTCAAAGAATTTTGAAGCTTTTTTCCATTATAAGTTTGTTGGAGTTAAGGGGCCACAGGATTTGGACCCCCAGGGGCATGATTGGCAGGATTCATGTAGGCGACCACTCGACATTGCTATATGCTAAATACCTAAGCTCTGGGACTTATGGTTTCAGAGAAGAAGATTTTGAAGATTTTTTTCCCCCATTTTAAGTTTTTTTTTTGTTTTTTTTTTTTTCATTATAAGGGCCCTGTGATTTCAGAGGAGAAGATTTTTGAAGTTTCTCCAATTGTAAGTCTATGGAAGCTAAAGACCCCTGGGGTGTGGCCAATTTGGATCCCAGGGGCATAACTGGCAGGATTTAAGTAGGTGGCTACTTAACGTTGCTACATACTAAAAATCTAAGCTCTGGGCCTTATGGTTTCAAAGAAGAAGACTTTTTAGTGTTTTTTTGTCTATTGGAGGTGATGAGCTTGGGCGTGGCCAATTTTGACCCCAGGGGCAGGGTAAGCAGGATTTATGTAGCTGGATATTTTATGTTGCTAGACACTAAATATCTAAGTTCTGTGCTTCACAGTTTCTGAGAAGAAGAATTTTGAAGCTTTTTCCCATTATGAGTCTATGGGAGCTAAGGGGCCCCTGGGCATGGCCCATTTGGACCCCAGGGGCATGATTAGCAGGAAATATGTAGGAGACCACTTGCAGTTGCTACATGCTAAATATCTAAGCTCTGGGCTCTGTGTTTTCAGAGAAGAAGATTTCTGAAGTTTTTTTTTTTCATTATGCGTCTATTGGAGCTATGGGGGTCCCAGGGTGTGGCCCATTTGGACCCCAGGGGCATGATTGGCAGGATTTATGTAGGTGACTACTTGTCATTGCTACATGCTAAATATCAAAGCTCTGGGCCCTGTGGCTTCAGAGAAGAAGATTTTTGAAGCTTTTTTCCATTATGAGTCTATAGGAGCTAAAGGGCCCCGGGGCGTGGCCCGTTAGGACCCCAGGGGCATGATTGGCAGGAACTATGTTTGGACCACTTGCCGTTGCTACATGCTAAATATCTAAGCTCTGGGCCCTGTGGTTTCAGAGAAGAAGATTTTTGAAGCTTTTTTTTCCATTATGAGTCTATAGGAGCTAACTGGCCCCGGGGCGTGGCCCTTTTGGACCCCAGGGGCATGATTGGCAGGAATTATGTAGGTGACCACTTGCCGTTGATATGTGCTAAATATCTAAGCTCTGGGCCCTGTGGTTTCAGAGAAGAAGATTTTTGAAGCTTTTTTCCATTATGAGTCTATGGGAGTGAAGGGGCCCCGGGCTTGGCCCATTTGGAACCCAGGGGCATGATTGGCAGGAATCATGTAGGTGACCAATTGGCGTTCCTACATGCTAAATATCTAAACTCTGGCCCTGTAGTTTCAGAGAAGAAGATTTTTGAAGCTTTTTTTCATTATGAGTCTATGGGGCATGATTGGTAGGATTTATGTAGGTGACCACTTGCCCTTGCTACATGCCAAATATCTCAGCTTTGGGCCCTGTGGTTTCAGAGAAGAAGATTTTTGAAGCTTATTATGAGTCTATAGGAGCTAAAGGGCTCCGGGGCGTGGCCCGTTTGGACCCCAGGGGCATGATTGGCAGGATTTATGTAGGTGACCACTTGTCGTTGCTACATGCTAAATATCTAAGCTCTGGGCTCTGTGGTTTCCGAGAAGAAGATTTTTGAAGCTTTTTGTTCCATTATGAGTCTATGGGAGCGAAGGGGCCCCAGGGCGTCGCCCATTTGGAACCCAGGGGCATGATTGGCAGGAATTATGTAGGTGGCCACTGGCCGTTGCTACATGCTAAATATCTAAGCTCTGGGCCCTGTGGTTTCAGAGAAGAAGATTTTTGAAGCTTTTTTTCATTATGAGTCTATGGGAGCTAAGGGGCCCCGGGGTGTGGCCAATTTGGACCCCAGGGGCATGATTGGCAGGAATTATGTAGGTGACCACTTGCCGTTGCTACATGCCAAATATCGCATCTCTGAGCCCTGTGGTTTCAGAGAAGAAGATTTTTGAAGCTTTTTTCCATTATGAGTCTATAGGAGCTAAAGGGCCCCGGGCGTGGCCCGTTTGGAACCCAGGGGCATGATTGGCAGGAATTATGTAGGTGACCACTTGCCCTTGCAATATGCTAAATATCTAAGCTCTGGGTCCTGTGGTTTCCGAGAAGAAGATTTTTGAAGCTTTTTGTTCCCTTGTGAGTCTATGGGAGCGAAGGGGCCCTGGGGCGTGGCCAATGTGGATCCCAGGGGCATGATTGGCAGGAATTATGTAGGTGACCACTGGCCATTGCTACATGCTAAATATCTTAGCTCTGGGCCCTGTGGTTTCAGAGAAGAAGATATTTTAAATTTTTCCCATTGTAAGTCTATGGGAGCTGTATGTTGCCATAGCAACCAGAATTCCAATCTGATCAGCCCAAAAACCTTATGCAGCCTTTCCCCCTACCTGGTGATGCTTCTCATGAAATTTGATCAAGATTGACCATGGGGTATTAGAGATATACTTATTTGAAATTGTTTACGGACGCACGGACGGACGCACGCACGGACATTCTCACGAACGGATACTTAAGTGGCTAGGCGTCGGCATATTGACTACTTAAGCGGCAAATTCTCTTAAGCGGCAAGCCACCTAAGAGCGAATTTTGCCACTTAAGTACCAAAATTACGGAATAAACCCCATTTGGACTCAAGAATATATACTTAAGTGTCAAACTGTCCAAATTTTTTGCCCCTTAAATTTCGTTTCGTTGGTGCGGATGGACGCACACACGGATGGATGCACGCATGACGGACGACGGACAAAAAGTGACCACAAAAGCTCACCTTGTCACTAGTGACAGGTGAGCTAAAAATTTCAACAATTTGTCGTCTCCTGAATTAGCTCAGAGAGTGGTAAAGGTTAACCCATTTAGTACCAGAAACCCCAAAACGGGTACCCTGGCAAACAGTGCAGGCCCAGATCAGACGCTGCAGAACGCAGCGTCTGATCAGGGCCTACACTTTTTGCAAAAAATTCAGCCATTTTCCAAATCAATTTTGAAGAAAACACAACCTGTCACCCTTAAATTTTGAAATGGACTCCTGGTACATAACGATAACATATCTGTGTGAAATAGTGCATTTTTACATCTCCCCAGTTTCCTCTAGATAAAGTGGGGTTTAGGATGGCGATCATTTCACGGACTGGTTCACGTGGTGACATCACGTGAACAAGTCCATGAAATGAACACCCCCTAAACCCCACTTTATATAGAGAAAACTGGGGTTTAGGGGGGTGAACACTATTTTTCGTATTTCGGCTCCAAAACATAGGTTGTGGGTACTCGTTAGAACCGCCTCAATGAGGCGGTTCTAACGAGCACCCACAACCTTTGTTTGCAGTATTAGTTAGAAAAGTATCATGGATTTTTGTCAGAAAGGTAGCCATTTTGGAGATGTGAAAAAATGCACTATGTCGCACGGGAGTGTTATCGTAATGTATATAAGGAGGAAGATTCCATTTGGTAGAAAAAGGGTTAAGGCAGGAGGAATAATTTGGATTCATCATCATCATCAACGGATTTTTGATTAACGTGCAGGTACAGGGGCAACGTCCACATAAGTGGGCCCCCTTCCAGGTGCTGCACGCATGGCAGATCTTACACCAGATCTCCAGGCTTGTCTATCATGAGGATCGATAGCAGAGAGCTTCCATTCTCTGCAATCTCTTTCTGTTAGTTGCTTCCAGGTCATCTTGGGCCTTCCTGGCCCCCGCTTTCCACTTACCTGTATGTCACAGGCAGTCTTGATTGCACCGTTGGAGCGTTCCACATGTCCATACCAGCGAAGTCTTCTCTCTTTCAGGATGAGGTCCAGGTCCTCAATGCCAAGACGCTCAAGTAACTCACTGGACCTGATGGTGACAGTGTCCTGTGGCTTGACATTGCAGATCTGTCTGATCATTGCCCTGTCATTTCGCTGTGGACGTTGGAGGTTTGGCTTTGTCAATGGCCATGTCTCACTGGCATGGAGCATTGCGCTCCGCACACAAGAGCTATACACACGTCTTGAACGAGAGGTGGCGGGAAGAGAGAACTGGTAGCAACTCCTTGAATTTCTTCCAGGCTGTTTTCACACGTGATGTAGTTGAAAGGTCGCAACCACCCCCTGCAGAGAGCATATCACCTAGGTAGCAGAAGGAAGCTACAACCTCCAGCTTGTCTGATCCGACTTGAACTTCCCTCTGTGGTCTGCCATCTAAGGGGCGTGCAGTTCCTTGGCACCGTGTACACCTGTACTCAGGGTCCTCTATCAAGCGTTTGAGCCCACTGCATTTCTTGTGCACCCAGAACTTGCAGCCATTACAAAAGATACTGTTGCTGCCCACTCCAGTGCGACATACAGCGCATGGGAACTGGCCTGTACTCTGCAAGAGGTCCAGACCTGTACCACAGATCATGATCTTTGTCTTTCCTGCATTCACTCTCAGCCCTTTCGCCTCCATTGCGTCTTTGCAAGAGGTCCAGACCTGTACCACAGATCATGATCTTTGTCTTTCCTGCATTCACTCTCAGCCCTTTCGCCTCCATTGCGTCTTTCCAAGTTAAGAGCCTCCCGACACATTCCTCAAGGGATTCAGCTATGATGACAAGGTCATCAGCATACAGGTCCTCCCAGGGGACTCCAGAGCGGAACTCGCATGACAAGGCTTCAAGCATAATGATGAAAAGCAGTGGGCTGAGAACAGAGCCTTGATGAACACCCACCTTCACCTCGAATTCTTCACTGTAACCATCACCAACGCGGACACGGCTCCGAGCATTTGCGTACATCCCTTGGACCAGTTTCACAATCCACTCGTCCACTCCAAGTTTTCTTAGTGCCCACCAGATGACTTTCCGAGGCACTCGATCAAATGCCTTCTCCAGGTCAACAAAAGCCATGTAGTCTCTTGTTGGCTGCCAGATACTTCTCTTACAGCTGTCGGACAACAAAAATTGCATCTGTTGTGCCTCTTCCTGGGACGAAGCCAAACTGGGAATCGTCGATGGACACCAACTGCCTAATGAGGCCATCCACAATCCTTTCCAGGACTTTCATGACCTGTTCTGTCAGCTTGAGACCACGGTAGTTGCCCCGTTCCAATGCATCGCCCTTGCCCTTGTAGAGACAGACAATGAAACTCTGTTCCCAGTCAGAAGGTACCTTCCCATCACGGATGATTGCAGCTGCAAGGTCACGGATCATTGAGGCACCCGCATCACCTGCAGCTCTTATCATCTCCACCACTATGCCAGAGGGACCAGGTGCTTTGCCAGTCTTCATCTGAGAGATAGCCTTCTTAACCATATCAATAGTGATTGGGATGGGTGGCCCTTCCACTGGTGGTTCATCAGACAGGTGGTCTGGGTCCCAGTCGAACTCAACATTGAGTAGCCTTTGGTAGTGTTCTAACCAGGCCCTCTGCTTTGAGTCATCACTTACTGACATCTCCCCTGCATCATTCTTTACTGGTTTGTCACCTACAACATCGGCATTCTCTCTTCTCATCTGGTTAGCAAGGCGGTATACTTCTGAGGACTTAGGGTCAATATTCTTGTAGATCTCCTTCTCAGCTTCTTGGCGAGCATGGTGCACCGCACGTCTGGCTATGCGTTTGGCCGCAAGATATGATGCACGGGTGCCCTTACCAGTCTTCCAAGCTTTAAAGGCTTGCCGCTTGGCTGCTATGACCTTATTAAAATCCTCATTCCACCACCAGATTTCGCGACGCCAGCGGTGGGGCCCGAGTTGTGCCACACACCTCTTCAGTTGTCTTGAGCAGACAGGTCTTGATGCTGTTCCATATTCAATCTCTATCAAATGAGGTTATATTTGGTATACTCAGAATTGCATCATTGAGGCGATTCTAATGAGTATACACAACATACTTTTTTCATAAATTCCCCATAATTATCTGTAAATATTTATTATCTAGCATATAGAGGATCTTACACCAGAAGTCATTTCATATGAAATTTATGAAATGAGACATTGGCGAGTTTCATAAATTTCATATGAAATAACCACAAAGGTAAGAATATAACGATTTTAAATGGGATTTATCGCTAAAGAAACTAAAATGAAAACACAGAGTTGTCACGGATGGCATTGAGACATTACCTGCCAGTAACCAAGTGTTATTACACTTGTGGTCATATGATTTTTATGACATGACATTATCTAGTATATATCGGTGATGTTATGTGATAAATTTTATCAGGCCTAACTAATTGAAATTACCTATTGGTAAATGAGCTATCGGTGTCTGAGCCATCCATGTTTCGGTGTACATGCAAAAAAAAAAAAGCGTGAAAACTATATGCCTCAACTATATTGCTGGTTTTTGGGATCATCCCTTTTTTTGAGCTTATATTTACCCTGTGTCAGTCTTCTCCTCAGTGGCTTGAGAGTTATCTCCCTTGGCATCTTTAGATGCTGAATCATTGTCTTGACTGGTTTCTGTGGCATCGTCAACACTGCTGACTAGTTTATCGATTGTCACTGTACATGTAACTGCTATAATAAACAAAAAACATTCTGCCATAACCATCAGGGATAACCCCTTTTACATTGGAAACTAAAAATTGTGCTTCTTGCAAGCTGTAACAATAAAACACCCGTGCAACATGATGTATTTTTTCATATATCCAAAATGGCTATTTTTCTGATGAAAATCTGTGATTTTTTTCTTATTTATACAGCAAACATAGGTTGCAGATGCTCGTTAGAACTGCCTAATTGAGGCGGTTCTAACGAGTGCCCACAACCTATGTCGAGCAGAAATAAGAAAAATAATGTATACTGTCATAAACCCCAGTTTTCTCTATAAAAGGAAAGGTTTAGTGGGGTGTTGATTTCACGGACTTGTTCTTGTGATGAGTGCAGGTCCAGATCAAAAATGTCAACTGATCAAGAGATTTACAGTTTTCAGAAAGTTCTGCCGATTTCTAAATAAATTTCTAAAAACAGCTAAACTTAACATCCCTACATTTTGAACTGGACTCCTACTAAACAAGAGAAAATTCCATTCAGTACTAAATGGGATAATGGAGCTGCATAGTGCAAGCTAAATGTTGCACAATTATGATGAATTGGGCATGTTTCTGAAACACCTTTGGAAAATTACACAATCTTTTCATTGTTAAAATGGAATCCACTTTATACAATAATCACATTAATTTAAAACTCATAAAAATCAGGCCCCAACTGTTGAAAACTTAAAATGCTGTTAGTTAACATATCATTAAAACTTTGAAGATTAAATATGACAAATATACTAATGTTTTTGCTGAAAAAAATCTGAGTAGCTTGGCATTTACAAAAGCTACTCACATTTTTCAAGCAAAAACACCAGAGTACCGATATTGTACTTTCTATATAACATTTTCATCTTTACAGGCCTCGTACTGACCACGCTTTACCATGCCTGGAAGCCCCGATTTTGCCTCTTCAATCCTTATTCTGCTAAACAAGACACAACTATTACCTTTGCAAACAGTGTAGATCCAGATCAGATGGCTTCTGAAGAAGCCATCTGATCAGGATCTACACTGTTCGTAATGTAGTTTGTGAAAATATCAAGTATTTTGGTTAACTTATAGTCAGAAATGGGTGTGGGTTAATAAATTTATTTAGCAGGAAAATGGTTCAATAGTTTTTTAAACAGACTTTAGGCACTAGAATCAAAATCTAAAAGCCTGAAATCAAGAAAAAATCAAGCTCTAAAAGCCTGAAATCCTGCAAATGCCTGAAAAATATGAGGCCTGTCTTTAACAAGTTTGCTAAGCTACAGGTTTTGATAGACTGATTGTTTGGTGTTAAACAACGGCCCAACCCTTGAGGGTCATTTTGTGTTGTCTCCCACAAAAAGGGAGAAAAGAGATAAGAGGTCAGGGAGAAAGAGGAAATGAATGGGAGTGTAGAAACAGAGGAGATAACAAAACTCCCACTCTTACCTGCTGCAAGGACAGCAGGCCTTACCCAACTGTAAGTCATTTTCAGTTGGATGCCCCAGTGACACAAGATACACATCACCTTTGCATCATACAACCACACCAACAATACTTTGAACAACTGGGCTTTGTACACTTTATTTTTAACACACACGGACCGACTAGTTGAACGGACATACTTGGCATATTTTTCCACCATTTTTAGCAAGGGAGACAACTTGATATCTAAAGCAAAATTTCTGAAAATTCTCGATAAAAATGTAAAATGTTTGTTGTGGGTAATGAATAGAACCACCTTACTGAGGCAAGTTCTATTCATTACCCACAACATACCCCTAACATAATTTTTTCACGGAGAAATAATAATAACAGGAAAGTTATCCTTCTGTTATCACCAAATACCCACCTTATCTAATGCTGTAAGACGGACAAACAAATAACTGAAATGCAAAGTTTGTTTGTTTGATTTGAGGTTATTTAATGTCCCCGTCAACACTGTAAAGGTCATTTTGGAGACGTTGCTTCCAATTTTGTGGGACTTTTACCCGACTTTGAGATGAAATGACATCTCAAGCCCTGTCGCCCATTGAAACCAATATGGTTTATTAGCATGGACGGTCCCCCTCGCACCGCGGTTCCTGGACAGGCTTAGATCCTCTAAGCGGTTTACCAGTACTAGTGTGCGGGCCGGATTCAGCTCTGCGTGGAAGCATCATGCAGCCCATATATTTCTTCAAGCCCCTATGGGCGGGGAAATGCAAAGTGGTTCCTGTACAACACCATGCCAAAAGCAGGCAGGACAAAACAAAATGATAAAGCGACACCTATTATACTAAACTACCTTCTGTGCTCTTGGTAACCTTGTTCCCTCCAGTCCTAGCGGCAATCCAGGGCATCTCTGCTGTTTTCTGTAGGACAGCAATGAAGAAACCACCAGTGTTCTGTTGGTGTGGTAATACTCGAATACTACAATTAAAATGCCAATCATGACAATTGTCGTCTGCTTTGTCGTCTGCCCATTACTTGTCATTTTTGCAAACAGTGGGACCCAGATCAGACTGCTCCTATAGGAGCAGTCTGATCTGAGCCTACACTGTTTGCCTGTAAGCAAAAATATTTTTTTTTAAAACATGTGCAAAAAATTCAGCAGACAACATAAGCAGACGACATTTTCAGATGTAGTTTTTCTCAGCCTATTTAGGGTTAAGATATTGTATGCCACAGAAACAGATTTGTTTGTTTGTTTGTTTGATTGGAAGTTTAATGTCTCCGTCAACACTGTATAGGTCATTTTGGAGACGTTGCTTCTAATTTTGTGGGACTTTTACCCGACATTGAGATGAAATGACATCTCAAACCCTGTCGCCCAATGAAACCAATAGGGTTTATAAGCATGGATGGCCTGACTCGCACCGCTTTGCCTGGGTAGGCTTAGATCCTCTAGCGGTTTACCAGTATTCTAGTGCAGTCGGTTTCAGCTCTGCGTGAAAGCATCATGCAGCCTATCTATTTCTTCAAGCCCCAATGGTTGATTGATTGCGTTGGGGTTGAACAGTATGTCAACGTGTGGTGTCTCCAAGAGAAAGGGAGAAAAAGAGATGGAAGATGAAAGTGAAGGACTAGTGAGAAATGGAAGTGTAGAAACTGAATGAATAACAAGAGGGCCATGATGACCCTGGATCGCTCACCTGATCCATATGATAGAGTAACAAGTGGGCCTCGGGGAGGGCTATTATTGACCCCAGGGCTACAATGTGCATAATGTTGAGGGAGGTCTAAAAAGGTGAAGCTTCATACCAAATATCAACAGAGGCTATAATTTGAACAATCTTGGCAAAGGTCAACTAGATTAAGCTACACACCAAATATCAAAGACCTGGGCCTTGGTGTTTCAGAGAAGAAGATTTTTTAAAGATATTCCCTACATTAGCCTATGTAAAACCAAATGGCCCCGGAGCAGGGGCATTTTTGGCCTCAGCGCCATAATTTAAACAATCTTGATAGAGGTCCACTAGATGAAGCTTCACACCAAATATCAAAGACCTGGGCCTTGCTGTTTCAGAGAAGAAGATTTTCAAAGATTATCTCTATATGAAAGTCTATGTAAAACCAAAGAGCCCCGAGGCGGGGGCTATAATTTGAACAATCTTGGTAGAGGTCCACTAGATGAAGCTCCATACCAAATATCAAAGGCATGGGCCTAGTGGTTTCAGAGAAGAAGATTTTTAAAGATTTCCCTATATAAATCTGTGTAAAACCAAAGGGTTTGGGGCAGGGGCATTTTTGGCCCCAGGGCTAATAGCCTATAATTCGATAATCTTGATAGAGGTCCACTAGATGAAATTTCACACCAAATATCAAAATACTAGGCCTTGTAGTTTCACAGAAGAAGATTTTTAAAGATTTTCCCTATATAAGTTTATGTAAAACCAAACGGCCCCCGAGACAGGGGCATTTTTGGTCTCAGGGCTATAATTTGAACAATCTTGGTAGAATTCCACTAGATGCAGCTTCATACCAAATATCAAAGATCTAGGCCTTCTGGTTTCAGAGAAGAAGATTTTTCATGATTTTCCCTATATCAGTCTATGGAATACCAAAGGGCCCCGGAGCGGGGCCATTTTTGGCCCCAGGCCCCAGGCCCCAGGCCCTAGGCCTTGTGGTTTCAGAGAAGATGATTTTTAAAGATTTTCCCTATATCAGTCTATGTAAAACCAAAGGGCCTCGAGGCGGGGGCATTTTTGGTCTCAGGGCTATAATTGAACAATCTTGGTGGAGGTCCACTTGATGAAGCTTCATACCAAATATCAAAGACCTAGGCCTTGTGGTTTCCGAGAAGAAGATTTTTCAAGATTATCCCTATATAGTCTATGTAAAACCAAAGGGCCCTGGAGCGGGAGCATTTTTGGCCCCAGGGCTATAATTTGAACAATCTTGGTAGGGGTCCACTAGGTGAAGCTTCATACAAAATATCAAAGACCTGGGCTTTGAGGTTTCAGAGAAGAAGATTTTTAAAGATTTTCCCTATATAAGCCCATGTAAAACCAAAGGGCCCCAGAGTGGGGGCATTTTTTGTCCCAGCACTATAATTTGAATAATCTTGGTAGGGGTCCACTAGGTGAAGCTTCATACCAAATATCAAAGACCTGGGCCTAGCGGTTTCAGAGAAGAAGATTTTTAAATATTTTCCCTATATAAGCCCATGTAAAACCAAAGGGCCCGGGGGGCATTTTTGGCCCCAGCACTAAAATTTGAACAGTCTTGGTAGGGTCCACTAGATGAAGCCTCATACCAAATATCAAAGACCTGGGCCTTGCCGTTTCAGAGAAGAAGATTTTTCAAGATTTTCCATATATAAGTCTATGTAAAACCAAAGGCCCCCGGAGTGGGGGCATTTTTTGGCCACTAGATGAAGCCTCATACCAAATATCAAAGACCTGGGCCTTACGGTTTCAGAGAAGAAGATTTTTAAAGATCTTCCCTATGTAAGCCCATGTAAAACCAATGGGCCCTGGAGCGGGGGCATTTTTGGCCCCAGCACTATAATTTGAACAATCTTGGTAGGGGTCCACTAGGTGAAGCTTCATACCAAATATCAAAGACCTGGGCCTTGCGGTTTCAGAGAAGAAGATTTTTTAAAGATTTTCCCTATATAAGCCCATGTAAAACCAAAGGGGCCCGGGGCGGGGGCGTTTTTGGCCCCAGCACTATAATTTGAACAATCTTGGTAGGGGTTCACTAGGTGAAGCTTCATACAAAATATCAAAGACCTGGGCCTTACGGTTTCAGAGAAGAAGATGTTTAAAGATTTTCCCTATATAAGCCCATGTAAAACCAAAGGGCCCTGGAGCGGGGGCATTTTTGGCCCCAGCACTATAATTTGAACAATCTTGGTAGGGGTCCACTAGATGAAGCTTCATACCAAATATCAAAGATCTGGACCTTGTGGTTTCAGAAGATTTTTTAAGTTTTTGGTGAAAAAAATCTATTTTTGGCTCCTATGACCTAGATGTGCAACGGACCGGAACCATTTGAACAACTTTGAAAGGGGACCACCTAAGGATCATTCCTGTGAAGTTTGGTCAAAATCCGTTCAGTGGTTTAGGAGGAGATGTCGTTTAAAGAAATTGTTTACGGACGCACGACGGACGAAAAGTGATCCCATAAGCTCACCTCGTCACTACGTGACGGTGAGCTAACAAAACCAAATTATCCTTACCTGCTGCAAGGACAGCAGGCCTTGCCCAACTAAAAACCAATATCAGTTGGACCACCCCAGTGAGGTAGGATACACCACACATTTGCCCCACCCAACCACCCCAATTATCAAACCCAATTATAACTGTCGGATTAACATTAATTGACTTTTAACTCTAATACAGGACCCTTTGTTTATGGCTATCAACCCACTGTATGCAGGAAACCCTTAAAGGGGTACCTTGGCAAAAAGTGCAGGTCCAGATCAGACACCGCAGAACGCGGCATCTGATCAGGGCCTGCACTATTTGCTTTCAGAATTTCCATCAAGAATAAAACAAGAGGCCCATGGGCCACTAAGCTCACCAGCGGTCATGTGGTTTATACCGTATACAGGCAAGGTGCCCATCTTGGTCATGTGACAACAATACCACGAATAATGTTTAATTGCCCCATCCCCATAGAGGCTTTTCATGTAATTTGGTTTCAATCAGCACAGCTTTTTTACTGGAGAAGAAGATAAAAATACTGAATCTGAGCCATCCAAGACAAAGGTCAGTAATGACCTTGACCTTTGGAATTGATAAACTTCAATTCAGCTAACTCCAAATATCATTTTTGATGTCACAGCCTACCAGGAAATCAGAAATATCTACTACTTTGCCATTTCTCCATACAAATGTCTAAGTGACCAAATTTGAACTTGACATAAAACAGGTCAAGGCCAACCAAAGGTCATCATTTGAACAATCTTGGTAGGGCCAGAGTCCCTGATGCTGCATACCAAGTTTCAAGATCATCGGCCATTCAGTTCTTGAGAAGAAGATTTTTTAAAGGTTTTTACCATATATGGGCATGGTGGCCATATTGGTCACGTGACCCAGTCATTACAAACAAACTTTCGTTCCCTCATTCCATAGTGGCTCCACATGTAATTTGGTTTCAATCGGCCAAGTAGTTTAAGTGAAGAAGAAGATAAAAATACTGAATCTGAGGCATCCTGGACAAAGGTTGGTAAATGACTTTGACCTTTGGAACTGATAAACTTCATTCAGCTGATTGCAAATACCATTCCTGCTGCCACTAGCTAACATACAAATCAGAAAAATCCACTGTTTTGCCGTTTTTCCATACAAATGTCTAAGTGACCAAATTTGACCTTGACGTAAAACAGGTCAAGGTCAACCAAAGGTTATCATTTGAACAAACTTGGTAGGGCCCAAGTCCCCGATGCTGCATACCAAGTTTCAAGATCATCGGCCATTCGGTTCTTGAGAAGAAGATTTTTAATACCATTTCTGACGCCACTAGCTAATATACAATCAGCAAAATCCACTGTTTTGCCATTTTTCCATAAAAATGTCTAAGTGACCAAAGTTGACCTTGACGTAAAACAGGTCAAGGTCAACCAAAGGTCATCATTTGAACAAACTTGGTAGGGCCAGAGTCCCCGATGCTGCATACCAAGTTTCAAGATCTTTGGCTGTTCGGTTCTTGAGAAGAACATTTTTAAAGGTTTTTACCATATATGGGCATGGCGGCCATATTGGTCATGTGACCCAGTCCTTATGAACAAACTTTCGTTGCCTCATTCCATAGAGGCTCCACATGTAATTTGGTTTCAATCGGCCAAGTAGTTTAAGTGAAGAAGAAGATAAAAATACTGAATCTGAGGCATCCTGGACAAAGGTCGGTAAATGACTTTGACCTCTGAAACTGATAAACTTCTTTCAGCTGATTGCAAATACCATTTCTCATGCCACTAGCTAACATACAAATCAGAAAAATCCACTGTTTTGCCGTTTTTCCATACAAATGTCTAAGTGACCAAATTTGACCTTGACGTAAAACAGGTCAAGGTCAACCAAAGGTTATCATTTGAACAAACTTGGTAGGGCCCAAGTCCCCGATGCTGCATACCAAGTTTCAAGATCATCGGCCATTCGGTTCTTGAGAAGAAGGTTTTTAAAGGTTTTTACCATATATGGGCATGGCGGCCATATTGGTCATGTGACCCAATCCTCACAAACAAACTTTCTTTCCCTCAATCCATAGAAGCTCCACATGTAATTTAGTTTCAATTGGCCAAGTAGTTTAAGTGAAGAAGAAGATAAAAATACTGAATCTGAGCTGTCCTGGACAAAGGTCGGTAAATGACCTTGACCTCTGAAACTGATAAACTTCCATTCAGCTGATTGCAAATACCATTTCTCATGCCACTAGCTAACATACAATCAGAAAAATTCACTTTTTTGCCATTTTTCCATACAAATGTCTAAGTGACCAAATTTGACCTTGAAGTTAAACAGGTCAAGGTCAACCAAAGGTCATCATTTGAACAAACTTGGTAGGGCCCGAGTCCCTGATGCTGCATACCAAGTTTCAAGATCATCAGCTATTCGGTTCTTGAGAAGAAGATTTTTAAAGGTTTTTACCATATATGGGCATGGCGGCCATATTGGTCATGTGACCCAGTCCTCCCGAACAAACTTTCATTCCCCCTTCCCATAGAGGCTCCAAATGTAATTTGGTTTCAATTGGCCAAGTAGTTTCAGAGGAGATGTTGTTTGAAAATGTTGACGACGCAGACGACGACGACGGACGACGGACCAATGCCTATACTATAAGCTCCCCCGGAGCCTTCGGCTCTGGTGAGCTAATAAAAATGAAAAAATAGGCCTGACACCCCTTATATCACAAATGGACTTGTCCAGCATATAGCAATGGAAGTGTCCACCAGTCTACAATGGGTTAAAAGTATGATTAACCGCACTTGACCAGTGCTGCTCACCATTTTCTATATCAGCTGAAATAAAGTAACATTTGCAGAACTTGGCAGTTATTATGCTTAACTCTTATCCTGTTGTTCATGACAACTACTAGGCCCCCCGCCCTTCGGGGCTTGAGAAAAATAGATGGGCTGCATGATGCTTCCACACAGAGCTGAATCCGATCGCACACGAGTACTGGTATACCGCATAAGGGATCTAAGCCTGCCCAGGAAAAGCGGTGCGAGTCAGACCGTCCATGCTTATAAACCACATTGGTTTCATTGGGCGACAGGGCTTGAGATGTCATTTCATCTCAATGTCGGGTAAAAGTCCCACAAAATTGGAAGCAAGATCTCCAACATGACCTGTACAGTGTTGACAGGGACAAACACTACTTTTGCAAACAGTGTAGATCCAGAAAAAGCCATCTGATCAGGATCAACACACTGTCAAATTCAATTTGTTAATTTATAGGAATAAGTTTCATCAAGTAATTTAATTGGTTGAAAAGCAAATGGTTGTGGCTAAATTAATTTATGCAGCGGGATAAGGGTTAAAATCCATTTCTGAAAACTAAAAAAAAATTCCATTATTATTCCTGTTATTAATTTTTACGTAGTACCTGCTATTTTTTTTACCATCAAAGGTATTATCATGTGCCTAGTAACAGTCATGTAGGTTAGCTATATAGTCGAGACATTGCTAATTCTATCTCTAACCCAGACACAAACAGATAGACAGACAGATGAACAAGGGAAACACTATTTACCCTTTCATCATTTTTCAAATGACGGGGGAGAAGAAATGAGAATAAGAAGGTAAGTATCAAAGAACCTACCACCTCTCTAGCTTGGCTTCCTGAGCTTCAGTAAATGAAGGTGGATAAATTGACTCATCCCAGGAATTTCTGAACTGTTTCGGTGCCTGTTCTGCTGTCTCATACCAAGTAGCATTACCTTGTTTGTCTCTTGTCATAACCTGTTGAAGTATAAACCATATATGAACTAGAGATGATGAATTAACTGATGAGGCCTTATTGGTCAAAACTAGCTAGTCTGGTCCAGAATAATCTTGCACACTCCAAGATTTTCAGTTCTGAGCTGTTGTTCTTGCTTCCAAAGGATTACCCCTTTTTCAGAACATTTATGATCCCAACATTAACCCTTCTCTTGCTGAATATTCAGTTTAGCCACACCCATTTCTGACTTTGAACCAATCAGATTACTTGATGTAATTTATTCCTACAAATTCATAATTTGAATGTCAAACAGTATAGATCCTGATCAGATGGCTTCTTCAGAAGCCATCTGATCTGGATCTACACTGTTTCCAAAGATAGGGGTTGTCGTGAACAGCATGATAAGGGTTAACTTGACCTGTACAGAACTTTTTTGTAAACAGAATTTTACAGACATGGATCTAAAGTTAGGCTAAATATGACAAAGCAAGTAATGTACAAACACCTAAATTTACAAAGGGTCATAACTCCTGAAAACTTTTTCAGAACTTATTCAAAAGTTAATCAGGCAATCTACTCATTACTACCAATCCATTAAATAACTTCCAAGGCTCTAAAAAGTTTTCCAGATATTTTGCTGATAAGAATTCATGCATTTTGTTTCAAAGGGCCATAACTTAGGAAAGGGGCATAATCCTGCTAAGAAAAATAAATACATGTCAGATATTTTGTTTGTTTGATTTGAGGTTTTTCTTATCAACATTTTTGAGATATTGCTTCCAATTTTGTGGGACTTTTATACATCAAGGCATAATGAATGCGCACACAGATGCATAAACCTCACAGAAGCAATATGCCCCTCAGGGGGCATTATTGAAACACTAACAGTGGTGGGTCAATTGCCTCTGAGTATAGACTGAGTAAATGGTCCTGATTGGTTTAACCCTTGAAGTCCTTGGGCCAGTTGTTCAAAACTAACGACGTCGTTAGTTAACATATCATTAAAACTTTGATCATGTATTTTAGCAAATATGCTAATATTTTTGCTGAAAAAATGTGAGCAGCTTTTGCATTCGCAAAAGCTGCTCACATTTTTTCAGCAAAATACCAAAATTTTAAATATTAAACCTGCTAGAATAGTTAACAATATGACCACTAACAAACTTGTTAAGCTAACGATGCTTTGAACTACTGGCCCCTGTAATTTAAGCAAACAATGTAAAGCCTGATCAGATGCCACTTTCTGTTGTGTCTGATCTGAGTTTACACTGTTTGTCAGTGTCTCAGCATATCATACCTGTCCATTTATACAGGTGACCATCTTTATACTGCACTCTGATGATACAGAGACAAGAATGTGTGGCTATAAATCACTCTTGCCTAGATTTTGTACAAGGTCAGTGATACTCACATGGTCAATAGCAAGCTGGAAGCTTCTGAAGTATTACAGTATAGCTCCAATATATCGCATTCCGATATTTTGTGATGTCCAATCTATCGCGGTCGCGCCGTGGATCCCGTTTTTTTCCACTTTAAAAATTCATAATTAAAAAAAAAATAGAGTTTTAAGTTGTTAAAATTTATTTAAAACCAGGTTAAACCAGGGGCCAACAGCGTTTGACTTTTCCCACCCAGCGTCTGCTATTTGGCGCCAAAACATAACCATTCACGAGATTGCAGAAAAGTCCGTTTTTATCATGCAAACATCTACCATTAGATGTAGCTAATTGTCTGAGGGGCGATTAAATCATTTTCACATTGATTGTGGATTAAATTTTATGACTGGAGGATAAACGCCAATTAGAGACATAACTTGACCATATTTTCACACCTGATCGACACGCACCGCAGGGTGTCAATTATATGACAGGGATAAACAATAGTGTCATACTTGAACCGTAATAAACACACAGATGGTTTGTCTCTCAATTGACAGTGCAGCAATTATTGCGATTTACTTACTGGTCTAGTTTTACCGTATTTAAGGACTCAAAAAGACTGACAGTTGTAGACGATTTTTTTTTACACTCGCCTGAAATCAAAACACAATAAAATGATAGTTTTGTTGTTGTATAGTTTTTCGGCCCGTGGTAGACGTTAAATAATTTTTTTCCAACCGCTACTTTTAATGATTCTGAGATCTGGCAAGCCAAGGGAAACAACTAGAATTGCTTTAGCGCTTATGGTAGTTGCGCCCCTTGGCCGTCACCGTTACAGACATCCAGGGGAACCCGCAAATCCAAAATGGCTTCCTGTTTTGACATTTTAGCAATCACATGTTTTCAGACGTAGATTTTCAGCTGTTCTCAAATGTAAGTTAATTGGTAGACATAGTCCCCTTTGTTTGTTCTGTCACTGAGTAATTCTGAACCTACTTTAATGATGAAATACGGCCGATAGCATTACTGACAGCATAGTGTGGCTTGATAAACGGCATCTCACCAAACTATCACTGCGACTCGTATTGGCATCTCGGCAAACTACCGCGACTTATATCGCGCTCCGACCACATCCGGTTTTCGGGCTATGGAATCCGACTACCGCGATATATTGGAGCTATACTGTAGTGATATTGGACAGATTAATAAAGAACAAACCAAAAAATAAGCCCTGACAAGACTGACTAAGTTGGGGTTTAACCTTGGCTAAGGTGAGCTAAAAATATGAAATAATTGGTTTGTTTGTTTGTATTTCAGTTTAATGAGCTGGTCAGTTTATCTATCCACACTTTTCATTGGCAGGGTTATAACTAAGCAGTTAACCAGATCAGTGCACAATAATTCGCCAGAAACTTGACAATTGCCCTTCTTGAATCAGCGGAAAGGAAAGAATGACCGTAGAAAAGATTTAATGGTCAATCTCCACAAAAGGATGTTGCCGACTATGGCAGGTATCGAACGTGCGACTTCCTGATCACCAGTCAGACGCGCATCAGATTGAGCTACCGAGACTGGCGATACATTGATTGGTCCCATTTTAGCAAGCACTTTTTTCCATTTTTAGGCCGATTGGACAGTGGGCGAGTTTGCAATGTAATGTACACCACTTTGTGTTTAGAAAATGAAACCCATCAAAGTTTGAACAGTTTGGTGTCCACAGGTGAAACCAGCAGACAACAAAGCAGACAACTGTTGTGATTGGCATCTTAAGGGGAATGGGAACACATTCACCTCAACTCCTGCAAAAGTGTTTGTGTCTCACATGTCAATAGGGGTCAACTCTTAAAGGAAAGAATTTGCTCCTCAGGAGCAAATTCTTTCCTTTAAGAGTAGACCCCTTTTTCAGTGGAACAGGGCTTATAGAAAAGCAAACTCAAAGTCCTGAAAGTTGTCTCCCTTTGAAAAATGTCAGAAAAGTCTGCCAGATGTTCCCATTTCCCTGAAGGGTTAACTCTTTCAATTCTGTAGCATAGTACTACTATTCAAACTGTGTAGATTCAGATGAGTCACCCCAACCCATCGGGGCTTGGAGAAATAGATTGGGCTACATGGTGCTTCCACGCAGGGCTAAATCTGACCACACACGAGTACTGATAAACCGCTTAGAAGGACAAAGCCTGCCCAGGCAAAGGGGTGTGAGTCAGATCGTCCAATGCTTATAAGCCTTCTGGTTTCATTGGGCAGCAGGGCTTGAGATGTCATTTCACCTCAATGTCAGGTAAAAGTCCCACAAAATTGGAAACCATGTCTCCAAAATGACCTAAATAGTGTTGACGGAGATGTTAACCCCAATTCAAACATACAAACAAAGATCCAGATGAGAAGGCTTGCAATGACCAGACTTATCTAGATCTACATGGATTATCATCCTATTTTAGTGACACGTGTAAAAATCCTATCTGTTACCAAAGATACACACCTAAAATTGAAGATGTGAAAAAATTCTCTCACAATACTTTGAAGTGAAAGGGTTAAAGAGAAAAAAATGAATATGTGATGTCCTCTCATACTACTCTGGGGTGAAAGAGTAAAAAATGTAATTTGGAAGAGAAGTTTTTAGTGGACAGGAATGCTAATCCTTGCCATGCTGAGCCCGGATATGCCTTATTTTTGAAACAATGTAGATCCAGATCAGATGGCTTCTGACAAAGCCATCTGATCAGGATCTACATTGTTCGCCATTCAGATTGTAAATTTGTTGCAATAATTTGCATCAAGTAATCTGATTGGTTGATAATCAGTAGTGGGTGTGGTATATATGAATATTCAGCAGGACAAGGGCTAATCTGTACTGGGTGCTAACTGTCATATAGGAAAAATAAGCTCTTTAAGCATACAGTATATTCCAAAAGAAACACTGACACATTGTGTGTCCAGCCAGTTAGAGTTTCTAGATTTACCTTCCAAGAGTAGGTTCCCTTCCAGTACTTGAGTCCTGTCAGCTTGTCCCCAACATCACACAACTCCACAGCACCACCTGTTATATAATAGCTTAAAGGTTAGTACCAACTAAAATTAATGACCTTGTTTACTAGACAATATCATAAGTGACTGGTCTGGTCTGCTACAAAATAATACTGTTGACTGATCAGGTTTACCAAAGATAACAGCATGAATGAAAAAAGTTTTGTTTGAATAGAGGTTTTACATCCCCATCAACACTATTTAGGTTATTTTGGAGACATTGTTTCCAATTTTGTGGGACATTTACCCAACACCGAGATGAAATGACATCTCAATCCCTGTCGCCCAAAAACCAAAAGGGTTAATATGCACGGACGGTCTGACTCACACCACTTTGCCTGGGCAGGCTTAGACCCCTTAGTGGTTTACCAGTACTCATGATCGGCCGGTTTTAGCTCTGTGTGGAAGCATCATGCAGCCCAATCTATTTCTTCAAGCCTCAATGGGTGGGTGCAAAATGAACAAAATTTAAAAAAGAAATGCTTATCAGATACCCCCACACTCAGACAAGATAACTCCCTATATGACATGTAATCCGGAGATAAGTTGCAAGAAAGTTCAAAAAGTGAAAAATATAGCTTTTTTCTTCATGAAAGTACAGGCTTTTTATAGGTTTTATGAAGAAAATAAAGGTTTATAGGACACAAATTGATAGGTTATTATAGATTTTAAAGGTTTCGCTAGGAGGCCTGGTAGTTCTATTTTTAGCTCTGGCAGCCATCGTTTTCATTGGAGCAGAACTGTTTTACAAATTTTGGTAGAGATTCATGTAAGCAAAGTTCATGTGGACCAATGGTATAGGAGTTGTAATTTAAAGATTTTTTTAGGTCTAATGGCCATCTTGTTCAATGGATTGGAACTATTTTAGCTCTTTTAGTACCCCATCACCTCAGTGAGGCAGTTCTATAAGTACCCACAGTTTGGAACACAAATACTAAGCTTAATGTATACCCCTATAAACATCAGTGTTCAGAACTTCTCTATACAAATAAGGGTTTACAGGTATCCTGGTTTCACTGACTTGTAAACTTGATGGAAATTACAGGACAATTCACATCTACACTCTTCCTCATACTAATAGGTTAACCCATTTAGTACCGGAAACCCCAAAACGGGTATTTGGCAAACAATGCAGGCCCAGATCAGACGCCCCAGAATGGGGCGTCTGATCATGGCCTACATTGTTTGCAAAATGTTCAGCCATTTTCTTAATAAATTTTGAAGGAAACACAACCTGACACCCCTAAATTTTGAAATGGACTCATGCTATACATAAGGTTTGGTTCAGTCCAGTCAACACTATTTTTGGTCATTTTTGAGCCAGTCTGTTTAACTATCCACACTTTTCCTGGGCAGGCTTATACGTAAGCAGTTAACCAGTGCAGTGCACATTCTTTCGCCAGAAACTGACAACTGCCCTTCTTGAATCAGCAGAAGAGAGAGAATGACCGTAGAAAAGATTTCATGATCAATCTCCACGAAAGAATGTTGCCGACCCTGGCAGGTATCGAACCCGTGACCTCCTGATCACCAGTCAGACGTGCATCCGACTGAACTACCGAGGCTGGCTTTTATATATAAGGAGGAAGATTCCATTTGGTACAAAAAGGGTTAATAAGGATATGTAGACAAAATCTTACCACAGTGTTTGATTAGTGCAAGTATGACAGCTTCGTCCTCAATTGGGTTCAGTGAACAAGTGGAATAGACAAGTCTCCCACCAACTGCCAGCAACTCTAACCCACGCTGTAATACTTTCTTCTGGATTCTAAAATAACATGTTACAGGACAATACACCACAACCTCATTATAACACGGTTCGTTATAACACCGTTTGGATATAACACCATTTCAAGATGGATCCCAAAAATGTGTAGATTATATAGAAAATATAATCTATAAATTTTTGTTTGGATATAACACAGTTGTTTAACTAACACAGGTTTTGCTTTGGACCCCATTAACCCTTATCTTGCTGTTCACGACAACCCCAATCTTTGCAAACAGTGTAGATCCAGATCAGATGGCTTCTGAAGAAGCCATCTGATCAGGATCTACACTGTTTGGCATTCAGTTTATGAATCTGTAGCAATAAATTACATCAAGTAATCTGATTGGTTGATAGACAGAAATGGGTGTGGCTTAAATGAATATTCAGCAAGATAAGGGTTAATATTGCTATAAAGAGGTTGTGGTGTACTCTGAATTGCAAAGTTTTGGATGATTTCACATAAGAATTGTAACTTCATTTTTTAATATTCACAATGTGATGATACTATGATAAAACAAGAGCACCGCAAGCGGGTGCCAACGCTCGTCTGCAGTTTCTTTTAGAAAACAAAAGTTCTAAGTCAAATCAAATTGCAAGATGGAGTTATAAAACTTGTAGGGAATGTAGCTCTTGTGATGGTGAGTATGTGTATGAAGTTTCATGAAGGTAGGCCAAATACTTTTGGAAATATGGTCAAGGTTAAGTTTTTTGGTTAATTTTTCGAAAAATAGGTCAAAGTTCAAAGGTCAAGGTCACAGGTCAAAAAGCGTGGTATGACTGAAAAGGTCTTGTCCCAAGGAACATTCATGTGAAGTTGGAAGGCTCTGTTGTGAATAGTATTGAAATAAGAGACAAAAACAATTTAAAAAAAAAACGGAGAGAAAAGGGGAGATAATTCAATCAAATTGCAAGATGGAGTTATAAAACTTGTAGGGAATGTAGCTCTTGTGATGGTGAGTATGTGTATGAAGATTCATGAAGGTAGGCCAAATACTTTTGGAAATATGGTCAAGGTTAAGGTTTTCGGTTAAATTTTCGAAAAATAGGTCAAAGTTCAAAGGTCAAGGTCACAGATCAAAAAGTGTGGTATCACTGAAAAGGTCTTGTCCCAAGGAACATTCATGTGAAGTTTGAAGGCTCTGTTGTGAATAGTAGTAAAATGAGAGCAAAAAATGTGTTTCAGAAAAAAAAATTGGAAAAGGGGAGATAATTCAGCCAAAATCAACAATGTTGTTATGGTCCTTGGTCAAAATGTAGCTCTTGTGATGATGAGTGTGTGTATGAAGTTTCATGAGGCTAGGTCTAATACTTTTTAAGTTATAGCCAAGGTTAAGTTTTTTTGGAACGACGCAGGACGACGCAGGACGACTCAGGACGACGCAGGACGACTACGCAGACGCCGGAGTGATGACAATAGCTCGAAAGTTTTTTTTTCAAAAAACAGACGAGCTAATGAGACTGACAGGCCTAAGCAAACAGTGCAGACCCCGATAAGACTGCTACTGAAAAGGGAATTAATATTCCACTTCTGCGGACATCTTTCATCCCTCAATACTATCCTCATTTGTACAAGAAGAACTTGTAATATGCCTGCCTCTGTAGCTTACTCAGATGTGCGCCTGACTGGTGATCAGGACGAGGGTTGGATATCTGCCGGGACCGGCAACATTCTTGCATGGAGATTGATCATGAAATCTTTTTTCTATGGTCATTTTCTCCCTTCCGTTGACTCAAGAAGGGCAGTTGTCAGTTTCTGGCGAAAGAATGTGCACTGTACTTGTTAACCGCTTACGTATAAGCCTGCCGAGGAAAAGTGTGGCAAGGCAAACTGACTGGCTCAAAATGACCTTAATAGTGTTGACTGGGCCATTAAACTCCAATATAAACAAACAAACAAACAACTTGTAATATAATTTTGTCAGATACCTATTTTGTCACCACAACAGAACACTCAAGTGTGAAAGGTGAAAGAGAAATTTATATTCCACTTCTGCCAAATACCTGGCTTCAAATCCCACCCCCTACCCTCAAAACCTACACACACCTGTGAAAGTTATAAGTACAATATTTAGATATCTAGGTTCACCCATCCCGACTGGTACACTCACCTGTGTAAGTTGTAAGCAGAATTTATATTCCACTTCTGCCAAATGTCTGGGTTCTTCCTCATTGTTCCATCACCACTGAAAAAATTACAATATCACACCCATGAAACTTAGTGCATTCTTTCATATCTCCAATATGGTGACTTCTCTGATAAATATGTGTTATATTTTTTCTCATTTATACTCAAAACATAGGTTGTGGGTGCTCATCAGAACAGCCTCATTGAGGCAGTTCTAATGAGTATCCGAAACCTATATGATTCAGAAGAAGTAAGAAAACAATTGTATACCCCCGCAAACCCCAGTTTCTCTATATAAGGTGGGCTTTAACCCTTTTTGTACCAAATTGAAACCTCCTCATGTATAGCAGGGGTCCATTTCTAAATTTAGGGGCGATGGACTGTGTTATCTTTAAAGTTTGTTCGGAAAATAGCTGATTTTTTTTCCAAATAGGGTAGGCCCTGATCAGATGCCAGGGTACCTTTTTTGGTGTTTCCAGTACCAAATGGGTTAAAGGGGTGTTCATTACACGGACTTGTTATTGTCATGAGTCACCATAACATGTTCCGGATACACAGAAGCAACTAGGATAATTATAGGTAACTTTTATTATTTCTCCATAAACAAATGTCACTATCACTGAGATGATTCTAACAAGTATCGACAACATGTTTCTAACAAAATGGAAAAGTACACCACAACCCTGTTATAACACTGTTTGTTATAACACCATTTTATATATAAAATGGTTTCAAGATGGATCCCAAAAATGGTCATTTTCCTATATAATCTATACATTTAGTTTTGGATATAACACGGTTGTTTAACTAACAGGGTTTCTGATTTGGAACCCATTAATAGTGTTATAAAGAGGTTGTGTTGTATCCCATGTTTGTCCTTGCTACTCCTCTTGATATCTGATGTGGAATGATACAGTGCAATAACAGTCATTACTAACTACAAAGGAGATTATTAAGGGGAATGGGAAAATGTGACAGATTTTTCTGTAATCTTTCAAAGGGAGACAACTTTCGGGACTTCCTATTCACTTTTCTATAAGCACTGTCCCAGGGATTTGGAGAAATAGACTGGCTGCATGGTGCTTCAATGCAGAGCTGAAACTGACAGCACGTGAGTACTGGTAAACTGCTTAGATCTAAAACTAACCAGGCAAAATGGTGTGAGTTGGACTATTAATGAAAATAAACCCTATTGATTTCACTGGGCAGCAGTGCTTGAAATGTCATTTCAACTCAATGTCGGGTAAAAGTCCCACAAAATTGGAAGCAACTTGTCCAAACTGACCTAAATAGAGTTGACGGGGACATAAAACCTCAATTCAAACAAACAAACAACTGGGCCCTGATATACATTCCCCATCATAAGGTAGACAACTGTTGGGATTTCCTTTTGGTTATTTCGTAAGCAGTGTCCTTCCTGTCAGGCGGGGAATATGATCCCATGTTCCCCATCAAGAATCAAAATAACTTATAATGTAGTGAAGCTTCAATTGCTGGAACACTGTTGTGTCCTTTACCACCACTTTTTGAACTTGTTCTGCATCATGTGAACAAGTCCGTGAAATGAATATCCCAATAAACCTCAATTTATATTTATATAGAGAAAACTGGGGTTTATGGGGGTATACATTATTTTTCTTATTTCTGCTCCAAAACATAGGTTGTGGGTACTCTTTAGAGGCGGTTCTAATCAGCACCCACACCCTGTGTTTGCAGTATAAATAAGAAAAGTATCACAGATTTTCATCTTAAAAGTAGCCATTTTGGAAATGTGAGATTTGGAGATTTGAGAAAATGCACTATGTCACACGGGTGTGTTATTGTAATGATGTTCACTATGCACAATTTCCCATGACTATAGATGATATATTATGAGTACTTGTGGGGACCTTTCTTATTTCAGGCTGAAAATGTATGTTTGTATGTTCTCATTAGAATCAAAAGAGGCAATTTTAATGAGTGCACACAACAAACCTTTATTGTATAGACAAAAGAAATGAGATCATATTTGCTATATCAAAAGATCAAGGTTTTAACAAAATGTTAACCAACAACATTGTTGCTTTTGAATGACTGGTCCTGAAGACTATTCTCTATTAAATTGTTAGGGGATTCCTATCTTTCCATGTGCCAGCCAGGAGGTTGAGTGTTTGATCCCTTCTGAATCCGTAACATTCTTTTCTCAAGATAGCTCATGAAGTCTTTTCTATGGTTAATCTCTCCTTTCAACTGAATCAAGAAGGGCAGTTGTCAGTTTATGGTGGAAAGGTGGTTATAATCTTTGTATAAGCCTGCACAGAAAAAGTGTTGTTTAGTAAACTGAATGGTTCCACATGACCTGAATAGTGTTTACTGGGCCATAAACCCATTGTATGCTAGTGGATTCTTCCATTGCTATATGTTGGACAAGTCCATTTGTCATATAAGGGGTGTCAGGCCTATTTTTTTTTTTTTATTCTATTTTTGATGGAAAATTCTGTGCAGGCCCTAATCAGATGCCATGTTCTGCGGCATCTGATCTGAGCCTGCACTGTTTGCCAAGGTACCCCTTTAAGCCTGTCTCACACAGAACACACGGCTTATACGGTTGGCCAACCGTGTAAACCGTACATACAACCGAACCAACTGTGGCCTTATCCGAGTTACACTCGGGCCATTCGAGTGTATCCGTGAAAGCCGTGTATGATTTTTAAAACTTTTAAAAAACTGGCACGTGTCCGTGTATGATCGTATTAGCGATCGTACAAGACCGTGTGAGATCGTACGAGACCGTATATGCAACCGCACATGAAGTCCACTCCACAAGTGAGCTCAACCGTATCAATATAGTATACAAATCGTATGGAATCGTGTGAAACCGTTCCCAAGTCCTACATCCAACACCCGGATTAACACTCGAATGTCAAACGATCACCGTACGATTCAGACGAGTGTACACACGGTTTTATACGATCGCCATACGACCAATACGGTTTTATACGATCGCCATACGACCAATACGGTTCAAGTACGAATTATACATGGTCAATTACGACTAGACACGTTCTCTAAGTCTGTACAAAGCTCGTGTATGATCAAACAGCACTCGAACACAACAGAAAACACAACTACCTGCTGCCACCTTGAAACAACAGAGTGCTTGCTACATAATGCCTCCAAAGAAGAAGAAGGTCCCCCAAAAGAATCCCCATGGAAGATTCTACCAGCGAGAATACAAAAAGGGCCACCAAGGCCCTCCAACCACTTCAACCTGTTGACCCTGTCGACCCTGATGAGCTGGAAGACTCCTGTTGGCTTGTTCTTGTCTCCCCTCACGCCTTCTGGCCAAAATAATCTCAATGTCTATCAGTCTTATCATGATTTCTAATTCCCTTATTCTGTCATCTGCCATTTTGATAACTTCTCTGTTGAAAGTTCGAAAATTTATGAAGCCAAGCCACCAAAACGAGTCAATTTTTATCAAAACATACACGAATGTGTGATAATTCTAGCATAACTCGATCAAAAGTCGGTGGGACCGTATGTAAACCCTGTAAATGTCCAGTTAATCGAGTAAAAGTCGTGTTTAATCGTACTTGGCCGTAACAGACCGTACTTGGAACCGTACAACAATCGTATGAAAATCGTTTTGCAAATCGTGTTCCAACCGTGACAAACCTTGCTTGACCGAGTATATCCGTGCTTTGTTCGTACATACTCGTGCTACATTCGAGTCTAAATCGTACCAACTCATCCCCAGGCATGGTTGGAGCTCAATACTCATACCAGTCAACCCGTGTATAACCGAGTATACCGTATTGGAATCGTGTGCCCAACCGTGTTCTGTGTGAGACAGGCTTTAGGGGTTTCCCACATACAATGGTTTAAACTTCATAGCAAACCAAACTTTAGCCTCCTGTTCCAGCTCACATACACTGTCACCATCAGGTCCAGTGAGTTACTGGAGCGTCTTGGCATTGAGGACCTGGACCTCATCCTGAAAGAGAGAAGACTTCGCTGGTATGGACATGTGGAACGCTCCAACGGTGCAATCAAGACTGCCTGTGACATACAGGTAAGTGGAAAGCGGGGGCCAGGAAGGCCCAAGATGACCTGGAAGCAGCTAACAGAAAGAGATTGCAGAGAATGGAAGCTCTCTGCTATCGATCCTCATGATAGACAAGCCTGGAGATCTGGTGTAAGATCTGCCATGCGTGCAGCAAGCCAGCTACCTGGAAGGGGGCCCACTTATGTGGACGTTGCCCCTGTACCTGCACGTTAATCAAAAATCCGTTGATGATGATGATGATACAAACTTTGATAACTCGAATGCCTTTGGGACCAGAAAATTTGTGGGTTTACAAGCTGGGATGTGCCTTTTTTCACCCCTACTCATTATAGCAATCAAATTGAGGTAGTTCGAACTACTGATGTTTAATAATAGTTTCAGGTCATGAAGCATAATGGGGATCACTTTAATATCTTTACGAATGCCTATAAAATAAAGGTATATGTGTACTCATTAGAATTGCCTCATTGAGGTGATTCTAATGAGTGCACATAACATAAAATAAAGGTATGTTGTGTGTACTCATTAGAATTGCCTCAATGAGGCAATTCTAATGAGTGCACACAACATACCTTTTCGATTCTAATGAGTGTACACAACATACCTTTTCGATTCTAATGAGTGCACACAACATTCCTTTTACTGATCAAATCAGGAAAACCTCCCTAAAATATCCAAATGTATGGATGTCTGGAGATACATGTATTTGATGAATTCTCTATGGACTCCAGAACAAGTTTGAATTAGCTATGGTAAGCGAGCTATCCGTGTTTGAATTTTTCAAGTTTCACTGTATTCCAACTATGATTCAGCATCTACCAGTTCTAACCCGCCCCCGCCCATAGGGGCTTGAAGAAATATATGGGCTGCACGATGCTTCCACGCAGAGCTGAATCCGGCCCGCACACTAGTACTGGTAAACCGCTTAGAAGATCTAAGCCTGTCCAGGAACCGCGGTGCGAGGCGAACCGTCCATGCTAATAAACCCTATTGGTTTCATTGGGCGACAGGGCTTGAGATGTCATTTCATCTCAATGTCGGGTAAAAGTCCCACAAAATTGGAAGCAACGTCTCCAAAATGACCTTAACAGTGTTGATGGGGACATTAAACCTCAAATCAAACAAACAAAATCTACCAGTTCTACTATGACAAATCTAGTATAGTACATACCTACACGGAACATCACAGAGGATTCTGTCATATCTCAAATGTGGAGAACCCTGTAAATATATGTCAAAAAACACAATTGTTTTTGGAGTATAATATGCATCAATGTATATTGTGCATCTCCTTTTTTTTTTATTAGACAAAAACTGCAAAAAGAAATGTTTTGGTTGAGTTCATCTTTGGGACACACCATTGTTACAGACTGCAATTCCTCCCTTCAATTATCTACCTTGGTAGATTATTCGTAGCTTATAGGTTTATCACCCTCTCTGACAACTGAGTCAGGGAGTCCACTCTTTTTTCTAAGTGGTTAGAGCATTAGACTTCCACCCCAGCAGCTTGGCCTCGAATCCCACCATAGACAGAGACTTTTTTTCCAGCTATGCTTTTTTCCTTTGTTGTGACTTTCCTGTCGTAAGACCATCCATTTTTGGGGAAATGACATGCCTGTCTTGTTGAGTAACAGTTGTTAAAGGATCAATGACAAGTTCTGAGAAAACGGTAATCCTTTGAAAAAAAGGAGTGGAGCACAGAACTGAAAATTAAGGAGTGTACAAGATTTTCCGAGGCCAGACTAGCTAGTTTCGGCCAGTTAGACCTTATCAGTGACCCTCAAATATTCAGTAAATTCTGCAGTGAAATCAATAATCTCAAAGGACTAGACAATATAACCCACACTAGCCCCAGATCAGACTGCTCCTGATGGATCAGGATCTACAGTGTTTGCAGATCCTAAGTATTGGGACAGAGACAGGCCAAAGCAAACAGTGCAGACCTAGAACAGACTGCTCCTCAGGGTCTACACTGTTTGCAGACCCAGATCAGACTGTCTACACTATTTGACAATCTATCTCCACTTTTTGGACTCCTGGCTGAATTGGGAAACAAACTTGCTTAAACTTTAGAAGAATTACAGTAAGTCCTCAAAGGGTCCAAATTTTTAGGCAGCCTTTCTATTATGCCAACTGTCATGTGCAACCATATGCTCCTTTCTGCCAAATTTGGACAATTAATGCTGATCTCAACGGCTGCTATCTACTGTACAGAATAAACATTTACCAAATGTTTTAACACCACGATTCAGGAACAAATTGACTATTTTTGTCAGCAGCGTAGAGATGGTTAGTTGTCAATTTGGCATCGGGTGATCTTACTTGCAAAATTAGTTACTTCCCAATGCCACTTTTATTGTTTGTTTTTTTTTTGCATCAGAAATGACAGACTTTGTCACCAGTATTTTTACAGATTATATGATAACAACTATTCCATGCTGAAGAACTGTGACCAGAAGCTTGTCACATTGATTTAATCATTGACATTCTGAGCAAGTTTGATGATAATTGGACCATATTATTTGACCTACAGACCTACTTTTTGACACAACATGACCCCCATTCAAACTTGACCTAGTTCTGTCAAGATGGTCATTCTGAGCAAGTTTGATGATGATTGGACAAAAACTGTGGCCTCTAGTGTTAGTTTTTTCTATGATTTGACCTACCAACCTTCTTTTTGACCCGACATGACTTGGCCCCTGCCCATTGGGGCTTGAATAAATAGATAGGCTGCATAATGCTTCCATGCAGAGCTGAAACCGACCGCAAACAAGTACTGGTAAAACGCTCAAGAGTATCTAAGCCTGCCAGGCAAAGCGGTACGAGTCGGACCGTCCATGCTTATAAACCTTATTCTTTTCATTGGACGACATGGCTTGAGATGTTATGTCATCTCAACGTCAGGTAAAAGTCCCACAAAATTGGAAGCAACGTCTCCAAAATGACCAATACAGTGTTGACGGGGACGTAAACCTCAAATCAAACAAACAAACAAAAACACGACACGACCCAAATTCGTACGTGACTGAGATATTGTCAAGATGATCATTCTGAGCAAGTAAGTTGCTGATCAGAACAAAAGTGTGTTCTTTCTATGATTTGACCTACTGCCCCACTTTTTAACCGAACATGACCCGTATTCGAACTTGACTGAGATATTGTCAAGATAATTATTTTGAGCAAGTTTGATGATGATTGGACCAAAACTGTTGCCTCTAGAGTGTTAACAAGAAAAGTTTACGCACGAAGAATGACAAAACCAGATATTTCACGATCACAAAACCTCACCATAACTTTCAGTCAGGTGAGCTAAAAATTGCCTAATACAAACTGACCATAGTACTATTAAATATTTTAACACAGTGATGATAGAATGTTTTACACGCTTCAATAAATAGGTTCTGTCTTCTTACTCAGCAGTTATCCAACATTTTTTTTGCTCAAATTTCTACTGACATATTTTTGGTATTTTATTTTCATAAAATATATTTTCTTGTGAAAACAAAGTGATTGCGAAAAAACTTGATTTTCAGTATTATTACTTCTTATCATATGATGTCGCGTCTGAGAGTGTAATAACGCGATGTAATAAATTTGATAATCCACTAGTGGATTAAATATGCAAATTAGTTAGATACGTCCCGTAACATTACACGTACGACGTCCTTAATGGCGGAATATTGACATTTTTGTAAAATAAATGTGAATAAAATGCATTTTGAATGTCATATGATCAATAGAATCTTGCATTCGTGCTCATGTATTACTGAATTTATTAATAGACTCGTTGAGGAAAACGGATAAAATGCTTGGCAAAGCCTCGCATTTTATCCCTTTACCCCAACTCATTTAATAAATTCAATAATACTTGAACACTCATGCAAGATCCTGTTCAGGATACCACTCTTTATCTGGTGCCATGTAAATAGTATTCTAAGTTGTGGCCTACCCACCTTTTCAGGTGATATGAGCATATTCGGCAGAGATCTGGCATCATGGTTGATGATCATACAGTTTGGACTCTGGATGCGTTTCACCTGATGTGTCATTAGGTAGCAGCGTTTATTATCCATGTCATTGGCAACCACAAAGCCCTCTGTGGAGAAACAGAAACTGACTTAACCCTTACCCTGCTGATCAAGACAACCCCTTCCTTTGCAAACGGTGTAAATCCTGATCAGATTGCTTCTGATCAGGATTTACACTGTATGTCATTCACTTGTGAATTTGAAGGCAAACATTAAGGGAAATGGGAACACCTTCAGGGGAGGCAACTTCTGTAAAAGTATTTTTGTCTCCCATGTCAATAGGGGCCAACTCTTAAAGGAAAGAATTTGCTCCTGTGGAGCAAATTCTTTCCTTTAAGATTAGACCCCTTTTTCAGTGGGACAGGGCTTATAGGAAAGCGAACAGGAAGTCCCGAAAGTTGTCTCCCTTTAAAAAATGGCAGAAAAATCTGCCAGGTGTTCTCATTCCACTTAAATAATGAAATCTGATTGGCAGATAGTCTGAAATGGTTTTGGCTAATTGAAATATTCTGCAGGATAAGGGTTACAATATAATAAATCAAAGCACTGGTAGCACTGGCGGTCAATTGTCTTTCTGTAGTCTCAGTGTAGGCTGACAAAATGATCCTTATTACGTAAACATGCCTATACAAATACATAGTAAATTTTATTGCCGAAAAAACACAAATTTTAAGATGAAAAATTGTGATATTTTTCTTATTTCTGCTCAAAATATAGATTGTGGGTACACATTTAGAACTGCCTCATCGAGGTAGTTCTAATGAGTACCCACATACTATTATATTATATAGTGAAACAAGAGCACTGCATGCGAGTGCCAACGCTCGGCTGCAGTTTCTTTTAGAAAATAAAAAATTCGAAGTCGAAAAAGGGGCACAACTGTGCCAAAAATATTTTGAGGGTTACCTCACCTATTGGTGTGAGTTTCCCTTTTCATAATGAACAACTAGTCGGAGTTTCGAGTAAATATGTTTAGTAATGACAGAGATATTACAAAATGTCCGAGTTTTTGCCCGACGACGACGCAGACGACACCAGAGCTACGACAATACCCCGTCGTTTTCTTCAAAAACAGACGAGCTAAAAAGAGGAAAATGAATGAAAGCAAAGAAACAGTAAAACATTACCCCCCTGTACCCTAACCTCTGCAAGGTCAGCAAGCATTGTCCAACTGTAAGTCTATATCAGTTGTAAATCCCAGTGACCTCAGATACATGACATGCACCCAACCAACCAACCCACGTTTACCTGGTATAGGGTTGTTTTCATCACTGTGTAACATTTCTATCAATTGTGCCGTCTTTGACCCAGGAGCTGCACACATATCCAAGATCTGTGAACACACAAAATAAACACTTACATGCATGCTGGGCCTGACAAATCCAAGGTCCAACCACTTGCCCCGCAGTCCACAACATCTACAAAATCGTGTGAAATTACAATATTCACCTTTATCATATGATGTCATTGATAATGTGTAATAAAAATCGTATGACCACACGTGTAATAACACTTTGGTGGGATTAAGTAATGCCATGACGATGTCCATGTCAACCATGTATTTTTGGTGGAGAGTTTATCAAATTTAAAGGCGATAAAATCCAATTTCAAGTGGTCATATGACAAACAGATTCTTACACTCGTGGTCATTTCATGTGAAATTTATGAAACTCTCCGAAGGCTTGTTTCATAAATTTCATATAAAATGACCACGAGTGTAAGATCCTCTATATATGTTTCTATAAATTTTTCTGAACAATAAAAATGAAAACTCACTTGCCCAGCTAAAATTAGGACTTGTCGTGGGCAACTGGGCAATGGATTTGTCAGGCTCGGCATACGAGCAATTTTATTGGACTTCAGAAAATAAATCAAAGGTGTTACTTACATAAATAGAAATGTGTCCTCCCCAGTTTTGAAGCCCAATTAAGAAAACTTAAACATAAATTGGTGATGCCATCTTTGACATGGACACAGAGGAGACAGGTGGACAGACATGGGGAACAATGTATGCCTTTCAAATGGGGGAGGCATGAAAAGCAAGTGCATTTCAAAAATTAATTTAGTTTACATGAATCTGCTGCTGATGATTGGAACAGGATTTCTACAGAACTATCAAATCTTGAGTTGTTGCAGTTGTGAATAGTGGGCTGAACACACGGATGTCAACAGAACTGTCAAAACTTGAGTTGATGCAGTTGTTAATAGAGGGCTGATCACCGCTGAACACACAGGATTTCTATAGAACTGTCAAAACTTGAGTTGATGCAGTTGTTGATAGAGGGCTCAACACACAAGATTTCTATAGAAATGACAAATCTTGAGTTGATGCAGTTGTTGATTGAGGGCTGAACACACAGGTTTTCTATAGAACAGTCACAACTTGAACTGATGCAGGTGTTGATAGAGGGCTGAACACACGATTTCTATAGAACTGTCAAAACTTGAGTGGATGCAGTTGTTGATAGTGGGCTAAATACACAGGATATCAACAGAACTGTCAAAACTGTTGATGCAGTTGTTGTGAAGGGCTGAGAAGACAGGTCTTCTATAGAACTGTCAAAACTTGAGTCAATGCAGTTGTTGATAGTGGGCTGAATACACAGGATATCTACAGAACTGTCAAAACTTGAGTTGATGACGTTGTTGATACAGGGCTTACCACACAAGATTTCTATAGAACTGTCAAAACTTGAGCTGATGCAGTTGTTGGTAGAGGGCTGAACACACATGATTTCTATAGAGCTGTCAAAACTTGAGCTGATGCAGTTGTTGATAGAGGGCTTACCACACAAGATTTCTATAGAACTGTCCAAACTTGAGCTGATGCAGTTGTTGGTAGAGGGCTGAACACACTGGTTTTCTATAGAGCTGTCAAAACTTGAGCTGATGCAGTTGTTGATAGAGGGCTTACCACACAAGATTTCTATAGAACTGTCAAAACTTGAGTTGATGCAGTTGTTGATAGAGGGCTGAACACACAGGATTTCTATAGAGCTGTCAAAACTCAAGTTGATGCTGTTGTTGAAAGTGGGCTAAATACACAGGATATCAACAGAACTGTCAAAACTTGAGTGGATGCAGTTGCTGATAGTGGGCTAAATACACAGGATATCAACAGAACTGTCAAAACTTGAGTTGATGCAGTTGTCGATAGAGGGCTGAATACACAGGATATCAACAGAACTGTCAAAACTTGAGTGGATGCAGTTGCTGATAGTGGGCTAAATACACAGGATATCAACAGAACTGTCAAAACTTGAGTTGATGCAGTTGTTGATAGTGGGCTGAACACACAGGATATCAACAGAACTGTCAAAACTGGAGTTGATGCAGTTGTTGATAGTGGGCTAAATACACAGGATATCAACAGAACTGTCAAAACTTGAGTTGATGCAGTTGTTGATAGTGGGCTGAATGCACAGGATATCAACAGAACTGTCAAAAACTGAGGTTGTTGATAGTGGGATGAACACACATGATATCAACAGAACTCTCAAAATTTCAGCTGATGCAATTACTGAACCCAGACAGGAAACAAGAGGACCAAGCCTGTATCGCTCACCTGAGCTAACAGATTCAAAGTTTAAGGAAGTGCCAACCTTTACTGAAGGCTTTATGGGTGGACATGGTGATGACAGGGTAAGCATTTTCTGCAAATCAAGTAGAATGTAACTCTATGATAAACAGGCTGACCTCACCAGTTTTCTAACTCATTCAAGCTTTTATTCCTGACTTGCTAAGAAGATCCGATCTTAACTGAAGTGGCTATGGTGATGACAAGTTCAAAAACAAGAGTTTTCAAACTCCTCCAAGCTTTCTACCTGACTTCCTTGTTTGTAAGTTTCATGAAGATCCGTTCAAAACTAAAGGGGCAGCAGTGATGACAAGGTCGAAAATAGGCATTTTCAGCAATCAAAGGCACATCACTCTATGACAAATGTGCCTGCTTGGCCGGTATTCGAACTCATCTGAGGTTTTATTCCCAGCCACCTTTCATGTAAGTTTCAGAAAGATCCGATCAAAACTGAAGGGGCTACGGTGATTACAAGGTCATAATTTGGCATTTTCAGCAATCAAAGGGATGTTATTCTATGAAAAATGGGCCAACTTGGCTGGTTTTCGAACTCATCCGAGGTTTAATCCCCAGCAACCTTACACATACGTTTCAGAAAGATCTGATCAAAACTTAAGGGGATCAGTGATGACAAGGTCAAAAATTGACATTTTCAGCAATCGAAAGGACAAAACTCTATAAAAAATGGGCTGACTTGGCTGGTTTTTGAACTCATCCAAGATTTTATCCCCAGCCACCATACTTATAAGTTTCAGAAAGATCCGATCAAAACTGAAGGGGCTACGTTGATGACAAGGTAAAGAATCAGCATTTTCAGCAATCTAAGCGAGGTAACTCTATGATAAATGGGCAGACTTGGCCGGTATTGGAACTCATCAGAGGTTTTATCCCCAGCCACCTTACCTACATATAAATTTCAGAAAGATCCGATCAAAACTGAAAGGGCCACGGTGATGACAAGGTCAAAAATCAACATTTTCAGCAATCAAAGAGACGTTACTCTACAATAAATGGGCCGACTTGGCTGGTTTTCGAACTCATCCGAGGTTTTATCATTAGCCATCTTACATAAAAGTTTCAGAAAGATCCGATCAAAACTGAAGGGGCTACGGTGATGACAAGGTCAAAAATCGACATTTTCAGCAATCAAAGGGACGTAACTCTAAGAAAAATGGGCCGACTTGGCCGGTTTTCGAACTCATCCGAGGTTTTATCCCCAGCCACCTTACATATAAGTTTCAAAAAGATTCAATCAAAACTGAAGGGGCTACGGTGATGACAAGGTCAAAAATCGGCATTTTCAGCAATCAAAGGGATGTAACTCTACCATAGATGAGCTGACTTAGCTGGTTTTCGAACTTATTCGAGTTTTTATCCCAAGCCACCTTACATATAAGTTTCAGAAAGATCCGATCAAATCTGAAGCCACTACGGTGATGACAAGCATTTTCCCATAGTAAGTCTATGGGACCATGTGGTTGCCATAACAACCAAAGTTTTAGAGCAATTTTGAAAAAAAAGTTTATGTCATCAATGCCCACCAGAGGCATGCTATAGATGAGAAATGATTGAGATCAGCCTGCAGGCTGCAGAGATATAGCTGCTCAAAAGTGTGGATGGACGACGGACGGACGACCCACTATACTATAAGCTCCCCTGGAGCCTTCGGCCCAGGTGAGCTAAAAATTGGCATTTTCAGCAATCAAAGGGACGTAACTCTATGATAAATGGGCCAACTTTCGAACTCATCCGAGTTTTTATCCCTAGCCACCTTACATATAAGTTTCAGAAAGATTCGATAAAAACAGAAGGGGCTACCATGATGAAAAGGTCAAAAATCGGCATTTTCAGCAATCAAAGGGATGTAACTCTATGATAAATTGGCTGACTTGGCCGGTTTTCAAACTCATTCGAGGTTTTATCCCCAGCCACCTTACATAAAAGTTTCAGAAACATCCGATCAAAACTGAAGGGGCTATGGTGATGACAAGGTCGAAAATCGGCATTTTCAGCAATCAAAGGGAAGTAACACTGTGTTAAATGGGCGCACTTGGCCGGTTTTCGAAATCATCCAGGGTTTTATCCCCAGCAACCTTACATATAAGTTTCAGAAAGATACAATCAAAACTGAAGGGGCTACCGTGATGACAAGGTCAAAAATCGGCATTTTCAGCAATCAAAGGGACCTAACTCTATGAGTGGACTTGGCCGGTTGTCAAACTCATCCGAGGTTTTATCCCCAGCCACCTTACATATAAGTTTAAGAAAGATCCGATCAAAACTGAAGGGGCTAAATTGATGACAAGGTCAAAAATGGGCATTTTCAGCAATCAAAGGGATGTAACTCTATGATAAATGGACCGACTTTGCCGGTTTTCCAACTCATCTGAGGTTTTATCTCCTGCCACCTTACATATAAGTTTCAGAAAGATCCGATCAAAACTGAAGGGGCTACTATGATGACAAGGTCAAAAATTGGCATTTTCAGCAATCAAAGGGACCTAACTAAGATAAATGGGAGGACTTGCCCGGTTTTCGAACTCATCCGAGTTTTATCCCCACACACCTTACATATAAGTTTCACAAAGATCCGATCAAAACTGAAGGGGCTACAGTGATGACAAGGCCGAAAATGGGCATTTTCAGCAATCAAAGGGACGTAACTCTATGATAAATGGGCCGACTTGGCCGGTTTTCAAACTCAACCAAGTTTTTATCCCCAGTCACCTTACATATAAGTTTCAGAGAGATCTGATCAAATATGAAGGCGCTACGGTGATGACAAGCATTTTCCCATAGTAAGTCTATGGGACCTTGTGGTTGCCATAGGAACCAAAGTTTTAGAGCGATTTCGAATAAATGTTTATGTCATCAATGCCCCACCAGAGGCATGCTACAGAGAAATGATTGAGATCAGCCTGCAGGATACAGAGATATAGCTGCTCAAAAGTGTGGACGGACGACGGACGGACGGACGGACGACCCACTATACTATAAGCTCCCCTGGAGCCTTCGGCCCAGGTGAGCTAAAAAAACTAGATCATCATTATACCATTATTGTTTGGGTTCGAATCAGAATCATTATGTAAAGATTATATAGAAAAATTGTCATTTTTCTATATAATCTATTCACCTTGGATCCAGTTTTAAGCTATTATATTCAAAACCAGCTTTATAGGTTTAAATGTACCACATTCCTATCATTCAGATTACTATATACAAACTCTGAATGTATATTTTCCACATATACTTTTGTTAACAGTGAAAAATGCTGTGACAGACATTCAGTGTTAATAAGGCATAATCTATGCATTTTGGATCCAGCTTTAAGCCTTCATACGCAAAACCATGTTATGATGAACAGTTTTATGGAGGTTTAGGTGTACTGACTTCCTATCATTCATCTTGCTATAAATGGATTCTACAAGAATATTTTCCATAAATAATCAGTGTATTTTTGTCAGCAGTGAAAAAATGCTGTGACTGACATTCAATGTTGTTAAGGGGAATGGATACACCTTCAGGGGAGGCAACTCCTGCAATAGTATTTTTTCTCCCATGTGAATAGGGGTAAACTCCTTAAGGAAAGAATTTGTTCCCAAGGAGCAAATTCTTTCCTTGCAGAGTAGACCCCTTTTCCAGGTGGGCAGGGCTTACAGAAAAGTGAACAGGAAGTCTGAAAAATTGTCTCCCTTTGAAAAATGGCGGAAAAATCTGCCAGACGTATGCATTCCCCTCAAGGCAAATGGATACTTCAGGGGAGGCAACTCTTCCAAAAATTGTTCTGCCCCCCCCCCCCCCCCCCCCCCCATCAACAACCTTATCAACATGAGTACACTCTTTAAGGACAGAATTTCTTTAAAATGTGTAGCTCTTTGTCTTAGGGGCTGACTAACCTTTACCCTGCTGAAGGCGACAAGCCCTATCTTTGCAAAGCAGTGTAGATCCAGATCAGATGGCTTCTGAAGAAGCCATCTCATCAGGATCGACACAGTTTGACATTCAGTTTATGAATATGTAGAAATAAGCTGCATCAAGTAATCTGATTGGTTGAAAGTCAGAAATGAGTGTGGCTTAATTGAATATTCAGCAGGTTGAAGATTAAAGTGCTTATGGGAAGGTGAACATGAAGCTACTACTAAAGTTGCCCCCACCACACATAACATATCAGGTGTTATGACAGATAAGGAAGAATGCCGAGAATGGTAAGAACTAACCTTGTGGTGTGGTTTTATATCCATCAGTAAGGGAGGTAACATACTGACTGCCTCCTGCCTACTGATATTTCCCTGAAATTAGAGAAAGAAAAGGATGTCTGACACTTTCTATGCTAAATTTCCTATCCTAAATGCATAAAAGAAAACTGCTAATAAAAATAAAGCACTGGATAATATGTTTTAATGCTGTATTTATCATAAAGATTTCTTTCTCGTGAAACAGCTAATGCATGACTTTTTTTTTTTTTGAAAAATACCAATTTACTGAACATATACATCATGGGTTGTATTTTTCATGAATAGCATAAAAGCTTAATTGAGACAGCTATCTACAAACACAGATTCAACATTGCTGATGCACACAGTGCTAAGAAGTGACCCTTTGAAACTCCAGTTTGCTAAAAGCAGTTGTGACAAAAACTGTGTATAAGGTTATCTTTAACCTGCACTTTCAATTTCTAGTATACGTACACTGTAGACTATCTGTCACTGATATAAGAAAACTGTGTAATCTCTCACTTACACTTTCTGATACAAGAAAACTGTGTGATCTTCCACTTACACTTTCTGTCTCTGACAAGAAAACTATGTAATCTTTAGCATGCACTTTCTGTCTCTGATACAAGAAAACTGTGTAATCTAAACTTTCTGTCTCTGATACAAGAAAACTGTGTAATCTTTAACTTAAACCTTCTGTCTCTGATACAAGAAAACTGTGTAACCTTTAACTTACACCTTCTGTCTCTGATACAAGAAAACTGTGTAACCTTTAAATTACACCATCAGTCTCTCATACAGAACTGTGTAACCTTTAACTTACACTTTCTGTCTCTGATACAAGAAAACTGTGCAATCTTTAACTTACACTTTCCATCTCTGATACAAGAAAACTATGTAATCTTTAACTTACACCTTCGGTCTCTGATACCAGAAAACTATGTAATCTTTTACTTACACTTTCAATCTCTGCTACAAGAAAACTATGTAATCTTTTACTTACACATTCTGTTTCTGATACAAGAAAAATGTGTAATCTTTAACTTACACTCTCTGTCTCTGATACAAGAAAATTATATAATCTTTAACTTACACTTTCTGTCTCTGACACAAGAAAACTGTGTAATCTTTAACTTACACATTCTGTCCCTGATACAAGAAAACTATGTAATCTTTTAACTTACACCTTCTGTCTCTGATATAAGAAAACTATGTAATCTTTTTAAAGTTTTACTTACACCTTTCTGTCTCTGACACAAGAAAACTATGTAATCTTATACTTACACTTTCTGTTTCTGATACAAGAAAACTGTGTAATCTTCCACTTAAACAATCTGTCTCTGATACAAGACAAGAGGGTCATAATGGCCCTGGATTGCTCACCTGATCCATAGGGTAACAAGTGGGCCCCGGGGAGGGTCATTATTGACCCCAAGGCTATAATGTGCATAATGTTGAGGGAGATCCAAAAAGGTGAAGCTTCATACAATATATCAACAAAGTGTAAAATTTGAACACTCTTGGCAAAGGTCCACTAGATGAATCTACGCACCAAATATCAAAGACCTGGGCCTTGCGTTTAAGAGAAGAAGATTTTTTTAAAGATATTCCCACCTAAGCCTATGTAAAACCAAATGGCCCCGGGAGGGAGCATTTTTGGCCTCAGGGCTATAATTTCAACAATCTTGATAGAGGTCCACTAGATGAAGCTTCACACCAAATATCGTAGACCTGGGCCTTGCGGTTTCAGAAGAAGATTTTTTAAAGATATTCCCTACATAAGCCTATGTAAAACCAAATGGCCCTGGGGCGGGGGCATTTTTGGCCCCAGGGCAATAATTTGAACAATCTTGATAGAGGTCCACTAGATGAAATTTCACACCAACAATCAAAGACCTAGGCCTTGTGGTTTCACAGAAGAAGATTTTTAAAGGTTTTCCCTATATAAGTCTATGTAAAATCAAAGGGCCCCCGAGGGGGGGGGGGGGCATTTTTGGTCTCAGGGCTATAATTTGAACAATCTTGGTAGAGGTCCACTAGATGAAGCTTCATATCAATAACCTAGGCCTTGTGGTTTCAGAGAAGATTTTTCAAGAGTTTCCTTATATAAGTCTATATAGACGCCATTCTGATTTAATTTCAAAATTCAATATTGGACTTAAATCTCTTCTGCAACAAGGTCTATCGGAACCCGAATTTTATGGTGACTTAGTATATAAATTCAGAAAAATATATAACCGCAATGACTTCAGCACCCAATTTCGTAAAATCATTCTTCGATATAAAAAGATTGGGTACAACATGGATGTTATACGACAGACTGCATGCATGGTAGTTAACCCAATCACGGTTGGCAACTTTGCTTCCCTCTTTAATTGCACGCCGGTGGGTCAGGCCTCAGATTCTATGACGGCTCCAACGTAAAGGCTTTTTGAGAATTAGAGAGATCTAATTCAAGGTAATGTTGGTTGGTGCCTGATGCTCTGTCTCTGGTCGGGCCCATCGGAGTCTAATTGTTGGTTTTCTTTTGCTCCAGCATTTCAGTGGTTTCTTGCTGTCGAGTCCTCACCGTTGTCTCACCTCTGTGGTTCTTTGATTTTTGCGTTCACGGAGATGTTGCACTAATGAGTAAGGAGGCCTTCATGCGGACTGAATGAATTATTTGTCTAAATCGAGATGGAAGTAAGGGCGAGGATTGTGGCCACGTAAAATCGATTTAAGCCCCCCAGTGGAAATCATTCCACTACCGTTCCAAGGCGGTTCTTCTGTGGCGGTTTATTTATGGTGTTGTTTGTTACTTACTGTGTGTATCACTTGTGTTTTTTTATTTTGGATGGCCATATGGCCATTTTGTGGGAAAGTAACTGTCCTTATGGCCTTCCTTTGTTTAGGTTTCTATTATGGTGTGGTCTCTTAATGTTTGTGTTTCTTTCCCTTTGGTGTCTTTGATGGATGGAGTAAGTTAATTGTATCGATTCCTGATCTTTGTTTTACTTCTACTTAATGTAAAACCAAAGAAGAGTTTTCAGTGAAAAAAATCTATTTTTGGCTCCTGTGACCTAGATGTGCAACGGACCAGAACCATTTGAACAACTTTTGAAAGGGGACCACCTAAGGATCATTCCTGTGAAGTCTGATTAAAATCCGATCAGTGGTTTCGGAGGAGATATCATTTGAAGAAATTGTTAAGGCCAGCGCATGGACGCATGACCGACAACGGACAAAAAGTGATCCCAAAAGCTCATCTCGTCACTACGTGACAGTGAGCTAAAATCAGTGTAATCTTTTAGTTACACTTTCTGTCTCTGATACAAGAGAACTATGTAATCTTTTTCTTACACTTTCTGTCTCTGATACAAGAGAACTATGTAATCTTTAACTTACACATTCTGTCTCTGATACAAGAAAACTTTGTAATCTTTCACTTACACTTTCTGCCTCTGATACAAGAAAACTATGTAATCTTTTCACTTACACTTTCTGTATCTGACACAAGAAAACCATGTAATCGTTTACTTACACTTTCTGTCTCTGATACAACAAAACTTAGTAATCTTTAACATACACTTTCTGTCTCTGTAACAAGAAAACTGTGTAATCTTTCTGTCTCTGATTAAAGAAAACTGTGTAATAATTAACTTACACTTTCTGTCTCTGATACAAGAAAACTGTGTAATTTTTAACTTACACTCTCTGTCTCTGATGCAAGAAAACTGTGTAATCTTTAACTTACACTTTCTGTCTCTGATACACGAAAACTGTGATTGTTTGTATTGGAATTTAACAGCCCAGTCAACACTATTAAGGTTATTTTGAGCCGGTCAGTTTACCTATCCACACTTTCCTGGGCAGGCTTATACGTAAGTGGTTAACTAGTACAGTACATATTCTTTTGCCAGAAACTGATAACAGCCCTTTTTGAATCAGCGGAAGGGAGATAATGACCGTAGAAAAGATTTCATGATCAATCTCCAAGAAAGAATGTTGCGGAACCCAGCAGGTATCGAACCCGCATCCACCTGATCACCAGTCAGACACTCTACCGACTGAGCTACCGAGCCCTGCTACAAAATCTGTGTAATCTTTAACTTACAATCTGTCTCTGATACAAGAAAACTGTAATCTTTAACATAACTTTCTGTCCTCATACAAGAAAATTGTAATCTCTTACTTACACTTTCTGTCTTTCAAACAAGAAAACTGCCTAATCCTTTACTTACACTAAAGTGACTTTCTGTCTCTGATAGAAGAAAATTTTGTAATCTTCCACTTACACCTTCTGTCTCTGATACAAGAAAACTATGTAATTTTTACTTACACTTTCTGTCTCTGATACTAGAAAACTGTGTAACTTACACTTTAGAACTGTCTCTGATACAGGGAAACTGTGTAATATATAACTTACACCTTCTGTCTCTGATACAAGAGAACTGTGTAATCTTTAACTTAAAACCTTCTGTCTCTGATACAAGAATCTTTAACTTACACATTCTGCCTCTGATAAAAGAAAACTGTGTAATCTTAAACGGACACATTCTGTCTCTGATACAAGAAAACTATGTAATCTTGTACTTACCGTATTCGCCCTAATTACCGCACATGCTCCTATAAGCCCTCACCAAAGCTATTTTTGAAAAGGAAATGCATAAGCACACACTTTACAGTAATCTCCCCTTGAAGCTTTCATAGTAAATCTACAAAAACTTACCATTATTTCTTCCAACAGTGAAGGCAATGCTTAAGTATCTTTTTCCGCCCCATTAAATATCAGTATGCATCATCTTGGAAGCTGTTGTTTTCGTATCAAGTGTGCGCTAATTAGGTAGATTTTTCACCATGATTCTATGACACGATTTTGAAAAAACTAAGCGCACGGTGCCGTAATTAGGGCGAATCAGAATCAGAATCAGAATTGTTACTGGTGACACGTCAAATGACATTCATACACCAGGACCTGTGATATGGGAGTTAGTCCCTAGCTCTAACCAAAGATGTAAACTTAGCTACACAATCCTCAGCACCTTCAGCCGTCAAAATAATAGAATCGGGAAGGGCATTCCAATCTCTAATGGTTCGGGGGAAAAACGATTCTTTATAAATATCCGTTCTTGCAGTAAGGGTCTGAAACGTCATTGAATGGTGTTTTCTACAATGCCTAGCTGGGGGAACAAGGTCATCTGTTGGAATGCTGGCAGCACCCTTTAGACCTTTGTATAAGAGTATGAGCCTACTGTCTCTTCTCCTTTTCTTTAGAGACTCCCATCTTAATTTTCCTAGAATTCCAGTCATGCTCCCAGTTTCAAAGCAATAATTTCCAGTTACAAATCTAGCAGCTCTATTCTGAACTTTTTCAATTTCTTCATTTAGGACCACTCTGCTTGGGTCCCAGATGCAACTACCATATTCCAGGATTGGGCGAACAAGTCCCCTGTATGCTGTTTCTTTCACATCCTGAGGACACTGATGAAGATTTCGCCTCAGGAAACCAAGTGTTCTATTCGCCTTTGTACACATATTGCTAATGTGTGTATTCCATCTCAAATCGTGAGTGATTGTCACACCAAGGTATTTAATGGAATTCACATTTTCGAGGACCGTTCCCTCTAAGGTGTAAGAAGCCTCAACTTTATTAGATCTCTTCCTTGTTATCTGCATAATATTGCATTTAACTGGTTGAAATCTCATGCCCCATTTTCTGGCCCAACATCCTAATCTATCTATGTCAGCCTGAAGTTTCAGTGAGTCATCTGTATCTCTAATTTCCCGGTAACAAACACAGTCATCTGCGAACAGTCTTATTTCTGAGTCAATATCAGTGGAAATATCATTGATGTACAGGGAGAACAATAGAGGACCAAGAACGGTCCCTTGTGGGACTCCAGACAAAACTGGCGCCCATACTGAAGATTCACCATTAACAACAACACGCTGTTTTCTGTAGCAAAGGAAGGAATCTATCCATTTAAGAGTCTTCCCACCAATTCCATAACCAAATAATTTGGATTTAAGTAGTTCATGAGGAGGGGTGTCAAAAGCTTTCTCAAAGTCCAGAATAAATGTGTCCACCTGCCCCCCTTTGTCCAGGATTTTTGCCCAATCATTAATAACCGTGCTCAACTGAGTTTCGCAACTATGCCTTTTCCTAAATGCATGTTGTCTGTCTGACAAAAGTTTATGTTCATCCAAGTGGGCCATGATGTTTGAGCAGACTATGTGTTCAAGCAATTTACATAGAACACAGGTCAGTGACACCGGGCGATAATTACGAGCAAGAGCCCTGTCCCCTTTTTTGAAAAGTGGACAGATGTTCGCTAGGAGCCATTCTTTGGGAATTTCACCCGTATCGAGAGATTGTTGGAAAAGATGAGCAAAAACTGGACCTAACTCGTTTGCTAGTTCCTTCAGGACTCTAGGATGAAGCTCATCAGGCCCTAAAGCTTTAGAAGGGTTCAAGCCTTTAAGTAATTTGATCACTCCCGCAGAGGATACAACAATATTTTCCATGAAAGGAGCCGATCTTCCAGTCAATGGAACCTCGTTGAACTCAGTTTTATTAAATGCATCATTGAATTGACCAACCAATTCCTCTGCCCTTTCAGAGTCCGATTCAGCGACCCCGTTCCCTCCTCTTTTATTAAGGGGAGGGATACCTTGCCTATCTTTCTTCTGGCTATTGATATATCTGTAGAAGTCTCTGGGATTCGCCTTTACATCACCTACCAAGTTATTTACATACTGATCATGCTGATTTTTGATGTCATTTTTAATTTCTCGTCTCAAGTTTTCAAATTTTGCTCTGAGTTTACCACTTCCCGACTTTTTTGCCTTAGCATGAATCTTATTTCTCCTCCGAATTTTTCTTCTTATTTCTGGTGTGATCCAAGGAATTGAAGATACAGACCTGCTAGTTTTGGAGGGGATATGATTTTCGGACGAGGCTTGAATGAAAGACTTTATCAAATCAAAGTTCTCCTGGACAGACCGAGCGTCTGAATGACCATTAAAGTATTTCTCTCTTGCAAATTTAAGGGCATCCTTCCTCATAGTTTCATAGTCACTAAATTTGGTGTAAAATTTCCCTCAAACTTACTCGCCCTTATCGTCTAAACTTTTCATTTAGGTGCTAAAAATGAAGAAAATGCGAATAAGGTACACTTTCTGTCTCTGACACATGGAAAACTGTGTAATCTTTAACTTACACTTTTTGTCTTAGATACAAGAAAACTGTGTAATCTTTCACTTACACATTCTGTCTCTGATACAAGAAAACTGTGTAATCTTTAACTTACACCTTCTGCATCTGATACAAGAAAACTAAGTAATCTTTTACTAACACTTTCTGTCTCTGACACAAGAAAACTATGTAATCTTCTACTTACACTTTCTTAGCCCCCACCCATCGGGGCTTGAAGAAATATATGGGCTGCAAGAAGCATCCAGGCAGAGCTGAATCCGACCCGCACACCAGTACCGGTAAACCACTTGGAGGATCTAAGCCTGCCCAGGCAAAGCGATGCGAGTCGGCCCCATCCATGCTTATAAACCCTATTGGTTTCATTGGGTGGCAGGGCTTGAGATGTCATTTCATCTGAATGTTGGGTAAAAGTCCCACGTAATTGGAAGCAACGTCTCCAAAATGACCTTTACAGTGTTGACAGGGACGTTAAACCTCAAATCAAACCAACAAAAACTTACACTTACTGTCTCTGACACAAGAAAACTGTGTAATCTTTTACTCACACTGTTTGGCTCTGATACAAGAAAACTGTGTAATCTTCCACTTACACATTCGGTCTCTGATACAAGAAAACTGTATTCTTATTTTACACCTTCTGAATCTGATTCAAGAAAACTATGTAATCTTTTCAGAGGTGTAAAATTTCCCTCAAACTTACTCGCCCTTATCGTCTAAACTTTTCATTTAGGTGCTAAAAATGAAGAAAAAGTAAGGTCAGTTTTGAAAACCTTACTCGCCCTGCCTTAAAACTTACTCACAAATGCGAGCAGGCGAATGGAATTTTACACCCCTGCTTTTCCTTACACTTTCTGTGTCTGACACAAGGAAACTATGTAATCTTTAACTTACACTTTCTGTCTCTGACACATGAAAACTGTGTAATCTTTTACTTACGATTTCTGTCTCTGACTCAAGAAAACTATGTAATCTTTTACTTACACTTTCTGTCTCTGACACAAGAAAACTGTGTAATCTTTTACCTACACTTTCTGTCTCTGACACATGAAAACTACGTAATATTTTACTTACACTTTCTGTCTCTGATACAAGAAAACTATGTAATCTTCCACTTACACTTTCTGTCTCTGATACAAGAAAACTGTGTAACTTTTTCAAAGTCTCACACTGTCGTATCTCTTTCTTTGTGAAGTCAAGCTGCCATGCCATCTCATCTGGGTACCAGGCAAGACAGACTGGGTTCAAGCGAACACCATTGAAGACCTTGCCAATAATATTGTCAAAGTATTTCCCCTTGATGATTTTCAACAGCTCCTGAGCTTGGCTGAAAGAAGAAAACAATACTTTTATATTTCTACTTATTCATCAAACTTAAAGAGTTGTTTCAGTTCTTTTTGGTATTTTCACCTTTTTTTGTTGCTTTTCTCAATTTAAATTCTGTTACAAACTACATGTATTTCAAATAATCTTGAAACAAATTCTAAAGCTCATTTCTATCTTTTACTGCAGCACCCAGTTTATTAACTTCCACTGAGTTGGTAGCGTATGAGAATTTGCAGGCTTTCTACCTGTTCTGGCAAGTGAAGTGTTCCCTACATACACACCTTAAAAATCCTAAAAATTCGGATACATTGACAACTTGCTATAATTCTCCTAAAGTTTTAACAAATTTGTTTCATAATCCAGCAAGGAGCCCAAAAAGTGCATACAGAATGGCAAACAGTGTAGACCATGATCAGACAGCTCCTGAAGGAGCAGTCTGATCTGGGTCTACACTGTCTGCTTCGGCCTATCTGTCCCAATACTTTAGATCATTTTGGTCAAAGCACGAAACCTAATACACAAGTACACAAATACCCATGACACACATACGGAAAATCATAAAACTATATGCCCCTTGCATCATCCAATGCGTGGGGCATAAAAATAACACAATTTTCGTAAGTGACTTATAGCTCAAGCACGGGAAATATAACCAGGACCATGACCAAGATAAAAGCACTGTTTTACCTTTTTCCATTTAAATGACTTAGAAACCAAACTGATCCTAGTGTAAAATAGATCAAGGTCAACCAAGGTCCATCATATATATAATTTTTTGCAGAGCTTGTGTCCTTTTTGCTGCCTGCCAAGTTTCATGGTCATCTGACTTTCCATTCTGGAGAAGGTTTTTACCTTATAAGGAAATGGTGGCCATCTTGGTCATGTGACCAGGACCAATTATATTAACATTTGTAATCCTCAAACATAGAAGTTCTCTGCAAAATATGACTTCAACTGGCACCTCACAAACAAAGGAAAGAAATGAAAAATCAAGAAAACAAAACTAGAAATGCATCCACAGGACACTGATGCCCACGCCTGAAAACAAGTTGCAGTTAGTATTTGACCTTCGACCACTAAGTATGACCTTGACTTTACAGGTACAGATCTGGGTCTTGCATGTAACCAATTGTCTTGTGATGGTTAACATTTCTGCCAAGCAATTTCCAAAATTTGAAACCCATCCAGGAACAACAAAGATACTGAGCAGACACAAGAAAAAGACACTTTTCTTTACCCCTGTTGTCTAAGTATAACCTTGGGTCTCATCGACTCTTCCAAATAATTTCTAAATCCATTCAGAATAACCAGACAAAAGAAGAAGACATTTGTCTTTACCTTTGACCCTCTAAGTATGACCTTGACCTGGCAGGTACCAACCTGGGTCTTGGGCACGACACATTGTCTCATGATGGTTAACATTTCTGCCAAGTAATTTCAAAATCCATCCAGAAATAACAAAGTTTTGACTGTATGTAAGTTTAGGACCCTTTCTTTAACCTTTGACCTCTAAGTAGGACCTTGACATTGGAGGTACGGACCTGATTGTGCTAGACAGATCCTCTAATGATGTTTCTGGCAAGTAAAATTTCAAAATCCATCCAGAAGAAAGAAAGTTATTGACAGTGTTCAAGTTTTGGACACTTTTTTTTACCTTTGACCTCTAAGTACGACCTTGACCTTGGAGGTACAGACCTGATTTTAGCGTGCAACATATCATCTCATGATGGTTAACATTTCTGCCAAATAATTTCAAAATCCATCCAGAAATAAGGAATTTATTGGCAGTGTTTAATTTTCGGACCGTGTTTTTACCCTTGACTTCTATGTATGACCTTGACTTTGAAGGTACGGACCTGGGTTTTGCGCATGACACATCGTCACATGATGATTATTCTGCAAAGTAATTTCAAAATCCATCCAGAAATAAGAAAGTTATTGACTGCGTTTAAATTTCGCGCGGGAGGACAAGCTGACGGGCAATACTATATGCCCTTCCACCATTCTCCGAATTGCGGGGGCATAAAAACAAAAAAAAAAACATAAGATACATGAAACGTAAATAAAGCTCACCTTCTGGATCCTGTAATTCTGAATGTAGCTGGAAGAGGTGTCCTCATGGTCTCTAGGAACTTGCTCCATTCTTCCTCTGGCACAACACCAATACCCTATAGAAACACCACACACTCTTTATTACCATTACAATAACACATCTGTGTGACATCGTGAGTCTTACATATCTCCTAAATGATTATTTTTCTGAAGAAAATTTGTTAAGTTGTCATATTTATACTCCAGGGGGCAGTTGTTCAAAGCATCGTTAGCTTAACGAGCTCGTTAGTGGTCAAATTGTTAACTCTTCTAGCAAGTACAATATCGTAAATTTTGGTATTTTTGCTGATAAAATGTGAGCAGCTTTTGCGTCCGCAAAAGCTGCTCACATTTTTTCAGCAAAAATTTCAGCATATTTGCCATATTTATTGATCAAAGTTTTAACGATACGTTAACTAACGACGTCGTTAGTTTTGAACAACTGGCCCCAGATATAGAGCATTAGGTTGTGACTGCTCATCCGAAATGCCTCATTGAGGTGGTTCCAAAGTGCTCACAACTTATGTGTATGTGTTTGATTTTTATGTTTCACCAACAAGTTTGATGTCTCGCCAACAGTTCCCATCTTGGTATGACCTAAGTTGTTGGTGGGACATTAAACTCACACACACACACTCACCAATAACTGTAGAAAGCGACCAGTGGGTCACTTATACCCCCAGCCAGCACCACCCTCTAATATATCATTCGAGCTTGTATGTTATATGAATGAAGAAGTAAAGAAGCTATAAGAATCTAAAATGTGTGTGTATAAGATAAACCAAACATAAAATCTCTAAACAGACCAAGGGATTGAGGGCATCAAATTTTCTGAAGGGTTGGGGGCATCAATGTTTCTGAAACTAAATCTATCAAAGGGTTCAGAAGACACAATCTCTCAGAAACTTTTACGCAAAACTTTAGCCAAAATGTTAATGGACAGACGTACAGATGGACAGACAAATGGGAGGATGAAAACTATATACCCCCATAGCATACTTCGTATGCCAAGGTATAACTAGTGCTAACAGAGGATCTGACTCTTGCCCTGCTGCAGCACTATTAGAGGAGAAATACCCACATATATTTTAAATTCATGCTTACCAGATAAGATCACTGAAGGACATGGTACTTGGCAATTATAGAACTTATCAAGGGATGTATTTGTTTTTGTTTGATTTGAGGTTGAACATCCCCATCAACACTGTAAAGGTCATTTTGGAGACGTTGCTTCCAATTTTGTGGGGCAGACTTAAATCTTCTAAGCGGTTTACCAGTAATCGTGTGCAGGTCGGTTTCAGCTCTGCGTGGAAGCATCATGCAGCCCATCTATTTCTTCAAGCCCCGATTGGCGGGGACTGTATCAAGGGATGTAACTTTACGCTTAGCCATAAGCCCTGATTAGGGTATACACAATTTATCAACCCATTGCCCATGCATGTACCAGGTTTGAACTTTGTAACCCTTACAGTTCTTGGGAATAGGTATAAGTTTCATCTAAGTAGGACAACAAACATAAAAGTTATTAAGCAAAATGCATTTCAATTTTTTTGAAAACCTACTAAGGTACATAATTCCACTGACTCTTAAAATGATTTTACGTGGCCACAATCCTCGCCCTTACTTCCGTCATGATTTAGACAAATAATTTGATCAGTCCGCATGAAGGCCTCCTAACTCATCAGTGCAACATCTCCGTGAACACAAAAATAAAACAACTACATAGATGAAACAACGGTGAGGACTCGACAGCAAAAAACCACTGAAATGCTGGAACAAAAGAAAACCAATAGTTAGACTGATGGGCCCGACCAGAGCATCAGGCACCAACCAACATTAAATAAAAATAAACTCTTTCTAATTCTCAGTAAGCTTTTACGCTGTAACCATCATAGAATCTGAGGCCTGACTCAATGGCATGCAATTAAAGAGATAAGCAAAGCTGTCAACCATGATTGGACTGACTACCATGCATGCAGTCTGTCGTATAACATTTATGTTGTACCCAACCTTTTTATATTGAAGAATGTTTACGGTCAGACGGACAGACAAATAGGGCCATGACATAATGCGACCATTTTTTCAAAAGGAGTGAATAAAAAAGACACAAACACAGTTCAATAACTATTGTCTGGGGCTCATTATTCAAAACTGTTATTTGGGGAAGTAAATCGGCAGTTTAAGGATGAAAATTTTGTTTTACGGTGACAATTTTCATACAGTTATCCCCATTCTAATGCACTTATTCAGTTGTTGTCTAAAAAGGTGTGCTATTTTGCACAAAGTGGCAAGCACTCTGAGCCAGCCAATGAAAAGCGATGATACATGATGACAATGGGTTTCCAACAGTATATCGCAGGATATATTGCTGCAAATTTTTTACATAATCCAATTAGACATTGGGTTACATACCTAAGTGCATAAGAATTACTTTTAACATACCTGGTAAAACTTTTCAAACAAGACATTATTTTTTGGTGCCAGCTTGTATTCTCTTTGTCCTTCAGGAAGGGGATTCAGCCTCTTGTACTCTTCCTGTAAAGTATAACAATCAAAGAAAATCAGACGCCCTTAAGCTTTGATGCAAGAAGCTTGGAGTGAGCAAAGAAACACTTGAGGACCTACATGTAGGTTTGGTTTGGTTCATAGCCATTCGGCCGCGGTAACTCTCAAGTACATGTGTATTGCAGTGTAATCCTAAGGGTCAAATGTACAATTTGTCTAGGTAATCCTTACTTTGGTTTCTATAAAGCGCAAAGTATATCATCAAGATGGCTTTCCTCGCAGCCATCTTGGCATGGTGGCCCTGACAGCCAGCTGTGATTTCCAATATGAATGATTTTAACTATACCCCAACCTCTTTATAACACTGTCGTCCGGGTCCAAAGCAGAAATAATGTTAGTTAAACAACTGTGACATATCCAAAAAAGTGTATAGATTATATAGAAAAATGACCATACATTTTTGGTATCCATCTTGAAACCGTGTTATATTGAAAGCCGTGTTATAACGAACCATGTTATAATAAGGTTATGGTGTATTTTTTATCTATAAGTTTCCCCTCTACATCCACACCCAGCAGGGCTTGGAGAAATAAACTGGGCTGCATGGTGCTCATGGGTAGAGCTAAAATTGACCGAACTTGAGTGCTAGCAATCCACTAAGAGGGTCTCTAAGACTGTCCGGGCAAAATGAGTTATAAAACCCAGCGGTTTCTTTGGAAGGCAGGGATGAGATATCATTACATCTCAATGTCGGGTAAAAGTCCCACAAATATTCGGGTTGCCGCCATTTTTTAAATCCATATTATGTGACCGCCACTTGACCAGTCATGTGGCAGTCACATGCAAATTTGCATATTTTTATTATATTTTTTTGTTCTGTGTCTTTTTTTCGCCATAAATAATATTTTTAAAGGAAAAGAGGAAAATAATACATTAAAAAAAACAAAAAAAAACCGAACAATTAATAAATAAAAATACGTCCTCAGCCGATTACTTCAGGGCTAATGCAAGGTGCACTTCTCAATCCTATTTTCTTCTGTATAACAGACGGAACCGGAAAAATCATGAAACTTTTTTATCTTCATTTCAAAATTTTCCAATTTGCATGCTTGCTTATTTGTTTGTTTGATAGATTGGTTGTAGTTTTTTGTTTTTCTGCGAGTTGCCGAGACTCAGATCAGCCAACGCAGGTTTCCACATGACAGGGCCATAATTCCACTTAGCAAATTTGTTGGCATTGAAAGGACCACATGGGGCTAATGGGAGTCTCGGCTGTTCAGTTTTGTTTGATGTTTCAGTTTTATTAGTTAGAAATAAACATTGTACATGAAGTAAATGTTTTGATAGTCTTATTATCATTTGACATCCTGTGTATCTGGTCGCCTTTGTCATGGGAAAACGGACCTTATGAAAAGTGACAAGAAAACGCAGATCAGTTTATGAGTAAATCTTCGATATTCGGAAAAGTGTTACTTCTTGTTACTTCTCATACAAGACCGTCAAGTAGCCTTATTTTAGTAATCTTTCACTCTTAGTCTCTCTTTACCTTTAAATAAACATGATTAAAGAGCATCATGACGACCATGATTAATTTATATCAATTCAAAAATCACCTACTGGCTTTTTCCATATGTCTCGCCTTCGCTGACATTGCCAGAGAAAACGCTGCAGCCCATGACCTCGGCTATAAGACGGGGTCATCTTTTTTGGCTCATTTTGCAGGGAAAAATCCTTGTCTTATAGCCGAATTTTTATGGTACCGGTACGTGCGCACACACACACACATACAGAAAGACATTTTTTTAGGTTTCGGTTTTACGGCCCTTCGCGATTATTCAGTCTTCAGCCTTCAGTTGCAGAACTTGGAGTGTCACATGTGACACAAGCCAGACTCGAACCCACAGTGGTGAGAGACCTAATGATTAAGAGTCTGCGCTTGTATCCACTAGACCACAGAGGCCCATACTTACGCATGTATGGAAAACTAGAAAAATATATCCCCCGGCATCATGCCGATAACGGGGGCATAAACACCAAATATGAACCAAATGTCATAAGTCTTATTTTACTCAACCAAACATAAGCATAAATATAAAGTGATCTGTTGCTATGTAGGGTGAAGAGTTTGTTTGTTTGATTTGAGGTTTAACGTCCCCGTCAACACTGTAAAGGTCATTTTGGAGACGTTGCTTCCAATTTTGTGGGACTTTTACCCGACATTGAGATGAAATGACATCTCAAGCCCTGTCGCCCAATGAAACCAATAGGGTTTATTAGCATGGACGGTCCGCCTCGCACCACGGTTCCTGGACAGGCTTAGATCCTCTAAGCGGTTTACCAGTACTAGTGTGCGGGCCGGATTCAGCTCTGCGTGGAAGCATCATGCAGCCCATATATTTCTTCAAGCCCCTATGGGCGGGGGCTGATGTAGGGTGAAGAGATATTTAAAATCGATCATATCCTTAGAAGACAAAATACCATAATGATCCCAATATTTGGGACAGACATGGGTCTCGGGTCGTTTCGCCCTGGGTCGTTTCGCCCTGATTAGGTGGGTCGTTTCGCCCTTATTTTTTTTTCAAGCCCTGTTGACTGAGGTTATGTATGTTATGGTATGTAAAGGGACTGATAGGGGTATTGGGAGTTCCGAAAAACATGGTTTTGCCCTGGTTTAATGCAGCTGGACGACCTACTGACGGCTTTTACTTCAGGTTTGAGCAACTGCGCTTCCACCTTTTTTAGAAAGATATTCGAGCTCACATACGGTTAACAAGTCTTTGCAATATAAATGAGATTAATGGCTATGAAAATGACTGTTTATATTTAAAAATGTGACATATTTTTCTTTCTGCTCGAAACATAGATTTTGGATTAGAACCGTCTAATTGTCTATGTTCTAGAATCAGAATAAAGAGAAATAAGACAAAGAAACAAAACCTTTAATTAACAATCACAATTATTCTCACCTCGGTTAATGTGTGTTAGTTTGTTTGATTTGAGGTTTAATGTCCCCGTCAACACTGTAAAGGTCATTTTGGAGACGTTGCTCCCAATTTTGTGGGACTTTTACCCGACATTGAGATGAAATGACATCTCAAGACCTGTCGCCCAATGAAACCCATAGGGTTTATTAGCATGGACGGCCCGCCTCGCACCGCGGTTCCTGGACAGGCTTAGACCCTCTAAGCGGTCTACCCATTTTTTTATTTTTATTTACCAGTACTAGTGTGCGGGCCGGATTCAGCTCTGCGTGGAAGCCTCATGCAGCCCATATATTTCTTCAAGCCCCTATGGGCGGGGGTTTCAGTTAATGTTTGATTATAAGTGTTTAAGAATTATCGCCTTTGTCAAAGCAAATTACGAAGTTCATAATCAATGTGCGCTTGTTTTCACACTTAACTAATTAATATTCGCTGCCAAAACGACCACATCTCTCTCTCTCTCTATCCAAACTCTGAAACGAGCCCGTCCATACATCACCCATCCATAGGTGTCATTTGACGTGTCACCATGAACAGTTCCGATTCAGATCCATTCGTCCGTCCGTCCGTCCATCCATCTACACAAGCATCACTTCATTCATTCATTCATTTCCGTTTGTCCATCTACCAATACTCTCCATTCATTCATTAACTTATCTATCTCTGTATATATATTCAAAATGCCGTCCGTTCATCCCTACGTCCGTCCATTACCAACGCACAACTCCATTCACCCATTTATTAATTTATTTATTCATCCATCTGTCCATTTACTCATCCATTCCGTTTGTCACTCCCTTAAAATATAATTGTGGCGAAACGACCCATGGGCGAAACGACACACCAGGGAAGGGCGAAATGACCCACCCCCAAAATCAGGGCGAAACGACCCATGAGCAAAACGACCTGGAACCCAGACATGCCTTGACAAACAGTGCAGACCCAGATCAGAATCACTTAGCTTCTTTAAGGGAGTTTGTCATTGGAACTACATGTTTTGTATGGTCTCTGGACGTTTGCCCCCCCCCCCCCCCCACACACACACAATGAAAAAATGCATTGATGGACATTTGCCCCCCCCCCCCCCCCCAGTTGAAACTGTTACCTGGACTAATGCCCCCCCCCCCCCCCCCCCCCCGGAGCTTATTTTATTTTTGGTATGGACATCTGTCCCCCCAGTGCTTATTTTGCAGGTGGACATTTGCCCCCAGTGCTATGCAAAATGATGATCAAAGGATTTTACATCGTAATTATAAATTGATGGGTATCAAAACCCAAATAAAAATCCAAGATACCCAAATCATATTGAAATATTTGCATATAATTTTTATAGGCTTTAAACTTTCTGTGCACAATAACCTGTACAGGGTTGTCAAGCATTATTTAATGTCCACCCCTGCCCATAGGGCCTTGAAGAACTAGAGAAAGCGACCAGTGGGTCACGTATACCCCCGCCCAGTGCCACCCTCTGATATATCTTTCAAACTTGTATGTAATATGAATGAAGTCAAGAAGCTATAAGAATCTATAAATGTGCTTGTAAAAGCTAAACCAAACATAAAATTTCTAAATGGACCAAGGGAGTGAGGGATCAAAGTTAATGAAGCAGCAGGGTGGGGTATGCATCAATGACATCTTTACTGGTATGCAACATTGATGCAAGTATCTATAAACTTTGTCATAAAACTTTAACCAAATGTAAAATTTCTAAGTCTGTGACCTTGAGGTCAAGGTCACCATAGGTGGGGGGCAGGGACATGCATCACGAACTCGTTTATCAAACATGAAAATCTAACTTGTGGTTACAGAGATATCAGCAATGAAAAAGGTTGAACACAAAACTATGACGTAAAAGTAGATGAACAGACAGACGGCCCACCCAGGGGCTTAGATCTTCCATATGAAAGGTAATGGTATAGAGATATACTTCACCAAACATGAAGAGAATCTAACGGGCGGTTACAGAGATATCAGCAATGAAAAAGGTTTAACACAAAACTTTGACGTAAAAGTAGATGAAAAGATGGATGGACAGACAGCCTACCCAGGGGCTTAGATATTCCATATGAAAGGTAATGGTATAGAGATATACTTTACCAAACATGAAGAGAATCTAACATGTGGTTACAGAGATATCAGCAATGAAAAAGGTTTAACACAAAACTTTGACATAAAAGTAGATGAACAGACAGATGGACAGACAGCCCACCCAGGGGCTTGACCCAGGGGCTTAGATATTCCATATTTAAAGTTTAAATTTAAGCCTTTGTCAAGTCGTATGGCAAGCTGAATAATTATTTCAAATCCATATTATAGCCAGTTAGTTGCAAGAAACTTGGTTATTAAACTGATACCCAGTCATCTATTCAAATACCCAATTGAATTTGAACATAGTGGGTATTACCCCATTCCATACAAAAGCTTATCTGTTCTTCTGTGACAATGACATTAATTAAATTCAATTAAGGTAATTTCACATGAAATGATTTTAAAATAGAAATAATTGTTAGAAATTAATTATACATGCACCTGTTTAATAAAAATTAGTTCTAGGCTTCACTAAGTCCCTTGAATTTTATCTACTTCACAAAAGTCTTGTGCTAAAGTCTGTGGATCTAGCATTTTTCATCTTTTAATCCTGGTACATGTATTTATACACAGCTGGAATCAAATTCATCGCTGATAACATTTTTTTCTAATAAGTATAAATGAATAATCAGATTTTTTTTCTCCTTGGTTTTCGGCCAGGGTGAATCTGGGGCGCAATTGTTCCTTTCTGAAATAAACACTGGGGGGCAAATGTTCATACCAAAAATAAGCAGTAGGGGGCAAATGTCCTGAAATCGTTTTGTATGCTTTAGTGTAACACTCAACCACACGGTTCAATTTTTTTGAGATTTACAACAACTCTTTGGATGTTTGAATTTTAAGGATGTTTACAATAGAAAAGGTTTGTTTGCAAGTCTGTCAAGTAATCATACTCCTAATGCTAAAAGGTGTGATAATTTAATTGTTTGTTTGAGACAGGTATTAAAAGAACAGTTAATTTAAGCATAAAGGGTTTCTTAAATTATCTACAGATACTAAACATACATGTATTTACAAGTCAAGGGAAATAGCTGACTGTTAAAAACTAATATTTTAGAATCGCGTTTGAAAAGAAATTATATACATTCTATATGAAGGCAAGGGACTATAGATCTTCTAGTTATTCAATATAAAAAGGGCTGGAAAATTCTTCGAAATTTCACACTTGTCCTACATGACTAAGTGCATGTAAATGTCGTAAGGACTTGACAAAACTTTTTACTTGTCCTTAACTTTTTTGTCATTGCAAGCAGACGAAGGGAATTTCAAGCCCTGCATGAACTTTTAAATAGCTAGGTAGTTGGGGTACATTAAGCAGTCTCAATTGGTACCACCTATATAAATACATATTTCCCAGTATATCCACGGGAATTCCCTGCATTTTCCAGGAATTCCCTTTATTTCCCGTCGTCCAGGGAAAAATGAGTATTTTTGCCAACCTTGCAAAGCGGTGCGAGTCGGACCCTCCATGCTTATAAACCCTATTGGTTTCATTGGCGACAGGACTTGAGATGTCATTTTATCTCAATGTCGGGTAAAAGTCCAACAAAATTGGAAGCAACATCTCCAAAATGACCTATACCAGAGGAACAGATAAGCTTTTATTTGGAATTGGGTAATACCCAATATACTAAACTTTAATTGGGTATTTGTAGAAATGATTGGGTAGCTCAGGTTTTGTTACCCACTGAATATGAACACTTACCTACTGAATTTGAAATCACTGGGTATAGTACTTTTGCACTTATCATTAAAGCTTACTTTCAGCTTGATAGAGGCTTAAATGCATCTATGTTTTGTACTTAAATAGTTCTGTTTATCCCTTGTGTTTGTGAAAAGCAAGAACCGCTAAGGCCAGCATTATAACTGACAACACTAAGCAGGTTATAAAATAGAACAGAAAGTTTTGAATTTTTAAGAATTATATGCAAGTATGGCGGTATCTATTGGGTATCTTTGATTTTCATTTGGGTTTTGTTACCCTTTAAGTTATTTTATAATTGAGCATTCTTTTAATTTTATTGGGTATTTACGCAAATACCCTGCTTATCTGTTCCTCTGCTATACAGTGTTGACGGGGACGTTAAACCTTAAATCAAACAAACAAATCAATGTCTTCTTCTGAAAAAATTCTACTCTTTCCTTTTTTTCTTTTCTTCAGTATTTTCCTCCTATTCTTCCAGGAGCACCGCCCGTCAGGACGTAAAGCTTCGTAATAATTAAACTGTAACTAAAACTATATAACCGTATTCGCCCTAATTACCACACCGTGCGCTTAGTTTTTTCAAAATCATGTTGAAAAATCTACCTAATTAGCAGCGCACACTTGATACGAAAACAACAGCTTCGAAGATGATGCATACTGATATTTAATGGGACGGAAAAAGATACTTAAGCATTGCTTTCACTGTTGGAAGAAATAATGGTAAGTTTTTATAGATTTACTATGAGAGCTTCAAGGGGAGATTACTGAAAGTGTGCTCGGATGCGCGTCTAACTGGTGATCAGGAGGACGCGGGTTCGACTCCCGCCGGGGTCGGCAACATTCTTTTGTGGAGATTGATCATGAAATCTTTTCTACGGTCATTCTCTCCCTTCTGCTGATTCAAGAAGGGCAGTTGTCAGTTTCTGGCGAAAGAATGTGCACTGTACTGGTTAACCGCTTACGTATAAGCCTGCCCAGGAAAGTGTTGATAGGTAAACTGACTGGCTCAAAAACGACCTAAATAGTGTTGACTGGGCCATAAAACTCCAATACAAACAAACAAATACTGAAAGTGTGCGCTTATGCATTTCCTTTTCAAAAATAGCTTTTGCGTGCGCTTATAGGAGCATGTGCGGTAATTAGGGCGAATACGGTACATGTAGTCTGGAGTTGGATGTCGGCAGCCATCATTCCCGCTGTTTACACAAACGTAACCGTCTTAAATAAATTTTGTAAAAGAATGTTATGGCAATTCTTTCGATATATTGGAGTGAAACTGGCAGTCCTGGTATCAGATGGGTAACACAATCAGAACAAATTAACACCCTCAGGATAGCATCCCAGTTTTCGAGATGTTTACTCCATACGTCACTGCTACTCTGTTCCACTACTGCCTTTTTCAAACTATGGATTGCCGCAACCAGAATGTCGGGAATAGCAGGGCATCGTGTCACCATATGATATATGTCTTCATCTTCAAGCCAAGAGAATGGACATGTTGGATCGACTATTCCACCACTGAACGAATATCTGTTTGTTTGCAGAATATTCACTCCCGTTAGTACCCTGGCTTTGATAATACCTTTCTTCACTTCAGATTTAGACTCAATCATCATCATCATCAACGGATTTTTGATTAACATGCAGGTACAGGGGCAACGTCCACATAAGTGGGCCCCCCTTCCAGGTAGCTGGCTTGCTGCACGCATGGCAGATCTTACACCAGATCTGCAGGCTTGTCTATCATGAGGATCGATAGCAGAGAGCTTCCATTCTCTGCAATCTCTTTTTGTAAGCTGCTTCCAGGTCATCTTGGGCCTTCCTGGCCACGGCTTTCCACTTACCTGTATGTCACAGGCAGTCTTGATTGCACCGTTGGAGCGTTCCACATGTCCATACCAGCGAAGTCTTCTCTCTTTCAGGATGAGGTCCAGGTCCTCAATGCCAAGACGCTCCAGTAACTCACTGGACCTGATGGTGACAGTGTCCTGTGGCTTGACATTGCAGATCTGTCTGATCATTGCCCTGTCATTTCGCTGTAGACGTTGGAGGTTTGGCTTTGTCAATGGCCATGTCTCACTGGCATGGAGCATTGCGCTCCGCACACAAGAGCTATACACACGGTCACGTGTCTTGAACGAGAGGTGGCGGGAAGAGAGAACTGGTAGCAACTCCTTGAATTTCTTCCAGGCTGTTTTCACACGTGATGTAGTTGAAAGGTCGCAACCACCCCCTGCAGAGAGCATATCAGCTAGGTAGCAGAAGGAAGCTACAACCTCCAGCTTGTCTGATCCGACTTGAACTTCCCTCTGTGGTCTGCCATCTAAGGGGCGTGCAGTTCCTTGGCACCGTGTACACCTGTACTCAGGGTCCTCTATCAAGCGTTTGAGCCCACTGCATTTCTTGTGCACCCAGAACTTGCAGCCATTACAAAAGATACTGTTGCTGCCAACTCCAGTGCGACATACAGCGCATGGGAACTGGCCTGTACTCTGCAAGAGGTCCAGACCTGTACCACAGATCATGATCTTTGTCTTTCCTGCATTCACTCTCAGCCCTTTCGCCTCCATTGCCTCTTTCCAAGTTAAGAGCCTCCTGACACATTCCTCAAGGGATTCAGCTATGATGACAAGGTCATCAGCATACAGGTCCTCCCAGGGGACTCCAGAGCGGAACTCGCATGACAAGGCTTCAAGCACAATGATGAAAAGCAGTGGGCTGAGAACAGAGCCTTGATGAACACCCACCTTCACCTCGAATTCTTCACTGTAACCATCACCAACGCGGACACGGCTCCGAGCATTTGCGTACATCCCTTGGACCAGTTTCACAATCCACTCGTCCACTCCAAGTTTTCTTAGTGCCCACCAGATGACTTTCCGAGGCACTCGATCAAATGCCTTCTCCAGGTCTACAAAAGCCATGTTGAGTCTCTTGTTGGCCGCCAGATACTTCTCTTGCAGCTGTCGGACAACAAAAATTGCATCTGTTGTGCCTCTTCCTGGGACGAAGCCAAACTGGGAATCGTCGATGGACACCAACTGCCTAATGAGGCCATCCACAATCCTCTCCAGGACTTTCATGACCTGTTCTGTCAGCTTGAGACCACGGTAGTTGCCCCGTTCCAATGCATCGCCCTTGCCCTTGTAGAGACAGACAATGAAACTCTGTTCCCAGTCAGAGGGTACCTTCCCATCACGGATGATTGCAGCTGCAAGGTCACTGATCATCGAGGCACCCGCATCACCTGCAGCTCTTATCATCTCCACCACTATGCCAGAGGGACCAGGTGCTTTGCCAGTCTTCATCTGAGAGATAGCCTTCTTAACCATATCAATAGTGATTGGGATGGGTGGCCCTTCCACTGGTGGTTCATACTATTCCATACCAGGTGGGTAAATCCTATACAGACAGCCCACCCAGGGGCTTGACCCAGGGGCTTAGATATTCCATATTTAAAGTTTAAATTTAAGCCTTTGTCAAGTCGTATGGCAAGCTGAATAATTATTTCAAATCCATATTATAGCCAGTTAGTTGCAAGAAACTTGGTTATTAAACTGATACCCAGTCATCTATTCAAATACCCAATTGAATTTGAACATAGTGGGTATTACCACATTCCATACAAAAGCTTATCTGTTCTTCTGTGACAATGACATTAATTAAATTCAATTAAGGTAATTTCACATGAAATGATTTTAAAATAGAAATAATTGTTAGAAATTAATTATACATGCACCTGTTTAATAAAAATTAGTTCTAGGCTTCACTAAGTCCCTGGAATTTTATCTACTTCACAAAAGTCTTGTGCTAAAGTCTGTGGATCTAGCATTTTTCATCTTTTAATCCTGGTACATGTATTTATACACAGCTGGAATCAAATTCATCGCTGATAACATTTTTTTCTAATAAGTATAAATGAATAATCAGATTTTTTTTCTCCTTGGTTTTCGGCCAGGGTGAATCTGGGGCGCAATTGTTCCTTTCTGAAATAAACACTGGGGGGCAAATGTTCATACCAAAAATAAGCAGTAGGGGGCAAATGTCCTGAAATCGTTTTGTATGCTTTAGTGTAACACTCAACCACACGGTTCAATTTTTTTGAGATTTACAACAACTCTTTGGATGTTTGAATTTTAAGGATGTTTACAATAGAAAAGGTTTGTTTGCAAGTCTGTCAAGTAATCATACTCCTAATGCTAAAAGGTGTGATAATTTAATTGTTTGTTTGAGACAGGTATTAAAAGAACAGTTAATTTAAGCATAAAGGGTTTCTTAAATTATCTACAGATACTAAACATACATGTATTTACAAGTCAAGGGAAATAGCTGACTGTTAAAAACTAATATTTTAGAATCGCGTTTGAAAAGAAATTATATACATTCTATATGAAGGCAAGGGACTATAGATCTTCTAGTTATTCAATATAAAAAGGGCTGGAAAATTCTTCGAAATTTCACACTTGTCCTACATGACTAAGTGCATGTAAATGATGAAAAGCAGTCGGCTGAGAACAGAGCCTTGATGAACACCCACCTTCACCTCGAATTCTTCACTGTAACCATCACCAACGCGGACACGGCTCCGAGCATTTGCGTACATCCCTTGGACCAGTTTCACAATCCACTCGTCCACTCCAAGTTTTCTTAGTGCCCACCAGATGACTTTCCGAGGCACTCGATCAAATGCCTTCTCCAGGTCTACAAAAGCCATGTTGAGTCTCTTGTTGGCCGCCAGATACTTCTCTTGCAGCTGTCGGACAACAAAAATTGCATCTGTTGTGCCTCTTCCTGGGACGAAGCCAAACTGGGAATCGTCGATGGACACCAACTGCCTAATGAGGCCATCCACAATCCTCTCCAGGACTTTCATGACCTGTTCTGTCAGCTTGAGACCACGGTAGTTGCCCCGTTCCAATGCATCGCCCTTGCCCTTGTAGAGACAGACAATGAAACTCTGTTCCCAGTCAGAGGGTACCTTCCCATCACGGATGATTGCAGCTGCAAGGTCACTGATCATCGAGGCACCCGCATCACCTGCAGCTCTTATCATCTCCACCACTATGCCAGAGGGACCAGGTGCTTTGCCAGTCTTCATCTGAGAGATAGCCTTCTTAACCATATCAATAGTGATTGGGATGGGTGGCCCTTCCACTGGTGGTTCATACTATTCCATACCAGGTGGGTAAATCCTATACGCAAAGTTTTTGTATTTAGAAACTTCAAAGTTTTCTTAGTCTTAATGTCATTTACATAATGTCATGTCCAGTAATTCCCTATAACTTTTTATGCCCCTGCCTATTCGAAGAATAGCGGAAGGGCATTAAGTTTTACCCCTGTCCGTCAGTTGGTTCGTCCGTCCAAACATCGTGTCCAGGCCATAACTCCTAAACCGTACGGAATATATTCATGAAACTTCACAGGTGCATTCATCACACTGAGACGATGTGTCATGAACAAGGAAGACAACTCTTGCATTTTTGGTTTTTGAATTATCTGCCCTTGACTTAGTACCATATAGTAAACCGTGTCCGGGCCATAACTCCTAAACCGTAAGGAATATATTCATGAAACTTCACAGGTGCATTCATCACACTGAGACGATGTGTCATGAACAAGACAAGGAAGACAACTCTTGCATTTTCGGTTTTTGAATTATCTGCCCTTGACTTAGTACCATATAGTAAACTGTGTCCGGGCCATAACTCCTAAACTGTAAGGAATATATTCATGAAACTTCACAGGTGCATTCATCACACTGAAACGATGTGTCATGAACAAGGAAGACAACTCTTGCATTTTTGATTTTGGATTATCTGCCCTTGATGCATAAATTTTATGACTGATTTGAAGTACATTTGTAATATTTTTTATGAATGGCATTTGGCGGGCGCATCCATGTCCTATGGACACTTTTTCTAGTTTATAGGAGCTTTTAGGAATTCCGTTTATGACGTCATTCTTGCGTATGCGCAAAGCACTGGCCGTCAATTGAAACGGCCATCGCTATTCAAATGTATTGGCGGAACTTAAAATGTTAACAATATTCAGCCATTTTGAAAGAAAATATACCCGTTTGCATTGAAATAATGCCTCGAGAAGGAAAGAATGATATTTTGCTTTTATTACTGAAATTTATTTATCCTGGATCCGTTTTTAATTGACGAAAATCTCTTCGTGAATGACCCAAGTCAATGGCTTGAGATACCGTTATTCATGAAAGCTTACTTACAAAATAATTTTTTACGTAACTTTTCGTTTTATTCTCTATCCATGCATAGCTATCACATTTGGACAGAACTTAGATCTATCTTATTCTCTATCCATGCATAGCTATCACATTTGGACAGAACTTAGATCTATCTATCTATCTATCTATCTATCTATCTATCTATCTATCTATCTATCTATCTATCTATGAGTAAATTGGTTGTGACTGAGACAGACGACAGGCAAACAACCACAGACATACGAACGGACGGACAGCTAGACAGAAAAAATAAACAAACTGACAGTCGAAAAAAAAAACAAATGAGTGGACTGATAGACGGGCGTCGAGTTAACGTTGACTCGACCTCATGTCGTCGACACCCACTCCAACTCACTTCAATGTCACGCGACAGTTGAGAGAGAGAGAGGGGTGACTGACAAACTGACAGTAGACAGACAGATGACAGACTGAATGACTGACTAACAGACGAACGGACAGACAGTTAGACAGACAAATAAACATACTGACAGTCGAAGAAAAAAAAATAATGAGTGGACTGACAGTCGGGCGTCGAGTTAACGTTGTCTCGACGTCATGCCGTCGCCACCCACTCCAACTCACTTCAATGTCACGTGATCGTTGAGATGAGAGAGGTTTGACTGATCCCTGTATCCAAGAAGATATTGTAGAGCTAACCTAATAAGCCGTTAACCATTTTTGTACCAAATGGAATCTTCCTGCTTGTATATTGCAGGTGTCCATTTCAAAATTTTGGGGTGCCAGGTTGTGTTTTCTTCAAATTTTATCTGGAAAATGGCTGAACGTTTTGCCAACAGTCGAGGCCCTGATCAGATGCCGCGCTCTGCGGCATCTGATCTGGGCCTGCACTGTTTGCTACTTAACCCTTTTGGGGTTTCCGGTACCAAGTGGGTTAATGTAAGGGCTGGGCAGGTTGAACAAATCTACCAGATTTTACTGTAAAATCTTGCACTTGCGAAGGAGTGTTCCATTCTCCTGCACTGAATGGGTGTTTTCAGTCCCACTGAATCTTGATGTGTGTGTGTGTGTGTGTGAATTCGGGTTTGACGTCGCTTTCAACAATTTTTCAGCCATATCACGACGGTGTCTGGTTGCGCCGGACAGGGAGCTCAATGCTCACTTTTATAGTGCTGCCTCACTGAAGTATCATGTCCCACACACATTACATGATACCACACCCAGTCACATTATCCTGACACTGGGTCGACCAGTCCTAGCTCTACCCCGTAAATCTGAGTGCCATGCGAGGAGCAGCTAGTACCATTTTTAACGACTTTGGTATGTCGCGGCCCGGGATCGAACACGTGACCTCCCGTTCCCCGGTGCGGACACTCTACCAACTGAGCTATCGGGGCCGGTCTGAATCTTGATGGGTCCTAGCACTGGGCAAATGGTATTTTATTAAGCAACGCCGTATTATCGCCAACACAACGTTCTGACGACGTTGCAAAGTCAAATTCAATGCATCGCTTTGATGTTCAGTTGGTTTGATGTAGACACGACGTTGTTGACTCGTTACATGTCGGTTGTCATGGAGTTATTTAACGACAAACTGTAATTTATATTCACCTACGCTTGATACAGATTGCTGGTACGCTGAGAGAGAGAGAGAGAGAATCCTGCTGGGTCATACGTACAATATATCTTTAAGAGCAGTTAACTAGAAAAAAATCGGCGAAATTTCACACCTGGCAGCATATCAGTGTTTCTCCCATTATCTTACATTAGAATTCGCCAAAATTTTAAAGAAATCTACTGTTTTACGCTGTAATTAACACTTTATCCGTCCCAACTGCCTTGAAACAATACAACAGTTGACGGCCAGGGCTTTCCCCGTTCTATTTTTAGAACCGTAAGTACGTCACGAAAAAAGCTCCTATATCTGTGTTTCCATTGAAGCTTACCGATACTTGAAGTAAGTAGTTAATTGACTGATGGCAAGTCATATTTCTCCAAATAATACAAATAAAATCTGGCCGAAATGACTGAGTCCGAAATGACCCAGAACTGAAACGACCGCCGAAATTACCCAAGTCCAAATTTAGGCAGAAATGACCCAGGACCGGAATGTCCAGGATTCGTTTCAGTGAGTCATGTGTATCTCTAATTTCCCAGTAGCAAACAGTCGTCTGCGAAGTTGCGAACCATCTTATTTCTGAGTCAATTTCAGTGGAAATATCCAGGTCCGGAACAACCTAAAATTGATCTACTGTAGGTCAATTCATCTAAAATAGACCAATCGATCTTCTAAAAGGAAGGATAAAACGATATATGCAAACATTGCAAAGCATCGACCATGTTTTGCAAAATGGCGAGTTCATCATTTTATTACTTCACAAAAAACGTGACGAAATTCGCTAATTACCCAAAATTCCATCGGGGAATTTTGCTGTAAAATAGACGTTTTTAACACAGAAAACACTTCACTTTCGGGAATATTGTCCTTCCACTTACAAAACCATAAAATGTGTGGTTTTATCTTCGCCAAAGTGTTGACACACATCGATTTTGTTGATTTCCGGATCTGGAAGCGAGGTCAATCCGCTTACAGCATCAAAAAGCAGCATCTTTTCAGTTTTCTTCATCAAATATGGAGGACAAAGTATGTCATAATCATCACGCATTTTCCATCATAGTGAACTTAATTGAAACTTATAAAAATGGTAGTTATGATGTCTTATGTATGAATTCTAGTTGTTTTAATATTGTTTGGTCAGGTATAGGAGTCAAGGCCGGGCTGAGCCTCCGAGCCAAAATGCCAACCCGGAGATTCTTTAGTTTCTCTTTTTCTACTTTTACTGCTACTCGCTCACATCTGAGCATTACAAGTAGGATTTCCTGGGTGATAACCAGTACTTTTTTAAAGCAATGTGGATGAAGTGGCTTGCTCAAGGGCACAACACTTTAGTCAGCGTGAGGCTCGAACACGCAACCTCTTGATCACAAATCCGATGCGCTACCACTGCACCAAAGTTCCGCCTCATGTTAAAATTAAGCCATTAATTGTAGTCAAATTAAGGTTAAATCATGAAATAATATCATTCTATATAACTGATAGTAGTACAATCGCAGTACTTTGTCCGATTTTGTTTTATTACAGTGTTTCCAAAAGCCAAGGACTGGCATAATTAGTACTTATCTATTTTTTCAAAGTAACTCGTCAGTTTAAGCAGCTTTTAGGTCCTACGGTTATTTCAATTTGATAACTTTTATCATATATTCATAGAAAAAATAAAATATGTTTATACCGGGTCGAGACTTAATGATCAAATTAAATTAGTGTTTTTTATTTGTTTCTATATTGCATTGATTTGAAACCTGCATATGGTAGGTAGGAAAGTAAAAGAAGGCAATCGATACAATTATCAGAGACACCAAAGGGAAAGAAACACAAACAAGAAATAACTATACCCTAATAGGAACATCAACAGACGAAACCCAAAAGGACAGTTACTTTCCCACTAAATGGTCAATTGGTTATCAAAAAAAAATATATAATCGATACACTTACTCAAAGACAAACCATAACAAAAAATATACCGTGACAGAAGAACCTCATTGGAGCGGTCAGTGAAACGAATTCCAATGTGTGTGTGTGTGGGGGGGGGGGGGGGGTTAATTCGATTTAACACGGCCATAATCCTCGGCCTTTCTTCCGTCGCAATACAGACAAACAATTTGTTTAGTGAACATGAATGGCCCCTTATTCAGAAGTGCAACATCTCCGAGTAAGACAAAGGACTTTTTAATACCCCAAGTTGCTAATCACCCCAATCTGCATTTTTAAGGACTTTGGGCGAGACTCGTTTCACTCCAACCTTGCATCACATTATACTATCGTACTCTACACTGCCTAACAAGGATAACATAAGGCAGTTTGTGGTTTTGGTTATAGGCATACACAATTGTGCGGTTCGGGGTGATTAAATTGCCGGTTTGGAGTGCTGTACCTTAGCCCAATCTTTCTAGCTTATTTGAGCCAATAACCATTCTTCTGACCCTACCTTAGCCTACAGTGTCCTGTCTCACCTTACCCTACCCCAGCATAACATACCCTACCCGCAAAACATTGGTACGAAAAAAAATCCTGTCCAGTAGCCCCCAACTCCATCTGCCATGATACTCCACTCCTGGTTCTACATAATGTTTTGATAACAGCCAAGTCGTGTTTATAAATAACCCAAACACTAATTAAACTATTCTAAAACGGACAAACTTAAGATGGAAGGCCATGTTACCAGGATGGCTGAGGAACATTTGCCAAACAACATCTTTGGAGAATTAGAAATGGGCAAACACTCCCATGATGGTTATAAGAAGCGTCACGTAGACACCCTCAAAATCACCCACAAGGCACAAGGACTTCAACATACCAACAGAGCCGTGGGAAGAAACTGCACAGACACAGGGCCGAGCAAATGGGCAAGGCCTCACCACAATGGGTGCTAGAGAATGAGGCAAAGAAAATCAGCTAAGCTGACAAAAACGCCCATTGCACAAAGCCAGAGCTAAGAGATCATCAACAAGCTGCCTTTACCCAGCAAGCACAAAACAGCAGGCCAACCTTTGACTGACACGACGTATCTTTGTTGGGTCAACGGCGATTCGGCGTTGACATGTAGCGTTGCCATTCCGACTTTGGCCCGACATATTGCTCGCAACAGACTATTCAAAGCTAAAATTGGTCTCCTCAGCCATCTTGGAACACACAAACAGTAGCATTTCTTGCATGTGATTAAAATTGGTCACTGTCAGTTATTACAGACGAACTATTAATTACATTCCCAATAATAATGCCTTAGTAACTGTTCATTTTCACCTATGACAAATATTGTCCACCGTACTTTCAGAGGCTGACTATTAAAAATAAGATTAGCAGCAGCATAAGCGACCCAATTATCGTTCTTTGAATTGAAAATGGCAGCGTCCATGACAGGTTGATGAAATCAGTGGCAAAATTGGGTATTTACTGTTAATTTATCTAGAAAATCTGATTTTTCCAATTATCACCCAGTTTTAAATTTAAAAAAGACGTGTTTTGCAAAAAATCCCTGTCGAAAATACAGTGTGACTGAAGAAATGGGATTACATGCACAAACCTAACAATTCTGCCAGAGACTCTACTTGCAATATTTACATATGAGCATACTCAGTGCATTTATATCTTTTTTTTTTCTCCTATTACTGCTACACGCTCACATCTGAGCATTACGAGCAGGATTTCCTGGGTGGTAACCAGTACTCGGTTCGTAGAAATACCGAAACACAAAAACACCGGAACACACTGGTAATTACCGGAACACACACACAAAAAAAGCTTTTCACTTGACTTAATAAATGTGTTTATGGGAATATACTATAATATACATTTGATATGCCTTTTATTGACCAAATGTAAAAAAAAAATACTTTATAAACCCCAGCCCAGTTACGCATCAAATAAGTTATGGCAATGTGATCCGGTACATTTTTGTCACGATGCGTTAGGCATAAGAAAGTTATAAGAAATACATTAAACGTCAACAATGGTATTTAAACCTAGAATAACTGTTACGGTGGATATTAGTTATAGTATTTCATTTTTTATTGGAGGATATAACGTCCCATAAACACTGAATCCGAACACTTTCTGTGTCATTTTGGAGACGTTTCTTTCAATTCTTGGTGATTTATACCTACATTCACATAAGATGATTTCTCAAGCCCTACCTGCCAATGAAACTGAAGTTTTATATGCAAGGACGGCCCGACTCGCACCTCTGCCTACGTCCCTAAGCCCCGATGGGCGGGGGCTCAAATTGTAGTTTTTGTTTGCATTAAACCCCGAAAGGGAATATCAAGGGCGGAATATCAATTATCAGAATGAACAATGTCATCACGAGAACCTGCCTATATAATTTTGATCCCCTGTAACCCACTTTTATATAGTACATGTAAAACTGGGTGTTTTAAGGGTAAACATTTTTTTTCTTACTTCTACTCAAAAATAAAGATTGTGGGTATGGATAGGATACGTCGAGGCGTTTCTCAGACTGTCCCCGTAACTACTGTTTTGCACAGAAATAAACAAAAAAGAAAATTTTTATCTGCGATTTTTTATTTATTTATTTTTATTTGGGGGGGGGGATTTGAAAAGGTGTGTTACGTATTGTTAAATAAACAATATCAATTATCAGAATGAACAATGTCATCACGAGAACCTGCCTATATAATTTTGATCCCCTGTAACCCACTTTTATATAGTACATGTAAAACTGGGTGTTTTAAGGGTAAACATTTTTTTTCTTACTTCTACTCGAAAATAAAGATTGTGGGTATGGATAGGATACGTCGAGGCGTTTCTCAGACTGTCCCCGTAACTACTGTTTTGCACAGAAATAAACAAAAAAGAAAATTTTTATCTGCGATTTTTTATTTATTTATTTTTATTTGGGGGGGGGGGGATTTGAAAAGGTGTGTTACGTATTGTTAAATAAACAGACAGACTTCGTAAGCCCAGGAGAAGTCAGCTCTTGGGAGAATCTCTGATATGTATACTCTTGGTAAACGAATGTTGAACACCCTGGAACCCGAAGATCGCAGAATTTATACAGCCTCTTGATATATGAATCGCCAAACAAACCAAATGGCATCTTGTTCTGTGGAAGAAAACTTTTGTGTTTGTTATTATTTTTAGCGACAATCGTCTTTAATAAAAAGGCCTTTCTGACATTGAGTGAGTCGATGTACTCAAGAAATGACATCAGTGATCTATCAACATAGTTACGATTAACAAACCATATAATCCCCTTAAGCTCCGCCAGTTACCTGTTTGCTACCTGGGGATTAGTGTATAATGCAATAGTAACTGCACGCGCTAATAAACATGCTTCCGTCAATCGTGAAGCAAGATAATGATCAGACTACATAATGTCCGCTCTTTTCATTATATGTCCGTGCCTGTCCAAATCCTATTTTTTTCCTTCGCTTGAGATTTTAGTTGGTCCTAATTTCTTCATTCGCTTGAGATGTTTGCTGGCAACAACATACGTCTGTAGACATGTTTTCCAATGGCATGGCACGTATCAGATTGCTATTTGATTTTTGAATATACAGTGTGTTTTTATATACTTATGTTGTTTTAGAGAGAGAGAGAGAGAGAGAGAGAGAGAGAGAGACATAATTACAATGAATTGATGAATTTTGAAATAAAACTGTGCAATATTAAAACATGGTTTGTTATGTATTTCATTACCATTTGTCATATTTCATCCTCTGCTAAGAATGAAACCAAGAAACCAATGCAGTATGGACCGGTATGATATAAGCTGTTGACTGGGCCAGAAATTATGATAAAAAACAATAAAATGACACAGACAGAGTTGCCACTTAGCAAACTTGGTAAAAGTCTGATATAAAAAAAGATGAAATTTTTCCGAGCTAACGTTTTTGACAGTTCATGTTTTTCTTCCCAATGGCGACACTATGCTGGAAATGTCATTTTTTCTTTTTTTTGTGGCTAGAAGAATTGTCAAACTCTATTCTTTTGGTCATCAAATGAGTTATATCAGAGAGAGCAAATCGAAATATAAACTGCTCAGTATAATTACTTGTATATATTCAGACCCACAGGACCGGAACACATTTGATAAAACACTGAACTAAGATAAATTTATTTATGCTTTTTATATCAGAACTGTTTTATATATATAGATTATGCTCCAACGGCGATATACCTCACTTTCGTTCGTTATATCGCCGATTGGAGCATAATCTATATATATATTATACCACAATTTTCCGACGGCGATACAAACTATATCGCCGACTTGAGCATAAAAAAATTAAATTATCGCCCTCTCAATAACACCTGAATCATCCTCAACACTCTATCATACTCAATCTTGCAATTTCCTGCTTAAAAGGTTTTATAGAGTTAAAATATCTCTGTTTTTCTCTAAAATTCTTTCCACCACACTTATCACAGATTTGATATTTTGCTGTAGTACCTTTACCACATTGCAAACATTTCACTACTTTACTTTTGTTATGTTTTATAATAAAATTATGAGCCTTGCAGTATATAGAATGCTTTACTGATTTGTTTTTAATGGTTTATTTGAACCTAACGGCAACATAGCACATATATTTTGCATCTTTGCTTTTTCTATATCCATTTTTATTATTATATTTAAAAAAAAATTTTTATAGTTTAAAAGAAAACAAAAAATGAGTTCTGTAGAGAGACTGATACAATTGCATAGTGAAGGAAGAATTAGTGATGAGGCTTTAGACAAGGGTCTTAAATCCTTAGATATTGAGAAACAGAAGAGTGATGCACCACAACAAACTTCTGCATTAGATAATCTGCGTAAAAGACGTAGAAATAAAAAGAAAAGAAAACAAGCCGTCAATGCAGAAGTAATAAATGATGATATAAAATTAGTTGATAATCCATTATGCAATTACTTCAAAGCGTATGAAATAGATGCTCATAAATATAAAGACCCAAATATTTTGTTTAATGATAAAAAATCTGTCATTATAGATAAAATTAATGAAAACATTAAAGAATACAATGGTATTAAATTTTCAATTGGGTTATCTATAAAGTTTTTTAAAGATGAACTTAATGGTGAAAGAAAAGAAGTTATCGGTGCATCACACGGAGAACAATGTGCAGTTCTTAATGAAAATAATTTAGATGAAAACTATAACAAACAAACAACTTATATACAAACATGGATTGAAAAATTCACAAATACCGCAACAGGTTTAGAAATTGACCATTGTATCAAACTCTATGTTAACATAGCAAAATATGAACCACTCAAAGGTTCTTCATATATTCCTCTTCCAAAAGTAATAGCAAACAAACAAGCAATAATTAATATGAAAAACAATGATAATAGATGTTTAGAATGGGCATTAAAATCTGCCTTATATCCAGCAAAGAATAACTTGAATAATGTATATAGTTATAAAAAATGTCCTAATCTGAATATGGAAGGAATTGACTTTCCCACACCAATCTCACAAATACCAAAAGTTGAGAAACAAAACAATATAGCAATCAATGTTTATGGATATACAATCACAAAAAAGACAGAGAAACTTACTGTATTTCCATATCATATTTCAAATCAATCAAATGATAAAGAAAGAATTAACCTGCTTTTGATAACAGAAGTTGAAGAGGAAATTGATGATAATGAAGAAGGAGAAATAGATGAAAATTATAATCCAGATGAAAAACCACAAAAGGAAACAAAATATCACTACTGTTGGATTAAAAGCCTAAATAGATTACTTCGTAATCAGAATAACAAACACGGAACTACTTACTTTTGTGAAAGATGTCTTCACGGTTTTTCAAGAGAAGACCTACTAATCAAACACAAAGAAGACTGTGAAGGCATAAATAAATCTCCAATGCGAATAGAAATGCCATCAAAAGGTCTTATCAAGTTTAAAAACCATCAAAATCAAATGCCCGTTCCATTTGTTATCTATGCTGACTTTGAAGCACAAATCAAACCCAAATCACAACAAAAAGGAGACAAATCAGAAATAACAAGCGAACACGAAGCGTGTGGATTTGGATATCAAGTTGTTAGATATGATGGTAAAGCAGACAAACCAGTAATATACAGATGTGAAGATGATGCAGAGGTTTTTCTAAATCATTTAGAATGTGAAGTAGAAAACATTAACAACGTTTTCAAACATCCTAAAAAAATAATAATGACAGAAAAGAACATACAAGATTATGAAGAGGCTACTCATTGTTGGATATGTGAAAAAGAAATTGATAATGAAAAGAATCCAAAAGTAAAAGACCACTGTCATTTCACAGGAGAATATAGAGGACCAGCACACAAATCTTGTAATCTAAAACTTGCAATCAAACCAAATAAAACCAAAATTCCAGTTGTCTTCCACAACTTAAAAGGTTATGATAGCCATCTAATAATGCAGAAAATACACAAAGCAAGTGGAAACATTACTTGTATTGCAAATAATGCAGAGAAATTCATCTCATTCAGCATTGGACAACTGAAATTCTTAGACAGTTTTCAATTTATGGCTTCCTCTCTTGAAAAGTTGGTAGATGGAGCAATTGGTGTAAGTACAGAATGTGGAAAATGTAAAGATACAGAAGAAATAAACATCAATGAAAATTGGTTATTAACAGCAAAATGTAAAAAATGCCACAATACAAGATATAAACAACTCAACAAATCAGACTTACCATTAACTGTAAAACATACAACTAACTCATATCTTCTTGCTCGTAAAGGTATCTATCCATACGAATATATTGACAGTCAAGAAAGATTCAATGAAACTGAACTACCACCAATAGACAAATTCTACAGTTCTCTAACAGATGAAAGTATCAAACAAAAAGACTATGAACACGCTCAAAAAGTATGGAAACAATTTAACTGTAAAACACTTGGTGATTATCATGATTTATATCTCAAAACAGATGTTCTCTTACTTGCAGATGTTTTTCAAAAGTTTAGAGAAACCTGTATGAATAACTATAAACTTGACCCTCTACATTACTACACTGCACCTGGTCTATCTTGGGATGCTCTTCTAAAATACACAAAAATAGAATTACAACTTCTATCAGATTTGGATATGCATCTTTTCATTGAAAAAGGAATGAGAGGTGGAATAAGTATGGTTTCTAAAAGACACGCAAAAGCAAACAATAAATATGTCGCAGATTATAATCCAGATGAAGAAGACAATTAAATAATGTATTTAGATGCAAATAATTTATATGGTCATTCAATGAGCCAACCACTTCCATATGGTGGTTTCAAATGGATAACTAATAAAGATTTAATAGATGGAGAACTTCAACCACTAAAAAAAGGTAGAGGAAGAATATATGAAGTAGATTTAGAATATCCCAAACATTTACATAAACTACATAACGACTATCCACTTGCACCTGAAAAATTAGCAATTAAAAAAGAATGGTTATCCGACTATCAAAATGAACTAATTGAAAATAGTATGTTAAAAACAGAAAAACTTGTCCCCAATCTAATGGATAAGAAGAAATATGTAGTACATTACAAGAACTTGAGACTATACAAACAACTTGGTATGAAAATAACAAAAATACACAGAATATTAGAATTTGATGAGAAACCTTGGATGGAACCTTACATACGTCTGAATACAGAATTACGTAAAAAAGCAAAGACTACATTTGAAAAAGATTTCTTTAAACTTATGAACAACTCAGTATTTGGCAAAACAATGGAAAACATACGTAAAAGAGTTGATATTAAATTAGTCAAAACAGATGGCAGTGAAAATGAAAAAATCCGCAAGATAATAGCCAAACCAAACTTCAATCGTAGAGTAAAGTTCTCTGATGAGTTATCTGCCATTCAAGTGAATAAAACAAGATTAACTCTAAATAAACCAATATATGTTGGCTTCTGTGTTTTAGATTTATCAAAACATCTTATGTATGATTGGTATTATAATACATTGAAAAAGAAGTATGGTGATAACTGCACCTTGTTATACACCGATACTGATAGTTTATTAGTAGCCATTAAAACTGAAGATGCTTACAAAGATATGTCTGAAATGAAAGATGAATACGATTTCTCTGATTATCCAAAAGAACATCCACTATACGATGAAACAAACAAGAAGGTCATAGGTAAGATGAAGGATGAATGTGCTGGTGTTTCAATATCAGAATATATTGGTCTTCGTCCTAAATTATATTCAGTATTAAGAGCAGATGAACAAGTCATCAAAAAAGCGAAAGGAACAAAAAAATATGTAATAAAAAAACAAATCAATTTTGAAAACTACAGAGATGCATTATTCAACAAAAAGAAATACACACACTCAATGAACATGCTACGCTCAATGCATCACAACATATATGGATTAAAAGTAAATAAGACTACACTTTCTCCTTTAGACACAAAAAGATACATAGCACCAGATGGAATCACGACATACGCGTATGGGTATCAGCCGGAACAATAAGTAATTCCTCTTTGACAAACCCTCTCTTAGTTGCAGGAGATTTCAAATAATAAACTCTTATTCCCTGCGTTATAATATGATAGTCAATCTCATGAATATCAACAGACCATACTGGGTCAGTAGCCCTTCTCTTTCCACCACCTTCTAATTCTCCAGGTTGATACAAATATCTAACATTTGCATAAGGACAAATTTCAGCATCAACTTTTCTTGTTATAATTGGAGGAGGTTTTTTCGTCTCCTTATTTAATGCTTTAATAACATCAGATAATCTCTTAACCCATTCTCTGTTTCTTTTTTTAGTATCAATCTCTTTAGCATACTGATAACCAAACAATCTTTCTGCTAAGGTTCTATTAAATCTTTCTACTATTCCTTGGTCTCTGTGTATTTCTTTTCTACCTCTTCTTATTTTGGTATTATGCTTTTCCATCAAAGTTGAAACGGAACTCATAAATTCTCTACCAGGGTCAACTTGCAATAGTTTAGGATACTTCAAATGTCTTTTATAAATCTTCTCAAAAGCATTTGCAACTTCTTTACTATCTTTCGACGTCAAAGGTTCGGCTTCTTTATATCTTGTTCCAATATCAACCACTGTTAATGCATACTTGTATGTTTTTCTACCAATAGTATCGTGAGGTAAAAACAACAAATCAGCCTGATGAACTTCATTCTCTGCAGACACATCAAATTTTGGTCTTATTATTCTCTTAGGTGCAGGTAAATATATTTGCCAAATTGCTTGTTTCTTTAAGAACTCTAATGCTTGTTTCTGACTAACCTTTGCTTCTTTTGCTAATTTACTAACTGCTGAGTGTCCTTTCCAGAAACCTTTTGGACTATAGTATATCTTCTCCATTTATTTATATTTAAGAAAATTTAATAAACATAAAAAATGTCAAACAACAATATTCAAAATATCTCAACTGATGAATTTGAAGCGTTGTTAAAAGAACAAAGTCAATTTAGCACAAAGAAATGGACTGATTTAGAAATCAACAACATTTATACAATCACTGACTACAGAACAATTGACACAGACAATGGTGTGAGTGTAATTTTAACTCTCAAAGACAATGGTGAAGTATGGAGTCCTGCACATCTCACAAAGAAGATAGAAGGTAAAGAACCACCATTTTATGTAAGACCACTTGGTTTGAAACCATGTAAGAATAATAAAAAAAATAAATATCATGCTTATGATTTAGTTTTTCCAAAGAAAGAATTACATGCATAAAGATTATGTCAAAAAATAATTTTTTTTTACCTACATCAACTTCCAAGCAACAAATCCTGTCAATGCCATACCACCAACAACAAATGCAATCTCTCTATTTTTCTGGTCTTCTGATGGAGTGTAAAAATCACTTAATGTAGGTTTTGGTGTGGATAAATTATCTGGTAATTGTTTTCCTGTAATATAGTAATACTGTTTCATAGCAGTATCAACATCACTGAACTCATTCAAAGCATGATGTTCCTTTTTTAACTGTTCATTAATAAAATCCAATCTTTCTGTTCTCTTCTCATTCCACGCAGTTGTTGCTGCTTCTAACTGTTCCATCGCTTTATCATGTCGTTTTCTCTCTTCATCACTATTACTACCCATATGTGAAAATAAATAATTACTACCTGAAAAGGCTAAGGCGTTTGTAATAGGACTACTCCGGAAATCTATCTCCAGTAGCAACCAGTATGTTTATTCACGTGACCTAGGGACAAGCCTTTCAAACTGGCTTGCTTATCAGCATGTGTTTGCTATAAACATTCGGCAGAGAAAGTGATTCATATCAGTATTAATGTCTAATTTATATTTATTTTAGAATCAATTTGTGGTTAAATAATATAATTTGCTGCTCTGAAAAGTAGAGTTATACATATAGTTATTATTTTTGGTGGGTTGAAAAAATTTAATATTGAAACATAGTTCTAGTAGTTTTGTCAAAGAGCTTCAAGAGTTTTTTTAAACAATCGGGTGTGACAGACTAACTACAACTGATGGGAAAAAAATCTTAATATATAAAAATAAAAATAATGATCAGTCAGGAACAGATACAATCAGATCCCAAGCTCTACCTAAGTATCAAAGGAGAAAGAACAGAAAAGAGGGGCTATCCACATGTTATTTTTCTTATTTTTGCACAAAAACAAATATTGTGGATACTCATTAGCAGCGCCCCATCAATGGGTATCTAATAAGTACCCACATCATATATATCTGTCGCGTAGAAATAAGAAAACATATCAGTAACTTTCTCATGAAAAATACAAACAAAAGAAAACTTATCTTGAGCTGTGAATGGGGAACAGAAAAAAGCAACAAAGTTGTTGAAAAAAAAATCAATGATAATAATGATAACAATTAGCAAGCAGTAGTCTGAAAATAATTATTTGTGTTTCCAGTTGAATTGTTAGTTAAATATGAGAGCAGAAATGTTATTAAAACAATTAAATCATCATGTTAAAAAAATTTGGTAATGAACACCCCAATAAACCCCACTTTATAAAGAGAAAACCAGGGTTTACAGGGCTATACATTATTTTCCTTATTTCTGCTCCAAGACATGGGTTGTGGCTACTCGTTAAAGCCACCTCATTGAGACACCCAGAATCTATGTATGGGGCAAAGATAAGAAAAAGTATCATAGATTTTTATGAGAAAAGTAACCCATTTGGAGGCATGGAAGTATGCACACGGATGTGTTACCGTAATGTTGTAGCCCAATTTTAAGATTTTTTAAACAGATTGGGCTGCATGGTGCTTCCACGCAGAGCTGAAACTGACCACAAATGAGTACTGGTAAAGCGCTTAGAAGGACTATGCATGCCCAGGCAAAGTGGTGTGAGTCAGACCGTCCAGTGCATATAACCTTTTGGTTTCATTTGGTGGCAGGGCTTGAGATGTCATGATGTCATTTCATCTCAATGTCGGATAAAAGTCCCACAAAATTGGAAGCAGCATCTCCAAAATGACCTAAATAATGCTGACGAGGACGTTAAACCTCAATTCAAACAAACAAATACATTTAAGTGTCGATGGTAGCTTTGACTCTGAGCTCAATGCAAAGAAAAAAGTGTAACTTCTGGGGACTGCCAGTGGATACGTCGGCTAAAGGAGAAAGAGGACCCAGCCCTCCTCACAGAACCCCGAGGGCCCCTTCCCTTATGTACCCTAATGAAGAAAAATTATGCATACAAATCTGTAGGCATTGATTCTATTGAGATTAAGTTGTTCGTGGGGTAGGCACTTTTCCAGACTTTTTGTGAGCTTTGGAAATGGCACAAAGTCAACTTTTTCCATGTGTGGCCTGTCTGTATATCTGCTGTCACTATTACACTGTCCCCAAGAACATTTTTGTTGGCATTTTGATATAGCATGAAAAAACTGTGAAACGCATAGAACTTATTCCATGTAAACTCACTGATTTCTATACAAATACACAGATTTTATCTCTGCAGCACAGCAAGCTTGTCCCTAGGTCACGTGGGTAAACACATCTGATGCTACTAGAGATAAGATTTCCGGATATTTACTATTGCTCCTCCAACCATTAATGCTACTGCACTTGCCATTTTTATATAATGGAAAAAAATATATATAATTAACCAAATAATGAAACTGGTAGAATACCTTTACATTGCACCAGTTATAGAACCAGCAATATAAAAGAAATCATTGAAATCATATTTTATTGTTTGACGTTTCATTAATTTTGTAAATATAGTCATGTATCCAATTGATATTGCAGATACTACCGCTCCTTCATATACTAATTGCAATGTCTTATTTGTTGTGCTCATTTTTTTAGATGAATAAAAAAAAATATTAAAATTACTTCATAATATCTGCAGGAATAATACCTTGCTTAACAAGCATATCCTTTGTTGCCATTGCAAGTAATATATCAATGGACAACATACCAATATCTGTCATATTAAAATCTACTTTTGGTGCTGGTCTTTTCAATAGTTTTCTACCTAATTCTGAATATCCAACAGTTAATACAGTTTCCACTCCAGCATGATATCACATGTTTGCAATTTGTTTTCCGTCTATTGAGGTTGTCATTTTTTTTTAATGAGAATATTATTTTTTTTAAATTAATTAAATTCAAATGGGTCAATTTCTTTTTGTTGTATAATAGGTGCAGGTTGTTGCATCATAGGTTGTTGTGGTACAACTTGTTTAGACTTGTACATATACAATCCTATTCCAACAACTACAACTGTTATGCATAATGGTATATAATTTTTGCATATATTTATATTCTGTGAATTTGGAGAGCCGACTTCATCATCTTTTGTTATAGATTTTAATTCCATGTTTTCTTTCTTTATAGTATCAGTCTCCTTTCTTCTTAATTCTGCATTTCTTTTTCTTGCTTCTGCACCTTTCTTACCAGCAACTACTCGTCTTGGGTCTTTTGTTTTAACTTCACTATCACTCATTAACTTTTTCTAAGGGGATATTTTCTTTTTTATTAAAATCAATATGTCTTGCTGTTGTTAGCATTGCAGTTAATGGAGCAAGATACATTCCATATCTATAATACAATTCACAACACGAACTTATCAAAGCGTGATTGATAAAAGGGTCTTCCTCTAAGTCTTGTATCAGTTTAGGTGGATTAACAACATTGAAATACTTTGATACACCCATAACGTATAAGCTAATGAAAGCATTACCCAATGTCTTAGTCATACTTGCTCCCAACCTTGCTTCATATCTGCAGTAAAGTTTGTTTATTTGTTCTGCTGTCATTGTATCAATGTCTGATAGTTGTAAGTCTTTACCAAGATACTGCTTACTACCACCACCAGCAACAATGGCTGATAATCGCTCACGTTTTGTTTCTTGTTCATTATTTTCTACATAAGTGCTTTCACATTCAATGTCTTGTAATAATTCTTCAGCATTCATTTTTATTTTATGTAATTTATTTTTTATTTTTAAAAAATAAAACATCGCATATCCGACTATTGATAAGATTGCAGTGTTTGTTATCATTATTGATAAGATTGCAGTGATTGATAATATTTCTAACAGCATTGTTTTTTAGTATTGCTATTTTACTTAAAACATTGCATAAGCATTACTTAAGATTTGCTACAGCATTGTATAAGCATTACTTAATCATTGCATAAACATTACTTAATCATTGCTAAAAAAATAATCAATCAACCAACCAATAACCAGTAGGCTGGTCAGTCTTCAAAATTAACTTACGATGCTTCTTTTTTTTCAGTTCTTCTTTTATTCTCTGTCGTTCTTCCAAAGTAGGAATAACATCATTCTCTCTTAAACAATTTTCAAAACTATCTCTATCTTTTGTGTAGAACATGCATAGCCATTTTGTTTGTTCTCTTAAATCTTTTAACACAGAATTATATCTCTGCGAAATAACCCACACTGATTGTTCTGCATGCCTACCAGAAAATGCTAATTCTGATAACATATCTTTTTTCTTTGTTAGTTCTTTCGTTGCACTGCAATCATCAATAATGTAGAGAGTAGAATGACCAGCATATTTATTAAAGAACATTCTTAGTAGTTCTTGTAATTTCTCTTCATCATTAATAATAGGATTAACAATTATAAGATTCTTTGTTTTAGGTTTCCTGACATCACCAATCCACTCACGATTTTTATAAGCCTTGTTCCATTGAATGGTTGGGCAAAGTATAACAATATGTTTAAATACTTGACGATATTCCTCTTCCAAAAGGTCAAGGACAAACTCTGTTTTCCCGCATCCAGTTTGACCACATATAATAGCACAATGAAGATATTTTGGTAGTTCCATTTTTATTTGTAAAAAAAAAAAATATTAATAACTGACTTCTTTAAATCTACCATCTTCAAAGTTGATTTGTGCATCTTGTATAACAAACAAATAAAGATTGATTGGTTCATCTGCTCCTGCTTCTTTCGTTATTTGTATTGTGATACCTTCTGATGCATTTTCAATTCTTCTTCCAGAACCATGAAGTGTATTATCATCAGTTGAACGTTAATCCAACCATAAAGCATACCTGTTCGTTAGATATTTTTCTATTGTTGTATCAGTAAAATATAAATCTTTAACGACCATACTTGTTTCTTTGTTTCTTTTTGAATTCAAAGCAAAGAATTTATTTATTTCGTCCCAGTGTTGGTGGGACTTCATTCCTTGACTATACAATTGATTCGGAATCCCTTCTATTGTCATTTCCACTTTTGTAATTTCTGGATTATAATATTCTTCTGTGCTGGCCCTTTCAGGTTCTTCGAATAGCATAAGAATTCCTTTCATACTTCTTGCAGGAACATTTAGATTGATATTCCATAGTGTATCAGATTTGTTTTTAGTTATTTTTCTGTGTCTTAGTATTCTGTCATACAAAATAACCATTTTACCATCAACTTGCTGTCTTATTTGTCTTGCTAATTCAGTATCAGAAACAATATCAAATTCCAAACAAATATTTTTGATTGTATAAGATGAAGTTGCATCGCCTGATTTAATTACTTTATTAAATCATTGAATGTAAGTTCATATTCAAGTCTATCTCCTAATCCAGCTTGATAAAATGGCATATGGGTTTCCAATAATTCAAAATCAAGTGGGATGCAAAACCTGTTTCCATATGCTTTTGCGATGGCTTTATCTTCTTTATCTTCTGCTGCGTTTTCTGCACCCACTCTATGTTTCAACATGTTCTCTTTGCCAATGCCTTGGTATGCCATATTTACGCGTTCTGTAATAGACTTCCATAAATCAATATAACAATGATAGATGTCACTATGATATCGTCAATGGACATAACTTCATTTCCACTAATTCTAATTGTTGTTTTCTTAATTATTGCTCTTCCTATGTTTTGAAATATAGTTGCATTTACATCTCTAGAGGTTAGTTCAATTTCAAATGCTAATCTGACTGTTCCGGGAACAATAACATCATTACCACTTAGATTAGGAAATCTCACTAACAATTGTTGATTTTGGTCAATAGTTGATGGATTATTGGTTATCACTACACTTTGACGGATACCTCTCACACCTCGTGGTTCTCTTAATTTTCTGTAAGGGTTTAGTTTATCTCCGTAAGCTGACATGTTTTTATTAAAAGATAAAAAATATTTTTAAATAATAAATAAATAATGGCTGAATATGAAAATCCTGAGTATGATAAGGATGATTATGATAAAGAAGCAGAAACATCTTTTACAGATGAAGAAGAGTTTCAGAGAACATTAAATAGTCAGTTTGCTGGTTTGAATGATTTAACCAGTGATGATAGGAAAACTCTGCTTAATAGCATAGGTCAAAAAATGATAGATAGATTTTACGAAAGGAATGAAGAACCTAAACGTAAAATCAAAGGTTTGTCTCTCAAGAAAGATGATATAGGGAGACCAATGTTATATGTAAAGGATAGTGATGGTAATAATGTTGCATTAACATAGTATCGTTCCAATGCACCAGATGAAATAGCAACATTTTTATCATTTAATACTTTGCAAAGGAAATATGGTGTTGATTTTGTTAGGAATGTATTAGATGTAGATGATTTTAAACCATCTGCTACAAGACTTAAAGAAGGTAGAGCTGAGCTTACAACTTTAATAGAAAACCAGTTGAAAGACACACAATCCATATTATTATCAAGAGAACTTCAATCAAATCTTGATACTGATGTATCATCACAACAAGAAGCACAATAACTATTAGAAACCACAAATAATGTAGAAACATCTGTGAAAACATTAGAAACATCATTCATTGAAAATGTTAATAGTGAAGCAGGAACACAAACAGATTGGACAAAAAGAGAGATTGATGGAATAGCAAATGCAATGACAACAGTCAAAGAAGAGATAGCAAATGAATTGGCAAAACTGAGTGAAACAAATAAAGACTTAGCAAAAGAAAATACAAAATTAGAACAAGCCAAAGCAGACAATGATGAATTTCAAATAGAGAGGATAAGTAGTCGAATCAAAGAGTTAGAAAGTGAGAGAAGTGCAAGATTGGAAGTTATTAATGTTAATAAAGAAAAACTACGTAGTCAGGTAAATAGAATCAAAGAGACTATAAACAAAGTATTAAAAGAAGACACTACATTGGGTGAAAGAATTAGAACATTATTCAGAGAACAAGGCATTACAATTGTTAGTGTTTTAACTGCTTTTGGAATGATTATTGGTGTTATTGTTGAGGCTGTTATTCCTACTGCTGGTGGTGGACCTATAACCCCTAAACCACCGTCAAAAGATGGTATAGAAAATTGGATAAAAAAACAATTAAGTAATCTTGGTAAACTATTAGCCAATCTTGCAGGAAAAGCAGCAGCAGCGCTACCGGGTATTATTGGTGCCATTGCGTCTTGGTTGTTATCTACTACTGGAAAAGTTATTGGTTGGTTTGGCGAACATCTCTGGGCATTGGTTATCCTTGTTGTTGGGTTATTGTTTACTGCTGCAAGAGAGTATATTAGTAAATCTCATAAATAGTTAGTGCAACAATACCTATTACTATACTTCCTACTATTATTGCTGTTTTAGTTTCTTCGTGTTGTGTTGATTCTTTCGTGGGTTGAACAGTTTGATGTTTAACAGGTTCTGGTAGAGATTTCTTTGTTTTTGTTTCCTGATGTTTTGGTTCTGGTAGAGATTTCTTTGTTGGTGTACCTTGTATAGTTGCAGGTTGTGTAGTAGGTGCAACAGGTTTAACATTTACATCACTATTGAAACCAAGTGTTTGATTTTCTGTTGCAATTACAATTTTATTATTATATCCAGCGATAGTGCCAATTTGTAAAATCATATCACTGGGAGACATATAGAGACCAAGTCCATATGTGTAATCAACTTTACTTCTTGCGTATTTCAATACATTTTGATATTTTGATATTTGAGTAGGCAAATCGATTGGACTGTTAATTGCATCTTGAACATTTGCTAAGAATTGTTTTTGAGCATCAAATCCTGTGCCTATTTTTAGTATTTCTACACGTGTTTGAGATTGTGCTCCTAATAGTGCCCATACGAATATCCTAATACTTTCGTTAATTCGTTCAATACCTGTTTTTGTGAAGCCTTCTGATTTGTCTAATATAAACATTGTCCAGGCGTCACTTATATCTACTGTATGTTCTATTTTATCATTTGGATTAAAGAATGGACCTTCACTTCGATGTTCTTGTCTATATTTTCCACTTGGTTTAAAATATTGTGTGTAACTCCCTAGACCACTGCATTTAGAACTACTTTCTAATTTTTGACGCCAATCTGTATTAGATTCAACATTGAATTCATTGCATAACTTTTGATAGGCTGCTTTGTCGTATGGGTTTTTGTAATAACAAAATGATTCATCTGTTGGTAAAGGTGTTTTAAGTTCTTTCAAAATACGAGCAATACAATAATAAACATGAAATGTATATACTGTTTTAGTTAGTCCTGAAGTGTTTTGCAAATGGTCTTGATAACTTACACCACATCCTGCAGTGGCACACCAAACAGCAAAATTTAATTGACATTGCCACCAGTCAAATGATGAATGAAGCCATGTATTCCACGGTTCATTGGTGTGTAATGTTGGATTTTGATAGTTTTGAAATAAGTTTGGAAAAGATGTTTTGAAGTTCTTATTGTCAGATGTGATTGCTATGTTTTGATTTATGATATCTATTTGTTTTGATTTAAATGTGCTACTGTGAGGGTAATGAGCGTCATCATTGTATTTAAATTCTTTGGATATCATTTTTATTATTGATTATATATAAAAAATAAAAATGTATCATACAATTTCGAATATTGACAAGACAATAAACTTGCAACAATACATTGATAACAGAGATGGGAATAAACGTATTGGTTTGAAATCTATAACATATGGTGTTGGATGGTATAATGTTGTTGATGAATATTTGCAGAAGACTGGAGAGAGACCTCATAAGATTATAGATGGTTATTATAGTTTCCAACAAATAGCAGATTTATTTCAAAGTAATAATATTACATTATCTGTAAATGAAACAAATGGAATTGCTTCTTTAATTACACCGGATGAATTGAAGATAAGCAAGGGCTTAAAACAAATGTTGGGGTTTGGAAATAAGCGAAAGTTTGCTGTTAATGAAACTCATTATGGTGAGACTGTAGATTTTGCTGTTTATAAATCATTGTATGTTCATTTGGAACAGATTAATACTTCAAATAATTATTTAGATGGTATGCCGAGTACTGTGTTGGCTGTTGTTCCAGTGGAAAATAAAGAGTTTGGAGAGATAACAACAGTGAGATTTGAGCATCCAGAATATAAGTGTTTGGTGAATGATGCTATAGCAGAATTGAAATTAGAAATCAGGGATGAAAATAACAACAAGGTAATTAATCATCTACCAATTAATTGCGTTTTGGAAATTATATAATTATAATAAAAAAAATGAGTATATTTGGTGCTAAGAGAAAACACGTAGATGCATTGGGGCTGAAACAAGAAATATTTAATATGAGAAGTCAAGCATTTACACAAATAAATACATTGAATGATAGACATACAGGACTTCAAGATAGATTTCGGGATATGTATCTCAATCATCGATTATTATATAATAAGGTTAATAATATGTCAGACAGAAAATTGATAAGCATTTGTGCGGAGAGTAAAGGTTCCTTACAGAAGAATGAAGTGTTTGGCTTTGGAAATGGTGGTAGAGAAGTAGGTGTTGGATATGTGATGAACTTTCCTGGCCAGATAATAGGTGTTGGACTGTCGAGTAAAAGAACAAAAGGCGATGTGTCTGTGGCGATTGCAATTAATGGAAATCCACAAGCAGGATATGATATATCATTGAATAATATTTTAAGAAAACACGATAACTTTGCTACACCGTTAAAGGTTGAGGCTGGTGATGCAATTGATTTTGTTTGTCAGACTAATAATGCTACATGTGTTAATACTGTGGCTTCGATGATAATTGAATTATTTATTGAATAAAAAAAATATATGTTATCAAGAAAAAAATGAAACAACCTAATGCACCGCTATATCCAGAGTTGCCTATTGAAGATGGGCAAAATTATAGATTACAGAAGATATCTGAGATAGAGAAGACGTTAATTAATGAGAGAGATGTGAGAAAAGCATTATACAAAAAATACAAACGTGGAATAAATATTACTGATGGAGTTGATACTGGTTTGATATCAACAAGTGTTATTTTGGCAGGTGTTGGATTAACTGTTCCAATTATGTTGCCTTTAGAGATTGGTGCTGTTGTGTGTGGGAGTTTGGGTGTGTGTGTTAAACTAATTAGGCGTAAAATGACTTCAAAAGCACAGAAACATTATGAGATCAAAACTATTGCTGATAGTAAGTTGAATAGTATAAAGGATTTGATTTCTAAGGCTTTGACAGACGGACAGATATCTGAGAATGAATTTAAACTTGTGTTGGATGAGTTGGACAAATATAATAAACTCAAAGACAATATACATTCAAAACAAACAGGATTGAGTGAAAGTGAGAGAAAGAAACTTATTGAGGAAGGCAAGGCTCAAGCAAAGAATGAAATGAAAAAAAAAGATAGAAAATGCTTGATTTTATTCAATAAAATTACAATAGTAAATGACCCACCACCAAAATATGAAAGTTAATATTTTTTTTTTGCTTCACTTCCGACCTACAATGTTGAAATTTTATAAGAATGTGCATTTTGTATGTTGAAACATATGTACAAAGTTTGGTGGTAATTAGTTGAACCAATGTTATTTTACAACAATTCAAAGACTTGCAGGAAATTCCAAAATGATGCTAGAACTTTGAAATTTTGTGATAATATGTATATATGCAACCCAAATACATATGCAAAATCTGAGACTAATCGGTTGATGGCATTCCACTTTTAGGAAGACTCAAAGACTTTCAGAAATTCCAAAAGTTGTCATAGGAACTTGGAATTTTAATATGTTATACAGCCTTAAAGTCTTGTTATATGTGCAAAATCTGGTGGTCATTGGATTATGTAAAGGCACTTTCAGGAGGGGTTAAAGTTTTTGCCCCAAAGTGGAATTTTCAAAATTCTTTTTAATATGTTTCTATATAGTGTCTATCCGCGACTTTTGTCGGAGCAGATTTTTAATATCACCTCTAATTATTGTTATCTGAACACTGACTGAGACGCATCACACCTTGTGATAAGGGTTTATCAGTTGTTGACCTATGCGATATCATCTGAATGATACAAAGTGCACATGATACGCCCCTTTTTGTGATGGCGGAAAAAAGAGACAATTGTGTTAAAGAATTGTGCGATTATCTGGATAAAGTACTTCCTAAGGACGAATTTATAGAAAAGTGGAAACAAAATTATGAAAGTGAATTCTTCAAAAAGCGACCCATCTTGAAGAGAACCCGCAGTGTTATAAAAAGTGAACTAAAAGACCGCTTGTTAGAATCATACTCCGAAAATTATGAAGGAATACGTGGTGAATTACCGGGAGTAGATTCCGTCGATAATTGTGTAAAAAGTATAAAAGTCTTAGAAAATTGGATTATTGGCAATAAAAGAAACATCCTTTACTTCTCGGCTTTGCAAGGTCAGGCAATTGACACCTTAAAACGATACAAGAGGAACAATATCGGTGTCTATTTAATTGAACATGGAATAAAATTTTCACCGAGCCACTGCAATGCCCTTGTTAGAGTATTCAAACTACAACAAGAGTTTCCAAAACTACAACATTGTTCGATAGAAGTGGGAACTGTTATAAAACATATGAAAACCATAAAAGAAATTTGCAAAGAATTAGGATGGAATCAATAAATTCGGTAAGTAATTGCTTGCATAATCATTAACATATAGCAATACTTTATTGGCGATTATACGATAGTCATCAACAAATTATTGTCATACTACAATATATTTGTAAATTAAATGCACCATTAACCGGGTCAAAGATAATTATGCTGTAAGCAATTTGACCTATATATCAGTGATTGTTTATAGCAATACTTTATTGGTGATTATACTATAATCATCAACAAATTATTGTCATATTAAACCTTATAAGGAAGAGATAAAGAGATTGAATATGATAGAGTGTTGAGGATGATTCAAGTGTTATTGAGAGGGCGATAATTTAATTTTTTTTATGCTCAAGTCGGCGATATAGTTTGTATCGCCGTCGGAAAATTGTGGTATAATATATATATAGATTATGCTCCAATCGGCGATATAACGAACGAAAGTGAGGTATATCGCCGTTGGAGCATAATCTATATATATGTTTTCAACAACACCATACACAATAAAACAATGCAAATAAGTCAAAAATAATATTTCTAATAAAAGAAAAATAAAAAATTAAAGTGTGTTCCGGTAATTACCAGTGTGTTCCGGTGTTTTGGTGTGTTCCGGTATTTCTATGAACCCACCAGTACTTTCTGTTTTCTATTTTTTTTTTTTTTTTTAAGCAATGTGGATGAAGTGCCTTGCTCAAGGGCACAACACTTGGGTAGATTCCACTTTAGCGGTCCCCAGTTCTTTGCTCATCTTCTACAGCGCATTGTTCACTGCGCATGCTTGACGTTGCTACGCGCTGATAAACAAATTATGGCGGCCGCCATTTTGTTTTTAACCGGCGAAGTGGGCTGTTTAAGCAACCATATATTAACTGTTTTTAACTTAAATCAAAGAGCCCAATGGCGATTGAGTTGTGTAGCGGGGGTGTGGGGGCGGCAGCCCCCATCAAGCAATGTACAGAATATAAAGAAAAGAACACACTAACTATATCAAATCGAACGGTCTTACCTGTTTTACATCTGAAAATCGTCGAGGCTGGATGATGACACATTTAAGTTGACAATGTTGCAGAGGGGAACTCTTGCCACTTTGGTTGACTTTTCTGGGGGAAGTTTCGCTGCTTTCCTCTTCCGATATGCCTCTTTGTCCTCTTCCGTTGTTTCAAAGTTGGGCTGGTAAACAGTCTTGACGAGCTTGAGAAATTCAAGGAAGGGATCTTCTTGCTCAGTTAAGAACTGTTTCCTCACACAGTACTGAGCAAAATATGTGTCCCATGTTTAGGTAAAGATTTCTTCAAAGCCCTCCAGGTACTCTCTATAGTATTAGTATGTGCACCTGTTTCGGGATCGACGAAGTTTACAGAGTGGTTGACTGTTAGGTGGGAAAATCCTTCATTATTCAGTGACCTATACGCTTTCCAGCAGTCTGAAATTACTGTAGTGCCTGGCAAAATAAACTCTTTGATTATACAGTACAGGTCGCGCAGAACAGCCGAAAGACTCTTTATTCCGAATTTCTTCATTTCGCATGATTCTTTTGGCCCTCTAAAACATTCCGAATCTGAAAATTATTCGGAGTGTTTTACTCGCAAACACTCCGCGAACCGTCGTCGTTCGCGATTCGCGGAGCATATTCCGAGTGTTTCGGAAGCTATACCTCTTTGCCGCAGGCTATCTTTGCCGCGAAATCCATGCGAAAGTTACGCGGAGTGTATTCAATTATTACCTGTGTGTACAACTGGTAATTAATTATGAAAAAAAAAGAAGAACAACAAAAAAAAATAAATAAATAACGAAAGTTATTGGAAATGAAAAAGGGAAAAGGTTTAAAACAAACACGGTTGAATGGCGCAGTGTATCAGTGTTGAAGAATTTATCTTTTATATGCTCATGTGTTTTCCCGGTCCGTTTTCCGTGTACAAAAAAGACGATTTTTTTCGATGTTTTGTCTTTGTGTATGTATGTGTGTCTGCGTGTGTGACATTCAAGATGTTTTGTCTTCCGATGTTTGGTCGCGTGTTGTTTGATGTTTCTATTTGATGTCGCATTAGATGTTTTGAAGTTTCCGTGTTTTTTTGCCTTTCTATCAAAATTCGGACATCCGTCTTGGACATTGGTCGACCGACCGACAGACAAACAGATAGGCACAGACAGACAAGATAGACCAATGGACAGACAGACAGATTGAGTTTAGAAAATGCAAGATTGCATCTCGTAAACACTCCTAAATTGACCCATCTTTTTTGGTAGGTGTAGTGTGGTAATATGGCTCTTTCAAGATGTCGATCGTTAATCAAAGGTGGGCGAAACTCGGCTTACCCGGAGAAAATCCGCTTGACCTTTCGGTGCAGAACTTAATATGTTTTCACTTCCCTCTTTTCATTCCTCAGATGCTGCAGATGAGACTGCGCAGGCTGGTCCAGATGAGGCTGAGCGGGTGCACAGGCTGTGAGGTCTTTATTGCTCGTTCAGGACTTAATGGCTCAAACTACAGTTAGCGAGGCGATTCCATTTTTTGTAGTGTTTATTCGTCGCTGCGATACATGTAAACGTATCTGTGACATGGCCAGCGTTATCCCAATCTGAATGCCCGATGATTGTCTCTAATCAGACCTCGCGGTTGTGCAGGCTGATCAACTCTAGTCAGGCTCCAATCTGAGTCTTTACCGGTCATGTGAATCTTATTGTATTTGGCTGGCGCTCGCTCGAACTTAGCTTCGTGTTTAACGAGGCGATTCCATTATTTATAATAAAAATCATGACATTAATATATATAGCATAACTTGTAATAACTCCTGTTTGTGTGTGTGCGTGTTTTTTTTTTTTTTCTTTTCTTTTTTTTGAAACCGTGTAGATCATGATCAGATGCCTACAAAACGGAAATGCTAATCAAACTGCGCATACGGAAAGGCTGATCTTCGCTGGTTAGGCAGGATTTGCAGGTTAATCTTCAGTTTTTGCAGATCGTGAAGCACTGGGTCTGATGGGTTAAAGTGACGTTCACAGGAATGATCAGTCATGACTTAAGCATACATTATTACGCCCCGCCCATCGGGGCTTGAAGAAATAGATGGGCTACGCAGAGCTGAAACCGACCGCACACGAGTACTTGCTTGTTTATAATGGCCAAATCGAAATCGCTCTTGAGCACATAGCGAATTGTTCCCAAAGCTCTAGATATCTATATACACCACAACCTCTTGGCCCCCGCCAATCAGGGCTGAAAAAATAAATGGGATGCATGATGCTTCCACCCAGAGCTGTATCCGACCGCACACGGGTACTGGTAAACCGCTTAGAGGATCTAAGCCTGCCCAGGCAAAGCAGTGCGAGTAGGACCGTCCATGATTATAAACCCTAATGGTTTCATTGGGCGCCAGGGCTTGAGATATCATTTCATCTCAATGTCGGGTAAGAGTCCCACAAAATTGGAAGCAACGTCTCCAAAATGACCTATACAGTGTTGATGGGGACGTTAACCCTCAAATCAAACAAACAAAACATACATAATTTTTGTTATTTGCGTAAACAGTTCAGTTCCTTATCCGAGTACCTGATGAGGTTTTCATAGACTGATCAGTCACAACTTTTCTGGCTACACAGCTATCTCTATATCACCTCACCGAGGCGTTTCCAAAGGAGCGTGCAGGCTTTGGCCGGCGCTAGGTACTGGGTCTGATTTACAAACACTGATCAGTCAGAATCTTTCTCACTACACGGCTTACTTTATCGACTCACCGAGGCGTTTGAAATATGAGCGCGCAGGTTTTTTTCCGGTCTACAAGTCCCGAGTCTTTGCAGTTCGTGCGAGTTTTACAGTCCAGTTTGGTCACCATAGGCTAAGACATTACGAAAACACGCTTATTGAAATACATCGGCAAAATTTTACCTCCAAAAATGGATTTTTTTCAGATAAAAATCCTGATAATTTTTCGTATTTCTACTCAAAACATAGATTGTGGGTACTCGTTAGCACAATCTCGACGAGGCGGTTGTAACGGGTACCCACAATCTATATAGGGAACATAAAGATTAACCCCTGTAAACCCCAGCTTCACTATATAAAAGTGGGGTTGAACTCATTTTAGATTTTTATTTGAAGGGGGTCAAAACTATATAGGCATGTTTGCGTGATGAATAAAAAAGTAGTTGCATTCACAATGTTTGTGACAGTTGGAAGGACGGACGACCGGACGGACGAACACCAGTGACGAAAATTATATACCCCCAAAAAACAATAACCAGTGACACCACCCAATGAATCGTATACCCTTTAGCTGAAAAATAAAATGTCGTTGCAGAAGCTGACTGGTTTTGACCGTCGGTCTCATGTTCAGCATGTTTTAAAACAAACCATTGAGATCGTACATTAGCTAGCGCTCGGCATGAACAAAGACCTAGAATAACATGCACTGTCAAAGGTAAGTGTTTTCGCTCATTTCACCATGGATAGAACTGCGGCCACTTATGACGGACGGCCGAACAACAATGACGAAAATAATATGTCCATGTTTTTTTTTCTTCAAAAAAAAAAAACAACAACAAAAAACGGGTATATTAAAATCAACAACACACCCCTATTTTAATCAGTAGACTCGACCAAGGAATTGTATACCCTTTTACTGAAAATAAATTCGCAGCCGGCCTCATGTTCAGCATGTAACAAAACACTGAGATCGTACATTAGTTAGCGCTCGACATAAAACCCGTGCTACTACAAAGACCGAGACGGCCCCCGCCCATCGGGGCTTGAAGAAATATATGGGCTGCAGGATGCTTCCACGCAGAGCTGAAACCGACCCGCACACGAGCACGGGTAAACCGCTTAGAGGATCTAAGCCTGCCCATGCAAAGCGGTGCGAGCCGGCCCGTCCATGCATATAAACCCTATTGGTTTCATTGGGCAACAGGGCTTGAGATGTCATTTCATCTCATTGTCGGGTAAAAGACAAAAAGTCCCACAAAATTTGAAGCGACGTCTCCAAAATGACCTTTACAGTGTTGACGGGGACGTTAAACCTCAATCAAAGTAACAAACAAAACAAAAACCCAGAATAACATAACTGTCAAAGGTAAGTGTATCATTTCACCATGGGTAGAACTGCGACCACTTGTGATGGCTGAATATTGATCAGACTGCATGGATGCGCACGCCAACCTGGAAAAACCGTCCATGAAAAGTGGGTGCGTGTGTTATTCCAGCGACTTTCAGTGTATTCATAGGCGAAAGGCTCATCAGAGCATGTGCGTAAAGTAAAAAAAAAAATACTTGCCTTTCGGGAGCAAGTTCTTTCCTTCAAGAGTAGCATTGATTGATTGATTTGTGGTTTAACGTCCCCGCCAACACTGTAAAGGTCATTTTGGAGACGTTGCTTCCAATTCTGTGGGACTTTTACCCGACATTGAGATGAAATGACATCTCAAGCCCTGTCGCCAAATGAAACCAATAGGGTTTATTAGCATTGACGATCCGCCTCGCACCGCGGTTCCTGGACAGGCTTAGATCCTCTAAGCGGTTCACCAGTACTAATGTGCGGGCCGGATTCAGCTCTGCGTGAAAACATCATGCAGCCCATATATTTCTTCAAGCCCCTATGGGCGGGGGCCAATTCAAGAGTAGCATACCATCTCGGAAAAGGTTTTTATTATTACACAGCGCCATAGAAAGTTTTCGGTAGATTGACAGTCGACCAAAACTTAAGAAGTGCAGTAGCTTTACGATACTAATTCTAAATGAGTGTCACTTATTTGCATGAAATCCAGGTAGCGGTTTATTAAAGCCGCGCTGTTCGTATCACTGAGGCCAGAGTAGTGTGTAAAGGTTTACCTGTAGAAGCGATCTGGTCTGGAAATGGCAAACATGGTAGATCCCGGTCAGAAGCCAAATAAAGGGCCTCTGATTAGAGTCTGCATTGTTTAGAGTTAAGGCATTTAAGGGATTAACGAACGAATGTCTGAGCTCCCATCCAGGGCCATTTCCCAAATCATCAATGCCTCGATTAAACCATCTTATTGTAATGCTGTTTTCATTATTTCTCCATTAACCCATTTCAGACTGGAAACCCCTATGCGGGTACCCTGGCAAACAGTGCAGGCCCAGATCAGACGCCGAAGAATGCGGCGTCTGATCAGGGCCTACACTGTTTGCAAAAAGTTCAGCCCTTTTCCTAATCAATTTTGAAGAAAACACAACCTGACGCCCCTAAATTTTCAAATGGACTCCTGCCATATATAAGCTGGAAGATTCCATTTGGTACAAAAAGGGGTTAAACATCCCTCGCTTCTCGTGAACAACCAGTGTGACAGATTGCTTTTTTCCATGCGCTGTCTCCGACTGAGCACATGATTCCCACGATTTACCGCAATTCGTCATGTAAGCACGTGCAGATTAACCATACTACGTCATACTAGTGAGCACGCGCACAGTTATTGCGTGTGAAAAGGCACTTACAGGAAACATAATTGCTCGTTTGAGAATTGATCTGTGCAGTCTGATCAGAGCATTTGCTGTTCCTGTGAGCATTCTGATCTCTGGGCTATTCAAAGAGCAACAAGTGAAGACTTTGACCAAAGTGGATGCATAGACTGGGGAACACGTAATTCGATAAGCCGTGTAACCATTGAAGACTCAGATCAGCCTGCGCATCCGTGCAGTCTGATCAGAGCCTTTGCTGTTCGAATAAGCCTACTATATGGGCTATTCAAAGAGCAACAAGCGAAGACTGGACATGTTGTCTAGATGCAAATGCTGTAGTAGAAAAAAGTCTTTGTCGTGCGCCGGCTCATGTACAAGGAAAATGGATAAGAATGCGGTCTACATATGTGTCTGTTTTAGTTTTTCGTCCCACCAACAGCTAATGTCATACAGAGCCGGGTCCTCGGTTAAAAGACGCATCCAAAAGTCTGGAGAGGCCCGGGATTGATCCGACAATCCCTGGTTTATGAGGCGAGTAACGTAACAACTATACACCGGCTACTATAATTTATTCCTCAATGACATATTTCATTTTAAGGGGTCCGTTAACTGACTACAGATAAAGGTGTGTAATAGTGGCAAATCATTATTATTTTAAATTTCTTTACTTCGGAAGTTCCTATTTCATGCGGCGTCTGATCTGGGTCTTCAAACCCGACAACAGGATTCCAGTCCAGATTCAAGAGATAATTAACCCATTTGCGCAACACTCTGACCTCACAGCGATTAGAATAGCGCGGCTATCAATACCAGGATTTGAAATCAACAATTTTTAATCCCCCGCCGCGAAGCGGAGCGGGGATTATAGGAATGTCTTTCGTCTATCCGCGGGATAATAGGAATGTCCGTCTGTCTGTCCGTAACACTTTCTTGTCCGCCCCATATCTCCTTTACCCTTTGAGTGAGTGAGTGAATTTTAGTTTTACGTCCCACCAACAGCTAAGGTCATACGGAGACGGGACCTCGGTTTAAAGACTCATCCGAAAGTCTGGAGAAGCCCGGGATCGATCCTGCGATCCCTGGTTTACAAGGCGAGTAGCGTAACCACTGCACCACGGAGGCTTCTTTTTTACCCTTTGATAGATTTTCATTAAACTTTGGTCAAGTGTTAGTCTCAGTGAGCTGATGTTCAGAACCCATGCCGACTCAAGGTCAAGGTCACAGTTGAAGGTCATGAGTTTGACACTTGGTATTTATTTGTCCGTTTTATATCTCCTTTACCCTTGGAACGGTTTTCATTAAACTTTGGTCAAATATTCTTTTGAGTGAGCTCATGTGCAGAACCCATAAATGAACCATGCCGACTCAAGGTCAAGGTCATAGCTGAAGGTCAAGAGTTTGAAACTTTGATTTTTGTGTCCGTTCCATATCTCTTTTACCCCATTCTTTTGCCTCAGTGAGCTTATGTGCAGAGCCAATAAATGAACCATGCCGACACAAGGTCAAGGTCACATTTGAAGGTCACGACTTTGAAACTTTGATTTTTGTGTCCGTTCCATATCTCCTAGACCCCTCAAAGGATTATCATTAAACTTTGATCAATTATCCCCCTCAGTGAGCTCATGTGCAGAGTTCATAAATGAATCTTGCTGACACCAGGTCAAGGTCACATTGGAAGGTTACCACGTCGTATGGCTTTCCGGTCATACATTTTTGATGGCTACGTTGCTCATCCTGGAATGTTCAAAACCAACAAACACAATTTCTTCTATAATCATTTTATTCTAGTACATCACATCACGCCCATTGCCAGCCTCGGTATCTCATTCGGATGCGCGTCTGACTTGGGATCGGGAGAACGTGGGTCCGATACTTGCCGGGGTCGGCAACATTCTGTTGTGGAGACTGATCATGAAATTTGTTCTGGCCTTTCTCTCCTTTCCGCTGTTATCAAGAAGGGCAGTTGTCATTCTCTTGCGAAAGAATACGCACTGTGCTGGTTAACCGTTACCGTAAAAGACTGCCCAGGAATTTTGCTGATGGGTAAACTGATCAGTTAAAAAATGACGCCCATAACGGCAATGGAAATGGAGTGTTTTATTGTGCAATAAATCTCAGCGAAGAAGAGCGTGACCGAACAGCCGCAGTTGTAGAATGTCACTCCCTTTTTTTTTTTTTGTATTAGAGTTTGACGGTCCAGTCAATACTATTTTAGGTCATTCTTTTAGCTGTCAACACTTCCTGTGCAGACCTATTGGATACGTAAGCGTTTAACTAGTAGGCTGCAGTGCGCAAATTCTATCACCAGAAACTGACAAGTGCCCTTGACTCAGCGGAATGGATTTGTTTGTTTGTTTGATTTGATGTTTACGTCCCCGTTAACACTCTATAGGTCATTTTGGAGACGTTGCTTCAAATTTTGTGGGACTTTTACTTGACATTGAGATGAAATGACATCTCAAGCCCTGTCGGCCAATGAAACCAATACGGTTTACAAGCATGGACGGTCCGACTCGCACTGCTTTGCCTGGGCAGGCTTAGATCCTCTAAGCAGTCAACCAGTACTAGTGTGCGGTTGGTTTCAGTTCTGCGTGGAAGCACCTTGCAGCCCATCTATTTCTTCAAGCCCCGATGGCGGGGGCCATCAGCGGAATGGAGAGAATGACTGTAGAAAAGTTGTAATGATCGATTTCCACGACAGAAAGCTACCGACTCCTGGCAGGTATTGAATCCGCATCCCCCTGAATCACTTAATTTGCCGGGATTCCTTTTAACATATTACGTGCCTTGATAGCTTGGTGGTTAGTGCACTTGCATTTGATGCTAGAGGTCCCAGGTTCGATCCCCGGCAGCGGCGATAAAATTTCGATGTCCGAACACGCTCCATTGGCCTCATTTGCAGGGATGAATGTCATAAAGGGCATCGTCCTTCGGATCGGGACGTTATCTGGAGGCCCCCTGTGCAGGGAGAGTCATGCCCTGTGCAGGTTGAAGACCCCTACCGTAATTACATGATTACTGTGTTGGCTTTAATCCTGCAAAACTGGTGTGTATGTAATGTACATCTGCGAGTAATGGTAAGATGTGACCGATCGCAGTATTAGTAGAAAGAAAAGGAAGAAACAGTCGAAAAGTTGGGAGAATTTGATGGTATTGTCGAATATGAGTGTGTTAGAATCCAAATAGATCAGCTCCAGTTTGTGAACCATTGCAAAAAAAAAAAAATCACAGTTCAAGCTGCCGGTTACTTTAAAGTAGATACACCAATCGTGGTTAAGTAGAAGTAAAACAAAGATCTTCTTTACAAATGCCTCCAAACTGTGATTTATTACTCAACAAATCACATAGAATATGATAAAATAGAGTCATTTCTCATATAACTTGTCTTGACGATAACAAGACTGTGAGCTAAGGGGTGGGAGTGTTTCGCGGCCCTCTCAAGATTATTTCATTTATTTCTATCAAAATGCTAAATTGAGATGGGCGAAAACTGGAGTACCCAGATAAGAACCTGATAGCCGTTGTTTTTTTACATGCCCCAGTGAGACCCAACAGCGGTGAGAGACCAAATCATTGCTCTTGCAGGGGAGGCTCTCATCGTCTTCCTTATCTCTAGAACTAACGTTTTTTTTTTTTTTTTTTTTTAAGATGACATAGTTCGGTATCATCGCGAAAACATGTCTAAATAATTCTGACCCCCTTCAACCCCACTTTTATACAGTAAAACTGGGGTTTAGAGGGGTAAACGTTATTTTCTTTATTCTGCTCTATAACACAGCCAGTGGTACTCGTTAGAACCGCCTCGTTCAGGCGATTCCAATGTGTATCCATAATCCATATTTTGAGCAGAAATAAGAAAACTATCACGTTTTTACACTGAAAAATTTCAATTTGGTGGTAAAATTATCCTATATATTTGAATAGGCGTGCTTCCGTAATGTTTTTACAAAACTAGTTCAAATGTAAACTACTGGTGCTCGTAAGAACAGCCACAATTAGCCGATCCTTACGAGATCCATAAATCGGTACATGTAAGCTTCTGTCCAAAAATAAGAGAACTAATGAATATCCCCAATCCTCGTAAGCCCCACTGCTTTATATAAGCTAGGTGTTCATCTCACGGACCTGTCCACCTGACGGACACGTGCTCGGCTACGGTTGCTGTAGATGCTGATTCGGATGTTTTCCTTTTTCCCTTCCTCTCCTTGAAATTTGGATTCCGCCAGCCTTTAAAACAACGATCTGGTCGAAAGAAGTGAATTCTTCAACAGAACATCAAACCAAAAAAAGAAAAAAATATATATATTGCATTTGGGAACATATCACGAGGAGTACCTTATACTCATTATATACCTGTTTATTGCAACTTCAAGTAAGGCATTTTACCGTAATGGTCCCGTTTCCGTGCTGGGGTATATTAATTGCACGTGCAAATTGAAAATCCAACCGGCATGAAAAAAGATTGGGTCAAATGATACATGTTAGGCTGCGCGAAAGTTGGCGAGGCATGTTAGAAAGGTGAAATTTTGATAGGGGAAGGAAAAACGACCTAATGAAAAATTGTCAGTAAAATAATAATAATAATAATAATAACAATTAATATACAATCAATATCATATGAATAAATATAAATTTGAACCACTCGGAGTATTTCTACCGACATTCGGAATATTAGCCCCGGGCATTATTGACCAAACATTACCTGTATAGTCGTTCGGAAAACTCCGAGTATACTCGATATTTCGCGGAGTGTTTGGGAGTGGTTTGTTTCCTCATTCCGAGTGTTTTGATGAAAATATGCGGAGTGGTTTGGAGTTCTTTGAAAATTGCATTCGGAGTGAAAAAGAAAACAGGCTTTTATGCGCGACCTGTAGTGTACCTATCAATGTATCAGCAGTTCTGTCTCCTACACACTTGAAAAAACACTCTTTACTATCTCTTTCTATGCCCCCGAAAACCCAGACTCCATCCACTCTTCTTCCTTTATGATATTTTCTTTTTCCGAACTTGGACTCGTCGATTTCTACTATTTTACCAGGCCCTCCTATCTTTTTGCTAGAATTTTCCAATATACAAATGCAGACTTCTCGTGAAAAATTAAACCAGTCGACGATTGTTGTATGCGAAATTTCTAACTCATGCTCCACAAACGTTTGTTCAACTCTGTATACCCAGAAATATGTCAGAAGGACGATAGTTGCAAGGGGCAGATTACTATTGGAAAACCAGGATCCGTGCCTTATTGATACCTTTTTACCACAATCTTTATTTGAGCAACGCCAGCAACATTGGTCTGTGCTAAATGACAAGTCTTTCCGCAGCCCAAAGCGTCCTTTTCCACAGAATTCACAAGAAACACCACCTAATTCAAGAACCAGACCCAACTGAAATAGCCATTGTATAAGTCTATCTATATTTTCTGTAACTTTAAACAAATCTCGCAGCCTCAGAGGCATTTAAACAGCCAATTTTGTAATTTTGTAGGTAAACAAGATTCGCGTCAATCTGACAGCTCTTTATTTACATTGGAAACTGTGCGTGTGCTTCCGGTTACGTCACTAATGTCACATAATCCAATCAGCTGTTAAATCAAAACAAATCAGCCATCCTTTTGAAGTTTAACCGCAGTATCAATTAATACCTTTCGGTATTAAAATACCGAAGGTATTAACATAAAATTTCACGACAAACACGATATTGGGGTTATTTTTTCATTTTGTTGCCTATTTAACGAGATCGTCGCGCGATAACGAGCGCTACGCGCGCCTAGATTCTTATTGTACAGGCATTTCCTGGGGACCGCTATACTGGAAGTGTTCTGGTCAGCGTGAGGCTCGAACCCGCAACCTCTTGATCACTAATCCGATGCGCTACCACTGCACCAAAGCGCACCATATCGTTTCATCAGTGGTTTTAGAAGATCGATTGGTCTATTTTAGATGAATTGAACTACAGTAGATCAATTTAAGGTTCGGACCTGATATCAGTGATTTACAGGGAGAACAATAGTGGCCCAAGAACAGTGAGAATGTGTCACCACACCAGAAAACAATTCAGATGTCGCGAAAACACATGACAAGTGTTTATTTCAATCGCAGGTTCAATTTGAAATAGGCGACATACCCATTCTTCTTTTGTCCTCTTTCTCTGCCTTTCCTTCTTCTTAGCAAGGGCCGCTGTAGCGTGAGATTTTTAAACCCGTGAGATTCTTCAGTCGCACCGGAAGTTGCTGAAATCCCTCACGGAGGCCCGTGAGGGAATTCAGCCATGAGAATTGTAATACCATAGCTCTATTAATGACTTGCGGCCTCGAAGCTCTCGGAGAAATGCTGAATTATGCCGCTGTATTAAAGCTGGAGAAGCTTGGCAATATGCGTTAACATTTGACAGAGTAAAGACCGTTAACAATTCTCAATAAATGTTTTTGGGCTCATTTTCCTGTGCTGAACGGGATAAATGGATTAAACTTCTTAGTCGGCTAGAGCTAGAGGCCCTCGAAGTAAATGCTGAATTATGCCGCTGTATAGAAGCTGTGCCAAATGCGTTAACATTTGACAGAGTAAAGACGTTAACAATGGTCAATAAATGTTTTTTGGGCTCTTTTTCCTGTACTGAATGGGATACGGGATACAAGGATTAAACTTCTTAGATACAGACAAGAGGAGAAAACTTTTTTCGGGTAATTAGTGGGCAAAATGCGTTAACATTTAACAGAGTTATGGTCGTTAACATTTCCCATTAAATCGTTTTTGGACACTCATTCCTCTACTTAAAATATTGTATGAATATGAATCAAACTCTACAGATATATTGACTACTGTTCTATAGGAAGCATGTTTGGGATTGTTAATCGGCACAATGCGTTAACAATTGACAGATTCATGTGCGTTAAAAATTCCCAATAAATGTTTTTTTTTTTTTGTGTGTGTGTGGGGGGGGGGGTTCTTTTTTTTTTTTACTAAATGGTATATAGGGATAAAACTTTACAGGAATATAGATCAGAAAATGAATCATGTTTGGGCTTGTTAGTGGGCAGAATTCGTTAACATTTTACAGAGTTATGGTCGTAAACACTTCCCATGAAATTTGTTGTAGACTCTCATTTCTATACCTAATGCAATGTATGAATCAAACTCCCCAGATATAAAGACTACTGTATTATAGGAAGCATGTTTTGGAGGAAACTCGGCAAAATGCATTAACATTTGACAGGGTCATGTCCGTTAACAATTTCTAAATAAATGGATTTTGGTCTCTTTTTCCTTTACTAAATGGTATAAATGGATAAAATTTCACAGATCTATAGAGCAGAAACGGAATCATTTTCGGGTTTGTCATTGGGCCAAATGCGTTACCATTTTGCAAAGCCAATGTCGTTAACATTGTCAATTAAATCGTTTTTGGTTTCTCATTCCTGTACTAATTGCCATATATGAGTCAAACTCCACATATATATAGACTGCTCTACCTAAGGAAGCTTGTTTGGGAATGTTAATTGGCAAAATTCTTTGACATGTGAATGATTTATGTGCGTTAACATTTCCAATCAAATGGTTTTTGGGCTCTTTTTCCTTTATTAAATGGGATATATGAACTAAAATTCACAGATATATAGACCGGATGGTGTAACATGTTTGGGATTGAAAGTGAGCAAAATGCGTAAACCTTTTACAGAGTTATAGTCGTTAACATTTCCCATTAAATCGTTTTTGGACTCTCACTCTTATTTAATGCAATATTATTTTTATGTTTGTCTCATGTTTAAAGATGTTACAGTACAGCCTGGCATTATTGATTAAATAACAATCATTGTATCATTTGTTATCTGTAAATAATTATTATTAGGATGAGGAATTTTATTATTATTACTGATAATGTTATTTATGTGTCTCACAGATCTCAAGGTACAGGTAGGCAGGTAAGAAGTGTATAGGAACTCTGATTGTTTCTTGCTTATTAATTTAAAAATTGACTGTTGCTTTTATAACCATGCTCAATGTAAGAGTCGATGAAGCGGCATAATCAAAATTTGTTTTAGCTAGAGTTGACGCCCCTAGCTTCACATTGGTATATTGTCATTGTCAATAATTACAGCAAGTTTCGTTGAAAAATCTATAACAGTTTTTGAATTTTGAGGATTATAATTATGATTTATCATGATTATAATTATTAACATCAACATTTTTATAATTACAATCATCACAGGGTTTAAGATCTTTTGGTACAATTTGGGATTAGTCGTTTACAAAAAATATATACATGATTAGTAGTAGTTTAACTAGTATTACGTTACAGTACGAGACTGGTGACCCCTGAGGTTCTTCAGTACCATAGGCAATTAGGCGCTGATTGCTTACTTGAACATGAATTTACATAATAACTATAATAATTTATTATTATTATTAAAATATTAAATTTTCTCACTGGCTTTAAGATCTTAAAGTAAAGCTTGAGAATATTGGTTTAAACATACGGGTTTAATCATTGGATAATTTCTTCTTGGCTACATCAGTATTATTGCTAATATTATGTTTTTCACAGGTTTAATAATCTTACGGTATAGCGTGAGATTACTGATCCCGTGAGATTCTTCAGTTCCTAAGGAAATTTGAAGCTGTACGGTGGTGACTTGGTTTATACCAAAGTCTTTTATAATATGATAATTAATTGTTATTATTTTCATTATTTTTATTTTACGTTTTACGCGCTGAAAGATCTTAAGGTTCAGAATCGGTGTAATGGAATAAAACCCAATGATTTTCCCATATAGCATTATATCACTATTATTGGCTCTTCCTTCTTCTAATACATGTATTATAGTTATGATCATTTACTTATTATTATGTATACTATGTGTGTCTCACAGGTTTAAAGATATTACGTTACAGCCTGGGATTAGTGATCCCGCGAGAATGTTCTGTACCCTAGGCAACTAGGCGCCGATTGCTAACTTGAATATGAATATACATATGATAATTTATTATTATTATTCTCACTGTATTTTCTTAAGGATCAATTTGAGACTATTGATTTAAACCTAAGGGTTTAATCAGATGATAATTTCTTCTTCATATGATTATTATTTCTAATATTATGATTTTCACAGGTTTAATCATATTACGGTACAGCGTGAGATTGTTGATCCCGTTAGATTCTTCAATACCTGAGTAAATTAGCAGCTGTAGGGTGACTTGGTTGAAACCAGAAGTTTTTATAGTATGATATTTTTATTTATTTATTATTATTATTATTATTATTATTCGTTTTACAGGTACAGCATCGGTGTATTGGAATAAAGCCCAATGATTTTCCCATAATATTATTATTTATACTTTGTTTCTCACAGTTTTAAAGACCTTGCGGTACAGCATTTCATAAGTGATTCCGTGAGATTTTTCAGTACAGTAGGCAATTAGGCGTTGCCTTATTGGATATGAACCTACAGATGATAATTTATTATTATTATTTCTCAGTGGTTTTAAGATCTTAAGGTACTGCCTGCCTGACACTATTGAATTAAACCTAAGGGTTTAATCATTGGCTAATTTCTTCTTCTTCATATCATAAATATTGCTAAGATTATGTTTTTCACAGGTTTAATTATCTTACGGTACAGCGTGAGATTATTGATCCCGTGAGATTCTTCAGTACCTAAGGAAATTAGAAGCTGTAGGGTGACATGGTTTAAACCAAAAGCCTTTTATAATGTGATAATTTAATTATATTACTATTATTTTTTTTATTATTATTATTCGTTTTACAGGCTTAGAAAACTTAAGGTACAGCATCAGTGTACTGGAATAAAAGCCAATGGTTTTCCCATATGACAATTTATCAGTATTATTGTTTCTTCCGCCTTCTAATATTATAATTATTATCATTTAATTATTATTATTCATACAATATTTCTCACAGGCTTAAAGATCTTAAGGTACGGCATGAGATTAGAGATCGCGTGAGATTCTCAGTACCTTAGGCAGTTAGGCGCTGGTTGCTTAATTGAATATACATATGTTAATTTATTAATATTAATACTATTATTATTATTTTCTCCGGTGTTAAGATCTTAAGGTACAGCTTGAGACTATTGATTTAAAGCTAAGGGTTTAATCATATAACAATTTCTGGTTTTAAGGTATAGCTTGAGACTACTGGTTTAAATATAAGGGTTTAGTTTAATCATATAATAATTTCTTCTTCATATCATCATTAATGCTAATATTATGTATTTCACAGGTTTAAGTATCTTACAGTACAGCGTGAGATAATTGATCCCGTGAGATTCTTCAGTACCCTATGGAATAAGGCGCTGGTTGCTTACTTGAATATAAATAAACATATGATAATTTATAAGTATTATTATTATTAATATTATTATTATTTTTCTCATTGGTTTTAAGGTATAGCTTGAGACTATTGGTTTAAACCTAAGGGTTAAATCATGTGATAATTTCTTCTTCATATCATTACTATTGCTAATATTCTGTTTTTCACAGCTTATTCATCTTACGGTACTGAGCGAAATTATTGATCCTGTGAGATGCTTCAGTATCTAAGGAAATTAAAAGCTGTAGGGTGACTTGGTTTAAACCAAAAGTATGTTAAAATATGAAAATTAATTATTATTATTAGTTGTTTTCCAGGCTTAACGATCTTAAGGTACAGCATCGGTGTACTGGAATAAAACCAAATAATTTTCCCATATTACATTTTATCGTTAGAATTGGCTCTTCCGTCTTCCATATTTTAACTATAATAATTGTATTATTATTATTTATACTATGGGTTTATTTGTATTATTATTTCTCACGGGTTTTAAGATCTTAAGGTACAGCATGAGACTATTGGTGTTAACCTAAGGGTTTAATCAGATGATAAATTTCTTCTTTTTCATATCATAAATATTGCTAATATTATGTTTTTCACAGGTTTAATTATCTTACGGTACAGCGTGAGGTTATTGATCCCGTGAGATTCTTCCGAACCTAAGGAAATTAGAAGCTGTAGGGTGACTTGATTTAACCCAAAAGTCTTTTATAATGTGATTATTTATTTATATTATTATTATTAGTAGTAGTTTTACAGGCTTAAAGATCTTAAGGTACAGCATCAGTGTACTGGATTTTAAGCCAATGATTTTCCCATATGACAATTTATCATCATTATTGTTTCTTCCTCCTTCTAATATTATAATTATTATCAAATTATTAATATTTAATTCATACTAACTTTCTCACGGGCTAAAAGATCTTAAAGTACGGCATGAGATTAGTGATCCCGTGAGATTCTTCTGTACCTTAGGCAGTTCGGCGCTGGTTTATTGACTGTACATATGTTAATTTGTTATTATTAATACTATTATAATTTTCTCTGGTTTTAAGATCTTCAGTAACAACTTGAGACTATTGATTTAAACCCAAGGGTTTAATCATATAATAATTTCTTCTTCATATCATTATTTATGCTAATATTATGTTTTTCACAGGTTTAAGTATCTTATGGTACAGCGTGAGATTATTGATCCCATGAGATTCTTCAGTACCCTAGGCAATTAGGCGCTGGTTGCTTACTTGAATAAATATATTATAATAATATATATAATAATTAATAAGTATCAATATTATTGTTATTGTTTTTTTTTCTCACTGGTTTTTAAGATCTTAAACTACAGCTTGATAATATTCTGTTTTTCACAGCTTTATTGTCTTACGTTACAGCGTGAGATTATTGATCCCGTGAGTTTCATCAGTACCTAAGGATATTAGAAGCTGAAGAGTGATTTGGTTTAAACCAAAAGTCTGTTATAATATAATTAATTATTATTATTAGTTCTTAAAGATCTTAAGGTACAGCATCGGTGTACTGGAATAAAACCCAATGATTTTCCCATATAACACTTTATCCTTATAATTGGTTCTTCCTTCTTCATCCTTATTATTATCATTTAATTATTATTATTTATACCATGTTTCCCACAGGCTTGTAGATCTTACGGTACAGCATGAGATTAGGGATCCCGTGAAATTCTTCAGTACCTTAGGTAATTAGTCGCTGATTGCTTACTTGAATATGAGCACACATCTAATAATTCATTATTATTATTTCCCACTGGCTTTAAGATCTTCAGGTACAGCCTGAGACTATTGATTTAAACCTAAGGGTTTAAGCATATGATAATTTCTTCTTCTTCATATCATAAATATTGCTAATATTTAGTTTTTCACGGGTTTTCCGTCTTTGGTCGGGCCCCTCGGCGTCTAACTGTTGGTTGTCTTTTGCTCCAGCAATTCTGTTGTTGTATGCTGTGGAGTCCTCAACCTTGTTTCATCTCTTTATTTTTTTTTTTATTTGTATGTTCTCGGAGATGTTACACTGATGAGTTAGGAAGTAGAAGTAAAACAAAGATCAGGAATTGATACAATTAACTTACTCCACCCATAAAAGACACCAAAGGGAAAGAAATACAAACATTAAGCGACCAGACCATAATGGAAACCCAAACAAAGGAAGGCCATAAGGACAGTTACTTTCCCACAAAATGGCCATATGGCCATCCAAAACCAAAAGACACAAGCGACACACACAGTAAGTAACAAACAACAACATAAATAAATCGCCACAGAAGAGCCGCCTTGGAACGGTCAGTGGAAGATTTCCACTGGGGGGCTTAAATCGATTTTACGTGGCCACAATCCTCGCCCTTACTTCCGTCGCGATTTAGACAAATAATTTGTTCAGTCCGCATGAAGGCCTCCTAACTCATCAGTGCAACATCTCCGTGAACACAAAAATCAAAGAACCACAGAGGTGAGACAACGGTGAGGACTCGACAGCAAGAAACCACTGAAATGCTGGAGCAAAAGAAAACCAACAGTTAGACTCCGATGAGCCCGACCAGAGACAGAGCATCAGGCACCAACCAACATTACCTTGAATTAGATCTCTCTAATTCTCAATAAGCCTTTACGTTGGAGCCGTCATAGAATCTGAGGCCTGACCCACCGGCGTGCAATTAAAGAGGGAAGCAAAGTTGCCAACCGTGATTGGGTTAACTACCATGCATGCAGTCTGTCGTATAATATCCATGTTGTACCCAATCTTTTTATATCGAAGAATGATTTTACGAAATTGGGTGCTGAAGTCATTGCGGTTATATATTTTTCTGAATTTATATGCTAAGTCACCATAAAATTCGGGTTCCGATAGACCTTGTTGCAGAAGAGATTTAAGTCCAATATTGAATTTTGAAATTAAATCAGAATGGCGTCTATAAAATTTTGAAAAGGCTTTGCGTAGTTTATGGTACCGATAACCCTGATTAAGGAGTTTAGCCGTTAATAATTTATTACGAGTGTTGAGTGTTCTTATATGAAGCCTTCATGCGGACTGAACAAAATAAGTGTATACCCCGACAGAGGTAAGGTCGAGGATTATGGCCATGTAAAATCGATTTAGCCCCCTAGTGGAATTCTTTCCACTGACCGTTCCAAGGCGGTTCTTCTGTGGCGGTTTATATGTGTTGTTGTTTGTTACTTACTCTGTGTATCACTTGTGTATTTTTATTTTTTTGGATGGCCATTGGGCCATTTTGTGGGACAGTATCTGTCCTTATGGCCCTCCTTTGTTTAGGTTTCCATTATGGTCTGGTCGCTTCATGTGTGTCTTTCTTTCCCTTTGGTGTCTTTGATGGGTGGAGTAAGTTAATTGTATCTATTCCTGATCTTTGTTTTACTTCTACTTTTAATTGTCTTACGGTACAGCATGGTATTATTGATCCTATGGAGATTAGAAGCTGTAGGGGGACTTCATTTAAACCGAAAAGTCTTTTATAATGTGATTATTTATTTATATTATTATTAGTTTTAGAGGCTTAAAGATCTTAAGGTACAGCATCAGTGTACTGGCATAAAAGCCAATGAATTTCCCATACGACGATTTACCATTATTATTGTTTCTTCCTCCTTCTGATATTATAATTGTTGTCAAATTATTAATATCTAATTCATACTATCTCACAGGCTTAAAGATCTTAAGATACGGCATGAGATTAGTGATCCCGTGAGATTCTTCAGTACCCTAGGCAGTTAGGTGCTGGTTGATTAACTGAATATACATTATTAATTTATTATTATTATTACTATTATTATTATTTTCTCTGGTTCTTAAAGTACAGCTTGAGACTATTGATATAAACCTAAGGGTTTCATCATATAATAATTTCTTCTTCATATCATTATTAATGCTAATATTATGTTTTTCACAGGTTTAAGTATCTTACGGTACAGCGTGAGATTATTGATCCCATGAGATTCTTCAGTACCCTAGGCGCTGGTTGCTTACTTGAATATAAATATACATATGATAATTTATAAGTATTATTATTATTATTGTTCTGACTGGTTTTAAGATCTTAAAGTACAGCTTGAGACTACCGGGTTGAATAATTTGATTAATTCTTCTTCATATCAGTGTTATTGCATATATATTGTTCTTCACTGCTTAATTATCTTACGTTACAGCGTGAGATTATTGCTCCCGTGAGTTTCATCAGTACCGGTGGAAAACAGAAGCTGTACGGTGACTTTGTTTAAACCAAGTCCGTTAGAATATGATAATTAATTATTATTATTAGTTATTTTCAGGCTTAAATATCTTAAGGTACAGCATCAGTGTACTGGAATAAAACCCAATGCTTTTCCCATATAACACTTGTCATTATAATTGGCTCTTCCTTCTTCAATATCATAATTAATACCATTTAATTATTATTATTTATACTATGTTTCCCACAGGCTTGCAAATCTTGCGGTACAGCACGAGATTAGTGATCCCGTGAGATTTTTCAGTACCCTCGGCAATTAGGCGCTAATTGCTTACTTGAACATGAACATACAAATGCTTATTTATTATTATTATTTCTCACTGGTGTTAAGAAATTAAGTTACAGTCTGGGACTATTGCTTTGAACCTAAGGGTTTAAGCATATGATAATTTCTTCTTTATATCATAAAAATTGCTAATATTATGTTTTTCACAGGTTTAAGTATCTTACGGTACAGCGTGAGATTATTGATCCCGTGAGAATCTTCAGTACCTAAGGAAATAAGAAGCTGTAGGGTGACTTGATTTAAACCATAGACTCAAAATGTGATATCATAATTTGTTGTTATTATTATTATAATTATTAGTATTATTATTACTTGTTTTTCAGAGGTACAGCATCAGTGTACTTGAATAAATCCAATGATTTTACCTTATGACAATTTATCAATTGTTTTGTCTCTTCCTTCTTTTAGAAACCTCCGTGATGTAGTGGTTATACTTCTTGGCATGCTCCCGGGCTTCTCCAGCCTTTCGGGTGAGTTTTTTAAACCGAGGTCCCCTCTCCATATGATCTTAGCTGTTGATGAGAAGTAGATCACTTACGCTCACTCGCGCAATCGTCCACTATTATTATTATCATTTAATTATTATTGTTTATACTGTGTGTCTCACAGGTTTAAAGATCTTACAGCACATCATGAGATGAGAGATCCAGAGAGATACCTTAGGCAAATAGTCGCTGATTGCTTACTTGAATATGAATTCAGATATGATAATTTATGAGTATTATTGATATTATTATTGAGTCTCGCTGGTTTTAAGATCGTGTGGTATAGCTTGAGTCTATTAGTTTAAACCTAAGTGTTTAATCATATGATAATTGCGTCTTCATATTATTATTATTGCAAATATTATGTTTTTCACAGGTTGAATTATCCCACGGTATAGCTTGAGATTATTAATCTAATTATTAGTAGCAGTAGTTTTACTAATAATATTTTTACTTTCTCACAGGCTTAAAGACCTATCAGCACAGCGTGAGGTTATTAATTAAATCCTGATATTTTGTTATGAAAAATTTTAGTAATAAGTATTATTATTACTATTATGTTCCTCGTGGGTTTAAAAATCTTACGGTACAGCGTGAGATTTTTAAAACTGTGAGATTCTTCAGTACCTGAAGATAATAAGAGACTGAAAGGTTTAGTTGTTAAAACCAAAATTTTATCATATGATAATTATTATTATCATTATTGTTTTTATGATGTGACTCAAAGGTTTTAAGATCTTAAAAGTACAGTTTCGTGAAGATAACTTGTACGGTTTTCAAGTTATAGAGCCGACACGAATGTGTGACAGACGGACAGACGGACGCCCGGGGGAAAAACAATATGTCTCTTCGAAAAAAACATTCCGGGGTGGTGGGGGGCATAATAATTTTGAAATCCATCCACTAGTTAAGGAGGAGGATTACTATGTTTAGTTCTGGTGGCCATCTTGTTCATGTGAGCCAAAGGATTTGAGCTATTTTGGTAAAGGGTGATCCTTTCAACATGCCTGTAATATTATTTTGAAAGCCATCTACTGGTTAAGGAGATGAAGTCGTTTTAAGGTCTTTCTATTTTTAACTCTGGTGGCCATCTTATTCATCCAAGCATAACGGTTTTAGCAATTTTATTAGAGGGTCAGCCAAGGTACATTTCTGTGAAATTATTTAACAAGAGGGTCGAGAGGGCCCTAAATCGCTCACCTGAGAATCCGTGTCTCTGGTACATTCTTGGCCCAAGGTCTATAATTTGAACAAACTTGGTAGCTGTCCACTAGATGAAGCTGCATGCCAATTATCAAAAACCTGGGTCATCTGATTCAGAAAAGAAGATTTTTAAAGGTTTTCCCTATATGAGCCCATGTAAAACCAGCGGGCCCTGGTGCGGGGACATTTTCGGCGCCAGGGCTTTAATTTAAACAATCTCCGTAGAGGTCCACTAGATGAAGCTTCACGCCAACTATCAAAGACCTTGGCATTCCGGTTTCAGACAAGAAGATTTATCAAGGTTTTTCCTACAGAACATTTTTAAAGGTTTTCCCTATATAAGCCTATGTAAAACCAGCGGGCCCTGGTGCGGGGACATTTTTGGTGCCAGGGCTATAATTGAACAATCTCAGTAGAGGTCAACTAGATGAAGCTTCAGGCCAACTATCAAAGACCTTGGCGTTCTGGTTTCAGACAAGAATATTTTTAAAGGTTTTTCCTATATAAGCCTATGCAAAAACCTGTGGGTCCCGGAGCGGGGACATTTTTGGCCCCAAGGCTGTTAATTGAAGAATCATGGTAGAGGTCCATTAGATGAAGCTTCATACCAAATATCAAAGACCTGGGCCTTTTGGTTTCAGAAAAGAAGATTTTTAAATGTTATCCCTGTATACTCCTATGTAAAACTTGTGGGTCCCGGTTCGGCGACATTTTTTGGACCCAAGGCTATAATTTGAAAATCTTGGTAGAGGTTCATTACAAATTTCAAAGACCTAGGCCTTCTGGTTTTAGACAAGAATATTTTTAAAGGTTTTCCCTATGTACGCCCCATGTAAAACCAGTGTGTCCTGGCACGGGAGCATTTTTTGGAGCCAGGACTATAATTTGAACAATCTCAGCACAGGTCCACTAGATGAAGCTTCATGCCAAATATCAAAGACCTGGGCCTTCCTGTTTCAGACAAGAAGATTTTTAAAGGTTATCCTATGTAAACTAGTGGGTCCCAGCGCGTGGACATTTTTGGCCCCGAGATAATTATTGGAACAATCTTGGTAGAGGTCCATTAGATGAAGCTTCATAACAAATATTAAAGACCTGGGCCTTCTGGTTTCAGACAAGAAGATTTTTAAAGGTTATCCCTGTATACGCGTATGTGAAACCAGAGGGCCCTATGGCAGGGGGCATTTTTGGCCCCAAGGCTATAATTTGAACAATCTTGGTAGAGGTCTACTAGATGAAGCTTCACGCCAAATAACAAAGGCCTTGGCCTTCTGGTTTCAGACAAGAAGATTTATAAAGGTTTTCCCTATATATGCCTATGTGAAACAAGTGGGCCCCGGCACGGGGACATTTTTGGCCCCAGGGCTAAATCTTGGTATAGGTCCACTAGATGAAATCTTGGTAGAGGTCCACTAGATGAACCTACAAACCAAATATCAAAGACCTGGGCCTTCTGGTTTCAGACAAGAAGAGTTTTACAAGTTATCCCTGTATACGCCTATGTGAAACCAATGGGCCCCGGCATGGGGGCATTTTTTGACCCCAGGGCTATAATTCGGACAATCTTGGTAGATTTCAGTGGTTCAGGAGGGGATGTTCTTTGAAGAAATTGTTTAAGCACGGATGCACGGACGCATGCACGGACGCACGACCATGCACTGGTTAAAGGTTTTTCCATTTTTAGTTCTGGTGGCCATCTTGGTCACCCAAGCGGAACAATAGAGCAACTTTGGTAGAGGACAACCCAAGGAACATTTCTGTGCAATTTTTTCAAAATCTGTCCAGCAATTTTGGAGAAGTAAATTAATTAAAGCAAAAAGTGACTACAGACGGACGCACCCATTGACAACGGACAAAGACTAATCACAATAGCTCACCTTGAGCAATTCGTGTTCAGGTGAGCTGCAAATGTGGATGGACAGACGGCTTGATTGACATGGTAACTACTGTAGAGCACCAGCAAAATTTTTAGGAGACCCTCATTATGGTGTCATATTTGGGCAAGGTCCATCAATATCTTTAAGGGTAAATGAAAACAAGGGGTTTATCAATTTAACAGTTTTATTTTTTATATCTAAATCAGTAACAGCACATGAAAAGTAGATTTCAAGTTATTGTTAAACTATCCGTCACAGACTTAACATTGAGGCTTAAAAATAAACAGGCATATATTTATTATATGGACAAAACACCTAGAAAGTTTTTTAAAGCTAAGTGAAAATGTGTTTAAACACAAACAAGAGCTCCACGAGCAGGTTTTGAGTTGTTATTTATTGGACTGCAACCTTGAAATAATATGCACTGCTCAATATCATGGTCTAAGTGAGTGTTTTAGTTTTACGTCCTGCAAACAGCTAAGGTCATATGGGCCTCGGTTTGAAGACTCTGGAGAAGCCCGGGATTGATCCTGCGACCCATGGTTTACAAAGCGAGTAGCGTAACCACCACACCACGGAGGCTTCTAAATCAATATCAGGGTCTAACTATATATCAAGTTTCATTGTATTGTGTTGTATTGGAGTGGTTACGCTACTTGCCTTGTAAACCAGGGGCCGCAGGATCAGTCCCGGGGTTCTCCAGACTTTCAGATGAGTCTTTAAACCGAGGTACAATCTCCCTATGACCTTAGCTGTTGGTGGCATGTAAAACTCAAACATTCACTCATTGTATTGTATTGGAGTTTTAACAGCCCAGTCAACACTGTTTTAGATCATTGTTTAGATGATCAGTTTACCTATCCACACTTTTCCTTGACATTCTTATTCATAAGCAGTTAACCAGTACAACGCACATTCTTTTGCCAGAAACTGACAACTGCCCTTGTTGAATTAGCGGAAGGGGTAGAATTTCATGATCAATCTCCACAAAAGAATGTTGCAGACCCCGGCAGGTATCAAACCCCAGTCCTTCTCATTACCAGTCGGACGTGCATCCAATGAGATACCGAGGCTGCTATATCAAGTTTAAGCTTTATCAGATCTAAATTGTAGATGGAGCTAGTCGGAAACACTATGTTCACAGAAATTATCAAAGGAGCGTAACTCTTGATAATTGGTTGCTATGAGGCAAACCGTGCTTTTATTTATTTTCACTCAAATTGCTTGGCCTTAGCCCCGAAACAATATGCACTGCTCCACATTCAAAGGGCCATTACGCAATATATCGTGGGCCCTATCCAGAAAACAATATGCAACGCTCCAAATAATGGTCTAACTATAACTAGTTTAAGCTTGGCCGGTCTAAATTGATGGGGTATATAGCAAACTCAATGTTTACAGAATTTTCGAAGGGGCAAAACTCAATTTGTCGGACCGTAACTTCTCAACAATATGCTTTTCACCATAATGGTCTAGCTATATATGAAGTTTCAGGTTGCTCAGATATATAATGTAAGGAGTTATCCACAAGCAAAGAGGCACTATAAATTCGAAACAATATGGGCTGCACCACAATGAGGTCAAACTATATATTGTTCAGCTTCATAAAATGTTAACACAAGTTTCTCCTCAAATGTCAAAGGGGCTTAACCGTCTTAAAAGTTGGTGGACTGTAACATCAAGTGACCTCCGCCAATAGGGGCTTGAAGAAATATATGGGCTGCATGATGCTTCCACGCAGAGCTGAAGCCAACCCCGCACACTAGTACTGGTAAACGGCTTAGATCCTCTAAGCCTGTCTAGGAACCCCTGTGGGAGGTGGACCGTCCATGCTAATAAACCCTATTGGTTTCATTGGGCGACAGGGCTTGAGATGTCATTTCATCTCATTGTCGGGTAAAGGTTGGAAGCAATGTCTCCAAAATGACCTTTACAGTGTTGACGGGGATGTTAAATCTCAAATCAAAATGGGTATCTGATCAGGGTTACAAGCCTCCGTGGCCTAGTCATTAAGAGCGCTGACTCTTGATCATTAGGTCTCTCACCGCTGTGGTTCGAGCCTTGCTCGGGACATATGTGAGACGCCAAGTTCTGCAACGGAAGGTCAGGTGGTTTTTCTCTGGGTACTCCTGTTTTCGCCAAACCCTGATTAACTATCTGCTCGATATGAGTGAAATAATCTTTAAAGGGCCGTAAAACCAAAACCAAAAAAATCTGACCAGGGTTATCATTGTTTCCTAGAACTTCAGCCATTGAATATATCGTGGGCCCCTAAATTTTTCCAGACATCAAGTGGAAGATTCCATCCTAACAGTATAAGTAAAGTTTAATTTCATTTAGTTCATTATGAACTAGGTTTCAAAGAGTCAATAATAAGAGGTGTGCTAGAGCATACCAGTTTTACAAACAAGAGGGCCCAATGGCCCTATATCGCTCACCTGTGTACCAGAAAATCAAAAGTGTAGGAGACCACTTGACATTGCTACATACTAAATATCTGAGCTCTGGGCCTTATGGCTTTGGAGAAGATTTTTTTTTTTCGAGTATAAGTCCGTAGGTCAATTTTGACCCAAAGGGCATGGTTGGCAGAATTTATGAAGGCGTCCATTTTATGTTGTTATAAACTAAATACCTAAGGTCCGTACTTCATGGTTTCAGAGAAGAAAATTTTTAAAGCTTTTTTTCCATTATAAGTTTATTGGAGTTAAGAAGCCACAGGATTTGGCCAATTTGAACCCAAGGGGCAAGACCATGACAGGATTCATGTAGGCAACCACTCCCTGAAGCTACAGGCTAAATACCTAAGCTCTGTCCCTTATGGTTTCACAGAAGAATAATTTTGAAGTTTTTTTTTTTTCATTTTAAGTTTTCTTCCATTTTAAATCCGTCCATGGTAGCTAATGGGCCATGTGTGTGGCCAATTCTGGACCAAGGGGCATGATTGGCAGGATTTATGGAGGTGACCTGGGCCCTGTGGTTTCAGAGAAGATTTTTGAAGCTTTTTTCCATTAGGAGTCTATGGGAGCTAAGGGCCCCGGGGTGTGGTCCATTTGGACCCCAGGGGCATGATTGGCAGGATTTATGTAGGTGACCACTTACCTTTGCTACATGCTATATATCTAAGCTCTGGGCCCTGTGGTTTCAGAGGAGAAGATTTTTGAAGCTTTTTTCCATTTTGAGTCTATCAGAGCTAATGGGCCCTGGGGTGTGGCCCATTTGGACCCCAGGGGCGTGATTGGCAGGATTTATGTAGGTGACCACTTGCTGTTGCTACCTGCTAAATATCTAAGCTCTGGGACCTGTGGTTACACAGGAGAGGATTTTTGAAGTTTTTTTCTTTAGGAGTCTATGGGAGCTAAGGGGCCCTGGTGCGTGGTCCATTTGGACCCCAGGGGCATGATTGGCAGGATTTATGTAGGTGACCACTTGCCGTTGCTATATGCTAAATATCTAAGCTCTGGGCCCTGTGGTTTCAGAGAAGAAGATTTTTGAAGCTTTTTTCAATTAGGAGTCAATGGGCGCTAAGGGGCCCAGGGGCGTGGCCCATTTGGACCCCAGGGGAACGATTGGCAGGATTTATGTAGGTGACCACTTGCCATTGCTTTATGCTAAATATCTAAGCTCTGGGCCCTGTGGTTTCAGAGAAGAAGATTTTTGAAGTTTTTTTTTCCATTAGGAGTCTATGGGAGCTAAGGGGCCCCAGGGTGTGGCCCATTTGGACCCCAGGGTCATGATAGGATTTATGTAGGTGACCACTTACCTTTGCTACATGCTATATATCTAAGCTCTGGGCCCTGTGGTTTCAGAGAAGAAGATTTTTGAAGTTGGTTTTTTTTCCATTAGGAGACTACGGGAGCTAAGGGGCCCCGGGGTTTGGCCCATTTGGACCCCAGGGGCATGATTGGCAGGATTTATGAAGGTGACCACTTGCTGTTGCTACATGCTAAATATCTAAGCTCTTGGACCTGTGGTTTCAGAGAAGAAGATTTTTGAAGCTTTTTTTCCATTATGAGTCTTTGGGAGCTAAGGGGCCCCGGGGTGTGGCCCATTTGGACCACAGTGGCATGATTGGCAGGATTTATGTAGGTGACCACTTGTCGTTGCTACCTGCTAAATATCTAAGCTCTGGGCCCTGTGGTTTCAGAGGAGAAGATTTTTGAAGCTTTTTTCCATTAGGAGTCAATGGGAGCTAAGGGGCCCCGGGGCGTGGCCCATTTAGAACCCAGGGGCATGATTGGCAGGATTTACATAGGTGACCACTTGCTGTTGCTACCTGCTAAATATCTAGGCTCTGGGCCCTGTGTTTTCAGAGAAGAAGATTTTTTAAGCTTTTTTCCATTATGAGTCTATGGGAGCGAAGGGGCCCCGGGGCGTGACCCATTTGAAATCCAGGGGCATGATTGGCAGGTATTATGTAGGTGACCACTTGCCGTTGCTACATGCTAAATATCTAAGCTCTGGGCCCTGTGGTTTCCGAGAAGAAGATTTTTGAAGCTTTTTTTCCAATATGAGTCTATGGGAGCGAAGGGGCCCCGAGGCGTGGCCCATTTGAAACCCAGGGGCATGATTGGCAAGAATTATGTAGGTGACCAAAGGCCATTGCTACATGCTAAATATCTAAGCTCTGGGCCCTGTGCTTTCAGAGAAGATTTTTGAAGCTTTTTTTTTTTTCATTATGCGTCTATGGGAGCTAAGGGGCCCCGGGGCGTGGCCCATTTGAAACCCAGGGGTATGATTGGCAGGAATTATGTAGGTGACCACTTTCCGTTGCCACATGCTAAATATCTAAGGTCTGGGCCCTGTGGTTTCAGAGAAGAAGATTTTTGAAGCTTTTTTTTCCCCATTATGAGTCTATGGGAGCTAAGGGGCCCCGGGGCGTGGCCCATTTGAAACCCAGTGGTATGATTGGCAGGAATTATGTAGGTGACCACTTGCCATTGCTACATGCTAAATATCTAAGCTCTGGGCCCGGTGGTTTCAGATAAGAAGATTTTTGAAGCTTTTTTTTTCCATTATGAGTCTATGGGAGCGAAGGGACCCCGGGGTGTGGCCAATTTGGATCACTGGAGCATGATTGGATGGAATTATTTAGGTGACCACTTGCCGTTGCTATGTACTATATATCTAAGCTCTGGGCGCTGTGGTTTCCGAGAAGAAGATTTTTGAAGCTTTTTTTTCCATTATGAGTCTATGGGAGCGAAGGGGCCCCGGGGCGTGGCCCATTTGGAACCCAGGGGCATGATTGGCAGGAATTATGTAGGTGACCACTTGCCATTGCTACATGCTAAACATATAAGGTCTGGTCCCTGTGGTTTCAGAAAAAAAGATTTTTGAAGCTTTTTTTTCCATTATGAGTCTATAAGAGCTAAGGGGCCCCGGGGTGTGGCCATTTTGGACCCCAGGGGCATGATTGGCAGGATTTACATAGGTGACCACTTAACATTATTACAAGCTAAATATCTAAGCTCTGGGCCCTGTGGTTTCAGAGAAGATTTTTTTAATTTTTCCAATTATAAGTCTAAGGGAGCTATATGTTGCCATGGCAACCAGATTTCCAATCTGATCAGCCCAAAAACCTTATGCAGCCTTTCCCCCTACCTGATGATGCTTCACATGAAATTTGATCAAGATTTGCCATGGGATATTAAAGATATACTTATTTGAAATTGTTTACGGACGCACGCACGGACGGACGGACGCACGGAGGACAAAAAGTGATCACAAAAGCTCATCTTGTCACTACGTGACAGGTGAGCTAAAAATCCAATCTGGGTCTTCACCATTTATTAACTGTACATCGCTACACAGATGAAACATTCGTATTCTTCAATTTTCTGAGCCTCTTTCATTGTTAATTTAACACACTTGAGATGAAACCATCTTCTGCAAACTGAGCACTGTATTTTCCTCTTTCCCGCACGAGCTCCCTTACAGTTTGTCCATTTGCACTCTATCTCGGCTGAAAGACTTCCTGCCTGTAACAGACGTTTCTCGATGTACTGCCTGTAGTTACAGCAGTGGACTTGTCTCATGACAACATGGGGTACGCCTTTCATAACACACTCGGCATTCTGCAAAAGAATAAAGCAAACTAGAAATTAAGTTTGTATTACACTTTGCTTGCCCTTCCTGATGAAAGGACCAAAATTCTCACATTTTTTCTTCTATATTTAATCGGGTCATCTACACATCAGAACCATTATCAGAATTGCTATGGTGACACATCAAATGATATTCATACACCAGGAAACATGTGATATAGGAAGATAGTCCCAAGTAGCTATCACTAAAGAGGTAAAGTGCAGAGGTGGGGCATTGCCTCCGCGCACACCCAGGACAACCCTCGGTTGGTGTCATTCAATGTGTCTTATCTTTTAGGGGTAGGGATCTATAAGGTTTCTGAGATATTGGGCGTTTTATGATGTGGAGGGGTGTGGCATGGCTCCAGCACATCACAGGGCACCCCACAATCTAGCAACACTGCAGCCATGATTCAAGAAACAACATAACCAGGAATCATCACATACGTGATCAGGGCTATGCTGAAGCATGTTTGACAGGGGGTTTAGGATGTGGGGGGTGGGGCGATGTGTTTTATAAAAAATAATCCAAGGTTGAACAGGTAATCTTTTTTGCTTTACCAATGTTTTCAACAAGTTTCATCAAAACATCCGGAGAAAGCCGCACGCCAAAAATAATTAATACTCAGCTCTCTTATCCACTACACCAAAGAGGCCAACTGACACTCATTTATGAAACCAAATATTGGAAACTAGAGAAAGTGACCAGTGGGTCACGTATACCCCCTGCCAGTGCCACCCTCTGATATATCTTTGGAGCTTGTATATAGTGTAAATGAAGAAGTTAAGAAGCTATAAGCATCTAAAATGTGCTTGTACAAGCTTAACATAAAATTTCTAAATGGACCAAGGGAATGAGGACATCAAAGTTACTGAAGGGTTGGGGGGCATCAATGAAACTGAAGCAGCAGGTAGAGGTATGCATCAACGAAATCTTTGGACTGGTATGTAAAATTGATGCAAACATCAATTAAATTTGTAGTAGAGTTTAGAACATACTGCCATCTATAAACTTTGTCATAAAGCTTTAACCGAATGTAAAATTTCTAAGTCCGTGACCTTGAGGTCAAGGTCACCGCAGGTAGGGGAAGGGACATACCATATGAAATGTTTGGGCTGGTATGCAACATTGATGCAAGTATAGTATGAACTGAATTTGTGCATACAGGCATATATAAACTTTGTCATAAAACTTTAACCAAATGTGAAATTTCTCTAAGTCTGTGACCTTGACCCCAAGGTCACTTTTGGGGGGTGTGACATGCATCATTGAAATCTTTGGACCAGTATGTACCTTCAGTGTAAGTATCCACTAAATCTATCAAAGGGTTCAGAAGATAAAATCTCTTAGAAACTTTGATGCAAAACATTAACCAAAATGGACGGACAGACGGAAGGACGGACGACGGACAGACAGACGGAAAGATGCACAGACAGATGGAAAGATGCACAGACAGATGGACGGACAAACGGCAGGACGAAAACTTAATACCCCCCCATACTTCATATGCCAGGGGGGGGGGGGGGAGGGTATAACAATTAATGTTTGTTTGATTTGTGGTTTAACATCCATGCCAACTCTGTACAGGTCATTTTGGAGGTGTTGCTTCCAATTTTGTGGGACTTTTTTACCAAACACCGGGATGAAACGACATTTCAATCCCTGTCGCCCAATTAAACCAATAGTGTATATAAGCATGGACCATCCAGCAGGCACCGTTGGCCTCGGCAGGCTTAGTTCATCTAAGCGGTTTACCAGAACTCGTGTCAGCTCTGCATGGAAGCATCATGCACCCCATCTATTTTTGTCTCGCCCCGATGGCGGGAGCCCAGTAGGAATACAGATAAACAGTCAACATTGATTGAGCACCATCATAAAAACGCTAACAATCAATGTGTGGCAGGAATAATGCAGCTCATCTATTTCTTCAAGCCCGATGGGTGGGGGCAAAGAATTAACCATAAAATAGTCAATCAGACCTTCTACTGTTGTTAGACTTACTGAGATAAGACAGATTTGTTTGTATGTTTGATTTGAGGTTTTACGTCCCCGTCAACACTGTATAGGTCATTTTGGAGACGTTGCTACCAATTTTGTGGGATTTTTTCCAGACATTGAGATGAAATGACATCTCAAGCCCTATTGCCCAATGAAACCAATAGGGTTTATAAGCACGGACGGTCCTACACGCACCAATATGCCTGGGCAAATATACAATGGCATTTATCTGAATCAATTGTGATATGTACAGTAAAACCTGCCTTAGTGGCCACCTCTATTAAGCAAACAACCTGTCTTAAGCAAGCAGGCATTCAGGTCCCGAAAAAGGAAAATGCAATAAAATTCACCTGTGTTAAGCAAACACCTGTCTTAAGCAAGCACTTTATGAATATCCCACAGGTGCTTGCTTAATACAGGTTTGACAGAGACACTGGTAAACAACCCGGTACCAGACAGGACCAGCTGAGCCCTAAGACTATCATTTACTTATTTAGGCTCCATTTAGGAGCCCAGATCGTTTTGCACATTACACTTAAGTAATACAAATAAATGGTGCATTTTCCCACTTAAGTCAGCAAAGAACATTGATTGTGCTGTATAAAATTAAACATGCCATCATAATTGAGCTAATCTTCAATCAAAGGTGGGCAAAACTGGTGTACCACATGCCCTTCTAGTGCAGAACTTGGCATCTCAATTGCGACCGGTTTTCATGATAAAGTTTCTGCATACCATTAACGTGAAAACACCACAGCTGCTACCATCCTGTTGCTGATTCGCCTTGGTCACTGTAGCTTTCCAATCACCAAGCTTCTCATCTCCAACATCATCTCTCTTTTTCATAAACAGCCTGAATTTTCAGTAAAGGAAATTTTGTATCAATGTAAAATGCAACCTTACATTTCATTAAACATTATGCTACTACCTATTAGCCCAGTTTCAAGCCCAAGGTCAGCAATATTGACGAAGGGCCAAAGACCAATACAGCTGACCAAAGATCTGTAACTGGGTAAAAACTTTGACAATTTGCTATGGGGATAAAACACTAAAACCTTAGTCTATCATACTTCAGATAGAACTGTGAAGATTATGTGGTTAGCAGGTCAATTAACCTTACCAAGCTTTTCTTTGGAAATGCTTAGTTCGCTGTACTGGTTTATTTGTAACTGACAAGTGTCCTTGAATCAGCAAGTGTAGCAAGCAGATTGGGATCTACTTTGTAAAGGCAGGGGCTGCCTTGTTTAGTATAATGAGGGTTAACAGGGCCTTCTAGTCAGTCATCTCATTTTTGTCACTAGCCTACCTTTATGTCAGTCTGGGGAAGATCAAAGATTTTGTTTGTTTGCATTGATATTTAATGGCACAGTCAATACTATTTGGGTCATTTTGAGATGGTCAGATAACCTATCCACAGTTTTCCTGGGGACAGGGACTCTCTATATTAATTAAGGCAATCCTAATGGAAATGTATATCAGTAAAACATTGTTTGTTTGTTTTGAGTATTTCACCCCGGTCAACACCGTGTATGTCATTTTGGAGACATTGCTTCCAATTTTGTGGGACTTTTAATTGACATTGAGATGCATTGACATCTCAAGCGCTGTCGCCCAATGAAACCAATAGGGTTTATACACATAAAGAGCAAGACTACCACCGCTTTGCCTGGGCAGACTTAGATCCTCTAAGCAGTTTACCAGTACTCGTGTGCGGTCGATTTCAGCTCTGCTTGGAAGCATCGTGCAGCCCATCTGTTTCTTCAAGACCTGCAATAAAACATTCATTTGTTTGTTTGATTTGAGGTTAAATATCCCTGTCAACACTATAGGTCATTGTAAAGACCTTGCTTCCAATTTTGTGGGACTTTTACCCGACATGGAGATGAAAGGCCATCTCAAGCCCTGTCACCCAATGCAACCAATAGGGTTTATGAGCCTGGATGGTCCGACTCGAACCGCTTTGCCTGGGCAAATTTAGATCCTCTAAGTGGTTTACCAGTCGGTTTCAGCTTTGCGTGACAGCATCATGCAGCCCATCTATTTCTTCAAGGCCCGATGGGCAGGGGCCAAATAAAACATTGAGCCCAATGAGCACTATTTACCTCCAAAGCTGTGCGTACTTCATCCCATCATTTCCGTTCAGACTGTCTATAACTGTAACAGATCTCTCCTTTACGTCAGCTACTAGCAGAACCCAATGGTTTCCATTCACATTTACTGCCATGAGAACTGTCCTAAACACTGAGAACTTCACCTAAAAAGACAGTAATCTAGACTTAATCAATAACCATATACCTGTGTTGTATGTGATTTCCATGCTTAACTAGAATCAAAGTACTGAAAGTACTGAGGAAAGTTGATTTATGAGGTATTTTCACCATGATAAAATGGTAGTGGTAGATTAAACAGTTCTCTAAGTATATTTTTGACAAGGTTGAAAAAGGAGTTTAACCAGGTTCGACTAAGAAAAAAAATTCCTGTTGCTTGTTATTGTCCTCGTGACAATCACTGACCATCTGACTGGCGCCGACCCTGAACAAAATCCAGGTATTGGTTATTGATAGCACCCCTAAGATGTCAGAGCGGAACGTCAGAAGAAAATTCTGGACTGTGCTTGTTTGTGTGTTTGTATGTTTGTTTGCTTGTTTTGAGGTTTAACATCCCCGTCAACACTGACTAGGTCATTTAGCTTCCAATTTTGTGAGACTTTTACCCAACACTAAAATGAAATGACATAATTATCAAGCCCGTCGCGCAATGAAACCAAATAGGCTTGTGGCATGGACGGTCCGATTCGCACCACTTTGCCTGGGCAGGCTTAGATCCTCTAACCGGTTAACCAGTACTCATGTGCGGTCGATTTCAGCACGGCGTGGAAGTATCTTGCAGTCCGTCTATTTCTTCAAGTCCTGATGGGCGGGGGCGGTAGGACTGTGCTCGTGCATTTGGCCATTGGCAAACAGAACCTTCATAATCAGACGCCACATAATGCGGTGTCCGATCAGATCTAATGTACCTGCTTACACGAACAGTCCGATTCTCAGTTCATGACTATTCTCCCAACTTATATTCAGGGACGATCGATCCACCAGTTCTCTCAGCACTTTGATTAATTGAGTATTTACGCAAATACGCTGTTTATCTGGAGCACTGGAGGGGAGTGAACTTTAAAACCTATTGCTTTCTTTCGGTGAGTCATGGGTCTCCAAAAATGAAGTGTACATTGCTTTCGGAGACGTTACAGCAGAGCCCTTTAATTTCTACATTTTAAACAGTGGAGACGCTTCGACTTAGATTTGTCTTCCCAAGTGTCTATAAAACGAGTGCATATGCACCCAAAAATGCAAAGCTTCCTTTTATAACACTGAAGGGTCTGATTCGAGGCCACAGAATGAGGTGTCTGATCAAAGGCTTCTGAATTTGCTTAACCAATATATGACAATGGAATCTTCCAACAAATAAGTTCGGAACAGGATTGTCAGATTTGTTTTCTTAAAGGTAGGTTTTGCAAGAATATATGTTTTTTTTTTTAGCAACCAATGCAGACTCAGATCAGACACCAAGTTGTGCTGCGTCTGATCTGGGCCTACAATACATGCCATAAAAAGTGACGCTAGTTATATATGGGCTAATGTCCAGTTCGGAAACCGAGGGGTGAAAGGGAAGGAACACCTGTGGAATCAAGTCCGCCTTCAGCGCAAATGTTAAGAAACCAATGCGCTGGAAAAGGAAATGAGGCAAGTGCTTAATTTGGACTATTTTATGCAGCGAACGAACAGCGGAAGTGTAGTAACGCGGTCCAGTACCGGAAGTAGAAATGCAATGACATAAACTTGATACAAGTATCAACTTTCAAAAAGTGTCCATAGGACACGGATGCCCCCGCCAAATGCCATTCATGAAACGGTTTACTATATGGAACAAAGTCAAGGGCAGATAATTCAAGAACCAAAAATGCAAGAGTTGTCTTCCTTGTTCATGACACATCGTTGATGAATGCACCTGTATAGTGTCATGAATATATTCCATACGGTTTAGGAGTTATGGCCCGGACACGGTTTACTATATGGAACTAAGTCAAGAGCAGATAATTCAAAAAACCAAAAATGCAAGAGTTGACAGAAAGGCCGACGGACAGACGAAGACCATGACTCCCATAATCTCCGCTCTGCTTCGCGGCGGGGGATTAATAATGCTTTGAACTGGATGTGATGCCTAAGCACAGGCTGTTGATTGGTAGACAATTATAGCTTTTTAGGGCTTTATTCGGGCAAGGTCTGGAAATGCTTTTAGAAATGCTTATACTCACACGTCGGAAAAGCCAGTGGTCCAGCTGCCCAGCTTCCCATAACACAGCCAAATAGGATGGTAAGACAATAACATGATTCTCTTCTTCATTCTGCTTTATTTTCATCAGTGTCAAATATGCATTTAAGATCTGAAAAAGATCGAGATAAACACATGTCAAAATGAAAGATCCATGACAAACAGTTATTGACTTAAGCTGTGTTTACTGGTCAGCAATGACAGCGCACCCATACACCCCCCCCCCCCCCCCAAAACAATAAAAAATTAAACTGTGAGAATATACCTTAAAGCATACTAGTGCAACATGGCCAATGGTTGTGTCAATCAAACAAATTTCTATTGTAAGCTGTGGCAATTGCTCCACTCCTTGAACCAAGGGAGCTACGTGCGCATCTATGGATAGCAGGATATTGGTAGTTCAATAACTTTATCAGCAAAGTTCTTTCTTGCATTTTGATCATAGATACCCTAAATTCAAACTTACTTTTGCTCTGATTCAAGAAGGGCAGTTGTAAGTTTTGTCAGAAATGGAAGAACAGGTGAATGGAGAGAATGACCCTTGAATGAAGATATTCTAGCCAAATGCAGCTCCTATCCTGCTGAATACACTAATTTTGAAAAACAGTCTTTCTGACAGTCTTCCTTGAAATACGGTAATCCTTAAGTTTGAACACAAACTATGGAAGAAGCCATTGAATCTGGATCTACACTGTTTGCCAAAATATTTTTTGTGTGCAGCAGGTTGGTTGGTTGAGGTTTAACGTCCCCGTCAACACTGTTAAGGTCATTTTGGAGACGTTGCTTCCAATTTTGAGGGAATTTTACCCGACATTGAGATGAAATGCCATCTCAAGCCCTGTTGCCCAATATAACCAATAGGGTTTATTAGCATGGACGGTCCACCTCGCACCGCGGTTCCTGGACAGGCTTAGATCCTCTAAGCGGTTTACCAGTACTGGTATGCGGCCAGGATTCAGCTCTGCGTGGAAGCATCATGCAGCCCATATATGTCTTCAAGCCCCTATGGGCGAGGGCCTTATGTGCAGCAGAATAAGGTTTTTTTTTTTGTAATGAACCTTCTAGCTTAACATCTGTTAAATTATGGTAACTTTCATTAAAGCCTACTCTTTCTTTCCTCCATCTTAACCATGCAATTAACTAGTGAGAATACATTTTGATTGATTTGAGGTTCAACGTCCCATTTAGCACTGTATAGGTCATTTTGGAGATAATGCTTCCAATTTTGTGGGACTTCTACCTGGCAGTGAGATGAAATGACATCAAGCCCTGTTGCCCAATGAAACCCAAACGGGTTTATAAGCCTGGACGGTCTCATTCGCACCCCTTTGACTGGGCATGCTTAGATCTTCTAAGTGGTTAACCAGTTCTCGTATGCGGTCAGTTTCAGCTCTGCCTCATGCAACCCAACGGGACCTCGGTTTAAAGACACATCCAAAAGTTTGGACAAGCCTGGTATTGATCCTGTGACCCCTGGTTTACAAGGCGAGTAGCATAAGCACTACAGCACAGATGCTTCTGGATACAGCTTGAAGCAAGGTTATACCACAGTCAATATAACACATTGAGTTACCTTATCATTAAGCCACTGTCCTTCTTCTAGTGTTGACAAGTCCTCAACTGACAAGGTTTCTCCCCCAACAAAAATTGTTTGGCCTTCCATCTCCCTTCTCTCTGGGACATTCTCTAAATGGTCTGGATATTCTTTCAAAGTTGATGATATCACATACAATGTCTGACAAGATCTATAGGCAGCTGCACACACACCAGCCAAAATCATTGTCCTCTGAGTTCTCTCAAGTACTGACATTTCTATTGAACGCATATGGGGTAGGATAAGCTTTGCCATAGACCCGACTAATTCATCTTCTGCTTTATTCACCTACAATGCAAGAAATAAACTATGTTCTATAAAAGGGTTATCCATTGGCAGCAAGGAATACACAACAGAAGTGAAAAATATGGAGTGTACATGTTTTCTGGGCCAGACTAGCTAGTTTCGGCCAATTAGGCCTCATCAGTGACCCTCAGATATTTTCAAAATTCCACAATGGAAAAAAGCCTGCCTGTGAAGGTGTCATCTGGGTCTAAAGCTTTAGATCTATAGTTTTATACCAAAGTTTAAAAAAAAACCTCGGTCTTCTTTGGAAAAGTTGTGCTCTTAAAAGCATTAAGCTGAACAATTTTATGTTTGATTTGAGGTCTTTCGTCCTCGTCAACACTAAGTCATTTTGGAGAACTGCTTCCAATTTTGTGGGACTTTTACCCGATACTGAGATGAAATGACATCCCAAGCCCTGACGTCCAATGAAACCAATTGGGTTTATAAAAATCTTTCCACTGACCGTTCCAAGGCGGTTCTTCTGTGGCGGTTTATTTATGTTGTTGTTTGTTACTTACTGTGTGTATCACTTGTGTCTTGTTGTTTTGGATGGCCATATGGCCATTTTGTGGAAAAGTAGCTGTCCTTTGTTTAGGTTTCCATTATGGTCTGGTCGCTTAATGTTTGTGTTTCTTTCCCTTTGGTGTCTTTGATGGGTGGAGTAAGTTAATTGCATAGATTCCTGATCTTTATTTTACTTCTACTTTTTATAAGCATGGACGGACTGACTTATAGCATGGAAGGACAGACATGGGCAGGCTTAGAGTGAGCGAGTGTTTGATTTTTATGTCCCGCCAACAGCCAAGGTCATACGGAGACGGGACCTCGGTTTTAAAGACTCTTCAGAAAGACTGGAGAAGCCCGGGATCGATCCTGCGATCCCTGGTTTACAAGGCGAGTTGCGTAACCACTGCACCACGGAGGCTTCTGGGCAGGCTTAGACATTAAGCGGTTTACCAGTAGCCATGTGCGGGCTGTCTCAGCTTGATATGGAAGCATCATGCAGGCCATCTATTTCTTCAAGTCCCGATGGGCGGGGGCAGATTACGCTGAACAAACCGTGGGACAATTTTCAAGAGGTCCTGGGTTCAAGTCAGAGTCAAAGCTAGCAAGATTATATCAGTTATTTCAATCTGACGTTAAAATCAGGTGGGTAAAAATTGACGTTCCTGTTGAATAATAGACTGACCTTCCATCCCAGCAATTTGTTTGTTTGATTTTGGGGTCCCTGGTCACCATTATTTAGGTCATTTTGGGTGTTGCACTACAGCACAGAGGCTTCTAAATACAGCTTTAAGCAAGGTTATACCAGAGTTAATATAAACACATTATGTTAACTGACTGGGTAAAAAGTGACCCAATTAGTCTTGACTGGTCCGTTAAGCTCCAAAACACACAAACGTTTACCTGTGGCCCAATGAAACCAACAGGGTTTATATGCTTGGACGGTTCCACTCGCACCACTTTCCTAGACAGGTGTTCTAAGTTTACTACAGGATTTCATATAATTTCAGACGTCAAACTCTCAGGAATTAAAAGAGATCCCGTTTTTCTATAATCACACCTTAAGTTTGTTTAAATTTCGTTTCCTTGATACCACTTCAGCAGTGCTGACCATTTGACGACAGGGGCCTGCCGTTGCAGTTTTACATCTGCTCGATTCTATAAGCCAATTCTTACCTCCAATACAAAACTGTAGACAGGGCAGCTAAGAGCTGCCTGGTTTTTCTCTGCTGTTGTCTTGGGGTTTTTCAGGTCCAGGCCCATCACAAAGTCTGTCAGTTTTTTCAATTCGCCATTTTCTTCTACCGAGGCTATATAGTTATTTAAATCAAAATGAGTTGAACTCTTATCATCCTCATCTGGAATGTCCACCGTTATTTGTTGAGTCAGATGTTCTTTGTGTTCTTTTGCCTTACTGCTTGTTCCCTCTTCATTACTTTTTTCACTTTCATTATCACTGGTTGCATTAAACAGTTTCAATGAATCCCCATTATATGTTTTCTTAAGGATTTGTCCTTCTTTGTTTCTTAATTTATGAGAATGACCATTCACTTCGACTACTACATAGGGACCACTGTACGGTTGCTTCAAGCTTCCTTTACTTTTTCTTTCTGCATTTCGCGTGTTGTGAATTAGAACACGATCTCCTTCTTTAAAACATACATACTTTCGACCTTTCTGCATCCTTTTCTTGTAGTCTTTTCTTTGCTTATCCTGGGCTTTATCAATATTTTCTTCCACTTTTTCACTCACAGTGTCAAACACCTCCCTACGTGTTTCTATATCATTCTCTAAGTCCTCCATACTTAAACCAGGAGAAATCTCATCCTGAAAAACAAAACAACAACAAGTTTGTTGGTTTGTCTGATTTGAAATTGAACTTCCCCGTTAACACTGTATAGCTCATTTTGGAGACGTTGCTTCCATTTTGGGGGGACTTCTTTGATTTGATTTGAGGTTTAACGTCCCTGTCAACACTGTAAAGGTCAGTTTGGAGATGTTGCTTCCAATTTTGTTGGACTTTTATTACCCGACATTGAGATGAAATGACATCTCAAGCCCTGTCACCCAATGAAACCAATAGGGTTTATTAGCATGGACGGTCCGGTCCGCCTCCCACTGCGGTTCCTGGACAGGCTTAGATCCTCTAAGCGGTTTTCCAGTACTAGTGTGCGGGCCAGATTCAGCTCATTGGTTTGTAACATGTGAGGACAGCATCATTCTCTGGAGATTGCTTGTGAAATCTTTGCTACGTTCATTCTCTCCCCCATCCTGATTCCCGAAAAATAAATTTTTTCTGGTGACAAAGTGTGGTTAGCTAAAATTTACAGGTCAAATGGCAATGTAGATAGCTGGTTTCCATATACAGTCTAGTGATAATTACGACTGGATTTTAACCCAGAAACTCCAAAAGGGGTAACTGGCAAACAGTGCAGGCCCAAATCAGATGCCTGATCTTGGCATACGTGTTTGCATGTCAATAAGAAATAATATGTAAAATTTGAATCTTCTATCAACTATAGTTGGCAAGATCATAAGAGTTATAAGGTAATCTGACAAAGTCAATGAAGAAATAAATAGAGGTTATGATCAAATGAAATGGTGGATATCATGGTAATCTGGAAACTAGAATGCAGTCAATGGCACAACATCGCAAATTCCCATGATTTCTCCACAGGGACTAAGTAACAAAGAACAACATGTACACGTATTTGCAATTGAATTTGACGGACATGTGACATTTTGACCCCGCCTCCAGGGTCAAGATCTGATCCGAGGGTAAAAAGTTTACTTGTGTTATATTCTACTAATCATCCCATTCGATTTGATATATATGCCACATGACTGTGTTCCGAAAACATTTTGACCACCTGACCCCCAAAATTCCGACCCAGTTGAATGGGCGCCTAACTGGTGATCAGGAGGATTGATACCTGCCAGGGTCATGGAGATGGATCATTCTAACTTACCAGGTCAAAAGTTTTTGGCAATTTGCTAGGATATACAGCTTCTCGTCCATAAAGTAGAAAGAATGGGCTGAACTTGGTGGTGTGGTGTGGCTTTGTTCGAATGGAAAACAAGACGCCATCTATCTGGTCATCCCAATCTGTTTGGTTCTCATTTGTCAGTTTCCTTAAAGCCCTAGGGAAAAATTAAAGACATTTATTAGACACCGGTCGATTCAAAAATATATTTACATACAAGCATAATGTAAGCATACAGAAAATAATGTATTTCATACTTACATGAATGCATGGAGTCACATGAGTTTCAGTGCAATCAAGTCACGTCAGTCTAACTCAAGCTTCTATAAGATCTGATTTGGCGTTGGGGAGGTCAGCTGTTCCACTTCATGTAGAAACAGCTTGATTTGTTTGATTTGTTGTTTAACGTCGCCGTCAACACTGTAAAGGTCATTTTGAAGACGTTGCTTCCAATGTAGTGGGACTTTTACCCGACATTGAGATGAAACGACATCTCAAGCCCTGTCACCCAATGAAACTAATAGGGTTTATTAACATGGATGGTCCGCCTCGCACCGCGGTTCCTGGACAGGCTTAGATCCTCTAAGCAGTATACCAGTACTAGTGTGGGGGCCGGATTCAGCCCTGCAGGGAAGCATCATGCAGCCCATATATTTCTTCAAGCCCCTATGGGCGGGGGCTAAAGAAACAGCTTGATATCATCAGTCAATGTAATGTAGGTGCTAGAGCAATGACAAAAGTTTTCTAAAGGTAGCCACAGTGATCTTGACCATGAGGCCACAACCTTGAAAGTTGAACTTGCTCAAATACTGTCATAAAAACAATTGTATAAAATTATATTGAAATCGATGAAGAATTATAGGCGCTAAAGCGATAACAAAGTTTTTTCTAAAAATAGCCACAGTGACACTGACCTTAAGAGTACAACATTGAATGTCAAACTCGCTCAAGATATTGGCATAAGGAACATTTGTGTGAAGTGACATTGAATTCGTTGGAGAAATGGAGGTGACGGAGCGATGACAAAGTTTTTCTGAAAACATTTGTGTGAAGTTATATTGAAAATGGTGAAGAAATGAAGCCATGACCTTGTAAGTCGATCCCGCTTGAGATAGTGTCATAAGGAACATTTGTGTGCAGGTATATTAAACTTGGTGAAGAAACTTAAGCGCTAGAGCGATGACTAAAGTTGTTTCTAAAAATAGCTTGACCTTGAGGCCATGACCTTGAAAGTTGAACTCGCTCAATATATTATCATAAGGAACATTTGGGACATTCAAGTAAAATCAGTGAAGAAATGAACGTGCTAGTGCATTGAGAGTTTTTCTTAAATAGCCAATGACCTTGACCTTGAGGCCATGACCTTGAAATCCACTCGCTCAAGATATTGACAAAACGAACATTTGTGTGAAGCTTTATTGAAATCGCTCGTGAAATGTAGGCGCTAGAGCGATGACAAAAGTATGTACGTACGTATGGGACAAACTATATCCCTCTCACAAGTTACTTTGTTGTGCAAGGGGATTAAAACACTTACGTTTTGATAGTCTGGTTGGTTCTTTCATCTAGCCCATTGGTTTGTGGATGGTAGGCAGCTGTCACCCTGTGCTCTATATTCCATGCCTCACAGAGTTTATTATTGACCTGTAAAAAACCATTGCATTTCAGTCATCAGAAGCCAACAACTGTATTGTTTGTTTGAATTGAGATGTCACCGTAAACAGTATTTAGTTCACTTTTAATGTTGCTTCCGATTTTGTGGGACTTAAACCCGAGATCAACCTGAAATGATCTGCTAAGCTGTCACCAGTTCTGATATGTGGACAGTTTCAGCTCTGACGGGAAGTGTCATGCAGTCCAGTATATGGGCACAGCTTAGAAGATACCAGTGCTTTGGGTCTCAACATTGTAAATCTGAAGTGGACATGCCCTTGCCCATCAGGGCTTAAACAAATAGATTGGTTAGCATGATGCTTCCATGCAATGCTGGAAATGCCCGCACAGGAGTTCGGGTTAACCACTTAGCGGTCTAAGCTTCTCAAAGTGGTGTTAAAGGGGATGTTAAACCTCAGTTCAAACAACCAAACCTATCTGAAGTCGAAACAAAAATCAGGAATGAAGACACACACTGTATTCTGAACAAGAGCTCAACAATTGGGGTATTATACACTCATGTAATTGTCTGAAAGGATGACCTTCATTATGGTCAAGTCTTGCATGCAATATATTCTTTCATAATGCTGTTTTTGAGTTAATGGTCCAGTCAACACTACTAAGGTCACACTATCCTGGGCAGCCTAATACATAAGCTATAACCAGTACAGTGCACATTCTTTCACCAGAACCGGACAACTGACCTTCTTGAAACAGCAGAAGGGAGAGAATGACTGTAGAAAAGTGATCATGATTAAGCTCCCCAAAAAAATGTTGCCAACCACAAAAGGAACATTTATCATGTTTATGCCATGTAATTTTAAAATTTTTGGAATAAATTAGAAACACAGATGCTCCTGCACAGGGACCATCTCACCCCAAAAGACTCCTATTACAATAACACCAGCATTAGATAGCATAACTTGCCTGAGTGAGTTTCAGTTTTAAGTCCCACCAACAGCTAAGGTCATATGGAGACAGGACCTCGGTTTAAAAAATCATCTGAAAGTCTGATAACTCGCCTGAAAAAAAGTTTCTGTGAGGTCATTGTAAACCAGGGGTTGCAGGATCAATCCCGGGCTTCTCCAGACTTTCGGATGAGTCTTTAAACCCAGGTCCCCTCTCCGTATGACCTTAGCTGTTGGTGGGATGTAAAACTCTTACTAACTCATCATCATTCCAAATATGAGGCAAATCCATCAAATGGTTTAGGAAATATGACCTCTAAAAAGTCATAACCATTTTAATTTTTAAGTCTGTATCCTTGACCTTGAGGTCAGGGGTGGGGGTATGGCTGAATAAAACTTTGGACCTGTAACTATCGTCATACCAAATATGAAGCAAATCCATCATACAGTTTGGAAAATTCATTTGAATTTGGGTTTTACGTCCCTGTCAACACTATTTAGGTCATTTTGGAGACGTTGCTTCCAACTTTGTGGGACATCTCAAACCCTGCTACCCAATGAAACCAGAAGGCTAATATGATCTGTATTACACCGCCTTGGCTGAGCAGGCTTAGATCCATGAGCAGTTTATCAGTTCTCCTGTGTGGTCAGATTCAGCTCTGGAAGCCTCATGCAGATCAATCTATTTCTCGAAGCCCCGATGGGTGGGGGGAAATTGTTTGGAAAATATGAGCTAATAACATACATAAATTTGAAATTTTCTATGTCTTCGACCTTGACCTTTATGTCATGTTCATGGGTGGGGTACGACTAATATCACTTTTTACCTTAAAAATTCTTTGACCTTTACCTTGAGGTTATGGGCATGGAAGGGGGTATTGCTAAATGAATTTTTGGATGTATATCCATCATAGTTTGTTGTTTGATTTGTGGTTTGAAATCCCCGTCCCGTAAACACTGTAAAGGTCATTTTGGAGACATTGCTTCCAATTTTGTTGGATTTTTACCCGACATCGAGATGAAATGACATCTCATGCCCTGTCGCCCAATGTAACCAATCAGGTTTAATAGCATGGACGGTCCGCCTCGCACTGCAGTTCCTGGACAGGCTTAGATCCTCTAAGTGGGTTACCAGTACTAGTGTGCGGGAGGGAATTCAGCTCTGCGTGAAGGCATCATGCAGCCCATATATTTCTTCAAGCCCCTGTTGGTGGGGGCTGCTATCTATCATAGTAACAAATAAGTAACAAAATCAATCATAAAAGAGTCTAACTGGTACAAATATCTAAAACTGAGTCTTAACTAGAAATGTGTCCAGACAACACAGATGCCCCGCCAAGGGCCCTGCCTCACCCCGAAAATCAATGTTGCAACAAAATTTCTTAAGTGTGTGACCTTGTCATCAGGAACATTTGTGAGAAGTTATATTGAAATTGGTGAAAAAATGTAAGCGCTAGAGCAATGACAAAGATTTTCTAAAAATAGCCACAATGACCTTGACCTTGAAAGTCGAACTCGCTCGAGGTATTGTCATAATGAACATTTGTGTGAAGTTATATTGAAATCAGTGAAGAAATGTAGTCGCTAGAGCAATGAAAAAGTTTTTATAAAAAAAAAGCCACAGTGACCTTGACCTTGAAGGTCGAAATCGCTCGGGATATTGTCATAAGGAACATTTGTATGAAGTTATATTGAAATCGGTGAAGAAATGTAAGCGCTACAGCGATGAATTTTTTTTTTCAAAAAATAGCCACAGTGACCTTGACCTTGAGGCCATGACCTTGAAAGTGAAATTCCTCGAGCTATTTTTATAAGGAACATGTGTGTGAAGTTATATTGAAATTGGTAAAGAAATGTAGGCGCTAGAGCGATGACAAAGTTTTTTCCAAAAATAGCCAGTGACCTTGACCTTGGGGTCATGACCTTGACAGACGAACTCGCTCGAGATATTGTCAGAGGGAACATTTGTGTTAAGTTATATTACATTCAGTGAAGAAATGTAGGCAATAGAGCGATGACAAAGTTTTTCTAAGAATAGCCACAGTGACCTTGACCTTGAACGTCAAACTCGCTCGAGATATTTTTATAAGGAACGTTTGTGTGAAGTTATATTGAAATGGTGAAGAAATGTAGGCGCTAGAGCGATGACAAAGTTTTTCTAAAAATAGCTACAGCGACCTTGACTTCATGACCTTGAAAGTCAAACACCCTCGAGATTATGTCATAAGAAACATTTGTGTGAAGTTATATAAAATCACTGAAGAAATATAGACGCTTGAGCTATGTTGTGCAAGGGGATAATTTAAAATATTTAAGTCTGTGACCTTGACCTTGAGGGTAATGGGCATGGGTGGGGGTATCGCTGAATAAAATGGACAGGTATCTAACATCATACCAAATATCAACTCAGTCCATCGCACGATTTGGAAAATATCAACTCATAAAATATCTAATTAAAAATTTCTAAGTCTGTGACCTTGACATTGAAGCCATAGGCATGAGTGGGGGTAATGCCAAATAAACATTTGGACCTGTATCTATGATCATAGCATACATAAGCCAAATCCATAATATAGTTCAGGTTCTACCAGGTACAGATACCTTAACTGGAGTCTTTAACATGGAAAATTTCTAAGTCCATGACCTTGACCTTGAGGCCATGGGCATGGTTGGGGGTATCGCTGAATAAAACTTTGGACCTATATCTATAATCATACCAAATATAAACCAATTCCATCAAATGGTTTGGAAAGTACTAAAATGTTCAATTCTACCTGTTACAAAAACCTTGAACTTGAGGTCACACGCATGGGTGGGGGTATTGCTTAATAAAACTTTGGACCTATATCTATCATCATACCAAAGATGAACCAGTTCCATCAAATGGTTAGGAAAATATGAGTTCTAAAAGTTCAGCCTCTACCTGTTACAAAAACTTTAACCTGAGGTTACAGGATCACGTACGTTTGTACGTACACACACACATACAGACGGGCGTACACATGTACGCACGTACACACGTACGGAAAAGCGAAAAACTATATGCCCCCGGCATCATATGATGTGGCATAAAAATTAAAAATGCCTAAGTTGGTGACCTTTACCTTGAGGTCATAGGCATGAGGGCGGGGGGGGGGGGGGGGGGGGGACAATGAAAATCATTACCTCATTCACAAACTCTCGCCCCTGGTCTGTTAGTACAGCAGTCATGGCTCCATGTCTTGCAAACATTTTCTCAAAGCATTTTGAAACAGAAACTGCTCTTTTGTCTGGAATGGGAAAGGCTTCCACCCATTTTGTGTAATAATCAGTGGCTGTGAAGAGGTACTTGTTTCCCTGTGTACTCTCAGTTAAAGGTCCTATCAAATCCACGCCAACTAATGCAAATGGGGAAGTCACCTGTGCAAATAAAATTTAAGAGAAACTAAATTTGGGGGACATAACAAGAAAGATGTGTTTGTGAAACAGGAATGTCCACAGGCCAATGTCAATTTTTTTAAACAAGGTCATATGTCATGGTCAAGAGCCTTTGTCACTAGGCTGGTGTAACTGAATATGAGTAAGGAACTTGAACATAAGCTTTAAGGATGGGGCTCTGAACAGTTTCTCAGAAATTATCTTTTATGAAGTGGAGTGAGTGTTTAAGTTTTACGACCCACCAACAGCTAAGGTCACATGGAGACAGTCCTGCGATTCCTGGTTTATAAGGAGTAAACGCTACACCATGGTGGCTTCTTTTATGCAGTGGAGGGGGGGGTGGCATGTCTCGGGAGACCCCCAGGTTTGTTCAACTGAATGTGACTAGTATGAAACAAGAATGTTTATGGTCTAGGAGTAAGGGTGGGGTTCTTGTTTGTTTGTTTTGAAGTTTTACGTCCCCGTCAACACTGTAAAGCTCATTTTGGAGACGTTGCTTCCAATTTGGTAGGACTTTTAACCAAAACAGTTATGAAATGACATAACAAGCCCTGTCACCCAATGAAACCAATAGGGTTTATAAGCATGGACAGGCCGAAATGCACCGCATTGGCTGGGCAGGCCTAGATCCTCTAAGCACTTTACCAGTATTCGTGAGTGGGCTGGTTTCAGCTCTGCGTGGAAGCATCATGCAGCCCATATATTGCTTCAAGCCACGATGGGCGTGGGCTAAGGGTTGGGGATCTAAGACGTTTTTAAGATACATGGCCTTTTGTGTAGAGGAGGGGTGGGGAATCCATATATACAAAATTTCACAACGCTAACATACACAGTTCTCAAGTTATGCTATGCATCACGAAGCATATATATAGAGGTACAATGTAAAAATGACCATTGAAGGTGACAAAGGGCGATAACTCTTCCAGCATGTAAGTATTTTTCGGAATTTAGTCAAAAGTTAATCAGGTCATCAACTCATCACTACCAATCTATTCAGCCACTTCCAAAGCTCTAGCTCTTATAGTTGTCGAGATAATTTGCTGACAAGATATTATCAAAAAAAAAAATTCAAAGAGCAATCATTCTTGAAAGGGGCCAGGGCATTTTCTGCTTGTTCAGCAGGGCCAAAATTCGACCCCATTCCCAATGCCAAATAGTCTCAATTTCACCATACTTTTTCCCAAAAAACTGAAGAAATAAAAGCCAAAACAAAAGGAAACAGACAAAACAATACTTAAAATCAGAGGTTAACACCGGACAGTCAAGATGAAAATTCACTACAGTTAAGCTATTTCAATATTCATGGGCCTCTCATGAGCAAAACTTCATCAAGCTGGCATTTCTCTAATGGAATTGTATCCCCAATTTTGGTATTTTGTCGTGTTTTTTTTTTTTTTCCAATTTCGCCCAGGGGCCTTTTCCCAAAATACCTGGATAAAGCCCTGGGGGCAAAATCCGGATGAGAAAAAAAAAATATGTGTCCCCTAATTTTCCTTGAGGAATCCGTATACGAAATTTCAAAACCCTATTATACATAGTTCTTAAGTTACGCTATGCATGGAAAGCATGACGGACTGAGGAACGAAGCAGAAGCAATATGCCCCTCCAACTATTTCGAAGTTTGGGACCTAACAAGAGGGCCATAATGGCCCTGTAATGTTCAACTGAGTTAATTGACCATAATCAAAATTTAAGTGCTGCTTCTGCTGCATTTGCAACGCCAATCTCAATCTAGTTACAACGGGTACAGATTGATAGTCCATCTTGAGCTTTCGGCAATGTTGAACTAAAATCACTTTCGATTCCCCAGGCAAAAAGATGCTACAGATGAAAGTTGGGCCTTTTTCGGCACTGTGGGTTCAAGAATGTCTTTAGAATTTGATTACACTGTACCCTAGATGAAGCCTCATGACCGACAAGTGCCTTTCATGTTAGCTCCCCCAGAGCCTTCGTTCGGGTGAGCTAATAAGCAGGGACTCACACCGCTTTGCCTGGGCATACTTAGATCCCCTAAGCTGTTTACCAGTAATTGTGTGCAGTCGGATTCTCCGATGTGTGAAAGCATCACCAAGCCCATCTATTTTTTAAGCCCGTTGGTTAAGACCATCAGACTGTTTTCCCATATCCTAGTTATGTAACAATGCTAGTTTGTTTAGAATCCATCCATAGGGTCAGGAAATATAAAGTAGTGCTTCAAACAGGCTAATCAGGCACCAATCCTGCTGCTGATACTGATGCTGATACCAATGCAATTGAACTCAGCACAAAAACAAAATGTCCCTCATGCCTCTGTTTAGGGACATAAATTTCAGCTGGAAACAATCAATTTTAATACCTTGATGGACTGAAGGTCTGGTCTACGTGGTGGTCTTAATGGGTCTGACTTCTGGCACTTTTCACAGGAACGAATCTAGAAAGAAAAGTTAAGCATCTCTTAAATTCAGTATTGTCCTCTGGCATAAGTCCTAAAAGAAGGAAAGGAGCTTAATTGTAAATGAATCCCTGGCCGCTCAGATAAAGTCCAATGCCCTTTGTTTTGTTAGAGGTTTAACATCCCTGTCAATACTGCAAAGTTCATTTTGGAGATGCTGCTTCTAATTTTGTGGGACTTTTACCTGACTAATCTGAAATGACATCTCAAACCCAATGGAGCCCTCGGCCTGGTATGTATCACTAAATGTGCCATATCATAAGGAATAAAAATCTATATGGTTTAGGGGTGGGGATTTGTACGGTTCAAAAGATATAAGGCCTTTTCAGCAGTGATGGGTCAAAAGTATATATGGTATTGGAGTGGTGATCTAATAGATATGAGGCCCTTTTATGAGAGGAACAGCCCCTGTGAACCTCTCCAAGTTGTTGTGACTGTATGTCTAGGAAGAATATATACGATTCTGGGTAGAGGGGGGGGGGGGGGGGGCTGAATGGCTTCTAGGATATATTGCATTTAATGAATTAAAGGGACAAAGCATGGCCCTAGCACATTGCCAACATTAAGATACCCCCGAAGTTGGTGTGTCTGACTGAGTCTTGCCAATGGTTGAGAGGTGGGGATCTAAACCATTTCTGAGATATATGGCTCTGGGAGGGGTGGGGCATGACCCCGAGCACCACAGGGGTTACCATGTTGGTGTCACTGAATGCGCCTTATCATTTATAGGGAACATGAATATATGTTGTTTAGGGATAGGAACAGTTTATCAGGTATTTGTCCTTTTATCAAAAGGAGGTTTGCCGAACCCTTGGAGGCCACTCGGTTGGTATCCTTAAATGTGCATATATATGGTTTTAGGGTGGGGGATCTAAGATATATGGCGGTGGGGCATAGCCCCGGCACACCCTGTGGGACTCCCAGGTTGCCATAAAAGCAAATGGCTGAAAGAAGTTTACTCAAGAAACAATATGAGCTCTGAACTCTAAACACTGATGGTCTGTCTGGTACAAATTCCCTAACCTGAGACCTTAACGTTAAAAATTTCTAAGTCTGTGACCTCCACATTGAAATCGTAGGCATGGGTGGGGTTTTGCTGAACAGTAAAAGTTTGGCCCAAAATTGACTGTTTCAGGGGGCTGTGACCTTTAAAATAAACAGGTCAGGGTCATCAAAATCTAAACAAATCGGTGGTAATTTGTAAAGATATATAGGCTTCCAAGCAGCGCTGATTTTTTTTAAGGTTTAATGTCCCCATCAACACTGTAAAGGTCATTTTGGAGACGTTGCTTCCAATTTTGCGGGACTTTTACCCGACATGGAGATGAAATGACATCTTGTGCCCTGTCCCCAATGAAACCAGAAGGGTTTATTAGCATGGACAGTCCGCCTCAAACCGCAGCTCCTGGACAGGCTTAGATCGTCTATGCAGTTAACCAGTACTAGTGTGCAGGCTGGATTCAGCTGAGCGTGGAAGCATTATGCAGCGAGGGCCTCTACGCAGTGCTGAAACCGACCGGAGTACTGGTAAACCGATCTAAGCCTGCCCAGTCGGAGAGTCCATACTTATAAACCCTATTGTTTTAATTGGGCAGCAGGGCTTGCGATGTCATTTCATCTCTATGTCGGTTGAAGGCCATCAAAATTGGAAGCAGCGTCCCCAAAACGTGTTGACAGGGACATTAAACCTCAAACAAAACAAATAAACACGGAATCATTTCCATTCAGGGGTAATGGCCCACCAGAAACAATGGCCCACTAAGCTCCGGTGGGGAAAATAATAACCAATTTGTGATCTTGTCATTATACAGTATTTATCCATAAATATTCATGTCAACAAATGTGTAATAACTGATTCTTACTGCAGTTTGCAGTACGCAAGCAGCTGATTTAGTTTTCAGATTGAAGGTTTTGTTTGTATTTGGAGTTTAACGGCCCAGTCAAAATTGTTTTAGGTCATTTCTGAGCCAGTCATTTTACCTAATCATACTTTCCTGGGTAGGAGTATGTGTAAGTAGTTAAACTTACAAGTACCCTTCTGGAATCTTCGGAAGGGAGAGAATGACCAGAGAAAAGATTTCATGATCAATCTCGCCGACTCTCACAGGTATCGAACCAACGTCCTCCTGTTCACCAATCAGATGGACGTCCTACTGAGCTACAGATGCCGGCCTGGCATTGATGGTAACAGGCATTTGAGGATAATGGGGACTACCAATAGTTTACCAGTACAGGGCATATTCTGTCACCAGAAACTGACAACTACCCTTCTAGAATCTTCAGAAGGGAGAAACATAGAACAGATTTCGTGACCAATCTCGCAGACTCTGACAGGTGTCGAACCCACGTCTTCCCGATCACCAATCAGATGCACGTCCTATTGAGCTACTGACCCCGGCCTGGTATTGATGGTAACAGGCATTTCAGGATCATGGGGACTACATATTAGACTCTCCCTGGTGTTCAGTAGTCTACTGGATGACAGTGGATGTAGACATGATTTGGGTTAAATTTATGTGGGTCTTCCGTCTTATTGTTATATACACATACTTACAAAATTCTTAACATCCTCTGTTAAACCAGGCCACCAGTACCTCTGTTGCAATGCAGCAATAGTCTTATTGACACCGGTGTGGCCCCCAAATTTTCCACCATGGAACTCTTCAAGAACAGCTTTTTTCTGGTCTGCGTGTACGACCTCCAAACCCTTTGGGTGTCCATGCTGATGTCTAAACAGCACCCCATCTGAATAGATATGTGAACCAAATAATAAACTTATAATAAAAGAGAAGTAGTGAATATTAGCATGTCCATTACTAACATTGTTTTTAAAACAAAACACAGATATCTCCCCCTTTTATGGTTGTCATATTGTATTGTACATTTAGCTAACATTTATATAAACTAATTAGCCCCCGCCCATCGGGGCTTGAAGAAATAGATGGGCTGCATGATGCTTCCAAGCCGAGCTGATATCGACCAGGAACTTAGCCTGCCCAGGCAAAGCGGTGCGAGTCGGACCGTCCATGCTTATAAACCTATTGGTTTCATTGGGTGACAGGGCTTGAGATGTCATTTGATCTCAATGTTGGGTAAAATTCCCAAAACTGAACGGTTACCAGGATAGCCCACCAATCAGGGAATGGAAAGTGGCACTGAAGAGCTTCTATGCTTTGTCTCTGGGTTGACTGCCAAACAATCATCCCAAAAATTAGTGTTTGCAGAATGATGTGGAATGTTATTTTTTGTCGGACAAATCTCTATTATAAATTATTATTTAACACAAACATATATACCAATTTAATATGTATATTATGCTTTGTAAATAAGGTGGCATTCAAAACAAAAATATGCAATTAACCCTTGTCCTGCTGAACACTAAAGATTTGCGAACAATGTAGATCCCCAGGTTTCAACACCAAGACAAGACCAAAGGAAACAATGCTGCCCCGGACAGCACATGTTGAATATGAAAGCAGTTTCACTAAGCAATTTAAAGGTATGGCCAATGTTCAAGTCTTAAAAAAGGAGGTCATGGTCACAAGGTATAAAATTATGGGATCCTTGGAAAGGTCATGTTACACAGAATACACATGTGAAATATGAAAGCCCTATCACTAACCAATCGAAAGTTATGGCCAATGTTCAAGTTTTACTAGGTCAAATCTCAAGGTCAGGAGGTCAGGAACTATGGTACCACTAGAAAGGTCTTGTGACAAGGAATGCACATGTGATATCTGAAAGCCATACCACTTACCCATCAAAAGTTATGGCCAGTGTAAAAGCTTTTTTAAAAAGTAGGTCAAATGTCAAGGTCATAATTTATGGTACCACTAGAAAGGTGGTGTGAAAAAGAATACACATATGAAATATGAAAGCCCTATCACTTACCAATAGAAAGTTATGGACTATAATTAAGTTTTCTAAAAGTAGGTCAAAGGTCAAGAGGTCAAAAATTAGGGTACCACTAAAAAGGTCTTGTGACAAGGAATGCACATGTGAAATATACCTCAAGGTCAAGGTCACGAGGTAAAGGAATGCACATGCGAAATATGAAAGCCCTACCACTTACCACTTGAAAGTTATGGCCAATGTTAAAATTTAAAAAAAAGTCTATGGAAACTACTACAAGTTGCCATAGCAACCAAACTAATAAGCCAATTTTCATAAAAAGCACAAACTTTCAATCACCCAGTCGAAGGATGCTTCAGATAAAATTTGGGCCCAGTGGCTTCAGAGGAGATGTCATTTGAAACTGTTGATGCCAGATGACAACGCGGATGACAGACAACTGCCTATCCTCTAAGCTACCCCTGAGCTTTTGGTGAGAGAGCTAAAAACTTTATGCCCCCTGAATCTCAATTCCAGGGGCATAAAAATCTAGTGAACAGCAGGTCAAGCCTAATATCATCCTAAAGTTTAAGCCCTTTTGGTTTCATTGGGCAGTAGGGCTTGAGATGTCATTTGCTCTCAATTTCCGGTAAAAGTCCCACAAAATTTAAAGCAATGTCTCCAAATTGACCTTAACAGTGTTGACGGGGACATTAAACCTTAAGTCAAACAAACAAGAGAGCCATGATGACCCTGGATCGCTCACCTGATCCATAAAGTAACAAGTGGGTCCCGGGGAGGGCCATTATCGACCCCAAGGCTATAATGTGCATAATGTTGAGGGAGGTCTAAAAAGGTGAAGCTTCATACCAAATATCAACAAAGGCTATAATTTGAACAATCTTGGGAAAGGTCCACTAGATGAAGACTAGATGAAGCTACACACCAAATACCAAAGACCTGCGCCTTGCAGAGAAGAAGATTTTCAAAGATTATCTCTATATAAGTCTATGTAAAACCAAAGACCTCCGGGCAGGGGCATTTGTAGCCCGAGGGCTATAATTTAAACAATCTTGGTAGAGGTCCACTAGATGAAGCTCCATACCAAATATCAAAGACATGGGCCTTGCAGTTTCATAGAAGAATTTTTTTTTTTAAGATTTCCCTATATAAGTCAATGTAACCCCAAAGAATCTTGGGTTGGGGGCATTTTTGGATGGACGGACTGACGACGGACGAAAAGTGATCCCAACAGCTCACCTCGTCATTACATGACAGGTGAGCTAAAAACAAACTAATATTATCCATGGCGAAAGGACCCATGACCCTGGCTGGTCCAAAAGGTCCAGTTGAAAATATGACACCATAGTTATTTAAATCCACATTTTTAGGTGCAGAGAGAAAATGTCAACTACTGAATCGCAACAATTTATAACGTTAATTTTTGCTAACAGTTTGGACCTAGATCAGAGAAGCAGTCAAATGAGGGTCCACACTGTTTGCAAAAATAACAGCAGGTGACGAAGCAGTTGACAATTGCAGTGATAGACATAATATGGGTAAACATGCTAAGAAAACCTGGTTTTGATATTGTGGTCTGGTGCATATGTTTGTAAACTTGTGAAAAATCTTTGTGCCTAAAGGCAACATCATGGAAATATACATATATAATTTGAATACGAGTAGTTTCACTGATGGGTCATTTTGCCACTTGTCATTTCGCCCTGATTTTGGGGTGTGTTGAATCGCCCTTATGACCTGAAGTCGTTCTCCCCCCTCCCCTCGTGACGTTTCGCCCTTATTATATTTTTGTAAGGGGATGGATGGGTAATTGGACGGAGTGGTGCCTGGTTAGGCAGACAGACTAACATGTGAATGAGATAGATAGATAGATAGATAGATAGATAGATAGATAGATAGATAGATAGATAGATAGATAGATAGATAGATAGATAGATCAGCCCCTGCCTATAGGGGCTTGAAGAAATATATGGGCTGCATGATGCTTCCACGCAGAGCTGCATCTGGCCCGCACACTAGTACTGGTTAACCACTTAGAGGATGTAAGCCTGTCCAGGAAATGTGGTGCAAGGCAGACCGGCCATGCTAATAAACCCTATTGGTTTCATTGGGCAACAGGGCTTGAGATGTCATTTCATCTCAATGTCGGGTAAGAGTCCCACCAAATTGGAAGCAACGTCTCCAAAATGACCTTTACAGTGTTGACAGGGACATCAAACCTCAAACAAACAAACAAGATAGATAGATAAATAGCTGAATGGATGAAATGGTACAGGGACAAACAGACAGGATGGAAATAAATAAATCATCATGTTAACAAACTTGTGTATGCAATCAAGACCCCCCTTAACCCCATTTTTACAGCGGAAAGTGGGTTTTCAGGTATACAATATTTGCCTTATTTCGGTTCTCAAACATGGAAATAAAGCTGTTCAACCCACATTCTATGTTTTTTTTGCCCCACCCATCAGGTCTTTGAGATATAGACTGGACTGCATGATGCTTCCATGCAGAGCTGATACTGACCACACAAGGGTACTGGTATATCTCTTAGATGGCCTTGGCCAGACTAAGCAAAGTGATGCATGTCAGACTGTCCAGTATAGTAGAATTCCGCTTAAAGACCATCCCTATATTAAGACCGGTTTTGGCCAGACCCAAATTATTTCCTATATAATTAAATGCTATTTATTCCTCACCAGAGCTCAGGGTGCACTGCCCAATGGCAGCCATGTATTTTAACCATTATCTTGCTTAATAGTCATCTGAGCCACACCCATTTTGTTATATCAACCAATCAAATTACCTGATGTAATTTATTGCTACAAATTCGTAAACTGAATGCCAAACAGTGTAATCCTGATCAGAAGCCATCTGATCTGGATCTACACTGTTTACAAAGATAGGAGTTGTCGTGAACAACAGGATAAGGGTTAACATGATCTACCAATTATAAAACCTCCCAAATGAGCCTCCATATCCAAATAAGCACCCATCTGGATTCACTACCTTTTATGAAGTAAAGGGGTAGGGGCATGGCCCCAATGGAGCCCTGGTTGGTATCACTGAATGTGTCTTATCATAAGGAACAAGAAGATATATGGTTTAGCAGTGGGGATCGGTATGCCGGAAATCAGGCCTTTTAAGCAGTGGAGGGGTTGGGGCATGTCCCATAGATCCCAGGAAAGCCCAAGAGTGTTGTCCCTAAATGTGTCTTATCATAAGGTACATAAATATATAAGGTTTATTGGTGGGAATCTGAATGGTTTGTGATATATGAGGCCCTACTATGAAGTGGAGAGGAGAGGGACTGGCCACTGCGGTTGAGGTCACTGAATGCATTTTATCAAGGCTCAAGAATATATATGGTTTATGGCTGGGGATCTGAATGGTTTCGGAGATATATGGCCTTTTGTGAAGTGGAGAGGTGGGACAAGGCCCCGGCCCACCCAGGAAGACCCCCCAGGTTGGTTTCAATGAATGCGTCTCTTCATAAGGAACAAGAACATACAATGTATATGGTTAAGCGGTGGGGATCTTTAAGGTTTCCAAGATATTGGGCCACGGCCAAAATGACTCATGGGCAAAACGACTCACGGGCGAAACGACCGAGACCTGTACATACGACATGTATGTTGCGCTGTTCTCAACAAGTCCAACTGGGCTTTCTATGGACGATAATTACTGTCAATGCTAGTTTTCTCTATATAAAGAGGAGTTTTATACATGGGTGTTCATTACCAGGCGATGAACATTCAGTAATTTCATGTGCTAATGAGAAAACAAGAATTGTCTCTTTTCACTAAAAACATAAACGTAGGGTACCAAAAATGTTGTATATTCGTAAGAATCGTTTTGACAATTAAAAACAGTGTTTAAGGACTAGATTTGACTCGTATTGATAATGGTTTTTCACACCCACATTAACTGGTACATACTGAACTAAAGGTGAATACAACTTCTGCTACTACTACAACTAATAATAATAGTAAATACAGAAACTCTGGGGCGCGCCATCGCATATCCCCGCAATGTGAAAATCATGTCACAATAAAAGGACCCAACGTACTACTTTTTGACCTCGGGTGACCCTTAGAGATGCCTCCCAGGCCAAATGTTTGCACCACGGTGTTTTAATATAATTAATTACCTTTGATTAGGTATGCCCATGTTTGTACAATATAGATTTTTGATCCCTCTGAGGCGATCACGGGTGAGTTTGCACAATAATATTCCAAATACGTCCCTTCTGGCCTCATCCTTAGGACTAAATGACCTGTGACAGTTTCAATATTCTAACAGCCCAGCAGGAGTTGTGCGACAATAGAAAAAAGGACCATCCCATGTCCTCGTGCTGTAAATCAGAACCAGATTTGTTTACTGGGGGACAAGTCCTCAGACAATCCTTCACCATTTTCACAGTGAAAATCATGTCACAACAAAAGGACCCAAAATACTTCTTTTTTGACATATGGTGACCCCTGACAACCCCCTCCTCCAACCCCGATCACAACTTTTGCACCACTGTATTCTACTCTTCATTACAAAATGAATTTTGAGCCCACCCACTGTCTGGGTTGAGTTGTCACTTCAGAATAAGGGCAGTGTTGAGCCACACCCACTGCCTGGGATGGGGTCGTCACATCAAAATTCAGAATACGTTGATGCAGTCCTCAGCCATATGGATAGTAAGAAAAAGAAGGATATCTATCTATCATTTTCAACGGTAGTGGCTAGCAATCCGGTACCGGACGATCAGCCTACTAGTCTGCCCTTCCCGAACCAGACAACCAGCAAACGAGTCTGCTCATCCAGTACCGGACAGCTAGCCGAACCAGACAACCAGCAAACGAGTCTGCTCATCCAGTACCGGACAGCTAGCCAACCCATGCAGGAATGGCTAGATGTACGGTAGTAAATTTTAGACTCATTTCATATAGGGTATGAATGCTGAATAGCACTTGTATCATTTTCTGGGGTACTGGCTGCTAAATAGTTCCTACTGTGAGACTATGTAAATGTCATTGAGATCATTTTAACTATAAGGCAAATAAGAGCCCTATCGGTAATGCATGGTTTTCGTACCAATTATGCATGTGATAATAAAAGCTGTTGTCATGTTTACTTATTTACAATATTATTACTATCAATAATATAAGTGACTACCAGTCGTTAAATTACTTTATATTCTATTATAGGTTTTCAATTTTTCTTTTCCTTTCTTTATGTAAATGCGGCTTGAAGGTACTAAAACCTTTGATCTAAGCGTCGCGAAAAACAACTAATAAGCAACTGAGCAGTCCCGTAAAAATCCTAAAATATATTGATCTTGATGACTTGCAGTTATTCTCCTAAATTTTTTAACAAATTTAGTTCAATATACAGCAAAGAGTCCAAAAGGTGCAGATGGAATGGCAAACAGTGTAGACCCTGCTTCAGGAGCAGTCTGATCTGGGACTGCACTATTTGCCAATCCTATCAGTCCCAATACATAGGATCATTATGGTAATTGCTCTACTCATTGAGTTATGGAACGCTGCCTTTATGAGTACCCTGTTAATAAGATAATTACCCCTAATTGATATTTCTTTGTACCTACCATGTTGAACTGATAGGTTAAATTTAATGTAAATCTATCACAATTAATATCAAGCTCAACATCGGACACACCTTTGATGATTTTAATACTAATAATAATATAAAATGGAAATTAATAATAATAAAAATAATAATAATAACTGTCACAGTTCCCGGACAAGGCTTTGAGTACAACAGTCTATTGCATCAGGGTCAATTACAATTATGTCCCCTACTAATATTTAGTGAAAAAATGACAAAAACAGGTGATAAAAATAGTTGGAGGTACGACTTAACCAAAACAGGTATGAGTTGACCAAAAAAAAATAGGTACGAGTTGACTTGGGGGGTATGAATTAACCACAAAACAGGTAGGAGTTGACCAAAAACAGGTATGAGTTAACAAAGGCACGAGTTGACGAGTTACCTTTTCTGAGGGGGTGACTATGCAGATATAAGTTAAACACACAGTAAAATTGGATGCTTACCGTCAACAAAATACTTCTCCGCCTTTCTCTTGAAATACTGTCTTTGATTTTTATGGCTCCTCGTAGAATTATCTTTATATTCCTCTGGGAAATCCACAGAACCTGAAGAAATAAATTTCACATAATGTTCATACTCAGAACACTCCATCTCGTTATTTCTGTCCTAACACAAAGTTAACAATCTAATTAATTGATCGTAAGAACAATGCCCAAAATCTCCATTTTAATATAACAAACTCCCGAAAAAGGACTTACAGGTGAAATTTTAATTGGATGAGGAGCCTACCCAATCAAAAGTAGTCACTGTCAGTCATAATGGAATACACTGCAAGTCCCTGATTCTCACCTTCTTGGTTGACATTTAGTTAAAAATAACATAATTACCCAACCTGAGCAGAAAGGTGTGAAAATTAGCTGAGTGTGTTTTGATAAGCATGGGGACAACAGGAAATGTAAAACCATAATTCACACATTTTAATCACCCTAGTATCTCACCAATGTTACTCATCCAGGTACAAACTTTGAAACCCTTGTTTTAACCCATTTGGTAATGAATGGAATATTCTTCTTTCTATATACAGCAGGAGTCCATTTCAAAAACTGGGGCTGACAGGTTGTGCTATCTTAAAAATTGATTTGGAAACTGGCTGAATTATATGCAAACAGTGTAGGACCTGATCAGACACCATGTTCTGCAGCATCAGATCTAAACCTGCCAGACACCTGTTTTGGGGTTGTGGGTACAAATAGGGGTTAATGTGTTGATGTTTTTATTTGGGGTGGGGGTCAGGTTTTCTATAACTGCTTATTAAATGCATTATACATGTTATAAGGATTATTACTTACTTTTTTTATTACTGTAAAGTTCTAAGTAAATATCATGAAATTTCAATCAGGCTAAATAATACTATCACTATTATTATCAGTTCTATTTATTATTATTGCTAATGAGACTGTATTGAAATTATATATCAGATATTTAATATTATATCACTGCTATTGTTATTCATTTTATAAAAAGGGCACTTTATATATTCAGATCAGTCTATACCATGAAGTCCTGAATAAGAATTCTTATACAGCCCAAAGAACATTTTAAGTAAATTTCAAGAAAAAAAAAAAGTATTTTTGGAGGGTTTGTCGCACATGGAGGTCTATTTACGGCATCTATAATCTTAAGAGACAGGTTTTGTTTGTTTGATTAGAGGTTTAACGCCCTATCACTGTAAAGGTCATTTTGGAGACGTTGCTTCCAGTTTTGTGGGACTTTTACCCGAACCTGAGACGAAATGACATCTCAAGCCTTGCTGCCCAATGAACCAATAGGATTTATAAGCATGGACCCCCGACTCGCATCGCTTTGCCTGGGCGGCCTTAGATCCTCTAATTGGTTTACCAGTACTCGTGTGCAGGTCGGTTTCAGCTCTGAGTGGAAGCATCATGCAGGCGATATATTTCTTCATGCCCTGATGGGCGGGGGGCCCTTAAGAGACATGCACTAACCTACAAATATATATCATCACCATTGCACTTATTTTAGGCATATATCCACATCAATTCCTAATTTCAGGCATAACAGATAATGTGGGAGGATGTTCCCTAAGATACAAATATTGAGTACTTGTTGAGAGCTGCCTCATCTGCGACCATTCTGACAAGTACCCACAACATAAATGAGATAAGAACCTTTATCCCTGGATTTTTGGTCACCTAAAATATCTCAGCCCAAATCTTATGGCTGAAAATCAAAATAAAATTTCTGGTTGATTATTTCTGGTCCTAGCCAAGCAATACTGAAACAATATTAGAAACAAATCCAAAAATTACATTGTCCATTTGAACCGGCCAGTGTATTTTCTGGCCAAATTGTCGTACCCCATTAATAAATCATAACTATTCAAATACACTGTTAATTTTACCGACAATAAAACAAAAATTTTCATAGGAACAATTGTTTTATTTTTCTTATTTCTGCTAAAAATATATTGAGTGAACACTTTAGGACCGACTCATCGAGGCAGTTCTAATGAGTACCCATAATCTATATTCTATAGCAGATATATATGAAAAAAAGATTTACCCCTGTAAACCCCAATTTTACTTTATAAAAGTGGGGTTCAAGAGGGTAAAAAACATAGGCATGTTTTAATGATGCAGTATTTTGGGCTGGCAAAATCATCTGCTGGCCACATTGTCCAAGATTCCCGTACACATTCTTGATAAAGACTGTTGCTGACCTTGGCAGGTATTCAACCCGCGTCCAGTCAGACTCATTCAGACTTAGCTACCCATTCAGGCCTTGAAGAAATAGATGGGCTGAGCTGAAACTGACTGCATGCGAGTACTGGTAAACTGCTTTGCCCAGACAAAAGGGTGCGAGTCGGGGCTGCCCATGCTTATAAACCCTGTTGGTTTCATTGGGCAACTGGGCATTTCATCCCAATGTCAGGTAAAAGTCCCACAAAATTGGAAGCATTGTCTCCATAATGAACTATACAGTGTTGACAGGGACGTTAAATCTCAAATAAAACTAAACAAACAAAAACTTCAGATGAGGTGTCGAAAAAGGATTATTACACCATAAAAACATAATTTTTATGTTGTGGGTACAATTAGAGTTGCCCCAAGTTGTGATTCTAACTTATAGCCAAAATCCACGACAACTAGTTCTGTGTGTGTTCACGACCATCAACGATTAAATTAACAGATTCTTAAATCACGCAGGTGTAATTAAATTAAATTGTCACATGCGTTACCTCGGCAGTTACCTCAACATTCCTACCAGTTTAAAGGACTTATTTGACGCAATCATTTAGAAAATTACAAAAAAACATGGTTGGTTCATTGGCGGGTAGACAAAAAACGAAGCGGAAATCGGAAATGACTAATGCTGGTATATCTAAAATGCGAGACATACTCAATTGGGCTGATTTCAAAACCAAAATATTTATAAAATAAAATAAAAATATGTACATGTAGACAAAAGCAACTATAAATCATGATAAATAAGGCTGCAAGGGATAAACCGGAAATGGATGAAAGTTCTCATGGCCCCTATGCGCATGCGCATATATGTCCTGATATTAAGTTTCTTACGGGTTTAAAGATCTCACGCTACACCGCCTTTTTTGTTCTAGGCATCTGGGAAACAAGCAGTTGATGCACGAATCGACAAACGTGTTTTGCTCTATGTGAGCGTACTTGATTAATCTACTATGGCTGTACTCGTTTTGCTACAAATGGGCGTACGCCGATGCCTCTCCCGCGCGTCTTTTACGTTAGTCGGGTCTAGCTATCTCCCCTAGAGATTTGATGGATTCTGGGACAACTCGGCACATAGCAAACTCGGCACATGTCAAACTCGGCACATAACAAACTCGCCCTATACAAATTCAGCACATAATTAGCTGATGGCACCAACTGTTTCTTCTGCTTCTTCTTCTTCTTCCCATTGATACGCAGGGCCCTCTCTGGAGCATCGTCGCGTAGTTACTATATAAAAGGGTGCTGTGAGGCGCACCAGGTGCAGTTAAAAAGCTAAAATCAGTATGTCTGTGTGAAGCTAGTGGAGGCCCGATAAGCCCGCCTGGAAAGCTTCCAGGGTCTGGGCAGAAGCGACATGCTCTAGGATTTGGTTCCAAAGGCGGATTCCAGCTGGGAAGAACGACTGGCGGTACACATCAGTTCTACAGAATGGTAGCATGTAGCGTTTACTAGGACCTCGAGTGGACATCACTGTGGCTGGGTGTAGAAACTGTGCAGCTGGTATGTCTACGAGACCATGGGTGTTGCGATATATCATCACTACCCTGGCGTCAGTTCTCCTTTGTTGTATGGAGCTCCAACCGAGGCTGGAAATCATTTGGTTGGTACTGCTTGTAACCAGTCACAAATCTGGCTGCTCTGTGCTGGACCGCCTCTAGCTGCTGGATGTTTCTGGCAGTAAACAGATCCCAGGCGGTAGCTGCATACTCAACCACAGGCCGAACAAGAGAAGTGTAGCACTGTGCCTTGATCGCTCTGGGGCTAAAAGCTTCAATGATTTCAGTACTTTATGGTGATCAAGGTGTTACAGTATGGGACTTAACTCTGTACCATTGTGTACCTTAACACCTTAATAGCTACACTCATTGCCTACAGTACATATATACTGCATGCCTCTCCGATACCACGCCACTTGTAAGTTAGCACTCAAACAATAAACTCATCGAATTTGTACAGTCTTATTTAATGTGTTACACCGAACACTAGCCATACCATAACATGGTGTCAGAAGTAAAGTGGACCTACACCATACCTGTGAATTTATGGAATAAATTTCAGTACTAATTAATTTCTGAAATTTAACATTCTACGGCGTTTGGACTTAGCTGAATTTTAATTTCATTGTGAAAAGATGGAGTTACAGTTTCAAGGACATAACCCTAGAATGGACTGGGAGTCCAACGATCTCCCTAATGCTTATAAAGCATTCAAAGAACATACGGAGTTCATGTTCGGCGGTCCTCTCAAGACAAAAACAGAGGAAGTGAAATGTAACTATCTCATGTTGTGGATAGGTGAAAAGGGTCGACAGATATTTTCTACCTGGGACTTGGGTGATGACGAAAAGAGAGAACTGACCAATTATCACACAGGGTTTGAGAATTACTGCAAACCCAGGTCAAACAAAATCCATGCAAGATATAAGTTCAAGTCAAGAGTTCAGGGAGAAAATGAAAAGTTTGAACACTTTGTTACTGACTTAAAGTTACTTCTGAAGGACTGTGGTTATGAAGCCACAATCAACGACGAAATGGTGCGTGACCATATCGTGTTCGGGATTAGATCTTCAAAAATTAGGGGAAAACTGATAGAGGAAGGTTCAGACCTTACCCTACAAAAATGTCTGGACATTGCCAGGACTTACGAATTAAGCCAAGAGCAGGTGAAAGACATAGACAGAAAAGAAAACCAACAGTTAGACTCCGATGGGCCCGACCAGAGACAGAGCATCAGGCACCAACCAACATTACCTTGAATTAGATCTCTCTAATTCTCAATAAGCCTTTACGTTGGAGCCGTCATAGAATCTGAGGCCTGACCCACCGGCGTGCAATTAAAGAGGGGAGCAAAGTTGCCAACCGTGATTGGGTTAACTACCATGCATGCAGTCTGCCGCACAACACCCACGCTGTACACAATCTTTTTATATCGAAGAATGATTTTACGAAATTGGGTGCCGAAGTCATTGCGGCCATATAGTTTTCTGAATTTATATACTAAGTCACCATAAAATTCGGGTTCCGATAGACCGTGTTGCAGAAGAGATTTAAGTCCAATATTGAATTTTGAAATTAAATCAGAATGGCGTCTATAAAATTTTGAAAAGGCTTTTGTGGCTTTTAAAACAGGCAAATAAAGTATTAAGGTACAGCTTAATAAGCTTAATCTGTCTCTGGTTGGGCCCATTGGAGTCTAACTGTTGGTTTTCTTTTGCTCCAGCATTTCAGTGGTTTCTTGCTGTCGAGTCCTCACCGTTGTCTCGCCTCTGTGGTTCTTTGATTATTTGTGTTCACGGAGATGTTGCAATGATGAGTTAGGAGGCCTTCATGCGGACTGAACAAATTATTTGTCTAAATCGCGACGGAAGTAAGGGCGAGGATTGTTGCCACGTAAAATCGATTTAAGCCCTACATTGGAAATCTTTCCACTGACCGTTCCAAGGCGGTTCTTCTGTGGCGATTTATTTATGTTGTTGTTTGTTACTTACTGTGTGTATCACTTGTGTCTTTTTATTCTGGATGGCCATATGACCATTTTGTGGGAAAGTAACTGTCCTTATGGCCTTCCTTTGTTAAGGTTTCCATTATGGTCCGGTCGCTTAATGTTTGTGTTTCTTTCCCTTTGGTGTCTTTGATGGGTGGAGTAAGTTAATTGTATCGATTCCTGATCTTTGTTGTACTTCTACTTTATATATATATTGTGGGCAGAGTTTGATATGTGCCGCGTTTGTATGGGCCGAGCTGGCTATGTGCCGAGTTTGCTATGTGCCGAGTTGTCCCGCTACCCTTTGATTAGGCCATGCAGTGCGGGACTACGAAAGCATTTGTTTACCGGCTTACGCAAACTTCGTGTTCGAGTGAAAAGAGGCCCACATGGAAGATTAGTACTAGTACTAAATGTGTTACCCTCTATAAATAAGGTCGATCATTATAATTTATTATTAAAAGAGCGCCACCGGCGAATGGTGAACTATCCTATAGATCTATCTAGGGCCGACTTCACCTCGAATCGCAGTACGACAAATAGCAACGACGGTATCAGTTGAACATAGATTGCTGGTACTACTGGCAGAATAGAAGTGAAGGCATTGATCAGGAATCAATACAATTAACCCACAGCCAGTGCGGTTATATATTTTTCTGAATTTATATACTGTCACCATATAATTCGGATTCCGATAGACCTTGTTGCAGAATGACATCTATAAAATTTTGAAAAAAAAAAGCTTTGCGTAGTTTATGGTACCGATAACCCTGATTAAGAAGTTTAGCAGTAAACAAATTATTACAAGTGTTGAAGTCAGTTACATGACTACACAATGTGGCAAATCGAATTATTTGCGAAATATAAATGCCATAGGATGGCGCACGAGGAACATCACCATCCAAAAAAGGAAAAATTTAGATCTCAAAATCAAAATCATCGCGTTTATCATAACTTTTGCAAGAAACAAACCCATCTACAATAGATAGATGTAAATCCTCGGTATCAGAAGAATTTACTTTATTTAGCTGAAGCTCTGAGGGGTAACTTTGACTGATCAAACCATCGAAATAGGTATTGTCAACATTTAATAAATCATCCAAATATCTAGAAGTCGAGCTAAGAGCTTCAATGATTTCAGATTGGTTTTCAGCAGAAAGGGACATCATGAAGTCTCCCTCATAACAAAACAAAAACAGATCAGGTCATGTGATCAGTATCTGCGCATGTCAAGAAAGCCAATGATAACGTGTCTTGAGGAATGGTACGTTCGGTTTTCCATGAAATTGGAACAGCAACCAAAGTAGCCAAAGGTAGCCATTGGCTCCAGGTGAAGTCGGCCATATCAATTCCAGTTTACATACATGGCATGGTCGGGTATAAAAGCCAAGGCCGGGTCGGGCCGGGCCAAAAAAAATAGTGATCCAAAGATTTTATTTCGTCTCTTGTCACAATATTGATATATATTGTAATCAGTTTGGCATAAAATTATTCTGAATAACATATTTGACAACTGCACGAAGGTTCATCTCTCTACATTATTTTATTTTCTTGTACAAACTATTTTTCCGAAATCGATGGGTATAAAAGCCAAGGCCGGGAAAAATGATAATATTTAATTATTTCTTACACTTTTATCGGTTAAAGTACTTCTATTTGCCCTGATAATATTTAAATTTGATTATTTTTATCATGTGTACAAATCTAATAAACATATCAAAATCACCTTAAATGACCAAATTTCTTATTTTCCGCAATGGATGTTTCCACTAGAGTCTAGTTGTTTCATGTCTGTGTTTCTTGTTTCTTTCCCTTTGATGTCTCTGATGGGAGCTGTGGGTTAATTGTATCGATTCCTGATCATTGCCTTCACTTCTATTCTGATACCGAGGCCCCGTTTTTGGATTTACATATATCTATTGTAGATGGGTTTGTTTCCTGCAAAATTTATAATAAACGCGATGATTTTGATTTTGATATTGTAAATTTTCCTTTCTTGGATGGCGATGTTCCTGGTGCGGCATCCTGTATCGTTTATATTTCAAAATAAATGCGATTTGCCAGAGTGTTTATTCATGAAACTGACTTCAACACTGGCAATAAATTGTTAACTGCTAAATTTCTTAATCAGGGTTATCGGTACCATCAACTACTCAAAATATATAAGTGAAGGCAATGATCAGGAATCGATACAATTAATCGACAGCTCCAATCAGAGACACCAAGGGAAGGAAACACAAACATGAAACAACTAGACCCTAATGGAAAAATCTCAAGCATAGCCTTAGCAGAATTTTATAGACGTCATTTCGATTTAATTTCAAAATTCAATGTTGGACTTAAATCTCTTCTGCAACAATGTCTATCGGAACCCGAATTTTACGGTGACTTAGTATATAAATTCAGAAAAATATATAATTGCAATGACTTCAAAACCCAATTTCGTAAAAATCATTCTTCCATATAAAAAGATTGGGTACAACATAGATGTTGTACGACAGACTGCATGCATGGTAGTAAACCCAATCACAGTTGACAACTGTGCTTCACTCTTTAATTGCACGCCGGTGGGTCAGGCCTCAGATTCTATGACGGTTCCAGCGTAAACGCTAACTGAGAATTAAATAGAATTTAATTTTAGGTATCGTTGGTTGGTGCCTGATGCTCTCACTCTGGTCGGGCCCATCGGAGTCTAACTGCTGGTTTTCTTTTGCTCAAGCAGTTCAGTGGTTTCCCGCTGTCGAGTCCTCGTCGATGTTTTATCTCTTTGTGTTCTCGGAGATTTTGCACTGATGAGTTGGGAGGCCTTCATGCGCACTGAACAAATTATTTGTCTAAATCGCGACAGAAGTAAGGGCGAGGATTGCGGCCGCGTAAAATCGATTTAAGCCCTCCCCCAGTGGAATTCGTTTCACTGACCATTCCATGGCAGCTCCTCTGTCGTGGTTTATTTTGTTATGGTTTGTCTTTAGGTGTCTGTATCGCTTATACTTTTTGTTTTTGGATAGCCAATTGACAATTTTGAGGGGTAGGTGACTGTCCTTTGGCTTTCCGCTATTGGTATTACCATTAGGGTCTTGTTAACTCATGTTTGTGTTTCTTTCCCTTTGGTGTCTCTGATGGGAGCCGTGGGTTAATTGTATCGATTCTTGATCACTGCCTTTACTTCTATTTTGAAGTTGCGTAAGCCCTACAAACATATTCTGTTTCCTAGCTACCTAGTTAAAGCCAGGTACTGAGAATTAGATGTGAAGACAATGATCATGAATCAATAAACCATAACAAAAACAAACAGCGACAGAACGTAATTTGGCTTTTGCACCTATGCAGACAAACGATATTGCATGATTCGCCCTCAATTTGAATGTGCATCAACTATTTGGCATTCCCATGTTAAAACTCAGATTCAGCAGGTCGAGAAGTTTCAGAGGACATCAGCTGGATGGACATGATGTCGACGAGTGCGATATAAGGGTAGCGACGGTAACATGCTATGCGAGTTTGGTTAGGCTTACTGAGAATTAGAAAGTATCTAATTTTAAGTAATTTTGGTTGGTGCCTGATGCTTTGTCTCTGGTCGGGTCCATCGGAGTCTAGTTGTTTTTCTTCTTTTGTTCCGGCATTTTGGTTGTTTCTTGCTGTCGAGTCCTCACCGCTGTTTTATCTCTGTGGTTGTTTGATTTTTGTGTTCACGGGGGTGATACGCTGGTGGGTTGGGGCCTTCGTATGGGCTGGGCAGGTTGTTTTTGTCTAAATCGAGACGGAAATAGGGGCGTGGATTGTTGCCACGTAAAATCGATTTAAGCCCCACGGTGGAGTTTCTTTCGCTGGCCGTTGCGGGCGGTTCTTCTGTCGGGGTTTATTTTTGTTATGGTTTATCTTTGAGTGTGTGTGTCGTTTATGTTGTTTTGTTTTGGATGGCCTGTTGGCCATTTTTGTGGGAAAGTAGCTGTCTATTTGGCTTTCCGCTATTGATGTTTCCATGGGGGTCTGGTTGTTTTATGTTTGTGCTTCTTTCCCTTTGGTGTCCCTGATGGGAGCTGTGGGTTTGTTGTATCGATTCCTGATCATTGCCTCCACTTCTATTTTGATTGGCTGTCCCTTGAGGCCCGTCGTGAGCAGTCCGCTTTAACCTTCTTTTTAGCTCACCTGAGCACGAAGTGCTCATGATGAGGTATTGTGATCAGTGAATGTCCGTCGTCCGTCGTGCGTCGTCAACAATTTAATTTAAATGCGAACTCCTCCTAAACCCCCTGGCCAATTTGATTCAAACTTCACAGGAATATTGCCTGGATAGCTCCCTATCAAAAAAGCAAAAATCATTTCGCTCCGATGAACAAGCTGGCCGCCAGAGCTAAAAATAGAAAAATCTTTAAACGCCAACTGCTACTGTACCCTTCGGCTAATTTCATTTAAACTTCACAGAAACGTTAATTAGGTGACCCTTTACCAAAGTAGCTAAAACGGTTCTGCTCCAGTGAGCGAACTGGCCGCCAGAGCTAAAAATAGTAAAACATCGTAAATTTGCTTCAAACGCGAACTCCTCCTAAACCCATGGGCCAATTTGATTCAAACTTCACAGGATTGTAACCTAGGTGCCTCTCTACCAAAATAGCTAAAATCGTTCCTCTCCAATGACTAAGAGGGCCGCGAGAACTAAAAAATAGAAACATCTTTAAACCCAACTCCTACTGTACCCTTGGGCCAATTTCATTCAAATTTCACAGAAACGTTGCTTAGGTGACCCTGTACCAAAATAACTAAAACGGTTCCGCTCCAGTGAGCAAAATGGCCGCCAGAGCTAAAAATAGAAAAGCATCGTAAATTTGCTTCAAACACAAACTGCTCCTAAACCCTTCAGCCAATTTGATTCAAACTATACAGGAATGTTGCCTGGGTGGCTCCCTACCAAAATAGCTAAAATTGTTCCGCTACGATGAACAAGATGGCCGCCAGAGTTAAAAATAGAAAAATTTTTAAACGCCAACTTCTACTGTACCCTTGGGCCAATTTCATTCAAACTTCACAGAAACGTTGCTGAGGTGACCTTTTAACAAAATAGCTAAAACGGTTCCGCTCCAGTGAGGAAAATGGCCACCAGAGCTAAAAATAGAAAAACATCGTAAATTTGCTTCAAACGCGAACTCCTCCTAAACCCTTAGGCCAATTTGATTCGAAGTTCACAGGAATTTGGCCTAGGTGACTCCCTACCAAAATAGCTAAAACCGTTCCGCTCTGACGAACACGATGGCCACCAGAGCTAAAAATTGAAAAAAAAAATCTTTAGACGACAACTCCTCCTGTACACTTGGGCCAATTTCAATTAAACTTCATCGGAATGTTGCTTAGGTTACCCGCTACCAAAAAAGCTAAAATGGTTCTGCTCCGATGAACAAAATGGCCGCCAGAGATAAAAAATAAGAGAAAGCCATCGTAAATTTGCATAAATCCTCATAAACTCTTGGGCCAGTTTGATTTAAACTTGACAATAATTTTGCGTATGTGGCTCCCTACCACAACAGCTTAAATCGTTCTGCTCTGATGACTAAGATGGCCGTCAGAGCTAAAAATAGAAAACAACTTGAAAAGACAACTTCTCCTGTTCATATGGACCAATTTCATTCAAACTTCATCGGAATGTTGCTTAGATGACCTTCTACCAAAATACCTAAAGCCGTTCTGCTCTGATGAGCAAAATGGCCGCCATGTTTAAAAATAGGAAAACATCGTAATTTTGCTTCAAACGCAAACTCCTACTAAACCCTTGGGCCAATTTGATTCAAACTTCACAGGAATGTTTCGCAGACAACTCCATACCGAAATAGCTAAAATCGTTCCGCTCTGGCACACAAGATGGGCACCAGAGCTAAAAATAGAAAAACAAATCTTGAAACGACATCTCCTCCTGTACCCTTGGGCCAATTTCATTCAAGCTTCTCAGGATTAATGCTTGGATGACCTTCTACCGAATGAACTAAAACGATATTGCTCGGATGAACAAAATGGCTACCAGAGCTAAAACTAGAAACATATCGTAAATTTGCTTCAAACGCAAACTCCTCGTAATTCCTAGGGCCAATTGGATTAAAACTTCACAGGAACATTGCCTTGGTTGTCATTTGACATTGAGACTCCCTACCAAAATAGCTAAAATCGTTTCGCTCTGACAAACAAGATGGTCGCCAGGGCTAAAAATGGAAAAAATCTTCAAACGACAGCTCCTCCTGTACCCTTGGGTCAATTTTATTCAAACTTCGTAGGAAGACAGATGACGCTCGACCAAAATAGCTAAAATGATCCCGCTCTAGTGATCAAAATGGCCACCAGAGCTAAAATCGAAAAACGTAAATTTGCTTCAAATGCGAACTCTTCCTAAACCCTTGGGCCAATTTGATTCAAACTTTACAGGAATGTTGCCTAGTTGACTCCCTAGCAAAATAGCTAAAATTGTTCCACTCTGGCGAACAAGATGGCCACCAAAGCCGAAAATAGAAGGTACTAGAGACAGTGACACTTAGGTGAGCGAATCAGGGCCCTCTGGGTCATCTTGTATAAGATAGGTGAACCTTGTTACGAGATGGAATAGGAAACCTCTCTGGTGCTTATGCACATCTAAATTATTTTAGTAGATATATGGTAGGGCGGTGCGAGTTAAATATTTAAGGTGAAATATGGTAGGCAAAATGTGCTGCTCCATGCACAAGTCATGCACATATCATACGATGTATGCATGAGTGGTTTATGAAGATCTGTTTTTACAATACAGGGGGCCGCTATAAGCCTGAGTTCTATAAAATTTGCCTAAAAATCGCCAAGCGCCAAATTGTGCCATATATGATTTTCATTCCCGTCACGTGTTGTGTGGGTGTTCGTTTTGACAGGAGTCATGACATTGATTTATAGGGTCGTTTCATCAATTTTTCCTATGGGAAATATACTATTTGAACGCAAATCCATTATCTACTCGATTTTTGCTATCTAGCTTCATTTGTGGACGGTATCTCCACCTCGCCACGATTTTAGCAAGCTAATATGAGTATGCATGATTTTCTGGTAGTATTCATAGATATAAAAACCCTGAGAAAAACGAACACTTTAGCAGCAGGTCAAGTTGTAACGAGTATACGCAACATTGTGTCGGGAAATTGAAAGTATATTGAAAGGTATGTTAAATCTATGTTTAGTATTATTTTTGTATAAACATGCTTGTAGGTTTTGGAGGGGTTTACTTATAGTATACCCCAACTTTCTGAAGCCTATTCTGAATTCACTGTTGAGGCCTGTAGTGATTAGGCTACTAGCTTTGCCAGCTAGACGTCGCAGGATCGATCCCAGGCTTCTCCAGTAGTAGAATGAGTCTTTCTAAGTGAGGTCCTGTCTCATTCTGACCCTAGATGTTGGTGAGACGTAAAACTTGGACACCCGCTCATTCTAGATTCATTTAGGCTTTTAGACCCCTTTTGTAGGATGTAATTAATAAACGCCGGGTCACTTGTTTGACCCATGACTTTTGACTAGCTGTGGTTAGAAAACCGTGGTTCCGTCCCAATATGATATTAGGTGTAGAGGGGACGTAAACTTAAAACGGGTTTAACCATATCTTCATCATCAGGGCAAACTCTTACAAGAGCCTGTCGGGTTATCCGTGATGATGAACCGTAATGAATTTTATTTTACAAGCGTGTTCACGTTGATTAGAAATAATTTTGTTCAAGAAGAATTACGAGTTCATTTTGTAATGATGCCGTTTTTGTCAGATAACTCAGTTTGTGCATGTATGTACATATAAAGAACGTGATGATGATAAGTGGGAGTATTTGGTCGCCACACGTCATAACGGGCTGAGCGGCGGGGATGACGTCAGCTGCGTCATCGGCGTCGCGAGGACGGTTGTGACGGGGTGCCTACCAAATACAGAGAGAATTTACGGCAAACAGTGTTGGCCCTTATGAGACACTAACAAATGTTGTGGATTATAGATGAAAATCTTCTGTTTGTAGTTTCTATCTGTTATTAATGTAATGAATTTGTGAATAGCTATATTTGTGAGCCGTGTCGCGGAGAAGGATATGAAATAGAGATTGTTATGTTTCCTGTAATTGGCGGCTGACCAGGTAGCGCAAAGGCGTGGTCTGTTCAATTGCCTCTTACTTGTGATAATGTAGTGAGCACAAATTTGATGAGTATTATGCTCAGTAGTAGTGAGCATTAATTGATTTCTGTAGTGCTCAGTAGGGAAACATGAACTTTGAGTATTATTGTGTCAAGCGCTGGGTGCTGATAATTTGATGCACAGTCAAGTTGAGTTCTGCTGTAAGGTTATTTGTCGCATGCACTAATCAGCCTGTATGTCTGGTCGGCGCATGCGCAATAACGGTATATGCATGAACATATTCGTACTTCTCCGGGAGGGGGATCATGATATAGCATGTATGTTTTGTGAACCGTGTCTTAGTCCAGTTATCGTAATTTGCAGGCACAACAATGTGTGGTGACCTGCTGCTCCCTGCCTTATAGCAGCAGGTACTGGTACGACGCTGGGGGTTAGGGTCCAGCAAGGGCGGACAGACCACCGTAAGCAGCGCATACCATTGTCCATTGGGAACAAATGTGAGACCATTCAAATGGAAGAGGTCAATTAAATAACCTGCAGGTGATTCAGACGAATCAGATTAGTGCGATCGCTAAATAATACATATCATCCTGTGATCGGCAACTATGTCGATAGACTAGTTTACACTAGTTCGCGAGAGGAAGATTCACGCGAGAGGGGGGTTCACCCTAAGTTATAAACTGGCCAGTCGCGTCTTGAGTTGTTTCTTTTTTTTTTTTGTTTTTGTTGTTGTTTTTGTTGTTTGCTTCTGTAGGTATTCACGTCACCCGTTCCGAGCACAGAACATTGTTTTGCCTTCGGAGCGGACGTCGTGAGTTGGCTACAGAAGCAACAAATTGTGATGTTTTGTGTTAGTAAGTGTTGTATATAGATACTGTAAATAATTCATGTAATTCATCTAATATCTTTCTTGTGCCTTACCCCACAGCTGCCCGTACACCTGTCAGAGATCACGCTCGGTTGTCTTGTCAGCATGGGGGTTTGCGGGACGCCGTAAACCCACATGTAACAACCCTACGAAGAGACTCAATAAAATCGAGTCTCCGATTTTCGTTCTTTTATGTGTTCTTTGTTTCCAAAGGCAACCTTTTATCTTTTTATTTCCCTCGTCTGAGGTAGATGCCAAGACCGCAGAGGAGTTCAAAGCCCGTACAGTATAGATTGGGACTCAGATGTATACGATTCAGTATACCTCTGCTAATCAGATTGTAAATTATCCATCATCCCCTTTTTAAGTCCCCGGAATCAAAGATTCGGGAGCCTTTAGTTTTTGGTCTGTCTGTTTGTCTGTCCGCAAAAAACCTTAACATTGGACATAACTTTAGAATGGTAACTGATAAGGCTATCATACTTCCCATGCGCATTCCTTTTTACAAGTCCTTTCCAGTGGTACCATCATTTTTGACCTCGTGACATTGACCTTGATGTTTGACCTACAATCAAAAAACTTTAACATTGGCCATAACTTTTGATTGATGAGTATTAAGGCTTTTATATTTCACATGTATATTCCCTGTCACAAGACCATTCCAGTGGTGCCATAATTTTTGACCTCGTAATCTTGACCTTGACGTTTGACCTAATTTTTAGATTAAAAAATTTAACATTGGCCATAACTTTTGATTTGGAAGTGATAGGGCTTTCATATTTCGCGTCAGCATTCTATGTCACAAGATTTTTCTCGCGGTACCATAATTTTGACCTTGACATTTGACTTACTTTAAAAAAAAAAAAAGACTTAAACATTGGCTAGAACGTTTGATTGATTAGTTACAGGACTTTCATATTTAATATGTGCATTCCCTATCACAATTCCTTTCCAGTGGTACCATAATTTTCTACCTTGTGACCTTGACCTTAACTTTTGATTGGTTAGCGATGGGCCTTTCATATATCACATGTGTATTCCATGTCACAAGACATTTCCAGTAGTACCATAATTTCTGATCTTGTGACCATGACCTTGACGTTTGTCCTATATTTTAAAAACTTCACTATTTTCCAATTTTGATTGGCAAGTGATAGAGCTTCAATGTTTCACATGTGCATTCCTTGTCACAAGAGCTTTCCGGTGATACCATGGCCCTGACTTTGACATTTGATCTACTTTTTAAAGACTTTAACATTGGCCATAACTTTCGATTGGTAAGTGGTATGGCTTTCATATTTCACATGTGCCTTTCTTGTGACAAGACCTTTGCAGTGGCAGTTGCAGTGGCACCATAAATTTTGACCTTGTGACCTTGACCTTGACGTTTGACCTACTTTAAAAAAACTGTAACATATAGGCCATAACTTTCGATTGGTAAGTGATTAGAATTTCATACGTATTTGAAATGAGCATCCCTTGTCACAGACCTTTCCAGTGGTACCATAATGTTTGACCTTGTGACATTGACCTACTTTTTAAGAACTTAAACATCAGCCATACCTTTTGATTGGTTAGTGATAGGGCTATCATATTTCACATGCGCTGTCCTGGGGCATTAGCGTTTTTTTTGTTTGTTTTTATTTACTTTAAGCTAAATTCTAAATTAAGCTACCCGGCCTATTGAGGTAATGGTAAAATGTGACCGATTCAGAATAAATTTACTTATTAACTCCCGTCCGTCACTCCCGGCTTTTATGTTCTCCGGTAGTTGGTTTTACCCTGAGTTGAGCTTTTAAAATTTCATTTGATACTAATTTTATCAATTTCTGACCACCCGAAGTCGAGATATTAGGGATAAAGCACCACTACCGCACACATCTCGGCATTTCCCGGACATTAGTGTACGCCCAGTTATAATCCAATAAACCTGAAAATGTTTCTTTAATAATCTACTTACCTTAGGTGTGAATAATCGAATTATCTTAGGTGTAGATGAAACAAAGTGTCGGTCTTTTAATTGGGTGTGAAGGAAGTGAAAATGGTCGAAATAACGCACGTGAGCTTAAAGGAACACTTAAAAGGAAGAAAAAACATATGAATAAATAAATGGAGTAGAGATGTAAAAAAAAAAAAAAAGGAAAAGAAAAAGAAAGTGCGCAACATGGCTATTGGCTTTTCAGATGTGATTTTGATATGTGTTTTTTGTTACTTCTTTAAACATAGATTGTGGGTGCTCGTTAGGAAAGCCCAAACGAGACGGAGATATGTCTCCAATATCTTCAATCGCCTGAATACAGACACTGTTATAGAAGACTGTAACCAAAACGATCGACCTTTATGAAAAACTTGAAGAAGGATTCCACGGGTGTAGCTTGTTTAAGAGAAAATGGTATCTTGAAAACTGGAGCCAAAGATAAAGCTGATATACTCAACAGACAGTTTGCGTCTGTGTACACCCGGGAACAAGTAGGTGCCCCTCCATCAAAAGGACCAAGCCCCTATCCAGACATAGATGATCTATTCATTGACCCAAATGGGGTATAAAAACTACTGGACCGTCTTAACCCCCACAAATCTTCAGGTCCTGATGACCTCAGCGCACGTGTGTTAAAAAGAATGCAGCGCAGAAATTGCTCCAGTCCTTGCCTGCATCTTCAACCAGTCCCTGGCCCAGGGTAAGTTCCCAGATGATTGGCTTCAAGCCAATGTGGCACCCATTTACAAGAAAGGGAAAAAGTATGACCCTGCCAATTATAGGCCAGTATCACTGACTTGTATTTGCTGTAAGTCTCTGGAGCAGATCATCGTGGGCAAAATCATGCCAACATCTTACAGAGCACAAGATCCTTGTTGAGTCCCAACATGGATTTAGAAGTGGCAGGTCATGTGAGACCCAGCTTGTCCAGTTCATCCACGACTTACAGGAAAACCTGGACGGGGCCCATAATAGGGGTCACAAACAAATAGACCTAATTATTATGGACTTCGCCAAGGCTTTCGATAAGGTCCCCCACAGAAGACAGCATTTCAGTGGTTTCTTGCTGTCGAGTCCTCACCGTTGTCTCACCTCTGTGGTTCTTTGATTTCTGTGTTCACGGAGATCCAGCATTTCAGTGGTTTCTTGCTGTCGAGTCCTCACCGTTGTCTCACCTCTGTGGTTCTTTGATTTCTGTGTTCACGGAGATGTTGCACTGATGAGTTAGGAGGCCTTCATGCAGACTGAACAAATTATTTGTCTAAATCGCGACGGAAGTAAGGGCGAGGATTGTGGCCACGTAAAATCGATTTAAGCCCCCCAGTGGAAATCTTCCACTGACCGTTCCAAGGCGGCTCTTCTGTGGCGATTTATTTATGTTGTTGTTTGTTACTTACTGTGTGTATCACTTGTGTCTTTTAATTTTGGATGGCCATATGGCCATTTTGTGGGAAAGTAACTGTCCGTATGGCCTTCCTTTGTTTAGGTTTCCATTATGGTCTGGTCGCTTAATGTTTGTATTTCTTTCCCTTTGGTGTCTTTTATGGATGGAGTAAGTTAATTGTATCAATTCCTGATCTTTGTTTTACTTCTACTTTTCAGTATAAACTGGAGTACTATGGTATCCGAAATGCTACCCTCCAGTGGATTTCTGCTTGGCTATCTGGACGAACACAAAAAGTCGTACTTGGCGGTGTTTGCTCTGACCCTGCCCCGGTGTTGTCTGGTGTCCCACAAGGTTCCGTGCTGGGACCGATATTGTTTTTGATTTTTATTAACGACCTGCCAGACAACATCAACTCTACAATCCGCCTTTTCGCTGATGACTGTGTACTGTACAGAAATATAAGAGGGTCTGATGACCTATAGATACTTCAAGATGACTTGGAAATATTGGAAGATGCATGGCTCATGAAATTTAATGTCGCCAAATGTCACTCTATGAGAGTGACAAGGCACCCTCCTCATAAACAGATTGTCCATGGTTATACATAACATAACCAGGTTTTAGAGAACGTTTCTTCTGCTTAATACTTAGGAGTTCAAATCACTAATGACCTCGAGTGGGTCAACACATTAATGAGATAACTAGTAAAGCTACTAAGTCACTCGGTTTCCTTCTTAGAAATTTGGCTTTCGCACCGAGGGAAACCAAGGATACTGCATACAAAACTTTAGTCCGCCCCAAGCTTGAATATGCAGCACCAGCTTGGATGCCCTATCATCAAAAGGAGGCTGATAAAATAGAAAAAGTTCAGAGGACTACTGCTCGTTGGACCTGCAGACGCTGGCGCAAGCAAAGTCACGTTGGAGAGATGCTTGAAGAACTCAAGTGGCCGGCCCTGCAGAAAAGACGTGAGCAGGCTTCTCTGACTCTATTCTATAAATATGTTCTGTAAAAGGATTATCCTTTGGAAGCAAGGAATACACCACAGAACTGAAAAAATATGGAGTGTATGTTTTCTGGACCAGACTAGCTAGTTTCGGCCAATTGGGCCTCATCAGTGACCCTCAGATATTTTCAAAATTCCACAGTTGAATCAATGATCCCAAAGGACAAGAAAATATAATCTACACTGTGATGTAGGGCAGGGAGACGTTTTACTGCCGCCACACATTCCCACACACCAGCTGTAGTGAAGTTAAATATGTTCTGTAAAAGGATTATCCTTGGAAGCAAGGAATACACCACAGAACTGAAAAATATGGAGTGTACATGTTTTCTGGACCAGACTAGCTAGTTTCGGCCAATTAGGCCTCATCTGTGACCCTCAGATATTTTCAAAATTCCACAGTGGAATCAATGATCCCAAAGGACAATAAAATATAATCTACACTATGATGTAGGGCAGGGAGACGTTTTACTTCCGCCACACATTCCCACGCACCAGCTGTAGTGAAGTTAAATATGCTCTGTAAAAATCCACAATAATTTAGCCATTATAGATAAGAGTTGGTACCTATCTGAAGCTGGTGGAGGATGTAGGAGAACCAGGGGAAAATTCTTGAACTTTTAGCTTTCCTCGATACATCTCAACCTCATATTGTTGCTATTCAGGAAACAAAGATTGACAGTTCAATTACTACATCTGAGCTTTTCCCTGAAACTTGTGAGTACAGTGTGTACAGAAAAGATAGGAACTCTCATGGCGGTGGGGTGATGTTGCTCATTCATAGAGACATCCCTCACATGCCTTTCATGGAACTTGAAAATGACACCGAATCGGTCTGGGTTAAGGTTTTTGCAAATTAAACTTCCCACTTCGTAGCAAGTTGGTATCGACCACCAAATGGTACAATCGAAAACTTCCAGTTGTTTAAAGACCAACTGGATTGCATTAAATCGCAGCATAAGGGTAAAAAACTCCCGGCTGTACATGTTCTAGGTGACCTCAACTTCAGAGACATTGCTTGGCCCGACAGGCTCAGCAAACAAGGCACAATGCTGAGTCAGTCGGAAGGACAAATATTGATTGACATTATGAACGATCATGGCCTTGAATAAATTGTTAACTTCCCCACTCGTGATAAGAACACATTGGATCTGATCCTTACGACTTTGCCAGGACAATTCGAAGACATTCATTCCCCAGATAAACTAAGTGACCACGATGTTGTCTCTGGATATTTAAAAATTCACATCCCACCAATAAAGAAACCTCGGAGGAAGGTGTACTCATATCAGAAAGGTGACTATGAAACTATGAGGAAGGATGCACTCAGATTTGCAAAGGAGAATTACTTTAATGGTCATTCAGATGCTCGGTCTATACAGGAGAATTTTGATTTGATAACTTCTTTCATTCATACTTCGGCCGAAAATCATATCCCCTCAAAAACTAGTAGGGCTGTATCTTCTATTCCCTGGATCACTCCAGAGATAAGAAGGAAAATTCGCAGAAGGAATAAGATTCATGCAAAGGCAAAAAAGACGGGAAGTGGTAAACTCCGGACAAAATTTGAAAACTTGAGACGTGAAATCAAGACTGATATAAAAAAATCAGCATGATTTGTATGTGAATAACTTGGTAGGTGATGTAAAGGCAAATCCCAGAGACTTCTACAGATATATTAATAGCCAGAAGAAAGACAGACAAGGTATCCCGCCCCTTAATAAAAGAAGAGGGGACGGGGTTGCTGAATCTTCCACTGACCGTTCCAAGGCGGCTCTTCTGTGGCGATTTATTTATGTTGTTGTTTGTTATTTACTGTGTGTATCACTTGTGTCTTTTAATTTTGGATGGCCATATGGCCATTTTGTGGGAAAGTAACTGTCCTTATGGCCTTCCTTTGTTTAGGTTTCCATTATGGTCTGGTCGCTTAATGTTTGTATTTCTTTCCCTTTGGTGTCTTTTATGGGTGGAGTAAGTTAATTGTATCAATTCCTGATCTTTGTTTTACTTCTACTTTGCATATCAGGGCTGTTTTGTTTGTGCCGTGTGGCGGCTGTAAAAGGTCTCCCCGTACATGCATTTAATGCTCTTATTTTTCCAATCCTCAGGGATTGCTTATGCAATTGCTTTTCACTGTTCCATCAATTGACATCCTTTAGATACCTGTTGAAGGTCTTTATTAAACCGATGTTCGTTCCTCGTTGTATAACAACTGCTTGTTTGACATCCCTGTACTTTAAGTAGACTAGGATGTTTTGTGGGCTTTTGTTGTACCTTCCTTCTATTCGAAGGAATCTTCTTCAGTAATTTTATTTATTTAATAACCGGTATGAACATCGCTTTAGTTTTGACGGTATCACAACCTTATTACCAAAATGAGTATTACAAATAACCCTTTTATAGAACATATATTACAAATACATTTAAAATATCAATATCACCCCTTAGGTTACACTCTGCTTCTTCTGTACGGATTCCCCATTCCATTAAGAACTTTAATACTATGTTGCCTTCGGTATTGGTTAGACCCTTAAATTTGTCTTCTGTAACTTCAGTTAATCTCAAAGGAGCAGGCAATACCAATGTTTTTGGGAGTAGTCTTCGTATAAGACTATCTCCTCTCAAATCACCCATCCTTCGAAAATATACTAATCCGTGGAAAAGAAGTGGAATGTATCATAGTATTTCTAAGTGCAATGCCAAGAGGTGCAGATGTTGTTCGCATTTAAGCACTGCGTCTACCGTTACTTCATCTGTAAACGGTAGACGCTTCTCTGTAGTTAACATGTCTGATTTGACATGACAGTCTACAGATTTAATTTATCTAATTACTTGACGTGCTGCAAACTGTAATATGCAGTACGTCGGTCAAACTAACCGCATGCTTAAAACTAGATTGAACGAGCATTATCGTAGAATGAGTAAGCCTAAGAAAACTGACACTTTCTTGTACCGTCACTTTCGACGTACAGGTCATTCTGTAAATAACATTGCTATACAACCAGTGGAAAAACTTTATTACGATGCAAATTCTACATCTAGATTCAAAATAATCAAAAGACATGAAGCTGAACTGAAATGGATTATATTTTTACAGACCCCTTTTCCACTGGGATTTAATGACAACATTTATCATGAGGGTAATATTTCCAGAATGCCAGACTTTGCAGGAGCTTGGTGGTACTAAGGCCTATGAACTTCAGCCTTTGGCTGAAGAGAGAGCTATAGTAGATAAACATGTTTGTCTTTCAGCCACCAAGTTTGCTGTGTGTGTTAACGAAGGCCAAGACAAGCTTCCTACGCTATACTGGTTACCAAAACTTCATAAAAAACCTTACAAAGCACGGTTTATTGCAAATTCTAGTTCTTGCACTACCACTGAACTTTCTAAATTATTAACTTCCTGTCTTACTGCTATTAAAACGCATGTAATTAAATATTGTGATAAAGTCTTTGAAAGATCAGGAAGAAATCTGTTTTGGTCTATAAAAAATTCGAATGAGGTTTTAAATAAATTGAAATCTAGACAGTTTCGTGCTTCAAGTCTGTCTACCTACGATTTTTCCACTCTTTACACTACACTTCCTCATAATCTTATAAAAGAAAAGCTTAATGATTTAATTGAATGGGCTTTTCACAGAGAAGATTCTCTCTATCTTGCATGTAATGTCAGAAATGCATTTTTCACTTCTAAAGAGCATAAGAATTATACACTTTGGTCATGTCAGAAAGTGTGTGATGCCCTCACCTTTCTACTTGACAATATTTATATTAGATTCGGTACTAAGTTATTTAGACAAATTGTGGGTATTCCGATGGGTACTAATTGCGCACCTCTTGTGGCTGATCTGTTCTTGTATTGTTATGAAAGAGACTTCATTTTGTCGCTTTCCATTGATAACCAATCTGAAATTATTGAAGCTTTTAGCTCTACTTCTAGATATTTAGATGATTTATTAAATATTGATAATACCTATTTTGATGGTTTGATCAGTCAGATTTACCCCCTAGAACTTCAGTTAAATAAAGCAAATTCTTCTGATACCGAGGCCCCGTTTTTGGATTTACATCTATCTATTGTAGATGGATTTGTTTCGTGCAAAATTTATGATAAACGCGATGACTTTGATTTTGAGATTGTAAATTTTCCTTTTTTGGATGGTGATGTTCCTCGTGCGCCATCCTATGGCGTTTATATTTCGCAATTAATTCGATTTGCTAGAGTGTGTAGTCATGTAACTGACTTCAACACTCGTAATAAATTAGTAACGGCTAAACTTCTTAATCAGGGTTATCGGTACCATAAACTACGCAAAGCCTTTTCAAAATTTTATAGACGCCATTCTGATTTAATTTCAAAATTCAATATTGGACTTAAATCTCTTCTGCAACAAGGTCTATCGGAACCCGAATTTTATGGTGACTTAGTATATAAATTCAGAAAAATATATAACCGCAATGACTTCAGCACCCAATTTCGTAAAATCATTCTTCGATATAAAAAGATTGGGTACAACATGGATATTATACGACAGACTGCATGCATGGTAGTTAACCCAATCACGGTTGGCAACTTTGCTTCCCTCTTTAATTGCACGCCGGTGGGTCAGGCCTCAGATTCTATGACGGCTCCAACGTAAAGGCTTATTGAAATTTTAAGAGATAATGTTGGTTGGTGCCTGATGCTCTGTCTCTGGTCGGGCTCATCGGAGTCTAACTGTTGGTTTTCTTTTGCTCCAGCATTTCAGTGGTTTCTTGCTGTCGAGTCCTCACCGTTGTCTCACCTCTGTGGTTCTTTGATTTCTGTGTTCACGGAGATGTTGCACTGATGAGTTAGGAGGCCTTCATGCGGACTGAACAAATTATTTGTCTAAATCGCGACGGAAGTAAGGGCGAGGATTGTGGCCACGTAAAATCGATTTAAGCCCCCCAGTGGAAATCTTCCACTGACCGTTCCAAGGCGGCTCTTCTGTGGCGATTTATTTATGTTGTTGTTTGTTACTTATTGTGTGTGTCGCTTGTGTCTTTTAATTTTGGATGGCCATATGGCCATTTTGTGGGAAAGTAACTGTCCATATGGCCTTCCTTTGTTTAGGTTTCCATTATGGTCTGGTCGCTTAATGTTTGTATTTCTTTCCCTTTGGTGTCTTTTATGGATGGATTGAGTTAATTGTATCAATTCCTGATCTTTGTTTTACTTCTACTTTGATATTTTCTCACTCCTGGAATGTCGAAAACGCAGAACTAGATCTCACGGCACCAGGATAAATGGTAACTTTAAACGTAAATTACGTGCGTTTAAACGAAACAATACTAGACTGAAGTGACTGTCAATAATATTATTAAATCATGGACGCCACTCTATGCTTTCATTTTTAAGTTCATTACCCGTTTCTGTTTTACGTCTTCTGGACACCGAGGCGAATAAATTCTACGATAGTTCTCATCAGTTATATGATGCGGCTCTCTTAACTAGAGGCTATACTCAGCATACTCTCCGTCCTTACATTGATTCTGAAATTAATCATAAACGCCATTTCTTCAAAATATCCTTCATTAATAAGGGTATGGATTTTATAGATTTGCCCAGTATCTTTCGTGAGAGATCGGTGCTTTCTTCCATTCCTGCTTATTTTCAAAATACTGAAACACCTATAATTTGCTATAAATATAACAAACCGGTTAGATCTATCATTTTTAATTTCAATAAACTTGTTTCAGATCTTGATATTGATACTAATACTCCTGATTCATGTGATTGTAAAAACTCAAAGTATTGCTATCCTGCTGCTGGTCATGTAATTACTGGCAATTTGAAAATTATTCCTGATTCTAGGATAAGGAATATAATTTCTAAAGGACCGAAATATCGGTTTCCTTCTAAAATTGATTTCAGTAAATGTAGAGATGAAATCGCTGCTTCCTTGAATGAATTCGGTAATCGATGGTGTAAGCGAGAGTATGTTGAGTATAAATAAAAAACAAAAATGAGTTCCTTTAAGAGCAATGAAAACATTCATAAGAAAGAAGATGGGTCATACTACGTAGTTTCTAAAGCCCTAAAGGACTGGAAACTTAGCATTTTAAGACTAGTGAATAAACGCATTTCTTTCTATTCTCAAAATACTAACTTATTACCTCCTAAGCCCAAGACGTCTTTACGTCATCTTAAACTAGGTATTCAAGAATTTCATAAGAAGTTTGTTTTGGCCCCTGCAGACAAGGCCGCTAACAACGTCGTCGTTGTGTGACGGCTCCACTATGTTAACACGCTTAAGCAGGAGCTTGGTGGTACTAAGGCCTATGAACTTCAGCCTTTAGCTGAAGAGAGAGCTATAGTAGATAAACATGTTTGTCTTTCAGCCACCAAGTTTGCTGTGTGTGTTAACGAAGGCCAAGACAAGCTTCCTACACTATACTGGTTACCAAAACTTCATAAGGAGCCTTGCAGAGCACGGTTTATTGCAAATTCTAGTTCTTGCACTACCACTGAACTTTCTAAATTATTAACTTCCTGTCTTACTGCTATTAAAGCGCGTGTGGTTAAATATTGTGATAAAGTCTTTGAAAGATCAGGAAGAAATCTGTTTTGGTCTATAAAAAATTCGAATGAGGTTTTGAATGAATTGAAATCTGGACAGTTTCGTGCTTCTAGTCTGTCTACCTGCGATTTTTCCACTCTTTACACTACACTTCCTCATAATCTTATAAAAGAAGGGCTTAATGATTTAATTGAATGGGCTTTTCGCAGAGAAGATTCTCTCTATCTTGCATGTGATGTCGGAAATGCATTTTTCACTTCTAAAGAGCATAGGAATTGTGCACTTTGGTCATGTCGGAAAGTGTGTGGTGCCCTCACCTTTCTACTTGACAATATTTATATTAGATTCGGTGCTGGGTTGTTTGGACGGGTTGTGGGTATTCCGATGGGTACTTATTGCGCACCTCTTGTGGCTGATCTGTTCTTGTATTGTTATGAAAGAGACTTCATTTTGTCGCTTTCCATTGATAACCAATCTGAAATTATTGAAGCTTTTAGCTCTACTTCTAGATATTTAGATGATTTATTAAATATTGATAATACCTATTTTGATGGTTTGATCAGTCAGATTTGCCCCCTAGAACTTCGGTTAAATAAAGCAAATTCTTCTGATGCCGGGGCCCCGTTTTTGGATTTACATCTATCTATTGTAGATGGATTTGTTTCGTGCGGGGTTTGTGATGGACGCGATGGCTTTGGTTTTGGGATTGTGGGTTTTCCTTTTTTGGATGGTGATGTTCCTCGTGCGCCATCCTATGGCGTTTATATTTCGCAATTAATTCGATTTGCTAGAGTGTGTAGTCATGTAACTGACTTCAGCACTCGTAATAAATTATTAACGGCTGGGCTCCTTGATCGGGGTTGTCGGTGCCGTAAACTACGCGGAGCCTTTTCGGGGTTTTGTAGACGCCATTCTGATTTGGTTTCGGGGTTCGATGTTGGGCTTGGGTCTCTTCTGCAGCAGGGTCTATCGGAGCCCGAATTTTATGGTGACTTAGTATATAAATTCAGAAAAATATATAACCGCAATGACTTCAGCACCCAATTTCGTAAAATCATTCTTCGATATAAAAAGATTGGGTACAACATGGATATTATACGACAGACTGCATGCATGGTAGTTAACCCAATCACGGTTGGCAACTTTGCTTCCCTCTTTAATTGCACGCCGGTGGGTCAGGCCTCAGATTCTATGACGGCTCCAACGTAAAGGCTTATTGAAAATTAGAGAGATAATGTTGGTTGGTGCCTGATGCTCTGTCTCTGGTCGGGCTCATCGGAGTCTAACTGTTGGTTTTCTTTTGCTCCAGCATTTCAGTGGTTTCTTGCTGTCGAGTCCCCTCCGTTGTCTCATCTCTGTGGTTCTTTGATTTCTGTGTTCAAGGAGATGTTGCACTGATGAGTTAGGAGGCCTTCGTGCGGACTGAACAAATTATTTGTCTAAATCGCGACAGAAGTAAGGGCGAGGATTGTGGCCACGTAAAATCGATTTAAGCCCCCCAGTGGAAATCTTCCACTGACCGTTCCAAGGCGGCTCTTCTGTGGCGATTTATTTATGTTGTTGTTTGTTACTTACTGTGTGTATCACTTGTGTCTTTTAATTTTGGATGGCCATATGGCCATTTTGTGGGAAAGTAACTGTCCATATGGCCTTCCTTTGTTTAGGTTTCCATTATGGTCTGGTCGCTTAATGTTTGTATTTCTTTCCCTTTGGTGTCTTTTATGGATGGAGTAAGTTAATTGTATCAATTCCTGATCTTTGTTTTACTTCTACTTTACATCTATCTATTGTAGATGGATTTGTTTCGTGCAAAATTTATGATAAACGCGATGACTTTGATTTTGAGATTGTAAATTTTCCTTTTTTGGATGGTGATGTTCCTCGTGCGCCATCCTATGGCGTTTATATTTCGCAATTAATTCGATTTGCTAGAGTGTGTAGTCATGTAACTGACTTCAACACTCGTAATAAATTATTAACGGCTTAACTCCTTAATCAGGGTTATCGGTACCATAAACTACGCAAAGCCTTTTCAAAATTTTATAGACGCCATTCTGATTTAATTTCAAAATTCAATATTGGACTTAAATCTCTTCTGCAACAAGGTCTATCGGAACCCGAATTTTATGGTGACTTAGTATATAAATTCAGAAAAATATATAACCGCAATGACTTCAGCACCCAATTTCGTAAAATCATTCTTCGATATAAAAAGATTGGGTACAACATGGACATTATACGACAGACTGCATGCATGGTAGTTAACCCAATCACGGTTGGCAACTTTGCTTCCCTCTTTAATTGCACGCCGGTGGGTCAGGCTTCAGATTCTATGACGGCTCCAACGTAAAGGCTTATTGAAAATTAGAGAGATAATGTTGGTTGGTGCCTGATGCTCTGTCTCTGGTCGGGCTCATCGGAGTCTAACTGTTGGTTTTCTTTTGCTCCAGCATTTCAGTGGTTTCTTGCTGTCGAGTCCTCACCGTTGTCTCACCTCTGTGGTTCTTTGATTTTTGTGTTCACGGAGATGTTGCACTGATGAGTTAGGAGGCCTTCATGCGGACTGAACAAATTATTTGTCTAAATCGCGACGGAAGTAAGGGCGAGGATTGTGGCCACGTAAAATCGATTTAAGCCCCCCAGTGGAAATCTTCCACTGACCCTTCCAAGGCGGCTCTTCTGTGGCGATTTATTTATGTTGTTGTTTGTTATTTACTGTGTGTATCACTTGTGTCTTTTAATTTTGGATGGCCATATGGCCATTTTGTGGGAAAGTAACTGTCCTTATGGCCTTCCTTTGTTTAGGTTTCCATTATGGTCTGGTCGCTTAATGTTTGTATTTCTTTCCCTTTGGTGTCTTTTATGGGTGGAGTAAGTTAATTGTATCAATTCCTGATCTTTGTTTTACTTCTACTCTGAAAGGGCAGAGGAACTAGTTGGTCAATTCAATGATGCATTTAATAAAACTGAGTTCACGGAGGTTCCATTGACTGGAAGATCGGCCCCATTCATGAATAATATTGTTGTGACAGCTGCAGGAGTGATCAAATTACTTCAAGGCTTAAACCCCAGTAAGGCCTTAGGACCTGATGAGCTTCATCCCAGAGTCATGAAGGAACTAGCAAATGAGTTGGGTCCAGTTTTCGCACACTTGTTTCAACAGTCTCTTGATACGGGTGAAATCCCCAAAGAATGGCTCTTAGCAAACATTTGTCCACTCTTCAAAAAAGGAGATAGGGCTCTTGCCCTTAATTATCGCCCTGTGTCTCTGACTTGTGTCCTGTGTAAATTGCTGGAACATATAGTCTGCTCAAACATCATGGCCCACTTGGACGAGCATAAACTTTTGTCAGACAGGCAACATGCATTTAGGAAAAGGCACAGTTGTGAAACTCAGCTAAGCACAGTTATTAATTACTGGGCAAAAATCTGGGACAAAGGGGGACAGGTGGACACATTTATTCTTGACTTCGAGAAGGCCTTTGACACCCCTCCTCATGAACTACTTAAATCTAAGTTATTTGGTTATGGAATTGGGGGAAAGACCCTCAAATGGATAGATTCCTTTCTTTGCTACAGAAAACAGCGGGTTGTTGTTAATGGTGAATCTTCGGAGTGGGCTCCAGTTTTGTCTGGAGTCCCACAAGGGACCGTTCTTGGTCCACTTTTGTTCTCCCTGTACAACAATGATATTTCCACTGACATTGACTCAGAAATAAGACTGTTCGCAGATGACTGTGTTTGTTACCGGGAAATTAGAGATACAGATGACTCATTGAAACTTCAGGCTGACATAGATAGATTAGGATGTTGGGCACGTAAATGGGGCATGAGATTTCAGCCAGTTAAATGCAATATTATGCAGATAACTAGGAAGAGATCTAATAAAGTTGAGGCTTCTTACACCTTAGAGGGAACGGTCCTCGAGAATGTGGACTCCATTAAATACCTTGGAGTGACAATCTCACACAACTTGAGATGGAATACTCATATTAGCAACATGTGTACTAAGGCAAATAGAACGCTTGGTTTCCTGAGGCGAAATCTTCATCAGTGCCCTCAGGATGTAAAAGAGGCAGCATATAAAGGTCTTGTTCGCCCAATCTTGGAATATGGTAGTTGTATCTGGGACCCCAGTGGAGTGGTCCTTAATGATGAAATTGAGAAAGTTCAGAATAGAGCTGCTAGATTTGTAACAGGCAATTACTGCTTTGAAACTGGAAGCATGACTGGAATACTTGGAAAATTAAAATGGGAGTCTCTCAAGAAAAGGAGAAAAGACAGTAGGCTAATCCTTTTATACAAAGGTCTAAAGGGTGCTGCCAGCATTCCAACAGATGACCTTGTTCCCCCAGCTAGACACTGTAGAAATCACCATTCGTTGGCGTTTCAGACCCTTAGCGCAAGAACTGACATTTATAAAGAGTCGTTCTTCCCCAGAACCATTAGAGATTGGAATGCCCTTCCCCATTCGATTATTTCGACAGCTGAAGGTGCTGATGATTGTGTAGCTAAATTTACCTCTTTGGTTAGAGCTAGGGACTAACTTCCGACATCACAGGTCCTGGTGTATGAATGTCATTTGACGTGTCACCAGTAACAATTCTGATTCTGATTCTGACCAGGTCCCATCCCTTTCAGTATCACCGTCCTAATGCTTACACGGATGGTTTTAAGAGTTCTTTTTTTCTCAAGGACAATTGCAACTTGGAATGGCCTTACAATCGAAGCTGTCTCTTCTGAGACAGTCGATGGGTTTAAGGCAAAAGTATAATATCCTAGGGTTGGGCGGGGGATAGGCATGGATTCCTTCCCCTGGTGACTTCTTGTAAATAGTTTTTATCTGCTGGTGGCTGTGTCACAAAGCTCTTTTTTGGGGGTGGGGATTGAAAACTTTTTGTGCCACACCCCAAACCTTTTATCATGGCCAGAATTGACCGAAAACAGTATCGGGAGAAAGAAAAGTTCTAGTGAGTACACACAATCTATGATCAACAGCAGAGATGAGAAAAAAAGAGAGAAAGAATTGTATATCCCACAAACGTGACAAACGCATCAACAGGAGAAATAGACAAAAATAATCACGTTATCAAGTGCATGTAATGAATATAAGAATATAAGTTTGATTTACCTCGTTATAACATAATCTAAAACAATTCTGTATCACTATGGTATGTACGTCATACTGCAATGTAACAATGTTTCATAATATTGCACAAGGGAATCAAAGGACATTCAAAAATGGTATTTATTTAATGACCGACTCAATGTGCAGGTGAAAAGATAAAAAGTAATAAAAAAAAATTGCATAAAATGGGGGGGGGGGGGGGGGGGGGGCCGTTCCGGTACATTCCGGTAATTAGGTCCATTCCGTTAAATTTACGCACCGCACTTGCCACTGCCGGAAGCAAGCTCCAGGCGCTGTGAAAGAAAGTAATTTTTCATTTGTGTGGTATTTGTTTAACTACCACTCACTCAAGATTGTTTCACTCATTTCGAGCCGATCCTTTAATTGGGCGAAACTTGATATATCCCAATCTGAACTGAGAGAGTGCTACAGTATTGAAAGATAGTTAAATCTTCAACTTGGCGTCTCGCGTGTTATTTTGATATTCACCATATTTGCATTATTTGCTGGCTCCCAGCTTGCACATTGTCAATATTGAAAAAAAAGGTAACCAGACCCCCCTGACCTTTCAAGGTCATGGGGGTCTGGTTACAGGGCTTTAGATAAGGCTGCGTACCATGTAAATTACGAAAATAATTGGGAGGATACTCCTTTTTTTCAAACCTGCTGCGTATCAGGTACGAAAAACAAATGAGCGTGATAGCTTAGAAACGATGTCGTTTCGACAAATGGGCTTTTTTTTATTTTTGTTAGATTTGCCCATATTGAGTATCGTTACTCGGTAGTGATCTCATTTCTAGTGATAGCTCAGTGGTTAGTGCACTTGCCTCTGATGCTAGAGGTCCCGGGTTCGATCCCCGGCAGCGGCGATAAAATTTCGGTGTCCGAACACGGTCCATTGGCATCATTTGCAGGGATGAATGTCATTAAGTGCACCGTCCTTCGGATCGGGACGTTAACTGGAGGCCCCCTGTGCAGGGAGAACCATCCCCTGTGCAGGTTAAAGATCCCTACCGTAATTACATGATTACTGTGTAGGCTTTCATCCTGCAAAAACTGGAGTGTATGTAATATACACCTGCGGTAATGGTCAAATGTGACCGACGCAGTATCAGAAGATAGATAGATAGATAGCATTACGCATTTAATATTTTTTGAGAGCGTATTTGGAACGCACGTGAAATAAAAGACGTGTGTAATAAAAGGCGGGAAATTCTCACGTCGTCGTAGTATGTATAATCCTCCTCCACAAGAAGCACCTCTTGCATTCGCAAGAGTAAAAAGATTAAGAGTTTATAAAAGTCCGAACACAATAAACAGGCTAAAACTTCTGTGCTAAAAAACTGTTTATATACATTAGTGTCTAGCCAGTGCGGACAACCATCATTCCCGTACTTTATCTAACCAAAGTTTGTGCATGTGTATCTTATGGAACCAGTCTCTTGAAAGTCTCTCTATCTCCTCTTCCAGTGGTTTAATAGCCGGTACACGGGAAAATTATGCATTCATAAATTATTTCAAGGGAATCAAGTTTTATTGGGGTTGGGGGTTACGGTCCTTTCAAGATTATATCACATATAGAGCCGATCCGATCGTTAATCAGGTGGGCGTAAACCGGAGTAATCTTAACTACAGTAAGACGAGTGAGCAGTGAAGTCTCGGATCAGTCAGCGCATGCGCGCAAGCCTTCATTAGCCGTATTGATTGGATGAGCAGGTCATTGCTCAACAGTATCGACACGCATCAGTCTGCGCATCAATGATTTTACAAGCTGGGTTCAGGGCTTTAGATAAGGCTGCGTACCGCGTAAATTACGAAAATAATTGGGAGGATACTCCTTTTTTTCAAATCTGCTGCGTATCAGGTACGAAAAACAAATTAGCATTACGCATTTAATATTTTTTGAGAGCGTATTTGGAACGCACGTGAAATAAATGACGTGTGTAATAAAAGGCGGGAAATTCTCACACGGGAAAATTATGCATTCATAAATTATTTCAAGGGAATCATATTTTATTGGGGTTGGGGTTACGGTCCTTTCAAGATTATATCACATATAGAGCCGATCCGATCGTTAACCGGAGTAATCTGAACTGCAGTAAGAAGAGCAAGCAGTGAAGTCTTGGATCAGTCAGCAAATGCGCGCAAGCCTTCATTAGCCATATTGATTGGATGAGCAGGTCATTGCTCAACAGTATCGACGCGCATAAGTCTGCGCATCGCTGATTTTACAAGCTGGGTTATCGAAACGGACTTGCAAAGTTGTTGCGCATGTTGTTCTGACTTACATAGTGGTTGCGCATGCTGGTCTAAGTCTTCGAGTATCGTGCGACCAGTGAAGACTCGGAGTAGCCTGTGCATCATTGCAAACTGCTCAGTCTTCGCTGGCCCCAAGAGCCTTTTGCAGGGCTACTCAGAGATAGGTGAGAAAAAAGGTTGCCCGGGTTGCGCATGTTGATCTGGGTTTTTGCAAGGTGTTGTGCGACGCAGCTCGGTATACACACTGTTCACATGTAATACTGTCGCAGACTGATCAAGCTGCGGGGATATTGCAAACACTAGCTTCGCATTTTGATCAGAGTCTTTGCAGATCATTGGCAACCAGTGAAGGCGCACGTTCAGCCCGAGTTCTGAAACGTAAATGACATGGATAATTATTGAGTAGTCTCCCTTGAACAGATTACTTATTCAGTCATCGTTTATTTTTGTATTGCTTTAATAACACGCTTTCAAATGAATCAAACAAATTGTTTTTTATTTAAATATTACAATTCTATATTAAAAGATACCTAGAGGTTAAATGTTCAAATGTTTTTTTAAATAATAAACGTTGCTATTGCTTCGACCCAGTACACCACTTACTTGTGAAATGCATGTACATATACATGTATATATAATTCCAGTAGTGACATCAGTACCATTAGCTCCACTAACGTGTGAGCAGCCAATTGATCATAACAATTTTCATGGCATTTCATAAACCAAAAAATGGTGCCCATTATTCATGCAGAAGTGCCCTACCTAGCCAAGCGCCCATCTGCCCTAAAATCCTAGCTGGAGCACTGCAATCCTTAAGTTCTTTTCAGCTGATCAGGAGTCTGTCTCTGCCACACTTTTTTGTGAAAAAGGTCCTGACAGATTTTTGACCCAGAACCTGGTTCCTATTATAACATTGCCTGTAAGGAAACACGATGGGTCCCACGATCGAAGGGTGGAAGAAAATAAATATCCATGGACAATATATGATGAAATTGAGAATATGGTTTTGAAAAGGAAATAAGTTTTAAAGAATAGGAGTTTCACTCCATATCTTGGACAATAAAGTGAAGCTGATATTCTAAATGTTTAGAAACTCTTTGGCCACAATAATCAGCCATTGAAGTCCTGCTATCCGCCAAGAGAACTGAACCCCAAAAGTTAGATTTCTCCGTCAACAAACTGCTCAGAAGAGATTTCAATATGGCATTGTTTTGTCTGATTTGTGGCCAGGCATACTGCTTGTTTTCTAATAGACACAGATATTGAATATGTGTATCTATAAGAAAACAAACAGAAACAGTACACCTGGCCACAAATCAGTCCATAAAAACATTGTGTCGAGACTGCAAAATGAAGTTTTTTGGTTTATTTTTCAGTACTCTTAAAAATTTCTCGTTACTCCTTTTTTGAAAAAAGGACGAGTACTGTACTCTTTTGAAAAAAAAAATTATCTAAAGCCCTGTGGGTTATCCAAACGGACTTGCGTAGTTGTTGCGCATGTTGTTCTGACTTACATAGTGGTTGCTCATGCTGGTCTAAGTCTTCGAGTGTCGTGCGACCCGTGAAGACTTGGAGTAGCCTGCGCATCTTTGCAAACTGCTCAGTCTTCGCTGACCCCAAGAGCCTTTTGCAGGGCTACTCAGAGATAGGTGAGAAAAAAGGTTGCCCGGCGGGTTGCGCATGTTGATCTGGGTCTTTGCAAGGTGTTGTGCGACGCAGCTCGGTATACACACTGTTTACTTGTAATACTGTCGCAGACTGATCAAGCCGCGGGGATATTGCAAACACTAGCTTCGCATTTTGATCAGAGTCTTTGCGGACCATTGGCAACCAGTGAAGACGCACGTTCAGCCTGAGTTCTGAAACGTCAAATGACATGGATAATTTTTTAGTAGTCTCCCTTGAACAGATTACTTATTCAGTCATCGGTTATTTTTTGTGTTGCTTTAATAACACGCTTTCAGATGAATCAAACAAATTATTTTTTATTTAAATATTATAATTCTATATTAAAATATACCCAGAAGTTAAATGTTCAAATGTTTTTTAAATAATAAACGTTGCTATTGCTTCGACCCAGTACACCACTTACTTGTGAAATGCATGTAAATATACATGTATATAATTCCTGTACCATTAGGTTCATTAACGAAGAAGCCATTGATCATAACGATTTTGATGGCATTTCCTAAACCAAAAAATGGTACCCATTTTTTTTTTTTTGTTCCCTGCCCAGCCTAGCGCCCCTCTGCCCATAAATCCTAACTGGAGCCAGGGCCTGACAAATCCAAAAATTTTCCACTTGCCCAGCGGGCAAGTAAAATATTTTTGCACTTGCCCAGCTCAAAATCCAACTTGCCCAGGATTTTGGAACTCAAAGTGGGGTTGGATGTGTGTGTGTGTGTGGGGGGGATAATGGTGGCGATGATGACGACCAACATTTATAAATATAATCCAAGGTTTATGTCAAGTTTCAAGCACAACCAATTTCCATTAGGGTCTAGTTATTTCATGTTAGAGTTTATTTCCCTTTGGTGTCTCTGATGGGAACTCAGGGTTAATTGTATCGATTCCTGATCATTGCATTCACTTCTATTTATTTCCCTCTGTGCGGTAATACGGTAGAAAATACTGTTGTTGTCACAGTCAATAACGGTACCTTTCAAGTTAATTGCTGACCTATTAGCAATTTAAGATACAGTTATATGAACTCATTTAGCTTGACACGCACGATAAACACGAGCTGCAGCCGATATAGATCTACTCAAAAGATCAGAAGTGTCAGGGCAGCGAGATAAAAGATTAAAATAATGCAGTTTATCTAGCTTGCAATTTAATGATCCAACCAGAAGACGAGAACCCACTCTTTCACAAACGTACCCAAACTTCCACACTCACCCTACAAGCAAGTTCAATGCGATCATCATTTCCGCCATCCAAATCGTCGTCCACAAACCACCACTCCCATTTTTCTGCACGTGATCGGTAAATGACGTCATCCGACCCCAGCAACACCACACGTGTTTAACGTCATTGTTTTATTTTAATAGGGCGTATCTCTTTCATAAAAAAAATGTTTGGAACAGGTAAAAAATATTTTCTCGATAGCTAAACGGTTGTGGATAGAGGCCCGACTAATCCGCGGTTACCAACATTAAAACATTCGACTTTTTCCGCCAGCGTCTGCTATTTGGCGCCAAAACATAACCATTCATGAGAATGGTAGAATAGTCTGTTTTTACTACCGTAAGATGTAGCAAATCGTCTTAGGAGCTATTAAATCATTTTCACATTGATTGTGGATTAAATTTTATGACAGGGATAAACGCAAATTAGAGACAATCTTATTTTCACACCTTATAACGCTTATCGATAGCGCTGGCAGTACACACTACACATAAATGAAAGTCACGCTCCGCCGGGCAATCAGGTAATTATATGACAGGGATTAACCATAGTGTCACAAATGAACCGTTACAAAAACATGGATGGTTTCGTCTCTGAATTGCCGACAAAGCGGTAATTATTGTGATTTACTTACTGGTCTAGTTTTACTGTATTTAAGGACTCAAAAGACTGACGATTGTAGACGATTTTTCGCACTTGCCAGACCGGGCGTCGCAAGGTCAAAGTGCACCTGCCCGGCGCGATTTCAGACTTGTCCCGGGCGGCCGGGCAATGGATTTGTCAGCCCCTGCTGGAGCACTGCAACCCTTAAGTTCTTTTCAAATAATCAGGAGTCTGTCTCTGCCGCTCTTTTTGTGAAAAAGGTCCTGGCAGATTTTTGACCCAGTAACTGGCTCCGATTATAACATTGCCCGTAAGGAAACACGATGGGTCCCACAATCGAAGGGTGGAAGAAAATAAATATCCATGGACAATATATGATGAAATTGAGAATATGGTTTTGAAAAGGAATTATAAAAATTTTAAAGAATATGAGTTTCACTCCATATCTTGGACAATAAAGCAGCATTCCCATTCACGTACTGCAGTACGTAATTCACGTAGAGAATCTGCCCTGAGCGTACAGAGTAGTTTGGAACTACGTGTGCAAAACGTACATAGAATTTGTTGCACGTATAAATTGCATCATTCTTACGTAGATTTTGCTATTTTTAACAACCTTATGAATATTAATAAAGCATCGGAACTCAGGCTGTTTAGATCAATTTCTATCCGAGAGGGATAAGATTATTGTTCATTGGTTATTGCTTATGGCGGTTTGTGTATTAATTTATCCAATCACTGACGAGCATATGTATTATTACAGAGAGGGATATAAATTATTGTTCATTACCTAAGGCAAAACACGTGGTGCATAAACAATGGTGCAAGCGAGTATCCTGAACTTTTCCGGAGGGGCACAAAAGCGCAAATCATCTGCGGATGAAAGAGGAGGCCCCTCTGTCACCAAACATTCTGGCGACGACGATGAAAGTCGGTCATTGTGGCGTTTTACAACTATTACGCTGTTCATCCAACCGTTCATGTTGTACGAGAGTATTGTGCAGCTATTATCGATCGGGGATTTTCCATTATTTTGTGTATCGGCACTACACACATTGTCAATAATATACACAGTCTTTCCAGTACTGTACAGCTCATTTAATTACTACAAAATACTTGTACCCTTAAAAAGTGACTTGTACCCCCAAATGCAAAACCTAAAGGGTACATGTACCCCTAAATAAAAATGTGAGTGGGAATGCTGTAAAGTGAAGCTGATATTCTAAATTTTTAGAAACACTGGCCACAATAATCAGCCATTGAAGTCCTGCTATCCGCCAAGAGAACTGAACCCCAAAAGTTAGATTTCACCGTCAACAAACTGCTCAGAAGGGATTTCAATATGGCATTGTTTTGTCTGATTTGTGGCCAGGCATACTGCTTGTTTTCTAATAGACACAGATATTGAATATGTGTATCTAAAAGAAAACAAACAGTACACCTGGCCACAAATCAGTCCTTAAAAACATTGTGTTGAGGCTGCAAAATAAAGTTTTTTGGTTTATTTTTCAGTACTCTTTAAAAATATCTCGTTACTCCTTTTTTTAAAAAAGGACGAGTACTGTACTCTTGAAAAAAAAAATTATCTAAAGCCCTGTGGTTACCTGTTTTTCCAACACTGATAACGTTCAGACAACCAGCAGATAATGCAAATAAGGTGAATAGACTAACAAGTATCAGATTTAACAAAATGCTTGAGCTCATAAAATCAGAAATTGAATCAGAATTGTTTTGGTGACACATTAAATGACATGGTCGGGTATGAAACACTCTTCCCGATCTGAAAATCCCTGAGGAATGTAATTGGTCAACTCTAGTATGCATCAAAGTTCGGTGTAGTTAGGGTAAAAAATTCTTTCCGGTGATTAAAAAAGATGGCAGCGCTCATTTACCTCCACCGGTATTGTTGTTTTGACTTTTCTCTATCTGTTCAAAATCAGTTGATACAGAAAACAGACATATAAATGCCTAAAATGATCAATTTTCATGCATTTTATACCACCATGTGTATCGAGAGCTGACCTACAGGAAATGCATAAAAGTTCGTTATGGAACATGCGCAGTCACCATATGCCAGTTGGTGATGGATTTTATCCCAACAACCAAAAGCAGATGAGTGATGCGGAAGGTCATCATGACCGAAAATGCAAAAAATGGATTAATTATACAGAAAAGGCAAATCCCAGAGACTACTACAGATACATCAATAGCCAGAAGAAAGATAGGCAAGGTATCCCACCCCTTAATAAAAGAGGAGGGAACGGGGTCGCTGAATCGGACTCTGAAAGGGCAGAGGAATTGGTTGGTCAATTCAATGATGCATTTAATAAAACTGAGTTCAATGAGGTTCCATTGACTGAAAGATTGGCCCCTTTCATGGAAAATATTGTTGTATCCTTGGTGGGAGTGATCAAGTTACTTAAAGGCTTGAACCCTTCTAAAGCTTTAGGGCCTGATGAGCTTCATCCTAGAGTCCTAAAGGAACTAGCAAACGAGTTAGGTCCAGTTTTTGCTCATCTTTTCCAACAATCTCTTGATACGGGTGAAATTCCCAAAGAATGGCTCCTAACGAACATCTGTCCACTTTTCCAAAAAGGGGACAGGGCTCTTGCTCGTAATTATCGCCCGGTGTCACTGACCTGTGTTCTATGTAAATTGCTTGAACACATAGTTTGCTCAAACATCATGGCCCACTTGGATGAACATAAACTTTTGTCAGACAGACAACGTGCATTTAGGAAAAGGCATAGTTGCGAAACCCAGTTGAGCAAGGTTATTAATGATTGGGCAAAAATCCTGGACAAAGGGGGGGCAGGCGGACACTTTTATTCTGGACTTCGAGAAGGCTTTTGACACCCCTCCGCATGAACTACTTAAATCTTAATTATTTGGTTATGGAATTGGAGGGAAGACGCTAAAATGGATAGATTCCTTCCTTTGCTACAGAAAACAGCGGGTTGTTGTTAATGGTGAATCTTCAGCATGGGCACCAGTTTTGTCTGGAGTCCCGCCAGGGACTGTTCTTGGTCCTCTATTGTTCTCCCTGTACATCAGTGATATTTCCGCTGACATTGACTCAGAAATAAGACTGTATGCGACAACTGTGTTTGTTACCGGGAAATTAGAGATACATATGACTCACTGAAACTTCCGGCTGACATAGATAGATTAGGATGTTGGGCCTGAAAATGGGGCATGATATTTCAGCCAGTTATATGCAATATTATGCAGATAACTAGGAAGAGATCTAATAAAGTTGAGGCTTCTTACACTTTAGAGGGAACGGTCCTAGAAAATGTGAATTCCATTAAGTACCTTGGTGTGACAATCACTCACGATTTGAGATGGAATACACACATTAGCAACATGTGTACAAAGGCGAATAGAACACTTGCTTTCCTGAGGCGAAATCTTCATCAGTGTCCTCAGGATGTGAAAGAGACAGCATACAAGGGACTTGTTCGTCCAATCTTGGAATATGGTAGTTGCATCTGGGACCCAAGTGGAGTGGTCCTCAATGAAGAAATTGAAAAAGTTCAGAATAGAGCTGCTAGATTTGTAACTGGAAATTACTACTTTGAAACTGGGAGCATGACTGGAATTCTGGGAAAATTAAGATGGGAGTCTCTCAAGAAAAGGAGAAGAGACAGTAGGCTCATACTCTTATACAAAGGTCTAAAGGGTGCTGCCAGCATTCCAACAGATGACCATTAGGGGTGTAACGATGCATCGATAGTTCGATGCATCGCGATAGGGACTGCCTCGATAGCAATGCATCGATAGTACTTTGGACTATCGATAGCTATCGCCGATAGTTTACTCAACTATCGATAGTTTCGATTGTTTTTGTATTTTTCTTGAATATACTTTGAAAATATACCTGTACTGTTGTGTAATTACGCAAGTATTTTTGCTTAGGAAATCCATTCAGCTGTAATCAGGACAGACTGATAAGCCTTCACATATGTGCATGATGATCCGAGTCTTCGCTGGTCGCACATGTGTATCATAGTTTTTTGGCGTGTGGTGAATTTCTCGCGGCGATGAATTTCCCGCCGTCATTTTTGCACGTGCAGTTGAGGCAGTCAGAAATTTTCCCGCGTTTTTCAATAACAAAACGTCAATGATAGTTTGATCACGCGTTTGTTGCATGCAACTTTTTGAAAACATGACAGTGAAACCTGTGCGACATGTGAAGGCTCAGATCAGCCTGCGCAGTCATATATAAATGTTTGCTGTTTGTACTATCCTTGCGTAGTATAACTTCTGGGACAAACGCCATTTCCCTGTTCAGTTTCGAAGACATTTGCAAGATGCACAAGCTGATCTTTTGTATGAAGAAATGTTTGTTTTTGCTGTGTGCTGACTTATTCATATAGGTAAATAAATGCGTAATAAATGACGGTATAATGCAGTTTAACTTGTTGTATATGACGGTATTCGACTAGAGACATTTCGTGGAGCACGACTGAGCTCCGCCCATGATGCGCAGTGAAAAATTGTGCTCCACGTTTTTGTACCAGTCAAATGTGATCCGTGCTTCCAGTTTGATGCCTAAAGCAAGAAAATGAAAAACTAATGTGACTGTTTTATATTTTAGCATTCTTGAATGTCCCTCGGTTGCACAGAAAGCAATAACCTATACAGTGTTGACGGGGACGTTAAACCTCGAATCACACAAACAAACAAACAAAGAGAAAACAAATTATCAAATATATTCGTATATATGCTCTATATTGCTTGAATTCGATGACTCATATCGACGAATCTCATGGCGCAGTGGATAAACTACTGGACTACGGTCAAAAAGTTCAATTTTGCACCACAAGGGTCGTGAGTTCAAATCACAGTGGATGTTTATTTCTTTCTTTCTTTTTTTTTATTTAAACATATTTACTGCTATTATCACTTGCACGTTTGTAGATTTTTTGTCAAAAACTGAAAAATAATAATAATAATAATAATAATAATAATAATAAAAATGTGTTTTAAAATGATATTTAATTCATTCTGATTAGTTCGCCGTGTTTTTAGCTCTTTTTAGGGGCAAAAACAGCAAGCTGAAATTGTATTGTTTTGTGAAACAGAAGCACTAAAATGAGATTTCTTGTTTAGTGGTTCATAGGGACACTTTCTGGTTGTCTTTTAATTGTTGTAATCTTTTGGGCTCTTTTGAAAAGAAATCAACATTTTGGGTCAAATAGTGTGTTCTCCGTGGCCTAGTGGTTAACTGACTCATGATCATTAGGTCTCTCACCGCTGTGGTTCGAGCCTCGCTCTGGTCACATGTGAGACGCCAAGTTCTGCAACGGAAGGTCAGGTGGTTTTTCTCCGGGTACTCCGGTTTTCGCCCACTTCTGATTAACGATCGGCCCGATATGAGTGAAATAATCTTGAAAGGGCCGTAAAACCAAAACCAATAAAAAAAAAGGGTGTTATTTTTTTCGGCCCCCGCCCATAGGGGCTTGAAGAAATATATGGGCTGCATGATGCTTCCACGCAGAGCTGAATCCGGCCCGCACACTAGTACTGGTAAACCGCTTAGAGGATCTAAGCCTGTCCAGGAACCGCGGTGCGAGGTCCATGCTAATAAACCCTATTGGTTTAATTGGGCGACAGGGCTTGAGATGTCATTTCAACTCAATGTCGGGTAAAAGTCCCACAAAATTGGAAGCAACGTCTCCAAAAAGACCTTTACAGTGTTGACGGGGACGTTAAACCTCAAATCAAACAAAAGTGTGTTATTAAAATTTCTTTTTTGATAACTTGCCTTCATTCAACTTAGGACACCATAGGCGAGCTATGTTGTCTTCTGACAACCCCATTTTATCCCCTCGCAACAACGTTGTGACGGGGATATAGCATCGGTACCTTGCGTCCATGTGTGTGTTTGTGTGTGTGTTAGTGTGTGTGTGTGTGTGTCCATCCGGAACCTTGTGAACACGATAGCAGACACAGTTTTCATCGTAGAAGCTTCCAGCCTTCCACAAATGTTTCCCATGGAAAGACGACGACCCCTATAGGAGCTTTTTTCGTGACGCACTTCCGCTTCTTAAAACAGAACGGGAAAAGCCCTGGCCGTCAACGTCGTATATACTTCAAGGCAGTGGGACAGATAAAGTGTTAATTACACCGTAAATTTAACTTTTGACGAATTATAATGTAAGATAATGGGACAAACACCGATTTGCTACCAGGTGTGAAATTTCGCATTACGAAAACATGCCTATACAACTATATTATCAATTTTTTTGGGGGGGGGGGGGGGTGAAATGTATATTTTAAGATGAAAAAATGTGATATTTTTTTATTTCAGCTCGAAACATAGATTGCGGGGACTCGATAGAACCGCCTCTACGAGATAAAGATTTTTATTTATTTGCCCGTTTATGTTTTTTTAACATTTAATCATTTATCATTTTGTGCATTAAGTACAGGCGGTTCTATCGAGTACCCACAATCTATGTTTTGAGGCGGTTCTATCGAGTACCCACAAATAGGAATAAGAAAAATAATGTTTACCCTGTAAACCCCAGTTTTACTATATAAAAGTGGGATTTGAGGGGTAAAAAACGCAAAGGCGTGTTTTTCATGATGGCAAAATCCGTAGTCTTATGTTTTAATTAACTGCTCTTCAAGATATATTGTACAAACGACCCAATAGGGTCCTCTCACTCTCTCTCTCTCTCTCTCTCTCTGTGAGTTTGCCATGGCCTACATGTTGCTCTCTCTCTCTCTCTCTCTCTCTCTCTGTGAGTGTGCCATGGCCTACATGTTGCTTTCTCTCTCTCTCTCTGTGAGTGTGCCATGGCCTACATGTTGCCCCCTCTCTCTCTCTCTCTCTCTCTCTCTCTCTCTCTCTCTCTCTCTGTGAGTGTGCCATGGCCTACATGTTGCTCTCTCTCTCTCTCTCTCTCTCTCTCTCTCTCTCTCTCTCTCTCTCTGAGTGTGCCATGGCCTACATGTTGCTCTCTCTCTCTCTCTCTCTCTCTCTCTTAGCGTACCAACACTTAGCGAGCGTAGGTAAATTACAGTTTCCACGTCAACCGACATGTAACGTGTCATCAACGTCGTGTCTACATCAAACAAACATCCAAGGGGATGACTTTGCAACGTCGATGAAACGTCAGAACGTTGCGTTGGCGATAATACGGCGTTGCTTAATAAGATGCCATTTGCCCAGTGCTCGGATCCATCAAGACTCAGTGGGTTTCGAACATTAAATTCAAAACAAACGTAGAACACCCTTTCAGTGCATGAGAATGAAACACTCCTTCGCAAGTGCAAGATTTTACAGTAAAAATAGGTAGATCAACCTGCCCAGCCCTTACATTACCAGGAACCCCAAAACGGGTACCCTGGCAAACAGTTTACGCCCAGATCAGACGCCACAGAACGCGGCGTGTGATCAGGGCCTACACTGTTTGCAAAAGTCAAGCCAATTTCCAAATAAATTTTGAAGAAAACACAACCTGACACGCCTAAATTTTGAAATGGACTCCTGCTATATATAAGGAGGAAGATTCCATTATTTGGTACAAAAAGGGTTAAAGGCTTATTAGCTTAGCTCCACAATATCTTCTTGGATACAAAGATCAGTCAAACCTCTCTCATCTCAACGGTCACGTGACACTGACGTGAGTTGGAGTGGGTGTCGACGGCATGACGTTGATTCAACGTTGACTCGACGACCGTCTTTCAGTCCACTCATTAGCTTTTTTTTCGACTGTCAGTATGTTTATTTTTCTGTCTGTTCGTCCGTACGTCTGTTAGTCATTCATTCATTCAGTCGGTCGGTCTGTCGTCTGTCAGTTTGTCAGTCAATCCTCTCTCTCTCTCTCTCTCTCTCTCAACGGCCATGTGACGTTGAAGTGAGTTGGAGTTGGTGTCGACGGCATGACGTCGAACCAACGTTGACTCTACGTCCGTCTGTCAGTCCACTCATTAGTTGTTTTCTACTGTCAGTATCAGTTTATTTTTCTGTCTAACTGTCCGTCCGTTCATCTGTTAGTCATTCAGTCAGTCGGTCTGTCTGTCGTCTGTCTGTCGACTGTCAGTTTTTCACTCAAACCTCTCTCTCTCTCTCTCTGTCTCTCTCTCTCTCTCTCTCTCTCTCTCTCTACATGATGTTTGATCGAAATAAAATATTGTTTAAACCAAAACAAACGTTGTCTGTCCATAGGAATCTTCAATTTATTAAAACTGCACTTCTAGAGAGATCTTTGGACATTTTTTTTAATTGCACATGTAGACAGATCGTTGGACAGTTTTTTCAATAGATAGATAGATAGATAGATAGATAGATAGATAGAAGTTCTGTCCGTATGTCATAGCTATACTTGGATAGCGAATAACGAAAAGTTACGTAAAACCTATTTTGTAAGTAAGCTTTTGTAAGCCATTGACATGGGTCATTCAAGTAAGCTTTTGTAAGCCATTGACATGGGTCATTCAAGTAAGCTTTTGTAAGCCATTGACATGGGTCATTCAAGTAAGCTTTTGTAAGCCATTGACAGGGGTCATTCAAGTAAGCTTTTGTAAGCCATTGACATGAGTCATTCAAGTAAGCTTTTGTAAGCCATTGACATGGGTCATTCAAGTAAGCTTTTGTAAGCCATTGACATGGGTCATTCAAGTAAGCTTTTGTAAGCCATTGACATGGGTCATTCAAGTAAGATTTTGTAAGCCACTGACATGGGTCATTCACGAAGAGATTTTCGTCAATAACAAACGGATCCAGGATAAATGAATTTCAGTAATAAAAGCAAAATATCATTCTTTCCTTCTCGAGGCATTATTTCAATGTAAACGGGTATATTTTCTCTCAAAATGTCTGAATATTGTTAGCATTTTAAGTTCCGCCAATTCATTTGAATAGCGATGGCCGTTTCAATTGGCGGACAGTGCTTTGCGCATGCGCAATAATGACGTCATAAACGGAATCTCTAAAACCTCCTATTGATTTTCAAGGTCAAGGGTAAAAGGTCAAGGCTACAATGGCCTTGACATTAAGAACCTTGTGAACAGGATAGAAGACAAATAGATCATCCTAGAATCTTCAAACCTTCCAAAGACGATGAACGCTATTGATTTTCAAGGTCAAGGTTCAAAGGTAAAGGTCACAATGAACTTGACCTTAAAAACCTTATGAACAGGATAGAAGACACAGTTATCAGCGTAGAAGCTTCAAACCTTCCACAAATTTTCCCCATGGAAAGACGATGAACCCTATTGATTTTCAAGGTCAAGGGTCGGAGATCAAGGTCACAATGGACTTGACCTTAAAATCTTATGAACAGGATGGAATACAGTTATCATCGTAGAAGCTTCAAACCTTCTACAAATGTTCCCCATGGGGAGACGATGAACCGTATTGACTTTCAAGGTCAGTGGTCAGAGGTCAAGGTCACAATGGACTTGACCTTCAAAATCTTATGAACAGGACAGAATATACAGCTATCATCGTAGAAGCTTCAAACCTTCATGTCGATGAATGGTGTGCTGTTGCGAGGGGATGCTACGTTTGCGTTGCCTTGTTTGTTCTGTCGAGATTATTTCACTTATATCTAACCGATCGTTAATCACAGGTTGGCGAAAATCGAAGCTGGCATCCCCGGAGATAAACCACCCGACCTCCGGTTGGCGTCTCACATGTGACCCTAGCCAGTTTCGAAACACACCCGTGAGAGAGCTATGATTAACAGTCATAAGGCAAAGAGGCACCTCAAAGCCAATCATTTATAATCAGATAGATCCGAGCTGTGTCCTAGCTCCATATTAACTGCAAATGACAAGCACAATAAATAGTTTAAGTTTCGTATTTGTTTATAAAACTTGTATTATGGTTACTTTCTAAAATTGCCTTGAGGCCTCGGGCCAATGCAGCAGACCTCGGACCTTTCTTTCTTTCTTTCTTCCGGTTTCACCTTTACCCCAGGAGGGGACACAGACGGTGTACATTGCATACACTCCAGTTTTGCAGGATGAAAGCCTACACAGTAATCATGTAATTACGGCAGGGTTCTTTAACCTGCACAGGGGATGGTTCTCTCTGCACAGGGGGCCTCCAGTTAACGTCCCGATCCGAAGGTCAATGCGAAATTACGAGATCAATGACATTATATTATAAGCCAGTTACTTATATTTTTATGACCTCCAATGTTTATTATAGATATATATAATTTGATTTATAGATATCTATTATAAAATTATAGATATCTCGTAAAATTATAGATATCTCGAAATTGTATTAAATAGTAAAACGGCACGCCATATACTTTTCTATGTTCAGTCATATTAATTGAGTCACGTGACTGATTTCACGCTCTTTTTCAAACGTGGTCGTTGTGCTCCACGAAATTGTTCGAAAATTTCACGAATCTCCCAGTCGAACACAAAACGTGCTCCACGCTTCAGTTCGTGGACCACGAAATCACCAGTCGAATACCGCCTATGTGACTCGTTTTGCGCATAAGGACCAGACTATTAAACCGCACTTTTGTGGTCTCAATAGAAATGCATTTCTCGAAAAATGCACAGAATGTGCATGCGAGTACATGATAGACTCAGATAAGTCGGCAAGTATGCACAAATGCATCAATGATGATGTCATCAGTCGGCTGGCCTGACCGATTGGGATTGAATTCTTGGGGGAATATTTAAGCAGACAAAGTTTTATTTTCCTGTCGTCATCCTGTAGGGGGAAAAAACGTGCAGCGCGAGGCCTTAGGTCTCCGTCTATCAAGTACTTTCTTAAGGTGATTCTGGACGTTTTGATAGTGGACACTGGACAACCTGGGACAAATTGGCATTTTTATTTTTCGTGGGTCTTTCTGATTCTATTTTTGGTTGTCTTTGTATTATAATAGAGGGATATTCCAGAAAAAAATAACATGTCGAAACGGCCAAATTTCATTACATGAAAACTTTGTTTTATTATTGCTGCTTGTCTTAGCTGTCTTTTGTGCAAGGACTAAATGTCCACAGAGTCAAAGAGCCTAGGTCAAGCCCTGTACATATTGCTAAATGAAAAAACCGACTTGATAATTGCTTTACTTCTATTTTGATAGTCTAGCTTTTGATGCTAACTTCAAATAAAAAATATGTAAGTTCAAGTTTTAATGCAGTTTGTTAGATTCATGTCGCCCTTAAAAAGGTGCTAAAATAGCGTGCTGTGATTACGTAATACTATGTAATAATCGGGTTACCTAATTAACTGAATCCACAGATTAATTTAACACAGGCGGCAAACATCAAAGAATCGAAGAACGATCAGCATGTGTCAGTCTTCACAAGCAGAAAATCTCAAACACTGCAAAGGTATTAAAGCTATGATAACCATCACTTACAGGCATATATACTGGAAGCAGCAAACTATTTTTAGGCGGTGGTTGGGATATATATAAAGAGCCGTCTCCCCATGATGTTTTTTCTGGAATAGCCCCGAGGGAATGAATGCTGATATTGAAACACACAATAAACATACAATTTTAGGCCATTGGGATTTTCCTTACTCGTTCTGTCACTCTTAGCCATTTTATGTGAGTGATATAACATCTATGAATCATTTATAAGTGTTCCCGATAGTATCACGATAGTATCGTGATAGTATGCCACGATAGTGATAGTATCGTGATAGTAGTTTCCACGATAGCAATACTATCACGATAGTCAAAATTGGCATCGATAGTCAGCCCTAATGACCATGTTCCCCCAGCTAGGCACTGTAGAAAGCACCATTCAATGACGTTTCAGACCCTTACTGCAAGAACGGACATTTATAAAGAATCGTTCTTCCCCCGAACCATTAGAGATAGGAATGCCCTTCCAGATTCAATTATTTCGACGGCTGAAGGTGCTGAGGATTGTGTAGCTAAGTTTACCTCTTTGGTTAGAGCTAGGGACTAACTTCCCATCAGAGCTCTCAGAAACGCAGGATTCTGCGTATTTTACGCCAACTTTTTGCCGTTGTACGCGTAAAATTCACTATCGCCGATTCTTATGTAAGCATGTTTTTATTGCGACACGCGTCCAAAATTACAGAAGAGGTAAAATCAGAAGCTAATTTAGGCCGCATACACAATACCAGTAAAAGGTCAAATGCGGCGCCGCTTTTTGTGTTGAAAGCACACGTGCCACATATTGACAGGTATTTTTGCAAGCGGTCGGTTTGCGGCACGTCTTAAAAATGATTGTACCTTTTAATCTCGCCGCGCTAATCCCTGTGTTATTACGGATTACAAATAATTAGTTTACTGATTGATATAAGCATGAACCATCAACGGATTTACATTAGTCGGTAAAATATCACATTTAGTTAAACCAGGGTTACGGCGAAGACGATATAATGTCCCCCCCCCCCAATGTCATGTATTTTTCGCGACTACACGATCATACTTTTTATCGCTCGGTCAAAGAGTGTTTTGATGTTTACTGGTGACATAAATGTCTGTAATTCTTCAAAATGCAATCATTTTAACAATTACAGGAAGTCAGACTTAGTTAGGCTGCTTCCCCTTAGTATTTGTTAACAAAATTATGAGCTAGTGTCATGTACATGTATGTCCGAATTTGAAAGCACAAACATGGCTGTATAGAATGCTTCTTTTCAGATCTGGGTTTACATTATATCTGTTGTTATCCTAACACAACATGATTTTATGATGTGGCATTATTTGGCTAGAAGTGTGAGAATAAATCGGAGCAACTGCATGTTTTTTATTATGTCTCCCCCCGAAAAATTTTTTTTCGGAGAGACATTGTTTTTCCCCCGGGCGTCTGTCACACTTTCGTGTCCGCTCTATAACTTGAAAACCCTTCAAGCTATCGTCACGAAACTTCATATAAATATTAATCAGCATTAGACGACGTGCAGTGCGCAAGAACTATAACTCTCGCATTTATACTTTTTTAAATTATCTCCCTTGGAAGTTTGTTGGTATGTATATATGTACATGTATGGGCAAATCGTGTCCGGTCAATAACTTTCTTATTTTCAGATGGATTTTAAAATTACTTGGCAGAAATATTAACAACCATGAGACAATTTGTGGTGCGCATGAGGCAGGTCGGTACCTCAAAGGTCAAGGTCATACTTAGAGGTCAAAGGTCAAAAAGGGGCCTTTGTTTTGGTGTTTGGTCAATAACTTCTTATTTTGAAATGGATTTTAAAATTACATGCAGCAAATATTAACAACCATGAGACGATGTGTGGTGCGCATGAGGCAGGTTGGTACCTCAAAGGTCAATGTCATATTTAGAGGTCAAAGGTAAAAAAGGGGCCTTTTTTTCGTGTTTGGTCAGTAACTTTCTTATTTATAGATGGATTTTGAAAGTTTACATGGACCCCTTCGGGGTTCATTTACTTTGCATGCGACCCATTGCGTTTAAAGTATGAACAACAGTGGGTTGCCAGCAAAGTTTATATGGACCCCTTCGGGGTTCATTTACTTTGCACGCAACCCACTGCGTTCATACTTCTATGAACTGCAGAAAAAAAAAATCATTTCTTAAATAAGCCGGCTGTCGAGGAGACAAGTGATGGCAAGTTATTGATGTATATGGGGAAGAGAAGACGACCAAGCTCTGTACCCTGTCGAACACCAGACGTAACGCACGCAGATGATGAAATCATCAATTACAACTTTCTGGTGTCCATCAGCAATGACATTCTTGATCCATGACTTTGTCTTGCTTGGTATCCCGTAATAGCTTAGCTTGACTGCAAGTCGTTAGTGCAGAATCTGGTCAAATGCCTTGCTGAAATCAAGTAATATGTTATTTATGTGTTGCTGGCTTGCTATCAGGCTCAGCTGGTACTCACATGAAGCCATGCTGCTGGTAACAGAGGATGTTACATTGTACAGTTCCTTGGTATTCTCAGTGTTATTGTCTGTGGGTTTTTAGTAGCAGCAAACAATTATGGTTTTCTTCAGTCATTTTTAGCTCGCCTGTACGAAGTACATAGAGAGCTATTATTGTAACCTCATTTGTGAATGTGTGCGTGTGCGTTCCCGTCACACTGCGTTAAAGTTTTTCAAATGCTTATATCTCAACAGTCACTCATCACAGAGCATTCATATTTGGAACTTAAGTACCTGGGAGGGTCTTCTGATGTTCAAAGACAACAGACCCCTGGGTTCATGCCCCGGGGTAGGGCTAGGGGTCAAAATCTAGAACACCTCTGTAAAACTGTGTTTAAGTTTTTGAATTGCTTATTTCTCAACAGACACTTATCACAAAGGGTTCATATTTTACATACCCGGGCGTGTCTTCTGAGATTCCAAGACAACACACCCCTGGGTTCATACCTGGGAAGACAGATGGGGTGGGGCTAGGGGTCAAAATCTAGGACACCTTTGTAATTTGTTATATACGTTTCCATTATGCTAACAAGTTATAAACACAATTGGTTATATATCAGCCAACCATGTGACATTGGTTCAAGTGTAAAAGGGTGAAGGTCATGGTGACATACATTTCATGGTCCAGTGATTTTGCCTTATATCTTGAAGACTATTTGTTGGAGAAATGTCATACCTGGGATATTAGTACCATGTGACCCCATGATTGACCTCAAAATATATCTAGGTCACTGTGACCTATATTTCATGGTTCATTGATTTTGCCTTATATCTTGAAAACTATTTGTTGGAGAAATGTCATACCTTTGATATTAGTGCCATGTGACCCCATGATTGACCTCAAAATATATCTAGGTCACTGTGACCTATAGTTCATGGTCCAGTGATTTTGCCTTATATCTTGAAGACTATTTGTTGGAGAAATATCAGACCTGGGATATTAGTTCCATGTGACCCCATGATTGGCCCCAAAATATATCTAGGTCACTGTGACCTATATATTTCATGGTTCAGTGACTTTGCCTATTATATTGAATACTATTGGAAGGAGAAATGTTATACCTGGATTATTAGTTCCATGTGACCCGATAATTGACCACCAAATATATCTAAGTCACTGTGACCTATATTTCATGGTTCAGTTATTTTGCCTATTTTCTTGAATACTGTTTGATGGAGAAATGTCATACCTGGATTATTAGTTCCATGTGACCCCATGATTGACCTCTAAATATATCTAGGTCATTGTGACCTATATTTCATGGGTTACTGATTTTGCCTATTATCTTGAATACTTTTTGATAAAGAAATGTCATACCTTGATTATTAGTTCCATGTGACCTGATGATTGATCTCAAAATATATCAAGGTCATTGTGACCCTCATTTCATGGTTCAGTGATTTTGCCTATTATCTTGAATGATATTTTGATAATACAGTCCAACCTGTATTAAGCAAGCACCTATGGGATAATAAAAAAGTGCTTGCTTAACACAGGTGAATTTTAATACATTTTCCTTTTTGGGGAACTGAAAGCCTGCTTGCTTAAGACAGGTTGCTTGCTTAATAGAGGTGGCCACTAAGACAGGTTTTACTGTATGTTATACCTGGGATATTACTTCAATGCAACTGGATGATTAACCTGAAAATATATCTAGGTCAGTGTGGCCTATATTACATGGTTCAGTGACTTTGGCTTATATCTTGAATACTATTAGATGGAGAAACTTCACATCTGATTATTCAATTCCATGTGACCAGATGATTGGCATAGAAATATATCTAGGTCAGTGTCACCTATTTTCATGGTTCAATGAATAGCCTTATAATTCAGACACAATTTGATTCTGATATGTAATATCTGGAATATATGTTCCATGTGACCTGATGATTGACTTCAAAATATATGTAGGTGAGTGTGATCTATATTTCATAGTTCAATAGTTTCACCTTATATCTTGAAGGCGCGAAACAGGCGAGCTATGCTGTCATGCGACAGCTCTTGTTTACAGTTGAAAGATGGGGGTAACAGCCTTCTATAGGAGATAGCGCTACCTCGAGAGCAGGCCTTCATTAGCAATTGAAAACAAAGTAGTGAAGAAATTACATGAAAGGCTCAAACCCTATAAAGCGAGTGGCCCAGAGTTCTTATCTGAGCCTATACAACTAAAACAGGGTACCAGAGGACTGGTCAAAAGAGCAAGGCGCAAGGATTCAAACTATGACATCTTCGCAGGCATATCAAGATCCTGCGGGGCTATAATAGCATCGCCTCCATATAATAAGTGCTTCCGTGCTACGAGTTCATAGTTCTTTGGTAGAACTTATCTCTGTGCTATTGTTGGGTTGAGCCAAGTCTCACTTGCGAGGGTGATATCTGGTGCATGGGATGATAATTCTTCTTTCTTTTTAGGTTTTGGTTTTACGGCCCTTTCAAGATTATTTAACTCATATCAAGCCGATCATTAATCAGAGGTGGGCGAAAACCGGAGTACCCGGAGAAAAACCACCTGACCTTACGTTGCAGAACTTTGCGTCTCACATATGACCCGAACGAGGCTCGAACCACAGCAGTGAGAGACCTAATGATCAAGAGTCAGCGTTCTTAACCACTAGGCCACAGAGGCCCATTTTAATTCTTCTTCTTACTTTTTTCATAGAAACAAAACAAAAAAAATGTTGTGGATACTTGCTAGAATCGCCACATCTGTGCCATGCTAACATATTTTTGCCAAGTAAATCATTTCTTAGTTACTTCTCCTCTATCTGGAGTTTTTTTTTAGGTTTTACATCCCATTCAACACTGTATAGGTCATTTTGGAGACGTAACTTCCAATTTTGTGGGACTCGGTTTACCCGGCATTGATATGAAATGATATTGCAAGCCCTGTCGCTCAATGAAACAAATAGAGTTATAAGCATGGGCGGACTGACTTGCACCGCTTTGTCTGGGAAGGCGTATCGAGCCTATAAGCGTTTCACCAGTACTCGTAGGCGGTCGGTTTCAGGTCTGCGTGGATGCATCATGCAACCCTCTATTTCTTCTAGCCCGATGGGCGGGGGTGCTCTATCTAGAATCTTTTTCCGTTGTTGACAGTGGAGCGTGGTAGCTCAGTGGTTGGTGCACTTGTCAGTGATGCTAGATGGCCCTGGATCAATTCCTGGTGGCAGTAATAGCATCACCAGTGCGGTGTCTGAACATGCTCCATGGCATCACTTCCAGGGATGAATGCCACAAAGATATCGGGACGTTAACTTGAACACCCGTTCCCCCTCCCTCACCCCGTGAAGGGAGGATCATGCCCTGTGCAGCTGTGCATGTTAAAAACAGGGTTCGCAGGTACTCAGTTGTGCACACATTACAAACGCAAAACAAAAAAAACTAGAGCAAAGTCGATTGGGGGCCAATGGCAAATATCCGCATGTTTGACCTTGACCTTTGACCCCGGAGGTCACAGCCAGCATCCGAAACCTTATGTGTAAATACACATCCCAGGCATTTATCCTGTCAAATATGAACGACCGGTGTAGGAGGAATTCGCGTTACGAGGAAATGTGCACTGACTGACTGACGGACAGGACCGATTACAGTATATCCAAATTTTCTATGAAAAGTGCGGATATAAAAAAAACGGCGACGGGTTTTGTTTGTTTGTTTATTTGATTTGAGGTTTAACATCCCCGTCAACACTGTAAAAGTCATTTTGGAGACGTTGCTTCCAATTTTGTGGGACTTTTACCCGACTTTGAGATGAAAGAAATCTCAAGCCCTTCCGCCAGGGTTTATAAGCAAGGACGGTCTGACTCTCGCACCGCTTTGCCTGGATAGGCTTAGATCCTCTAAGTGGTTTGCAAGTACTCGTGTGCGGGTCAGTTTCAGCTCTCCGTGAAAGCATCATGCATCTTTTTCTTCAAGCCCCGATGGGCGAAGGCCTAATGATGACGGGTACCACACATGCTCTGAAGGGAGCAAATTCTTTCCTGTAAGAGTGGTCCTCATTTGGAGAACGGTTTTAAGGGATGGGATTTTTATTTCTAGTATTTTCTTTGATTTGTGTACAAATCATTTTCTCCAAGTTACGCCACGTTTACATGTATATTGTGTGGGCTTCGGTCATGCAATTCTGTATTATCGCAGTATGAGAACATTATCTTTGAAATGACCCCTGTCCATTGTGCACGGTCCATAAATATCCTCCTTGTTCTCGACGACAAAATAGTAAACCTCTCAGCAAATCTGTGTGTTAATATCATGTCATACCATACCAAAATGCCTCGCAGTATTGAGTGAATGCCATTGAAAGTCAAATATACTTGTTATTTTGGCTTTTAATTTCAACTGCTAGAAGTCGCCATTTGTTTATATTGAGATCACGAGCTACGAGTCAAGTGTCAGTGTGTCATGTGAAAGAATAATCAATTATTTTTTACACGGAAATTCCAAACACTCGTGAATCGAGAAGGGTAAACACAAATTAAAAATGTAATTTTCACAAAGTTCCGATTCTATGACGGTTTCGGCGTAAAACAGAAGTGGAGGCAATGATCAGGAATTGATACAATTAACCCACAGCTCCCATCAGAGACACCAAAGAGAAAGAAACACAAACATGAAACATAAGACCCTAATGGAAACATAAATAGCGGAAAGCCAAAAGGGCAGTTACTTTGCCACAAAATGGCCAATAGGCTAACTGTAGTTTGAGCCAGCACATGGCAGTAAGGCCTGAATGAGCAGTAAAGACCTCACAGCCTGTGCACCCACTCAGCCTCATCTGGACCAGCCTGCGCATTCATGCAGTCTCATCTGCAGCATCTGAGCAATCAAAAGAGGTAAGTGAGAACATGCTAAGTTCTGCACCGGAAGGTCAAGTGGATTTTCTCCGGGTAAGCCGCGTTTCGCCCACCTTTGATTAACGATCAACTTCTTGAAAGAGCCATATTACCACGCTACCCCTACCAAGATGGACAATTTAGGAGTGTTAACGAGATGTAATCTTAAGGTCCAAATGGCAACATATATTGAAACTTCGTATAAAGACACTGCACATATTGCAGATAAATTGAACAGTTTGCCGACCTGAACATTTGTCATTTTTAGCTTGGCTGTTTTGGAAGAAAACGACGAGGTATTGTCATAGCTCTGGCGTCTTCTGCGTCATCATCGTGCAAAAACTTGGACATTTTGTAATATCTCTGTCATTACTGAACATATTTACTTGAAACTCGGACTAGTTGTTCATTATGAAAATGGGAACACATACCAATAGGTGAGGTAACCCTCAAAATATTTTGGCACAGTTATGCCCCTTTTTCGACTTAGAATTTTTGCAACCGAGCGTTGGCACCGGCATGCGGTGCTCTTGTTCAAAATAAAGATAATGACAGTGAAAACTAACAGCTGCAAAAACATGACACAGGGGAAAAAGTCAGTCTGGATCTGTCTGCATTTTCTAAACTCTATGTGTCTGTCAGTCTGTTTGTCTATCCTGTCTGTCTGTGTTTATCTGTTTGTCTGTGGGTCGACCAATGACCAAGACGGGTGTCCGAATTTTGATCGAAAGGCCAAAAAACATAGAAACTTCAAAACATCTAATGTGACATTGCATAGAAACATCAAAACAACACGCGTCACGACCAAACATCGGAAGACAAAACATCTTGAATGTCACACACACACACAATCAAAGACAAAACATAAACAAATCACCTTTTTTTTTTTTGTTGGTGACCCGACGTTCCAATATTTTGAGCTGACTGGGATGCTAACGGTTCTTTGTGAGTCTTCTGAATAAAGAAAATCCGTGTAATATTTGCCATTTATATAGGTAGTTGTACCAACTGGTAAGCAAATGATAAATATGAAATCTACATGTAATTTATGAATATAGAGAAAACGGACTGGGAAAACACATGAGCATATAAAAGATAAATTCTTCAACACTGATACACTGCGCCATTCAACCATGTTTGTTTTAAACCTTTTCTCTTCTTCATTACCAATAACTTTTATTATTATTTCTTTTTATTTTTCTTTTTTTTTTTCACAGTTATCAGTTGTACAGGTAATAATTGAATATACTCAGCGTAACTTTAGCATGGATTTCGTGGGAAAGATAGCCTAAGGCAAAGAGGTAAAGCTTCCGAAACATTCGGAATATGCTCCGCAAATCGCGGACGACATTGTATTCGCGGAGTGTTTGCGAGTAAAACACTCTGAATAATTTTCAAATTCGGAATGTTTTAGAGGGCCAAAAGAATCGTGCGAAATGAAGAAACTCGGAATAATGGGTCTTTGGGCTGTTATGCGTGACCTGTACTGTATATAGCAGCAGTCAATTTCAAAATTTAGGGGTGTCAGGGTGTTTTCTTCAAAATTGATTTGGAAAATGGCTGAACTTTTTGCAAATAGTGTGGGCCCTGATCAGACGCAGCATTCTGGGGCACCTGATCTGGGCCTGCAATGTTTGTCAAGGTACCCCTTTAGGGGTATCCGGTACTAAATGGGTTAAGATCATATGTCATGGAATATGGTCAAGGTTGGCAAAAAGCCGGTCAATATGAGTATTGACCGGGCCGGTGGTTAAAACCGGTTTTAAATGGTCATTACTGGTCAATACTGGTCGATTGGTGGTTGATTAAATCACTGGAGTATATACCTCTGTCCTGTTGCTAAACTGGTCTTAAAAGCTTTCCCCCTACATCATGTACATGATGTTAGACTATATTTTCATCACTGAACAAAACAAAATAGTTTTTATTAATAACAGTATTTATTTTAGGTAATTTTATTTCATCAAAGTCAAAAGACATTATTGCTGGTTGATTGAATCACTGAACTGTAGACAGGCCTGTTAATCTTTATAATTATTCTTTTTTCCTTTATAAGTTAGATTGATTGTTCATATTTTGATTTACATGAATATGAATAAGCTGAATGTATCATGGATTTTGAAGGATTTATGAAAGGTCCTTTATTTATTAACCAAACAATATTTGAAGATTCACTGATGTCTTTGAATATTTAAAAGTATCTGCAACACCTGTAAATTGCTGTCAAAACAGACTAACCCATGCCACTGCAGTGGGTGTGGCAAAGATCTGATTGCTAAATTGACCAATTACATGTCCCTAATAGGGGTATTATAAACTGACACCAGGCTTTATTCATAATGTGTGAAATTTTGATTTATATGCAATATAGACAGTGTCTTATCATCAAGCTATTACTGAAGGTGTCAAAAAAGAATGAAACCTAAAGACCCAATTAGGAACTTCTTCACTATTTTGGAAGATAACAACAACAAAAACAAACAGTGCAAGGTGTTGAAGTTAGTGCTAAGGTCTTAAGACTGTGGGGTCATAGACAAAAATGACTAGGGCTAAAAAAGCCAGAAAGTATTGCTAAGAGGCCACTGAAGAAATAACATCTGAACCTGAAACTCTATCAAATGATCAGCCTCCAGCAAAGAGAGCAAAACTTCAAAGTAGTTTCAGTAGCTTTGCTTTTTTAACACTAAAATTATTCAATTGACCACTCAATATTTCAATCGACCAGTATTGACCACTTTGGGAGTATTGACCGGGACGGTTTTAACCGGTTAAAACCACCGGTTAAAACCGCCCCTGGTTTTGACCGCCCAACCTTGAATATGGTGTATGACCAAGGTCTACAATTCTTTCTTTTACAAAACTTTGCAAAAAGTAATAAACATAAAGCAGACACCTTAAATTGAAATGGACCCGTCTAATAGAAATTATCAGGATGAAGATAGGTCAGTGATATTTGGGTCATTGTTGAAGAGTCGACCCAAAGTCAGGGGTTTCAGTCACTTTTTGTGCATCCGGGTGTCAAGGCAAAGTAGGCTGATGATTTTCTTTGTACGAGGGTAGCCTGAAAAGTTCTGAGCCTGACCAAGAAGCAGGCATCGAACAGCCATGAAATTTTGTATTCATTAAATCCAAACCTTTGTTACTTGATTTGACTCAAATGAGTTTAGTTTACCTGCAATAACATAGAAATTCTAGACTTTGAAAATTGACACTAGCACGTTTTTGAGAAACTGGACAAAATCTTGCATCGTGGTGTCATCAAGTACCTCCATAAAAAGGGGTTAGCTCCTAAGGCCATTCATGCCGATATGGTTGCTACATTAGGGGATGATGCTCCTTCGAATGCAACCGTGAAAAGGTGGGCAGCAAATTTTCAGATGGGCAAGGACAGCCTTGAAGATGATGACCGGAGTGCACAACCCAAAACGGCAACAACTGAGGAAACCATCAGCCAAGTGCACAGGGCCGTGATAGATGACAGGCGTTTAACTGTGAATCAGTTAGCTAACACTGTTGGCATCTCCCGTGAATGAGTAGAGAACATTCTACACAGTGAATTAGGAATGTCGAAAGGTTTCTGCCAGATGGGTGCCAAGGCTTTCAACACCTGACCAAAAGTTGACCAGACTGAACCTGTCACAAGCCAACTTGGCTATTTTTGAAGCAGACCAAGATGGTTTTCTTGACCATTTTTCACTCAGGATGAGTGTTGGGTTCATCACTTTGAGTCAGAGACCAAAAGACAATCCATGCAATGGAAGCATCCTGGCTCTACCCCTCCAAAGAAGGCAAAGGTCGTCTCCTCTGCAGTGTTCTGGGATGCCAAGGGTATAATATTCATAGATTACCTTCAAAAGGGCAGAACAATTAATGGGGAGTATTATGCAGATCTGCTAAAACAATTGCGAAAAGCAATTAAGGCTAAACGACCTGGAAAATTGACAAAAGGGGTCTTGTTCCATCAGGACAATGCGCCTGCTCATAAATCGGTTGTCGCAATGGTTGCTGTGCATGACTGTGGCTTCACACTGTCGATCACCCTCCGTATTCACCTGATCTAGCTCCATCAGATTATTTCCTGTTTCCAAACATGAAAAAGCACTTGGCTGGGCAGCATTATCGGTCAGACGAGGAGGTGATAGCTGCTGTGGAGGAGTTTTTCAGGGACCAAGATGACACCTTCTATACCACTGGGATCCAAGGACTCCAGCATCGCTGGAGGACGTGTGCGGACAGGAAGGGAGACTATGTTAAAAATAAGGCACTTTGAGCATGGACAAACCATTGGATCTTGGTCAGGCTCAGAACTTTTCAGCCTACCCTCGTAAGCTGTACATGTTTTAACTCTTATCCTGCTGTTCATGACAACCCTTTTCTTTGCAAACAGTGTCGATCTGATCAGGATCTTTGCTGTTTGACATTCAGTTTATGAATTTGTAGGAATAAGTTACATCAAGTAATCTGATTGGTTCAAAGTCAGAAATGGGTGTGGCTAAACTGAATATTCAGCAAGAGAAGGGTTAACTCTATAGAATTTTATCAAAAGTAGCAGGGGATAAAATGCCTATAGATGTAAATGGGGATCTCATCACCTCCCTCATTTAATGAAACCCCTGCAGTTACTAACTACAGAAGCTTCCTGTCTGTCTTTGTCCACATGACTTCTGTTGACCATGTACAAATACCAGCAGCCTTAGTCTTCTCCCTGTGATATCAGAGCCCTGTGTAAAAAGTAAAATCTGGACTGGGCTCCTGTACTGGGACATTGGCAAACAGTGTAGACCCAGATCAGACACTGCAGAATGCAGTGTCTGATCAGTGTCTACACTGTTTGCTTAAAGTATAGGAATATAACACTTATCATGCTGTTCACGACAACCCCTATCTTTGGAAACAGTGTAGATCCAGATCTGATCAGGATCTACACTGTTTGACATTAAGTTTATGGCTTTGTAAGAATAAATTACATCAAGTAATCTGATTGGTTCACAGTCAGAAATGGGTGTGGCTAAACTGAATAATCGGCAAGAGAAGGGTTAAAGGTTAAAGGAAATGACCTAAGTCTCCAGTTCAGGCCATTTTCCCAGCATACACTCAGTGGAGATAATCAACCCACCAGTGCTGTCAATTCTTCTTTATTACGTATACAGCTCTCCACAAGTATTTGGCTGTGCTCTACAGTCCCTCAATGAATGCGGATCCTAATACGTCGGTCAACAGTGTGATCTCTGTCGCTTTTTGTCACTTAATTACAATTGAAATTTATATACAGTTGTTTTTCTGTGAAACAGGGCCCATCGGGATCGTCTCAGTGAGGCGATTCTACTGAGCACATGGAACGCTCCTCTGTCGTGAATAGGACTCTTGGAGCTATGTGTACTTGAGAACCAGTACGAACTGTACATGGTAAACGAGACTTCCAAGTTTTAGATATCGAAGCTTCATTGAATCTGTTGTAGCTCATGTCAGCTTTATAGACTGAAAGACATTTGTACTCAAAGGCCAATATTTGCTGTCCTTTCGTAGTGACAGTTCATGCTCACCTCACTTTACGAAAAAAATGCATTCCTCTTGTAGTATTATTGAAAGTCCGTTGCAGTTCTATCTTTTCGATAAGGAGAGCCGCGTCGCGGGGGAGAGGACATTCAGAAAACATTCGACATTTCAGTGGGCATGTCTAATACATGCCCCAGCGGGCATATGTCGCTGGGGCAACGTCAGATCAACGTCGGTGCAACATCATGACGTTGCACCGACGTCGATCTGACGTTGCATAAACGTCACGATGTTATGTCGACGTTAATGTGACGTCACAATTGCGTCATGTGTCCGCTACAGAACCTTTTTTGTTATGTTAACTTCGGAAAATCCTTCTCTACGTGCATCTTATCTGAGTGAACAGTAATGATCCGGCTGAGACTGAACATCTGTACATGCTCACCTGAGACGCTGCTGTTTGCGTTTGGAATGGCGATCTCTGCCCGGGAAGCGGCTCACCTATGTCACATTTTAACGACTATTATTAGCTAACTAGTAATGCAACATCACCCTAGTTTGCTTAACTCACATGTATGTGTTTGTTTATAGTTCAACCTGATTTGTTTGTGCATGTATATACCAGTCTGTGTGTCTGTCTCTGTGTGTGTGTTTGTGTTGTCTGTCTTTCTGTGTCTGTCAGTCTATCTGTTCGTCCCTCCATCTGTCCGTCTGTAGATTATTCCAGTGTATCGGAAACGTCTTCGCGCACTATCTACAAACATAATTCAAGGAACTGTTCGATTAGCCCCCGGGACCAGAAGCATGTCTTAAGGGCTTTGGTTTAACGTCTCTTTCAAGATTATTTCAGTCATATCGAGCCGATCGTTAATCAGAGGTGGGCGAAAAACGGAGTACCCCATAGAAAAACCACCTGACCTTCCATTGCAGAACTTGGCATCTCACATGTAGAGCTGGCTAATCGGAGCTGAAAAGATAATGGATTATCAGTCCTGCCATTGTGATCGATAATCGATTGGAAATCAATGACGATTTGGTCATAGTTTTACCTATCTGGCTATCTGTCTGAGCATGACACCTACTATTTTTAGCTCACCGTCACGTAGTGACGAGGTGAGCTTTTGGGATCACTTTTTGTCCGTCGTCCGTCGTGCGTGCGTGCGTCCGTGCGTGCGTGCGTGCGTAAACAATTTCTTTAAACGACATCTCCTCCTAAACCACTGATCGGATTTTGACCAAACTTCACAGGAATGATCCTTAGGTGGTCCCCTTTCAAAGTTGTTCAAATGGTTCCGGTCCGTTGCACATCTAGGTCACAGGAGCCAAAAATAGGTTTTTTTCACCAAAAACTTAAAAAATCTTCTTCTCTGGAATCACAAGGCCCAGGTCTTTGATATATGGTATGAAGCATCATCTAGTGGACCCCTACACAGATTGTTCAAATTATAGTGCTGGGGCCAAAAATGCCCCCACCCTGGGGCCCTTTGGTTTTACATAGGCTTATATAGGGAAAATCTTTAAAAATCTTCTTCTCTGAAACCACAAGGCCCAGTTCTTTGATATTTGGTATAAAGCTTCATCCAGTGGACCCCTACCAAGATTGTTCAAATTATAGTGCTGGGGCCAAAAATGCCCCCGCCCCGGGGCCCTTTGGTTTTACATAGGCTTATATAGGGAAAATATTTTAAAATCTTCTTCTCTGAAACCACAAGGCCCAGGTCTTTGATATTTGGTATGAAGCTTCATCTAGTGGACCCCTACCAAGAGTGTTCAAATTATAGTGCTGGGACAAAAAATGCCCCCGCCATGGGGCCCTTTGGTTTTACATTGGCTTATATAGGCAAAATCTTTAAAAATCTTCTTCTCTGAAACTGCAAGGCCCAGGTCTTTGATATTTGGTATGAAGCTTCATCTAGTTGACCCCTACCAAGATTGTTCAAATTATAGTGCTGGGGCCAAAAATGCCCCCGCCCCGGGGCCCTTTGGTTTATATAGGGAAAATCTTTAAAAATCTTCTTCTCTGAAACCACAAGGCCCAGGACTTTGATATTTGGTATGAAGCTTCATCTAGTGGACCCCTTCAAATTATAGTGCTGGGACAAAAAATGCCCCCGCCCCGGGGCCCTTTGGTTTAACATTGGTTTATATAGGGAAAATCTTTAAAAATCTTCTCTGAAACCACAAGGCCCAGGTCTTTGATATTTGGTATGAAGCTTCATCTAGTGGACCCCTATGAAGACTGTTCAAAAAATTATAGTGCTGGGGCCAAAAATGCCCCCGCCCCGGGGCCCTTTGGTTTTACATAGGCTTATATAGGGAAAATCTTTAAAAATCTTCTTCTCTGAAACCGCAAGGCCCAGAACTTTTGATATTTGGTATGAAGCTTCATCTAGTGGACCCCTACCAAGATTGTTCAAATTATAGTGCTGGGGCAAAAAATGCCCCCGTCCCGTTGCCCTTTGGTTTTACATAGGCTTATATAGGCAAAATCTTTAAAAATTTTCTTCTCTGAAACCGCTAGGCACAGGTCTTTGATATTTGATGTGTAGCTTCATCTAGTGGACCTTTGCCAAGATTGTTCAAATTATAGCCTTTGTTGATGTTTGGTATGAAGCTTCACCTTAAGACCTCCCTCAACATTATGCACATTAAAGCCCTGGGGCCAATAATGACCCTCTCTGGGGCACACTTGTTACACTATGGATCAGGTGAGCGATCCAGGGCCATCATGGCCCTCTTGTTGTAGTTAACCATATGTATTTGAACAGACATGCCTGAGCAAACAGTGTAGACCCAGATGAGACGCGACAGAATGCGGCGTCCCATCAGGGTCAAAGGCCTGTCTGTTTGCCACTAATACAGCTATTTTAGGCACAACTTTAGGTAGTAAATTGTACTTATCAAATAATCGATTAAAAGCAAATCAGTAATGATACGGTAATACTCCTATAATTTCGAACAAAATTAAATAAGGACGCGCTCAATAATTTGAATACACAACATTTGAGCCCAAACGAAAGATATGGTTGATTTTAGGGAGGACATTATAAAAAGGCATTTTACGGGGTGGACTCGGCGCCTTCGAAAAATGGCCTGCACTGATAATCTTTGAAGTCACCTTATCCATTATTGAGACAGTGGCAAATAGTTGAGACCCAGATCAGACGCCTCAGAATGCGGTGTCTGATCTGAGTCAACACTATTTGCGTAAAGTATGTACATTTCTTTTTTTATAAAACTTAACAAAAACAAAACAAACCTAACATGCCTATAACTCGAAATGGACCACTCCAAACTTATGTTCATTGTCAGATATGGTTTACGATTATCAGTCTGTGTCTTCGCAATGGGACCGTCACCAATGTGACTAAAGCGATTGTAACAGTACGGATCGGTAATTACACAGCGAAATTCAGTGTTCGAAATTTTAGAAATTGCTGTCTTATGAAAAATGCCACTGTTCGAGATTTTAAAGGTATTTTGGAAATTATTTTTGTCAATAATTTTTGGTGTCCGAATTTTTAGGGTGTTCGAAATTATAGGAGAATTACCGTAATCATTTTTATGGAATTTATCAATTGATTAATCGATTATCCGATTAATCTTGCCAGCCTTACTCACATGTGACCCGAGCGAGGCTGGAACCACACTGTGAGTTCTTTGATTTTATTTTACAGGTATAGTTTGTCAACAAGAACATCTCAATCATGACAAAGAAAAAGAAGTCTGGTGAAGATGCCGAGAAGGTAAGAGGCAGGCAAAATTATACAGATGAAAGGGAAATCACTGAGTGGAATGCTTCATCAGACAAGTATCAGTCCACATTGAAAATTAAGGGACCTGTAATCATTTGTTTAGAAAATGGCTGAACTTTAGGCATCTACAGTAAAGGCTTTGATCAGTCACAGTCTTGGACATTTGATCTGGGCCTGCACTGTATGCCAGTCACCCTCTGTAGCTTGGATGCTTTGTTTGTTTGAAGTGAGGTTTAAAGTCCCAGTCAACACTATTTTGGTCATTTTGGAGGTGTTGCTTCCAATTTTGTTTGACTTAATACCCGGCATTGAGATGAAATGACATCTCAATCCCTGCCGCCCAATGAAGCCAAAAGGCTTATATGCATGGGACAGTCGGAGTGACTCTCATCACTTTGCACGGGTAGGCTTAGTACTTTTAAGTGGTTTACCAGTACTCATGTGTGGCCAGTTTCCTGAAGAGCAAATTCTTTCCTTTAAGAGTAGATCCCTTTTTCAGTGGGACATCGCTTATAGAAAGCGAACAGGAAGTCTTGAATGTTGTCCCCTTTGAAAAATGGTGGAAAAATCTTTCAGGTGTTCCCATTCTCCTTAAGACCAGCTTAAGTTAAACCTTGTCCTGCTGAGCCCGGATATGTCTTATCTTTCAAACAATGAAGATCCAGATCAGATGGCTTCTGAAGAAGCCATCTGATCTGGATCTTCATTGTTTGTCATCCAGTTTATGAATTTGCTGCAATAATTTGCATCAAGTAATCTGATTGGCTGATAATCAGTAGTGGGTGTGGCATATTTAAATATTCAGCAGGACAAGGGTTAAGACTAATTCTTCTTTAAAATTCATATTTAAAAGTTCCTTACCTGGTGTCCTCTAGGAAAAGATCCCTTTTGCAACTGTTCAAAAGTGGGTATAAAGATTTTAAAGGCCGCTTTTGAATAGTACCAAAAGTTGGTTTATCACTTTTGAACAGTTCCAAAGGTGGTCTGACCATTTTTATGCCCCCGCCATTCGAAGAATGGTGGAAAGGGCATATAGCGTTGCCCCTGTCCGTCCATCCGTCCGTCCCTGCGTCAGTGCGTCCGAAACTTAAACGCAGTCAATAACTTCCTTATTTCTTGATGGATTTTAAAATTACTCGGCATAAATGTTAACCATCATGAGACGATGTGTCACATGCAAAACCCAGGTCTGTACCTCCAAGGTCAAGGTCATACTTAGAGGTCAAAGGTAAAAAAAAGGGTCCGAAACTTAAACGCAGTCAATAACTTACTTATTTCTGGATGGATTTTGAAGTTTCTTTGTAGAAATGTTAACCATCATGAGGCGATGTGTCACGTGCAAAACCCAGGTCCGTAGCTCCAAGGTCAAGGTCATACTTAGAGGTCAAAGGTCAAAAAAAGGGTCGGAAACTTAAACGCAGTCAATAACTTACTTATTTCTGGATGGATTTTGAAATTACTTTGAAGAAATGTTAACCATCATGAGACGATGTGTCACGTGCAAACCCAGATCCGCACCGCCAAGGTCAAGGTCATACTTAGAGGTCAAAGGTAAAAAAAAATTGTCAGAAACTTAAACGCAGTCAATAACTTTCTTATCTCTGGATGGATTTTGAAATTACTTGGCAGAAATGATGGCCATCTTAAGGCAATCTGCCTCACACAATACCAAGGTCCTTACCTCCAAGGTCAAGGTCATACTTAGAGGTCAAATGTGAAAAAAGGGTCCAAAACTTGAACACGGTCAATAACTTTCTATGGATGAAAACGAATATAGAGATATTTTCAGGCGGGGGCATCCGTGTCCTATGGACGCATTTCTAGTTAAACTGTTCCTTAAGTAGTATGACCTCTTTACAATGGCTTCAAAGGCAGTCTGACCACTTTTGAGCAGTTCCAGAGGTGGCCTGACCTTTTGAATGGTCCCAAAGGTAGTCTGACCTCATTTGAATGGTTCCAAAGGTGGTCTGACCATAGAATTTTACTCCATTTACAGGCTACACCAGAGGAGAAACCATTCCAGACTCCTAAAGAGATTAGTACAGTAACAGAGATACAGATGGCGGCCTTCATCAAGTATTACAGGGTAAGATTTGAACCACTGGGCCCAGGCCCCGAGGTTATAAAACTTTTTTCATGCTCAACTCACTTGAGTATGAAATTTGAAATGCTCATAATTATTAAAATACAAACAAATGATGTAATTTGTCTGCTCAAATCAGCAAAGAATGCTGTTTGTCCTGCTTATAAATTTTAAAATGCCAACATTTGTTGGCATTTTAAAATTTATGAGCAGGACACATTTCATGCTCAAATGAGTTGAACATGAAAAATGTTTTATAACCTCGGACCCTGGTTTTTCAAATTTCATTCTGTAAGGTCGTCAAGACAATAATGATACAACTACTTGACTACTAACTAAATCTACTATACAGTAAAATTCCACTTCTATGACCAGCTAAAATTTAGACTTATTCTGCTTCCAAAAGCATATTTTTATGGTTTCAGCTGTTCTTCATGTTTTCTGTACCCAGTGTCCTCTAGTTAGAGACCATCTTTGGGACTGTTCAAAAGTGGTCTTTAAGACCACTTTTGAACAGTTCCAAAGGTGGTCTTAATATAGGAATTTCACTGTATATGACCAGATCAGATGGCCTTTTTCCCAGTTGCCATCTGATCTACACTGTTATTTAGTTTGCAAATTTGAATGAATGCATTATATGTATATCAAAGAATTCCATAGGTTAATTGTCAGAAATGATGTGGTAAAATTAATTTATTCAGCAGGATAAGGGTTAAACACTGACTGAATATACAAAGTGGCATTATGCTAAAAAGGGTAGGAGATCAAAGTGTTACGTTTTTGTTGCACCTGCTTTGGTGCTATATAGAAGTTGAAATTTCCGTCTGTTTGTTTTTAGCTCACCTGGGCCGAAGGCTCCAGGGGGTATAGTGGGTCCTCCATCGTCCATCGTCTGTCCGTCCACACTTTTGAGCAGCTATATCTCTGCAGCCTGCAGGCTGATCTCAATCATTTCTCATCTGTAACATGCCTCTGGTGGGGCATTGATGACATAAGCTTTTTTGTCGCACCTGCTTTAGCAGGAAGACATAGGCGTGCAAGTTTCCGTCCGTCCGTCCGTCCGTCCGTCCGTCCGTCCGTTCGTCCGTCCGTCCGTTCGTCCGTCCGTCCGTCCGTCAACATTTTACACTGGATGTCTTGTCATCGCAACTCCTCCTACACTTTTAGACCGATCATTTGGAAACTTTGCATGTGCTTTCGCCATGGTATGAGGATGCGCATGTGGTTTGGACTTAATCTTCGAATCAATTTTTGTCACTTTTTCCATATTGTGAACTTAGTCATTTTTAGGTATGCGATACGTACCTCTTGTCATCGCAACTCCTCTTGCAGTTTTATACCGATCATTTTGAAACTTTGCATGTGCTTTCACCATGGTATGAGGATGTGCATGTGGTTTCGACATAATTTTCAGAATATTTTTTTCCGCTTTTTGCACATTATGAACTTAGCCATTTTTAAGCTTCATTTGATATACGATAGGTACCTCTTGTCATCGCAACTCCTCCTACAGTTTCATACCGATTATTTTGAAACTTTGTGTGTGATTTTACCTTGCTATGAGGATGCGCATGTGGTTTGGACTTTATCTTCGGATAAATTTTTGTCACTTTTTCCACATTGTGAACTTAGTCATTTTTAACCTTCGATTGATATATGATAGGTACCTCTTGTCATCGCAACTCCTCTTGCAGTTTTATACCGATCATTTTGAAACTTTGCGTGTGCTTTCGCTATGGTATGAGGATGCGCATGTGGTTTGGACTTTATCGTCGGATCATTTTTTTTCACTTTTTCCACATTGTGAACTTAGTCATTTTTAACCTTCAATTGATATATGATAGGTACCTCTTGTCATCGCAACTCCTCTTGCAGTTTTATACCGATCATTTTGAAACTTTGCGTGTGCTTTCGCCATGGTATGAGGTTGTGCATGTGATTTCGACATAATTCTCAGAATATTTTTTTTTCACTTTTGCACATTGTGAACTTAGCCAATTATAAGCTTTAGTTGATATACAATAGGTACCTCTTGTCATCGCAACTTCTCTTACAGTTTTATATTGATCATTTTAAAACATTGTGTGTGTTTTTACCTATGGTATGAGGATGTGCATGTGGTTTTGACTTTATCTTGGGATCAATTTTTATCACTTTTTCCACATTGTAAACTTAGTCAGTTTTTTACCTCACATATATAGGCTATGGATTCTTCTCAAAGCCCTATATTCATTTCTTCTGCCTTAAATAAACTTTTATTTTTTTGTGTGGGGCAGGTGGGGAGCAGGTGCGACATCAACTTCACCGAAGTTGAATTTCTGGTTTTGAAATCACATGAAAACTTTGGTTCCTATGGCAATCACAAGGTCCAATAGACTTACAATGGGAAAATGCTTGTCATCACCTTAGCCCCTTCAGTTTTGATCGGATCTTTCTGAAACTTATATATAAGGTGGCTGGGAATAAAACCTCGGATGAGTTCGAAAACCGACCAAGTAGGCCAATTTATCATAGAGTTACATCCCTTTGATTGCTGAAAATGCCGATTTTTAGCTCACCGTCACGTAGTGACGAGGTGAGCTTTTGGGATCACTTTTTGTCCGTCGTGCGTCCGTGCGTCCGTCCGTGCGTCCGTGCGTCCGTGCGTAAACAATTTCTTCAAACGACATCTCCTCCTAAACCACTGAGGGGATTTTGACCAAACTTCACAGGAATGATCCTTAGGTGGTCCCCTTTCAAAGTTGTTCAAATGGTTCCGGTCCGTTGCACATATAGGTCACAGGAGCCAAAAATCGATATTTTTCACCGAAAACTTAAAAAATCTTCTTCTCTGAAACTGCAAGGCCCAGGTCTTTGATATTTGGTATGAAGCTTCATCTAGTGGACCCCTACCAAGATTGTTCAAATTATAGTGCTGGGGCCAAAAATGCCCCCGCCCCGGGGCCCTTTGGTTTTACATGGGCTTATATAGGGAAAATCTTTAAAAATCTTCTTCTCAGAAACTGCAAGGCCCAGGTCTTTGATATTTGGTATGAAACTTCATCTGGTGGACCCCTACCAAGATTGTTCAAATTATTGTGCTGGGGCCAAAAATGCCCCAGCCCCGGGGCCCTTTGGTTTTACATGGGCTTATATAGGCAAAATCTTTAAAAATCTTCTTCTCTGAAACCGCAAGGCCCAGGTCTTTGATATTTGGTATGAAGCTTCATCTAGTGGACCCCTACCAAGATTGTTCAAATTATAGTGCTGGGGCCAAAAATGCCCCCGCCCCGGGGCCCTTTGGTTTTACATGGGCTTAAATAGGGAAAATCTTTAAAAATCTTCTTCTCTGAAACTGCAAGGCCCAGGTCTTTGATTTTTGTTATGAATCTTCCTCTAATGGACCCCTACCAAGATTGTTCAAATTATAGTGCTGGCGTTCAAATTATAGTGCGCCCCGGGGCCCTTTTGTTTTACATAACCTTTAAAAATCTTCTTCTCTGAAACCGCAAGGCCCAGGTCATTGCTATTTGGTATGAAGCTTCATCTAGTGGACCCCTACCAAGATTGTTCAAATAATAGTGCTGGGGCCAAAAATGCCCCCGCCCCAGGGCCCTTTGGTTTTACATGGGCTTATATTGGGAAAATCTTTAAAAAATCTTCTTCTCTGAAACTGCAGGGCCCAGGTCATTGCTATTTGGTATGAAGCTTCATCTAGTGGACCCCTACCAAGACTGTTCAAATTATAGTGCTGGGGCCAAAAATGCCCCCACCCCGGGGCCCTTTGGTTTTTCATAGACTTATATAGGGAATATCTTGAAAAATCTTCTACTCTGAAACCACAAGGCCTAGGTCTTTGACATTTGGTATGAAGCTTCAGCTAGTGGACCTCTACCAAGATTGTTCAAATTATAGCCCTGGGGCCACAAATTCCCCCGCTCCTGGGCCCTTTGGTTTTTCATAGACTTATATAGGGAATATCTTGAAAAATCTTCTACTCTAAAACCACAAGGCCTAGGTCTTTGACATTTGGTATGAAGCTTCAGCTAGTGGACCTCTACCAAGATTGTTCAAATTATAGCCCTGGGGCCACAAATGCCCCCGCCCCAGGGCCCTTTGGTTTTACATAGACTTATAATAGTGATAGTCTTTGAAAATCTTCTTCTCTGAAACAACAAGGCCCAGGACTTTGATTTTTGGTGTGAAGCTTCATCTAGTGGACCTCTTTCAAGATTGTTTAAATTATAGCCCTGAGGCCAAAATGCCCCTGCCCCACGGCCATTTGGTTTCACATAGGCTTATGTAAGAAATATCTTTAAAAAAATCTTCTTCTCTGAAACCGCAAGGCCCAGGTCTTTGATATTTGTTGTGTAGCTTCATCTAGTGGACCTTTGCCAAGATTGTTCAAATAATAGCCTTTGTTGTTATTTGGTATGAAGCTTCACCTTTTTAGACCTCCCTCAACATTATGCACATTATAACCCTGAGGTCAATAATGGCCCTCCCCGGGGCCCACTTGTTACTCTATGGATCAGGTGAGCGATCCAGGGCCATCATGGTCCTCTTGTGTTTTATATTAGGATCACTTTTTGTCCGTCATCCGTGCGTAAACAATTTCTTCAAACGACATCTCCTCCTAAACCACTGATCGGATTTTGACCAAACTTCACTGGAATGATCCTTAGGTGGACCCCTTTCAAAGTTGTTCAAATGGTTCTGGTCCGTTGCACATATAGGTCACAGGAGCCAAAAATAGATTTTTTTCACCAAAACCTTAAAAAATCTTCTTCTCTGAAACCCCAAGGCCCAGGACTTTGATATTTGGTATGAAGCTTCATCTAGTGGACAACTACCAAGATTGTTCAAATAATAGTGCTGGGGCCAAAAATGCCCCCGCACAGGGCCCTTTGGTTTTACATGGGCTTATATAGGGAAAATCTTTAAAAATTTTCTTCTCTGAAACCGCAAGGCCCAGGTCTTTGATATTTGGTATGAAGCTTCATCTAGTGGAACCATACCAAGATTGTTCAAATTATAGCCCTGAGACCAAAAATGCCCCCATCACGTGACCCTTTGGTTTTACATAGACTTATATAGAGAAAATCTTTAAAATTCTTCTTCTCTGAAACCACAAGGCCCAGATCTTTGCTATTTGGTATGAAGCTTCATCTCTTGGACCCCTACCATTATTGTTCAAATTATAGTGCTGGGGCCCAAAATGCCCCCAACCGAGACCCTTTTGTTTTACTTAGACTTATATTGGGAAATCTTTAAAAATCTTCTTCTCTGAAACTGCAATGCCATGGTCTTTGATATTTGGTATGGATCTTCATCTAGTGGACCCCTACCAAGATTGTTCAAATTATAGCCCTCGGGCCACAAATGACCCCGCCCCGGGGCCCTTTGGTTTTACATAGACTTATATAGAGATAATCTTTAAAAATTTTCTTCTCTGAAACTGCAAGGCCCAGGTCTTTGATATTTGGTATGAAGCTTCATCTAGTGGAACCATACCAAGATTGTTCAAATAATAGTGCTGGGGCAAAAAATGCCCAGCCCCAGGGCCCTTTGGTTTTACATAGGCTTATATAGGGAAAATCTTTAAAAATCTTCTTCTCTGAAACTACAAGGCCCAGGTCTTAATTGATATTTGGTATGAAGCTTCATCTTGTGGACCTCTACCAAGATTGTTCAAATTATAGCCCTGGGAACAAAAATGCCCCCGCTCCAGGGCCCTTTGGTTTTACATAGACTTATATAGGGAAAATCTTGAAAAATCTTCTTCTCTGAAACCACAAGGCTTAGGTCTTTGATATTTGTTATGAAGCTTCAGCTAATGGACCTCTACCAAGATTGTTCAAATTATAGCCCTGAGACCAAAAAATGCCCCCATCACGTGACCCTTTGGTTTAACATAGACTTATATAGAGAAAATCTTTAAAATTCTTCTTCTCTGAAACCACAAGGCCCAGATCTTTGCTATTTGGTATGAAGCTTCATCTCCTGGACCCCTACCAAGATTGTTCAAATTACAGTGCTGGTGCCCAAAATGTCCCCAACCGAGACCCTTTGGTTTTACTTAGACTTATATTGGGAAATCTTTAAAAATCTTCTTCTCTGAAACTGCAACGCCATGGTCTTTGATATTTGGTATGGATCTTCATCTAGTGGACCCCTACCAAGATTGTTCAAATTATAGCCCTCGGGCCACAAATGACCCCGCCCCGGGGCCCTTTGGTTTTACATAGACTTATATAGAGATAATCTTTGAAAATCTTCTTCTCTGAAACAGCAAGGCCCAGGTCTTTGATATTTGGTTTGAAGCTTTATCTAGAGGACCTCTATCAAGATTGTTTAAATTATAGCCCTGAGGCAAAAAATGCCCCTGCCCCTGCCCCGGGGCCATTTGGTTTTTTATAGGCTTATGTAGGGAATACCTTATAAAAATCCTTCTTCTCTGAAACCGCAAGCCCAAGTCTTTGATATTTGGTGTGTAGCTTCATCTAGTAGACCTTTGCCAAGATTGTTCAAATTATAGCCTTTGTTGATATTTGGTATGAAGCTTCACCTTTTTAGACCTCCTTCAACATTATGCAGATGATAGCCCTTGGGTCAATAATGGCCCTCCAGGGGGCCCACTTGTTACTCTATGGATCAGGTGAGCGATCCAGGGCCATCATGGCCCTCTTGTTTACCTTGTCATCACCGTAGCCCCTTCAGTTTTTATCGGATCTTTCTGAAACTTATATGTATGGTGGCTGGGGATAAAATCAGGCCTGGGGTCGAATACTTTCAAAAGTATTTGAATACAAATACAAATACTTTGCATTTCACGAATACAGAATACAAATATAAATACATTTTTTATGAATGTATTCGAATGAGAATACAAATTTATTCAAATACTTTAAGAATACTTTTGAATACATTTCAATCAAAATGGAGGACTTATACAAAACAAAAACACCTGGTGACTGTAGTAACGTTTGGGTCATAGACAGATACACATCTCTTTGTTTTCTCTAGAACAATTTAAGAGACAATCTTAAAAAGCTAAATGATTGATGAATTACATCGCATAAACACCTATATAAATCTGACCCCCTTGAACCCCACTTTTATTCAGTAAAACTGGGGTTTACTGTAAACCCAATTTTTCTTATTTCAGCTCTAACATACAGATTGTGGGTACTTATTAGAACCGCCTCATAAGGATAATGTATCACTTTTGAAAATTCTGCTTGATTATTTTGATGACTTTTTAACACATTTCTTTATAAATTTCATGATGTAAATACACATTATGCTATTAAGTCAGTTCAATGAATTAAATCTCTTGCCATGACTAAAGCAGTACTTTGTTTCATTTTTAATGTTCTTATTCATTGTTAGAATTGAGATATATTGATGATTCTACTGTTCTGTATTTTGTCACCTGTTGTGGGTGCCCTATAGTAATCACTCTGTCCGTCCGTCTGTCTGTCTGTCTGTCTGTCTGTCTGTCTGTCCGTCCGTCTGTCCGTCCACAAATTTTTTTATCCTCCATAACTTTTTATTATTCCTGGATGGATTTAAATATTACTTGGCATCATTCTGTCCGTCCGTCTGTCTGTCTGTCTGTCCGTCTGTCCGTCCACAAATTTTTTTATCCTCCATAACTTTCTTATTCCTGGATGGATTTAAATATTACTTGGCAGAAATGTTAACCATAATGTGATGGAGTGTTGCGCGCAAGACTCAGGTCCGTACCTCAAAGGTCAAGGTCATACTTAGAGGTTAAAGGTCAAAAAAGGTTCTTTCCTGTGTCCAATTAATAACTTTGTTATTATTCCTGGATGGATTTAAATATTACTTGGCAGAAATGTTAACCATAATGTGACGAAGTGTCACACGCAAGACCCACAGCCGTACCTCAAAGGTCAAGGTCATACTTAGAGATAAAAGGTCAAAAAAGCGTCTTTTTCATTGTGTCCAATCTATTACTTTCTTATACCTGGATGGATTTAAATATTACTTAGCAGAAATATTAACCATAATGTGACAGTGTGTCACGCGCAAGACCCAGGTCCGTACCTCAAAGGTCAAGGTCATACTTAGAGGTGAAAGGAAAAAAAAAAACGTCTTTTTTAACATCAACATTTTCCTACTCCTCTGATAGCGCTGCCGGGGCCCTAGTCAGTTTCACTGACAGCTCTAGTTGCAATAATTTCTCCATTAGCACCAATATAGCTATGATATTCCAAATATGATTTGGAATCTGCAGTTTTTAAAACGATACATGTACATACAAATTGATTTTCAAAAATCAGTAGTTGTGCATGTGGAGGTGGGGGGGGATTTTGTCCACCTTCACAAACAGCAGCTGGGATTATGTCCAAAGGGATTTTGTCCACCAAAACAAATGGTGGGGCGAGATTTTGTCAGGGGGGTTTTGTTGGGGGATGGGGAGTTTGTCTGTGATTAAAATGAGGCAGTTATAACAAGTACCCACAATCTATATTTTGAGCAGAAATAAGAAAAATATCACAATTTTTCATCTTAAAATTTATGATGTTTGGGGATAAAATTTACAATGTATTTGTATATAGGCAGCATGTTTTCGTATTATCAATTCATATACTGCTGAAACTAAATAAGGGTCATTATTGTGTTCTGAGAAACAAGTGTCAAAGGTGGCCAGCACATAATAAAATAATCACTTTGCCTATTGCCTTCTTTTTCTACTTTTGGGATTTCAGTTTTCAGATTGCCTTCACTTTCATTTTACTACTTAGGCATTTTTTTGTGTGTGTGTATGATTTTTAATATGTTATCAACAGGGAGAATGTTCTTATCAGACAAAGCTCATCAATTTACCAATATTTGGAATTACATACATGATGGTAATTTGTAGGTTTTTACTTTGGCATGCATATGGCTCAGTTGTAAAAACACCATGTCTTGCCCCTATCTTTCTATCCTGAGGCAATCTAGTGGAAGATGACATACAGGTAACTTCATAGATTTACACACCAATGCCTACAGTCCCTTAAAAAGGGACCTTGGCAGTGTAGATTAACATCATATGTCACAGAATATAGTATCTGATCAAAGTGTACAGTACTTTCTAATTTTCTAAAGATCATACAACTTTGCAAAAAGCAGACACCTCTTAAATTGAAATGGACCTGTCTCATAATACAAATTGAAAAGTTCACTGGACAAAAAATGGGTAGCAGAAATTATTTTATGCAATCAGCACTAATCAGTCTAAAACATCATATATTAACAAATGGATACATTTGTTAGAACAAACTAGAAATAGTCATGTGCCATAGTGGTGGGCCATGTTTGTGAGTTATTTGTGATTGAAGTGTCTCTGTATAAAAAATATCTAATTGAAAACAGATGTTATTTTCTTCTGTTTTTCACACCTCTCAGTCAACAAATTATAATGTCAGTCACTTTAAAAGCAATATTGTCATAATAATGAAATGTTGACTGACTGACTGAACTGGTTTTTAAGGTAACCGGGCGCTATAAGCACATAGGGGCTACCCCTAGAACGTGTCCAGGATTAGTTTTCCCACTTTCTGAAAGGCTTTCGCATGGAGTTGTACACTAATTCCGGTGTACTCCTCTCGCCTCAGTCGCCGTGCAATAAAGGTGAAAGTGGTCTGTAAGTTACCGTGGTTTTTGACATAGTTTCCAAATAGTTGCGGGCTGTCAATCGCGGCTATGGAACCTGGTCAATTCCGACCTGCAAATCGTGTTCCATAGCCATTGCCCGTCTGGCCGTGGTAGAGGTGAAAGGCAAGGAGGCTAAGTTTTAGTGCTTCTGGGCTGCGAATCGCGGCAGTGGTCAGCGGAATACGAATCGTGCTGATCTGCCAGTGCCCTTCCCTTAGTAAAATAGAAGCACTTTAATTTTGAATTTTGAACGCCAGGTCGAAAGTGGGCATGAAGCAACAGAGAAATCAATGCCAATTTCGGCTGCAAATCGCGATTTCTCTGTTTCGCCCGAGCAAACTAGGTCATGTTGCTCTCTCTTAGGGCCGTGTGATTGGCGTCGGACTGGCTACACATGAAGTAGCCTTGCAATACCCATGGTAAACAGGATTTTCGGACATGCGGCCCTAAGTTCACGATCTCGGTCCGGTGCAGGTTTAGGAGGGATGCGCCCTCTAATGAAATGTTTGTCATCTGAAAAGCTTTTATTTGCACCAAAGCAGTCAAATAAATCAATATTCTTGGATTTCTTTTATGTATTGTATTAAACCATCTAATAGTAATTTCAGAAGTTCCTACATGAGCAATCAAGGACTTTGGTCACATCAATTAAAACATTTATGTATTGTTTCATATTTTTTTCCTGTAAAGAGCAAAAGTATTCATAATGTATTCATAAAACTATTCATGAATACATAACTTTTGAAATGTATTCGAATACAAATACAAATACTTTTATTCTAAAAAAATCCACGAATACAGAATACTTCACGAATACTCAAAAATGTATTCAAATAGTATTCGAATAAGAATACAGAATACAATTACCCCAGGTCTGGATAAAATCTCCGATGAGTTCGAAAACCAGCCAAGTTGGTCAATTTATCACAGAGTAACATCCCTTTGATTGCTGAAAACGCCCTTTTTGACCTTGTCATCACATTAGCCCTTTCAGTTTTGATCGGATCTTTCTGAAACTTATATGTAAGATGGCTGGGGATAAAACCTTGGATGAGTTCGAATACCGGCCAAGGTGGCCAATTTTTCATAGAGTTACATCCCTTTGATTGCTGAAAATGCCGATTTTTTACCTTGTCTTTACCGTAGCCCCTTCAGTTTTTATCGGATCTTTCTGAAACTTATATGTATGGTGGCTGGGGATAAAATCTCCGATGAGTTCGAAAACCAGCCAAGTTGGTCAATTTATCACAGAGTAACATCCCTTTGATTGCTGAAAACGCCCTTTTTGACCTTGTCATCACATTAGCCCTTTCAGTTTTGATCGGATCTTTCTGAAACTTATATGTAAGGTGGCTGGGGATAAAACCTTGGATGAGTTCGAATACCGGCCAAGGTGGCCTATTTTTCATAGAGTTAGGTACCTTTGATTGCTGAAAATGTTGATTTTTGACCTTGTCATCACTGAAGCCCCTTCAGTTTTGATCGGATCTTTCTTAAACTTACATGTAAGGTGGCTGGGGATAAAACCTCGGATGAGTTCAAAAACCGGCCAAGTCGCCCCATTTACTATAAAATTATGTCCCTTTGAAGGCTGAAAATGTTGATTTCTGACCTTGTCATCACCGTAGCCCCTTCAGTTTTGATCGGATCTTTCTGAAACTTATATGTATGGTGACTGGGGATAAAACCTAGGATGAGTTAGAATACCAGCCAATTTGGTCCATTTATCATAGATTTATGTCCCTTTGATTGCTGAAAATGCCGATTTTTGACCTTGTCAAAAATGAGTTCGAAAACAGGCCAAAGCCAGCCCATTTATCGTAGAGTTATGTCCCTTTGATGGCTGAAAATGTTGATTTTTGACCTTGTCATCACCGTAGCCCCTTGAAACTTATAGGTAAGGTGGCTGGGGATAAAACCTCGGATGAGTTAGAAAACCGGCTAAGTCGCCCCATTTACTAAATAGTAATGTCCCTTTGATGGCTGAAAATGTTGATTTTTGACCTTGTCATCACTGTAGCCCCTTCGGTTTTGATCGGATCTTTATGAAACTTATATGTAAGATGACTGGGGATAAAACTTAGGATGAGTTCGAATACCAGCCAAGTTGGCCCATTTATGATAGATTTACGTCCCTTTGTTTGCTGAAAATGCCGATTTTGACCTTGTCATCACCATAGCCCCTTCAGTTTTGATTGGATCTTTCTGAAACTTATATGTAAGGTGGCTGGGGATAAAATCTTGGATGATTTCGAAAATAGGCCAAGTCAGTCCATCTATCGTAGAGTTATGTCCCTTTGATGGCTGAAAATGTTGATTTTTGACCTGTCTTCACCGTAGCCCCTGCAGTTTTGATCAGATTTTTCTGAAACTTATATGTAAGGTGGCTGGGGATGAAACCTCGGATGAGTTCGAAAACTGGCCAAGTCGGCCCATTTTTTTTAGAGTAACATCCCTTTTGATTGCTAAAAATGCCAAATTTTGACCTTGTCATCACCGTAGCCCCTTCAGTTTTGATCGGATCTATCTGAAACTTATATGTAAGGTGGCTTGGAATAAAACCTTGGATGAGTTTGAATACTGGCCAAGTCGGCACATTTATCATAGAGTTACATGCATTTGATTGCTTAAAAATGCCTATTTTCGACCGTGTTAGCACTGCTGCCCCTTCAGTTTTGATCAGATCTTCATGAATTTTACAAACAAATAAGTCAGGCATAAAAGCGCGGAGGAGTTTGAAAACTTGTGAGGTTTGCCTATTTGTCACAGAGTAACATCCCTTTGATTGCAGCAGTTAATTGCTAATATTTGAACTTGTCATCACCATAGCCCCATCAGTTTATATCGGATCTTCTTAGCAAGTCAGGAATAAAAGCTTGAATGAGATTGAAAACTGGTGAGGTCAGCCTATTTATCATAGAGTTATATTCTACTTCATTTGCAGAAATTGCTTACCCTGTCATCACCATGTCCTTCCATTAATCCTTCAGTAAAGGTTGGCACATCCTGAAACTTTGATTCTGTTAGCTCAGGTGAGCGATGCAGGACCAGCTTGGTCCTCTTGTTCCGTCAAGCTGTCAACATTTGCAACCACTCTGTTGATCACCCTAATGTTCAAATCCATTTCTCGAGAACTTTAAAAGCTTCATTAATGAAGTCTCATGCCTGCTATTGCAACCACCCTAGCGTCTACCCTAATGTTCAAGTCCATTTCTCAAGAACTATAAGAGCTTCATTAATGATACTTGGTACAGACTTGTATCTAGGGATAACAACTTCAAGGCAAGCATCCATATTTGAGCTTGACCTACATTTCATGGTTCATTGACTTAGGAAACTATTGAGACCACCCTGGCATTCACCCTAATGTTCTTGTCCATTTCTCAAGGAGTATAAGAGCATCATCAATGATACTTGGTAGAGACTTGCATCTTGGGATAGCAACTTTAACACAAGCATCTATATTTGACCTTGACTTACATTTCATGGTTCACTTACTGAGGAAAGTATTGCGACCACCCTAGCGTTCACACTGATGTTCAAGTCCATAAGATCATCATAATTGATACTTGGTACAGACATGCATCTAGGAATAGCAACTCTAACGCAGGCATCCATATTTGACCTTGACCTACATTTCATGGTTCACTGACTATAGAGGCTGTCTTTGGAAAGAAGAAGGCTCAACTAACAACAAGAAATGTACTCAGTGAAATACCGCTATTAAGACCACCTACAATTAAGAATAATTCTGGTTTAAAAAGTTTATTTAGGGGTATGTAGTTATTCTTTCTTCATGTTTTCTGAAATCAGTGTCCCCTGGTCAGGAACCACCTTTGGGACTGTTCAAAAGTGGTCTTAAAGACCACTTTTGAACAGTCCCAAAGGTGGTCTTAATATAGGAATTTTACTGTACATTGTTTGAAAGGGTTTTAAATGAAGTTGGTTTTGCTATTGCAGGGTATGGGGCTGGTCTCTGAGCCAGAATGGACAGATTTTCTCAAGTTCAATCTGAAGCCTACTGCTGTGAGTCTGAGAATCATACCACAACACAGACTCTGCTCTGTGCCATTGGATTCTGTACCAGGAATACCCAGGTAAATTATAATGTTAACCCTTCTCTTGCTGAATATTCAGTTTAGCCACACCAATATCTGACTTTGAACCAATCAGATTACTTGATGTAATTTATTTCTACAAAGCCATAAACTTAATGTCAAACAGTGTAGATCCTGATCAGATGGCTTCTTCAGAAGCCATCTGATCTGGATCTACACTGTTTCCAAAGATAGGGGTTGTCGTGAACAGCAAGATAAGGGTTAATAGATAATAACTGAATTGGTAGTCACATGTAATAATAGATGAATTAAATTGATTAAAATTGAATTGATATTCATGTGGACATTAATAATGTACACCTAATGCCTTTAATAATTTAAACCGGATTTGCAAATAGTTACCCAAAAATCATCATAGATATCTCAGAAAAACTATTTACCTCAACATGGTATTGCATTTTATAGGTTAACAAGGTAATTGAGATCATATATATGGCACACTAACAGGAATAAATCACTAGCTCTCCATCAAGAATGTTTCAAATTTCAACAAGTGTGAAAAAAGTAGGTTCTGGCAAGACTGAAGCCCCTCAAGAATTATTCCTTTAGCACCAGATATACATACACTTACAATAGTTATTACCATAAAAATCTTAAAAAGTTCAGACGTCCTGAGGACATGCTGTAATTCTCCTAAAATTTAAAAAATATTTTTAATGATCGAGCAAGGAGTTCAAAAGGTGTGGACAGAATGGCAAACAGTGTAGATCCTGATCAGACTGCTCCTTCAGGAGCAGTCTGATCTGGGTTTGCACTATTTGCTTAAACTTACCTGTCCCAATACTTAGGAACAAAACAGTAGAGAGGTTTCTCTGATTTTATCATGGAACGGTATGTTGTGTGCACTCATTTGAATTGCCTCAATGAGGCAATTCTAATGAGTACACTCAACATACTGTTATTTTTTTATAGAAGATCAAAGAAATATCTATAAGTGATCCCTGTTATATCTTATGACCTGTCACTATGATTATCATTCAGGAGGATGCGGGTTCGATACCTGCCGGGGTCGTCAACATTCTTTCGTGGAGATTGATCTTGAAATCTTTTCTACGGTCATTCTCTCCCTTCCGCTGTTTCAAGAATGGCAGTTGTCAGTTTCTAGCAAAAGAATGTGCACTGTACTGGTTAGCATAAGCCTGCCCAGAAAAAATGCAGATACTGATAGGTAAACTGACCGACTCAAAAATGACCTAATATAGTGTTGACTGGGCCGTTAAACTCAAATCCCAACAAAACCCAGTCATACTACCTGCAGCTGAAACAGCTTTTCATGGTCCCATAGGTAGACGAGTCATTGAAGTTTGTATGTATGTTGAAGGTTTTAGTTGATCTTTCATTGTGTTTATATACCCAGAGCCCTCCAGTAGGAGACCACCTTCGGGACTTTTCAATACAGCCCCACAGGGTGGTGGGAATGTAGGAAATTTTCTGTATGTTTCACGGTGGTAGGTTCTTGTTGCACCTACTTTCAGCATGGCACAATATAAGAATCTGGCTTTACCTGATCATTTGTCCATTCATTAATTAGAAGCCTCCGTGGTGCAGTGGTTACGCTACTCGCCTTGTAAACCAGGGATCGCAGGATCGATCCCGGGCTTCTCCAGACTTTCGGATGAGTCTTTAAACCGAGGTCCCGTCTCCGTATGACCTTAGCTGTTTGTGGGACGTGAAACTAAAAACTCACTCACTCACTCCATTCATTAATTTGCTCATCCTACCATCAACATGTACGGCAACTTTGGCATCGACTCTAATGTTTGAGTCAGATTTTGCCTCCACAGGCACGGCAGCCTTTGACAGAATTCTTGTCATAGTCACCAGTAAACCTTTATTCAATATTTCAGTCAAGCTGAAGCACTGAAGGATTATATGAAACATAAGTATGTTTCTACAGTCACAAAGCAAGTTATAGAGGACAGAAGACCAGTGGTGTTTAAACCAATAGAGTGGTAAGTAATTCTTGACCATTTTGATTTGTGTTTGTATGTTATCAGGAACAAACTAGTTAAAGCTAATACAGTCAACCCTCTTTATACCGACATTCGTTATAATGGCTAAACTCATTATAACGTCGAATTTCAATGGAATGACTTCTTAGCTAAAGGCTTAGCTTTGGTTCCGAGTGGCGTGGGATTCCCTTGGGTTGGAAATGCACAAATCGAGTCCATAGTCATGAAAGATTCTTGTAATCTAATACTCCAAGAAACAAATGTTAAAGATATTTGTTAGAATCGCCTCACCGAGGTGATTCTAACAAATGTCTATAACATTTGTTTCTTGGAATAATAATGGGTAAAAGGCTTTTTATTACCTATCATACTCCTAACTGGGATTCTTTATAACGGCAAATTCTTGATAACGGCACAATGATAGGGAACAGATACTGTCCTTATAACGAGGGTCCTCGGTATAAATGTACTTAAGCATGGGGCACTCAGCGAAGTGTTGATTATGTATGAACACTTATTTAACAGGACTATTTGTAAGGTGAATAGATATAGCTTCAAAGGAGGATATGTTTTCCACACTATCAATAGGGGTCTATTATTAGGGGTCTATTCTTAAAGGAAATTATCTCATTAGGGCAATCCAGAATTAGTCAGGGGGTGGGGGGGGGTGGGGTGGGAGGGCACTTTTTTAAAAACCCCACCACCCGTAAAATATAATTTTCCCTGACCCCCAGTACCCATGAATTTAAAAAAAATGAGAACCCCGCCACCCCCTATTTAAGAATAAAATCAATACCCCATCTACAGTCCATAAAAATTTTTTTTACCCCCACCAACCGTAAAAAAAAATGTATGTATAAAATTACCCCCCCCCCCCCCCCCACAAAAAAAAAAAAAAATCAATGAATAAATAAAGAAATGTTAAAATGGTTAAAGGCCAGAGTGATTTGACTGTACTCACAGCTGTATACTTTGTTTCCTTTTTAGAACATGTCATAGAAGAATATATAGGTTTTTCAAGCCTATAGTCACATCTGAATTAGTATAAAGAAGAGGGATGCTGCTCAGGGGTCCCTTCAAGAATGAGAAATATCTGCATGTCAGAAGAAATGAACTGTCCAGTTTCCTGACCAGTTGATTCTGGAGACTTACATCAAAGGGATAAATCGGGCTAGAAGGCAGACATTTTGCAAGAACCTCTGTCTAGTTCTGTACTGCATATGTGCAAATAGTGAAGGCTCTGGTGATACTGTACAAATGCACAAGCTCACAAGAGCCTTGGCTGGTGATATATGTGTTTAGTACCATTACTCATAGGAATGTCCATAAGGTTTTTGTGTTTGGGTTGTATGTTTCAACAACTCTTAAGATCATATGTAGACTCATCCAAAAGTCTGGTAAGTTCAGTAATTGAACGGACAACTCTTACTTTATGAAGCGAGTACTCAACCACTACAACACATCATGGTTGTTGAAATCAGAGGGCCACATGAAGGATTAGTTTTTAATTTAATAGTGAAATTAAAAACAATTTAGACATCTGAAAATATGCTATGCTATTCTAAACTTTTTAAAAATAGATTTGTACCTGGGCAGTGTTGTTGCTTGTGTTTTTGTTAGTCACTTAAGGTGACATGAACACCTGCAGGTTTGGTAGCTTTTTTTTCTTAGTTTTCAAATAAGTAATACTTTTCTATGTATGGGGCTACTGTTGCACAAAAAGACTGGGTAGGGTAAAGAAGTTGCAGATTCTTTCAAGCAAAAGAACCTTTATAAAATTTTTCTGTATGAAAAAACTAAGTCCACACCTAAAAAAAAATTGAGCAGGGGTTCCCCCCACTAGGCGCTGGCCAGCTTTGTTCACCCCCCGCCCATAATAATCCCGGCCTTCAAAAGAGTTGGGCAAAGACAGAGTGAAGAAGAAGTGGGTGGGGTGTCTGAAATGCAAAGTAAACAAAGTTTCCAGAACACCTTCTTCTTCAATTGATAGAACTTTTGGAAAATTGATAAATGTAATTAAATGCCACATACCTTAAACGCCCCTTTTTGTGCCTCCAATCCAACAAATTTATCATAAATATAACAATGATGGCTGATTTTTCCACTCGTTTTCCTAGCGTGTTCACAATAAATGCCTGTCCTTTACTGTCCATCTATCCATCTATCTTCTAATACTGAGTCGGTCATACTTAGCCAATACCTCAGAGTCATACTTGGTCATTACCTGGGAGTCTTTTTTCGGAAAATCGCCCCCCCCCCCCTCAATTTTCTCCTCGGATCTGCATGAATCACAAGATCGTCAAAATCGGAGCTCCGATCCGCGGTTATACGCGTTTCTGCGGAACTATCACATCCCTGAATTATAAGAGATGCGCGAAAACCTCTCGTGGGGCAAAACCTCATAGTGGCGAAACCTCCGATGGCGAACTTGTTTGGTGGAGAATCCTCTGCAAACGCTGTGTTTCACCCAAAGTTCTGTGTTTTTACCCAAAAACATGTAAGGGCAATTCCAGAATTAGTCAGGGGGGTGGGTGGGAGGCACTTTTTTAAAAACCCCACCACCCGTAAAATATAATTTTCCCTGACCCCCAGTACCCATGAATTAAAAAAAATGAGAACCCCGCCACCCCCCTATTTCAGAATAAATTCAATACCCCATCCACAGTCCATAATTTTTTTTTTTACCCCCACCAACCGTAAAAAAAAATGTATGTATAAAATTACCCCCCCCCCCCCCCCCCCCCCCCCAAAAAAAAAATCAATGAATAAATAAAGAAATGTTAAAATGTTAAAGGCCGGAGTGATTTGACTGTACTCAACAGCTGTATACTTCCTTTTTAGAACATGTCATAGAAGAATATATAGGTTTTTCAAGCCTATAGTCCACATCTGAAATTAGTATAAAGAAGAGGGATGCTGCTCAGGGGTCCCTTCAAGAATGAGAAATATCTGCATGTCAGAAGAAATGAATTGTCCAGTTTCCTGACCAGTTGATTCTGGAGACTTACATCAAAGGGATAAATCGGGCTAGAAGGCAGACATTTTGCAAGAACCCCTGTCTAGTTCTGTACTGCATATGTGCAAATAGTGACGGCTCTGGTGATACTGTACAAATGCACAAGCTCACAAGAGCCTTGGCTGGTGATATATGTGTTTAGTACCATTACTCATAGGAATGTCCATCAAGGTTTTTGTGTTTGGGTTGTATGTTTCAACAACTCTTAAGATCATATGTAGACTCATCCAAAAGTCTGGTAAGTTCAGTAATTGAACGGACAACTCTTACTTTATGAAGCGAGTACTCAACCACTACAACACATCATGGTTGTTGAAATCAGAGGGCCACATGAAGGATTAGTTTTTAATTTAATAGTGAAATTAAAAACAATTTAGACATCTGAAAATATGCTATGCTATTCTAAACTTTTTAAAAAATAGATTTGTACCTGGCAGTGTTGTTGCTTGTGTTTTTGTTAGTCACTTAAGGTGACATGGAACACCTGCAGGTTTGGTAGCTTTTTTTTTCTTAGTTTTCAAATAAGTAATACTTTTTCTATGTATGGGGCTACTGTTGCACAAAAAGACTGGGTAGGGTAAAGAAGTTGCAGATTCTTTCAAGCAAAAGAAACCTTTATAAAATTGGGGCCAACTTCAAGACAAGATTTACCTTCTCTGTTGGTGTTCTCACTCGCCTTGACAACTGTAAACCTTCAGAATTTTGCACTTTTACTGTTACTGACTTCTGTGTTCTCGAACATAAACATTACATAACAAGCACATCCTTTGGTCAGAACTGACAAATTTACTGCCCAATAAATCAGCTGTAGGGGGAGAATGGACATTAAAAAGATTTAATTTTCAATCATCACAACAGAATGCTGCCGACCCCGGCAGTGAGGTTTTCAGGTGTTTGAAGATCGCGAAAACTAATTACAATCTGTAATGAGTTCAAGAACTCAAAACACTGTCGATTTGCCATGTTCTATAAGTAGTACTCGTCCCAATGATAAGTGCTGGTTCCATATCAGTAACACAAACTCACCTCTAAACCTTCCGATGATGACTTCGCTAAAGCAATTTTCGCGCAGCCATCCTTCGACATTGAAGGCCGCCATGTTGTTATGGTTGAATCACGTGTTTTAGGATAAAAACCAGACCATGGTCGTTTCGCACCAAGACACCCGACCCTGGTCGTTTCGCACCAAGACACTGGAGCATGCTTCAGAACATTTTTGATCCGATTTGGGAGCTATTTCGAACCCAAAAATACAATTATCGCTGTACTATGGATCACTTCGGGCCCAAATGTTAATGGGCCCAAAGTTACTGTCTTTTTGGACTTCTGGCTCAGTGGTTCTGAAATGGTGTATTCACCACATAATCGAGATACCGGTGCAATTTGGTGCATTCTGGTGCATTCTAAGACCCTTTTTAGCCTTTATATTTGTGACATTTTTGGGGGCATTTTTTTTTTTAAAATTGAGAAGATTGTTGTGAAGTTTTTTTATTCCATTACAAGCTTCTGAGATGTTCCTTGAATACTTCCATGTAAATGACAAACACATCTCTGCCTTTAAATGCATGGGTGAAAGTTGCCAGAAATCCAAATACTGAAAAATTGGCTGGGGGTCAAGGGGGCCGCCTAGGCCCCCTTGTGAGTCCAGGGCAATGCCCTGGTGGGAGCCCAGGGGGCAAAGCCCCCGGAAGCTCCTTGATTTTAGCAATTCAGAACCCCCTAAAACCCCTAAAAATTGACAAATTTTTTCTGCATGAAAAAACAAAGTCCACACCTAAAAAAAAATTGAGCAGGGGTTCCCCCACTAGGCGCTGGCCAGCTTTGTTCACCCCCGCCCATAATAATCCCGGCCTTCAAAAGAGTTGGACAAAGACAGAGTGAAGAAGAAGTGGGTGGGGTGTCTGAAATGCAAAGTAAACAAAGTTTCCAGAACACCTTCTTCTTCAATTGATAGAACTTTTGGAAAATTGATAAATGTAATTAAATGCCACATACCTTAAACGCCCCTTTTTGTGCCTCCAATCCAACAAATTTATCATAAATATAACAATGATGGCTGATTTTTCCACTTGTTTTCCTAGCGTGTTGTGGGGGGGGTGACGATTTTCCGAAAAAAGACTCCCAGGTAATGTCCAAGTATGACTCTGAGGTATTGGCTAAGTATGACTGACATGAATCACAAGATCGTCAAAATCGGACCTCCGATCCGCGGTTATACGCGTTTCCGCGGAACTATCACATCCCTGAATTATAAAAGATGCGCGAAACCTCTCGTGGGGCGAAACCTCATAGTGGCGAAACTCTTGGTGGCAAAACCTCCGATGGCGAATCCTCTGTAAACGCTGTGTTTCACCCAAAGTTCTGTGTTTTACCCAAAAACATGTAAGCAAACATTCGGAATCATTCGGGCGTTTCACCGCCGTTAAAAAAGAGAAAAGTTGAATTTCTACCCGTAATTAATTAATTACCGTTAGAGTAGTTTTCTACCCATAATGATTTAATTGTTGGTTTGACAATGACCCCCACCAGGCATGGAATTCAATTTTCTCTGGACCCCCCCACCCGTGAAATACAATATTCACCCAACCCCACCACCCGTACAAAAAAATATCGGGTGCCCCCCGCCCTCCCCCCATGGCTAATTCTGGAACCGCCCTAAGCAAACATTCGGAATCATTCGGGCGTTTCACCGCTGTTAAATAAGAGAGAAGTTGAATTTCTACCCGTAATTAATTAATTACCGTTAGAGTAGTTTTCTACCCATAATGATTTAATTGTGGGTTTGACAATGACCCCCACCAGGCATGGAATTCAATTTTCTCTGGACCCCCCCCCTCCCGTGAAATACAATATTCACCCGACCCCACCACCCGTACAAAAAAATATCGGGTGCCGCCCGCCCTCCCCCATGGCTAATTCTGGAACCGCCCTTAGGAGCAAATTCTTCTTTAACCCTTAAGATGCCAAGAAAAACTGCATCAGGAAATGCCATCTGTTTATGTCGCCTGCTGCATTTTCTTGCAAACATTTCAAACCTAATTTTGCAGAAAGATAAAGATAAATATGTTCTAGAAAGGGTTATCCTTTGGAAGCAAGGAATACACCACAGGACTGGAGAATATGGAGTGTACATGTTTTCTGGGCCAGACTAGCTAGTTTCGTCCAATTAGGCCTCATCGCTGACCCTCAAATATTTTCAAAAATTCAACAACTGAATCAATGATCCCAAAGGACAAGAAAATATAAACTACACTATGATGTAGGACAGGGAGACTTTTTACTTAATTATTTGACATCCCAGATTGGAAACAAACATCATAGCTCTTAAGAGCTTTAATTGTTACAAACGAAGTATCCATTAACAATTTACAAATACTTAACTGCTTTCATTTATCTTCCAGCCAAGGGAGCTCCTAGTACCATTTTTTACGCCTTTGGTATGACACGCCCGGGCATTGAACCCGCGACCTCTTGATCCCGAAGTAGAAGCTCTACCACTGAGCTATATAGGCAAACATGTGTAGACCCTTATCATACTGCTTCTGGAGGAGGAGTCTGGTCTGGGTCCACAATGTTTGCAACACTGGCTTTTAAATCCAGCAAGACAACGAAGCTTTTATCTCCAAGTTTTCCCCATTCCTTGTCATTATTTTGAGCTAGGAGTTATTTATCACTATAGGTATCCCAGTGAACTGGGTTGGGTGACCAACTTCAACAATGATGACATCAAGAAGTACCTGGGCTTGAAACAACTTGATGATTTCTTGTGGAATGGTAAACAAGAGGTAGGTGGCTAAATCAGTGATAGATTTAAGGTGTTTGCGCATTAACCCATTGCATGTGGGAAGCCCACATAGAGGTACCTTGGCAAACAGTGCAGACCCAGATCAGACACCGCAGAATGCGGTGTCTGATCAGGGCCTGCACTATTTGCTAACAGAATTTTCCGTCATAAAAAGAGATAAAAAAAACACGAACAAATAGGCCTGACACCCCTTATATGACAAATGGACTTGTCCAACATATATCAATGGAAGAGTCCACTGGTATACAATGGGTTAAACAGATATTATTGTCACACACAAACATGTTAACTCCTGAAGCACAAATGAAGCATATGTTAGTTAGTAACATCAGTAGCACCTAGCCTTTGAAAGCATTCTTACTGACTGTCACCATGGTTTCCACAGCCAAAGGTATTGACTTGTTCAGTCTACCAGGACATTTTGAGCATTCCTGATGGGGCCAACAAAAGGGTCACAAACAGAATGGCTTCCAAGACATGGACTTCGCCTGGGCTTTTGACATGGTACCACATTGGAGGCTATTGTACTAATTGGACAACTATAGAATAAGCAGATCCACACATGGGTGGATTATTTCATGGCTCTCTGGGCGCTCACAGCAAGTTTTACTAGCTAGCCAAGCATCAGATCCAGTCCTTTTTTTTGTCTTTAGTCTCTTAGGACAGATGTTATTTAATTTCAGATGAATGTTTTGGAATTTTAACCCTTATCTTGCTGTTCACGACAACCCCTATCTTTGCAAACAGTGTAGATCCAGATCAGATGGCTTCTGAAGAAGCCATCTGATCAGGATCTACACTGTTTGGCATTCTGTTTATGAATATGTAGCAATAAATTACAGCAAGTAATTTGATTGGCTGATAGACAGAAATGGGTGTGGCTTTAATGAATATTCAGCAAGAGAAGGGTTAATGTAATTGCATGTGTCACGATTCTTAATACATGCTAGATTCTTTATACATTGATATGTTCAAAACACCAGAAGCCTCCATGGTGTAGTAGTTAAGCTTCTCACCTTATAAACCAGGAGTCATAGGTTTTTGATTCTGGGCTTCTCCAGACTTCCGGATATGTCTTTAAATAGGTATTTTGTCGCCACATGACCTTAGGTGTACTTTAAACACAGAATATTTTATCTTCCAACACAATAATTGCAATGGGAGATAACCAGGTATGGGAAAGAAGACCAGATGGATTGATACACTTAACAGGAAGTAGTACTTTTAAAAATGCATTTGTTACCATTGTCAGGTCCACTATAAAAGAAACAATTTGCTCCTTAAGGGGAATGGATACAACATGGGGAGGCAACTTATGCATAAGTATTTTTGTCTCCTATGCCAATAGGGGTCACCTCTTAAAGGAGCAAAACTCTTTCCTTTAAGAGTAGCCCATTTTCCAGTGGACAGAGTTTATAGAAAGTTGAAAAGCAAACATGATGTCCTGAAAGTTATCTCCCTTTCAAAAATGGTGGAAAAATCAACCAGGTGTATCCATTCCCCTTAACCCTTGACCTGCTGAATATTTAAATATGTCACACCCACTACTGATTTTCAGCCAATCAGATTACTTTATGCAAATTATTGCAACAAATTCATAAACTGGATGGCAAACAATGAAGATCCTGATCATATGGCTTCTTCAGAAGCCATCTGATCTGGATCTACATTGTTTCAAAGATAAGGCATATCCGGGCTCAGCAGAACAAGGGTTAAGACAGTACTCCACATCTAGGCTCCACATCTAGGACAGTGAACAGGAAACCAGAAAAGATTCTCTGTATTTTTGTTTCAGTAAACGAAGTAGACAGCATTATTTTTGTAGGCATATATAATCCTCCTTGTCTGGAGTTATGAAGGGTGTTGTGTATTTTCTCTGTTGTAGTTTCACATAGTTCGTGAAGAGATCTGGAGTATGTTACCTCCCCTGCTGCTGGATATTAGACCCCACCACAAGGTCCTTGACATGATGTGTGCTCCAGGCTTCATGGCTTCACATATCTCAGAGATGTTACATTCTGATCCCAACATGGCTAATGGTAGGTTCTCACATAGGTCCAAATTTGGAATAATGATAATTTAGAGATAGTTTTTCTAAACTAAGAAACCTAAAAATTTGGGCACTGAGGTCTTGCTGTAATTCTCCTAAAATTTTAACAAATTTGTTTCACAATCCAGCAAGGAGTGCAAAAAGTGCAGATGGAATGGCAAACAGTGCAGATCCAGATCAGACTGGCTCTTCTGCAAACAGTGAAGACCCTGATCAGACTGCTCCTGAAGGAGCAGTCTGATCATGGTCTGCACTGTTTGCCTAGACCTATCTGTCCCGTTACTTAGGATCGTTACGGTATGTTGTTGATACTTGTTAGACTAGCTTTGTATAGTGTAGGTACTTGTTAGAATCGTCTTGATAAGGCTCACAAGTACTCACAACAAATGTTTCTAATATTCCTTTATAATCCTCTTTATACCTGTGTTCTCAGACACACTGAAGATGCATATGACCAACAACAAGGGTTGACATGTTGTTAAACACCAAATTATCACTTGTTAGAATTGCCACATGTACAGTGAGGCAATTTTAACAAGTACCCACAACATACGTTTCTTGCTTATAAACCCTACTGGTTTCATTGGGTGACAGGGCTTGAGATGTCATTTCATTTCATCGTCGGGCAAAAGTCCCACAAAATTGGAAGCAATGTCTCCAATATGACCTAAATAGTGCTGACGGGGATGTTAGACCTCAAATCAAACAAACAAACAATACAGTGAAATTCAACTATAAAGACAGCTAACAGGAAGACTAATTTTGCTTTTAAAAACATTTTTTATTATATTAAGGTTTTAGTTATTCTTTTTGTTTTCTACACCTTGTGTCACCTTTCGGACTATCCAAGGGGTAGGCCAGGCCTGTATTGGCAAACTATCAAATATTGTTCAGATCCAAAATTTCATTTACTTGCAACCTCGCCCTGTTTTCGTACGTTTCAGAGGGTCTGTTGGTCTGTAATGACTGGAAGATGGACAGAATGCAGTATAGATGGACCCAAGGGGTGAAAACAGTGTTTACACAGTGTGATGCTACCAAGTTTCCTGATTTATTTCTCTCAGAAGAGGTAATTTCCAAACCTTAAATCTTAAGCAGAACTAATGCATGATCTGGGGAGGCAGTTCTTTAACCCTAAGCATCCTGTTAAAAAATTTGGCAGACACGATTTTGGTGTGTTATCGTAATGATATATTTGAAAGGGGTGTAGAACCCATATTGAAAGGAAATGAGATTGATCAGTATATTTCTACTCTTAAAGGAAGACATTTAACCCTTATCTTGCTGTTCACGACAACCCGTATCTTTGCAAACAGTGTAGATCCAGATCAGATGGCTTCTGAAGAAGCCATCTGATCAGGATCTACACTGTTTGGCATTTAGTTTATGAATTTGCAGCAATAAATTACATCAAGTAATTTGATTGGTTGATAGACAGAAATGGGTGTGGCTTAAATGAATATTCAGCAAGATAAGGGTTAAATTTTCCCTTTGAGGAAACCCTTGTTTGAGAAAGGAAAGCAAACAGGTCGTCACAAAGGTTGACTCCCTTGTAAAACAGGGCTGAAATTCTGACAGGTGTTAATGTGTAGCCAGTGACGGTAAGTTGAATATTTATTCTCACACCTGCCTTAAGCATTGTGCAATATAGGGATCTGGTTTTTTGTCTGTTTTTGTCGCACCTGCTTTAGCAGGAAGACATAGGCGTGCAAGTTTCCGTCCGTCCGTCCGTCCGTCCGTCCGTCCGTCCGTTCGTCCGTCCGTCCGTTCGTCCGTCCGTCCGTCCGTCAACATTTTACACTGGATGTCTTGTCATCGCAACTCCTCCTACACTTTTAGACCGATCATTTGGAAACTTTGCATGTGCTTTCGCCATGGTATGAGGATGCGCATGTGGTTTGGACTTAATCTTCGAATCAATTTTTGTCACTTTTTCCATATTGTGAACTTAGTCATTTTTAGGTATGCGATACGTACCTCTTGTCATCGCAACTCCTCTTGCAGTTTTATACCGATCATTTTGAAACTTTGCATGTGCTTTCACCATGGTATGAGGATGTGCATGTGGTTTCGACATAATTTTCAGAATATTTTTTTCCGCTTTTTGCACATTATGAACTTAGCCATTTTTAAGCTTCATTTGATATACGATAGGTACCTCTTGTCATCGCAACTCCTCCTACAGTTTCATACCGATTATTTTGAAACTTTGTGTGTGATTTTACCTTGCTATGAGGATGCGCATGTGGTTTGGACTTTATCTTCGGATAAATTTTTGTCACTTTTTCCACATTGTGAACTTAGTCATTTTTAACCTTCGATTGATATATGATAGGTACCTCTTGTCATCGCAACTCCTCTTGCAGTTTTATACCGATCATTTTGAAACTTTGCGTGTGCTTTCGCTATGGTATGAGGATGCGCATGTGGTTTGGACTTTATCGTCGGATCATTTTTTTTCACTTTTTCCACATTGTGAACTTAGTCATTTTTAACCTTCAATTGATATATGATAGGTACCTCTTGTCATCGCAACTCCTCTTGCAGTTTTATACCGATCATTTTGAAACTTTGCGTGTGCTTTCGCCATGGTATGAGGTTGTGCATGTGATTTCGACATAATTCTCAGAATATTTTTTTTTCACTTTTGCACATTGTGAACTTAGCCAATTATAAGCTTTAGTTGATATACAATAGGTACCTCTTGTCATCGCAACTTCTCTTACAGTTTTATATTGATCATTTTAAAACATTGTGTGTGTTTTTACCTATGGTATGAGGATGTGCATGTGGTTTTGACTTTATCTTGGGATCAATTTTTATCACTTTTTCCACATTGTAAACTTAGTCAGTTTTTTACCTCACATATATAGGCTATGGATTCTTCTCAAAGCCCTATATTCATTTCTTCTGCCTTAAATAAACTTTTATTTTTTTGTGTGGGGCAGGTGGGGAGCAGGTGCGACATCAACTTCACCGAAGTTGAATTTCTGGTTTTTTTTTTTTGTCCTTTTGTTCATCTGTTAGTCGGCCTGTCAGTATTTCCATTAGTCAAATGTTCAAGTCCATTTGTCAAGAACTTCAACCACAGGTGCCACTTAATGGTAGCTTTTGGCAGAACTTTTGTTTGTTCAAATTTTGCTAGCTGTAGTGTGTTCAGACATTAGCCCATTGTATGCGGAAAACTCCTAAAGGGGTACCTTAGCAAACAGTGCAGGCCCAGGTCACTATTTGCTAACAGAATTTTCCATGTAAAATAGAATAAAAACAAAAAAGGCCTGACACCCCTTAAATGACAAATGGACTTGCTCAGCATATAGCAGTGGAAGAGTCCACCAGTATACAATGGGTTAGAGTTGCTTAGTTGGTGACATTTTGGTGTGGAGAACTAGAGATAAATCTAGAAAATGTCTGATATGTACTTCCTATTATGTATATAAAGGATCTTACACGAGTGGTAATTTCATATGAAATTTATGAAACGAGCCTTCGGCTGAAGGCCCGTTTCATAAATTTCGTATGAAATGAACACGAGTGTAAGATTCTGTTTATCATATGATCACTTTAAATTGGATTTTATCATCTTTACATTTGACAATTTCATCAACAAAAAGCATGGTTGACATAGACGTCGTCATGACGTTACTTAATCCCGCCAAAGTGTTATTACACGTGTGGTCATAAGATTTTTATTACATGACGTTATCCACTGCTTATCAACGACGTCATATGATAAATTGTATTTCAGATTCTTACGTCTAATTTTATTTCAGCACACCCCAGAAAACAAGTTACGCTATGACAGGATCCTGTTGGACATCAAATGTTGGTGAGTTTACACTGGGTATCTACAGAGGACCTACGTTCTATTGACAGTATTTGTTCTGCAACATTTTGCCATAGTAAAGAATTACCATTATAAAGACTCTTAATGTCCAAGCCTTGCTTGGGTCACATGTGAGACGCCAAGTTCTGCAGCGGAAGGTCAGGTGATTTTTCTCCGGGTACTCCGGTTTTTGCCAACCTCAGATTAACGATCGGCTCGATATGAGTGAAATAATCTTGAAAGAACCAAAAAAATAGAATAAATAAAAAATAAAGACTCATAATAATAAGTAATGTGCATCTTATAAATAGAGGATCTTACTTGAGTGCTCATGTATTTTGCCGCTCACATTTTATCCTTTTCCTGAACTCATTTAATAAATTCAATAATACGTAAGCACGAATGCAAGATTCTGTTTATCATATGACATTTAAAATGAATTTTATTCACGATTTTTTTACAAAAATGTTAGTATTCCGCCATTAGTAAACGTGATGTTGTTAGGACGTTGTACATGTAACGTTATGGAGTGTATCTAACGTATTTACTCCACTAATGGATTATCAAATTTATAACATGGCATTATAACATTCTCAGACGCGACATCAAATGATAAAGGATTTTAGAAATTAACCCTTATCCTGCTGAATGAATTAATTTACCTACACCCATTTCTGACAATGAACGAAATTAAGTTACATGATACACTGTAGTTATTCAATTCACAAACTGCTTGATAAACAATGAAGCTCCTGATCAGAAGCCATCTGATCTGGATCTACAGTGTTTGCAAAGCTAGGGGCTGTTGTGTTCAGTAGGATAAGTGTTAAAGAAGCACGTACTAGAGGTTGCCTGTGCTTTGAAAGGGTGGTGTTAGCTTTCAGGCATACCCATTCATCTTACACTTAACTACCACAGTTCAGGGGTATGGAAAGAACTGTGTGCTATTCTGTAACAAAATCTCTGGACAGGAGAGGATGCCATTTTATGACACTTAATGATGTCACTCGTGGTTTATATGACATTAGACATGTTACATCATTTTCTCAAATCAAATATGTTTTAAAAAGACACAGACACATGTGTTACAGCCACAAAATGTTGGTAACAGTGGCAAAAATTTGCAAGAAATTGAAGGAAACAACGGACTGGGTGTGTAGGAATCAGAATGTATCTGTTGTAAATGTGTGAATTGTTGAGTTCCGTCAGTTCGGTCGTGATATGATTTACTTTACAACTGACCTCCAAACTATATTATATTGCTGAACAAATCACTGCTAGCCTACGTAAATGCAATTTATTGGTAAAGTTTATTATTTCAGTGCTGATGGTACTATTCGTAAGAACACAAAGGTTCGAGATATGTGGGACCCCATGCAGGGTAACAGGCAGCATAGGTAGGTTCTCTTTCATTATTTCTTAAGGTGTCAGTCACAACAATTGTCATCTGCTTTGTTACCTGTTTGTCGCTTTAAAGGTCATTGTTGCAAACATTGCAGACCTAAACCAGACAATCTGATCAGGGTTCACACTTTGCCTATATGCAAAAATATTTTTAGAAAGTGCATGATGATTAACATAATAACATATATCTAGGTCAGGGTGACCTATATTTCATGGTTCAGTGATTTTGACAATTTGATGGAGAAATGTCATCCCTGTATTATAAGTTCTAAGAAGATGTAGCAGGCCTGTACTGCATGGTTCAGTGATTTTGCCTTGTATCTTAACCCTTATCTTGCTCTTCACGACAACCCCTATCTTTGCAAACAGTGTAGATCCAGATCAGAGGATCTACACCGTTTGGCATTCAGTTTATGAATTTGTAGCAATAAATTACATCAAGTAATTTGATTGGTTGATAGACAGAAATGGGCGTGGCTTAAATGAATATTCAGCAAGATAAGGGTTAAATACTTTTTGATGGAACAATGCCATAAGTTCCATGACCCGATGATTGATATAAAAAAATATACCATATCTAAGTCATTGTCACATATTTCATTGTTCAGTGATTTTGTCTTCTAACCGGAAGACTATCTGATGGAGAAATGTCATACCTGGATAATGAGTTCCATGTGACCCGATGATTGACATAAAATATATCTTTGTCCGTATGGTTCTGTGATTTTTGCCTTATATCTTGAATACTATTTGATGGAGAAATGTCATACCTGGATTATAAATTCCATGTGACCTGATGATTGACAAAAAAAAATTATTTGCATGTGAGATGAGTTCTGCAACAAAAGGTCAGGTGTTTTTTTCTCAAGGTGCTCTGAGTTTCGGCCACCTTCCTTTAATGATCAGCTTGGACTAAATGAAATAATCTTTTAGATGTTGAAACTAGAGCTATGAAATAATCTTTTAGATGTTGAAACTAGAGCTATTTTACTTTTTTAGCTCACCTGAGCCTTTAGGCTCATAGGTGAGCTTATAGTATAGCCATGGTCCGTCGTCCGTCCGTCCGTCCGTCCGTCCGTCCGTCCGTCCGTCCGTCCGTCCACCATTTTCAAAGATCTTCTTCTCCTATACTGCAGGGCCAATCAAAGCCAAATTTCATATGGAGCCTCAGTGGGATGGGGGAACGAAAGTTTGTTCGCGGGGTCTGGATCACATGACCAAGATGGCCGCCATGCCCATATATGGTAAAAAGCCTTCAAAAATCTTCTTCTCCAGAACCATAAGGCCAATGGCCTTGAAACTTGGCATGTAGCATATGGTACTCGGGCCCATCATGGCTTGTACAAATGGTGACCCTGGGTTGACCTTGACCTATTTTACAGCAATGTCAAATATGCCAACTTAGGCTTTTGCATGGAGAAAAGTGAAAATAATGGATTTTTAGGAAACCATTGAAGACAGTGTCACCAAAATTTGTAGATCAGGAAAAGTAATTGAATACATGAAGATCTATGGGTTAGAAAGGTCAAGGTCATTCATTGACCTTAGACCAAGGTCATTCAGGTTCCAGATTTCAAACATTTTTTTCTCAGAAACTACCGAACCAATTGAAGTGAAATTTGATATGGAGCCTTTGTGAGTTGAACAAATGAAAAGTTGCTCATATGGTCTAGGTCACATGACCAAGATGGCGGCCACGCCTATATATGATAAAAAGCCTTCAAAATCCTTCTTCTCTAGAACTGTAAGGCCAATGGCCTTGAAACTTGGCATGTAGCATATGGTACACGGGCCCATCATGGCTTGTACAAATGGTGACCCTGGGTTGACCTTGACCTATTTTACAGCAATGTCAAATATGCCGACGTAGGCTTTTGCATGGAGAAAAGTGAAAATAATGGATTTTTAGGAAACCATTGAAGACAGTGTCACCAAAATTTGTAGATCAGGTAAAGTAATTGAATACATGAAGATCTATTGGTTAGAAAGGTCAAGGTCATTCATTGACCTTAGACCAAGGTCATTCAGGTTCCAGATTTCAAACATTTTTTTCTCAGAAACTACCAAACCAATTGAAGTGAAATTCGATATGGAGCCTTTGTGAGTTGAACAAATGAAAAGTTGCCAATATGGTCTAGGTCACATGACATAGATGGCGGCCACGCCTATATATGATAAAAAGCCTTCAAAATTCTTCTTCTCTAGAACTGTAAGGCCAATGGCCTTGAAACTTGGCATGTAGCATATGGTACTCGGGCCCATCATAGTTTGTACAAATGGTGACCCTTGGCTGACCTTGACCTATTGACCAGCAATTAAAGTTTGTTTGCGGGGTCTGGATCACATGACCAAGATGGCCACCATGCCCATATATGGTAATAAGCCTTCAAAAATCTTCTCCAGAACTGTAAGGCCAGTGGCCTTGAAATTCGGCATGTAGCATATGGTACTCAGGCCCATCAGAGCTTGTACAAATGGTGATTGTGGGTTGATCTTGACCTATTTTACAGCAAAGTCAAGTTTGCCGACTTAGGCTTTTGCATGGAGAAAAGTGAAAATAATGGATCTTTAGGAAACCATTGAAGTTAGTGTCACCAGAATTTGTAGATCAGGTAAAATAACTGAAAACATGAAGAGCTATGGGTTAGAAAGGTCAAGGTCATTCATTGACCATAGACCAAGGTCATTCAGGTTCTATATTTCAAACATTTTTTTCTCAGAAACTACCGGGCCAATTGAAGTGAAATTCAATATGGAGCCTTTGTGAGTTGAACAAATGAAAAATTGCCAATACCATCTAGATCACGTGACCAAGATGGCGGCCACGCCCAGATATGGTTAAAAGATTTCAAAATTCTTCTTCTCCAGAACCGTAAGGCCAATGGCCTTGAAACTTGGCAAGTAGCATATGGTACTCAGGCCCATCATAGTTTGTACAAATGGTGACCCTGGGTTGACATTGACCTATTTTACAGCAATGTCAAATTTGCCGACTAAGACTTTTGCATCGGAAAAAAGTGAAAATAATGGATTTTTAGAAAACCATTGAAGACAGTGTCACCAAAATTGGTAGATCAGGTAAAGTAACTGAATGCATGAAGATCTATAGGTAAGAAAGGTCTAAGGTCATTCATTGACCTTTGACCAAGGTCAATCAGGTTCCATATTTAAAAAAAAAAAAACATTTTTTTTTCTCAGAAACTACTGAGCCAATTGAAGTGGAATTCAATATGGAGCCTTCGTGTGTTGAACAAATGAAAAGTTGCCAATATGGTCTAGATCACCTGACCAAGATGGCTGCCATGCAGATATATAGTAAAAAGCCGTCATAAATCTTCTTCTCCAGAACTTCTCTAAAAATCTTCTTCGCCAATGGCCTTGAAACTTGGCGTATAGCATATGGTACTCGGGCCCATCATAGTTTGTACAAATGGTGACACTGGGTTGACCTTGACCTATTTTACGGCAATATCAAAGTCAACTTAGGCTTTTGCATGGGAAAAAGTGAAAATAATGGATTTTTTGGAAACCATTGAAGAAAGTCTCACCAAAATTTGTAGATCAGGTAAAGTTACTGAATACATGAAGATGTATAGGTAAGAATGGTCAAGGTCATTCAGTGATCTGGGACCATATTTCAAACATTTTTTTCTCAGAAACTGCTGGACCAATTCAAGTGAAATTTGATATTGATCCTTTATGTGATGAACAAATGAAAATTTGCTGATATGGTTCAGGTCACATGACCAAGATGGTGGCCATGCCCATATATGGTAAAAACCCTTTAACATTCTTCTTCGGAACCGTACGGCCAATGACCTTGAAACTTGGCACATAGCACTCAGGCCTATCATAATTTGTTCAAATGGTGATTCTGGATTGACCGTGACCTATTTTACGCCAATGTCAAATTTGCCGACTTAGGCTTTTGCATGGGAAAAAGTGAAAATAATGGATTTTTATGAAACCATTGAAGACAGTGTCACAAAAATTGGTAGATCATGTAAAGTAACTGAATACATGAAGATTTATGGGTAAGAAAGGTCTGGGACCAAGATCACTCAGGTTCCATATGTCAGAAACTACTGGGCGAACTGAAATAAAATTTGATACGGAGCCTTTATGCGATGAACTAATGAAAACTGCTAATACGGTCCAGGTCACATGACCAAGATGGCGTCCATGCCCATACAAAGTAAAAACCTTTCAAATTCTTCTTCTCTGGAACCATAAGGCCAATGACATTGAAACTTGGCAAGTAGAATTGGGTACTTGGACCATTATTGGACGGATTTTTAAAAAAAATTGGACTTATTTACTCGGACCTATCATAGTTTGTTCAAATGGTAGCCCTGGGTTGATGTCAGGTGAGCGTTTACAGGACCACTGGTCCTCTGGTTTAGTGTTGCTGCCCGCAACACTAAAAAAAGTACAATAGCTCTAGTTTCAACATCTAAAATTTCAAGACTGTTGCTAGTATGTTTAGCTCAGCAGGCTGTTTTGTTCTTTACCGTGGGCCATTTGTTCAAAATTAACAATGTTGTTAGTTAACATATCATTAAAAGTTTGATCTATTGATATGGCAAATTTGCTTTTATTTTTGCTGAAAAGATGTGAGTAGCTTTTGCAAATGCAAAAGCTACTCACCTTTTTTCAGCAAAAATACCAGTACATATATTAGATATTGTACTTGCTAGAACAGTAAACAATTTGACCACTAACGAGCTCATTAAGCTAACGATGCCTTGAACAACTGGACCCTGGTCACAAATTCCAAAGACAGGTTTTCTGGTGATGTGAATAAAATTGTTATTCTTTTTGCAGAGAGCAGGTGAAAACTTTGCGTCGAGGTCTGGAGCTGTTAGCTGTTGGAGGGAAACTAATGTACACCACATCATCGTATAACCCTGTTGAAAATGAGGCTGTTGTGCTCCATCTACTGAAGGAATGTGAAGGTGAATTATTTTAGGCTATAAGGTTTAATTTCCCCATCAACACTGTATAGGTCATTTTGGAGACGTTGCTTCCAATTTTGTGGGACTTTTACCCGACATTGAGATGAAATGACATCTCAAGCCATGTCGTCCGATGAAACCAATAGGGATTATAAGCATGGACGGGCCGACTCGCACCACTTTGCCTGGGCAGGCTTAGATCCTCTAAGCGGTTTACCAGTACTCATGTGAGGTCGGTTTCAGCTCTCGGTGGAAGCATCAGGCAGCCCATCTATTTCTTCAAGCCCTGATGGGCGGGGGCCCATCTAGGCTGTTTCGACAACTATAAAATGTCCTTGACATAGCATTGAGGATAATTGGGTTTTCTTTTTAGAAACATTTGAGGCCAGATGTCAGTAGTTAATGTATCGTTAAATTTTTAGCTCACCTGGGCCCAAGGCTCCAGGGGAGCTTATAGTATAGTGGGTCCTCCGTAGTCCGTCCACACTTTTGAGCAGCTATATCTCTGCAGCCTGCAGGCTGCTCTCAATCATTTCTCATCTGTAGCATGCCTCTGGTGGGGCATTGATGACATAAACTTTTTTTTGAAATAGCACGAAAACTTTGGTTGCCATTTGGTTGCAATGGCAACCACAAGGTCCCATAGACTTACAATGGGGAAATGCTTGTCATCACCGTAGACGGTAGCGCCTTCAGTTTTGATTGGATCTTTCTGAAACTTATATGTATGGTGGCTGGGGATGAAATCTCGGATGAGTTCGAAAACGGACCAAGTTGGCCCATTTATCATAGAGATAGGTCCCTTTGATTGCTGAAAATGCCGATTTTTAGCTCACCTGTCATGTAATGACGAGGTGAGCTTTTGGGATCACTTTTCGTGCGTCCGTCCGTCCGTCTGTCCCTGCGTCAGTAAACAATTTCTTCAAACGACATCTTCTCCTAAACCACTGATCGGATTTTGACCAAACTTCACAGGAATGATCCTTAGGTGGTCCCCTTTCAAAGTTGTTCAAATGGTTCAGGTCCGTTGCACATCTAGGTCACAGGAGCCAAAAATAGATTTTTTTCACCGAAAACTTAAAAAATCTACTTCTCTGAAACCACAAGGCCCAGGTGTTTGATATTTGGTATGAAGCTCATCTAGTGGACCCCTACGAAGGTTGTTCAAATTATAGTGCTGGGGCCAAAAATGCCCCCGCCCCGGTACCCTTTGGTTTTACATAGGATTATATAGGGAAAATCTTTAAAAATCTTCTTCTGAAACCGCAAGGCCCAGGTCTTTGCTATTTGGTATAAAGCTTCATCTAGTGGACCCTACCAAGATTGTTCAAATTATAGTGCCGGGGCCAAAAATGCCCCTGCCCCGGCGCCCTTTGGTTTTACATGGGTTTATATAGGGAAAATCTTTAAAATCTTCTTCTCTGGAACCGTAGGCCCAGGTCTTTGATATTTGGTATGAAGCTTCATCTAGTGGACCCCTACCAAGATTGTTCAAATTTTAAAGTGCTGGGGCCAAAAATGCCCCCGCCCCGGTACCCTTTGGTTTTACATAGGATTATATAGGGAAAATCTTTTAAAATCTTCTTCTCTGAAACCGCAAGGCCCAGGTCTTTGCTATTTGGTATGAAGCTTCATCTAGTGGACCCCTTCCAAGATTGTTCAAATTATAGTGCTGGGGCCAAAAATGCCCCCACCCCGGGGCCCTTTGGTTTTACAGGGAAACTCTTTAAAAATCTTCTTCTCTGAAACCACAAGGCCCAGGTCTTTGATATTTGGTATGAAGCTTCATCTTGTGGACGCCTACCAAGATTGTTCAAATTATAGCCCTGGGGCCAAAAATGCCCCCACTCCGGGGCTGTTTGGTTTTACATAGACTACTTTAGGGAACATTTTGAAAAAATCTTCTTCTCTGAAATCACAAGGCGTAGGTCTTTGATATTGGTATGAAGCTTCATCTAGTGGACCTCTACAAAGATTGTTCAAATTATAGCCCTGAGACCAAAAATGCCCCCGCCTCGGGGGCCCTTTGGTTTTACATAGATTTATATTGTGAAAATCTTCTTCTGTGAAAGCACAAGGCCTATGTCTTTGACATTTGGTGTGAAATTTCATCTAGTGGACCCCTATCAAGATTGTTCAAATTATAGCCCTGGGGCCAAAAATGCCTCTGCCCTGAGACCCTTTGTTTTTTCAATAGACTTTCGTGGGGAAATATTTTAAAATCTTCTTCTCTGAAACTGCAAGGCCCATGTTTTTACCTCTACCAAGATTGTTCAAATTATAGCCCTTGGGCCACAAATGCCCCCACCCGGGGCCCTTTTGGTTTTACATGGACTTATATAGAGATAATCTTTGAAAAATCTTCTTCTCTGAAACAGCAAGGCCCAAGTCTTGGATATTTGGTGTGAAGCTTCATCTAGTGGACCTCTATAAAGATTGTTTAAATTATAGCCCTGAGGCCAAAAATGCCCCTGCCCCAGGGCCATTTGGTTTTACATAGGCTTATGTAGGGAATATCTTTGAAAAAATGTTCTTCTCTGAAACCGCAAGGCCCAGGTCTTTGATATTTGGTGTGAAGCTTCATCTAGTGGACCTTTGCCAAGATTGGTCAAATTATAGCCTTTGTTGATATTTGGTATGAACCTTCACCTTTTTAGACCTCACTCAACATTATGCACATTATAACCCTGGGATCATTAATGGCCCTCCCCGGGGCCCACTTGTTACTCTGTGGATCAGGTGAGCGATCCAGGGCCATCATGACCCTCTTGTTTACCTTGTCATCACCGTAGACCCTTCTGTTTTGATCCGATCTTTCTGAAACTTATATGTAAGGTCGCTGGGAATAAAACCTTGGATGAGTTTGAAAAACAGCCAAGTCGGCCCATTTATCATAGAGTAACGTCCCTTTGATGGCTGAAAATGACGATTTTTTACCTTGTCATCACCGTAGCCCTTTCAGTTTTGATCAAATTTTTCTGAAACTTATATGTTAGGTGGCAGGGGATAAAACCTCGGATGAGTTCGAATACCGTCCAAGTTGGCCCATGTATCATAGAGTTACATCCCTTTGATTCCTAAAAATGCTGATTCTTTACCTTGTCATTAATCTCGCCCTTTCAGTTTTATTCGTATCTTTCTGAAACTTATGTGTAAGGTGGCTGGGGATAAAATTTTGGATGAGTTAAAAACTCAGCCAAGTCGGCCCATTTGTCATAGAGTTATTTCCCTTTGATTGTTGAAAATGTCGATTTTTGACTTTGTTATCACCGTAGCCCCTTCAGTTTTGATCGGATCTTTCTGAAACTTAAATGTAAGGTGGCAGTGGATAAAACCTCAGATGAGTTCGAAAACAGGCCAAGTCGCCCCATTTATGATAGAGTTTTGTCCCTTTGATGGCTGAAAATGTCCATTATTGACATTGTCATCACTGTAGCCCCTTCAGTTTTGATCGGATCTTTCGGAAACTTATATGTAAGGTGGCTGGGGATAAAACCTCGGATGAGTTTGAATACCGGCCAAGTTAGCCCATTTATCATAGAGTTACGTCCCTTTGATTGCTTAAAATGTTGATTTTTGACCTTGTCATCACCGTAGCCCCTTCAGTTTTGATCGGATCTTTCTGTAACTTATATGTAAGGTGGCTGGGGATAAAATCTCGGATGAGTTCAAAAACGGGCCAAGTGGGCCCATTTATCATAGAGTTACGTCCCTTTGATGCCTGAAAATGTTGATTTTTTACCTTGTCATCACCGTAGCCCCTTCAGTTTTGATTGGATTTTTCTGAAACTTACATGTAAGCTGGCTGGGAATAAAACATCGGATGAGTTTAAATACATGCCAAGTCCGCTCATTTATTATAGAGTTATGTGCCTTTGATTTCTTGAAAATGCCTATTTTCGACCTTGTCATCACTGCTGTTCCTTCAGGTTTGATCGGATCTTCATGAAACTAACAAACAAGTAAGTCAGGCAGAAAAGCTCAGAGGAGTTTGAAAACTTGTGAGGTTTGCCTATTTATCACAGAGTAACATCCCTTTGATTGCAGCAGTTAATTGCTTATTTTTGAACTTGTCATCACCATAGCCCCTTCAATTTACATCGGATCTTCTTAGCAAGTCAGGAATAAAAGGTTGAATGAGTGTGAAAACCGGTGAGGTCAGCCTTTTTATCATAGAGTTACATTCTACTTGATTTGCAGAAAATGCTTATCCTGTCATTTGCATGTCCTCCCATAAATCCTTCAGTAAAGGTTGGCACTTCCTAAAACTTTGAATCTGTTAGCTCAGGTGAGCGATACAGGACCAGCTTGGTCCTCTTGTTTGTAAATGGGTATGGCAAATTTGCTGAAAAAATGTGAACTAGCTAGTCTGGCCCAAAAAAGGAAAAAAACTTGTCCACTCGACAGTTTTCAGTTCATGTTGTCAACCTTGCTTCCAAAGGATTACCTTTCCATCAAGCATATATGATAAGGATACGTTTAAGAATTGTCTCAACTAGTACCCCTAAACATTATCCTGAACTCAATAACCTCAACCTTTGCAAACAGTGTAGATCCAGATCTGATGGCTTCTTATCAGGATCTACACTGTTTGTCATGCACTTTGTGAATTGAAAGAATACATTATAATAATTTAATTAGATTGATGGATAGTCAGAAATGGGTGTGACTAAATTTATTCATTCAGCGGGATAAGGGTTAATATATGTTTTAACCCTTATCTTGCTGTTCACAACAACCCCTATCTTTGCAAACAGTGTAGATCCAGATCAGATGGCTTCTGATCAGGATCTGCACTGTTTGACATTCAATTTATGAATTTCTAGGAATTAATTGCATCAAGTAATTTGATTGGTTGATAGACAGAAATGGGTGTGGCTTAAATGAATATTCAGCAAGAGAAGGGTTAATGAAAAAAGAAAATATTCCCAAGTTATCCTCCGAACTCCTCCTATGCATTGATTTTGACCATAGGTTACTGTGAAAACTAAAATAAAAATGCCAATGACTTTTCATGAGAAACTTGTTGTCATCTCATTCGATGAACAGCCATGTGTAAATGTTCGGGAATGGCGGATATGTCAGGTAGCAGTGGAATGAATATTTATTATTCACTCCACATTTGCAAGATTTATCTTCTTCCACGTTTTTGCATTATGAAAAGATAGGTCAGTTATTGCAACGCTTTCCTTAGTGTGGTAGGTTAACCTTTAACCTGCTGAATATTCAATTAAGCCACACCCATTTCTGACTTTGAACCAATCAGATTACTTGATGCAGCTTATTTCTACATATTCATAAACTGAATGTCAAACTGTGTAGATCCTGATCAGATGGCTTCTTCAGAAGCCATCTGATCTGGATCTACACTGTTTGCAAAGATAGGGCTTGTCGCCTACAGCAGGGTAAAGGTTAACAAAGGATATTTGTTAAGTGAATTAGGTTGTCTCATGACTACAATATGGCAGCCTGAAGTGCTAATTGCCAATTTGTTGCAATTACCACATCAATTAAATTTAATTAGTGTTAATCAGACAAATTAAATGGAAGCATTATTACGTTTTTAACATGGTATGTCATCATTATATGTTTATTTAAGAAATTCTAACCACATTGATTTCCAATAAGCAAGCTTGAAGTGTGCTAGTATGGACCTAGAAATTAGTGATTAGTAATCGGTAGGTAATCGGTAAGACCAGAATGGTAATTGATTGGCATTTTCAGGACAATTGGCCAGCTCTAGTATAGATCCAATCAGCTAGCTAATCAGAAGTCAGCAGGTTTTCCATTCTCTTTCTGATCTATGGTTAACTCTTGTCCTGCTGAACAGAAGCCTCCGTGGTGTAGTGGTTATGCTACTTGCCTTGTAAACCAGGGATCGCAGGATTGATCCCGGGCTTCTCCAGGCTTACGGATGAGTCTTTAAACCGAGGTCCCGTCTCCGTATGACCTAAGTTGTTGGTGGGACGTAAAACTCAAACACTCACTCACTCTTATCCTGTTCAATATTCAATATAGCCATGCCCATTTCCGTCTTTGAACCAATCGGATTACTTGATGTAATTTATTCCTACAAATTCATGAACTGAATGTCAAACAGTGTAGATCCTGCATGGTGAAGGTTAATGAATAATGCATCTTACTAACCCTGACAATGATCTGTGTATTACAGGTGCCTGTGAGCTGGTGGACTGTGCTGACAGAATTCCAGGTTTTATGACCAGACCAGGCCTCAACACCTGGAGGGTAGGTGTTCTTTTTCCAGTTTTCCTAAACAAAAATCAAATTTCAAATTCTCAAAATTGTTATCAAGAGGTTGTACTTCATTAGCAGTACCAAGTTTTTGCTTTTCAGTTCCTAGAAAAAGCAAACACACACATACCAGGTACTGACCACTTCTGTGAAACAGCTGTTATTGAAGACCTGTTCCAAACAAATATTCAGCACAAAAGATTTATGCTTCTTCTCCGAAACAAACCCTCTGTGAATTTCCACCCACTTTACTCCAAACAGACCCAGATTGATGGCAGATCTGTGTTTAATTTCAACTCTCTTATCCCACCAGCTGGCAGATCTGTGTTTAATTTCAACTCTCCCCACCAGCTCAAATGACTTAATAAACCCAGAACTCTGTGACCCCCCACCAGCCCAGTTAACTTAACCCTTTTTGTACCAGATGGAATCTTCCTCCTTATATATAGCAGGAGTCCATTTCAAAATTTAGGGATGTCAGGTTGTGTTTTCTTCGTTATTATAGCCCCGCTTGAAAAGTGGGGCTATATTGGATTTGCCCTGTCATTCCGTAATTCTGTAATTCTGTAATTCCGTAATTCCGTTATTCCGTTATTTTTTCGTCACAGTTTTCCCCGAAACTAAGAGAGCTAGAAAACTAAAACTTTGTATACACGTGGACAATGGGTGCCTCCACGGACCTTACCGAAATTATGACCAAGGGCCCATAACTCTTGGAGTTATCTCCCCTGATAGGTTTTTTTAAATGAAAATGTTTGGTCACAGTTTTCTCAGGAACGAAAGAAGCTAGAAAGCTCAAACTTTGCATAAATGTGGACAATGGGTGGATATAGGGAGCTTACCAAAATAATGGCCAAGGGCCCATAACTGTTGGAGTTATCTCTCCTGATAGGTTTTTTAAATAAATGAAAATATAGGTTTTTTTTAAATGAAAATGTTTGGTCACAGTTTTCTCAGGAACTAAAGAAGCTAGAAACCTCAAACTTTGCATAAATGTGGACAATGGGTGGATATAGGGAGCTAACCAAAATAATGGCCGAGGGCCCATTACTTTTGGAGTTATCTCCCCTGATAGTATAGTTTATTTTAATAAATGAAAAGGTTTGGTGACAGTTTTCTCAGGAACTAAGAAAGCTAGAATACTGAAACTTTGTATGAACATGAAAAGTGGGTGGATGTATGGCCCTTACCAAAATAATGGCCAAAGGCCCATAACTCTCGGAGTTATCTCCCCTGATAGGATATTTTCTGCAAGTAAAAAATCATTTCACTTTTCTAACCATCAAACCATGAAAAATATTTTCGATACAGTTTTCTCAGGTACTAAGAAAGCTAGAAAGCTGAAACTTTGTATAAACATGAACATTAGGTGGATGTAAGTAAATAATGGCCAACAACATTACTCTTGGGGTTATCTCCCCAGCAAAGAAAAAAAAAAATATTAAAGTTTTCTCTGGAACTAAGAAAGCTCCCCTGATAGGTTAAAAGCTTTTAGAGTCAATGTGTCTTACTCCTCTGATAGCGCTATAGCGGGGCTATAGTCAGATCCTCTGACAGCTCTAGTTGATTTGGACAATAGCTGAACTTTTTGCAAACAGTGGAGTCCCTGATCAGACGCCGCGTTCTGCGGCGTCTGATCAGGGACTCCACTGTTTGCCAGCGTACACGTTTATGGGTTTCCAGTACTACACGTTTAGGGGTTTCCAATACAAAACGGGTTAATAAGGAAACAAATATGAAATCTTTTCAACTGGAATATGTTTATATTTTCTATTTAATAATAGTGGTTGTTATGTTTATTATTACTGACTATAAACTCTCTTCCAAACAAGTATGGTATAGCAGGGATTTTTTCTTGTCTTTCTGTACTTTTTTCCTCATTCAGCTAAAGCTTTAATATAACTGTTTAGATAGAGAAATCCGCCCCCGCTTGAAGAAATATATGGGCTGCATGATGCTTCCACCCAGAGCTGAATCCAGCCCCCACACTAGTACTGGTAAAAGGCTTAGAGAATCTAAGCCTGTCCAGGAACCGGGGTGCGAGGCGGACCGTCCATGCTAATAAACCCAATTGGTTTCATTGGGCGACAGGGCTTGAGATGTTATTTCATCTCAATGTCGGGTAACAGACCCACAAAATTGGAAACAACGTCTCCAAAATGACCTTTACAGTGTTGACGGGGACGTTAAACCTCAAATCAAACAAAGACAAAGATAGAGAAATACTTTGAAGAATGTAAACAATGTAAGACTGCTCTGAGTCAGGAATAAGTAGCTGTTGAGCCCTAATTGTTGTTTTATCTTGAAATACGGATATTGTGCACAGGTGCCTTAGTGACCCTTCACAAGGACTGAACAAATTACTTAAGCAACCAAAATATATCTATTTGTATCATGTATCATTAATTGGCAATCCTGTATTGTTCTGAGGTCATCCGTATTAACACAGAGGTAAAAAATCAGTAATCATGTTTTTAATGGTGTCAATTAATAAAATTGTCATTAATCAAGTAATTTCGTATTGGCCCAGTTACAGGTCCTCAGTCAGCTGTATTATCCTCGGCTTTCGGCCTTGGGGCCAATGCAGCAGACCTCAGACCTGTAACTGGGCCAGTAGGAAATTACTTGTAATAACATTATATTCTAGCACAGCATGCCTATATAGGCAGTGGAAAGAAACTGTGATTTATTCTGCAGTAAATCACAGGGTTGAAGAGTGACGCAAATAACCAACGTTTTATGATGTCCCTCCTAGTTTGTTTGATATTAGATGGTTTAACGTCATTTTCTCACATCAAAACGTTACAAAAGGATTTAAATGCATATGTTACAGTTAGTAATTTTGGTGGGATTTCTTCTAACAATGGTGAAAGGTTGGGAGAATGTGAAGGAAGCAATTGCTGATTTTCGGTGTGTTAGAATAAAAAAAGGTCAGCTCTAGTATGTAAATTGTTGAGTAATAAATCACAGTTTGTTGGTAAGTTGTAAGTAGACAAATCACTTGTGCTATGGGCTCTTGATTTGATCTGCTTTTTACAACCAACATCCAAACTGTCATTTATTACTCAGTAAATCCATTACGATAACACACCCGTGTGACATAGTGCATTTTGTCACATCTCCTAAATGGCCACTTTTGTGATGATAATCCATGATATTTTTCTTATAAATACTGTAAACATAGGTTGTGGGTGCTCGTTAGAACCGCCTCAATGAGGCGGTTCTAACGAGTACATTGAGTACCCACAACCTGTGTTTTGGAGCAAAAATAAGAAAAATAATGTTTGCCCCTTAAACCCCAGTTTTCCCTATATAAAGTGGGGTGTAGGGGGGTATTCATTTCACGGACTTGTTCACGGGATGACAGCTAGAGATGATCTATTTGTTAACTTTAAAATTGAAAATAAGATTTATTCAGTATTTGTTACTGTTTACAGAATTAATATATTAAACTGATAGGATTGTATTTTTGCATCCATTACTTACTCCAGTCCATAGGAATATTGCCCTGTCCTGCAAAAACATACAAATAGAAAGATTCTATTTATTACTCCTCTCAAAGCTTTCTTTTCTCTTCTGACAATGAAAGCAGGGTGATGTCATGTACATCTATGACTAAAATGTCATGTACAAAAAGCTTTATGTTCATTTACCATGTCAGTGTTTGCTGTTATCACAATCCAGACCTTTAAACAGTCATGGCATATATTAATATAACCATGGCAACCACCAACCCCCAGTTAAGGAGATGATTTTTGACCTGAAGATGCTGTTCACCTCCAATCACGGTTTCTGTGGCCCAGTGAAAGATGTCAAGCCCTGAAGGAATACTAATAATACTCTAGAAGATGGAATATGGGCTAATTACTCATGGAGAGTTACATTTTCAGCTGAAATACCTGCTTCTGTGACCTTGACCTTGGATGTGAGCCAAAAGGAGGTGTGAGATGGAATGATCAGTGGAGAGATACGCCATCAAGATACACAACTACAGTATAAGGTCTCAGAATCACTGCCCAAAATAGAATATTATTATATATTTAGTCCTTTCCAGCAGACTGCCACCCCAACAGTTTTCCTTGGAGGTTGAAGAATGGAACCAGTGTGATATGCATATTGCTATTGTCATTAGCCAGTGAACAACCATTACATGACCTGACCTTGAAGCTTTACCATTGACCTTACATTTCCCTTATAGTCCCATCACAAAAACCTGGGTATTGAATATTCAATATGTGTTTAGCCCCTGCATAGAACAGCTCATTTAAATAGAACAAGCTCTGTAAGTTGAACCCCACTACTGAGCTGATATCACTCCCTGATTTCAATTCCTAGAAGGCCAGATCGCATTAAAATGTCACAACTTGTAGGCTGGTCCTCATCAACCATAACAGAGGTAAGTTATGTTGAGATTTCTGATCACTGAGGTTGATCTTCAGTCATATTGAGCAATTTTAGGCCTGTGTCAGAAATTCATAAGATTAACATTCCTATTCTGTAACCTATGCTGTATAATGCCAAGTTTCATGACTCCAGGAGAGTCATTTTCAAATGACTTATAAGAATCTTACATGGTTGTGAGGGGTGGATGGAAAAATCGATCCCTAGGTTCACTGTCGGGCATCATGAGACTTGCCGAGTGATGCAGGACAGTGATCTCGAGGGACGGATTTTCCTATCCACCCCTCACATCCTGGCCCCCGTGCATCGGGGCTTGAAGAAATATATGGGCTGCATGATGCTTCCACGCAGAGCTGAAACCGACCCGTACACAAGTACTGGTAAACCGCTTAGAGGATCTAAGCCTGCCCAGGCAAAGCGGTGCGAGTCGACCAGTCCATGCTTATAAACCCTATTGGTTTCATTGGGCGACAGGGCTTGAGATGTCATTTCATCTCAATGTTGGGTAAAAGTCCCACAAAATTTGAAGCAATGTCTCCAAAATGACCTTTAGGTCTTGAAGGGGACGTTAAACATCAAATCAAACAAAAAAACAAACAAACTCACATCCATGTAGAATTCTTTTTCTTGCATACCTTCCATTTCTGAGCGTGCATTTTAATACTGCAGCCACTTTGATTGTTGACGTCTGCCATATTGTGATGACACTATTGTTATATTATTTAGTGACGTCATGTTAAATGCTGTGACGTCAAACTTAACGAGAGTGTAAATGAGGTCTTATTCAACCAGTGCATATCAAACGTGAGAATATTTGATCTTTACCCTGACCCTGGGTAAGAATACCAGGGTAAGAACAGAATTCTATCCCAGACTAAAACCACAGTTTTCCTTATCTGGTGTACAAGAATGTATGTTCTTACATTAGACTCCAAACTTAAATTCTGGACACTTTTGAAATTATCCAATGACTACAGACGGTAAAATAAAAAAAAAAATTTCATGTATACCCCACCTAGCAAGTTATTGCTGAGTTTGCTGGTGTAATCAGTATAGAGACTAGTTGATGTGATGTAATGTCTGATAGGCAGTGAACAGCTAGATGAACCCTGAAGAAATAACACAAAATTAAATCACTGAAGGCACTGGTGGGTTGATTGTCTCTGAGTGTAGGCTGGGAAAATGGTCCTGAACAGGAACTTAGACTGTTTGTTTACCCCTTAAATTCCTGGGGCCAGTTGTTCAAAGCATCGTTAGCTTAACGAGCTCGTTAGTGGTCATATTGTTAACTGTTCTAGCAAGTTTAATATTCAAAATTTTGGTATTTTTGCTGAAAAAAATGTTAGCAGCTTTTGCGAAAGCAAAAGCTGCTCACATTTTTTTCAGAAAAAATATTAGCACATTTGCCATAATAAATGATCAAAGTTTTAATATGCTAACTAACGACGTTGTTAGTTTTGAACAACTGGCCCCTGTACTTTAGGCAAACGCTGTTGACCCTGATCACTTTTCCGGCAGCAGATCAGGTTCTGCACTTTTAGCCAATTTGCCAGCACATGATTAGAGTGTATGTTTTACAACAGCTTTCTTTTACACAGCACTCTGATGTCACACTGACAAGAGTAGCATGGCTGTAAATCGTACAAATCAGGGATGGTCACATTGACATTTACACCGTAAAGCTACTGTGCTTTAGTAGCTTTAGATCTACTGACAAGCCCAAAATGTAGTTAATGAATCGTTTGTGAACTTGAAAACATGTTTAACTGGGTTTATTATTCCCCAGTCTTCTCATCAGTACCCAAACCCAGAAACACCTCATATGCCAACAGGGCTGTTTGATTGTGTTAATTTACATGATAAAATTTAAACTTAAAGTGATACAAAATTGTGTAATAAAATCATGAGTATACCAATGCATTTCTAAGCCATAGGCATTGGCCTTGGAGTTGGCGTCAGCGTTTGCATTTACGTTAAAGTTTTTTTAAGAGCTCATATTTGCCAAACCATATGTTGGATTTGGTTCTTGTTTGGAATGATGATAGATATAGGTCCAAAGTTTCTTTCAGCAATACCCACGTCCATGCCCTGGCCTCAGGTTCAAGGTCATGGACTTAGAATTTTTATGTTAAGTTGTTTTTTTGAAATGTTAATGTCAAAAGTTTTTTAACTGCTCATATTTTCCAAACCATATGATGGATTTGGTTCATATTTGTATGATAATAGATATTGGTTCAAAGTTTTTTTTTTCAGCTATACCCTCACCCATTCCCATGACCTCAAGAACAAGGTCATAGACTTAGAATGTTATATTTTCCAAACCATATGATCGATTTGGTTCATATTTGCGATGATGATAGATACAGGTCCAGACTTTTAATTAGTAATACTGACTCCATGACCTCATGGTGACTGCCCCTGTCCATTGGGGCTGGAAGAAATAGATGGGCTGCATGATGCTTCCACGCAGAGCTGAAACCGACAGCACACGAGTACTGGTAAACTGGTTAGAGGATCTAAGCCTGCCCAGGCAAAGTGGTGCAAGTCGGGCCGTCCATGCTTATGAAACCTATTGGTTTCATGTAGCGACAGGGCTTGAGATGTCATTTCATCTCAATGTCGGGTAGAAGTCCCACAAAATTGGAAGCAACATCTCCAAAATAACCTCTACAGTGTTGACAGGGATGATAAACCTCAAATCAATCACAATCAATGACCTCAAGGTAAAAGTCACAGACTAGGAAATATTTTGATGTTAAAGATTTTAAAAGGTCATATTTTCCAGATCATGGATTTGGTTCATATTTGATATGATGATAAGATAAAGGTCCAAAGTTTAATTTGCAATTCCCTGCCCATGACCTCAAGGTTAAGGTCACCGACTTTGAAATGTTTAGTGCTTACTTTTTCCTAACTATGTGATGCATTTGGTTCGTATTTGGTATGATGATAGATATAGATCCAAAGGTTTATTAGACAATACCCCCACCTATACCCATGGCCTCAAAGACACTTTCCCAGTCGAGCTATGCTGTCTCATGACAGCTCTTGTTTACAATTATATGACTGTAAACATTAACAATCCTTTTCTGTATATAAAAATTCCTGACATTGCCAGTTTTATTGTAGGTGATGTTGAATGATGGAGAGTTCTATACTAGCTATGAGGATTGCCCAGAAAAGTTTAAGAAGAATTTTCCCGAGACTTTGTTCCCACTGCCAGAGAAAGAGGCACAAGAACTGGGTGTTGATATGTGGTAGGTATCTTTCTGAATAAATGCGTTGCCACATCCATTTCTGATTATAAACCAATTAAACTATTTCATATAGTCCATTCCAATTTGCAAACTGAATGACGATGTTCATCTTGATCAGATGGCTGCTATTTCAGAAGCCATATGATCTAAATCTACTTCGTTTGCAAAGGTAGGGGTTATCTGACCCCAGTTGCTTTTTGGATGTAAATCTAAAAACAAAAATAAATAGATATAAATAAAACAGGCTTGTTCAAAGACTTCCTTTTCTGACAATATAATATACTGCTGAAGCTGAAGCTGTCTGCACATAGGAGTCAAAATTCAAACCACAAAATTCCAGAGATAGAGTTTGTGATCATAGATTGTTTGTACAGGTCATATTATTGTGTTTTAGTTGATAGAAACAATTACTAAATAACTGTTTTGAAAAATTACAAATTGTCTATTTAACAGTCCAATGTTTTAATTTGCAGTTAGGCATAAGCAGAGATTAAACCATTAAACCTGAAACGACAATTTTAAGTGGAGTTCTCTCAATTGAAGTGCACTTATTCATTTCTTTATTATGTCATTTCATCAATGTCTGGTAAAAGTCCCACAAAATTGGAAGCAACGTCTCCAAAATGACCTTTACAGTGTTGACGGGGACGTTAAACCTCAAACAAACAAAAAAACAAACTAACATGGTTTCTGCTTTGGACCACTTTAATAGTGTAATAAAGAGGTTGTGGTGTATATCAAAGACCTTATGATCTCACACTTGTGCAAAAAAATTGCATCTTTCTTATCTCTAGAAATAGCATTTTGAGACGGCCCCCGCCCATAGGGGCTTGAAGAAATATATGGGCTGCATGATGCTTCCACGCAGAGCTGAATCTGGCCCGCACACTAGTACTGGTAAACCGCTTAGAGGAACTAAGCCTGTCCAGGAACCGCAGTGCGAGGCAGACCGTCCATGCTAATAAACCCTATTGGTTATATTGGGCGACAGGGCTTGAGATGTCATTTCATCTCAATGTCGGGTAAAAGTCCCACAAAATTGGAAGCAACGTCTCCAAAATGACCTTTACAGTGTTGACGGGGACGTTAAACCTCAAATCAAACAAACAAAAAAGCATTTTAGGATGAAAATGTTTGATATTTTTCTTTTTCTGGTCCAAATATATGTTGTTGGTGTTTGGTAGAACTCTGCAGACTATATAGTGGGGTTTACAGGGAGTCAATTACACTGTCTTGTTAACCTGGAAATGTACTGTCACAAATTTATCATTTTATCCTGCGTTGCATTCTTAAATGCATAAGCATTTGATAATTGTTTTAGCCCTTGTCCTGCTAAATAAATAAGTTTTGACACACCTATTTCTGATTATCAACCAATCAAATTACTTCTGTAATGTATCAATTCTGTGACTGAATGATGAACAGTGTAGATTGTGATCAGAGGGCTTCTTTAGAAGCTGTCAGATCTGGATCTACACTGTCGGGAAAGGTAGAGGTTGTCATATTCAGCAGGGTAAGGGTTAACCCATTGTATGCTAGTGGACTTTTCCATCGTTATATGTTGAACAAGTCCATTTGTCATATAAGGGGTGTTGGGCCTGTTTTTTCGTCTTCATTCTTTTTTTTTTTTTTGACAGAAAATTCTGTTAGCAAATAGTGCAGGCCCTGATCAGACGCCGCTTTGTGCGGCGTCTGATCTGGGCCTACATCGTTTGCCAAGGTACCCCTTTAGGGATTTCCCGCATGCAATGGGTTAAGCTTGTTTTATGTTTATTTCAGTATGCGTGTTGTGCCCAACGACAACGATACTACAGGTTTCTTCTGCGCTCTCATTATCAAGGTCCAAGAACTGCCCAGCGTGACCAGTAAGATCTTCTTTTTCATCACTTATCCAGGCCTCATATTTTTCAGGCATTTGAAGGATTTCAGGCTTTTAGACCTTAATTTTTTTCTTGATTTCAGGCTTTTAGATTCTGATTTTTGTGTATATAGTCTGTTTAAAAAACTATTTAACCCTTATTTCTGACTATAAGTCAATCAAATTACACCATATTTTCACAAACTCCATTACAAACAGTGTAGATCCTGATCAGATGGCTTCTTCAGAAGCCAGCTGATCAGGGTCTACACTGTTTGCATAGGTAATGTAGTTGTGTCTTGTTAACAGGATAAGGGTTGAAGCTGCAAAATCGGACCTTTCAGGCTTGGAAAAGCGTGGTCAGTATGAGGCCTGCTTATCAGGGCCTGACATATCCTTCGTCAGTTGCCTGGGATATGTCCAAAATTTGGCTGGGAAAATGATTTTTTGTTTCATTGCCATGGGAAAATGTATAGACTATACACAAGGAATATTGTAATGCCCAACTATTTTGAAGGTGATATAGACTCCAGGCAAGTAGTTGCAGGGTTGAAGGGTTATAAGTAAGGCTGACACGATTAATGGTATAATCGATTGATCGATCGATAAATTCAACAAAAATGATAATCATTTCTGATTTGCTTTTAATAGATTTCTTGATAGGTACAATTTACTACCCAAAGTTATGCCTAAAATAGCTGGATGAGTGGCAAACAGTGCAGACCCTGATGAGATGCCGCATTCTGCGGCATCTCATCTGGGTCTACACTGCTCAGGCCTGTCTGTTGAAATATACATATGGTAAAGTGCAACATATGGTAAAAGTCATGCTCAGAAGAAAGCCATACAGGTAAAATTATGACAAAAACCTTAGCGATTACTACCGGTAATTGATTATTGATCGCTATGACAGGACTGATAATCGATCATCTTTTCAGCTCCGATTAGCCAGCCCTAGTTATAAGCTTATTATGGATCTACACTGTTTGCATGCTTAAGTATCTACTGGTAATGAGTTAATGATGCTTTATACAGAGAAACACACAGACAGTTCTGTCTCTTCATCTTAAATGTTTATGCTGATGTGGATGGTAACTTAAGACACGTCTATCTGTTTATCATTGACTGTGTCCCCAGATACTCATAGGTTAGTAAGGTGTCAAATCTGTGGTCTAGTTGGTAAACTATTCCCATTAAAAGTCACTAGAATGACATTAAATTACTTGATATGACCGTAATAATGTGTACTAGGCTTTTAAACACCAAACCAAACCCAAAAACTTTAATTTTGCACAATGCAGCATCAGAAATATTGTCGCTGCGCCTATGTGTGTGAACTTGGCATTCAAACATACTTGATATTAAGTGTTAACCCGTAAAATGCCAATCATATTAATTGTCGTCTGCTTTGCTGTCTGCCGGTTACCTTAAAAGTATTTATTTTGCAAACAGTGTGGACCCAGATCAGACTGCTCCTATAGGAGCAGTCTGATCTGGGTCCACACTGCTTGCCTGTATGCAAAAATATTTTTTAATAGTTTGCAAGAAGATTCAGCAGACAATATAAGCAGACAACATTATCAGATGTTGTTTTAAGGGTAAGGCAAGTAAATGTAACTGTTGCTCATTTACTGAAAACCACCCAAATATACAAGTCCATTTCTCAAGTACTATGGATAAGGATACTGCTACAGACTTGCATCTAGGGATTACAACTTTTATGTGAGCATCCATATTTGACCTTGACCTACATTTCATGGTTCAGTGACTTTGCACCCCCGCAGGCACAACATAGCCTTCAGTGGAATTTTGTGTTATTTTCCAATGTTATAACTTTGTCCAGTTAGTCCAAACACAAAAACATATTTTTGCTGTAAAATAATTGTGACAGAGTAGTTTTTATGTTTGCATAGATATTGCTAGAACAGTTCACATTTTGGTCACTACTAACTTGTTAAGTTGTTTGTGTTGAGGTTTTAAGTCCTCATCAGCACTATGTGGGTCATTTTGGAGATGTTGCTTCAGATTTTGTGGGATGAGATGAAATGACATCTCAAGCCCTACCTTGCCAAAGAGCAGTCCTAAGGGGTTTACCAGTACTCAAAATCTTCTAGTTTCAGTTTCATCTCGGTGCAGTTTCATGCAGCCCATTTCTTTTTCTCCAAGCCCATGGGAGGGGATGGTGGTGGAGGCGGGCACTAACTTGTTAAGCTAGTCAATCTCTGAGCAACTAGGTCATGTTAAATAATCTTTTCTGTGATGAGTAGATAATCTGATTAACCCTTGTTCTGCTAATCCCGTATAAGCCTTATCTTTGAAACAATGTAGATCCAGATCAGATGGCTTCTGACGAAGCCATCTGATCAGGATCTACATTGTTTGCCATTCAGATTGTGAATTTGTTGCAATTATTTGCATGAAGTAATCTGATTGGTTGATAATCGGAAGTGGGTGTGGCATATATAAATATTCAGCAGGACAAGGGTTTTAATTTTGCAGAAAAAGAAGAGGAACTTGCAAAAGTAGCTGCAGAGAAGGCTGCAGAGTTGGAAGCTAGAGGAAATGTGCCAAAGATTGATTATATCCATCCTATCAGGGTGAAGTGTGGCATCACTGTAACAGGGATTGAGTGGACCACAGAGGTCACTGATCAGAAACTCAACACAAAAACTACAATCAATAACTCAGAGTTTGAGAAACCTGGCATGGAAATGGATCATAGGTGAGTATCAGATATTATAAGGAGCTTACAAAGGTATGAGGGGTGGCTGGAAAACTTAAACATGGTCAATAACTTTCTTATTTCTTGATGGATTTTGAAATTACTTGGCAGAGCTGCTAACCATCATGAGACGATGTGTCATGTGCAAAACACAGGTCGGTGCCTCCAAGGTCAAGGTCGTACTTAGAGGCCCCAGGTCAAAATAAGGGTTCCGAACTTAAACACTGTCAATAACTTTCATTTTTCTGGATGGATTTTGAAAGTACTCAGCAGAAATGTTATCCATCATGAGACGATGTGTCATGGGCAAGACCTAGAGGTCAAAGATGCTTGGGTGCATATTTTCAGGCGGGGGCATCCGTGTTCTGTAGTGGCATTACTAGTTTGTGGAATTTATCGATCAATAATCTGAATAATCCTGCCAGCCTTACATAGAGTCACAAACAATCATTATCATAATTGTAATAAATGCAGCCACGATAGCTCAGTGGTCAGCGCATTCGACTTACGATCGAGAGGTTGTGGGTTTGAATCTGACAACCGGAGGTGAGGTGTGTCATTGGGCAGAACATGTAATGCTACTGCCCCATTCCACCCAGATGCAAATGGGTAGTAGTGGTGTAAAAGTCACTGCCTCTCTACCATGCGCATGATAACATCCAGAATGAGTGTTCGAGAGCACTTCACATAAGCTTTATGCTTTCTTCGCAATCGAACTAAAATAAATTAGTATAAACTAATTGTAATAATTATACCCCCGACATACTTCCCCGACATACGAAGTATGTCAGGGGGTATATAGTTTTCGTCTTACCGTCCATTCATCCGTTCGTTGATTCGTTCGTTCGTTAGTGGTTCGTGCGAACTTCTGTTCGTCCCGCCGTTCGTCAACCTTTACGTCAAAGTTTTGCGTTAAACCTTTTTGATTGCTCATATCTCATTAACCACCTGTTAGATTCTCTTCATATTTGGAACAGGATATCTTTATAGCATTACCTTTCATATGGAATATCTAAGCCCCTGGGTCAAGCCCCTGGGTAGGCTGTCCGTCCGTTTGTCAACTTTTACGTCAAAGTTTTGTGTTAAACCTTTTTGATCGCTCATATCTCTGTCACCACATGTTGGATTCTCTTCATATTTGGACAGGATATCTCTATAGCAATACCTTCAATATGAAATATTTAAGCCCCTTGGTGGGCTGTCTGTCCGTTTGTCAACTTTTACGTCAAAGTTTTGTGTAAACCTTTTTGATTGCTCAGTTTTGTGTTAAACCTTTTTGATTGCTCATATCTCTGTCACCACTTGTTTGATTCTCTTCATATTTGGTAAAGGATATCTCTATAGCATAACTTTTCATATGGAATATCTAAGCCCCTGGGTCAAGCCCCTGGGTTGGCTGTCTGTCAGTTTGTCAACTTAACGTCAAAGTTTTGTATTAAACCTTTTTGATTGCTTATATCTCTGTAACCTCACGTTAGATTCTCTTCATATTTGGTACAGAATATAGCTATAGTATTAACTTTCATATGGAATATCTAAGCTCGCGGGTCAAGCCCCTGGGTGGGCTGTCCATCCGTCAGTCCGTTCATCAACATTTATGTCAATGTTTTGTGTTAAACCTTTTTGATTGCTCATATCTCTGTAACTACATGTTAGATTCTCTTCATATTTGGTAAAGGATATCTCTATAGCATAACCTTTCATATGGAATATCTAAGCCCACGGTCAAGCCTCTGGGTGAGCTGTCTGTCAGTTTGTCAACTTTTACGTCAAAGTTTTGTGTTAAACCTTTTTGATTCCTTATATCTCTGTAACCTCATGTTAGATTCTCTTCATATTTGGTACAGAATATAGCTATAGTATTAACTTTCATATGGAATATCTAAGCTACTGGGTCAAGCCGCTGGGTGGGGCTATGGGTCAATAATTAGGACTTACACATTTTGATCACGTCCAAGTTTTGTTTTAACTGTTTTGGTTTAAACAATATTTATTAGAATAAATTCACATGTATACATCACATAATAGTATATGGTACAGGATTTGATAACTGTTTTCATTATACTCCTTGCATACAAAGTATACTGGCGTAACCTAAGTTCGACGATGTAAGCGACGGATGAATGAAACATGGCTAAAAATAGTAACAAAATTAAATAATTGCAAAGAAAATTCAAATTACTTATTTTGCAATGAAATATCATAGAAAAATGCAAAGAATTAACAACAAAACTGAACATTTCTTACCTTTGATTCACGGACCGGTAAAAACATGAAGTTTTTGAAGTGTTCAACAAGTTCGACGATTTTGTTTCTTTCCCGGAAATGAGAGGCTCCATACGGGGAAATTTGAAATAAAGGGAAATAATCAATGACAACATAATTTCAATTCACATCATATGTTTTTTCAATCAGAGACTGTTTGAAAATGATATAATTTTCAAATGTTAAACACAAAATAAAAAATTCATATTAAATAACAGTTAACATTAAAAACATTTGTGTGTGTGACTGAAGCTTTACCTTTTAAAAAATGTACTGGTAACTTTGATCACTGGGCCACTTGATCATTTATGTGTCTTATAATATATATGTTACATAGCATCTCAGAGCCTAGCCTCTGCAATGAGGACATTGAAACTTATCACCCCTCCTGATAACTCTCTCAGGAACACAGAAAGACAAGTGACACCAGTGACCACAGTGATCACATTCCCCCCACTGAACAAATGATACATATGGTTTCAGTTTCAAGGCAGCAGGCTCCCATTTATTGCAGACACAACATTTTGCTGATTCATCTGTCGAGTCACAGTCACTTTCAGAATTAATAACTGAGTCGTCTGGCTGAGCTGGCTTTGGGATATTTGGTATGCCGGTACCAGATGTACCAGGGACAGGCTCTGCATCAGAAGTAGTTTTGCATTTCTTCTGAACAGATTTCATGCTAGCCTGGTTCTTAATGCCTGTACATTTCTTGTTTTTAATATTTCTATCTGGCTTCTTTGTTTCAGACACATAATCTTGGACCTTACTAAATACAAGGTCTTCAGTCATTGCTTTCCCTCCAACAACTTTATTGATACTCCTCCTTGGTATTTTAGCAATTTTGACCTGCATTAAGACAGACCCACCACGTTTTTCTAAAAACTTGGCACAAGCCTCTGATGAGTTCACAGATGTATTTAATGGAGGGCACTCTGAATTTATGCAACGGTCAGATGACAATTTAACATTGGAAGTTTCAGCTTCAGAAATTGACTTCCCAATAAAAGGCAGGGATGGTGCAGTAAGGTCATCACCAACAACTGTTGCACAAAAAGGGAAAATACCTGTCTTTTTGAATGCTGAACGTAAGTTTGATGGGCTGAGGTCTTGCTCGTAAACTTTACAAGCTAGCCCACAAACATCGTACCTGGTGATGGACCGACCACCTGAACGCCGCATGAATTTATGGGCCTCCTGTTGATATAAATTTTCAAAAGGACTAAAGCAGCCGACATCCATGGGTTGTAAAATATGGCTACAATGTGGTGGTAATACAAATAATATTATGCTATTTTCACGAGCCCACTGTATCAAAGAAATAGAAATATGGCTCTTATGACCATCATATAGTAATAAGATTGGTTGGTGATTATCTCTACCTGGCACATATTTAAGAAAGTGATGTTTGACATAGTTGGTGAAAATTTCTGTGTTTGAGTAACCAGTACCAGTTTGACTAACAGTCCCATCACACCCTGGCGTTGCCCCTTCTAGTAACTCGGGTAACATTCGCTTTCCAGGAAAAACAAAATATGGTGGAACTAAACACCCGGATGCACTTCCACACCCAAGAACTGTAACAGTCTGTGCCCTTTCTGATGTCACAACTTGTGCTTTGTTATCTTTGGAAGCAATTATGTTAGGTGGTTTTCCTCCCCCAGTATTAATTCCCTTTTCATCAACATTATAAATAAACTGAGGTTTGTCTTTCAAATTGTACTTAGTAAGGATTGTATCTAGTTCACTAAAATAACTTGAAACACACTCTTTAGATGCTGCCTTTGCCCGTAGTTCTGATAAGCTTCCAGGTTTTATAGAATGTAACTCTGGCCATCTTTTTAAAAAGTGGTAATACCAACCCTGACTGATATGTGAATCTTCAACCTTTTTACCCATGTCATGAGCATAATCTGATGCAAGCTGTACCACTTCTGCTCGTGTATAACCATAGCCTATTTCTGACATGCTTTTGATGTGCTCAACAAGTAACGCCTCCTGTTCCTGACTAAACAGTGTAGGATGACCCGTGGTTGTGATGTCAATGCTGATTCTTCCTGCTACCCTGTCCCTTAGAGTCGACACTGGTACCCCAAAACTACGGGCTGCACCACAGACACTCATACCATCTTTAACAGCATTGTATGCAGCATCAAGGGAAGACTGGTCATATGTATGGTAGGGACCTCGTTTGATGTTGAAGATCTGGAAGTGCAAATTGTAAGGAAAACTGTAGTAGGTTGACTTACTGCAGAATTTCTTACAGTTGACAGTTCCACTAAAATGTGCAAAACAACTTTTTAGTACCTAGAGAGGCAGCTTATTACATGTCTGCTCAATATTCTTTGTCACATCAACAGATTTGGTGTAGTTTATGTAGTAATGCCATTCAGAGTATTACCTCTGTCTGTGAAGCAAATTAAAAAATCAATAAAACTGTTAATTGATCATAAGAACAGGCCTATTTTCAATACTACATAATTTCCCCTTAGGCGCCTCATATGAAACTGACTTTGACCTAGCTCTGTTTGGAATACCTCGGTGAAAAACCCAGACGACAAAAAAAAAGGAATGGGCTGTCAGACTGAAGAACAAAATACACAATAATATTTGGGGGTGAAGTGTCGCTTGGGAAATGATGTTATTTTGTAAGTTTAAAAACTTTTATGCTATATTTACCTCCCTGATCGGCATTTTTAGAACCTTTGAAGTGCAACAGATAGTTTTCTACTTTCTTTTTCTGTGTTGTTTCTTCCAAAAGGATAGCGACAGAAACAATCCGATTATACGAAAACAAACGATGACGTCGAACTTGTTGAACCCTCGAAGTTAAAGCACGCGACTATATATCAAAGGTTATAGTTTTTGTCTTTCCATCTGCTCATTATTAGTTAGTTTGATCTTTCTTTATGCTGTGACCCTTGTCAGATTTGTCAGCTTATATATTGGTCCTTGTGATCTTAGAAACTACAGCGACTAGAACTGTTAAATTTTGCATAATAGTTTCTCTTGAAATGCAGACAATAATAAATGCAAGTAATAATGAAAAATGCATTGCTTTATTATGTCATTATACAGCTACTTTAATTCAGCAAATGTTCTATGACAGCCTATTCTATGTTTGTTGTTTCCAGGTAAAATTGTTTCAAATTGCAACAAACTTTGTATTTTTATTATCCAGCAAAGATAAGCAGTTTCATCTTTGGATATGATAAATTATACTATATTTGTTGAAATGCAATAGTTATTCTCAGTGGACTAAATGGAAAGTTTATATGGAAAGGTTCAATGCCACAAACAAATTTTCAGTTCCACTAAAAGGGGATGGCACTGGTCGGGGATATATGTGCCCCACTGGGCACTTTCACTAGTTTTCAAATGTATAAATAATCCTTAACTTGCTTAATAAACGAATTGGGTCACAACCATTTCTGGCTATCAACCAATCAAATTACTAGATACAATGTATTGGTTCAATTCACAAACTACATGACAAACTGTAGATTCTGATCAGATTGCTTCTGAAGCAATCTGATCTGGATCTACACTTTTTGCAAAAACTGGGATTGTCCTGTTCAGAAGGATAAGTGTTAAATGTTCTCATATTTTCTGATCAGCAAAAATCCACTTACATTATTACATGTGAACATAAGAATTTCTATGAAATACAAATAGGAGGCAGTTCTAACAGGTACCCACAACATAGGTATCTGAAGAGAAACAAGAAAAATTTACCCTTAAATGGAATTGATACACCTTCAAGGGAGGCAACTCCTATAAAAGTATTTTATCTCCCATGTCAATAGGGGTCAATTCTTAAAGGAAAGAATTTGCTCCTAAGGAGCAAATTCTTTCCTTCAAGAGTAGACCCCTTTTTCAATGGGACAGGGATTATAGAAAAGTGAGCAGGAAGTCCCAAAAGTTGTCTCCCTATGACATACATGTGATATTTTCTTGGACCCAAATAGGGAGATTTTGATTTTCAGATAGGGAGATTGGGGTCGCAAATCGGGAGATTTTTCCGCGGTAAAAAGTGATGTCATTTTTGGTTAAAATTTACCTCTGAAGCACTTTTTCACCCATAACATGCCAACACGACAATTTTTGTCTGCTTTGTCATCTGCATTAAAAATCTTTTTTGAAAACAGGTTGGGCCCAGATCAGACTGCAGAGCATTCTGATGACGGTCCACACTGTTTGCCTTTCTGCAAAAATATGTTATAAATGCTTGGAAAAAGAAAGCAGCAGACGACAAACTTCTCGGAAGAACGATCAAAGAACAAGCACTGACCAATAGATCGGTGTTAAATATCCACCTAGCACCTGGCAGAAAAAAACAACGTTCAGAATACCCGCATAGCAAAAATTACTCATACTCTTACACCCCTTCTCTTATCATCCCCAAAACGTGCCTCGGAACTTAGTCGGAACTAATAAGCATGCATGATTTTTATTGATTTAACTTGGGGGCATATTTTTTTCATAAAAGATCCATTAAAAACACGGCAAAAATATTTTTTCTCGCAAGCTAAAAATGAAACAGGTTTGAATAGAAAATTTCACCCTGCAAAACTCCGGTTCAATGTTTATTAATAAATGAAAAACTACATACAGATGCTTAGAAAATACCAGCGTCTGCTCTGCTCTGTTTTGGCGGGAAAAATATTTAGCGCGTTCACCTGTCAAAGGCCAAAAAACATGCACGAATTTTCATTGGTGTCACGTGGGGCATATTTCTTTCTTCCGTTAAAAACGGCAAAAATATTTTTCTCGGGTTTAAATAGAAAATGTCACTAAGTAATTACCCAGTTCTATGATTAATAAAAGAATAACGGTTTACAGATGCGTAGAAAAAAAAAAAAACAGCGTCTGCCTTGCTCTGTTTTGGCGGGAATAATATTTAGCGTCTACACGTGTCAATTTCAAAGGGATTAAATAAGCTATAACTGGTATATATCTTGATTGACTAGTTTTCACACCTTGTCACATTGTTAATTGTCGGCTTATCATTAAGGACCGCCTCGGGTGTAAACGGTTTAATAGCGTTGGCAACTTGAGCAAATCGGTGATCAGTAATAAATGTATGCAAACATCACATTTCTTCCTTATTGAATTTCTCGCTTTTTATCACATTGTTTGCGGCTTGTTTGCGGGTGGCATTTTAATAATTGTATTTACCGGCACGTTCTTTTCATATTGCGATATTATACTTGTGCAGGTGTGTATTGCAATTTACCTGCATACCGCCTAGCGTAAATACACTGACGGTTAACCGCATAGGTATTTTACAGTGGTTAACACTAAATTGGTCGGTCGGCGGAAAACTACTGTAGGAAAATTTTGTGTCGGGAGATTAGGGCCGTCGGACGGGAGACCGGGAGATGGGGTTCGAAATCGGGATATCCCGACGAAATCGGGAGATATCACATGTATGCTATGAAAAATGGTGGAAAAATCTACCAGGTGTTCCAATTCCCCTTAATTATCTTCATTACTACCCTTATCTGGAGCTATGCGCTGCATGGGTTGGCAGTATGATCTGAGTCTTTTTTAGGACTATCCAATATTTGCTAGATTTTCATCTTGAGCTGTTTGTATTTAAGTCTGATATTTTACCAGGTGTCTACCAAGAGAAGAGAGAGTACACTCGATATTTAATCCTGACATGTTCTGTACCCCGGAAGATGAGCTCTGGAAAGAGGTCAAGTAAGTTTCACCTCCAGAGATTCTTATTTTTACATTAAGATTATCCAAACCAACATGCTATTCCTAAAGGTATGTCCCATGAGCAGTGGCTGCTTGCTTATGCAGTTGTATCCATTCACCGAAAGCTTTCAAATTGTATTGTGTTTGTTTGTTTGATTTGAGGTTTAACATCCCCGTCAACACTGTAAAGATCATTTTGGAGACGTTGCTTCCAATTTTGTCGGACTTTTACCCGAAATTGAGATGTAATGACAGCCCGGTCGCCCAGTGAAACCAATATGGTTTATAAGCATGGACAGTCCGACTCGCACTGCTTTGCCTGGGTAGACTTAGATCCTCTAAGCGGTTTACCAGTGCTCGTGTGTGAGTCGTTTCAGCTCTGCGTGGCTGCATCTTGCAGCCTCTCTATTTCTTCAAGCCCTGATGGGCGGGGGCCGTAAATTGTATTGTGCATCAGAGTTTCATATAGGTGGAAGTTGGATTTGACATAAGGGAGACTGGGTGAAGCGAAGTTATGTATCAGAAGCCACTGCGGCATCTTAAGTGAAAATGGCTTCAATATCATTTTAATTGTTTATTAAACTCTCATTTTTATGTGAAACACTCATTCTAACGTGACATAGACGTTTTCCCTGTTATCACCATGATAAACATAATGTGTGCAGAAAGGAGTGTTTGATAATGTCACATGTAAACATATACTTCTCACAAAAGCTGCTAACATTCTGTATTAAATGATTGAAGATTTAACACTACATTAACTTACGACATTGTTGAACAACTGGCCCCAGGTCGCAGATTCAATTCATGCCAGGCTGGTAACATTGTTCTGTGGAGATAGATCATGAATTATTTTCTACAGTCATTCTCTCCCTTCCACTAGCTTTAACCTTAACACACCGAGAAAAACTACACCTGAAAATGTCGTCTGCTTATGTTGCCTGCTGAATATTCTTGCAAAAGTTTTTAAAAAAATTTCATACAGGCAAACAATGTGGACCCAGATCAGACTGCTCTTAAAGGAGCAGTCTGATCTGGGTGCACACTGTTTTCAAAAACTTATTTTAAAGTACTTGACAGATGACAAAGCAGACAACAATTGTCATGATTGGCATTTTATGGGTTAAAAAGAACAGTTGTCAGTATCTGGCGAATGAACATACACTGTACTGGTTAACTGCCTCTGTATGAAGCTGCCCAGGAAAAGGTAACTTGACTGTCTCAACAAGACCTATAGCATACCTGCCAACTTTTCCAATTTTTCATGGGGGAGATTCTGCGTGTCGTGGCATTTTTCGATGGAATAAAGCGCGGTGAATATTTTCCCCAAAATTTCCATGGCGGAGTTTTTTTTAAAACTAGTAGACACACTCCAGTCCACTAGTACAATCAGAAAAAATTGCATGTTTACATTTTATGTATTATCCAATAAATCACTGGTATAATACTTAGGCTTCAATATTTAACAGTATTTGCAATAAATAAAGATTGTCTGAATATATGATCTGTCTGAAATTAGGTTCTTTTACTCAGAAACAGTTTTCATGCAACTGCAAGGAGTGCTTAATGTCTGACTATAACAGCCTTTATTTTGCAAAACAATTGTTTCTGAAGTGTTAGAATACTCATTACCAAATAACAATACAATTCTTAGCCTGAGAGATAAAAACTATGATTTTCGTAGTCACGAAAATATGTGACATTGCTCATTCATAGGTAAATATTTACTTTCATTACATCTGGGAGAGATTAAACAATTGTTCAAACATACTTACATGAAAAGATCAGCAAAGGCCATCCCTGTTCATGCTCATACAGATAGAAAACTGTTGGCAACTTGCATTTGTGGGTACCTGGGTTCTGGGTAATCTATCATTGGGTTAAAAATAGTCAATACAGCTAAAAATATACTCAAGGTTTTTCCATCTCCAAAATAGATAGTGAAGAAATCCAAGATATTCCAAATGACTATCCACAAACAATATGGCTGATAAAAATACCAAGCGTGAGGAGGTGGAAAAATCGTGATTTTTGCCCTATTTTGGGTGAAGCGAAGTTATGTATCAGAAGCCGCTGTGGCATCTAAGTGAAAATGGCTTCAATATCATTTTAATTGTTTATTAAACTCTCATTTTTATGTGAAACACTCATTCTAATGTGACATAGACGTTTTCCCTGCTACCACCATGATAAACATAATGTGTGCAGAAAGGAGTGTTTGATAATGTCACATGTAAACATATACTTCTCACAAAAGCTGCTAACATTCTGTATTAAATGATTGAAGATTTAACACTACATTAACTAACGACATTGTTGAACAACTGGCCCCAGGTCGCAGATTCAATTCATGCCAGGCTGGTAACATTGTTCTGTGGAGATAGATCATGAATTATTTTCTACAGTCATTCTCTCCCTTCCACTAGCTTTAACCTTAACACACCGAGAAAAACTACACCTGAAAATGTCGTCTGCTTATGTTGCCTGCTGAATATTCTTGCAAAAGTTTTTAAAAAAATTTCATACAGGCAAACAATGTGGACCCAGATCAGACTGCTCTTAAAGGAGCAGTCTGATCTGGGTGCACACTGTTTTCAAAAACTTATTTTAAAGTACTTGACAGATGACAAAGCAGACAACAATTGTCATGATTGGCATTTTATGGGTTAAAAAGAACAGTTGTCAGTATCTGGCGAATGAACATACACTGTACTGGTTAACTGCCTCTGTATGAAGCTGCCCAGGAAAAGGTAACTTGACTGTCTCAACAAGACCTATAGCATACCTGCCAACTTTTCCAATTTTTCATGGGGGAGATTCTGCGTGTCGCGGCATTTTTCGATGGAATAAAGCGCGGTGAATATTTTCCCCTTTCCATGGGGGAGATTTTTTTTAAAACTAGTAGACACACTCCAGTCCACTAGTACAATCAGAATAATTGCATGTTTACATTTTATGTATTATCCAAATATTCACTGGTATAATACTTAGGCTTCAATATTTAACAGTATTTGCAATAAATAAAGATTGTCTGAATATATGATCTGTCTGAAATTAGGTTCTTTTACTCAGAAACAGTTTTCATGCAATTGCAAGGAGTGCTTAATGTCTGACTATAACAGCCTTTATTTTGCAAAACAATTGTTTCTGAAGTGTTAGAATACTCATTACCAAATAACAATACAATTCTTAGCCTGAGAGATAAAAACTATGATTTTCGTAGTCACGAAAATATGTGACATTGCTCATTCATAGGTAAATATTTACTTTCATTACATCTGGGAGAGATTAAACAATTGTTCAAACATACATGAAAAGATCAGCAAAGGCCATCCCTGTTCATGCTCATACACATAAAAAACTGTTGGCAACTTGCATTTGTGGGTACCTGGGTTCTGGGTAATCTATCATTGGGTTAAAAATAGTCAATACAGCTAAAAATATACTCAAGGTTTTTCCATATCCAAAATAGATAGTGAAGAAATCCAAGATATTCCAAATGACTATCCACAAACAATATCGCTGATAAAAATACCAAGCGTGAGGAGGTGGAAAAATCGTGATTTTTGCCCTATTTTGGCAACACAATCATGAGGTCAAAATACATGGAAAAATCGTGAAACTCACTCCTAATGGGTGAAAGTTGGCAGGTATGCTATAGAGTATTGACACGGCCATTAGAACATTAAACCAAACCAGAACAAAGCATTGGCATATACCCAACATACAGCTACATTTAGAGACAAATGTTAAAGGTGCCTCATTGAGACAAAACATATTTCATTACGAAAACAGGCCTATACAAATACATCGTAAATTTTACCGCCGGAAAAACGATTATTTTAAGATGAACATTCTTATTTCTGCTCAAAATATGGATTGTGGGTACCCACAATCTATACTTTAGACAGAAATAAAATAAAGTTTACCCCTGTAAACCCCAGTTTTTCAATATAAAAGTGGGGTTCAAGGGGGTCAAAATTATATAGGCTTATTTTCGTGATGTCAAACAAGAAATAGGAAAAAATTATTTCTGAGTTATCCTCATCACAAACTATGTCACAAGTGCAGGAGATGGATTTTTGGGAGTGAATGATATATTGGAAAAAGGGGCTGCTCAGTAAATAATCTGGTTTTATTTTAGGGAGTTTTATAGTATCTCTGATGCATTTGACCCGACCAATCTGGTGATGAGGCATGAAAAACGGGCCATGTACCTGACAGCACCTCTGGCTAAGACAGTAGTTCACAGCAACACGAGTATTCAAGATGCTAGGGTGAGTTGTGTTACGTCATACATTTGGTTTGGTTTTGGTTTTACAACCCTTTCAAGATTATTTCACTCATATCGAGCCGATCGTTAATCAGAGGTGGGCGCCGGAAAAAACCCACCTGACCTTCTGTTGCAGAACTTGGCGTCTCAGATGTGACCCGAGCGAGGCTCGAACCCACAACGGTGAGAGACCTAATCATTAAGAGTTAGTGCTCTTATCCACTAGGTCACGGAGGCCCGTCTATATCATACATTTTTACCCATTATGTACTGAATAGAATGTTCCCCATTATATACAGCAGGAGTCCTTTTCAAAATTAAGGTGTGTCAAATTCAATCATTTTTTGAAAGTTATTTTAAATACAAAATTGTTGAACTTTCTGGAAACAGTTAAAGTGTAGGGCCTGATCAGACGCATTCTGCATGGGGTCTGATCAGGTCTACACTATGTAAACTAGAACTTGCTCGCTGAATGTGTTGATAGGAAATAAAAAATCAAAAACTTATCACCAGAAACCCGGCAAAAAAGATAAAACAAACAACTTTAAATGCTGTAGTGAGAATAGTTCATGTCTTTCTCAACAAACAGTCCTTGTTCTGTTGAATAAATTAATTTTGCCATGCCAATTTTTGGCTGTCAGCCAATCAAATTTATCCATACAATTTCACCAACTGAATGGCAAAAAATGAAGATCTAGGGCAAATGGCTTCTCCAGAACCCAGGAGAAGCCATCTGATCTGGATTTACACACACAGTTTGCAAAGGTGATGCATATCCTGGTAACCAGACTAGCTCAACATCACCTAAACAGTGTTGACTGGGCTGTTAAACTTCAAACAGACAGACTGAAATCAGACTGATAAGTACTATGTTTCTGCACCAGGTTGCCTGCTGTATTGATGATTCAAGAAGAGCAGTTGTAAGTTTCTAGTAGATGACTGTACAATGTACAGGTCAGCCATTAGGTATAAACCTGCCTAGGAAGAGTGTGGTTACTTAAACCATTGTATGCGGGAAACCCCTAAAGGGATACCTTGGCAAACAGTGCAGGCCCAGATCAGACGCCGCAGAACACGGGCCTGCACTATTTGCACTACTTGCTAACAGAATTTTCCGTCAAAAATGGAATAAAAAAAAAAGTAGGCCTGACACCCCTTATATGACAAATGGACTTGTCCAACATATAGCAATGGAAGAGTCCACCAGTACACAATAGGTTAAACTGTCTGGCTCTATGTGACCTTTAGTTTATACTAATTTATTTTAGTTTGATTTTAGTTTGATTGCCATGGAAGCTTATTTAATCACTCTCGAACACTCATTCCGGATGTTTTCACGCGAGTGAGAGAGAGGCAGTGTCTATTACACCACTGCTACCCATTTACACCTGGGTGGAGTGAGGCAGTGTCATTACGTGTCTTGCCCAAGGACACAGCTCGATACTGGTTGCTCCATTTGAATGCACAACCTTTAGATCATGAGTCGAATGCCTTAACCACTGCGCTATCGTATGTGACCTTTATAGTGTTGACTTTGATCTATTGTATGGTCAAGAGTTGTTAACCGTTAAAGACACCAGTCACAACAGTTGTCATCTGCTTTGTTGTTTGCTGGTTACTTTTATAGTCATTGTTGCAATCAATGTGGACCCAGATCAGACTGCTCCTCTAGGAGCAGTCTGATCAGGATCCACACTGTTTGCCTGTATGCAAAATACCTTTTAAAGTTTACAAGAAAACGCAGCAGACAACATAGACAGATGACATATTCAGATGCAGTATTTCTTGGTGTCTAAAAAGTTCATAAATAAGCAATTTAGAGTCTGTCATGGTTCTCCGTTTTCAGTTCCGGCCTATCTATGGTGTAGTGGTGTTCCAGAAGGTTGTCAATGATGGCTGGTGTAAACCCACGTGTAACATGACAATGACTGATATGGTAGGTCAGAGTGGGGGGTGGGGAGGTTCGAAGTATGAACAACATCATGAGCAAAGTAAGTGTTCATTCAAACTTTGCTTGTAACCTGATGTTGTTCATAACTTCAAAGAACGTTAAATAAATTACCTTTATTACTTATATTTACATTATTTCCCATCCATTATGTGATGAAAAAATCTAGTTTAAGGGCTGAAATGAAAGAAAACAATTGCATCCAGTTTCCCAATTGACAGTGGAATGGCGTCATTGGCACCATAATGTTGCCATAGTCCAATCATATTGAATAGAACCATTGTTTATTTCAACGTCACTGACGGAAACAACATTGCTGCCTAGTAGTTAACTACAGAGATTTTCTGCAAATGCACTGAGAATGTTAATTTACTGACTAACAATACATCAAGTGATACCTATTTTTGAAGTACCTAATTTGCAAATATAGACAAAATACACCTTAATACCCAGAAACAATGAAACTGCAAGTTGTAATCTTTACTTCAATTCATTTTCAGAAGTTTCAGCTAGATTCTTACCTTCTGCAGCTTACCTGATTTGAATGAACTGTTGGAATGTTGCTTCTACAGTTGCATCTTTATATTTTAAACAATTTATTAAGCTCAAATAAATGGGTTACCTGAGAAAATTTAATTAGAAAGACCATGTTGCTTCTGGTGTCATAGTAGCATATCACATACTGCTACATATGCCAGCCATGGCATTGAAAATTATTGAACCTGCTGCAGTGTCGGCAATTATTTTTGTGGATTATTTTATGCCCCCGTCATTGAAGAAATGTGGAAAAAACATATAGTGTTACCCTTTTCTTTCCATCAGTCCATTTTAATTTCAGTTGTGGTATATACCAAACACATATAAATAATAAAATCTGTTTGCCATATCAGTTTAGAAAGGGCTTACTAAAGCTGGCTCCTATAAAAATACCTAAAGTTTACCGATCATGTGGGCACCCACCCATTGGGGCTTGGAGAAATAGGTTGGTCTGCATGGTGCTTCCACGCAGAACTGAAACTCACCACACTGGTACTGGTAACCCGCTTAGAAGGACCAAGCCTGCCCACGCCAAGTGGTGTGAGTCAGACCGTCCAATTCATGTAAGCCTTATTGGTTTCATTAGGCAGCAGGGCTTTACATGTCAGTCCATCTCAATGTTGGCTAAAAGTCCCACAAAATTGGAAGCAATATGTCTCCAAAATGACCTGAATAGTGTTCACAGGGACATTAAACCTCAATTCAAACAAATTACTGACCATGTTTCTATAAAAGACACCATATATTTACTCTATTGGCCAAGTCAGACTTAAACCATATGTTACAGATCTGCAGTTAATGTGTGAGGTAGCTGTTTTTTTTCTCCATGAAATACCCATATGTGTCATTTATAACATGTTCTTGAAGTGCAGTAAAATTCCATAGTCATGCCTCTAGATAAGGGACACTAAAGGTGATTAATAACTGCTTATGTTTCTTATTTTTAGCTCACCTGAGCACTATGTGCTGATAGTGAGCTATTGTGATCGGACAGTGTCCGTTGTGTGTCAACAATTTGCTTTGAATGCCAATTCCGCTCCAGAGGACAAAAAGGCAGACAGCTAAAAATTGCTAATTTTTCCTTTACCTTTGGTCCAGTTTCATTCACACTTTACAGGCATGTTGTTTATGTGACACTCTACCAAAATTGCTAAAATGATTTTGCTCAGAGGAAGAAGATGACCACCATAGCTAAAATTTGGAGAAAAAACTTTTAAGTGACAACTCCGCTTTGTCCAATTTCTTTCAAATTTCACAGGAATGTTGCTTTGGTGACCGTCAACCAAAATAGCTCAGTAGCTGACACATATAACCATCTAGCTTACCATCAGATCCTGTACACAAATAGCTTAACAGTTTAGCTTGGAGGAACAAGATGGCTGCCAGAGCTTAAAACAGAAATGTCTTTAAATGACAGCTTCTCTTACTTTGGTTCAATTTCATTCAAACTTCACAGAAACGGTTGCTTAGGCGACCTACCAAAATCTCCAATGAAGAAAATGGCTGACAGACTTCTAATTAGGAAAATCTTTAAATGACAACCTCTCCTAAACTCTTTAGCCAGTTTCATTCAAACTTGGCAAGAATGTTGCCCAGGTAACAGTCTAAGTGTAATAGTTATGCTTCATGGTTTAAGGTGGCTGTCAGTTATCCGCATATCTTTCAGAGCTATGTGACATCTTGAAATCAAGTGAGTGATTCAGGGCCAATTTGACCCTCTTGTTTCATTTAAAGCTCTGCTGTGGGTACTTACAAGGTTTGCCTCAATGAGGTGATTCTAACAAGTACCCATAATTTAGCTCTCTGAAGAGGATTAAAGACAATTATCCCTTAAGGGGAATAGGAACACCTGGCAGATTTGTCCGCCATTTTCAAAGGGAGACAACTTCCGGAACTTCCTGTTTACTTTTCTATAAGCTCTTGTGCCACAGAAAAAGGGGTCAGCTCTTAAAGGAAAGAATTTGCTCCTCAGGAATCTGGACTGTTGATTGAAACAGTTTCACCGTTTCAGGGCTGGGCAGCACTGTATCCCTATGTGAGGAAACAGATTGTTCCTGTGACCCAGGAAGATGTCCTGAATCTCACCCACAAGGAGAAGGTGAAGTTTACTGAACTCAGTGACAAGGCACAGGAAGGGCTGGAGGAAGTTGGTATGTATGGGGACAGTGTTTACTGCTATTTCTTTAACCCATTGTATGCGGGAAACTCCTAAAGGGGTACCTTGGCAAACAGTGTAGGCCCAGATCAGACGCCGCAATATGCGGCGTCTGATCAGGGCCTGCACTATTAGCAAACAAACTTCCCAGTCAGAAATAGAATAAAAATGAAAAAAATAGGCCTGGCACCCCTTATATGACAATGGACTTGTCCAACATATAGCAATGGAAGAGTCCACTAGTATACAATGGGTTAAGTGATGTGCACAGATCCAGATAGGATAATATGGGGATGACAGTGCTCTCTCTTAAATATTAGGAATCTTAACACGAGGTTTGAGCCATGCTGGGATCACTTGTTAGAGGCCAAGTTTTGCACGAAGATCAGGTGGTTTTTCTCCGGATACTCTGGATTTCGCCCTTCTTTGATTAAAGATCACCTTGAAATAAGTGAAATAATCATGTTAGGACTGTAAATCCAAAACCAAAAAAAAAAAAACCAAAAAAAAACCAGTTATGATAATTGGAGATTTTTGTATTTCTTATTTCTATATTAAAACATATGTTATGGGACTTGTTAAAATTGCTTCAATAAGGGATTCTAGGCCCCTGCCCAAATGGGCCTAGGAGAAATACCGTAATTCCCTGTGTATACCACGCACTTTTTTCACCCAGAAAACGGTAAAAAAAATCCCCTGCGTGTAATACAACGGCATAGAAAAATGACATTGTTTTTCTCGAAAAGTCGGCAGGTCACGAAAACCCATTACAAATACAATGTGACACTTTGAGACCCTCATAAAGTTCGTTTGACATATTAATTCATTGAATCATTCACACCATTAAAAATGCAATCAATATTCCTATCTCAGACATCAACCTTTCATCCCGTTTTGGGACATCGGCAAACAGTGCAGTCCCAGATCAGACACCTCAGAAAGACGCCGCAGACATCTGATTTGGATTTACTCTGTTTGATGATTTATAACAGTTCAATTATGACACTATTGTTTATCCCTGTCATAATTGCCACCCTGCGGTGCATGTCGATAAGGTGTGAAAATATGGTATCAATGTGAAAATTATTTAATTGCTCCTAAGACGAGTTGCTACGACTATTCTACTATCTCGTGAATGATTATGTTTTGGCGCCAAATAGCAGACGCTTGGCGAGAAAAGTTGAACGCTTTAAATTGTGTTAACACATCTGTATGCTGGTGTTGGTTATTGACACGGAGCTTACAGAAAGCGCTGTTTTCCACTACCGTTTTGCTATCGAGAATTTTTTGACCGTTTCCAAACAATTTTTTATGAAAGAGATACGCCCCATTAAGATAAAACAATAGACACGTGTGGGGTTGCTGGGGTCCGATAACGTCATTTACCGATTGCGTGCCGATTCGCCCCAGTCAATTTCGGATGCGCGGAAGTTCTATGCGCCGGATTCAAGTCTGCGGGTTGTCAAAGATCTATTTCAGCGAATCGGCCGATTTGCCCCCGTCAATTTCGGACGCTGGAAAAAAATCGGCCGGTTCGCCCCAGTAAATTTCGGATGCGCGGAAGCTCTACTATGCGACGGATTCAAGTCTGCGGCTTGTCCCAAATCTATTTCAGCGAATCGGCAGATTCGCCCCCATCAATTTCGGACGCTCGAAAAACAATCGGCCGGTTCGCTCCAGTCAATTTCGGACGCGCGGAATCTCGACCGACGGAAAAAAATTGTGCGTGATTTTTATTTTCTTTGCGTGATTCACGTAAGATTTTGCGTTAGTGGAAACTCTGATTAATTATGATAGTTAATGCATGTCAACAAAGTTTCAAATTGCACAGGAAATCGGGTTCCTTGAAGTCAGGCATGAATCACCGTTTTATTAACAGTAAATGCAAAATGGGCTTCTTTAATTGAGTGAGATGTTTGACTCACGCTGAGAAGGTGTTAATTATGGGATTAGCATAGAGAACGTGTGAATAACCAGAGGTGTCAAAATACTCAATCTACCTGTAGAAATTTCTGTCAATAACGCTATGGAGCACCTGCCTTGGAGGCATGTTGTCACAATTTTACCTTTGGAAGGAAACCTGTTTCTATCTTTCCTTGTGAAAGAAAACTGGGAAAACGCATTGTCATCTTTCATAACAAATGAATAACCGCACCCTTAAAATGTCACCTTGTCACACACCACCGTTATGGGTAAACGGAGAACTGCCTATGCTGCAAGAGAGAAACTAACCACTATTCTATTCTATAACTACTAGGAAATATACCTATAACCAGTCAGGCTATTTTGATAGTAGCCAATCAAAATTTGCGTACTTTCATTTTCAATCAAAATGGCGTCTGAGAAAAGCATTCTGTGATACTGGGGAAAAGCATGTGCGTGTTTTAGACTGGAATATTTTTTTTTCACATATCTTGGACTCAGAATTGAGGTGCGTGTTATAGATGAGTGCGTGGTATACACAGGGAATTACGGTATATTGGGCTGCATGGTGCTTCCACGCAGAGCTGAAACAGACAGGGTATGGATACTGGTAAACTGCCTAGGTCTAAGCCTACCCTGGCTAAGTGATGCGAGTCCGGCCGTTCATGCATATAACACCTATCGGTTTCAGGCTTAGATCCTCTAAGCGGTTTACCAGTTACCAGTACTCGTGTCTGGTCGGTTTCAGCTCTGGTGGGTGGAAGCATCATGCAGCCCATCTATTGCTTAGAGCCCCACTATGTTCCTATTAAAATAGCAAAACATACAGACCCAGATCAGACTGCTTCTTCAGGAATAGCCTGATTCTGGTCTTGACAGCTTGTTGAGGCAGTAAAGGGTAATTGGCATTGTCCCCTCTCACTGGGTCAAGAGTATTCTTTTGTGGGGATTGATCATGAAATATTTGTCTACGGTCATTCTCTCCTTTCTGCTGATTCAAGAAGGGCAGTTGTCAATTTCTGATCAAATGTGTACTGTACTGGTTAGCCATTTTGTTATACAGTGTGTGTGATAAGTTAAACAGATGGGCTCACCATGATTTTAACCCATTTAGTACCAGATACTCCAAAACAGGTAAGCCTCGATAGCGCAGTGGTTAACACGTTCGACTCATGATCGAGAGGTTGTGCGTTCGAATCCGGCACCCGGTATCGAGGTGTGTCCTTGGGCAAGTCACTTAATGACACTGCCTCACTCCACCCAGGTGTAAATGGGTAGCAGTGGTGTAATAGTCACTGCCTGTGTTTCGCGCGCGTGAAAACATCCGGAATGAGTGTTCGAGAGCGATTAAATAAGCTTGAAGCTTCCATCGCAATCAAACTAAAATAAATTAGTATAAACTAAACTAAATCAGGTAACTGGCAAACAGTCCAGGCTCAGATCAGATGCCGCAGTTCAGCCATTTTCCTAACAAATTTTGAAGAAAGCACAAACTGACACCCCTAAATTTTAAAATGGACTCGTGCTATATGTAAGGTGGAAGATTCCATTTGGTACAAAAAGGGATAATAGTGTTGACTGGGCCAACTCCAGACCAAACTAATAAATTGTAATGCCATACAACATTTGTCTTTTTATTTCTGCAGAGAAAGGCTGTGTACTCTTCCTCCACAGACCACACTTGAGGTAGGTCACACTTTATATATGCTGAATATTATTTTTTCAATTAATCATTGTTTGTTTGTTTGATTTGAGGTTTAACATTCCCGTCAACACTGTAAAAGTCATTTTGGAGACTTTGCTTCCAATTTTGTGTGACTTTTACCCGACAGTGAGATGAAATAACATCTCAAGCCCTGTCACCCAATGAAACCAATAGGGTTCATAAACATGGATGGTCCGACACTGCCCCCATATTGCCTGGGCAGGCTTAGATCCTCTAAGTAGTTTACCAGTGCTCGTGTGTGGGTCGGATTCATCTCTGCGTGGAAGCATCATGCAGCCCATATATTTCTTCAAGCCCTGATGAGCAGGGGCCGTTCAGCTAATCATAGTCCTCAATAATCAAGATTAGGAGGTGAGGGGTGTTTAAGCACAAGAGACTCGTTAATCTGATGTATACTATTGTTTGGAGTCAAAGACATTTGTGTTCAATACAAAATCTGATTCTGCAATTTACATTGAAAATAAACAAATTATACAGAACATATCTTTATAATCTGTTGGTTACGCTACTTCACCTTGTAAACCAGGGATTGCAGGATCGATCTCGGGCTTCTCCAGACTTTAGGATGAGTCTTTAACCCGAGGTCCCGTCTCCGTATGACCTTAGCTGTTGGTGGGACGTAAAACTCAAAACACCCTTTATAATCTATGCATTTTTCAAGGAGGCTTGCACTTCATTATATATAAAACCACAAAGTAGGAAGTACTAAAAAATTTCTGGCAATTCACTAATCATTGTTTAATTAATCCTCAGTTACTCACACATAAAAGGATGATCGATTTTGGCGGACAACCACTAATAACTTCCCTTGTTATGGAAATGTACATATATACAGTAGAACTTCGTTGGCTCAAACACCGATGGCTCGTATACCATGGCTGACTCGAACCCGTTTTTGAGTCCCTAGGAAATTCCTCTACATAAGAAATAATGGGGGGATAATTTAGGAGATTTTCGTCTTTTATCTTGCAAATGTATGCTGTATGTACTCATTAGAATCGCCTCATTGAGGCGATTCTTATGAGTACACACAGCATACATTTTCATTATAGAGCACCGAAAAGATGTCCAAAAGTATGTCGTTATGCCTCCTGGAAGTAACCCTCAGTGGCTCGAACTAACCCTGTCTCGAACAGAATTTCATGGTCCCACAGGTGTTCGAGCCATTGAAGTTCGACTGTACATATATAAAATCCAGAAATTCTTTCACTGAGTAAGGCTTAACTGAGTTCTCAGGACAGATGCACACCTGTAGATGTAAGAATACGGAACTTCTCACAAAAGATATTGGAACAGTTTTAGATAAGGAGCATTACCAGGATAATTTTGGGATAATTTGTCTTATTTGTTTAGATTCGCATCATGCGATTCTAACTCACATCATGCGATTCTAACAAGTACCCACAAATATTTTTATGCCCCCTGAGAATCTTTGATTTGGGGGGCGTATAGTATTTGCCCTGTCTGTATGTTTGTTATACCCCGCCACACGATAGTGGCGGGGTATTATTTTATACCCTCCAGTGTCCGTCCCTCCGTCCACACTTCGTTTCCGATCGATAACTTGAGTATTTTTCCACGGATTTTGTTCAAATTTTGCATACATATTGGTATCGGGGATGAGTGGTTGGGATTGTTGATGGGCATATTCCGTTAATTTTTAGCAGAGTTATTGCCCTTTTCAGTATCTGAAAAATGGTTTTTGGCCTCTAATTCCCTTACTATATGGAATATCTGGATGAAACTTCACAGATATATAGAGGACCAAACGATTGTGGCCAAGGACTGCTACTCTGGCTGTTCCAGTTCTTGAGTTATCTGCCCTTGACGTATTTAAAAAATGCATTTTAGAGTGTAGTTCGTTTATCATTTACAATATCTTGCTGAAACTTCATAGATATGTAGTAGATGAATTGTTATATACTGTGGCAAAGGAACATGACTGGCTTTCCCAGCGATTGAGTTATCTGCCTTTGAAATATCTGAAAAAATGGTTTTTGGCCTCTACTTCCCTTACTATATGGAATATCTCGATGAAACTTCACAGATATATAGAGGACTTAATGGTTCATATCGTGGCCAAGGACCGCTACTCTGGCTATACCAGTTCTTGAGTTATCTGCCCTTGAAGTATTTAAAATGCATTTTAGACTGTAGTTCCTTTATTATTTACAATATCTTGCTGAAACTTCATAGATATGTAGTAGATTAAATGTTACATACTATGGCAAAGGAACATGACTCTGGCTTTCCCAGCAATTGAGTTATCTGCCCTTGAAATATATAAAAAAAGGGATTTTGGCCTATAGTTCATTTATTATTTGAAATATATGGATAAAACTTCTACACCCTCTGCTGTCGGTCTGTCTGTCTGTCCATCCATTTGTATGTCTGTCTGTTACGAGATGGAATAGGAAACCTCTCTGGTGCTTATGCACATCTAAATTATTTTAGTAGATATATGGTAGGGCGGTGCGAGTGAAATAATTTAGGTGAAATATGGTACGCAAACTGTGCGGCTCCATGAACAAGTCATGCACATATCATACGATGTATGCATGAGTGGTTTATAGAGAGCTGTTTTTACAATACAGGGGGCCGCTAAAAGGCACGAGTCCCATAGAATTTGCCTAAAAATCGCCAACCGCCAAATTGTGCCATATATGATTTTTATTCCCGTCACGTGTTGTGTGGGTGTTCGTTTTGACAGGAGTCATGTCATTGATTATAGGGTCGTTTCATCAATTTTTCCTATGGGAAATATACTATTTGAACGCAAATCCATTATCTACTCGATTTTGCTATCTGGCTTTGTTTGTGGCTGGTATCTCCACCTCGCCACGAATTGAGCAAGGTAATACGAGTAGGCATGATTTTCTGGTAGTATTCATAGATATATAAACCCTGAAAAAAGCGGACACTTTAGCAGCAGGTCAAGTTGTAAGAGTGAACACAACATTGTGACGGGGAAATAGAAAGTATATTGAAAGGTATGTTAAATCTATGTTTAGTATTATTTTTGTATGAACATGCTTGTAGGTTTTGGAGGGGTTTACTTCTAGTATACCCCAACTTTCTGAAGCCTATTCTGAATTCACTGTTGTGGCCTGTAGTGATTAGGCTACTAGCTTTGCCAGCTAGACGTCGCAGGATTGATCCCAGGCTTCTCCAGTAGTAGAATGAGTCTTTCTAAGTGAGGTCCTGTCTCATGCTGACCCTAGATGTTGGTGAGATGTAAAGTTGGGACACCCGCTCATTCTGGATTCATTTAGGCTTTTAGACCCCTTTTGTAGAATGTAATTAATAAACGCCGGGTCACTTGTTTGATCCATGACTTGTGACTAGCTGTGGTTAGAAAACCGTGGTTCCGTCCCAATATGATATTAGGCGTAGAGGGGGCGTAAACTTAAGACGGGTTTAACCACATCTTCATCATCAGGGCAAACTCATACAAGAGCCTGTTGGGTTATCCGTGATGATGAACCGTAATGAATTTTATTTTACAAGCATGTTCACGTTGATTAAAAATAATTTTGTTCAAGAAGAATTACGAGTTCATTTTGTAATGATGCCGTTTTTGTCTGATAACTCAGTTTGTGCAGGTATGTACATATAAAGAACGTGATGATGATAAGTGGGAGTATTTGGTCGCCACACGTCATAACGGCCTGAGCGGCGGGGATGGCGTCAGCTGCGTCATCGGCGTCGCGAGGACGGTTGTGACGGGGTGCCTACCAAATATAGAGAGAATTTACGGCAAACAGTGTTGGCCCTTATGAGACACTAACAAATGTGGTGGATTATAGATGAAAATCTTCTGTTGTAGTTTCTATCTGTTATTAATGTATTGAATTTGTGAATAGCTATATTTGTGAGCCGTGTCGCGGAGAAGGATATGAAATAGAGATTGTTATGTTTCCTGTAATTGGCGGCTGACCAGGTAGCGCAAAGGCGTGGTCTGTTCAATTGCCTCTTACTTGTGATAATGTAGTGAGCACAAATTTGATGAGTATTATGCTCAGTAGTAGTGAGCATTAATTGATTTCTGTAGTGCTCAGTAAGGAAACATGAACTTTGAGTATTATTGTGTCAAGCGCTGGGTGCTGATAATTTGATGCACAGTCAAGTTGAGTTCTGTTGTACGGTTATTTGTCGCATGCACTAATCAGCCTGTATGTCTGGTCGGCGCATGCGCAATAACGGTATATGCATGAACATATTCTTACTTCTCCGGGAGGGGGATCATGATATAGCATGTATGTTTTGTGACTCGTTTCTAGTCCCGTTATCGTAATTTGCAGGCATAACAATGTGTGACCTGCTGCTCCCTGCTTCATAGCAGCAGGTACTGGTACGACGCTAGGCGTTAGGGTCCAGCAAGGGCGGACAGACCGCCGTAATCAGCGCCTACCAGGATAGAAGCAGATTCTTCTAAATCATTGTTCGTTGTAAACAAATGTGATCATGGAAGAGGTCAACTTACCTTATTTGGACGATCACTAAACGTCTGATCAGCAAACGTGATCGCTAATCCTAGGATTATCAACTATGTTGATAGACTAGTTTTACTAGTTCGCGAGAGGAAGTGTCACGCGAGTGGGGGATTCACCCTAAGTTATAAACTGGCCAGTCGCGTCTTGTGTTGTTTCTTTTTTTGTTTTTGTTGTTGTTTTTGTTGTTTGCTTCTGTAGGTATTCACATCACCCGTTCCGAGCACAGAACAGTGTTTTGCCTTCGGAGCGGACGTCGTGAGTTGGCTACAGAAGCAACAAATTGTGATGTTTTGTGTTAGTGAGTGTTGTATGTAGATACTGTAAATAATTCATGTCATTCATTTAACATCTTTCTTGTGCCTTACCCCACAGCTGCCCGTACACCTGTCAGAGATCACGCTCGGTTGTCTTGTCAGCATGGGGGTTTGCGGGACCCACATGTAACACTGTCCATCTGTCTGTCTGTCCCTTTTCAGTATCTGAAAAATAGTTTTTGGCCTCTAGTTCCCTTACTATATGAAATATTTGGATTAAACTTTACAGATATATAGAGGATTAAAGGGTACATATTGTGACCAAGGACCATATAGAGGAGTAAAGGGTACATCCCATCAAATGTCTGAAAAATGGATTTTTATGCCCCCGCCATTCGAAGAATGGTGGAAAGGGCATATAGCGTTGCCCCTGTCCGTTCGTCCGTCCGTCCGGCCGTCCGTTCGTCCGTTCTTACAAAATGGGTTTATGTGGCTTCTTTTAGGTACAGAAGGGTTTTGTGTGGCAAAATGGGTTTGTGTGGCTAGCCTCACAAACCCATTTTTCTGTTAGTACAGAGGGGTTCAGGGGGACTAGAAAAATCAAATAAAAAAAAGACACATAAATTTATGTCCATCACCTTGGACACCCTTGGACATGGATGTCCAGGATTATGAGGCTAAACTTTGAGATTATGGGGCTGAGCCACATAAATTTAACTGGCTGTCCTGGGGCTGAATGCTGCAGTAGGAAAAAGTCCCTCTATGTGAGGAGCTAGACCCATAAGATGTATCAGTGCACTATAAAGAAAGTTCTGTTCTACCTTTAGAGGGCTAGATATCACAACCTCTGGTAGCCACATAAGTTTAGACAAAGACGGTTTCGTACAGACAGCCTTTATGTGGCTGATGTCCAAAGTTTGTGTGGCTAGCCACATTAGATGTACAGATTTGTGTGTCTTATAGCCACATAAACCGTTAGCCACATAAAAATTTTAGCCCCATAAAATATGGACAGGTGCAGCCACACAAACCCAAAATGTGGGTCCGTCCGTCCGTGCGTCCGAAACTTAAACGCAGTCAATAACTTCCTTATTTCTTGATGGATTTTAAAACTACTCGGCAGAAATGTTAACCATCATGAGACGATGTGTCACGTGCAAAACCCAGGTCCGTACCTCCAAGGTCAAGGTCATACTTAGAGGTCAAAAGTCAAAAAAAGGGTCCGAAACTTAAACGCAGCCAATAACTTTCTTATTTCTGGATGGATTTTGAAATTACTTTGTAGAAATGTTAACCATCATGAGACAGTGTGTCACCTGCAAAACCCAGGTCCGTACCTCCAAGGTCAAGGTCATACTTAGAGGTCAAAGGTAAAAAAAACGGGTCCAAAACTTAAACGCAGTCAATAACTTACTTATTTCTGGATGGATTTTGAAATTACTTTGACGAAATGTTAACTATAATGAGACGATGTGTCATGTGCAAACCCAGATCCGTACCTCCAAGGTCAAGGTCATACTTAGAGGTCAAAGGTAAAAAAATGGTCTGAAACTTAAACGCAGTCAATAACTTTCTTATCTCTGGATGGATTTTGAAATTACTTGGCAGAAAAGTTGACCATCATGAGGCAATCTGCCTCACAAAACCAAGGTCCTTACCTCCAAGGTCAAGGTCATACTTAGAGGTCAAATGTGAAAAAAGGGTCCAAAACTTTCTATGGATGAATACGAACATAGACATATTTTCAGGCGGGGGCATCGGTGTCCTATGGACGCATTTCTCGTTATATATGCTTCCTACATCTTCTAACAACTTCATCCACTCACATTAAGACATTACACTTGCGGATCATATCTCTGCTATCCCCTTTCTAGTTATTTAGCCTTGATATATTTTCAAATAAGTTACATTGCTTAGCAGTGGCAGGGTATTATGCAGTGTCTGCGGTGCTTTTATTTGTTTGTCTGTCTGTCCTGCACAAAAACTTTAACCTTGGCCATAACTTCAAAAGTGCTTTCGTTCTAATCCTATTATTGCTTGTGTTACATTTGGATGCATGTTATTCACTACTTTCATGAATAAATATTTTTAAACTAACTTCAAAAGTATTTGACCTAGCCCCATGAAACTTCACACACTTATTCACCATCACAAGGGCTACACTCTGACCTAGGGCCATAACTCTGTTGTCATTTTTGGCTGAATTATCACCCCTTGAGATTTTGCAAAAACTCAGAAATTGGCTCCCACGGGGGGCATTTGTCACCTATAGTGACAGCTCTTGTTTTAAAAAGAAACAAGGAAAATTATCCCTTTTATTATCATTTCTTCTCTTTTCTGGATTGGTGGCATGTTCGAATACCGTAAACATCCTAAAAAATTAGGACACCATGAGAATTTGTTGTAATTCTCCTAAAAGTTTAACGAATTTATTCCATGACCCAGCAAGGAGTGAAAAAGGTGCGGACTGAATGGCAAACAATGTGGACCTTGATCAGACTGCTCCTTCAGGAGCAGTCTGATCTGGGTCTGCACTGAATGCGTAAGCCTATCTGTCCCAATACTTAGGATCATTACAGTACATAGGGTGTATTGGATAAACTATCAGTGCTGGATAACCAGGCTGGTGTGTGCCTCCATTGTCTGCATATGTCCGATTGTATGTTTTGTGGTTTTGTTTCTCACACAATAGTGGGGTGGTTGGGTGATGCAAAGGTGACATGTATCTTGTGTCGCTTAGGTGACGTGTATCTATTTGATATTGGCTTACAGTTGGCCAAGGCATGCTGTCCTTGCAGCAGGTAGGCAGAGTGTTGTTATTTCTTCTGTTTATCATATGACGTCGCGTCTGAGAGTGTAATAACGCCATGTATTATTTTCGATAATCCACTAGTGGATTAAATATGCAAATTAGCTAGATATGTCCCACATGTGCAACGTCCTTAACGACGTCGCGTTTACTAACGGCGGAATATTGACATTTTTGTAAACAATCGTGAATAAAATGCGTTTTAAATGGCATATGATAAATAGAATCTTCCGTTCGTGCTAATGTATTATTAAATTTATTAAACTCGTTGAGGAAAAGGGATAAAATGCTCGGCAAAGCCTCGCATTTTATCCCTTTTCCTCAACTCGTTTAATAAATTCAATAATACATGAGCACTCATGTAAGATCCTCTATTTCTACACTTCAGTTCATTTTCTTCTTTCTCCTCTGTCCCTAACTTTCATCTCTTCTGCTAACTCTTTTTCTGCCTCTCTCTGGGAGACTACACAAAGTTACCCACAAGGGTTGATGTGTCGTTAAACCTAAATCAATCAATCAGTTACTCACATAATAGAGTTCACAGAATTTACGAGCAGCTAAGTCTGTGTTGTGACTATAACCAAATGTGGCTGACTTTTCAGATCCAAAGCAGAGTTTCCCCAGTGTAATATCACATTTATTGGCTGGAAGGATGAGGATTGGGTCAGTGATTGGACAGAGAAGAAGAGAGTTAAAGAACATTTCTACCGACTCTGTGGGATGGAGCCAGCAGACTGGAGTAAGTAGATGTACAACCAAATGAATGAAAATATCTAAGACAAGTGCCCAGAGATATGACAAGTATCGGCCCTATTAGCCTCTGTCAGGACCCGGCCTTGACATCTCGTCTAACTTAGACCACAGCCTAGGGGGATATCTGTAGCTAATGTTTAGAAAACACATAACCAAACCCTATTGCTTATTTTATTTGCAGTAAAATATTATTTAACTAGAACACAGCCTTGACATCTCATCCAGTGTTGGACAATGACCTAGATGTTTGGTCTAGTGTCAGAACATGGCCTTGACATCTCAAATACTGTCAGAACACAGCTTTGACATTTCATTTACTGTCAGAACATGGCCTAGACATTTCATCCATTGTTAAAACCCTGCCTTGACATCCTTGTCAGAACACGATCTTGATGTCTTATACACTGTCAGAACATGGCCTTGGTGTCTGGTACACTGTCAGAACATGCCCATGATGTCTTATTCTCTGTCAGAACACAGCCTTGATGTCTGTTGCATTGTCAGAACATGGCCTTGATGTCTAGTACACTGTCATAACATGGCCTTGGTGTCTGGTACACTGTCAGAACATGCCCATGACGTCTTATACACTGTCAGAACAGGAGCATTGATGTCTGGTACACTTTCAGAACATGACCTTGATGTCTGGTACACTGTCCGACCACGGCCTTGATATCTGGTACACTGTCCGACCACGGCCTTGATGTTCGTCACACTGTCAGAACACGGTTACCTGGCAATTGTGTAATACTAAATAGGCCATCAACAAAAACAATCATTACAAGGCTTACTTCATAGAATGTGTAGGGCCTGACTGAAAGAACTGACTAATTGGCTGTATTTTGCCATAAAGACCAGACGACATACCTCATAGCTCTGTGTGATGAGCTCTTGGTCATCCAATGTCACCTTTACTTAATTTGAATTTGGAGTTTGGGTGAGCCAAAGGTGTTATGTTGCTTATGTCACTTGGGAATCCAGCTGATATTCCTTACAGTGGGACAATCTGTGCTACCCTTAAAGCAGGTAAGGGTTGAGGGGTATGTTTTTACATTATATCTGTTTCTTCATCTTGTTTGTTTTCCTCTTTTGGCGTGGTTGGGTGGGGCGAAGGTGTTGTGTATCTTGCGCTACTGGGGCATCAAACTGATACTGGCTTACAATTGGGGAAAGCCTGCTGACCTTTCAGCAGATAAGGGTAGAGGAGGACTGTTATTTCTTTTTTCTACACTCCCAACCATTTTCTACTTTCTCCCCCTGTCCCTCTCCTTCATACCCTCTTCTATTTCAGAATTCTGTCTCTTTTCTCCCTTTCTCTGGGAGATGACACAAAATAACCTAAACAGTTTAACCCTTATCATGCTGTTCACGACAACCCCTATCTTTGCAAACAGTGTAGATCCAGATCAGATGGCTTCTTCAGAAGCCATCTGATCAGGATCTACACTGTTTGACATTCAGTTTATGAATTTGTAGTAATAAATTACATCAAGTAATCTGATTGGTTCAACGTCTGTAATGGTTGTGCCTAAAATGAATATTCAGCAAGATAAGGGTTAATGTATCATTACATCATCATTCAGTCAGTTTTCCTCCTCCCCTATCTTTGTCTTTTGTCACATCTACTATCTCTTTTCTTCCCTTTCTCTTCTCTGGAGGACAACATGAAAACACCAACATATGCTTATGTTAAATCCCGACACAGTCAGTAGCAGTTAGCATGGAAAAAAAGTACTTCTGAAAGTGCTGCTCAGTATTGCTGTTCATAAAGATGTATCTTATGGTCTTAAGGGGAATCAGTCCCTGCCCGTCGGGGCTTGAAGAAATAGATAGACTGCATGATGCTTCCATGCAGAGCTGAAACCGACCCGCACACGAGTACTGGTAAACCGCTTAGAGGATCTAAGCCTGCCCAGGCAAAGCATTGCGAGTGTCGGACCGTCCATGCTCAGGAACCCTATTGATTTCATTGGGCGGCAGGGCTTGAGTTGTCATTTCATCTCAATGTCGGGTAAAAGTTCCACAAAACTGGAAGCAACGTCTCCAAAATGACCTTTACAGTGTTGACGGGGATGTTAAACATCAAATCAAACAAAATCTTAACGGGAATAGATACACCTGTCAGATTTTTTCTGCCATTTTTCAAAGGGAGACAACCTTTGGGACTTCCTGTTCATTTTTAGCTCACCTGTCACGTAGTGACAAGGTGAGCTTTTGGGATCACTTTTTGTCCGTCGTGCGTGTGTGCGTGTGTGCGTGCGTAAACTTTTTCTTCAAACGACATCTCCTCCTAAACCACTGATCAGATTCTAACCAAACTTCACAGGAATGATCCTTAGGTGGTCCCCTTTCAAAGTTGTTCAAATGGTTCCGGTCCATTGCACATCTAGGTCACAGGAGCTAAAAATAGATTTTTAAAATGAAAACTTTAAAAATCTTCTTCTCTGAAACCGAAAGGCCCAGGTCTTCGATATTTGGTATGAAGCTTCATCTAGTGGACCTGTACCAAGATTGTTCAAATTATGGCCCTTGGGCCAGAAATGCCCCAGCCCCGGGGGCCTTTGGGTTTACATAGGCTTATATAGGGAAAATCTTTAAAAATCTTCTTCTCTGAAACCACAAGACCCAGGTCTTTGATATTTGGTGTGAAGCTTCACCTAGTAGACCTTTACCAAGATTGTTCAAATTATGGCCCTTGGGCCAGAAATACCCCCGCCCCGGGGGCCTTTGGGTTTACAAAGGCTTATATAGGGAAAATCTTGAAAAATCTTCTTCTCTGAAACCGAAAGGCCCAGGTCTTCGATATTTGGTATGAAGCTTCATCTAGTGGACCTGTACCAAGATTGTTCAAATTATGGCCCTTGGGCCAGAAATGCCCCCGCCCCGGGGGCCTTTGGGTTTACATAGGCTTATATAGGGAAAATCTTTAAAAATCTTCTTCTCTGAAACCACAAGACCCAGGTCTTTGATATTTGGTGTGAAGCTTCACCTAGTGGACCTCTACCAAGATTGTTCAAATTATAGCCCTGGGGCCAAAAATGCCCCCACCCCGGGGGCCTTTGGGTTTAAATAGGCTTATATAGGGAAAATCTTTAAAAAATCTGCTTCTCTGACACCACAAGGACCAGGTCTTTGGTATTTGGTGTGAAGCTTCACGTAGTAGACCTCTACCAAGATTGTTAAAATTATAGCCCTAGGGCCAAAAATGCCTCCGCCCCGGGGGCCTTTGGTTTTACATAGGCTTTTACAGGGAAAATCGTTACAAATCTTCTTCTCTGAAACCGCAAGGCCCAGGTCTTTGCTGTTTGGTATGAAGCTTCATCTAGTGGACCTCTACCAAGATTGTTCAAATTATAGCCCTGGGCCCCCCCCCCCAAAATTGCCCCCGCCCCGGGGGCCTTTGGTTTTACATAGGCTTATACAGGGAAAATCTTTAAAAATCTTCCTTCTCTGAAACCGTAAGGCTCAGATCTGTGATATTTGGTGTGGAGCTTCATCTAGTGGACCCCTACCAATATTGTTCAAATTATAGTGCTGGGGCCAAAGATGCCCCCGCTATGGGGCCCTTTGGTTCTATATGGGCTTATATAGGGAAAATCTTGAAAAATCTTCTTCTCTGAAACCACAAGGCCCAGTTCTTTGATATTTGGTATGATGCTTCATCTAGTGGACCCCTACCAAGATTGTTCAAATTATAGCCCTGGGCCCCCCCCCCCCCCCCCCCCCCCCCCCCCCGGAGGCCTTTGGTTTCACATAGGCTTATACAGGGAAATTTTTTTAAAAATCTTCTTCTCTCTGAAACCACAAGGCTCAGATCTTTGATATTTGGTGTGAAGCTTCATCTAATGAACCTCTACCAAGATTGTTCAAATTATAGCCCTTGGGCCAAAAATGCCCCCATCCCCGGGGGCCTTTGGTTTTTCATGAGGTCTAATTGGCCTAAACTAGCTAGTCTGGCCCAGAAAACATGTACACTCCATATGTTTCACTTCTGTGGTGTATTCCTTGCTTCCAAAGGATAACCCTTTTATAGAACATATTTAACTTCACTACAGCTGGTGTGTGGGAATGTGTGGCGGCCGTAAAACGTCTCCCTGCCCTACATCATAGTGTAGATTATATTTTCTTGTTCTTTGGGATCATTGATTCCATTGTGGAATTTTGAAAATATCTGAGGGTCACTTATGAGGCCTAATTGGCCGAAACTAGCTTGTCTGGCCCAGAAAACATGTACACTCCATATGTTTCACTTCTGTGGTGTATTCCTTGCTTCCAAAGGATAACCCTTTTATAGAACAAATTATATAGGGAAAATATTTAAAAATCTTCATCTCTGAAACCACAAGGCTCAGGTCTTTGATATTTGGTATGAAGCTTCACCTAGTATAGCCCTTGGGCCAAGAATGTACTAGAGACACTGATTCTCAGGTGAGCGATTCAGGGCCCTCTGGGCCCTCTTGTTTTTCTATAAACTCTGTCCCACAGAAAAAGGGGTCTACTCTTAAAGGACAGAATTTGCTCCTCAGGAGCAAATTCTTTCCTTTAAGAGTTGACCCTAATTGACATGGGTAACAAAGATACTTTTGAAGGAGTTGCCTCCCTTGAAGGTGTATCCATTCCCCTTAAGTTGTGGTTTTGCTGTGTTTCAGAGAGGAAAGAACAAGATGAGAAACTGAAGAAGGCAATGGAGAAAGAGAGACAGAAAGAAGAAGAAAAAATGGAAGAAGGCAGTTAGAGACATAACTATCACAATTCAGCTGTAACTTTCCTTTCTGTTTTCAATCAATCATGTGGAAACTTGTCGGAATACCCTCTTTGAGGGACTTCTAATCAGTACTGACGTAACAAGACTAAAATGAATTTCGGTTTCTAAAGTGTTGTTTTATCTGTTGTTTTGACTTCTTGGGACCATGGGAACAAATTTTCAGTGTTTTTCTGAAGTTGTGGAATTATTGTGTGAGTCAACTCAGTAAATTAAAGTAACCAATCTTGTTCTTGATTAGTATTTTGTCTTTTGTAGATGAAATGAAAACTTGAGAGTATGAAGAAGATATAGTACAGTTATGGCGTGTTCTTATTTTTGCTCAAAAATATACATTGTCTCCTCTGACAACCTACATCACAGTTTCATCATTCATTTTGTGCTTCTTGTCATTGTTCGTTTGTTGCCAAATTGCATCACTTATATGAATACCATAATATTAAAACCCTTGTCCTGCTGAGCCCGGATATGTCTTATCTTTCAAACAATGAAGATCAGATCAGATGGCTTCTGAAGAAGCCATCTGATCAGGATCTTCATTGTTTGTCATTCAGTATATGGATCCGTTGCAATAATTTGCATCAAGTAATCTGATTGGTTGATAATCAGTACTGGGTGTGGCATATATAAATATTCAGCAGGTTAAGGGTTAGGAACTGACCAGTGCACAAAGCCACTAATGTCTTGGTTTTATACATCATGTTAAGTCTCTGTAATGAACAGCCCTGTATACCCCATTCATGTTGAGAAAACTGGAGTTTACAGGGGTAGTCATTATTTTTCTAGCTTCTGCTCCAAGACAGGTTGTGGGTAGTCATTAGAACTGCCTTAATGAGGCAGTTCTTATGATCAAGGTAGTTCGTATGAGCACCACAGAGGCAGTTCTAATGAGCACCCACAACCTATGGAGTATAAATAAGCTAATTCATAAATTTTCATCAGTTGTGACATGATAGAATCTACTATAGCACACTGTTGTGTTACTGTAATGTGTTACGTAAACCTTGTATGTATTTCCAATACCTGAACCAGTCATCACTGTAGAAGACTTACCAATTTCAATCATGGTGTTACTGATGTAAACAAGTTACAATCGTATTAAAATTTTGGATAATAACTTTGTCAGAAATGGCCTATTTAAGGGGAATGGGAATACTTGGCTGATTTTTCTGCCATTTTTCAAAGGGAGATAACTTTCGAGACTTCCTGATCAATTTTCTGGAAGCCCTGACCAACTGAAAAAGGGGTCTACTCTTAAAGGAAAGAATTTGCTCCTCAGGAGCAAATTCTTTACTTTAAGAGTTGACCCCATTTGACATGGGAGACAAAAATACTTTTGCAGGAGTTGCCTCCCCTAAAGGTGTACCCATTTCCCTTAACACATTTACTTATTCAAAAGTGTTTCCCAATTTATGGAGTTTCACATAAAGGTATAAACAAAAGTGCTGGTCAAATCAAAGCCATCAGAGTATGACATCGTCAAGATGTAGGTCATTGCCCTTGATTGTGAGTACTTACGAGAACTCTAACGAACACCCGCAGTGTATATTTTGAGCAGAACTAAGGTTAACATCACAAATTTTCACATGCCTTGATTTGTGTAATGAGGCAACTTCTTGGCACAGAATAAAACAGTATCACAAGACACAAAGTATTTTTGTTATTATTTTTTCCATCCCAACAATCGTCTGTTGTAAGAGACATAGCTCTAGATAGGGATAATAAACCCATTTTATACCAAATACAATCGTCCACTTTATATACAGCAGGAGTCCATTTCAAAATTTAGTGATGGCATGTTATGGAATCATTAAAATTTATTTGGAAAATGGCTGAACTTTTTGTAAACAGTGTAGGCCCTGATCAGATGCCGCAGAAGTCTGAACTGGGCCTGCACTGTTTTCCAGTATCCTGTTTTGAAGTTTATGGTACAAAATGGATTTGGATATAAATTTCCTTGATTTTGGTCAGAAACAATTTGTGGGTCATCATCCAGGCAATTCTAACAAGTACTGTAACACATGTTTATAAGGAGATACAAAAATATCCTCAAATTATCCTTGTTGATTCTTATCTGAAGCTGTGTGAGGGCTTACAGTTTTCAAGAATGTGTATACAGTCGAACTTCAATGGCTCGAACACCTTTGGGACCTCGAAAATCTGTTCGAGACAGGGGTAGTTCGAGCCACTGAGGTTACTGTCAGGAAGTATAACAAGATACTTTTATACATCTTTTCGGTGTTCTATAATGAAAATGTATGCTGTGTGTACTCATTAGAATCGCCTCGTTGAGGCGATTCTATTGAGTACACACAGCATACATTTGCAAGATAAAAGACTAAAATCTCCGTAATTATCCCCCACTATTTCTTAAATAGAGGATTTCACTAGGCGCTCAAGAATTGGTTTGACTCATCCATGGTAAACGAGCCATCGGTGTTCGAGCCATCGAAGTTCTACTGTACTAGGTGGTTAGTTGATTTGTTTTGTTTGATTTGAGGTTTAGCATCCCCGTCAACACTGTATAGGTCATTTTGTAGATGCTGCTTCCAATTTTGTGGCACTTTTACCCAACATCGAGATGAAATGACATCTCAAGCCCTGTCGCCCAATGAAACCAATGTGGTTTATAAGCATGGACGGTCCCACTCACACCGCTTTGCCTGGGCTGGCTTAGATCCACTAAGCGGTTTACCAGTAATCGTGTGCGGTCAGTTTCAGCTCTGCGTGGAAGCATCAAGTAGCCCATCTGTTTCTTAAAGCCCCGATGGGCAGGGACAAAGGTGGTTAGTTGAGGTGAAGGTGATGTGTATATTGAATCACTGGAGCATTCAGCAGTTGAGCAAGCCTGTTATACTTGCAGCTTGTAAGGGTAGAGGGGCAATCATCCCCAGAATGCCTAATTCCTTTCATTCATTTTCCTCTTTCTCCCGTCTCTGATCTTCTCAATTGTCTCTTGGAGATGACCCAAAATTACTTACAAGAGTTGCCATGGTGTTAAACCAAATGCAATCAGACAAGTTTGTGTATGCATGTGGCAACCTGTTCTGTAAAAGAATGGTCGGATCATTTAAAGTACAAAACAGGGGTTATTACTTTGGTCTTTCATGCTTCTACTGTCATAAGAAATATTTTATGTGGTTGTTCTCTCCCATGGATTCAAGATGGGCAGTTTTCAGTTTCTGCTGAAAGAATATGCACTGTACTGGTAAACTGCTACGCATAAAAAGTAGAAGTGACAGTCACATCTCCCATTCAAGACATCAAAGGGAAAGAAACACAAACATAAAATAACTTCACTATAAAGGTGGAAAGCCAAAAGGACAGTAACTGTCCCACAAAATGGTCAAGGGGCTATCCAAAACGAAAGATATTAGCAATACATACATGTAAAGACGAACTATAAAGGATTTCTAACTCACCAGTGCAACATCAAGAACAAAAATCAAACAACTAAGAGACGAAACAATGATGAGGACTCGACAGCATGAAATAATTGAAATGCTGGAGCAAAAGAAAACCAAAAGTTGGACCGGTGGGCCCAACCAAAGTCAGCATCAGGCACCAACCAACATCGCGTAAGTAAGTATTAGGCTGGAGCAGTCATAGAATCTGAAGCCTGACCTGCCGGCGTGCAATTAAAGAGGGAAGCAAAGTTATCAACCGTGATTTGGTTAACTACCATGCATGCAGTCCATCGTATAACATATATATTGTATCTTTTTATATCGAAAAATGGTTTTACAAAATAGGTAAGCATATTTTTTTAGCTCACCTGAGCAAGAAGTTTTCAAGGTGAGCTATTGTGATCACCCTGTATCCGTTGTATGTCTGTCATGCGTCGTCAACATTTAGCTTGTTCACCCTCTAGAAGGCATAGTTTTACTTCAGTCTTCATGAAACTTTACCAGAATGTTTGACTCGATGATATCCAGGGCAAGTTCTAATATGGGTCATGTCACTTGTTTTCCCCCACTAGAGGCCATAATTTTACTTCAATTTTCATGAAACTTTATCAAAATGTTTGCCTAGATGATATCTGGATCTAGTTTGAATATGGGTCATGTTGGGTCCAAAACTAGGTCATGCTCACTAGGTCAACTTGCAATAAAACATTTTTCACCCACTAGATGCCACAATTTTGCTTTATTTTACATGGAATTTTTCTAGAATGGATATCTTGATATCAAGGTTAAGTTCGAATATGGGTCATGTCAGGCCAAAAACTAGGGCACTAGGTCAAATTTCTTTAAAACCTTGTTCACCCACTAGAGGCCAAAGTTTTGCTTTAATCTTCATGAAACTGCCAGAATGTTTGCCTTGATATCTGGGTCGATTTCCAATATGGGTCTTATTGGATCAACAACTAGGTCACTAGGTCAAATTGTGTTGAAACCATGTTCACCCTCTAGGGGCCAAAGTTTTACTTCAATCTTCTTGAAACTATATCAGAATGATTGCCTTGATGATATCTGGGTCATTTTTCAATATGGGTCATATTGGATCAACAACTAGGTCATGAGGTCCATTGCTTTGAAGCTTGTTCACCCTTTAGAGGCCATAATTTTGCTTCAATCTTCATGAAACTTTGCCAGAATGTTTGTGTAGATGATACCGGAGTCAAGTTTGAATATGGGCCATATCTGGTCAAAAACCAGGGCACTAGGTCAATTTTGTCTAAAACCTTGTTTATCCCATAGAGGCCATAATTTTGCTTCAATCTTCTAGACACTTTATTGGAATGTTTATCTTGATAATATCTGGGTCTAGTTTAAATTTGAATATGGGTCATGTTGGATCAAAAGTAGGTCACAAGGTCAAATTGCATTAAAACCATGTTAACCCTCTAGTTTTACATAGACTAGGAAAACCTTTAATATGCTTGCTGTCTGAAACTTGAAGGCCCAGGCCTTTGATATTTTGTACTAAGCTTCATCTAGTGGACCTAAACTTACAGCCCTGGGTACAAAAATGGTCCCGCGCAGGGCCCCACTTATTTTACATAGACTTATTTAGGTGATACCTTTAAAAATCTTCTTGACATAAACCAGAAGGCCCAGGCCTTTGATATTTGGTTCACAGCTTCAACTTATAGACTTCTGCCAAGATTGTTCAAATTATAGCCCTGGGGCTAAAAACGGCCAAGCCGAGGGGTCCACATATAGGACTCGTATAGGGAAAACCTTCAAAATTCTTGTCTGAAACCAGAAGGCCCAGGCCTTTGATATTTGGTACACAGATTTGTCAAGTTTCTCAAAACTTAGGGGCTCACAGCATTCGTTTCTGTGTCCTATGGCATAAAATTGGGGAGCCTGGCTGCTTAGCTTTGTTGCTGATGATGTTTTTGAGTTTAACCATGCACCAACCCTCTTTGTGGGTCATAAGCGTCAATTGGTTAATGATAAAAAAAAACGCTTAGCATTGTAACTGTTGGAAGCACATCTGACTGAGAAGCTAGAGGTTGAGGTTTTAAGACCAAATCCGGCTACATACATGTACTTCCATAGAAATTGATAATCCTGGAATATTTTCTACCATCATTCTCCCCCTTCTGCTGATTCAAGAAAGGCAGTTGTCATTTACTGGCGAAAGTATGTGTATACTTACTACTGGTTAACCACTTAGGTCTAAGCCTGCCCGGGAATAGTCTGGTCACATGTAAGGTTAACTGACCGCAACTGACATACCTCCAGTAAACCTTCAGTATATCATCACAAAACATTTCTTTTCAACAAATTTTATACATACATACATAGTCATATGAAGAGAAATCAATGTACTAGAGACAGTGACACTTAGGTGAGCGAATTAGGACCCTCTGATTTTATATACTAAGTCACCATAAAATTCGGATTCCTATAAGTTCTTGTTGCAGAAGAGATTTAAGTCCAACATTGGATTTTGAAACTAAATCAAAATGATGTCTTTAAAACTTACAGAAATTTATTGTTTGTTTGATTTGAGGTTTTACATCCCCATCAACACTGTCAAGGTCATTTTGGAGACGCTGCTTCCAACTTTGTGGGACTTTTACCCAACATGAGATGAAATGACATCTCAAGCCCTGCCACCCAGTGAGGGTTTATAAGCATGGACGGTCCGACTTTCACTACATTGCCTGTCTAAGTGGTTTACCAGTACTCGTATGCACTTTGGTTTCAGCTCTGTGTGGAAGCATCATGCAGCCCATCTATTTCTTCAAGCCCAGATGGGCGGCGGCTAACGAAGTTTATGATGCCGATAACCCTGATTAAGAAGTTAAGCAGTTAATAATTTGTTACGGTATTGAAGTAGGTTACATGACTGGACACTCCAGCAAACTGAATTGATATATAAACACCGCAGTATGCTGCATGAGGCACTTTACTAGCCAAGAAAGGAAAATTTACAATCTCAAAATATAAGCCTGCCCAGGAAGCTGGTTAGGTAGACTGAGTGGCCCACCATGACATTTCAAATGTTGACTTGGTCAATAAACTCCAAACCAACCAACCCATTTCAGTGTGACTACTCAGTTGTTGTGATGTTAAGTTCAAACTACGTATAAAAGGAAAAAATTCTTTTGTACCAGAAATAAGACCAAATGTTTCATGAGAAGTATTCCACTTTGACAACCATGAAAGAAAGCATTTTCTTGCACACCGGATAAGAAAATCCTGGACTTAACCCTGGGAGAGATTATAAGAATCTTACATGTGTGTGAGGGGTGGATGGAAAAATCTGTCCTAAGGGTCACTGTCCGGCATCACGAGGCTTGCCATGTGATGCCGGACAGTAATCCCGAGGGACGGATTTTTCTATCCACCCCTCACACCCATGTAGGATTCTTTTTCTTGCATACCTTCCATTTCTTAGCAAGGATTTTTCATGCTGCAGTCACTTCGGTCCCCGACGTCCGCCATATTGTGATGACACTACAGGAATGTTTAGTGACGTCAACCTTAACGACGGCGCATATGAGGTCATATTCAACCAGTGCATTTATCAAATACGTGAAAATATTCGGTTTTGGGTAAGAACACCAGGGTTAGAACAGAATTTCTATCCCAAGATAAAACTATGGATTTCCTTATCTGGTGTGCAAGATTCTTATAATCTTACCCAAGTTTTCCTACACATGGGTAGGATAAAATTCAGGGTTTTCATGTGTTTGATGTGCACTGGTTGAATAGGACATCATGTATGCCGTCTTTAAGTTTGATCATCTTTAAGTTTGATGCCACTGCATGTACAGCGATGTCAAAAAAACAAAACAAAACAAACGCACTATTGTCAACAAAATGTGAATGACACTGACAATCGTCTCTCGGAAATGAAACATATGCAAAAAAAAAAAGAATCTTTCCTGGGTGTGAGGGGTAGATAAAAAAAATCCGACCGGTCCCTCGGGATCACTGTCCAGCATCACTGCAGGGTAATCGGAAACAAGAGGCCCATGGGCCACAATGCTCACCAGAGCTCAGGGTGCCACTGCCCACTGGCAGCAATGTATTTTAATTAACCATGGAAGCCCTGTGCCCTAGGATGCTACAGATAAAATTTGGACCCAAGAAGCCTCGTGGCTTTAGATTCGATGTCGCTTGAATGTGTTGTTGCAGGACAACAGATGACAATTGACAATTTCCCATCTGTGGCAACAAATAGGGCCAAAAAGAACATTGTTAAAGAAAATATCTTGAAAGGCATTAATGTCATTTTTCAATTTTCTCCATTATAGGACAATGGAAACTCATAACTTGGCATAGCAAACAAACCAAAGAGCCAAAGTTCATAAACCAGAGCTCCGGTGGACACTGCCCAATGGCAGCCATGTCTTATAACATATGATTTTATTATACCATTATAAAGTCTCCCAAACAAACCCCATACCCAAATGAGCACCCATGTGGACTGTATCTGAAATATTAGGTGTTTTATAAAGTAGAGAGATCGGGGCATGGACCCAATGGAGCCCTGGTTGGTGTCAATAAATGCGTCTTATCATAAGGAACAAAGACATATATGGTTTATCAGTGGGAATATGTATGGTTCCTGTGATGTAAGGCCTTTTAAGCAATGGAGGGAATCGGGCATTGCAGATCGCAGAAAAGCCCAAGATTGTTGTCAATGAATAAGTCTTATCATAAGGACCAAGAGTATATACGGTTAAATGGTGGGGATCTGAATGGTTTCTGAGATATGAGGCACTTTTATGAAGTGGCAGGGAGAGAAATGGCCCCTGCGGACCCCCAAAGACGGGGGGTGACTGAATGTGTCTAATAACAATGAACAAGAATATATGTGACTATAGGATGGGGATTTGAATGGTTTCTGAGATATATGGCCTATTAGGAAGTTGAGTCTTATCAAAAGGAACAAGAATAAATATGGTTGAGGGGTGGGTATCTGAACGGTTTCCGAGATATATGGATTTTAATGAAGTAATGGGGTGGGGCATGGCCTGTGGCACCCCGGGGGGGACCTGCATGCTGGTGTCACTGATTGCGTCTTATCATAAGGAACAAAAATATATATGGTTTAGGGGTGGGGATCTGAACGGTTTCTGAGATATATGGATTTTAATGAAGTCAAGGATGGGGTATGGCCTGTGGCACCCCGGGGGGACCTGCATGCTGGTGTCACTGATTGCGTGTTATCATAAGGAACAAAAATATATATGGTTTAGGGGTGGGGATCTGAACGGTTTCTGAGATATATGGATTTTAATGAAGTCAAGGATGGGGTATGGCCTGTGGCACCCCGGGGGGACCTGCATGCTGGTGTCACTGATTGCGTGTTATCATAAGGAACAAGAATATATATGGTTTAGGGGTGGGGATCTGAACGGTTTCTGAGATATATGGATTTACGGAAGTAAAGGGGTGGGGCATGGCCTGTGGCACCCCGGGGGGACCTGCATGCTGGTGTCACTGATTGCGTCTTATCATAAGGAACAAAAATATATATGGTTTAGGGGTGGGGATCTGAACGGTTTCTGAGATATATGGACTTTAATGAAGTAAAGGGGTGGGGCATGGCCTGTGGCACCCCGTGGGGACCTGCATGCTGGTGTCACTGATTGCGTGTAATCATAAGGAACAAGAACATATATGATTTAGGGGTGAGGCTCTGAACAGTTTCTCAGATATATGGTCTTTTGTGAAGTCAAGGGGTGGAGCATGGCCCGGGCGCACACTGGGTGACCCCTAAATTGGTGTCGCTGAATGTCTTATCATAAGGAACAAGAATGTATATGGTTTAGGGGTGGGTATCTGTAAGGTTTCTGGAATATTTGGCCTTTTATGAAGAGGAGGGGGTTGGGCATGGTCCTGGCACATCCTAGGGGACCCCAAATTTGGTGTCACTGAATGCAACTTATTGTAAGGAATGAGAATATATATGGTTTAGGGGTGGGGATCTCAATGGTTTCTGAAATAAATGGCATTTTATGGAGTGGAAGGGGTGGGGCAAGTCCCCGGCACATCCCGGGGGACCCACAGGTTTGTGTCACTTAATGCGTCTTATCATAAGGAACAAGAATATATATGGTTTAGGGGTGGGGATCTGAATGGTTTCTGAGATAAATGGCCTTTTATGAAGTGGAGGGGTCGGGGCATATCCCCGGCATATCCCGGGGGACCCCCAGGTTGGTGTCACTTAATGCATCTTATCACAAGGAACAAGAATATATATTGTTTAGGGGTGGGGATCTGTATGGTTTCTGAGATATATGGATTTTAATGAAGTAAAGGGGTGGGGCATGGCCCATGGCACCCTGGGTGGACCCGCATGCTGGTGTCACTGATTGCGTCTTATCATAAGGAACAAGAATATATATGGTTTAGGAGTGGGGCTCTGAACAGTTTCTCAGATATATGGTCTTTTGTGAAGTCAAGGGGTGAAGCATGGCCCGGGAGCACCCTGGTAGACCCCTAGGTTGGTGTCACTGAATGAGTCTTATCATAAGGAACAAGAAAATACACATGTATATGGTTTAGGGCAGGGGATCTGTAAGGTTTCTGGAATATTTGGCCTTTTATGAAGTGGAGGGGGTTGGGCATGGTCCCGGCACATCCCGGGGGACCCCAGGTTGGTGTCACTTAATGCATCTTAGCATAAGGAACAAGAATATATATAGTTATGGGGTGGGGATCTGAATGGTTTCTGAGATAAATGGCATTTTATGAAATAGAGGGGACACAGCATGTCCCCGGCACATCCCGGGGGACCCCCAGGTTGGTGTCACTTAATGCATCTTATCATAAGGAACAAGAATATATATGGTTTAGGGGTTGGGATCCATAAGGTTTCTGAGATATAAGGCATTTTATGAAGTGGAGTGGGCGGGGCATGGCCCCGGCACAACGTAGGGGACCCCCAGGTTGACATAAAAGCATATGGCTGAGAGAAGTTTACACAAGGAACATGTTTATGTAAGTTTTGTCAAAATATCTGCAATGACTTGGCAGTAAATGCCATTTTTCAGTTTTCCCCATTATAATTCAATGGAAACTCTAAGTTGCCATAGCAACGAAACTAAAAGGCCAAATTTCATAAAAAAACACAAAACCTGTAAGGGCAAATATGGTGAATATTTTCATAAAGTCTCAGCCTCCTAGAGCATATGGTTTCTTAGGAGATGATTTTTTAAGTATTTTTTGGTCAATATTTTGCATTTTGGTTTCCATGGTAACCAATAAAAATGAGCAGAAGGCCTAAAATCATACGGCAGATAGTAGATTACCTATGGAAAATTTCTATGAAAGTTTTGTCAAAATATCTGCAGAGGCTTGGCAGTAAATGCCATTTTTCTATTTTCCCCATTATAAGTCTATGGAAACTCTGAGTTGCCATAGCAACCAAACTAATGAGCCGATTTTCATTAAAAACACAAACTTTCAACCCCCCTGCCCCAGGATGCTACAGATGAAATTTGGGCTGAATCGGCCCAATGGCTTCAGAGGAGATGTCGTTTGAAAATGTTGACGAAGACGACGCAGACGCAGACCACGAAGATGACGACGGACAACTGCCTATCCTATAAGCTCCCCCGGAGCCTTCGGCTCTGGTGAGCTAAAAAGTATCGGGAAAAAAGTATTGAAAAAAAAAAAGTATCAGTTTTAGTATTAAAGAAAAAGTATCAGTTTTATGTTACAATGATATGATGATTAAGATACTTTTTTGTCTTTTGAATTTTTTCTTTCAGTTTAATATTCAATTTTGTAACCTAACTCTATAATCCTTGCTTTATAAAAGGAACGAGATGTCACTTCATCTCAATGTTGGGTAAAAGTCCCAGCCATTGGAAGCAACATCTCCAAAATGACCTATATAAAGTTGACGGACATTACACCTCCAATCAAACAAAAAAAAGTGGTGTGATGGATTAAGTTTATACTTTGTCTGGTAATAGATACTGGTCTTAAATTTTTAGCAGCAGCATCAGCTCTCATGACCATAACCTTGGGGTCAAGGTCACAGACTTTGAATTCTTGCGTTAAAGTTTTTAGGTTTGTTTTTTTTTAGCTCACCTGCGCACGATCGTTGTGCATCGTCCGTCGTCTACAATATGCTTAAAATGCGAACTTCTCCTAAACACTTGGGCCAATTTGAATAAAACGTGACAGGAATGTTGCCCCCCTACCAAGATAGCTAAAATCGTTCCGCTCCGATGAACAAGATGACAACCAGAGCCAAAAACAGAAAAAAAGCTTTAAACGACAACTCCTGTACCGTTGGGCCAATTTCATTCAAACTTCATAGGAATGTTGCTTAGGTGACCCTCTACCAAAATAGCTTATACAATTCCGCTCCAATAAGCAAAATGGCCGCCAGAGCTAAAAGTAAAACAAGAGGACCATGGGCCACTATACTCACCAGAGCTAAGGTGGGCACTGCCCACTGGCAGCCATGTATTTTAACATGATATTATTTTAATCTACCAAATGAACCCCCATGTCCCAATGAGCACCCATGTGGACTCAGTATCTGTAACATTAGGCCTTTTATGAAGTAGAGGGGGTGGGGCATGGACCCAATGGAGCCCTGGTTGGTATCACTAAATGCGTCTTAGCATAAGGAACAAGAATAAATATGGTTTAGCAGTGGGGATCTGTAAGGCCCCTTAAGTGGTGGAGGGGTTGGGGCATGCCCTGTTGATCCCAGGAAATCCCAAGATTGTTGTCCCTAAATGTGTCTTATCATCAGGACCAAGTATATATATGGTTTAGGGGTTGGAATCTGAACGGTTTCTGAGATTTGAGGCCCTTTTATGAAGTGGAAAGGATAGGAATGGCCCTGTGGACCCCCCTACAGTAGGTGTGCTAATAATAAGGAACAAGAACATATATTATTATGGGGTGTGGATTTGAATGGCTTCTGAAATATAAAGCATTTTATGAAGTGGAAGGGCGGGGCACATTGCCTCAGCACAAAGAGACCCCCAGGTTGGTGTGATTGAACGAGTCTTATCATAAGGAACAAGTATATGGTTTAGTGGTGGGGATCTGAACTATTTCTGAGATATATGGCTTTTAATGAAGTAACGCGATGGGGCATGGCCTGGGCATGCCACGGGGACTCCAAAGCTGGTGTCACTGAATGCGCCTTATCATAAGGAAGGTGAATATATATGGTTTAGGGTGGGGCTAAGAACAGTTTCTGAGATATAAGGCCTTTTGTGAAGTGGAGGGGTGGGACAAGGCCCCAGGAGACCCCCAGATTGGTTTGTATGAATGTGTCTTATCATAAGAAACAAGAATATATATGGTTTAGGGGGTAGCCATCTGTAGGGTTTCCAAGATATTGTGAGATTATGAAATGGAGAAGGTGGGGCATGGCCCCAGCACATCCCTGGGGACCCCCAGGTTGGTATCACTGAATGCGTCTTATCATAATGAACAAGAATATATATGGTTTAGGGGTGAGGATCTTAACGGTTTCTGAAATATATGGCCTTTTGTGAAGTGAAGGGGTGGGGCAAGGCCCCGGCTCATCCCTGAGGACCCCCAGGTTGGTGTCAATGAATGTGTCTTATCATAAAGATCAAGAATATATATGGTTTAGGGGCAGGGATCTGTAACACGGGTGGTAATCAGGGGAACTAGCTCGAAAATGAGTCAATGGAAATTTGTTCCCTCGACACATCCGGGATCTCTCGAGCTAGCTCCATCACCAGAAAACTTGAAAACAAAGGTAGGTCTCGAAGAGCTTTATCACCATTATTTTCTTTGTAAACTATTTATAAAAAAATCCGGCAATGCAGTTCCACATAGAAATGATTAAACTTTGTACCCCGCTAGAAGTTGCCATGGGAATTTGCAGCGCTGGAGTATGAATGAAACTAAACTTTTTATCACGGACCTGAAAAATTGTCAATTTATGTCAACACGGAGATTTTGGGCGACAATTTTTTCATTTTCCGTCAAAAGTACGCCCTTCACACCCCCAGAAGTAACAGTCCTAGCAAAATATTTTGGCCGTGATTACGTTACTTGCCACTTATGACGAAATTACTGTACGAGCTAGTCTTCTCGACAATCGAGCTAGTTCACTCGACATGGAGATAGTGCCCTCAAAGATGAAACATTCATCAGATGACTGGGGCCTGATTCGATGTCTTTCTATGGTCCCACTCAGTTTATCCAACTGGTTTCTTTACCTCAGGCGGGTGGGCCTGGTGGTTAAGTGCGCTGTCCGTCTGGTTTAACCATTTCGCTGCAAACTCAAATTGAGATTTGACATAATACATTTTTATATTGAATGTTCGATTTTCTTTTCAGATGGGCGCTTCCCAAGGAAAAAGTTCCAAAGGACTATTCCTGAACAGATATATTTCGCAAAATGGGGCGAAACGACCAGGGAGAAACGACTGAGGGGCCGTCTTGTGGGCATAGTATCTTTTACCCCACTAGACAGAGGTAAAGAAACCAGTTGGATAAATTACCATAGAAAGACATCGAATCAGGCCCCAGTCATCTGATGGATGTTTCATCTTCATTTTGAGGGCAATATCTCCATGTCGAGTGAACTAGCTCCTTGTCGAGAAGACTAGCTCGTCATAAGTCGCAAGTTACGTAATCACGGCCAAAATATTTTGCTTATTTCAAACGTTCCATGTTTCATTTCACTAGGGATGTTGCTTCTGGGGGTGTGAATGGCGTACTTTTGGCGGAAAATGAAAAATCGTCGGCCAAAATCTCCGTGTTGACATAAATTGACAATTGTTCAGGTCCGTGATAAAAAGTTTAGTTTCATTCATACTCCAGCGCTGCAAATTTGTATGGCAAATTCTAGCGGGGTACAAAGTTAAATCATTTCTACGTGGAACTGCATTGCCGGATTTTTTTATAAATAGCTTACAAAGGAGAAAATGGTGATAAAACTCTTCAACACCTACGTTTGTTTACAAGTTTCGTGGACCGGCCCCGATAGCTCAGTTGGTAGAGTGTCCGCTCCAGGGAACGGGAGGTCTCGGGTTCGATCCCGGGCCGCGACATACCAAAGTCGTTAAAAATGGTACTAGCTGCTCCTCGCTTGGCACTCAGATTTACGGGGTAGAGCTAGGACTGGTCGATCCAGTGTCAGGATAATGTGACTGGGTGTGGTATCATGTAATGTGTCTGGGACATGATACTTCAGTGAGACAGCACTATAAACGTGAGCATTGAGCTCCCTGTCGCAACCAGACACCGTCGTGATATGACTAAAAAATTGTTGAAAGCGACGTTAAACCCGAATTCACACACACACACACACACACACACAATACAAGTTTCGTGGCGATGGAGCTAGCTCGAGAGTTTCCGGATGTGTCGAGGGAACAAATTTCCATTGACTCATTTTCGAGCTAGTTCCCCTGATTACCACCCGTGTGTAAGGTTTCTGAGATATTGGGCCTTTTATGAAATGGAGGGGGCGGGGCATGGCCCCGGCGCATCCGGGGGACTCCCAGGTTGATGTCACTGAATGGGTCTTATCATAAGGAACAAGAATATATATGGTTTAGGGGTGGGGATCTGAATGGTTTCCAATATATTGGGCCTTTTATTAAGTGGAGGGGGTGGGGCATGGCCTCGGCGCATCCCTGAGGACCCCTAGGTTGGTGTCACTGAATGCGTCTTATCAATAGGAACAAGAATATATATGGTTTAGGGGTCGGGATCTGAATGATTTCTGTGATATATGGCCTTTTATGAAGTGGAGGGGGTGGGGCATGGCCCCGGCACAACCTGGGGGACCTTCAGGTTGGCATAAAAGCATACAGCTGAGAGAAGTTTACTCAAGAAACATTTCTATAAAAGTTTTGTCAAAATATCTGCAATGACTTGGCAGTAAATGCCATTTTTCAATTTTCCCCATTATAAGTCTATGGAAACTCTAAGTTGCCATAGCAACCAAACTAATGAGCCGATTTTCATAAAAAAAACACAAACTTTCAATCCCCCAGCCCAAGGATGCTACAGATAAAATTTGGGCCCAATCGGCCCAGTGGCTTCAGAGGAGAAGATGTTTGAAAGTGTTGACGTCACACGACGACGCAGACGCAGACAAAGACGCCGACAGACAACTGCCTATCCTATAAGCTCCCCCGGAGCCTTCGGCTCTGGTGAGCTAAAAACACAAACTTTCAATCCCCCAGCCCAAGGATACTACAGATGAAATTTGGGCTGAATCGGCCCAGTGGTTTCAGATAGATGTCGTTTGAAAGTGTTGATGCCAGAGGACGCAGACGACGACGGACAACTGCCTATCCTATAAGCACCCCGGGAGCCTTTGGCTCTGGTGAGCTAAAAACAAAACCTGTAAAGGCAAATATGGTGAATAGTTTCATAAAGTCTTAGCCTCCTAGAGCATATGGTTTCTGAGAAGATGAGTTTTTAACTATTTCTTCTTTTTTTTTTCATTTTGGTTTCCATGGCAACCACTGAGTCCATCTTATCATAAGGAACAAGAATATATATGGTTATGGGGTGGGGATCTCAATGGTTTCCGAGATAAATGGCATTTTATGAAGTGGAGGGGGTGAGGCATGTCCCCGGCACATCCCGGGGGACCCCCAGGTTGGTGTCACTTCATGCATCTTAGCATAAGGAACAATAATATAATATAGTTTAGGGGTGGGGATCTGAATGGTTTCTGAGATAAATGGCATTTTATGAAATAGAGGGGGCAGGGCATGTCCCCGGCACATCCCGGGGGATCCCCAGGTTGGTGTCACTTAATGCATCTTATCATAAGGAACAAGAATATATATGGTTTAGGGGTTGGGATCTGTAAGGTTTCTGAGATATAAGGCATTTTATGAAGTGGAGGGGGCGGGGCATGGCCCCGGCACAACCTAGGGGACCCCCAGGTTGACATAAAAGCATATGGCTGAGTGAAGTTTACTCAAGGAACATGTTTATGTAAATTTTGTCAAAATATCTGCAATGACTTGGCAGTAAATGCCATTTTTCAGTTTTCCCCATTATAAGTCAATGGAAACTCTAAGTTGCCATAGCAACAAAACTAAAAGGCCAAATTTCATAAAAAACATAAAACCTGTAAAGGCAAATATGGTGAATATTTTCATATGGTCTCAACCTCCTAGAGCATACGGTTTCTGAGGAGATGATTTTTTAAGTATTTTTTGTCTATTTTTAGCTCACCTGTCACGTAGTGACAAGGTGAGCTTTTGGGATCACATTTTGTCCGTCATGCGTCCGTGCGTGCGTGCGTGCGTGCGTCCGTAAACTTTTCTTCAAACGACATCTCCTCCTAAACCACTGATCGGATTTTGACCAAACTTCACAGGAATGATCCTTAGGTGGTCCCCTCTCAAAGTTGTTCAAATGGTTCCGGTCTGTTGCACATATAGGTCACAGTAGCCAAAAATAGATTTTTTTCACCGAAAACTTAAAAAATCTTCTTCTCTGAAACCGCAAGGCCTAGGTCTTTGATATTTGGTATGAAGCTTCATCTAGTGGACCCCTACCAAGATTGTTCAAATCATAGTGCTGGGGCCAAAAATGCCCCCGCACGGGGGGGCCCTTTGGTTTTACATGGGCTTATATAGGGAAAATCTTTAAAAATCTTCTTCTCTGAAACCGCAAGGCCCAGATCTTTGATATTTGGTATGAAGCTTCATCTAGTGGACCCCTACCAAGATTGTTCAAATTATAGTGCTGGAGCTAAAAATGCCCCCGCATGGGGCCCTTTGGTTTTACATGGGCTTATATAGGGAAAATCTTTAAAAATCTTCTTCTCTGAAACCGCAAGGCCCAGGTCTTTAATATTTGGTATGAAGCTTCATCTAGTGGACCCCTACCAAGATTGTTCAAATTATAGTGCTGGGGCCAAAAATGCCCCCACACGGGGGCCCTTTGGTTTTACATGGGCTTATATAGGGAGAATCTTGAAAAATCTTCTTCTCTGAAACCGCAAGGCCCAGGTCTTTGATATTAGGTATGAAGCTTTATCTAGTGGACCCCTACCAAGATTGTTCAAATTATAGTGCTGAAGCTAAAAATGCCTCCGCACGGGGGCCCTTTGGTTTTACATGGGCTTATATAGGGAAAATCTTGAAAAATCTTCTTCTCTGAAATCGCTAGGCCCAGGTCTTTGATATTTGGTATGAAGCTTCATCTAGTGGACCCCTACCAAGATTGTTCAAATTATAGTGCTGGGGCCAAAAATGCCCCCGCACCAGGGCCCTTTTGTTTTACATAGGCTTATATAGGGAAAATCTTTAAAAATCTTCTTCTCTGAAACTGCAAGGCCCAGGTCTTTGATATTAGGTATGAAGCTTCATCTAGTGGACCCCTACCAAGATCTTTCAAATTATAGTGCTGGAGCTAAAAATGCCCCCGCACGGGGGCCCTTTGGTTTTACATGGGCTTATATAGGGAAAATCTTGAAAAATCTTCTTCTCTGAAACTGCTAGGCCCAGGTCTTTGATATTTGGTATGAAGCTTCATCTAGTAGACCCCTACCAAGATTGTTCAAATTATAGTGCTGGGGCCAAAAATGCCCCCGCACCAGGGCCCTTTTGTTTTACATAGGCTTATGTAGGGAAAATCTTCAAAAATCTTCTTCTCTGAAACTGCAAGGCCCAGGTCTTTGATATTTGGTATGAAGCTTCATCTTGTGGACCTCTACCAAGATTGTTCAAATTATAGCCCTGGGGCCAAAAATGCCCCCGCTCCGGGGCCCTTTGGTTTTACATAGACTTATATAGGGAAAATCTTGAAAAATCTTCTTCTCTGAAACCACAAGGCTTAGGTCTTTGATATTTGTTATGAAGCTTCAGCTAGTGGACCTCTATAAAGATTGTTCAAATTTTAGCCCTGAGACCAAAAATGCCCCCGCCATGTGGCCCTTTGGTTTTACATAGACATATATAGGGAAAATCTTTAAAAATCATCTTCTCTGAAACACAAGGCTTAGGTCTTTGATATTTGTTATGAAGCTTTAGCTAGTGGACGTCTACCAAGATTGTTCAAATTATAGCCCTGGGGCCAAAAATGCCCCCGCTCCGGGGCCCTTTGGTTTAACATAGATTGATATAGGGAAAATCTTGTTTTACATAGACTTCTATATGCAGGGTAAACCTTTAAAATCTTCTTCTCTGAAACCAGAAAGCCCAGGTCTTTCATATTCGATATGAACCATCATCTTGTGGACCTCTACCAAGATTGTTCAAATTTTAGCCCTGGGGCCAAAATTGACCCTGCCCGGGGCCCCACTTGTTATGCTTTGGATCAGGTGAGCGAACCAGGGCCCTCTGGGCCCTCTTGTTTTTATTTTGGTTTCCATGGCAACCAACAAAAATGAGCAGAAGGCCTAAAATCATACGGCAGATAGTAGATCGCCTATGGAACATTTCTTTGAAAGTTTTGTCAAAATATCTGCAGAGGCTTGGCAGTAAATGCCATTTTTCTATTTTCCCCATTATAAGTCTATGGGCACTCTAAGTTGCCATAGCAATCAAACTAATGAGCCGATTTCATTAAAAACCCAAACTTTCAATCCCCCCTGCCTAAGGATGCTACAGATGAAATTTGGGCTGAATCGGCCCAGTGGCTTCAGAGGAGATGTCGTTTGAAAATGTTGACGAAGACGACGCAGACACAGACGCAGACGACGACGACGGACAACTGCCTATTCTATAAGCTCCCCTGGAGCCTTCGGCTCTGGTGAGCTAAAAACGTAAGTTTGCTTCAAACACGATCTCCTCCTAAACTCTTGAGCCAATTTGATTCAAACTCCTAGTTGACTCCCTACACAATAGCTAAAATCTTTTTACTCTGATGAATCGAGAAGCCGAGGTGCAGTGGTTACGCTACTCCCCTTGTAAACCAGGGGTCGCAGGATCTATCCCGGGCTTCTACAGACTTTCGGATGAGTCTTTAAACCGAGGTCCCGTCTCCGTATGACCTTAGCTGTTGGTGGGACATAAAACTCAAACAATCCACTCACTACTCTGATAAATCGAACAAGATGGCCGCAAGAGCTACAAATAGAAAAAATCTTTAAACAACATCTCCTCCTGTACCCTTAGGCCAATTTCATTCAAACTTATAGGAATGCTTAGGTAACCCTCTACAAAATTAGCTAAAGGGTTCTGCTCTAAAACTTGAACTCATCCTCAACCCTTGGGCCAATTTGATTCCAACTTCACAGGAATGTTGTCTGGATGGCTCCCTACCAAAACAGTTAAAATCATTTCGCCCCAATGAACAAGATGGTGGCCAGAGATAAAAATTGAAAAATCTTCAAACAACAACTCCTGTACCATTGGGCTACTTTCATTCAAAGTTCATAGGAATGTTGCTCAGGTGACCCTCTACCAAAATAGCTAAAACGGTTCTGCTCCAATGAGCAAAATGGGTACCAGAGCTGAAAATAAAAAACGTAAATTTGCTTCAAATGTGAACTCCTCCTAAAGCCTTGGGCTAATAATTTGATATGAACTTCACAGGAATGTTGCCTAGGTGTCTCCCTACCAAAATAGCTAAAATTGTTCTGGTCCAATGAACGAGATAGCCACCAGTGCTTAAAATCGAAAAGCAATTTAAATGACAATTCCTCCTGTACCATTGGGCCAATTTCATTCAAACTTCATAGGAATGTTGCTTAGGTGACTCCTTACCAAATTTGCTAAACGGTTCTCCTCCGATGAGCAAAACAAAATAACCACTAGAGCTAAAAATAGAAAAACATCGCAAATTTGCCTCCAAAGGGGGGTGCCTATTTGGGGCTTTTTTGGACCCCTACCAAATCTTTTTATTTTTGGCAGATGAATAGCCCATCATAAGTGCTTTATTATGGTATACCTCTTTTCGCGCACAATTATCCGTTTTTTCGAGCTAAAGGCCTTTAAAAGTGGGTGGGGTAACTTAGCATGTCACTATAGTCTATTTTTTAAGTTAATTTTGGTTATTATTTGTGTGTTATTTTACCATTTTTTCTCCTTATGCAGACAGAGGGATGTCTGAAATGATATTTAGGCACATTTTTCAAAACAATATTGCAAGTTTTGAAGATTAAATGTATTTACCAAACGTTAAGATACATTTGATTATTTTTACCCTTAATCATTAAATATTTTAAAATGTTTGGTAATATAGGGGACAGACAATGGTGATTCTTGGTCAATACTAGTATTTTTATCAGCACAATTAAAAGCAGTATAGAACCGGTGGATTTAGGCTACATTTTATGGTTCAGTGAACTCAGAATTAACAATAGGTGGGGTAATTCAGACGATGAGTACAGTTACTTTCCCACCAACTTACAAATACCTCATAGTGATGATGTGTATTTAATGCCAGCAAGATTATTCATTCGCTGATCTGGGTACCATATTCTATACCGCCTTTAGGTATTGTTTTGTAACCTCAGATTTACCTTTACACCTGACAATCTATCTTTATAGCCCTACCTTGGGTATTGTTTTGTAACATTGGATGTACTTTTACACCTGACAATCTATCTTTATAACCCTACCTTGGGTATTGTTTTGTAACATCAGATGTACTTTTACACCTGACAATCTATCTTTATAAGTCTATCTAAGGTACTGTTTTGTAACATCAGCTGCACCGTTACACCTGACAATCTAATATATAACCCTACCTTGGGTATTGCTTTGTAACATCAGATGTACCTTTACACCTGACAACCTATCATTATACCCTACCTTGGGTATTGTTTTGTATCATCAGATGTACCTTAACACCTGACAATCTATCTATATAACCCTACCTTGGGTATTGCTTTCTAACATCAAATGTACCTTTACACTTGACAATCTATCTCTATTAGCCTATCTAAGGTACTGTTTTGTAACATCAGATGTACCTTAAACCTGACAATCTATCTTTATACCCTACCTTGGGTATTGCTTTGTAACATCAGATGTACCTTTACACCTGACAATCTATCTATATAACCCTACCTTGGGTATTGCTTTCTAACATCAAATGTACCTTTACACTTGTCAATCTATCTCTATTAGCCTATCTAAGGTACTGTTTTGTAACATCAGATGTACTTTTACACCTGACAATCTATCTTTATAACCCTACCTTGGGTATTGTTTTGTAACATCAGATGCACCGTTACACCTGACAATCCAATATATAACCCTACCTTGGGAATTGCTTTGTAACATCAGATGTACCTTTACACCTGACAACCTATCTTTATAACCCTACCTTGGGTATTGCTTTGTAACATCAGATGTACCTTTACACCTGACAATCTATCTTTATAACCCTACCTTGGGTATTGTTTTGTAACATTAGATGTACTTTTACACCTGACAATCTATCTTTATAACCCTACCTTGGGTATTGCTTTGTAACATCAGATGTACCTTTACACCTGACAATCTATCTTTATACCCTACCTTGGGTATTGTTTTGTAACATCAGATGTACCTTTACACCTGACAATCTATCTATATAACCCTACCTTGGGTATTGCTTTCTAACATCAAATGTACCTTTACACTTGACAATCTATCTCTATTAGCCTATCTAAGGTACTGTTTTGTAACATCAGATGTACCTTTACACCTGACAATCTATCTTTATAACCCTACATTGGGTATTGCTTTCCAACATCAGATGTACCTTAACACCTGACAATCTATCTTTATAAGCCTATCTAAGGTACTGTTTTGTAACCTCAAATGTACCTTTACCCACGATAATGTATCTTTGTTACCCTACCTTGGGTATTGTTTTGTAACATCAGATGTACCTTTACACCTGACAATCTATCTATATAACCCTACCTTGGGTATTGCTTTCTAACATCAAATGTACCTTTACACTTGACAATCTATCTCTATTAGCCTATCTAAGGTACTGTTTTGTAACATCAGATGTACCTTTACACCTGACAATCTATCTTTATAACCCTACCTTGGGAATTGCTTTGTAACATCAGATGTACCTTTACACCTGACAACCTATCTTTATAACCCTACCTTGGGTATTGCTTTGTAACATCAGATGTACCTTTACACCTGACAATCTATCTTTATAACCCTACCTTGGGTATTGTTTTGTAACATTAGATGTACTTTTACACCTGACAATCTATCTTTATAACCCTACCTTGGGTATTGCTTTGTAACATCAGATGTACCTTTACACCTGACAATCTATCTTTATACCCTACCTTGGGTATTGTTTTGTAACATCAGATGTACCTTTACACCTGACAATCTATCTATATAACCCTACCTTGGGTATTGCTTTCTAACATCAAATGTACCTTTACACTTGACAATCTATCTCTATTAGCCTATCTAAGGTACTGTTTTGTAACATCAGATGTACCTTTACACCTGACAATCTATCTTTATAACCCTACATTGGGTATTGCTTTCCAACATCAGATGTACCTTAACACCTGACAATCTATCTTTATAAGCCTATCTAAGGTACTGTTTTGTAACCTCAAATGTACCTTTACCCACGATAACGTATCTTTGTTACCCTACCTTGGGTATTGCTTTGTAACCTCAGATTTACTTTTACACCTGACAATCTATCGTTATAACCCTATCTTGGGTATTGTTTTGTAACCTCAGTTTTGAAGACTAGGATGCATTTTTCACTCGTTTACTAAAATAAACCTCTTCATTATCCTTCTGTTAGGCAGCACTGGCAGCCTGAAGTGTATCTCCATACCCTTTACCCTTTACCTTCTAGACTACTATTCTTAACCATATTACATATATCAGACTCAGACATTTTCTGATTCACTGTCATCTGATTTTGAGCTTGATGTGTCCCAGTCCTTATTAGCAGCGTCTGTTAGGTAAGAAAAGTAATGGGACTTGAGCTGTGGGGTATTGCTTTCATTCTGCTGGTGACGATGGAATCCCAGAAACCACATCACCGATACCAATAGCTGAACTGTCAAATAAAGGTCGTTTCTGTTATCGCATTCTTATTATTATCTCAGATTTATTGGTATTGACAAAACCAGTTGGACACCATGCAAAGCTGGCTCACTTCAACAGACATAAGGAGTTGCAGGATAGCTTTGGCATTGCTTCTTGTAACATAAGGGATATGTTCATCCTTACCAGTGTTGCCAACACTTTTCAGAATTAAATGTAAATCGATCGCTTCTGCTAGACAAGCACTCATGGCTGAATTTGTGCCTTAACATTTAGGCGTTGAGCATGCTGCGCAACAAAAATGAATTGTACATCATACGTCCGCATTACTGCTGCACTAGCAAGAGTAATCTTAACTGATGACAGAGATGATGTGTCAATCTGTGTTGCAGATGGAACTTATATTTATAATGTAAAAGGCAATCACAGTTTCCAGATCACACCCAGTTCAGTCCTTAGTTGAAGACTTGTTATGATAATTGTAGTTTTCTATCTCTAGGGTCGTACCCAGGAGTAAAACCAATACCACAGAATACTCAGGAAGGGTTTCTGGAAGGCGATGTGATAGGTCTTGATAGGGGCTATTGGGATGTCAATAATATTTTGGAAGAGTGCTGTCAACACTCACAGCCCACATTTCAATGAAACATACACACACACATACCACGACCACCTGATCTACACTGAAACTCACATTCAACTGAGGTGCCAAGTGAACTATAGGGGTTGGCTAATATAAGATCTATATGACAGGATATGCTACTGTGCTGGGGCATGGTATAAATGGTATCAAGATAACATGATTTTGATCTATTGGTAAGGTGATTCAATAGTGACTGAAATCATCGTCTGAATTACCCCACCCATTGTCAATTCTGAGTTCACTGAACCATAATATGTAGCCCAAGTCCACCAGTTCTACACTGCGTTTAATTGTGCTGATAAAAATACTAGTATTGACAAAGAATCACCATTGTTTGTCCCCTATATTACCAAACACTTTAAAATATTTAATGATTAAGGGTAAAAATAAGCAAATGTATCTTAACGTTTGGTAAATACATTTAATCTTCAAAACTTGCAATATTGTGTTGAAAAAATGTGCCTAAATATCATTTCAGACATCCCTCTGTCTGCATAAGGAGAAAAATTGGTAAAATAACACACAAATAATAACAAAAATTAACTTTAAAAATAGACTATAGTGACATGCTAAGTTACCCGACCCACTTTTAAAGGCCTGTAGCTCAAAAAAACGGATAATTGTGCGCGAAAAGAGGTATACCATAATAAAGCACTTATGATGGGCTATTCATCTGCCAAAAATAAAAAGATTTGGTAGGGGTCCAAAAAAGCCCCAAATAGGCACCCCCCCCCCCCCCCTTTGAACTTAACTCCTAAACCCTTGAGTTTATTTGATTCAAATTTCACAGAAATGTTGCCTGGGTGTCTCCCTACCAAAATAGCTAAAGTTGTTCCGCTCCGATGAACAAGATGGCTACCAGAGCTTAAAATAAAAAAAAAACTTTAAACGACATCTCCACCTGTACCCTTAGGTCAATTTCATTCAAACTTCATAGGAATGTTGCTCAGGTGACCCTCTACCAACATACCTAAAACAGTTCTGCTCAAATGAGCAAAATGGCCGCAAGAGCTAAAAATAGAAAAAAAAACATCATAAATTTGCTTCAAATGAGAACCCCTCCTTAACCCCTTTGGGCCAATTTTATTCAAACCTCACAGGAATGTTGCCTAGGTGACTCCACACCAAAATAGCTAAAATTATTCTGTTCTGATGAACAAGATGGCCACCAAAAAATAGAAAAAAAAATCTTTAAACAACAACAGTTACTCCTGTACCCTCGGGCCAATATCATTCTAACTTCATAGGAATGTTGCTTAGGTGACCCTCGAACTCCTCCTAAACCTTTGGGCCAATTTGATTCAATCTTCACAGGAATGTTACCTAGGTGGCTCCCTGCAAATATAGCTAAACTCATTCTTCTCTGATTAACAAGTTGGCTGCCAGAGCTAAAATAGAAAAACGTAAATTTGCTTCAAACGTGAATTCCTCCTAAACCCCTTGACCAATTTGTTTCGAACTTCACAGGAATGTTGCCTAGGTCAATCTCTACCAAAATAGCTGAAATGGTCCTGATGAGTGAAATGGCCACCAGAACTAAAATAGAAAACTATTGTAAATTTGCTTCAAATGCGAACTTCTCCTAAACCCTTGGGCCAATTTGATTCAAACTTCACAAGAATGTTGCCTAGGTGACTCCCTACCAAAGAAACTAAAACTGTTCCGCACTGATGAACATGATGACTGCCACAGTTAAACATAGAATGACTAGTGATAGTGACACTCAGGTGAGCGAATCAGGACTCTCTGGTCCTCTTGTTTAGGACTTCTTTACCTTTTGATAGATTTAGTTCATATTTGGTATGGTGACAGGTACTAGTCGAAAGTTTTTATCAGCAGCATCATCATACATGACTGTGACTGGGGTCAAGGTCAAAGACTAAGAACTTCTTTACCTTTGGATGGATTAAGTTTATACTTGGGTATGGTAATAGATACCTGCTTTTAGCAGCAGCAGCAGCTCTCAGGACCATAATCTTGAGGTCAAGGTCACATACTCTGAATTCTTATGTTAAAGTTTTGTGTTAAAGTTTATAGGAGCTCATTATTTCTTTACCTTTGGATGGATTGGTAATAGATACTAGTCTCAAGTTTTTAGCAGCAGCATCAGCTCTCATGACCATAATCTTGAGGTCAAGGTCAAAGACTTTAAACTCATATGTTAAAGTTTTTGTGTTAAAGTTTTTAGGAGCTCATTACTTCTTTACCTTTGGATGAATTTAGTTTATACTTGGTTTGGTAATAGAAATGTGAAATGGTTTCAATATTGCCATAAATCTTCCTGTTTACATGGATATGGGTTACTTGGAATAAAAGGGGATACTAATGTTACAGACTTGAATCTTTCATGATCCCTGATATTGTGACTTTGTTTCTGTTACAGGTCTGAAAATTTGCCCTTGCACAACTAAGTCAAAGCGCGACTCGGGTGAGCTATCCTGTCCGGCGACAGGGCTTATTTTTTAAATTTTGATATGACACCCCCTCCCCCACCCCCTGGGATGAGGCCAGTGGGTGAGCCTCTTGGGTAAAAATCTATTTTATCTTCTATGTGCATATAAAATCGAAGGTAATGAAGAGTGGACTACAGTGGTGCAAAAAGTTTGCCCCGGGGGCATGTATGGGGGTCACTAGAGATAAAAAAGTATGATTTTGGTTCCTTTTTTAGCTCAACCGAGCCAAAGGCTCCGGGGGAGCTATTGTGATCGGTCTTCGTCCATCGTCGTCGTCCGTCCGGATGTCCGTCCACAATTTCTATAAGTGACATCTCCTCCTAAACCACTGAACAGATTTTGACCAAATATGGCAAAAATGATCGGTGGGTGGTCCTCTCTCAAAGTTGTTCAAAGAATTCCATTCTATGCAGAACTCTGGTTGCCATGGCAATGAAAAGGAGAAAATAAGAACAAACCTTTAAAAATCTTCTTGTCTGAAACCAGAAGGCCCAGGTCTTTGGTATTTGGTATGAAGCTTCATCTTGTGGACCTCTACCAAGATTGTTCAAATTAAAGCCCTGGGGTCAAAAATGTCCCCTGCCGGGGCCCACTGGTTTTACATAGGCTTATATAGGGAAAACCTTTAAAAATATTCTTGTCTGAAACCAGAAGGCACAGGTCTTTGATATTTGGTATGAAGCTTCATCTAGTGGACCTCTACCAAGATTGTTCAAATTATAGCCATGGGCCAAAACTGCTCCCGCACCAGTGGGCCCACTGGTTTTGTACAGGCTTAGATAGGGAAAACCTTAAAAATCTTCTTGTCTGAAACCAGAAGGCCCAGGTCTTTTATATTTGGTATGAAGCTTTGTCTAGTGGACCTCTACCAAGACTGTTCAAATTATAGCCCTGGGGTCAAAAATGCCCCCATGCCAGGGGGCCCACTGGTTTTGTATAGGCTTAGATAGGGAAAACTTTAAACATCTTCTAATCTGAAACCAGAAGGCCCAGCTCTTTGATATTTGGTATGAAGCTTTGTCTACTGGACCTCTACCAAGATTGTTCAAATTATAGCCCTGGGGCCAAAAATGCCCCTGCGCCGGGGTGCACTTGTTTTACATAGGCTTATATATAAAAAACCTTTAAAAATCTTCTTGTCAGAAACCAGAAGGCCCAGGTCTTTGATATTTGGTATGAAGCTTTGTCTAGTGGACCGATACCAAAATTATTCAAATTATTACCCTTTGGCCAAAAATACCCCCGCGTGGGGCCCCACTGATTTTACATATGCTTATATGTGGAAAACCTTTAAAAATCTTCTTGTCTGAAACCGGAAGGCCCAGGTCTTCGATATTTGGTATGAAGCTTCATGTAGTGGACCTTTACCAAGATTCTGATTGTTCAAATTATAGCCCTGGGGCCAAAAATGGCCCCGCCCCATGGCCCACTGGTTTTACATAGGCTTATATAGGGAAAACCTTTAAAAATCTTCTTGTCTGAAACCAGAAGGCCCAGGTCTTTGATGTTTGATATGAAGTTTCAACTGATGGACCTCTACCAAAATTGTTCCAATTATAGCCCTTGGGCCCGAAATGGCACTGTCCCAGGTTTTACATAGGCAAATATAGGGAATACCTTTAAAAGTATTCTTGTCTGAAACCAAAAGGCCTAGATCTTGGATATTTGGTATGAGGCTTGCTGCTTCATCTAGTGGACCTCTTCCAAGGTTGTTCAAATTCTAGCCTAGGGGCCAAAAATGCCCCCCCCCCCCCACCCACACACACAGGGCCCGCATCGTTTACATAGGCTTATATAGGGAAACCCTTAAAGATTATTATTATCTGAAACCAGAAGGCCCTGGCTTATGATATTTGATATTAAGCTTCATTTAGTGGACCTCTACCAAGATTGTCCAAATTATAGCCCTGAGACCAAAAATTGTCCCGCCCAAGGACACACATGTAAATCTTTTAGCTCAGATGAGCGATATAGGATCATCATGGTCCTCTTGTTTCGATTGTCACACAACTCCTAGGCTTTTTGTCAGGGCTAAAATCTTGAAACTGTCACAGGTGGATGAGGACTGGAGGAACTTATAAGGAATACTGATGTGACCCAACCCAAGGGATCAAAAACTGTTTTGTACAAAACAGTCAGGTTACATAATCAAATCAAAGGTAATGAAGAGCAGAATACTGTGGTGCAAACCTTTTGCCCTTGGGGCATGTCTTGGTGTCACCAGAGGTCAAAAAGAAGTATTTTGGGTGATTTTATTGTGAAATGATGTTTAAAGGGCAGGGATATGCGATGGCGCTTCATCGACTTGCTCCAATATTAATATTTTTCTTTTAATTTCTGAAATATTTACAATACAGTGACATTACATTTCATCTCATTCTCTTCCACTGGCTGTTTTTTGTGCTGTTATTGTAATTGTCACTTCTCCCATTTGTTGAATATTGAGTCTGAATTTTCTGTAGAAAGAAGCTGGCAACGTTTGTATAGACCTTCTTTGCCCGCAACCCAGTGAGCAGAGAGAATTGAGTTGACTGTCTGTGACTGTAAAATTACTGCAGGACTAATAGTTATACCAAAAAGGTTTTCCATGAACTTTATTACATAAATGACAAGTATTCCATGTTCAGAAAGAATTTCTCTTGTCATGTGTAATAAGTGACAAGACAAAATATCTCAATTCTTTACCAAATAAAAAAAAAAAAATATTTTCGCAATAATTCTTCACTATCTCGGACGTTTCGGCTTTTTACAGCCTTTTTCACGGATTGTTCTTTCAAGATAACAAAATCATTCAATATGGTGGAAAGATGAATAGGAAAAATATGTGATAGGTCAAAAAGTAGGTCAAATCAGAGAAAAACTTTTTAACACACTAGAGACCACAGTTTTAGTCCGAGCATCTTCAAACTTGCTCAGAATGATCATCTTCACAATATCTCAGGCAATTTTGAATTTGGGTCATGTCGTGTCAAAAAGGAGGTCAGCAGGTCAAATCATAGAAAAATGGTGTGAACACTCTAGATGCCACAGGTCTGGTCCAATCATCATAAATCTTGTTCAGGATGATCAGCTTGACCGTATCTCGGTCAAGATCGAATATGGATCATGTCAGATCACAAAGAAGGTCAGTAGGTCAAATCATACAAAAACCTTGTGAACACTCTCCACTTGTGAGTTGTGACAAGGTCTTCCCACTCATGCAAAAAATTTGACCAAGGACCTTGACCTTCATCTGTGACCTACTTAATCATAACTTTTTGGAACCATTCGAGATAGCGCCTTCATATGTGGCATGTATATTCCTTGTGACAAGGGCTTCCCATCCATACAAAAAGTTTAACCAATGACCTTGACCTTTGACCTACTTTATCATGACTTTTGAACCATTTGAGAGAGAGCGTTTATATATGGCATATATGTTCCTTCTTATAACGCACCTTACTATATTACCTTCCATTTCAATTCTACAATGTGGATCAGGTGAGTGATCCAGGGCCATCATGGCCCTCTTGGTTTTGTTTTTAATGGGCGGGGGGTGGGGGTGGGGGTTGGTTTTGCCCTTGTCCACAGTCTGTCACACTTTGTAGTTCTATTCTTGTCTCCAAAACTTGAACTCATACAGTATTTAATGTCAGTATTTGACGCAGGGCATTGAAACTGGCAACACAGTTCGGACTTGTATTGGACATGTGCATAAAGAAAACAGGATTCTGATCCAGTCCCTTATTGCAGACTTATGCCCCTTTGGGTGACTTAATCATCTTGGCCACATGTGTAGCATAAATCGTTAGTACTGTTCGTGTCTCATGAACTCCTCTGACAGTATTTGATGCAGAGCATTGAAACTTGCAATACAGTTCAGACATGCATTGAACATGTGCATACAGGAAACAGGACTCTGATCCAGCCGCTTATTGCAGACTTATGCCCCTTTGAACCACAAATATTTTGGCCATATCTGCAGCATAGGAGGTAAAATAGTACTGTTCCTGTCTCCGCAACTCATATAGTTTTTGATGCAGGTCATTGAAACTGCATGTCAAAATCAGCTTTCATGTAATTGGTGAAACAAATGGTAATCACCCTTGACCTGGACTCGAACTAAGTGGCGGGGAACCACTCTAAGGCCTCTTTAAGCCAGTTTGTACCATAAGGTGTGTATGTTCTACATCCCACCAACATCTAAGGTCACATGAAGACGGAACCCAGCTTTAAAGACTAATCCGAAAGTCTGGCAAAACCCGGAATCGAACTCTAGATCCCTGGTTTATGAGGTGAGTAGCTTAACCACTACATCACAGAGGCTTCTGATTGTACCAAAGGTAAAATAAGTATGCTGTCTGCCCACGTTCTGATGAGACTCAATGAGTTCTTTTCTCTCTTATACACTCCGGATATACCGCGGGGATCTTTTACCCTTTTTTACCAAATTGAATCATCCTCCTTAATATATATATATATAACAGAAGTCCATTTAAAAATTTAGGGGTGACAGGTTGTGTTTTCTTCAAAATTTATTTGGAAAGTAGCTAAACCTTTTGCAAACAGTGTAGGCCCTGATCAGACGCCGCATTCTGCGGCGTCTGATCTGGGCATGCACTGTTTGTCAACAACCCCTTTGGGTTTTTTTGTACTAAATGGGTTGACATACACAGGGTTTCACTCCCTGCACAAAGTCCCAATCTTGGGTGACTCACTCGCCTTGTTAACCAGGGGCACGGACTTGATCCTCAGGTTTGCCTTTCCGACGGATTAGAGGAATATAATAACTGAAATCGTCTCCTTATGACCTAACTACTGGAGAGACAGAAAAAAAAAAAATAGAAAAAGCAGCTGGCATAACATGTAGGCAACGTCACATCGACGTCTACACAACGTCATGATATGATATTGCATCGACGTTGTGAAGTTGCTTGAACATCATTCGCAGGGTGGATTTTAACTGGACAGGATTACCACTAGGTGCATAATGTTTACCCAAAGTCGCATGAACGTCGATGCAACGTACGACGTCTACAGGCTTTACAGTATTGCATGCCTCTCTTGACCTGAAAGTTGCTCTACCGCTGTGCAGGTGAAATAGAACTGGAGGTAATATTGAGCCCTGAGTCACACCTGTAGCGTGGGAATCTCTCCAGGTAGGATCAGAAATCAGACAATCTTCAACAATAATCACAGCTAGACATTATCAGAAAACTTAGTAAGTGCGCTGATGAGCAAATCAGTCTTCTTTATCTGATGTGTTATGCAATTTCCCTGATCTAAGTTTCATTTAAAATTTTCATTTCATATCGCTTTATTTTCGCATCACAACAAACGTGCCTTTTATGTATACATAATTTCATTGGCAATTTCAGCAGTTTTATTGGAATCTACACATATTGTTTCGGCTTTCGCTCCAAACGACAAAGACTATACGAGCAAGCGCATGACAAAACCTACAATAAGACATGTGCGCCCAAGGAAAACTCTGATCAGCCTGCGCATCCGCGCAGTCTGATCAGAGTCTTCGTTGTGCGCTCTAAGGATAGCTAAGGACCCAATGCTCCTTCATGCAGCAAGAGAAGTCTCTGGTTAGACCAAATGGATGCACAGGCTGATCTGTGTCTTCGGTGGGCGCACATGTCTTATTGTAGGTTTTGTCGTGCGCTGGCTCATATTTGTACCGACCATAGACGTCTTCTTCAATTATCAAAAGTTGAGATTATGGAGACGTGTTATCGTCAGTGTCTTATCACTTTTAATTTTTTGAAATCTCGAGCTAAACACTTCCTGCGGGAGTTGATAGAAACCGCGCTCTACTAGGAATGAAGCATAGATGTATGTTTTCCAGTTCCTACTGGAAATTGATTGTCAAAACATCTGAAGAAATAAAAGTGAAGGCAATAGTAAATTTCCCATCTACCAATTCTAACATTAAAATATTCCGAGCAGTTTTTTCCCGGTGGAGCTTCTTCTTCTTCTTTTTTTAAGAATTCTGGCATTTGACAATATCACTGGTTAGGTCCAAGGTTTTGTATGTCTTCTATACGCCTTTGCTAGGTAATCAGTATCTATCAATATGTCAAATCTAACCAAAAATATTCGCAACGGTTTGAACGCTATTGCGATTTTAATATTTTACATTGTTTGGCAACGGGTTTTCACTTTTGTCTCGGTGGGCGGCTATTTATAAAGGTCTTGTGTCAAATATTAGTTCAACGGGTTTCAAACTTAACGGGTTCAACGGGTTTCAAACTTATAAAATGTGGTTTAAAAGATATATTGATAGCGATTTTCACTAATTACAAATGCTCACTATGCCTCGGCGAGGCTATGTATAAAGAAATTTACTATTTGACAATCTGTCAGCATGCCAAAATTATCAACATATTCTATGCGACTTGAAGTTATATCTATTTTCACTATTCTCATTTTTCCGTCATTTTTTTAACTTGTCAAATGAATTGGTTAGTCTTGTCAACATTATCAAAATATTCCAAACGGTTTAAAGTTATAGCCATTTTCACTAATTTATTATGACAGACGGGCACTTTGATTGCAAGTCGTTTCGAATGACTTAAAGGTGCATTATTGAGCTATCCGGAAAAAATGCTTCCAAAAATAAAATACATATAGCCGGTATTTTTCTTCAAAAAAATACAAATGAATGCATTTTATGCAAAAATGCGAACAATTATGATGACAGGTAAACAAGTTTGAGAGGGATTCCCTAACTAGGTTTCGAACACAAGTTAGATCTATTTTTAGTTCGTGACAAAAATAGAATCTCCATATATGACTTTATGCGACGTTCATTTTTGGCCTTTTTTGCTTAGGCCATGCCTGAATCGGAAAAAAATATGACACTGAATACCGACACTCAGAGACGATACTGTCGCCATGAATGTGTAAAGTGACAGATTTATTTTTAGAACAGAAATTCCGAACACATGTTCAGATCGAAGGGTAAACACGAATGAAAACGACCATTTTCACAAACTTCTGAAGCTGTATTTGGCTCCAAAAATGTACACATGACAAAGGAGAGTGCAATGAAGATCAAAACCAGATAAAAAATTTTGAGACCCGGTAGCTCAGTAATGCACCTTTAACTTAGGGTCTTGCTTTAGGCAAGTTTTAGGGGCGATCCTCAACGAGCCCCTTTAAAAATCAACTAATGCAGCAGACAGCTGTAATCATGAAAAAGTTGTGATGTTCACATTCTAGCAGGTTAATGCAACAAAGGAACAATGAGATCATGGTGTCATACACGCCAGTCATTTAATATTAATGTGAAGCAGCAAGGCAAGTGTGGAAAATGCATTTACATTGCATGATTGCAACATTGTTATCAAATCTCTGCATTACAAGAACAGCGGGCAGTCTCATTTCCTTCTGACACGGGGAGTTATCCATCTTCCTGTCACTGCCTTAGAAAGTAATTTCGTGTCACGTACGATTTCACCCCGATCAATGCACAGAATCTAGAGATATCCGAAACTAGTCGAACCAAGCTCTGAGCAGGGTCTGAGGACGCACTGGCTGGTCTGAGAAAACCTTGTTCGCACCTAGAACTTGTTGGTTTTATCATCATGGGACCTAAAATTGTTAAATTAGTTTTACAGGAACATCAATCATCGGTGCGAAAATGACTCAGAATTGTCTTGCACTTTAGAGCGCATCTTTAGGGAATAAAATATCAACAGTTGAGACGCGACAAGGTATTTCACGCCTTTTGACAGCAGTCTGGAACCGTACAAGTACACGTACTCCACCTGGTTGAGAAAAAGCGTCAGGTTTGTTTTGTTTGTGGAAAGTTTTTAAAAACAATGCATGTACTTTAAGTAAACGGAGCAAAACCAGATCAGACACTATGACGTCTGAGCTGAGTTTTACACCCCTTATCAATGTCCCAAGAATGTGACTGTACTACACACCGTGACTCATGCTGTGGAGCCCAGCACTGCCGCCATTGTGCAGGTCAAATTCATAACCGCGATTTGCAGTCCGCTACTCTTTGGATTTTTTTTTTTTCGAAAATTACCTTGCGCCGGTGTCCGTGGCTAGAGCGAATGTGGGGGAACTAATCTTGGCATAGTCTAGGGCTAGTAGGCTGAAAATCTGTCACAGCCATTTTGTTGCAAAACTTTCATCTCCTCGAGCGAGGCTCGTAAAGCGGGTTAAGAGGCAGCGCTCTTGCACAAAAGACCACGGAGGCCCGTACAGCAATATTAAGCTCAGGGCCGGATCAGAACACTCTTATCCCGTGTACTCTTATCCCGTGTGTCCAACAGGGACAGTTGCGAAAATTGTCTGCCCCTATAGTGAATATTAAACGCGGCCCTGATTTGTTTGTTTGATTTGAGGTTTAACATCCCCGTCAACACTGTAAAGGTCATTTTGGAGACGTTGCTTCCAATTTTGTGGGATTTTTACCTGACAATGAGATGAAATGACATCTCAAGCCCTGCCGTCCAGTGAAACCAATAGGGTTTATAAGCATGGACGGGCCGACTCACCCAGCTTTGCCTGGGCAGGCTTAGATCCTCTAAGCAGTTTACCAGTACTCGTGTGCGGGTCGGTTTCAGCTCTGCGTGGAAGCATCATGCAGCCCATATATTTCTTCAAGCCCCAATGGGCGGGGGCCGCAACGCGGCCCTGAAGTTATAAACGTTTTTCATTCTCAACTCAGCGGAACATGAAGTTTATAATGCTCACAAATGTTAAAATACAAATGAAAGAGGCAATTTCCTGCTCATATCAACACACAATATTATTTGTCCTGCTCATAAATTTTAAAATGCCAACTACTGTTTGCATTTTAAATTTATGGGCAAGACGATTTTCATGCTCAAATGAGCTGAGCATGAAAAAAGTTCTATAACCTCTGACCGTGGTCTCCAGTGTGAGAACATTAGGCCACGACTTCTACCAACTCGACGGAAACGTATTCTGGCCCTGAGGTGATAAGACTTTTTTCATGCACAGCTCAACTAAGCATGGGATTTGTCCTTCTCATAAATATTAAAATGCCGATTATTATTGGCATTTCATTATGTGTGAGCAGAACATTAGCTCCTTTCAATCTAAGCAGAAAAAAATACCTACTAGGTAATTTGAAATTATCTTAATCATAATACACTAGGGACAAAAAATAAGGGAACCCCCAAATTCAAATAGAAAGAAGCGAAACTTCAATGTCACAGGGAAGGTTTATATGCAAAGGGGATCAGTATCTGGTCCATGCACCACGAGCATTGATGCATGCACGACACCGTCTGGGCATGCTGGGGTTGGGGGACGGGGGCTTAAATCGATTTTAATGGAATGTTGGAGCAAATGAAAACCAACAGTTAGACTCCGATGGGCCCAACCAGAGACAGAGCATCAGGCATCAACCAACATTACATAATATGAGATTCTCTCTAATTCTCAGTAAACCTTTACGACGACGTTATCCGATAATATGGAACTTCTGTTGTAAAAATGTTCTATGGAACTGAACACTGTCGAGTGGGCAAGTGTTGTCTGGGACAGACTATCTAGTTTCGGTCAATATGGTTTTGTAAATGACCCTCCGGTATTTTCGAAATTCCGCAGTGAAATAAATGATTCCAAAGGACCAGAATATAAGAATCCGATATGGGGTTCTGTTGTAGATGAGCGTTTCCAACCCGAGGAATGATCGTGCTGAGCGGAACCGAGGCTACGCCGAGGCTCAGCACGGTCATCCCGAGGGTTGGAAACGCCCATCTGCAACAGAACCCCATATTGGATTCTTTTTCTTGCACAGCACCTCCGGTTAGTTTTGACAGCTCGCACATGTATATTGTTTACGAAATAAAAGTAGTGCGGAAGTAGTTCCGGCAGTTGAATAGAATTGAAGCGCATTTATGTTAGTTGCCTGGGTCGGAACACCAGGGTCAGAACATTAATTTCTATCCCAGGGTAAAATCACGGATTTCCTTGTCTGGTGTGCAAGAAAATATAATCCACACTATGGTGAAGGGCAGGCGGACTTTTTACGGCCGTCACACAAGCCCTTAACACCAGATGCGGTGAAGGTAATTACCTTTCCATAGAACATACTTAACTTCATCACATCTTCCAAAGGATTACCTTTCAATAGAACATACTTAACTTCATCACATCTTCCAAAGGATTATCTTTCCATAGAACATACTTAACTTCATCACATCTTCCAAAGAATTACCTTTCCATAGAACATACTTAACTTCATCACATCTTCCAAAGGATTATCTTTCCATAGAACATACTTAACTTCATCACATCTTCCAAAGAATTACCTTTCCATAGAACATACTTAACTTCATCACATCTTCCAAAGGATTATCTTTCCATAGAACATACTTAACTTCATCACATCTTCCAAAGAATTACCTTTCCATGGAACATACTTAACTTCATCACATCTTCCAAAGGATTACCTTTCCATAGAACATACTTAACTTCATCACATCTTCCAAAGAATTACCTTTCCATAGAACATACTTAACTTCATCACATCTTCCAAAGAATTACCTTTCCATAGAACATACTTAACTTCATCACATCTTCCAAAGAATTACCTTTCCATAGAACATACTTAACTTCATCACATCTTCCAAAGGATTATCTTTCCATAGAACATACTTAACTTCATCACATCTTCCAAAGAATTACCTTTCCATAGAACATACTTAACTTCATCACATCTTCCAAAGGATTACCTTTCCATAGAACATACTTAACTTCATCACATCTTCCAAAGGATTATCTTTCCATAAAACATACTTAACTTCATCACATCTTCCAAAGGATTACCTTTCCATAGAACATACTTAACTTCATCACATCTTCCAAAGGATTACCTTTCCATAGAACATACTTAACTTCATCACATCTTCCAAAGAATTATCTTTTCATAGAACATACTTTACTTCATCACATCTTCCAAAGGATTACCTTTCCATAGAACATGCTTAACTTAATCACATCTTCCAATGGATTATGTTTCCATAGAACATACTTAACTTCATCACATCTTCCAAAGGATTATCTTTCCATAGAACATGCTTAACTTAATCACATCTTCCAATGGATTATGTTTCCATAGAACATACTTAACTTCATCACATCTGCCAAAGGATTACCTTTCCATAGAACATACTTAACTTCATCACATCTTCCAAAGGATTATCTTTCCATAAACACACTTAACTTCATCACATCTTCCAAAGGATTATCTTTCCATAGAACACACGTAACTTCATCACATCTTCCAAAGGATTACCTTTCCATAGAACATGCTTAACTTCATCACTTCTTCCAAAGGATTATCTTTCCATAGAACATACCTAACTTCACCACATCTTCCAAAGGATTATCTTTCCATAGAACATACTTAACTTCATCACATCTTCCAAAGGATTATCTTTCCATGGAACATACTTAACTTCATCACATCTTCCAAAGGATTATCTTTCCATAGAACATACTAAACTTCATCACATCTTCCAAAGGATTATCTTTCCATAGAACATACTAAACTTCATCACATCTTCCAAAGGATTACTTTTCCATAGAACACATTGCTGTGATCTACAAAAGTCATGCCCAGCCATAACCGGCGACTTTAAATGAACTGCATTTTTTTAAAAATAAATTTGCGAACAACAAATGTGCAGATCAGGCTGTGCATCTGCGCAGTCTGATCTGTACCTTAGTGATCGCTGCCTGGATAGTACAGTACCTCTTGTTTCTTAATCTCTAGCTAGTCTGTGTAGCTGAGCATACCGGTCTGTGGAGTGTACCTGGTCGCAAATCCCGAATACATTTTCCCGTGACGAGGGTCAAATCACGTACGTTACATAGACGTCGATATGGCGTTATAAAGGTGTTATGTGGATGCTGGGATATTTAAGAAATGAATTTTATTTTTCTGCTGTTCATGAAAGTATTAACGCAGCGGGTCGCGTGCAAATTAAATGCCATGTAAACTTTGTCAGCGACACGCTGTCGTTCATACTTTCATTAAAAGCAGAAAAATCAAGTTTATTTTTTATATTTACATTCTTTGTCCCTCATCTCTGTGCGAGAAAATGCTTATACGGCAAAGTTTTAAAGCTGAAAAAAACATTTACACGCGGTTTTTCTACAAGGGGCGGAACAGCGTTGACGCCACAAACGCCCGTAGAGAATCATGGTTTAGAATGACGTCACTTAACGTTACTTAAAATCATATGACCCGATACGTTCATGGAAGTATGAACTACATTGTTTTCTATAGGTTTACATTAGACTTTACACTGGAAATGCAAATATATCCGCGTGGTTGCTTCATGCCCAGCAAGCAGGCAACGCCTTAACAACGTCGACGTAGATGCGACGTTCCACGGGCGCCATGTGCCTAGCTAGCGTCGACGAGGATATTTGATTTTTTCAGTGTAAGATCGAATTTTATTTCACCGAATGAACACCAAAACCAGTATTTTCACGAGTGGCGTAGCCACGAGTGAAAATACCAGTTTTGGTGTTCATGACTGAAATAAAATTTGATCTTACATTAAAAAAATCAAATTTTCTGTTTCTTACATGCTTCAAAACTGCAATTTTTAGATTCACTAATAGCGTCACTAACGCTCAGAGAAAACTAACTTTGTTCCTGGCCGTTTCGCGTCAATTTAGTGGTGCCCAACTTATTTACTGGGTATGATATTGGGTGTGCACCTGAGAAATAGCCTAGGATGGCATTTCTTTGAATGGTTACTGAAATAATTGAGAGATAAGTTTCCAAAAGAAGGTGCGGACAGATCTAATGTCGCGCGACAAAATACATGACGTCAGCGTCGAAAATGACGTCATTAACGTCCTCGTTACGTGTGAACCGGCTTAGCGTCAATTCTAATACAGTTAATTAATTATCAATCATCTGACAATGGAAAAACTGACCACAGAATTAGATTTCGAGAAAAAAGTAGTCCCAAACAGTGAAAAATAAAACTGATATCAGTCACTGTTTGAAACAGTGACAATATCGTTTTCGATTTCACTGAGAAATCTCTATATTTCATTGAAAAGCATGTAAGAAATATTCATGTTTTCAACGGTGTTTGAAGGCAGTTGCTTTTATCTTTGACAAAATGATAAGATATCTAACAGCCAAATTCAAGTCTGATGAAAAAGAACAGTACATAAACTTTGTACGTATTTTCTAACGATTGAAAAGTTTTTGGAGTGTGAATATAGAATTGAGCTCGCTGCTTCCAACGTCAGTTTCTGAATTTTGAGATGAACGTAGTAAATGCATGGTTAGTGTCTTTAATAATAAAATGTAATCGGTGAGCCTTAGATAATTTTACAGGGACGAGCTTTAGCGAGCCCCTATAAAACTGTCGGGGCGAACCGATTATATTTTATTATTAAAGACACTATCCATGTATTTAGTTTATACCGCAATCCAAAATTTGCAATAATTCAACAAATTTATGCAAAAAAAGACAGCAGGCAGTGTGGCATGTTAAACGACATTCTTGCATAAATATCTGTGCGCATGGCTGTTTGAAGTCATTGTCAAATGGACCGAAAGCCTTGCTCAAACAGCGAAAACCATGTTCAAATCATGAAAGTCGCGTGCTGTTAGAACATGGATTTTGAGCTTTTGATATCACAAGACTGGCCTTGCTTTGTTTACGTTACGTTGAGCGACGTAATTTTATCGCCCTGAACGTAGCGTTTTAGGGTTCTATGATGACGTCAGATGGTGACTGCGTAACAACGTCATTGTAAACAACATTCTTAACTGGCCGCCATGTTGGTTCGCCGGTCGCATTTGAAGAGTTTAAATGGAGTTTATATGGAACTCTGGGCTTTTTCGTCAAAATATGCTGTCGGAATCGTAAGTTATACAAGAACAACGATCATCCATGGTTATTTCATTGCATTAACATTTGCCGGATCCCTCGGAAGATATTTGAACATTCGGCCTGACGGCCTCATATTCAAACAGCTTCCTCGGGACCAGGCGAATGTTAATACATGAAAAACCATGGTTGATCCCTTTTTTCAGTGCCATGGCGCGCACACGTAGTATAACGTCACTTCAACGAGTGCAAAATTTCTGATGTCACCGCGCCACAAAGACGTAGGAAACAACACGGACGCTCGAATAAAAGTTTCTCAGCGCTTTATTTTCTTTTTGAAAATCTGCAAATAAATAGTTTATTTTAGCTTTAAAAATTATTTTTGAGGTTGAGACGCAACCGCAGTAGCAGTGCGCAGTAATTCCAACGGGTCATTCAAACTAGAAAGAGCCGAGAAGGTAAGAATTTAACTGAAATTTCTGAAAGCTGTTAAAATAAGTACTGCAAAGATTATAACTTGTAGTTTCGTTGTTTTCTCATGTATAAAAGATGCATGTTATTGTTTATACTTGTAAAATAGGGACCCTGAAAAGTAGGCCCGGTCTATAAATGATCACTAGACGTATTATATAGGTCAGTAGAAGGCATTATAAGTCACTACCGATTCTAGCGTGCAGCTATTCGAACCCCGTTTATTAGGTTACTAGAGTGAGTGAGTGTTAGAGTTTTACGTCCTACCAACAGCTAAGGTCATACGGAGACGGGACCTCTGTTTAAAGACTCATTAGGTTACTAGAATGCCTGGTTGCGGTATAAATAGAAGTGGAGGCAATGATCAGGAATCAATACAATTAACCCACAACTCCCATCAGAGACACCAAAGGGAAAGAAACACAAACATTAAACAACAACGTCAACAACGGAAAGCCAAAAGGACAGTTACTTTCCCACAAAATCCAAAATAAAATGATATACTATACCACAAACCATAATAAAAATAAACCGCGACAGAAGAACCGCCTTGGAACGGTCAGCGAAAACGAATTCCACTGGGGGTGCTTAAATCGATTTTACGTGGCCACAATCCTCGCGACTCGCAAGATTTAGATGTTCATCTCAATATTCAGAAAGTATAACAGATATGATACGAAAGCGGACGAGTATCACCTCTTACATTGATAACCGTTGGTAGCGTTGCCGTCATTTATTAATTGACTATCCTGTATTGATCGGAGGTCATCCATATTAACACCAGGTCAACCAATATTAACGGAGGTCAAGTGAGGTCAAAAAATCAATAATCTTGTTGTTTTTTTAAATTAATTGTCATTAATCAAGTATTTTCGTATTGGCCTAGTGACAGGTCCTCGGGCAGCTGTATTGGCCTCGGCCTTCGGCCTCGGGCAAATACAGCAGACCTCGGACCTGTAACTGGGCCAGTACTTGATTAATAACATTATATTATTAAAAATAATATGAGCCGGCACATGACAAAACCTTCAAAAAGACCGGTGCGACCAGCAGAGACTCAAATCAGCTTGAGCACCCATCCACTATGATAAGACCTTTTGCTTATATCTCTGCCTTAACGTAGATTTTGTCATGCTCTGGTCCAAATTTAAGATCGCATGCCATTACCACATGGCAAGTAGCTTGTGACACGTGTGATGAGCTCTTGCACATGGTTAAAAATTTACCAAGTTTATTTTTTGTCGCTATGGATAAACGAAAAAGCATACAAGATGACAGTGGATTTATATTACATAAGTTAACTGCCATGCTATAATAGAAAATATATTGTGCTAATGATTAATTTGGTTGTATGCTTGTGAATATTATTTGTTCTTTTGATACATGTATATTGTGTGAGGCAATGGGCATCTCGTGTCTGATAGAATTGCTATTGCTACAGCTCTAAAATGTTTGAAAGTTCGTCTTAACAAATTAAATCACGTTGGTATTTCTGTTTTTTTTTTTATTTATTTTGCATCCTCTCATTAATTCCATCTGTATATATAAATGGCTGTTTTCTGCAAATTTTTACATAATGAGATACTAAAAGCTTAATTTTTCTTTGAAAATGCTAATTTCAGTAGAAATTTGGACGCCACGAATTTCTGTTGTTTTCCTGAAAAATATCAAACGTCAACCGGAGTATGCCGAGAATGCCGTTAAAACAAAACCTGGAGAGATGAAAAACAGTAGTTAAAAGATATATATCTAGTAAGAAATGCATAAAAATTCTTTCCTGATACCAATCATAACAGGTTGTTAACAGCAATGAAATTAATGATGAAACCACAACACATATGGCAGAGGAGTCACGTGATCATACCAAAAAACATATTCAGTAACCGTGGGAAAAATTTACCGTTATTCCAAGATTCTCTGCAGTGAAGTGTTTTATTTCTTCATTTTTTCTACACTTAACCGTATTTCATGTTGTATAAGACAAACAATTGTCCTGTTCTCCTTGCGTTACACGTACAGCTGTGTCCTGTTCTCCTTACGTTTTACGTACAGCTGTGTCCTGTTCTCCTTACGTTATACGTACAACTGGGCCCTGTTCTTCTTACGTTATACGTACAACTGGGCCCTGTTCTCCTTACGCTATACGTACAGCTGGGCCCTGTTCTCCTTACGTTATACGTACAACTGGGCCCTGTTCTCCTTACGTTATACGTACAACTGGGCCCTGTTCTCCTTACGTTATACGTACAATTGGGTTCTGTTTCCCTTGCGTTATGTGTTCAACCTTGCGTTACACGTACATCTGGAGGCCGTGCTCTTCTTGCGTTACACGTACATCTGGGGGCCCTGTTCTTCTTGCGTGTACGTACAACTGGGCCCTGTTCTCCTTGCATTACACGTACAACTTAATCATGTTCTATTTGCGTTAGACGTGCGTGTAAAGCAATGGTACGTGTAACGCAAGCAGAACAGGGCCCAGTTGTTCAAAGCATTGTTTGCTTAACCCTTGGTGCTCAGAAGAAGCGATACAAGGACAGCCTCAAAATAGAAGTGGAGGTAATGATCAGGAATCGATACAATCAACCCACAGCTCCCATCAGAGACACCAAAAGGAAAGAACACAACCATGAAACAACTAGACCCAAATGGAAACACCAGTAGCGAAAAGCCAAAAGGACAATCACTTTCCCACAAAATGGTCAATTGGCTATCCAAACAAAAATATTAGCGATACACACACTCAAAGATAAACCATAACAAAAATAAACCGCGACAGAAGAACCGCCTTGGAACGGTCTGTGAATGGGACTTCAGCATACCAATAGTCTCGTGGGAACCAAGCAAAGTGGCGAGGCCTCATCAGAAGGGGTGCAAGTGAATATGAGGCAAATAAGAATCAGCAGGCCGATCAGAAACGTGCTCAGTACAAATCCAGAGCTAAGGTATCATCGACATACCATCCATGTTTCTTCGTTCATCTGACCTCTCTTGCTCTGTTTGGGGCTAAAATTGGCCTCAATGAGCCGTTCTAACGAGAACCTACAACCTAACCGTTTGGAGATACGTTTTCGTAATGGCTTGGATAACAAATAAGAAGTTTAACCGCAAAATGTTGTGATTAATGGCATTTTAATAGCCATGCAACAGCGCTCTGCATCACACAAGCCGCTGCATGAAAAACCCGTCTTTGGGCTTTGCAGCCAGTTAAGACACAAAACAGTTGAACTGTTAGATCAAGAACCTAGATGCATTTTTCTACCTAAGCGGTGAACAATAAAGGTGCTGAGCAGACTGCACTGAAGTGCATTCTGATTTGCACCTTTGCAATTCGCAAATGGCAAAACAGTTTTCTCAGAACGTGACCGTTATGTTTTTTTCCTACTGTGATGTAGCCTGTGTTCTCGGTGATTCTGGAAGGCATTAGAAAGAAACTGAAGCCGATACATACAAAACAAACGATTTATTTTGGCACTTTGAAAAATCACAATTATTGTTGCATAAACTATTAAAAGCATGATTGTTGCATTTTTAGTAATAAGAAGACGATTTTAAACCAATGATCACGTTTTAATACTGTTAGACTACTAATGTGAATTTTATGGGGAATGGGAACATCTTCAGGGGAGGTAACTCCTGCAAAAGTATTTTTGTCTCTCATGTCTATAGGGGTCAACTCTTAAAGGAAAGAATTTGCTCCTAAGGAGCAAATTGTTTCCTTTAAGAGTATACCTCTTTTTGTGTGACAGGGCTTATAGAAAAGCCAACAGGAAGTCCCGAAAGTTGTCTCCCTTTGAAAAATGGTGAAAAAAAACTGCCAGGTGTTCCCATTCCCCTTAAGGTAAAGTTCTGTATGAAAACAATCGGTACGTTAGTAAAACCTAAGGAAAATGAATTCCTTTACAAGGGCGGTTACTCTCACATAAAATAATTTGCCTACCGTCTCGCAAGAAAACCAAAAATGCTCACAGAGAGCGCACATACAGATTTTTTAAAGTAGTCCATGTTTGCTTTTGAAAGCATTTTGAAGGCAAAATCCCAACGAGCAGATGAAATCTAAGCAATGTCGTATCAACGTCAACGCAACGTCATGACGTTGTCGATGTGACATTGTAGTCACGTCGTGTGCTCATTTGGTTATCCTCGAACTGAGGCTAAACCAACTGGCACATGACGGCTTAGCAACGTCGCGTCAGCGTCAATACAACGTTAATACGACGTTGACGTTGTATGCCCGCTAGGTATTGTTCGAGGAAACAGTTTATGTCTACTCCTTGATAGCCTTTATTTTTGACGTTAAATAAATCGTCTACCTATGTGTCTATGCCTACTCCGAGACGGAAAGTATACAATTTCTTTTTGTCCACAAAATGGTTGCAGGGATACAAGTCGGTCTCCGATGGAAAGTAATGTAAATCTTTTTAAGAAAGGTTAATTTCCCTTGAAAGTGTATTCGTCCACCTTAAGAACTTAACATAGATACACGAAGATTGTTCTGTATTCTAACGCACTTATGAATATTACAAGACGTCTCATTGTACAGCGTCCAATTCTTTCTTGTAAGTTAACCGGCAAATGGGGGCTACCTCCAAAATTTATGACAGTACTGTTGAAAACGGCACGTCATCACGTAACGTCGCATTCCATTGGCGGACACTTTGGTTTAAGGCTCAGACGGACAATGCTTGACATTTGGTAAAATATGACAATTTTAAAACAAATAAATGCATTAGAATGTAGAGTTCTGTATTGAAAATTACGGTCTCAAATTGCCAACCACCCCTGTCAAGAACAAATTTCCAGTCCAAAGGGTGTTCTAGCCATTGAAGTTCGATTGTAATACAGTAAGATTCCTATATTAAGACCACCTTTGGGATTGTTCAAAAGTGGTCTTAAAGACCACTTTTGAACAATCCCAAAGGTGGTCCCTGACCAGAGGACACACAAAGAAAGAGTAACTGAAACTTTCCAAACCAGCTTTTTTACCCTTTTTGTACCGGAAACCCCAAAACGGGTAACTGTTAAACAGTTCAGGCCCAGATCAGACGCCGCAGAACGCGGCGCGTTCTGCGGCGTCTGATCAAGGCCTACATTGTTTGCAGAAGGTTCAGCCTTTTTTTTTCAAATGAATTTTGAAGAAATTACAGCTTGACACCTCTAAATTTTAACATGGACTCCTGCCATTTATAAGGTGGAAGATACCATTTGGAACAAAAAATGTTAAAACAGAATCAGTCACATTTTTTGTGGTCTTACTGTACTTTTGTGAGCAATATGTGTTACTGTAATTAAACCCCATATGACTGTGAAAGCTGTTAAGCATGAGCAAATTGTTCGTAATTATGTAACGTTACTTTCAGTACGTCAAACCAAGAACATAATTATGTTGGTTCAAAATCTAATTACAAACTAGAACTAGGTGACACGATGAAAAATGATAACATGATGTTTAGCGTCCTAGAAGACGTTGAAAAGTGATGATAAATGAAGACACACAGATCATTCCGCGTTCATCCATGAGAGAGACAGTCGTCGATGTTCAATGCTCACATAGCCAGTCTATTTATTGTAGAACCAGTCTATTGTTTTTGCCCGCCCATTCTTATGTACTTGCGAATGTATCAAAATTTCTCATTGGACAACCTAAAAATTGCGACGTCATTACATTTCGCCGATTTCATTGGCTGAGATTTGTCTAAAGTTTTAGAGAACTGGGGTTAACTAACTCCGAAAATTTTGCATTTTTAATTTTAAAACAAAAGTTTAGTGAATCGCTGACGACTGTTGTCCCTTATATACTGCTATATGCAGGGCCAGAGCTGAGAACTATTAAGCTCTCAGTCACACAAGAGGCTTGACCTCTGAGTCAAGTTGAAACACATCAAATTTCATTCACAGGTCCCTAGTGTTGGTCCCTAGTATGAGTGATCACTTGACATGACATTATGAAACACACCTTTTCATTTTGCCACCAAAAATGAAAATTTTCCTATGAAAATTTCCGTTTTTTTTTTTCATATTTCTGCTCTAAACATAGATTGAGAGTATTCATTAGAACCGCCTTCGGGAGAATCCACAATCTGTGGTTTTGAGCAGAAGTAAGAAAAATGATGTATACCGCTGTAAACCCCTGTTTTATCACACGAAAGTGGGGTTTGAGAGGGTCAAAACTGTATAGCCTTAATTGTTTGTGATGCGATCGCTATTACTAAGGTACCAACACTAGTCTTATTAGACTGGTGAGATCGGGACCACCTCAGACTGTCAGTCTCAGGTTGTTCACAGTTGGTATGTTTTACCATTATTGCCCTACTTGCTCTTTATTGTTCTCTTTAACATTTTGAAAATGAGATGTCATAAAGTAAAGTGTCATAATATTGCTCCCAACCTTTTACACTAATGTGATGCACACATTCTTTCCAACCCACTTTTACTCTTAGACTAGATAAAATTGATGTACTTCATAGTGAGCTGTGTTATATAATGTATTGCATAATTTCACAAGCTATCAATTAGAGTACTGGCATAATGGCGAAACCTGGAATATTGCTGAAGCACTGACGTTTACAAATTTGCGCCCTTCATTTAGGATTCTATGAAATGAGTCTAAACAAGTCGTATCTACATGCTCGCCCAACTGTATATCATGCATGAATGAACGGTTTGGGGGACTGATAGCTCCAACAATGTTGTCCCTGCTGAACACTGCAACCCCTACTATAACAAATAGTGTAGAACCATGGATCAAATGGACTCTGAAGGAGCTGTCTGATCACGCTCTACATCGTATTTATAATTCAGTTAGTGAATTTAACGAGTACTTATATCAAGTAATTTGATTGGTTGGTAGTAAGAAATGGATATGGCAAACTTAATTTATTCAGCAGGACAAGGGTTAAGAGACTATACATGTTTGATGAAGACTTTTGAGATGGAAACGTTATTAAGACACTTCACTTTGATGAAATTGGTCCTTAATTAACAGTATTCAAAAATAAATACGACTTCAATATAAAAATATATACACACGTCATAAATAGAGAAATTGAAAGAAATATTAAATAAACGGTAAAAAGGGAAAAAAAGCACACTTTCATAAAAATAATTTACAGGTCAAATATATACTATGATATTAAAACACACACAAAATAAATAAAAGGCACACCAATATATTGTACAAGAATAAATTACACGTACATTGCATGACGGGAGAATAACCTAGACAAGGAGGTTATGATGAGCTCTTGCCTAGACCACGTTCACAAGCCTTCCTTAACCCTTATCTTGCTGAATATTCATTTAAGCCACACCCATTTCTGTCTGTCAACCAATCAAATTACTTGATGGAATTTATTGCTACAAATTCATAAACTGAATGTCAAACAGTGTAGATCCTGATCAGATGGCTTCTTCAGAAGCCATCTGATCTGGATCTACACTGTTTGCAAAGATAGGGGTTGTCGTGAACAGCAAGATAAGGGTTAAAGCTAAGCCCACTTTAATGCTCTGGATGCTGAGTAATTTTAGCAGACGGTATTTTGAAATATTTTTGTGTTGTTTTTTTTTTTCTTCAGAAAACAGGATTTGACATTTCATGCAAATTTGCATGAGATGTCAAGTCCTGTGTTCTAGGAAATATTAGAAAGACGTCAACAATTTGTCGTCTGCTTAATTAGCCCAGAGTGTGAAATTTCAATGTAATTTTGAAGGCTTCTAAAAGATTTTTTTAATTTTAAAAGTTGAGCAACTTGAGTAATGTTGAACGGAAACATTTACTAAGTATAACTTTATACAACATTGTAAAGTTGGGCATCTTGGCATTAATCGAGTTGATGTGGCTAATCGTACGAAAGTATGTAAAGCTTTCTTAATCTGTCAGTAGAATTTTACATTTGAAAATGACCGAAAACATTTACGCAAACATTAGTAAAACATACCGCCTTTTAGACAAGGTGACAATAGTAACTGTAAGGAATGCTTGTGAACCTAGGCTGTGATTCTCTCTCTCTCTCTCTCTCTCTCTCTCTCTCTCTCTCTGGGCCAGAGATCGCTCACCAGGAAACACTTGTCCAAATAAAGAAAAGATTCCTCTAACATGCATGTGTCAAGCACGTCCATCAGTATTTTGGTTCAGCTGAAGAAGTTCAGTAATATTCCGTTATTAACCCTTATCTTGCTGAATATTCATCTAAGCCACACCCATTTCTGTCTATCATCAAATAAAATTACTTGATGTAACTTATTGCTACAAAGTTATAAACTGAATGCCAAACAGTGCAGATCCTGATCAAATGACTTCTTCAGAAGCCATCTGATCTGGATCTACACTGTTTGCAAAGATAGGGGTTGTCGTGAACAGCAAGATAAGGATTAAGACCTCCTAAAATGAAGACTTAATCTGCTTTTAAAAGCTTATTGAGAAGGTTTCAGTTATTCTTTCTTTGTGTTTTTACACCTGGTGTCTCCTATTGAGAGTCCATCTTTGGTACTGTTCAAAAATGGTCTTAAAGACCACCTTTGAACAGTCCCAAAGGTGGTCTTAATATAGGATTTTTACTGTATCAAGATGGCGGTCCTGGCAGACCATAGAACGATTTTATTTATTTTTGATCTTATAGTTGCTCTGGTATCAAGTTTTGTGTCAACTGGCGTTTTGGTTCAGCAGATTTTCAAGATGACATGGGATCTACTTATGATGGCTACAGTGATGACCATTTTGGATTTATAATTGGAACCATTCTGTGTATGGTCTACAAGTTGCTCTGATTCTTCTTACCAATTTGACCAATTCTCAAAGTTTCAAGGGTTCAGGAGAAGAAGCTCAAAACAGGGCCCAGATGTTCAAAGCATCGTTAGCCTAACGAGCTCGTTAGTGGTCATATTGTTAACTGTTCTAGCGGGTGCAATTTCTAAAATTTTGATATATGAAAAAATGTGAGCAGCTTTTGCATTTGCAAAAGCTACACACATTTTTTTCAGCAAAACTATTAGCATATTTGTCATATTAAATGATCAAAGTTTCAACGACGTCGTAGTTTTGAACAACTGGCCCCAGGTCTTTAAGGTTGCTATCTAGGTGGCCAACCTACTTCTGATCAAAAGTCCCCCTGATGCCCCAAACCAAGTTTCGAGTCAACGGTTCCATAATTTTGGGATGGGATGTTGAGAATCTGAAAAGATAACGGACGAACAAACGGACGACGGACAGGATGTAATGGCATAAGCTGAGCTTTGCTTCAGTTGAGCTAAAAAGAGCAATAAATGGCTCAATAAAACTGTTCAAAATGATAATCCTGTATTCCCTCCCCCCCTAATCTGGAGAAACGCAATGCTCGAAATCAAAGTGTTGTCAGTACTGATTTATTTATCCTCTAAAGTCGCCCGAATTACCAGATATGCAAACTTGTTAGACAAACAACATTTGAACATTCTTATGATATTCCAGTGGAAATATACAGCTACAGAAAATACTTTTTTTCCTTCAAAATTTACAGCTATGTGAGAACTATTTTAACTTTTCTTAAATCACACATATAAACACCTTTTTTAGTCTGTCATAGGACATTTATATATATCCTTGAAAGTGTTTTACACGACTAGCAAGCGCCAATCAGTACAGATTATTCATTCTCTTATTTTTCAGCGAAAATAAGGCTTGTCCGTTTGCTGGCCAAACGATTCACATGAAATGTTTAGCCTTACAGCCGAGCAGGGATATGTCGCTAGGGCAACGTCACATCAACGTCGGTGCAACGTCACGACGATGCTCCGACGTAGATGTGACGTTGCATAAACGCCATGACGTTGCACCGACGTTGATGTGACGTCACAATTACGTTATGTGCCTGCTGGGAGTTCTCACGGAAAATAATAATCAAAACACTGACAGACAGCACTGGTGGGTCGATTGTCTATAAGTGTATGCTATAAAATGCTTTCTGTGGTGTCTGATCTGGTTCTAAACTGTTTGCCAATGTCCCAGGACATGTGCCGAGGCAATGCTTTACAATAAGCTTTGCTTTACACAGCACTGTGACGTCACAAAGACAAGTATATAGCGGCTATTTTCTATAAATAACCGTTATCTGGATTTCCTAAAAATCAGTGATAGTCACGTGGACATCAGCGCTGAAGAGCTTCTGTGCTTAGTAACTCTGGGTCTATTGCCAAACAATCGACCAAAACAGCAGAATGTCATCTGATTTAGTAGTATCTGTAATGCTATAAGGATTGACAGAGCTACCAAATATTTTCATATTAAAAAGCAAATAAATACCTTTACAATGTTAATGTATGTACATGTACATTAACACGCACGAGATCAAAAAGCGGGTTAAATAAATTATTAATAAATTAAATCAACACAACACCACACCAAAACAAACGGCAAACTATGTACAGAAGAAAATAAAAGTGACCTCATAACAGGCAAGGTACAATAACACATAAAAATGTATTGAAAATAAATAAGATTTTTTTTTTCGGAAAATTTACATGAAATACTCAATGGCTAATTCAAGCCTCCATATCCGCTAACTCATAAACTGTTTGTTTTAAGTTTTCCTCAATCAAAAAAAAAAAAAAAAAAAAAGAACATTCGTACTGCGGAACCCGGGAAGGGACATGAATTTTTTTTGATATGTTGTGCGAACAAGATATTAAGTTGTGCGGACAAAATATTATCTTGTGCGGACAAGATACTATGTTGTGCGCACAAGATATTATCTTGTGCGGACAACATAATTTATCTTGTGCGGACAACATGTGGGCCCCGCCAAGCGAATTTGTGTCTTCGAGCATTCCGTCATGACAAATTTTAACTGCGCATGCCCAGCCATTCAGAGGGACCAGGGATATGGCTTTCTGTCTGAAGGTTCCTCTTGATTCATTGCTTGTATTAGCGAGCAGCGAAGGTTCTGGCGAGACTGCGCGGATGCGCATGCTCGCCTGAACCTTTGCTGCTCGCATAGGCGATAAGTACCAAAATCGCTTGTCGGGGCCCATATTATCTTGTGCGCACAAGATAATATCTTGTTCGCACAACTTGGGAAGTTGTGCGAACAAGATATTATCTTGAGCGGACAACATATTATCTTGTCCGCACAACATATTATCTTCTGCGCACAAGATGTGCGGACAACATATTATCTTGTGCAGACAAGATATTATCTTGTCCGCACAAGAAATTAAGTTGTGCGAACAAGATATTATCTTGTCCGCCAAGATAATATCTTGTCTGCACAACATAGATCTTGTGCGGACAAGATAATATCTTGTCTGCACAAGATAATATGTTGTGCTAGCAAGATATTATCTTGTGCGCACAACTTATAAAATAAAAAAAAGATCATGTCCCTTCCCGGGTTCCGTAACAGTCTCTTAACTTGGCGAAATGTTCTTGGAATATCAATACAAAAAGAAAAATAAATAAACATATATATTTTTATTTACATTTTGCTGTTCCAAACATAGGTTGTGGATGCTCGTAAGAAATGCCTCATGCGAGGTTTAACGTCTCCGTCAATACTATTTAGGTCATTTTGGTGACGTTGCTTCCAATTTGTGGGACTTAGCCTGACACTGAGATCAAATGACACCTCAAGCCCTACCGCCGAAAGAAACCGCTAGGGTGAAGGGACGGACCGACTCGCACCACTTTTCCTCCTTGTGAGCGGTTTACTAGTAGGCCTACTCAGTTTCGGTTGGTTTCAGATCTGCGTGGAAGCAAGATGCCTCCAGTCCCCGATGGGCGGGGCGCTACCACACGTGATGCTTAAGAACTACACTCGTATTTATATGACATTGCTATTCTAGAGCATAAAACCACAAATGATAAAACCTAACTATTTGAAAAACCTTTCACCTTTACAAATGCACCCCGGCTGGGTGAAAAATACATAAAAATGATAATATAGTCACAAAAATGACAATGACTTTGTTCCCCTCTTTGCTTTCATAGCCCCTGATAACGAGGATGATGGGAGCAAACCGTGAAACTTCGATGACTCAAACAACAATGACTCGTTTACCGTGGTTGTATTTCCCTAGGAAATTCTTTACACGTGTCTTGATAAGACGGTCAGGTGTAATTTAGAAAGATATTTCATTATAAAGAGGCATGCTGTGTGTACTCATTAGAATCGCCCCTATGAGGCGATTCTAATGAGTACACACAGCATAGCTTTATTTTATATAAGCACCCTGGTCTGCTGATATGGTTCTATGAAGGCTCCAAATGCACTTGTTTCGAACAAATTTCCATGGTCCGAAATGAGTATTGAAGTTTGACTGCATACTACTAACCATACATGACTCCAAGACGACTCTTTATCCATATTAGGGGCTTCAATACATTTCTAAAAATAACTTATCCTGACATGTCGACGGCCCCCGCCCATCAGGACTTAAAGAAATAGATGTGCTGCCTGATGCTTCCACGCAGAGCTGAAAACGACCGCACACGGGTACTGGTAAACCGCTTTGAGGCTCTAAGCCTGCCCAGGCAAAGCGGTGCGAGTCGGACCGTCCATGCTTATAAACTCTATTGGTTCCATTGTGTCATTTCATCTCTGTGCCGGGTAAAAGTCCCACAAAATTGGTAGCAACGTCTCCAAAATGTTTTATATAGTGTTGACGGGGACGTTAAACCCCAAATCAAACAAATCATAGTGAGGAAAATTCTATTTAGTTGATGATAAGTTAAGCCATTTAGTACCAGAAACCCCAAAACGGGTACCCTTGCAAACAGTGCAGGCCCAGATCAGACGCCACAGAACGCGGCGTCTGATCAGGGTCTGCACTGTTTGCAAAAAGTTAGGCCATTTTCCAAATAGATTTTGAAGAAAACACAATCTGACACCCCTAAATTTTTAAATGGACATGTTCTATATATAAGGTGGAAGATTCCATTTGGTACTAAAAGGGTTAAAGCTGTTTGCATGGCTGTCTACTGCTTGAACCTCTGTCCTCGCATGCAAGATGATTCCTCATGTTTGTAAAGATAACTTTTTAATGCAAATGCCTTCCCACATCGACCACAGATGAACGGTTTCTCTGGCGAATGGGTCTGGATATGAGCGCGCAGGTTAGACTTGTCGGCGAATGATTTTGAGCATGTGGGACAACTGAAAGGCTTCTCTCCAGTGTGTGTTCGAATGTGGCCCTGTAGTAGCCAGGGTCGGCTGAACTTCTTGCCACAATATTCACACTCACACCCTTGAGTGTGTGTTCGGACGTGCATGCTGTAGGCGGGCATAGAGACGTACATCTTTTCGCAATGTGGGCACTTTCTAGCTTTTTTGTCGGTCGTTGCCCTGTGTGTTTGGCGATGCCGAGCCAGATTGCTGGATGTGCTGTAACGCTTTCCGCATTCGACGCAGACGTGGTTATCTCCTTGTCCCCCTTCACCAATGGGTGGCGATGAGTACTGGAATTGATTAATTGGTCTACTAATTACGTCATGTCTACTGATGACATCACTGACGGGCGAATAAAGATGACCTAATTGGTTAATACTGGCAATGTTTGAAGAAAATGGCTGTTGGAAATGCTTCTGTTCGATGTATGTGTTCTCCCTGTGAATAGGAGTCGTCGGGTTATGGGCGATCAGATCGTACAAGAATGAAATATGACGTCGGCAGTCAAGGCCGAACTCTATGGAGGGCGAAACTGGTCGATTCTCTGATGTGTATGAAGAGTAGGATGAACCACAGTCGCTGTCGTCACAGGAATTCGATGACGTCGTCGGACTAACAGACGGTGATGGTTGTTGTGGACTTGGAGGGTCTGCAAAGAGAGAGAAAAATAGAAACTATGATCTACACAACACCAGTGTCACGTGTCATACTGTATGAAGAGCATATAACATATCCTTGAAAACCCTACAACATATAGTACTTAAATTCTGAGTAAAAGTGTGAAGAGATCACTCAGTAAGTGGGGGATAGATTGCATAAATAAATAAATAAAATAAAAAGGGGACTTAATAAATAAAAAATAAATCAATAACAATATCCGCGGGAGCAACTTTAGAATCTGTCCGCCACTTCTTATTACCTAACCCTAACCCTTACCCCAATGACCTGACTAACCTAACCCTAACCCTAACCTAACCCTAACCTAGCCCTAACCTAACCCTAACCATCAGTGACCTATTCCTAACCCTAACCTAACCCTAACAGTCAGTGACAAACTCCTAACATACTAAGGTCAGTAAACAGTGGCGGACAGATTCTAAAGTCTAGCCTATCCGCGTTTAATAAATAAATAAATTTGTGACTATATTTACTAACACATTCGTGTAGGAAAAAATGTTTTGTTTTAAAAGAAATATTTCTTCAGCAAACATAGACTGTGGGTGCTCGTTAGAACCTGCTCCAACGAGTACCAAAAGTCGATGTTTCATGCTAAAGTAATAAAAAATAATGTCTACCCTTTTAAACTTAACCCTTATCTTGCTGAATATTCAATTTAGCCACACCCATTTCTGTCTTTGAACCAATCAGATTACCTGATGTAATTTATTCCTACAAATTTATAAACTGAATGTCAAATAGCGTAGATCCTGATCTTCAGAAGCCATCTGATCTGGATCTACACTGTTTGCAAAGAAGGGGGTTGTCGTGAACAACAGGACAAGAGTTAACTTTATCCAGTAATGATTAGGGTTACCGTGCTGAAACTAGGTCATGTTGAATGCGACATGTATGTGTTACAGACAGACAGACAGACAGACAGATATGGAAACAAATCGGTTTACCTATTAATGTTCATCTGATTGCAGACATATGATATTCTACTGGTTGTGAAGCGCAAAGGAAAGTATGAGCCTATCTGTCGTCTTCTATCATGGCGTCAATATTTCAAGACAGCTCCAGAATGAAGAACAGCTGTTGGAATTTTCATTCAAGAGATTTTAACGCTGACTGAGAAAAGGCACTTCAGGACGCATGGCTAGCAGCTAAGAATGCACCAGACATCTGAACCATCAACCTGACTTCCTCACGTCCTGTAACCCACGTCCTGCTGAGCCCGGATATCTCATCTTATCTTTCAAACAATGTAGCTCCAGATCAGATGGCTTCTGCAGGATCTTCATTGTTTGCCATTCAGTTTATTAATTTGTCGCAATAATTTGCATCAAGTAATCTGATTGGTTGATAATCAGTAGTGGGCGTGGCATATTTAAATATTCAGCGGGTCAAGGGTTAAATATAGTTTCATTAGTTTTAACCTTTTTGAATGCATTGAAATAACTATTACTGAAAATAAGGCCTGACATTACATGTGAATCGTCTGCGCGGAAGACGATTCACATATAATGTCAAGCCTTATTTTCTCTGAAAATTGGAAAATGATTTAAAAATTGCCGACTGGTGTATTAAGGTTTAAGTTTACAATATGTCGGAAGACAAATTTCACAAGTACCGCGTTATAGATGCTGATAACAAGAGAACATGCACCAAAATTTTAATTTGTAACTGATACCAACAGACGTCCTTACAACTGCCGTTGCTATGGTAACATCAGAGGCACGAGCCAATGACACCGCCTCTTATCTGGGGCACGCGATCTGCCCTAACGGAACTGTTTTTTTTGTGTATTTGATGGAAGACACATGTGCTAAGTTAAAAAGCGCCGATACGTGAAAAAGACCCTTTCCAGTTCTCTCCTAGTTACCGTACTCATCGTAGTTAAAGTACATGCTCCAATAAGCGCACACGAACACGAAAATAATCACATTAGATAGTCATTATTAAACAGTTTGACGATAGAGTTGATTTCATTCACCGGAAGTGACGAAACAGAAGATTACAGAAGTTTGCTGGGGGTGAAGATCTACTGTGCTCTCTTGCCCCCGCCCAACGGGGCTTGGAGAAATAGATTGGACTGCATGATGCTTCCACACAGAGCTGAAACCGGCCGCACATGAGCACTGGTAAACTAAGCCTGCCAAGTAAAGTAGTAGTGTCCATGCATATAAAACCTGTTGGTTTCGTTGGGTGGCAGGGATCGAGAAGTCATTTCATCTCGATGTCGGGTAAAAGTCCCACAAAATTGGAAGTAACGTCTCCTAAATGACACCAATAGTGATGACGGTGACGTTAAACCTCACATCAAAACAAATCTACGACGCTCATGTATTCTCTAGCATCCAAAATGGAATCCAAACCTGTATGTTTGTAAGCAGGTTCGTTTGCAATAAGTATCATTTTCTTATGGGCTGGTTCAAATTATAATTACAGGGAACACGCAGAGAGAGAGGCTTCAAAATGTGTAATATTATAGGCAACTTATATTCCTTTAAAATTCATAAATACACTGGAGAGAAATAAACATGCTCATCGAAAAACCGAGATTTGCAAATGACAGGTGGGCCAATAATGGGAATCTTTTAATATCGTGCCACAGAATTCGGTTTTCAGAAACGTGACGTCACGCGTCATGCCAAACTCAACCTGTATTTTGAACACGACATCCCCTACCGTTGTAACACCTGATGGCTTCTGAAGAAGCTGATCAGGATCTTCACTGTTTGTCAGTTTGTTTGTGAACTGAATGAATATACAGTATATCAAGTACTGTATTTACCCTATGTATTCGGACAGACAGGTCTCAGCAAACAGTGTAGACCCAGACGAGACGTCTCATCAGCGTATACACCGTTTGCCACTCATCCCGTTATTATTAGACACAAAACAGGGTAATAAATTATACTTGTTCAACTTTTAGAACAAATATGGTAAGGGTTTAAGGTGTCCGAATACTTATGGTAAATACGGCAACTCGATGGGTTGTATGTCAAAAATGGGTGTGGCAAAAACAGGACAAGGGTACAAAATCTGTTGCGTTCTAAATCAGCGCTAGCAAAACATTTATGTCGTATTGGCATATTCCTTGTGACGTCACCATCCAAGTAGCCTGAGGAACAATTCAGTTTTAAAATGTTTTAAACATATTTCTAGAATGAAATAAACCATAGACATCGGCAAGAAGTCCAAACCTGGGGCTTCGTAATCAATGGGACTAGCCTTGTTAAACTTTACTACTCTTTGGCTAATTCAGCACAAGCCTTTTTTGGGGTATTTTTCCCAGAAAACAGGATTTAAAATATCATGTTAATTGTCTCAAATTTGCGTGAAATGACAAATCATATTTTCCAGAAAAAATAACAAGAAGAAAATATTTCAAAATGCCGTCTGCTTCTGGTGCAAAAAAAAAAGAAAGAAAAGAAAAAGAAACTAGAAATGTGTGATACAACACAAATGCCCCCGCCCAGGGGCCTACCTCCCCCACCCCCATCATCATTCCAAATATGTAGCAAATCCATCACATGGTTCAGGAAATATGAACTCTCAAAAAATATAATATAAAAATGTCTATGTCTGTGACCTTGACCTTGAGGTAAGGGGTTAGGGGTATGACTCAATGAAACTTTGGACCTGCAACTATTGTCATACCAAATATGAAGAAAATCCATTATAAAGTTGGGAAAATATCAGCTATTAACATACTTAAATAAGAAAATTTCTATGTCTGCGACCTTGAAGTCATATAGGCATGGCGGGGTTATTACTGAATAAAACTTTGGATCTGCATCTATCATCAAACCAAATATGAACCAAATGAATTATAAAAGTTCAAGTTCAATGTGGTACAAATACCTTCACCTGAGTCATAAACATTAAAAATTTTCGAAGTCTGTGACCTTGGCCTCGAGGTCATGGGTATGGGTGGGGGTATTGCTACCTATATGTATCATCATACCAAATATTAACCAAATTCATTACATGGTTTGGAAAATATGAGCTCAAGATCTACCTGGTACAAATACTTTAACCTGGGTCTTAAACATTAAAAAAATCAAAGTCCATGACCTTGAGGTCATGGGTATGGATGGGGGTATTGCTGAATAAAACTTTGGACCTATATCTATCATCATACTAAATATAAACCAAATCCATTGTATGGTTTTGAAAATATGAGCTCAAGTTCTACCTGGTACAAATACCTTAACCTGGGTTTTAAACGTTAGAAATTTCTAAGTTTGTGACCTTGACCTTGAGGTCATGGGTATGGGTGGGGGGCATTGCTGAATAAAACTTCGGACCTATATCTATCATCATACTAAATATAAACCAAATATATTGTATGGTTTGGAAAATATGAGCGGAGGTTCTACCTGGTACAAAAACCTTAACCTGAGACTAACAGGATTACGTACGTATGTACGTACGTACACACTTTCGTACAGGAGGACGTACATTCGGAAATGTATAATATTAGGATTTATTGATTGTTTTGGATGCTAGTAGGTCATTTTGTGTCGTGTCCCAGAGAAGGGGAGAAAAGATAGTAGAGGAGATGAGGAGAAAGAAGAAAATGAAGGGAAGTGTAGAAACAGAATAAATAACAACAGTCCCCTCTACCCTTACCTGCTGCAAGGACAGCAGGCCTTGCCCAACTGTAAGCCATTATCAGTTGGACGCCCCAGTGACACAAGATACACAGCACATTTGCCTCACACAACCATTCCCAATACAATATAAGGAGAAGCAGAATAAAATTGCATTACTGTGGCAAAAGTAAGAACATATCAAAATGAATGAATGAATGAATTTCCGCAACCTGCTAGTATTTATTGTTCATTTTCTATGTTATCATCAGAATACAAATTGATGAACTAAAACAGCTGATGATACGGATCGGATGGTAATTGATTACCCAAGATAACTGGTTGATACCTCTGATAATGAGCACTCCCAATTATGTTATACCACACACCCCGCCGCTGCAACATGCTGCTGCTACTAGACCTGTTGTTTTCATCGACAACCTGCGTCGTGACAACCTGCGCCGTCGACGAGCACAATACTATTGATTACGGTAATAAGTGATCGATAATTATAATATGTAGATATCTAATGCATAATGAATGATGATTATGACAGTGGTCAGCTGTTGGACTATCAGCTACAACAGCAACCTGCGCGCAAGAAAATAATACTCATTCGTTTAATTGATTTGAGATTAAACGTCCCCGTAAACACTGTATATATAGGTCATTTTGGAGACGTTGCTTCCATTTTTGTGGGACTTGTACCCGACATTGAGATGAAATGACATCTCAAGCCCTGTCATCCAGTGAAACCAATAGGGTTTATAAACACTGGCGTTCCGACTCGCACCGCTTTGCCTGGGCAGGCTTAGATCATCTAAACGGTTTACCAGTACTCGAGTGCGGTCGGTTTCAGCTCTGCGCGGAAGAATGATGCAGCCCATCTAATTCTTAAAGCCACGATGGGCGGGGCCGGAATACTCCTTTGTCTTGGCGTTGCCAGCTGAAGACTTACCGCATTTTTTTTCACTAAAATTATAATTTTTTGTTACTCAAAGTTACATTTTCACAAAACAAAACAAGCAAACAAACAAAGTTAATTTTACACCCAAAATGGTGTATGGTTCTAGTTCACACGAGTATGTAACCTTACAGGCGCATGTAATTATTAGATAATTTAATGTAATTTTCAGAGTATTATGTTTCTGAATCCAGTGTCAAAGGCCCGGACATTTTTGAAACATGGTTTTGCACACGGAAGCAACATCATTTTCTTTTAAACATTCACTTATAAATATTCCAGTCGGATGCGGACTTACTACCCAATCTACAGATAGCTAGCCAAGTACATCTACAGGTCAATAAATAAATAAATAAATAAATAAATAAATAAATAAATAAATAAATAAATAAATAAATAAATAAATAAATAAATAAATAAATAAATAAATAAAAATAAATAAATAAATAAATTGAAATTCCGCTTTTTAAAATGAAGACAATTATGTGACCTTTTCTTTGTTTTTTTTTCCATATCCAATATGCTCTTGTGACTGTTCAAAAAGGGTCTTAAAGACCACTTTAGAACAGTCCAAAAGGTGGTCTTAATATAGGAATGTTACCTTAAATTTAAATGAATAAATAAATAAATAAATAAATCGGCAGAGGGTCATTATCGCATGCGCGAGCAGCAAACGTGCAGTCGTCTCATCAGAGTCTTTGCTACCCGTAGACACGAAGAAGACACTGAGGCAGCTACGTGCAAAAGGAAGAGTCGCTGTGGAGAACATAAATTGGAGCATGATTGGAAGACGCTTTTGAGAACATGATTCAATTTATATGAAAAACTAGATCTGAAAATGTCGTCTGTTTGTGTCGTCTGCTGCATCTTCTTACAAACTGTTCAAACAGATTTTTGCATATAAGCAAACAGTGAGAATCCTGATCAGACGGCTCCTATCTAATCTGGGTCCACATTGCATGCAAAAGTGATTGCAGTCGACAAAGCAGACGCCAACTGTTATGGCTGGCATTTTATGGTTTAACAAAGCTGGTTATTTACATGTTCTATTTACTTGCTACAGTATAAATAACTAATTCTAACACAGCGCGCCTATATAGGCAATGGAAAATAACTGTGTTTTATTCTGCAACAAATCACAGCTCGGAAGAGCGTGACGCGTGACGTCATTAAAAACTGCAAATTTATGACGTCACTAGTCGATTTCCTTGACGTTAGACGGTGTAACGTCATATTCTCGCATCGAAAACGTTAGAAAAGGATATAAATGAATGTGTTTCAGTCGATAATTTTAGCGGGATTTCTTCTAACAATGGCGAAAAGATGTGAGATATGGAAGGTAACAACAGCATTATTGCCGATTTTCAGCCTGTTAGAATCGAAATAGATCAGCTCTAGTTTGTGATTTGTTGAGTAATAAATCACAGTTTGTCGGTCAGTTGTAAGTAGACAAATCACGCGCGCTTCGCGCTCGTGATTTGTCTACTTTACAACTGACCTCCAAACTGTGATTTATTACTCAACAAATCACAGCTAGAGCTGATCTATTTCTTAAATAGAAACAGATAAAGTATTTTGTGACAACTGAAGTATAGTTTTTGTCAATTTTCTCGATATAAAACTATGTTGTTGGTATTTATTAGAACCGACTCACCGCCTCTTAGAGGCGGTTATAATGAGTATCCACAACATAGGTATATACGGAAAAATAAGAAAAATAAACAAGCAAAAAACTATCCTTCAATTAGCACAAAATACTTACCTAATCTGTTGCTATATAAATAAATAATAAATAAATAAATAAATTATGCGTTAGACCAGTCGTTTTATCTGATAGGCAGTACCATACAGGGGCACATAATGGTCATAAGTTTGATATCTGCACTCCCTCAGACGATATAATTATAATCCCATTATATCCTATGAGCTGATGAGAGATCGGAGATATTGTCTGTGTTGTTATAACAGACTCAATGATTTCTTACGTTACTGTTAATTTGGAGTCGTTTGATCTACTAATGCGAAGGTGTGCATCATTAATTACGACTGATTGGCCCAGGTTGTTCCTTACCAATTGTTACGGTAGAGATTTGAAACTCAGGTGGGTCCGGGTTTGAGAAGAGAGATCCCAGCATGCAGACGTCGCTAGGGCAACGTCAAATCAACGTCGGTGTAGCGTCACGATTGACCGAACAGAAGTAAAATGGCCAATCTTGATGTTGAAGTACAGTTAATATAAATAAACATCTTCAGCAAAACCCATTTTTGTCCACACTGACATAATTCTCAATTATATTTGAAAGTGAAATCGATACTTATTAAAACAGACTGGAAAAACACACTTTTAAACATAAAGAGAAAACAAAAACAACAACAACAAAAAAAAAAAAAAAAAAAACTTTTACATAATGTTCGCTCATCAGGAGCAATAAGCATTTGCTCACTTTGATGATAACATATTTAGCGATAAACTTCTGCTTTCAATGTCTGTATAAATGACATTTTGTGAAAATGAAAATTTGTGATACTTTCTTATATACCTCTAATCTTAGATTTTGGGTGCTCGTTAGAACCGCATAACCACTGAGGCGGTTCTAACGAGTACACACTCTATGCAAACACAGATTCTGGATGACACACTCTATGCAGACATAGATTGTGGGTGCACATTAGAACCGACTCAGGATTGATTACCACCACGAAACTAAGACCCCTCTAAACATCACTTTATATAGTGAAAAAATGGGGTTTAGGGGGATATACATTATCTGCCCTATGTTTGCTCAAAAATATAGATTGTGGGTACTCGTTAGAACCACCTCATTGAGGCGGTTCTAACGAGACCCACAATCTATGTTGAAAGCAGAAATAAGAAAGATTTTCTGACACCATGTTGGACGCCATTATTTCACACGGTCATGCTTTCCTAATGCCACATTTAATATGTTTTTGAGCAAAAAATAAGGAGAAAAATATAGACTCTCTGTAAACCCCGCTTTTCTCTATATAAACTGGGGTTTACAGGGTATTCATTTCACGGATATATTAAGGAAATCATAGCCCCAGATAAGAGGTCGTAAACAATTTTCTTTTCTAATTGCTGCACGAAAATTATGTTATGGGTACACACAACATACGGGCGCTTCTAATGAGTACACACAACATACGCTTTCGTGCAGCTATAAGAAAAATATCAGTACTTTTCGGTTGAAAAAAAAATCGCCTTCGTAATGCAAAGAACAGTCTGCTCTAACGATAAAAATCTGCAATTCTTTCTTTTTGTTTAAACATTTTTAAAGCTATCTATGATTGTGGAAGATTTATTAGCTCAATGGGCAGGCAGCCTCTTTCACAATAAAAAATGCTTTTCATAGATTATGTATGGCGAGATTGGCTAACCAATGCAGGCCCAGATGAGACGCATCTGATCAGTCTACACAGTTTGCTTAATGTATTGGAATTTACCAAAAAATGGTAGTTCTAGCTTTTTTTCATCAAGTCTTATGGATACTACGGAATCCGGGAAGGGACGCGGTGGTTTTAGGGTTATTATTTTAAGTTGTCCGCACAAATGCGCACAAAATAATATATTATCCGCACAACATAATATCTTGTTCGTTCAACATATTATCTTGTTTACAAAACATATTATCTTGTTCGCACAACATATTAGAAAATTAAGATGGGGTCTCTCATGAAAAGGAGAGACAGTAGGCTCAGGTCTAAAGGGTGCTGCCAACATCCCAACAGATGACCTTGTTCCCCCAGCTAGGCACTGTATAAATCACCATTCATTGGCATTTCAGATCCTTACTGCAAGAACTGACATTTATAAAGAATCGTTCTTCCCCCGAACCATTAGAAACTGGAATGCCCTTCTTCGATTGTTTAAACGGCTGTTTCAGGTGCTGCTAAGTTTACCTCTTTAGTGAAAGCTAGGGACTAACTTCCCATCACAGGTCATGTCATTTGACGTGTCACCAGTAACAATTCTGATTCTGATGTTGTGCGAACAAGATAATAATTATGTTTTGCAAACAAAATAATATGTTTTGCAAACAAATATATTGTGCACACAAGATATTATGTTGTGCGGACAAGATATTATGCTGTGTGGACAAGATAATAACTTGTGCGCACAACATATTATCTTGTACAGACAAGTTAAAAATGAAACCAGCATGTCCCCTCACGGGATCTGTAGGATACGCATAAGAAGTATTAATTGAAATAAGATTAAAATCGACACAACATGACAGAATATTCAGACCATCAACTTAGGTGTTATTTCAAGGTGCTAAATTTCCAACATGTTTTAATGAAGACTAATATGTTACTTTCTATTCAATAGTTTTTGTAATATTAAGCTTGCTCCGATTTTTTCTGTTAAAAAGGTAATTGGATCTAAGGTAGGCTCGTGCTCATCGAAACGTACACTGTTTACAGTGGTCACATGCAGGTAACATGTTGTTTGTAATAAATAAATAAATAAATAAATAAATAAATAAAAGGAGCTTTGTCCCATCACGAAAAACACGCATATATAATTTTGACACCCACCCCCCACCCCCCCCCCCCCCTTGAACCCCGCTTTTATATAGTAAAACTGGGGTTTGCAAGGGTAAACTTTGTTTTTCTTGTTTCTGCTCTAAAATATAAATTGTGGGTACTCGTTAGAACCGCCTCGATGAGGCGAGGCGGTTCTAACAAGTACACACAATCTATATTTTAAACAGAAATATATCACAATTTTTCATCTTTTCCGCGGTAAATTTACAATGTATTTGTATAGGCGTGTTTTTGTAATGCAATGCCTTGAGACGTACCTTGTGTATAAATACTGTAGTCTGTACTGGTATGAAATGGTAGGATGACATGATATTGGTCATTTTGTAGCAGTTGTAGTCGTCTCTGCTCCTCTAGGAATGTTTCTTTAATCTGTTTCCAGATTCTGTAACGTTTGTTGGTCAACAGGAAAGCCTTCGGCATGGTGACGTACGATAAATGATGATAATGATGAAAATTGGAACACTATGACTGATGACATCTAATGCTGGTAGACTGGTCCTTCCGTTAAACACTCATAATTTCACATATTAAGAAAAATGATTATGAGCAATTATAATATATCAGCAAAAATATGGTTTCTTTGCATTTCTTGAATTATTTGTCAACTCCAAAAGATTCCTTTCTAAATTTTTATCCATTCAAAAGTCCCGTTTAATTATAAACACAAAGATTTTCCTTCATTATTTTGTCTTCCAGTGGAATTATTCCGCATTTTTAATATTTTTGTCCCGTATTTATGTGTTCGTTGTTCAGCGGCCTAGCAACAAGTGTCCAAACACCGCACGCGCAGTGATTCAACTGACTGACAGATTGTTTATGAAGCACACGTGTGTATCCCTGTTAGAAGCAAGGGAGTCTGCGAGATAAGCTTCTCTTATTTCACTGGCTTTCGCTCATATCCCCAGGAAGGGTTTCTGTGCTACCGGGACGCCATATATTACTACCTATAAGCAAACGATGATTGATATGATTCTTGCAAAACTTATAACACAGTTATTGTGACTCAGTCCACTGTCTGTTGCATGAGTTCGAGATTATTTTTCAAGGTAGCAAAACGGTACTATTCCACGTTCTAAAAAAGCAGAAAAAAATCTTTGACAAGTATATAGTCTCACCTCTTTCCGACAATAAACATTTCCAGATACAATACCTTGACAAAACCCACCAGACGTTTGAGTAACGCCGAATCAACGTCGATGCAACGTCATGACGTTGCATCGACGTTGATACGACGTTGCCTACATGTCGTGTGCCCAACCGATAACAATCGATCATGCGCAAGCAAGCGTGGAGTGACATTTTGGCCCAGTGGAGGGCCTCAGGCAGGGCTCAGATTTACAACGACTCCTTAAATTTACAACTTCTTACAACATGAAATTTGTGTGGTTTTGAAAAAAAAAGTTTTAGAATCTTTTATACCAGAAGGATACTTAGTAACTTTTACAAGGACCTTGTCACAAATGAAGAGATTCGCAGTAGGGTTCGGACACCAATTGGTCATTAAGCCTGCATTCGACTGCCCTCAGAGATGCTGCAAAGAGATGTCGGGAAGACAACTTCATGCGAGCTGATGAGGACTCCAGGAACTTTTGTCTGTGCAAAGGTTTTGTTTTTCTTTTCAACCACTGAATAATAATAGCTTTATTTATCTAGAACAGTTGAGCGCCTGTTCGCTTCTGAAACTCTCTGCATTCTATTAACCTTTTGTTTTCTTATCAATAACTCTAGAAACCCTAGTATGTAACAGTAATATGCAGTTGCCTGGTTATAATTACATAACCGTAAACTCTAACTGCTACTCCAGACATAAAGAAACCGTTAAATGCAACATGCATGTAATTGCCAATTTCGCTTTCATTGCCTGGGAATATTGAAGCTTACAAACCACGTGTCTGGCACGAGCCCAGAATGACATCATTAGTCACATGACTTTAATGAGCGTGAGTAGTAAGAATTTGGCAGTTGCAGCATCTCTTGTCATGAATGAATAGTATACGATACAATCGTAAACCGTTCTGAATCTGTGCTAAGAAACATTTTTTTCCAACCACCACTGCCACAACTACTAGCGCCGGTGTAGCGTGAGATCTTTAAACCCGTGAGAACCTTAATACCAAGGTATATCTGCGCATGCGCAAGAAGGCCGTGAGAAATGTCATCCATTTCCTGTTAGCCCCTGCCCATTTGTTTAAAAATGTCTCAAGAAATCTGCTAACATTACGAACTTTAAAAAGAACATTTTTATTACAGGCTTTATTTATTTATTTATTTAATTATTTATTTATTCGAAAGATGCGCGTATTAAATATGCCATAAATAGGTTTCCATGTGTTCAAAAAGAACAAAATATATGCGGGTACATGTATTTTCTTGAAATTATTACAAACCCCATTTAACTTCACTTTTATACAGTAAAACTGGGGTTTACAGCGGTGTATATTATTTCCGCTAGAAAACATAGATTGTAGGTACTGGTTAGAACCGTCTCGGCGAGGCGATTCTAATAATAATAATAACAATTATAATAAATAATAATGATAATATTAATCATAATCCGAGTCATAGAGAAAACATGTACACTCTTTTTACCTTTTCAGTTATAAGGTGTATTCCTAGCTTCCAAAGGATATTGAACCCTTCATAAAATTTAAATTTTAGTTATACACAAAGGTGATTAACATGTGTGATTTTTGGTTTGACGTTTCCTGTTGTCCCCATGCCTATCAAAACACACTGGCTAATTTTCACACCTTTCTGCTTATATGGGGTAATAATGCCTAATGTCAACCAAACAGGTTTTCTATTAACCGTTTCAATAAAAAAATAAATAAATAATAAAAAAAATACAGAAGTAATTACCGAACCCACTGCTCACTTTCAACCAATCAAAATTGATCCCACCAACCGGGGCTTGAAGAAACAGATGGGCTGCATGGTAGCTAGGTAGACAGGTTGGTAGGTATGTAGGTAGGGTGAATGGTCTGGTGGGCAGGTAGGTAGGTGGGCTTACTTTTAACTTCTTCCTTCGACGTTGTTTGATTTGAGGTTTAACGTCCACGTCAACACTGTATAGGTCATTTTGGAGACATTTAGATGAAATGACATCGCAAGCCGTGTCGCCCAATGAAACCAATAGGATGTAAAAACATGGACGGGCCGACTCGCACCGCTTTTCCTGGGCAGGCTTAGATCCTCTAAGCGGTTTACCAGTACTCTTGTGCGGTCAGATTCAGCTTTGCGTGGAAGCATCATGCAGCCCATCTATTTCTTCAAGCCCCGATGGGCGGGGGCCAACCTTCATCGTTGTAGGTAGGTAGGAAGTTAGGTAGATAGATTTTGTTTGTTCGATTTAACGTCCCCGTCATCACGGTACATGTCATTTTAGGGACGTTGCTTTCATTTTTGTGTGACTTATGCCCGACATTGAGATGAAATGGCGTCTCAAGCCCTGTCGCCCTATGAAACCTATAGGGTTTATAAGCATGAACGGTCCGACTCCGACCGCTTTGCCTCGGCAGGCTTAGAGCCTCTGTGCGGTTTACCAGTACTCGTGTGCGGTCGGTTTCAGCTCTGCGCAGAGACATCATGCAGCCCATATATTTCTTGAAGCCCCAATGGGCGGGTGCGACAGGTAGGTAGAGTGGAGGTATGCATGTAGGTAGTAGGTTTATCATGAAAACACGCCTATTCAAATATATTGACAAAATTTTACAACCAAAAAAAAAAAAAAAAAAGAAATTTTTCAGATAAAAATCTTGATATATTTTCCTATTTCTGCACAAAACAGAGATTGTGGGTACTCGTTAGAACCGCCTCGGCGTCCCGGTTCTAACGAGTTCCCGAAATCTTTGCTTTTGAGCAGAAATAAGACAAATAATAAATATCCCTGTAAACCCCAGTTTTACTATCTAAAAGTGGGGTTTAAGGGGATCCAAATTATACAGGCGTATTTGCGTGATGAGGTAGGAATGGTAGGTTTGGGCTGGTGGGATGGGTATATATGTAGATATATAGGAAGGTAGGATCGTAGATATGTATGTTTTGTTAGGTAGGTAGGCAGGCAGGAATGTAGGTAAGTAGGTATTACGTACGCATATCGATAGGAAGGTTCGTTTGTTTGCTTGATTTGAGGTTTAACGTCCCCGTCAACACTGTAAAGGTCATTTTTGGAGACGTTGCTTTCAATTTTGTGGGATTTTTATCTGACATTGAGATGACATCTCAAGCCCTGCCGCCCAATGAAACCAATGGGGTTTATAAGCATGGACGGGCCGGCTCGCACAGCTTTGCCTTGACGGGCTTAGCTCCCCTAAGCGGTTTACCAGTACTCGTGTGCGGGTCGGTTTCAGCTCTGCGTGGAACCATCATGCAGTCCATATATTTCTTCAAGCCCCGATGGGCGGGGGCCGTCGATAGGAAGGCATGTAGACGTATAGGCAGGTATGAATGTAACTAAGTAGGTATGTTTTTGTTTGAGTTGGGTGTTTAATGTCCCCGTCAACACTATTTAGGTCGTTTTGGAGACGTTGCTTCCAACTTTGTGGGACCTTTACCCGACATTGAGATTAAATGACAGCTCCATCCCTGCCGCCCAATGAAACCAAAAGGCTTTGGACGGACTGACTCATACCAATTTGCCAATGCAGGCTTAGTCCTTCTTAGCTGTTTACCAGTACTCATGTGTGGTCAGTTTCAGCCCTGCGGGGAAGCGCCATGCAGTCCGTCCATACATTTACATATTTCTACCTACCTACCGGCCTACCTACCTACCTAAGTACCCTATTGGTTTCATAAGGCGGTAGGACTTGAGATGTCATTTCATCTCAATGTCGGGTAAAAGTCCAATAAATTGTTCGCAATTGGTCGTAATGTCTCCAAAATTACTTACACAGTGTTGACGGGGACTTTAAACCTTAAGTCAAACAAACAAACAAACAAACAAACAAACAAACAAACAAACAAACACCTATCTACCTTCCCACCAAGACACCCCCATTACCTGCCTACCTAAATCTATCCCGCCCATCGGGACTTGAAGAACTAGATGGGCTGCATGATTCCCTACCACACCTGAGTACTGGTAAACCGCAAAAGCATGCCCAGGCGGGTGATGCGAGTCGGACCGTCCATAAATAATAAAAAAAGCTATCGGTTTCATTGGGCGGCAGGTCTTGAGATGTCTTTTCATCTCAAAGTCGGGTCCCAGGAAATTGGAAGCATCGCCTCCAAATGACCTTTATAGTATTGATTTGACGTTAAACCTCAAATCAAACCTACTAACATCCCTCCTTACCTACCTACCCACCTACCTACCCATCGACCCACCAAGGCACATCTCCTTACCTACCTACTTAAATCTACCCCGCCCATCGGGACTTGAAGAAATAGATGGGCTGCATGATGCCTGACCTCACATGAGTACGGGTAAACCGCTTAAGCCCGCCCAGGCAAAGTGATGCGAGTCAGACTGCTATTAGTTTCATTGGGCAGCATGTCTTGAGATGTCCTTTTATCTCAGTCATTTCTCACGAAATTGGAAGCATATATCTCAGTCCCATGAAATTGGAAGCATATATAGTATAGACGGGGACGTTTAACCTCAAACCCAACCTATCTACCTACGCAGCCACCCACCTACCTACCTATCTAGCCAACAAACCACTTACCTACTTACTTACCTACCTAAACAACGTCAAAGCAGAAGTTAGAAGTACGAAGTCAGCTTGCCCCCGCCCACTGGGGCGTGAAGAAATAGATACACTGCACGAGGCTTCCACGCAGAGCTGAAACCGACCGCACACGAGTACTGGTAAACCGCTTTAAGGATCTAAGCTTGCCCAGGCAAAGCGGTGCGGGTCTATGCTCATAAACCCTACTGGTTTCATAGGGCGACAGGGCTTGAAATTTCATTTCATCTCAATGTCGGGAAAAAATGGAAGCAACGGCTCCAAAATGACCTTATACAGTGTTGACGGGGACGTTAATTATGTTCTATAAAAGGGTTATCCTTTGGAAGCAAGGAATACACCACAGAACTGAAACATATGGAGTGTATATGTTTTCTGGGCCAGACTAGCTAGTTCGGCCAATTAAACCTCAAATCAAACAAAGCAAACAAGAAATGTCCCTATAGTTTTTCTTTTTTTTGTAATTTGATAATCAACACCACTATGAATACGGACCATTTCGACCCTAAGTCAAGTCGCCCTGAGTGATCTCGGGCGTTGCAGTTTGGCTTTGGTCAAGTCGGACCCCAATATAAGTTCAGCTTGACAGAGTTGTCTTTAATCAAGCTAATATCCTTCTACATTCTATAGTATCTGTTTGTCATTGGGCCCCCGCAAATCGGGGCTTGGTGAATAAATAAATAAATAAATAAATAAATAAAATCACAAGTAACACAGCTTCTAATTTAAAGTTTAATTAATGTGCTAGCATAATTTATCATTTAATATACTAAGAGAGTTTCGATAACCCAGTTTCTTATCTATAAGAGTTATCGTATTACAATCCTCACGGCTGAATTATCTCACACCCCTCCGTGAGGGATTTCAGCCGCTTCCGGTGCGACTGAAGAATCTCACGGGATCAATAATCTCACGCTACACCGCCACCGCGCAGCTTGAAGCAAAAGATTGCTGGTGAAAACTGTAGGGCACAGAATTCGAGTATATTAACAACCACAACAACAATAATAGCAAGACACATCTTTATTGTTTCAATGTGTCCAAATCAGTTCACGAAGTCACTGCATAAATCTCCTCACTTTGTCTGAATTGAGGTTTAACGTCCCTGTCAACACTATTGAGGTCGTTTTGTACATGTCGCTTCCAGTTTTGTGGGACTTTTGCCCTACATTGAGACGGAATGATGTGGGATTAAGATTTGTCAAGGTCACATGTTAATGTATTTCCAATATTTGAATGTCAAAACAGAAGTGAAGGCAATGATCAGGAATCGATATAATTAACCCACAGCTCCCAGCAGAGACACCAAAAACTTGAAACAACTAGACCTCAACGGAAACACCAATAGCGGAAAGCCAAAAGGACAGTCACTTTCCCACAAAATGGCCAATTGGCTATCCAAAACAAAACAACACAAGCAGCACACACACTCAAAGACAAACCTGACAAAAAACAAACCGCGACAGAAGAACCGCCTTGGAACGGTCAAACCTGTATCGAGCGGCAAAACTAATAATATCGCTCTTACGTTCTTTAATCCCTTTCCATTATTTGTTTGTTTGTTTGATTTGAGGTTTAACGTCCCCGTCAACACAGTATAGGTTATTTTGGAGACGTTGCTTCCAATTTTGTGGGACTTTTACCCGACATTGAGATGAAATGACATCTCAAGTCCTGCCGCCGATTGAAACCAATAGGATCTATAAGCATGGACGGACCGACTCGCACCGCTTTGTCTGGGCAGGCTTAGATCCTCTAAGTGGTTTACCAGTACTCGTGTGCGGGTCGGTTTCAGCTCTGCGTGGAAGCATCATGCAACCCATCTATTTCTTCAAACCCCGATGGACGTGGGCTGCCCTTTCCATTAAGGATAGACTACACAACGATTTATTCAATTTTAATAAATTAAAAATAAGATAGAATACGAGTATTCATTGACAATTTAACCATCATATTGTTTCACAAAAAAATTGGTAGCACGATTTTGGAGTGATTGCCTTGGAAATGGCCCCATAGTACCCAGAAGAGTGTTTTTTGTTTTTGGTCTTACTGCAGACGACCTTATCACCGCCAAGACACACCGCGAGAAAATATTGTTCCATATTCAAAACTGTTTCAAAAGTTCCATAAAAATGAAACATGCAGCCGATGGAATTAAATGTAATAACTTAATTGATTTATAAATTTATTCCACGATCACAACCGTGCTTACGTTCCAAAAGGTTTACCGTGACAGGGATTCTCTGAGGAATTCCCCGTATACAAAACGTGAATGAAGACATCGGAGATTTATTCGCCATGAAGCATTTTTTATTGCCCATTTTGTACCGACACTCCAAATACTGGTAACTGGCAAACGATGCAGGCCCAGATCAGATGCCACAGAACGCGGCGTCTGATTAGGGCCTACACTGTTTGCGAAAGATTCTGCCATTTCTAAATTGATTTTGAAGAAGACATAACCTGACACCCCTAAATTTTGAAATGGATTGTGGTATATATAAGGTGGATGATTCAATTCAGTATAAAATGATGTGGGTCGATTATGTAATTCTGTGTGTCACTGAAGGGGTAATTTATAAATAGGAATAAAATTATTTTGGTTTTCAGCACATTCTCATCGAGTCATCAACAAGTCAACATGTCTTATTCAGAACCATTGGTAGCCTTCTTAAAGTCCTGTCGACTTCATGGCGTGCCTCAAGTAAGCACAGAACTTGGGCCGCAGAGGGTAGCTGCCACCCTCACTTGGGACTTGAGCCTTCCAGCTCCTGAAAGACCCAAGAAACCAGCAACACAGACCCGCCAACAGACCTGGCAAGCAGCGCCTCCAGTAGAAGAGACCGTGACAACCGCACCAGCGACGATTACTCTTCAGCGCCAGCCAACAACCGACGCCGCACCGGCGCCCGCCGCACCCACAATCCAGCTACCGTCGCCATCACCAGAGCCGTCTTCACCAGAGCCCACCCAACCCACCCCACCAGAACCACCAAAGAAAAAACAACGTAGAAAGTCTTCTCAACTTCCAAGACCAGCTCCAGCACCCACGCCAGAACCAAAACCATCGCCGACCGTCGACCCTCCTCAACGCGCGTCTCCCAGAATAGCTCTACCCGTCCCAAAATTAAAAGGAGACGAAAGCATCAGGGTCCGAACACACGACCCCGAACGACCATGACACAGCAAGTATACGCTAGGAAGAGCATGGACCCAAGATCACCACAGGATGAACATCATCGAACTCATCCGACAACCGAGACCCGACGAAACCGTAAATCTGGACCTCCCTGCATTCGCCATCTACATGCCAGGAATGAACCGCTGGTACGTCTTCAAAGGAACAACATCTAAATACCACCACGAGACCTGGTACACCTATATAGAACAACAGACGGAAGGCACCCCTCTTAACAGGAAGAAGACAAAGAAGCTCCACAAACACTTCTTCGTCACGGTAACAACGGTGGGCGTAACAACGTAACCCTCCTGGGTAACTGTCCTTAAGGCCTTCCTTTGTTTAGGTTTCCATTATGGTCTGGTCGCTTAATGTTTGTATTTCTTTCCCTTTGGTGTCTTTGGTGGGGGAGTAAGTTAATTGTATCGATTCCTGATCTTTGTTTTACTTCTACTTTACATGATCTGTCGAGAACTTAGGGCCGCATGTCCGAAAACCCTGTTTCCCACGGGTATTGCAAGGTTACTTCATGTGTAACCTATCCGACGCCAACCGCGCGGCCCTAAGAGAGAGCAACGTGACCTAGATTGCTCTCGGGCGAGACAGAGAAGTAACGATTTGCAGCCGAAACTGGCAATGACTTCTCTGTCGCTTCAAGCCCACTTTAGACCTGGCGTTCAAAATACAAACTTACAGTGCTTCTATCTTTACTGGGGGAAGTGCATGGTCAGACCAACACGATTTGTACACCGCTGACAACTGCCACGATTCGCAGCGCAGAAGCAGAAGCACGTAAACTTAGCCTCTTGCCTTCCTCCTCTACCACGGCCAGACGGGCACTGGCTATGGAATATGATGTGCAGGTCGAAATTGACCAATGTTCCATAGCCGCGATTGACAGCCCACAACCTTTTGGAGAATACATCAAAAACTACGGAAACTTACAGACCACTTTCACCTTTAATGCACCGCGACCGAGGCGGGAGGAGTACACCGGAATTAGTGTACAAATCAATGCAAAAGCCTTTAGAAAGTGGGAAAACTAATCCTGGACTCAGTCTAGGGGTAGCCCCTATGTGCTTATAGCGCCCGGTTACCTTAAAAACCAGCTCAGTTCAGTTTGGTTTTCAGATACCTAATGATCAAGAGTCAGCGCCCTACACCAGGCCACGGAGGTCCTATCAAAACCTTACCAAAATCATTCATCTGAAATACTTGCAAGTAATGATAAAGAAATGTAAACCAGTTTTACGAAAATCGAAAATAAAATAATATAAATAATTAAATAATAACAAAAAGATTAGCTAGTTTCGACAAGTTAGGCCTCATAAGTGACCTTCCAATATATACAAGCCATATATATGCACAAGTAAAGAGATCATAACATTCATGCATAACAGATGCAGGATTCCGAGGAAGCTGTTTGAATATCTTCCGAGGGACCGGGCAATGAAAGCCATTCATGATCATCATTCTTGCATTTCCTATGACAAATTGTGACGAATAAGACCCACAGCTCCATATCACCTCTTCAGTTGTGACCGTAAAACTAACATGGTGGTTAGATGAAGGCGTTGTTATTAATAACGTCTGTTCTCGCTACAGAAATACATAGATAAATATTATTATATATCCACCAATGTGCTAAAATTCAAAGAATTAATGAACAGCGAAAATGAAGTCCAATTACGCAACCTTTACATTTTTGCAAAAATGATTATTAACAGCGTTCAGTGATCTTATGCCTCTCCAAAACAGACTTGCCTTGTCCATACCATATAGCATGTCCGTGACGCAAAGTGCATTTTATTATTATTATTATTATTTATTATCTCAAAAACGGACATGTTTCTGATGAGAAGTTGTGATATTTTTCATAACTTTGCCTCAGGCATGGGTTGGTGGTTCTCCGTGAAATTTGTGGCGGTTCTAACGTGTATCCAAGACATGTGTTCTGTGGCGGAAATAAAGACAATAATGTTTGACCCCCGTAAACCCCACCTTTCTCTACATAAAGTGGGGTTTGGGGTATTCATTACACGGACTTGTTGACGTGATACATTGTGTTGTGTTTTTGACATTGTGTTAACATTTTTGTTATTGTTATTACTACTATTATTATCAATAATAACGGTGGTGATAATGATAAATATTGTAATTATAATTTTCCACTCGTATTTAAATATGCATGACCTTAGTTTGTCTTAATAAAGAACTATTATGTCATGTTATGTTATGTTACAATGTCGTTCTGACGTCATCATAAAACTTAAAAATGCTGCGGTCATGGCGACAACGTTACGTCGCACTAACGTAACGTTAACGTAACGTTAACGAAGTAAGGCCCATTTTGTGATATTTAAAGTTCAAAACTCATGTTCAAACAGCACGTGGATTCCATAATTTCGTCATGGGCTTTGTTGCTTAAAAAAAGAATAGCTTCAAACTACTAACAGCTATGTTCATAAATAGACTCTTTATAAGCCTGATTTAAACTACTAACGAGATGCAAAACTTTAATATAAATAAGCGAAAAACTTGAGCAGCTCCTATAATTTATAATGGAAAATGCTATAATTTGTGTTTTTTTCCCTTTTTATATATTTTACATTACGTAATATGTTACGCGTAATATGCGTAATCGGCTATCAAGAAAACACGCCTATATAGTTTTGTTCTCCTTGAACCCCACTTGTATATAGTAAAACTGGGGCTTACAGGAATATGTATATACGGTATTTTTCGTATTTTTGTTATTTTTTGTAATTCTGCTCAGAAACATAGATTGTATAGGTACTCGTTCTAACGGGCCCTGTTACAACGCATAATGTAGTAATGTAGTAATTTCTTCATTTTGATTTTTTTTACTACATTATGCGTTGGCATAGTCGACGCGAAATGAAGTAAAAAATTATTTCATTTCGCGTTGATATGCACCATATCGACGCATAATGAAGTAATGATGGTAGAACATAGCTGTCTTCGAAAAGACTTAGGAAGCAATACAGTTAAATTCCTACAATTTAGACCACATTTGAGACGGTTCAAAAGTGGTCTTTAAGACCACAGTTGAACAGTCCAAAAGACGGTCTTCCACAAAAGCACACTGAAGGTCAAAATCACAAAGAAAATGTAGCTTTAACCTTCCAAATATGCTTTAAAAACAAAATTTGTATTAATTTTAGGTGGTCTTAATAGTGGAATTTCATTGTATTTGATTAAGCCAGTAGAATTAAAATCGTACGCCTTGCGCTATTTTGGTCTCATGCCTGATGTCTTTCCCTCAATCAAACAAATCAAACAAAAGACAGACAGGCAGACAGACAGACAGACAGACAGACAGACAGACAGACAGAATGGACAAAAACTATATACCCCCTTGCATACTTCGTATGCCGGGGGTATAAATAGATGGGCTGCACGATGCTTCCACGCAGAGCTGATACCGCCCGTACATGAGTCCTCGTAATCTGCTTAGAAGGTCTAAGCCTGTCCAGGAAAACTGCTGCGAGTCGGCCCATCCATGCATATAAACCCTATTGCTTTTAATTGGACGGCAGCGATTGAGATGTCATTTCATCTCAATATCGGGTAAAAGTCCCATAAAATTTGAAGCAATGTCTCCAAAATGACCTAAATAGTCTTGACGGGAACGTTAAACCTCAAATCAAACAAACAAACTGTTGACGCATAATGAAGTAAAATTAAGTATGCCACCCATCGCCGCAAAATGAAATAATTCTTTCATTTTGCTCAAACCTCTTAGTATCGACGCATAATGAAGTAAAAACGACATTTTATTTCATTTCGCGTCGACTATGCCAACGCATAATGTAGTAAAAATATCAAAATGAAGAAATTACTACATTACTACATTATGCGTTGTAACAGGGCCCCCACCATCTTGTTTTGAACAGAATTATGTAAATTGCAAGAATTTTTAACAGAAAAGTTTTTCATTTACGTTGGTGGTAAAATTTTTCAATATATTTAAATAGGTGTGTCTTCGCAATGGCATATTGCTATTACACTTGTGGATCTGAGATTCCGTTTTTTGTAGGTTTTTGCCTCGCTACAGGTAGTCATCAGATCTTGAAAACACATGTTATTTAGAAGACCACTTGAACGACGTGTAAATATACTTTCAAGATGTATTTCCGGTATAAATCATCTTTCCAGCTTTGTTCTTGAATCATTAGACAGTCCTGTAGGTTCCAGGAATCAGGTTAGCGTGTCAGCAACTGAATTAATTCATTGACGTTTCAGCTGAGAACAGAGAGAGAGAGAGAGAGAGAGAGAGAGAGAGAGAGAGAGAGAGAGAGAGAGAGAGAGAGAGAGTTCATAGTTTTGAAGAATTATTTGTATTTCTCACATTGTGCTGTCCTGTTGTCGCTTAAGGGGAATGGATACACCTTCAGGGGAGGCAACTCCTCCTAAAGTATTTTGTCTCCCATGTCAATAGGGGTCAATTCTTAAAGGAGAGAATTTGCTCCTCAGGAGCAAATTCTTTCCTTTAAGAGTTTACCCCTTTTTTCAATTGTTTGTTTGATTTGATGTATAACGTTCCCGTCAACACTGTAAAGGAGGTCATTTTGGAGACGTTGCTTCCAATTTTGTGGGACTTTTACCCGACATTGAGATGAAATGACATCTCAAGCCCTGTCGCCCAATGAAACCAATAGGGTTTATAAGCATGGACGGTACGACTCGCACCGCGGTTCCTGGAGAGGCTTAGATCCTCTAAGCTGTTTACCAGTACTCGTGTGCGGGTCGGTTTCAGCTCTGCGTGTGAGCATCATAAAGCCCATATATTTCTTCAAGCCCCGATGGGCGGGGGCCGGCCTTTTTCAATGGAGCAGAGCTTACAAAAAAGCGAACAGGAAGTGCCCAAAGTTGTCTCCCTTTGAAAAATGGCGAAAGATCTGCCAGGTGTTCCCATTTCCCTGATGGAAAGTGGTAAACCCCACTTTATATAGGTGCAAACTGAGTTAACAAGTGTATTTGGATCATAAATGACAAATTTCGATAAAAACTGCAATGTTTAGGAACTAAACCTACACGTAATTGTATTATATAAAAATGTTCTATAGACAATGAAACAGCGGGCTAACGTCGGGCCACATTCTTTGCTGGCTGGGGATACGGTCATAATAAGTTGAATGCATTTCTTCTGAACAGGATGACTGACAACCCCGATAACAACATCTCAGTATCATGTTATCTACGTAATTGCACTGTTTCGATATCATTAGTATTTCCACCTTATCTATCTCGGAGTCATTGCACTGTCTTATTTTGCCATCGGGAGCTTGAAAAACTGTCAGTATCAGAATTGCCCATTCTTGTTTGATTCTTGAGGGCCCCCGCCCATCGGGGCGTGGAGAAATAAGGTGGGCTGCATGGTGCTTCCGCGCAGAGCTGAAACCGACCGCACACGAGTACTGGTAAACCGCTTAGGGGGTCTAAGCCTACCCAGACAAAATGGTTTGAGCCCATGCTTACAAACCCCATTGGCGTCATTTGGCGGCAGGGGTTGCGATGTCATTTCATCTCAATGTCGGGTTGAAGTCCCACAAAATTGGAAGCGGCGTCTCGGAAAATGACCTATGTAGTGTTGCGGGGGACGTTAGACCTCAATTCAAACAAAATACATTTGATTGAGATCGGGTTGGTAATGTAGTTATCGCCCATGAATATTGAAACGATCTAAATATGTCAATTTGGTTGATCTTTGCCCAAAGTGGTGCGAGTCCAAATTGAAAAGAGAAACGACCAAGAACTGATACAATCAGATCCCAAATCCTCCCCAGAACACCACAAGGGAAATCAGTCGGAACATGGTGTGACGACAGTAAACAAAACAGGCCAATGGTAAACCGAGTCACAAAGTCCCGCAGAAAAGTCCCACAACTTCAAAATGACTCAGGGCTACATAGTGTAGCGGGGAACCTTAATTGAAACAAAGATCCGATTAATAATGCTGTAACTATGTTCCATGAATATTGAAACAATCTAAATATGTCAGTTTTGTTTTGATCTTTGTGAAATCTACACAACATAAGGCCAATGGCCGACTTCTTGCAAATTGGGCAAATCTATTATGCAACTGAATTACGACAATTGAAAGAAGCAAAGGAAACAAAAAGAAGAGAAAAGCTTCGATAAGGCATTCTGTTGTTGCAGGACGATGCTCCAGTCCACACAACACAAGAGGCCATGGCCGAAGCTTGCACTGTTGCCTCATGCTTCTTACTAACCTAGGCACAGTTGTTCAAAGCATCCTTAGCTTAACGAGCTCGTCATTACGATGACAAACCCGTGCGACTTAGTGCATTTTTTCACATCTCCAAAATGGTCACTTTTCTGATGATAATCTGTGGATTTTTAATGACATATTCAATCTGTCATTTTTAGCTGTCCTGCGTGTTGTAAAGTAGTTCCGGCTTTCTTACGACTTTCTTCCGGCTTTGACCGCCAAAGAAATATGAGTCCGCACAAAATGTAGTCCGGAGACCAGAATATTAATGGGTTTTCCGACATTCGAGGTCAAGTCTAGGTCAATTACAACTAGGTGTATATCAGACTTTGCGAGAAAGGCTGTCCCTTTCAACCCTGGAATATGGTACAGATACCTATGCAAACAGTGTAGGTCCTGTGATATAATTCGAGGTGGCATATTTAGCAGAATGGACGAGCCCAACTTCGGTGATAGAAGAGTAAACTCCAGAAACTCAAGACAGTGAAAAAATCAAAGCACTGAACACACTCATGCCGGTTGTCTCTAAATGCAGGCTGGTTATGAACGAGGACTTGGACTTGGACTGATCCGTTTAAACTTAAGATGTTAGTGACTGATGCAAAAATGTAGAACAAGATCAGCACCGTGTTCTGTGGCGTTTGATCTTAGTCTACATTGTTTGCCAGATCGAACATTTGATTCAAGTGCAGATTTTACAGATAACACATGTACCCAAGACTGACAAACGACCCGGCTATGCTTGGGTTGATTGTTTGGAATTCGACCCGAAGTTACTAATAAGAAAAGCGATTCAGAGCTAACGTCTACGTGACTATCACTGACTTCTCAGAATAACCTTTTTCTTGCAGAAAATAGACGCAGTAAGATCAGGGTATTCCATAAGACTGAAGCGGGTCATCCTGGAATCATAGGGTGAGCTTGGCAAACAGTGTAGACCAAGTTCGGACGCTGCAGAACGCGGTTCTTATCACAAGTTTAAATCTCAGCCAAGGACTTTTACCCCAACCTACATCCCACCAACACTTTCGGTGCTTTGATTCTGAAACCAAACGATTGCATGATTACAACACGCTTAGGCACCATGCCCTAAGCTAAAAAGGTTAAATCAATCAACCGTGACGTATGGTTACCAGTCCGGCCACAATGCTGTGTTTTGTTTTGTTTGATTTGAGGTTAAACGTCCCCGTCAACACTGTATAGGTCATTTTGGAGACGTTGCTTCCAATTTCGTGGGACATTTACCAGACACGGAGATGAAATGACATCTCAAGCCCTGTCGCCCAATGAAACCAATAGGGTTTATATGCATGGACGGTCCGACTCGCACCGCTTTGCCTGGGCAGGCTTAGATCCTCTAAGCAGTAACCAGTACTCGTGTACGGGTCGGTTTCAGCTCTGCGTGGAATCATCATGCAGCCCATCTTTTTCTTTAAGCCCCGATGGACGGGAGCCAACGATCCTGTGTACCACATTCATACCAGCACTGATACAAACCACATGTTCAGGATCAAACTTTTGATGTGTGGTATAAGGTCGTGCCTAGAAAAGAAGAAATTGTATTTTGTTCTCAAAAAGCATCAAGTGAGAACGTATTGCAACATTTTTCATTAAACCCTGAACAGTTAGAGTGAGTGAGTGAGTGTTTGAGTTTTATGTCCCAACAATAGCTAAGGTAATACAGAGACGATACCTCGGTTTAAAGACTCATCCGAAAGACTGGAGAAGTCCGGGATTGATCCTGCGATCCCTGGTTTACAAGGCGAGTAGCATAACCACTACACCACGGAGGCTTCTAATGGACAGTTAGAAGCTGGTCGGAAAGCGGATGGCGTCGACTCATATTTTGGGTGCCACATGTGTGTGATCTATTTGTCTATTGGAGCGACATCTCACTATCAACAGAAGACGCTAGTGGACGTCGACGTAGCGGAAGACCGACGTCAGTACGTCAAGATCGATTCATCCGACAGACGCATATGCGAAGCAGATTTCCATCGGCATCTGCTAGATAAACAAAGGGTTTCAACTACCGACTAATAAGCACTAACACTGTTCGTCGCCCTTATGCGATGCACTTTTGAGAGCTAGACATCCCTGTCGTGACCAAAATTAAGACGTCGACACAGTACGGAACACTTACGCTGGTACATGAAATACGTACACGTATCCTGGCGTCTAAGCGACTCGCGTGATATGCGTTTCAGTGACACATCGCACTTCAGCGCGAATCGCGCCGATTGTCGTTTCGGGATGTTTCGACATATAGGTGTAAGGTATGACGAGGCGACGCGTGCGTAATAGTGAATGACATATCGGATGGAATAAGCGAAATGGTAGGTCGAGCTATTGCATGTGGCTAGCGACATTAAGAACATTCAAGATCATGGCTGAGTTGTTAACTGAACAGCGAGACGTTACATCAATCAAGTGCGTCGGCCTCACGTGGTTCCATTTATTTGTTTGCGCCCAGAATCCGGGATATCTAATCCAGCAGGATTACGCGCGGGTTTATAGTGCTGTTCTTACTCAAAAATGTCTTCAAGCCAATGGAATTCATGTTCTGGACTGACCAGCCTTTCTCCTCCGATCTCTTTCCCATACAGTATCTTTTGGGGGGCGGTATACACAACCGATCAGACAAAAATGTTACTTATTGACAGTAGCATTGTTAAAACTTGAGTTTTAATGTTTGGTTTTGAAAACGTAAATACACATGTAGTTTCTCGCCAAAATTTGAAACATCGAATGGCATTTCATAATACCACCGGTGTATAGACATCTGCAAACATATCAGACAATGGAATTTGCAGAAATACTTTTCTAAATTATAAGATCTTTTTAGAAAGGTTGTCTGTAAGTTTTCACAGTGTTTTGATTTTCTCATAGAATCTGTCATTTCAGTGCCTTTGGCGCTTTGATTTCTTATTTATACTGCAAACATAGGGTGTGGGTTCTCGTTAGAACCGCCTCATTGAGGCGGTTCTAACGAGTACCCACAACCTATGTCTTGGAGCAGAAATTAGAAAAATAATGAATACCCCGTAAAGCCCATTTTCCTTTACATAAAGTGGGGTTCAGGGGGTGGATTTCACGAACTTGCTCAAATTGGTGGTCAAATTGTTAGCTGTTCTAGCAAGTTCAATATCTAAAACATATATTTAGTATTGTTGCTGCAAAAATAGAGCAGCGTTTGCATTTGCTAAAGCTGCTCACATTTTGTTTTCAGCAAAGATAATCGCGTATTTGCCATATTACATGATTAAAGTTTTAACGATACATTAACTAACAATATCGTTGGTTTGGAACAACTGGACCCAGATCTTGAACCGTCTATCATTAACCCCTTCCTTAGCTTCAGAAGCGATGATAACGTCATTGTTTATTTGTTTGAATTAAGGTTTAACGTCCCGTCAACACTATTCAGACCATTTTGTGGAAACTGCTTCCAATGTTGTGGGAGTTTTACCAGACATGGAGATGAAAAGACATCGCAAGCCCTGACGCCCAATCAAACCAAAATGTTTGTATGTGTCGTAGTCCAAATAGGAATTTAGCCAGATCCGGAATCTGGCTAGACCAAATAGGAATTCCTATTTGGCCTAGCCAGATTCCGGATCTGGCTAAACTAATAATTAGTTTAGCCAGGTTCCGGATCTGGCTAAACTCTGTTTAGTCCAAATAAGAATTCCTATTTGGCTAGGCAGATTCTGGATCTGGCTAAGCTGGTTAGGCCAAATAGGAATCTTGGTTTAATAATATCAGACATTGTTTGAATATTGATTGTTTGGCTTCAGAAACAGTTTTAAATCGCTGCTTCCTTGAATGAATTCGGTAATCGATGGTGTAAGCGAGAGTATGTTGAGTGTAAAGCCCTAAAGGACTGGAAACTTAGCATTTTAAGACTAGTGAATAAACGCATTTCTTTCTATTCTCAAAATACTAACTTATTACCTCCTAAGCCCAAGACGTCTTTACGTCATCTTAAACTAGGTATTCAAGAATTTCATAAGAAGTTTGTTTTGGCCCCTGCAGACAAGGCCGCTAACAACGTCGTCGTTGTGTGACGGCTCCACTATGTTAACACGCTTAAGCAGGAGCTTGGTGGTACTAAGGCCTATGAACTTCAGCCTTTGGCTGAAGAGAGAGCTATAGTAGATAAACATGTTTGTCTTTCAGCCACCAAGTTTGCTGTGTGTGTTAACGAAGGCCAAGACAAGCTTCCTACGCTATACTGGTTACCAAAACTTCATAAAAAACCTTACAAAGCACGGTTTATTGCAAATTCTAGTTCTTGCACTACCACTGAACTTTCTAAATTATTAACTTCCTGTCTTACTGCTATTAAAACGCATGTAATTAAATATTGTGATAAAGTCTTTGAAAGATCAGGAAGAAATCTGTTTTGGTCTATAAAAAAATCGAATGAGGTTTTAAATAAATTGAAATCTAGACAGTTTCGTGCTTCTAGTCTGTCTACCTACGATTTTTCCACTCTTTACACTACACTTCCTCATAATCTTATAAAAGAAAAGCTTAATGATTTAATTGAATGGGCTTTTCACAGAGAAGATTCTCTCTATCTTGCATGTAATGTCAGAAATGCATTTTTCACTTCTAAAGAGCATAATAATTATACACTTTGGTCATGTCAGAAAGTGTGTGATGCCCTCACCTTTCTACTTGACAATATTTATATTAGATTCGGTACTAAGTTATTTAGACAAATTGTGGGTATTCCGATGGGTACTAATTGCGCACCTCTTGTGGCTGATCTGTTCTTGTATTGTTATGAAAGAGACTTCATTTTGTCGCTTTCCATTGATAACCAATCTGAAATTATTGAAGCTTTTAGCTCTACTTCTAGATATTTAGATGATTTATTAAATATTGATAATACCTATTTTGATGGTTTGATCAGTCAGATTTACCCCCTAGAACTTCAGTTAAATAAAGCAAATTCTTCTGATACCGAGGCCCCGTTTTTGGATTTACATCTATCTATTGTAGATGGATTTGTTTCGTGCAAAATTTATGATAAACGCGATGACTTTGATTTTGAGATTGTAAATTTTCCTTTTTTGGATGGTGATGTTCCTCGTGCGCCATCCTATGGCGTTTATATTTCGCAATTAATTCGATTTGCTAGAGTGTGTAGTCATGTAACTGACTTCAACACTCGTAATAAATTATTAACGGCTAAACTCCTTAATCAGGGTTATCGGTACCATAAACTACGCAAAGCCTTTTCAAAATTTTATAGACGCCATTCTGATTTAATTTCAAAATTCAATATTGGACTTAAATCTCTTCTGCAACAAGGTCTATCGGAACCCGAATTTTATGGTGACTTAGTATATAAATTCAGAAAAATATATAACCGCAATGACTTCAGCACCCAATTTCGTAAAATCATTCTTCGATATAAAAAGATTGGGTACAACATGGATATTATACGACAGACTGCATGCATGGTAGTTAACCCAATCACGGTTGGCAACTTTGCTTCCCTCTTTAATTGCACGCCGGTGGGTCAGGCCTCAGATTCTATGACGGCTCCAACGTAAAGGCTTATTGAAAATTAAAGAGATAATGTTGGTTGGTGCCTGATGCTCTGTCTCTGGTCGGGCTCATCGGAGTCTAACTGTTGGTTTTCTTTTGCTCCAGCATTTCAGTGGTTTCTTGCTGTCGAGTCCTCACCGTTGTCTCACCTCTGTGGTTCTTTGATTTCTGTGTTCACGGAGATGTTGCACTGATGAGTTAGGAGGCCTTCATGCGGACTGAACAAATTATTTGTCTAAATCGCGACGGAAGTAAGGGCGAGGATTGTGGCCACGTAAAATCGATTTAAGCCCCCCAGTGGAAATCTTCCACTGACCGTTCCAAGGCGGCTCTTCTGTGGCGATTTATTTATGTTGTTGTTTGTTACTTACTGTGTGTATCACTTGTGTCTTTTAATTTTGGATGGCCATATGGCCATTTTGTGGGAAAGTAACTGTCCATATGGCCTTCCTTTGTTTAGGTTTCCATTATGGTCTGGTCGCTTAATGTTTGTATTTCTTTCCCTTTTGTGTCTTTTATGGATGGAGTAAGTTAATTGTATCAATTCCTGATCTTTGTTTTACTTCTACTTTATTTCTCATAGATTTGTTTTAATAATAAGAAGTATTTACTGTACTCATGTTTGTCTTTAATAATATGTTATTTAGACCACACTGGCTAATTAGTTACATGCTAATTGATCATCTGCCTGATTCAAATACATGATGTGGAAAACAATGAAAGACAATTTTACACTTACATACTGTAGTAACAAAAGATGAAAGAAAATCTCATAATTGTTTATGTACTAAAGTCTAATCACTACAGCTGGGCTCTTATGGATTCTTCTTCATTATTAAGTATCTTAGAGTTCAGTTAACAAGTGTACATGAAAGTGTCTTAGTTAATGAAACATTAAAAATGTTGGAGTAAAAAGAAAAATTCTATGAGCTTTTGGATAAGTACTGTTCCACTCATGTGAGGTTTGGAGAGTGTTCATTACACAGACATGTTAATTTGATGTGCGATATTATGATACAGTATGTTTTCCATATTATGATCTGACTATCTGAATTAAGATTTGCTGTAATGGTACCAATTATATGCCCTGAGGTCCCAATTAACTACCCCCTTTATACAGGGAAAATACATGTAAGCTGAGGATCATGATCAGTTTTCTTATTTCTGCTCTGAAAATGAAAACAAAAAAGAAAGAAATATCAATATTGTGTCTTAGATGAGTAGATAATAACAATAGTTGATGACTAAAGACACCTTTGTTCAATGACTGTTCTTATAAATATAAAAATGATAAATCATATCTTATTTGGCTTTTAAAAAATGAGACCAACCTTAAAATATTTTGTTTGCTCTCACCCTACAAACCCAGTTAAATATGACTATCTGCCCAAACAATTTTATGACTGCATGTTCATGAAAAAGAATTTATAAAATTTCTTTCTTATTTCTCAAAATGAAATTTTATATTCCTCTTGCTTCCTACAACACCCGCCAAATTATTTTAAGGATGGCCACAGGGCTATCAACATCTTAGGAGATGTATCCAGAAACAATATCCATAGAACAACAAGATTCCTATTTGGTCTAACCAGCTTAGCCAGATCCAGAATCTGCCTAGCCAAATAGGAGTTCTTATTTGGACTAAACAGAGTTTAGCCAGATCCGGAATCTGGCTAAACAAAATATTAATTTAGCCAGATCCAGAATCTGCCTAGGCCAAATAAGAATTCCTATTTGGCCTAGCCAGATTCCGGATCTGGCTAAATTCCTATTTGGACTACGACATGTGCATTGGATACTCAATGACACACCACTTTGCCTGAGCAGGCTTAGTTATTCTTAGCGGTTTACCGGTGCTAATGTGTGGTCATTTTCAGCTCTGCGCGGTAGTACCATGTTGCCCGATGATGACGTCACTGATGCTGTTTCAGAGTCTCTTGAAGCTCAAAATGGAGCATTTTTCAAGAAGGGATAATAAAGCTTGAACATCAATAGGCTAAACGCATTGAAGTTGATGAGACTACGATGAACAATAATGTATTAATAATGACCTCTTCTCTTCGAACCCCTAGTGCATCCCCCTAGTGAACCAGATTGAATACTTAACATCGAAGTAATGTCCCCTTGAACAATGATCAAACCAGTAACCCAGTAAGCATTCTACATAAATCTACAGCGGGCCGTTAGTGGCCCGTCAGGGTAGCTGACGGGCCGCTAACGGCCCGCTGTAGATTTATGTAGAATGCTAGCAGGGAATTGGCTTTTATTTGTGAAGAATTACAAAATACCGGGCCAGCGTATCCCTCTTGTTTCAAACATGTCTACTTTTATAAATATCCCCGGCCCTTCTGTAGTGGGTAGTTTCTGATCTCTGTATTCGAGCGGGAGTACACGCCATGTACTTTGCACACCAGAATATTCTATGCAGGTTTAACCCTTATCCTGCTAAACGAATTATGTAAGCCACGCCCATTACTGACTATCAACCAATCCAATCACTTGATATAATGTATTCATTCAATTCACAAACTGCATGACAAACAGGGTAGAGCCTGATCAGATGGTTACTCCAGAAGCCATCTGATCTGGAACTTCACTGTTTGTGCCATCTTCAGAAGCCATTTGATCTGGATCTACACTTTTTGCGCTACGCTACCTGATCTGGATCTACACTGTTTGCAAAGGTAGGGATGGTCGTATTCAGCAGGATATGGGTCGACCAATACATGCGTAGCTTCCTTGGTCACCAGCCAATAGCGAAGACCAAGGTCAGACGACACAGTGGCGTCTGGTTAGTGTCTTCAATGGTTGCTTAACCCATTGTATGCTATTTTTTTCTGGTTTTGGTTTAACGGCCCTTTCAAGATTATTTCACTCATATCGAGCCGATCGTTAATCAGAGGTGGGCGAAAACCGGAGTACCCGGAGAAAAACCACCTGACCTTCCGTTGCAGAACTTGGCGTCTCACATGTGACCCGAGCGAGGCTCGAACCACAGCGGTGAGAGACCTAACGATCAAGAGTCGGCGCCCTTAACCACTAGGCCACGGAGGCCCGTATTGTATGCTATTGGACTCTTCTATTGCTATATGTTGGAAATGTCCATTTGTCATATCAGGGGTGTCTGGCCTATAGTTTTTCGATTTTATTCATTTTTTGACGGAAAATTATGTAAGCAAAAAGTGCAGGCCCTGATCAGACGCTGCGGCGTCTGATCTGGGCTTGCACTGTTTGCCAAGGTACCCCTTTAGGGGTTTCCCGCATACAATGGTTTAAAGTAGAAGGTTTTGAAGCATAAATGAAATTAATCGGACATCCCTTAAAATGTAAATGGACTTGTCCACAGCTGTTAGTTGGAAGATTCTACTGCAGTCTATGGGTTAATATCTAAACGATACAGTGTCAGACAGCGTATCTGCTTTGTTCTCTTTGAAAGATGTTTTCTAGATCAAGCTTGATAAGAATTCTTTAGTCAATTTGGTTCCATCAAAGTCAGATTCAGTCAATCTCATGACAAAACATATTATCTGAAGTAGTTTGCTTTGCTATGATATGACCCCACACAGCTTCTCCTTTAATTTAGCAATCCATGCAGTTGCCACACAGCAAACCCCATTCGTAAACATTCTCTGGGCTAGTTCAGCAGACGACAAATTGATGTTGTTTCCATTCGTTATTTTCTCACAATAGACATTTCATGCAAATTGTGTCCAACCGAAACAGTTTGCATTGCATGAAATCTCAAAATCTGCTTTTGGGAAAAATAACAGAAATATTTAAAAATATAGACTGCTGAAGTGCTAAGCTTGAGAGAGTCAGGGACATCGAATTGTTCAAACAGCATGGAATAGGTGAAAGAAGAACGAATTGGTCGGCTCAGCCATAAGAAATGAACCATCCGAGTTCCAGGCATTGAAGTTTCAATTTACCCCCGTCTCCTCTCTCTGGCTCTCCAACTGGGCCCCAACCTCAATTGAACAAAGAAACTTAAGCCCAGACTACTCGATAACAACTTAAATATGAGCCGGGGCACAGCATTTCCTACACCTTACATGTATCACAACGAAGAATCAGATCAGCCTGCGCATCCATATAGTCTAACCAGAGATTTCTCTTGCTGCATGAAGGAGCATTGGTGTCCTTAGAGCGCACAACGAAGACTCTGATCAGACTGCGCGTATGCGCAGGCTAATCTGAGTCTTCGTTGGACGCACGTCTTATTGTAGGTTTTGTCGTGTGCTGGCTCATATATAAATAGCTTAAAAGACCGTGTAGCCCATACTACAACTTTGTAACATACACCATTCTGGAGATGGATCCAACACATTTTGGAATAGAGCATGTCTTATTTCATACAGCTTGATCAAGATTTTTCAAAGGCGAGTTTCTTGGCCAATGAACAATGTAGTTCTTGGGTCATGAAGGAGGATGAAAATTTGATAATGAGCCCATGTTATTGGATATTAGTCTAGGAGCGTTTTCAATGAAGATGTATGGCACAAAGTACAATAATAACAGAACCTTGCTAACCCTTATCTTGTTGAACTCGACAATGCCTACCTATGCAGACAGTGTAGGCTTGAAGAAGCCACCTGATCAATATCTACAGTGTTTGCCATTTGGTTTGTGAACTGAATGGATACATTATATTAAATACAAGGGCAGGTCAATAAGTAACCAGCCTATCCAATTTCCAACAGACATAGACAACCAAGATTTTCATGCCTTGTTTCAGTGCATGTTTTTACGCATGAGGGCAAAACTGCACCATAATCGTGCCATTCACTCAAATGATATTCAACGTCAAACATGGCTAGCTGAGTACCGAGCTGCAGTTCGGTACATTTATTTGAAAGGGAAAACAGGTCAGGTTAACCAATTATTATGGGTCTTCTGCATCAGTGTATGCGCAAGTTGCATTCTGGGTTTGGGAATTCAAACACGGTAGAACGTGGGTCTGGTGTATTAAGATGGAAGAAATAGCCAATGCATTACACGTTTCACATAGTAGCGTTTCACAATTTTACATGATCGCTTGGGTATGCGCAAGCAAATGGCAACCAGAGCACAAGTATGCCGTGCATGGTTGAAGCAATTTAATCCAAAGGAAGATGATTTTCTTTCACGTCTGGTGACTGTAGTTGAGACCTTGGTCCATTATTCTGAGCTAGAGAACAAAACGCCAAGTCGCCAGTGGGAAGAGCCGGAGTCTACGAGGCCAAAAAAGTTCAAAACGCAACCCTCTGCTGGCAAGGTGATGGCAGATGTATTTTGGGACGCACAAGGCCTTATTATGTTGGACTTTCTAGCAAAGAAAACCAATATGCAACAACTTGCTGAAACATAAAGGATATATAGAATACTGAAGAATGCATATTATGGACAATGGTCGCTACTCTGGACATTTCAGTTCGTGAGTATTTGCTGTTGATATATCTGAAAAAAAAAGTTGTAACAGAAACGAGAATATTACACATACGAGTATATCTGTAATAGGCATCGTATTTGCCTGAGGCATCAGGTGTCAGTTTCGCATTTGAGGTTGGACCATTTTCAAAGGGTCAATAATGACATGGTTTCTCTAGAAATTGTAATACATGGATATTTTGCCAACGTGGGCTTGTTCGCTGAGTTTTTATACATTTATGAAATGGGATACAAAACTAACAGGATGTTGTGGAAGGTCAAGGTGCAGCGCCATATCTAAATTCAAGAAGGTAGCTTTGGCACTAAAATGTTGCTGTTACATAAAGAGGATTCCTGAAATTTTTAGCTGGTTGTTGTCTGCTTTTCTGTTTATTTCTTTGCGCGTGACTGCATGTACAAAATATTTCAACAGGTGTCAAGAACTGGTGTTTTTTGAGTAAATTTACAGGGTCTGTCAAAGTGAGATGGAGTCATGTTTTTGTATGATGGGGTAAGTGGAAGGATGCTGCTGCCAGCCTATGCAAAAAGAGAAGAATTCCTATGGTTATCTGATTTGATTTTGTGCATGTGTGGTGCACTTTCAAACCAAAACAGAAGTAATCGCTTTCTCCAGGAGTTGTCGCTAAAGATTAAAAAATATTGCGCGGACACTTGATGCCTTGAGGGAAAATGCAAACAATTCAAATTTTCTTTTGGAGTCTTATTCGCTGCAATTTGAAAACCATATTGTACCCGCAATGCTTTTGTGCATGGCGCAATCCATATTTACGCAGGAAATGATACGCTATAGTACTGAGTGATTCCAACAAACAGTTTTGTTACACTAGACTGCAGTCTCTGCGCTTAAACATTTAATTCACATACTGGGGATGGAAATATTGTAAAGTTTTAATGATTGGAATGTTTTTACACCTAAATATGTCTCTAAAGAGTACGATTGGAGCTAGGTTGGCTTTGGTTTTGGCCATGTTTTCCACTTTAAATGAATTTTCCACTGAGGAAATGGGCAAACTTCTACTGAAGCTGGTCCTCATCATAGTGGCGCAGACATTGTATGAAATATTAAAATCTCACACACAAAGCAAATACTATCATTCCAAGACAGTTCAACAAGGATACAGTTGTCTAGCTTGGCTAGGGTGCATAGATGATATTGGTTTTGATGAAATGTTTGTACGGCATCGCAACGCGTGCGCTTGTCTCAAAGTACACCGCATGTGTTTTGCACGAGACCATCCACATATTTCTCCCAGGAGGACTTAATATGATATAGATCTAATGCACATTTTTACCTTTGCCTTCTCTGTGTAAATGTTAAGGACCTGTCATGAGTTATATTCTTTCAAAAATAATAGGTCATTGAGTAAAAATAATGGACAGTGCCGTGACCATTGTAGATGCAAAGGTTACCTCAAATTTGTGCTGTGCAAATGTCCCAAAAGCGACTCCAAATTCTAAATATTAACAGTAATATCCCTTTTTACCACTGCATGACCTGTGTGTTCAAGAATGTATCTTTGGACACCTTATTCTGATTGAAATTGTTCTCGTCTCCAGTGTGTAGTAAGTTACCTCAGAATACTCAACAGGCCTGGTTACTTGTTGCTGCTGACACCACATCTGTCAGTTCTGGCGTTCTTTTTATTCAAATGAGTGCAGTTTCTTGCTTAGAAAGTGTATTTTTGTGCTGTCTCCCTTTTATATAGTGCAGGATGACAGGACTAGTGCAATGTTACACTATCTCTTTGATTCTTTATAGAGATTGTTTTACTTGCATTGTGGTATGATCCACAATTAGAAAATAGAGCTTTAACTGTAAAAGAAACAAAGTAGCACCTTTCTCAAACACATTTAGAACTGAAATACCCTTTTTGCAGTTTCTGGTACGCATAGCTGCTGTTTCATCATGGCCTGTAGACTCTGTATTTGGTCAAAATTCAGCTTCAGTAAAAATCTTGTCATTTTTAATGTTTTAGAGTATGTCAGTATATGTACCTCTAAGTCAGTTATGAGCTAGAAATGATACAACTGTCATAATTAGTTGTGTTCTCCTGTTTTCTTACATGCACTGAAGACGTAAGTCTACTGACGTATAGCAAAGTGGAGATAATGAATATCTCATTTTATGAAAATTTAGGCGTTGGGGTGGGTTCTTGAGTTTTCGGCCCATTTTCACAAATTCAATCATTTAGAACCAGTGCTTCCAGTTGCATGTTATATATCAAACATCACGGTTTACATCCCTGTTAATCACAGTGCTTTGTGTTATCAAATGGCATCTCCAGAAACATCATCCATTATGGACTTTGTGCGTAATTCTCCGAAATGCGTTTGGCCGCTCTTCAGTATTAATGAAATTATAAAAGGGCTATGAAAGCAACAACTTGTTTTAGTCAACACTTTTTTATTTGTTTTTATTACAAATAAGCCAAATTACCTTGTGCTGAGAATCAAAGAAAAAATAAAAACTTAAGGCATCAGGGCCAGTTTCGCATTTTAGGGTGGCCTTTTATCAAAATACAAAAGTAGTAGGGCCAATAATGACATCATAGTTGCTCATAGAAAATATGATATGTGGATATAGTTCAGAAATAAGAAGAAAGTACGGTGGTAGGATTCGAACTCACGCTGGCAATGGCTGACGCGCCTAGCCATACAGGAATAACGGACTAACCGACTACGCCACTACACTCCTCAAAAAGGAGTTTCTTCCAGCATGACCCGTCAGATAGAGTTACTAGGTATCGTTGTGCGTTGGCACACTCGAATTTATATGATGGATGCCTGGATCCTATGGATACCGTAGCCTGCAAATATTTAATTTATAATTTAAGATCTATCAACCTTCAACAGACAACCGGCACCGGAAAGAATGCAAGAAATTCAAAACCAAACCAAAAGAGAAGTTGGAATTCTCGACAACGATTCAAAAACGTAGTGTGGCGCGTACAAAAAGTTCCGGCGATGTATCACGGAAAGTATACACAATGGTTTTATTCAGTATTTCATTGATTGACCTATATATACTTAGGACCCCGAACTCGGGACATTTGCAGGCAACTGAAACCATATCAGACGCTACAGAATGCGGCGTCTAATCAAGGTCTTCACTGTTTGCTTAAATTACAGGAATTAATGGATTAAACTAAACAGTTTAAGTCCCCGTTCAAGACAACTTTTCAAGCCAACATCCAGAAACAATCGAGACAGTAGTGCTGTCTGTGATTTGATTGACACGTGTTTATTTTATCTTCCATCATGAAAACACACCTATATAATTTTGACCCCCTTGAACCCCACTTTTATATAGTAAAACTGGGGTTTCCGGGGGTATACCTTATTTTTCTTATTTCTGCTCTAAAATATAGATTGTGGGTACTCGTTAGAACCGCCTCGATGAGGCGGTTCTAACAAGTGCCCACAATCTATATTTTGAGCAGAAATAAGAAAAATGTCACAATTTTTCATCATAAAATATTCATTTTTTCGGCGATAAAGGTGGCAATATATTGGGATAGGCGTGTTTGCGTAATGGCAGAGGACACCCGTTATAACAACAAAATTTGTTCCCTCACTTTTTTACGTTTTAAAGAATTTGCCACCAGGAAGTATATTTTAATAAGGAGTTAAATGCTTTTTCTCCTTAATTACCACAAGAAACAAATATCCGCAGCATTTTTTTTTTTTTTTTTTTTTTTTGAGTTTTAGATTGCAAGAATATTTCATGATACGAGTTAGGCGATTCCAATCCGAGGGATGTCCGCATTGATCGGAACCGACACTCAGCATTGAGCTAAGCATTAATTCCATTGAATTTATCGTTATAACGAGTTTTGTCGCTCTAACGAATGTCGGTATAAAGAGGGTTGACTGAAGTGCCATGGCTCAATGTTGAGCTAGTACTGTAAGCGGATCAGTTTATTTTTAACTATTGTGTATATGTATAACAATTTAATAGTTCATATGTCGTTACTGACAATGCGTAAAATGTTATACTGTTCGCGGTCTGTTTGAGTGTTCGAGCGCCAAACTGCGTGTTGCAGATAGAGCAAGAGAGGTTCTGTTGGTTGGTGATGTCTTAGCATATATAAGCACGTTTCTGCTCGGCTTCGCTGATTTGTTTTGCCTCATATTCACTTAGGGCCTCGCAACTTTACTCGGTTCTGAGAAATGTGTTCTCTGAACTCTTTTGCTAAGTTGAAATCCCTGAGGGAGGATTTGATAAGTGTTCTTGTGTCGCTTCTCCTGACAACCATAGGAGCATTTGCCCACTTGAAGTTCTCCATAGAGGATTTTCTTTGGCAAACGCTCATCAGGCATTGTGGTTACATTGCCTGTCCGTTTTCATTGTGCCAGTTTCAGAAGAGTATGTATACTCTTGCATCCCTGTCCTTTTCAATAAGTCTGTTTCAATTAAGTCGTAATTTTTAGAAGTTTTATCGGAAAGCTTGTGTGGAAATGGTTCAGTCTTTTGGCATGCCGTTGTTAAACTATCCAAGTTTCACATGTGTGTAAATGTATTGGCAACACCACAGCTCGGTAGACTCTCAGCTTTGTGCCAAGTCTGGTTTCACGTTTATCCCAAACAGTTCCAAGTGGTAGGACAAATGCTTAACTGTCTTTGGCAAACACAACAGTGACTTCATTATCAATGTGCGCAACTCCTCACAAAGTGCTTCCAAGGTAGCCGAACTCGTCTACTTCTTGCAAACTTCGACCTTTCATTTTTATAAGGTTTTTCATGTGCTGGCTGATATACCACCTCTGTAATTGTATGATGATCGTGAGGACTTGGATGCCACGGGCATCAGATACTTGAGCCAAACATTTTTTTCGTCTTATCTTCTGTCGGAGCACCCTATGCTATGCCATGTCATCAGCAAAGAGGAACTCCATTGCTTAGCTGCACAGCTTTGCTTCGCTCCATTTTTCCAAGGAATGGATAAGATTTCTTTTTCTGCTAAATCGACAATGGCTTTCTAGTAGAAGCCCTGACTAATCAAGATGTTCATTAAATCGTTAAGTAGGACTCTGTGTGTGTATAAAGCTGTTAGGACTGAGGCCTTCAGTAGGTTTTCTACTGACCGTTCCAAAGGATCTTCCCCTTTGTACGTTCATATATGTTGTTGTTTTCCAGTTTCCCCCTGTCGCGGGTCGTCAGCTGGTGGGGTCCCAGGGAACGAATCTATGCTGGCACTACGTTCATATTTATTTGTTAACTGGCTTTGTTTTGTTGTACAAGCGTTCTCTCTCTCTCTCTCTCTCTCTCTCTCTCTCTCTCTGTGTGTGTGTGTGTGTGTGTGTGTGTGTGTGTGTGTGTGTGTGTGTGTGTGTGTGTATTAATGGCACTAAGTCTTTCTCTTTTCTTTTATCATGAAAACACGCCTATATAATTTTGACCCCATGAAACCCACTTTTTATTAAGTAAAACTGGTGTTTACAGGGGTATATACTATTTTTCTTATTTCTGCTCAAAAACATAGATTGTGCATACTCGCCTCGCCGAAATACTGAAATAAGAAAAATAAGGTATACCCCTGTAAACCCCAATTTTTCTGTATAAATGTGGGGTTCAAGAGGGTCAAAATTATATAGGCATGTTTTCGTGATGTATCGAAAAATATCCCCTAATCAGCCAACCATCATTGTCTCGAAATAGCTATCCCTATTTCGAACAAGTTTTCATGGCCGTCGAAGTTCGTCGGCATTTTTATGGAATCATGCAAACTGCATCACCCACTGCTACTGCAGCTAAGAGCAAGAGCTAATTTACAAGTGTCTTCAATTAGGTAAGATACGAACTCAGCGAGAACAAGTATGTGAACGAGGGCATAAAACTCTGATTACGAGACCTGATGCTCTACTTCGGCATTTCATGCACGTGTCAAAATTATATGGTAGTTTTACGTCCAATTACCAATTACCGAACCAGCTAATGCACAGTTGTTACTCACAGACTCAGCCACAGGACGAAAATGGAAATGAAATTACTCACCAACGTCTTAGCGCCCCCGCCCATCGGGGCTTGGAGAATATATTGGGCTGCATATGGTGCTTCGAGCGCAGAGCTGAAACCGACCGAACTTGAGCACTGGTAAACAGCTTAGGTCAAAAGTGATTTGAGTTGGACCGCTACTCAAAACTCTAGCGGTTTTAATAGGAGGTTTTAGGAATTCCGTTTATGACGTCATTCTTGCGCATGCGCAAAGTACTGGTCGTCAATTGAAACGGCCATCGCTATTCAAATGTATTGCCGGAACTTAAAATGCAAACAATATTCAGACATTTTGAGAGACAATATACCCGTTTTCATTGAAATATTGCCTCGAGAAGGAAAGAATGATATTTTACTTTCATTAACGAAATTCATTTATCCTAAATCCGTTTTTAATTGACGAAAATCTTTGCGTGAATGACCTATGTCAATGGCTTGAGATACCGTTATTCACGAAATAAGTTTTTACGTAACTTTCGTTTATCTATCTATCTATCTATCTATCTATCTATCTATCTATCTATCTATCTATCTATCTATCTATCTATCTATCTATCTATCTATCTATCTATCTATCTATCTATCTATCTAGCCATCTATCTATCTATCTATCTATCTATCTATCTATCTATCTATCTATCTATCTATCTATCTATCTATCTATCTATCTATCTATCTATCTATCTATCTATCTATCTATCTATCTATCTATCTATCTATCTATCTATCTATTTTATCTATCCATCTATCTATCTATCATCTATCTGTCCAACGATCTGTCTACATGTGCAATTTAAATGTCCATACTGACCGTCGAAATAAACTAATGAGTGGACAGACGGAGGGGCGTTGTTGGTTCGACGTCATGCCGTCGACACCCACCCCAACTCACTTCATTGTCACATGACCGTTGGCATGAGAGAGAGAGAGAGAGAGAGACAGAGAGAGAGAGAGAGAGAGAGGGGGGTTTGGCTGACAAACTGACAGTAGACAGACAGACGACACACAGACAGACTGACTGATTAACAGACGAACGGACGGACTGTTAGACAGACAAATAAACATACTGACAGTCGAAAAAAAAAAACCAATGAGTGGACTTACAGACGGACGTCGAGTCAACGTTGGCTCGACGTCATGCCGTCGACAACCTCTCAAACTCACTGCAATGGCACGTGACCGTTGAGATGGTTTGACTGATCCCTGTATCCAAGAAGCCCATAACCCTTTTTGTACCAAATGGAATGTTCCTCCTTATATATAGCAGGAGTCATTTTCAAAATTCAGGGGAGTCAGGTTGTGTTTTCTACAAAATTTATTTGGAAAATGGCCGAACTTTTTCAAACAGTGTAGGCCCTGATCAGACGCCGCGTTCTGCGGCGTCTGATCTGGGCCTGCACTGTTTATCACCTACCCCTTTTTGGGTTTCCGGTACCAAATGGGTTAATGTAGACCTAAGGGCTGGGCAGGTTGAACCAATCTACAAATCTACCAGACTTTACTGTAAAATCTTGCACTTGCGAATGAGTGTTTAACATTCTTATGCTCTGAAAGGGTGTTCTACGTTTGTTTTGAATTTAATGTTCCAACCCCACTGAGTCTTGATGAATCCGAGCACTTGGCAAATGACAATTTATTAAGCAACGCCGTCGTTTTATTGCCAATGAAACGTTGTGACGTTTCATCGACGTTGCAATGTCAAATTCAATGCATCGCTTTTAAATTGGTTTGATGTAGACACGACGTTGTTGACACGCTACATGTCGGTTGACGTAGGGTCATTTAACGACAAACTGTAATTGAGAGAGAGAGAACCCTATTGGGTCGTATGTACAATATATCATTTTCGTAATGCGAAATTTCACATCTGGCAGCATATCGGTGTTTCTCCCATTATCTTACATTAGAATTCCCCAAAAGTTTAAAAGAATTCCACTGTTTTACGCTGTAATTAACACTTTATCTGTCCCACTGCCTTTGAAGCAATACGACAGATGACGGCCAGGGCTTTTCCCGTTCTATTTTTAGAACCGGAAGTACGTCACGAAAAAGCTCCTATTGGCGGTAGGGCCTGGGATGTTATTTCATCTCAGTGTGGGGTTAAAGTCCCACAAACTCGGAAGCAACGTCTCCAAAAAGACCTCAATAGTGTTGACGAGGTCGTAAAACCTCAACTCAAACAAACAGCTGTTCATTTTGTGAGAAACGGTTCACGAATGAATAGCCCATTATACACACGAACGCACGCACACAGAGTATTTATTCAAATGAGAACCAAAGCACTGAGAGCACTGATTGGTCGATCGTTCTCTGAGTGTAGACTGGAACAATGGCCCTGAACAATGACAATCAATGACAGCAACAACAACAAAACATCACGTGAACCAGTCCGTGAAATGAAACCCGACTAAACCCCACTTTATATAGAGAAAACTGGGATTTACGGGGGGGGGGGGGGGGGGGAGGGGGGGGTAAAAATATTTTTCTTATTTCTGTTCCAAGACATAGGTTGTGGGTACTCGTTAGAACCGCCTAAATTAGGCGGTTCTAACGAGTACCCACGACCTATGTTTGCAGTAGAAGTAAGAAAAGTTACACCGGGAGTTTCATTAGAAAAGTACCCATTTTGGAAATGTGAAAAAAATGCACTATGTAGCACGGGTGTGTAACCGTAATACCAGCATACGGAGCAGCGCGGAACAGTCAGAGAAACACTCACGGGGTAGTGGTGGTGGTGTAGGGGTGCTTAAATCGACCCTACGCGGCCACAACCCGCGCCCCCAGCTCCGCGTGATTCACAGCTGTCATTTGTTTTGTCCACATGAAGGAGTTCTAGCTCACCAGAGTAAAAACATGTCCGATAAATCCGAAAGCATCCAAATTAAGCTAAATCTGGGATGACATTCGACAGCTTAGAATAACTGAAGTGCTATAGCATTAGAAATACGTAAGATGGCGCCTGGCGCACTATTAGAGATTTAAAACCATGCTCCAGAAATACTTTGAATATATGAATACACTTTAATGCGTTTTAGCCAAAGAGAGTAGGCTACAATGTGAAATAATCTTGTGGCGTGTATCTTAGACTTAGTGACTCTATAGTTGTCTCTGTCGGTCACAAAAATGCGTTTCTGACAGTAAGCAAAACTATGGTAGGAAAGGGATCTAACGCAAAATACTTGAAATCCAGGTGGAAACAAAGCAGAAAGAAGAGGGTAGTCTCGTTTTTATACCCAACCACGCGATAGTGTGGGGTTTTATGATATATCGTCGAGTGTCCGTCCGTCCGCCCGTCCGTCCGCACCATTTCCGATCGATAACTTGAGTAATTTTTCACGGACTTATTTTTCAAATTTTGCATACATGTTTACACCGGAAATGAGTGGTATGAGATTGTTAAATCCTTAAAAATTTGACAGAGTTACGGCCCTTTTTAGTTCAAAAAAGGGGTTTTGGGGCGTTTCCGATCAATTATTTGAACATTTTTTTTCACGAATTTTCTTCAAATTTTGTATATACATTGGTATTGGTTATGAGTGAATTTGGATTGCTAATGGGCAAACTACGTTAACATTTAACGAAGTTATGGCAGTTAACAATTCCCATTAAATAGTTTTGGGGTACTTACTCCTTTACATAAATGGAATATATCTATCAAACTTCACTGGTATATAGACCACCATAAGAAGCAGGTTTTTGGATTGTTACTAGGCAAAATGCGTTAATATTTGACAGAGTTATTGCCGTTAACAATTTCCATTTAATGGTTTTTGGACTCTTATTTGTTTATTATATGGAATAATTGGATGGAATTTTGTAAATATATTGGTATTGGGAATGTGTGGATTGGGAATTGCTCATGGCATAAATACATTCTACAGAGTTATTGTCGTTAACAATTTCCATTAAATGGTTTTGAACACTTAATCCATTACTGAATGGAATATATGGATGAAACTTCACAGATATATAGACCTCTATAGGAAGAATGTTTAGCATTGTTAATTGGCAAAATAAGTTAACATATTTGTCAATTATGGCCGAGTACAAGTCACATTAAATGCTTTTTGGGTTCTTATTCCTTAACTTAATGGAATACATGGAATCTTCTTTCTTATGAATGTCTTCATTGCTCTTAAAGGAACTCATTTTTGATTTTTATTTGCCTTCACTGCAGCTGGTGTTGTGCCGTGTGGCGGCCGTAAAACGTCTCCCCGTACATCAACCATAGTGCAGTTTATATTTTACTTTTGGTCCTTTGAGATCAGCGTGAATATTCTGAGAAATCAGAAATAAATCATTGGTTTAGACTCATATTCTAGACAGGTTTTTAATTATTTGGACCCCATTTTGATTTATATCAGTCTTTGAATCGACTGCCTGTTCGAAATCCGCAAAATTGCAGTATGTTTCCTCTGGCTTTCTTTGCCGGATCATTACAGGGTCACTGATGAGGCTTTATTAGCCGAAACTACGTAGTATGACCCATATTCTTTCTTATGAATGTCTTCATTGCTCTTAAAGGAACTCATTTTTGATTTTTATTCATATATATGTACTATTAAAGGAAGCATGTTTTTTGGATTGTCAATTGGCAAAATACGTTGACATCTTTGTCAGAATTATGGCCGTTAACAATTCTCATTAAAATGTTTTTTTATTCCTTTAGTTAATCGAATATTTGAATAAAAATTCATAGATATACAGACCATAAGCATGGTTGGGATGGTTAGTGGACATTGGCAGAGTTACGGGTTTTAACAATTTCCATTAAATAGTTTTTGGATTTTTATTCATGTTTTTTTTATATTCTATTATTTTTTTTCGTTTCGGTTTTACGGCCCTTTCAAGATTATTTCACTCATATCGAGCCGATCGTTAATCAGAGGGGGGCGAAAACCGGAGTACCCGGAGAAAAACCACCTGACCTTCCGTTGCAGAACTTGGCGTCTCACATGTGACCCGAGCGAGGTTCGAACCACAATTTTATATATTCTATTTAAGAAAAGTGTTTGGCCCATAGCTGCTTCACTATATCGAACACCTTGATAAAATTTTACAGATATATAGAAGCTTATTGTGGTCATGGATCGAACCATATTGGCCTGCAGTGGTGGGGTATCATACAGTGTTAGCGACGCTTTTATTACTGATACATGTACTTTTCAAAAGTGACAATGAGGTTTTGCACCACTTTTTGTGCCCTCAAACCACAGACTAAACATTTACTGGTAGATACTAGAGACGCTAGGAAGAATGAAATAATGGGACTTTTAGATATGCTTGAAAGAATGATAATCTGGTCTCAATCAAAACTCTTTTGACCAAGGCCAGGTTGTAGCATTTGCCAATATGCAGGTAACGTCCAGTTTAATCTTGTCTGATTAAAGTCTAAACTGTAAACAGCTGGGCTGTAACAGGCCAATTTCCAACATGCAGGGAACACTAACACTACATTAGTGTAAAATGTTTTAATATTCATTAGACCCATTAAGTCTAGCGGTATCTTTAATGGCCGTCATGCGGACAGGTGGCAGACAGAATCGCCAGCTAATTAGACGATATTCCGTTACCCTTATCACTTGAAGATACGCCCAGATGATACCAGGAGTACCGGGGAGGCCAGCTTCTGAACCAGAACAATAATTGCCTACTGATTTATTTCCAATCAAGTGCTTACTTTTATTTCCCTTTGTTGTTTTCACTGGAACTGTTACTGCTCAGAACAGACAGTAATCAAAGCACTGACAACACTGGATTGTACTTGGGCTTAGATTGTTTTGTCTTACCCTCAAATTAGTTTACTTTAACTCGGGCCCTTTTTGTACCAAATGGAATCCATTTCCAAATTTAGGGGTGTGAGGTTGTGTTTTCTTCAAAATTTATTTGGAAAATGGCTGAACTTTTTGCAAACAGTGTAGGCCCTGATCAGACGCCGCGTTCTGCGGCGTCTGATCTGGACCTGAACTGTTTGTCAGGTACCCGTTTTGGGGTTTATGGTACAAAATGGGTTAAGTAAACAGTTGTAGTATACATACTTAGAGTAGAGAAATCCATAGTAGCAACCTTTATTTACCTTTTAATTTGTTCTTCGTATAAAATAAATTGAAAAGTTACTTTTGTTTTCGATAAATACCAATATTTCATCGAATGCGTTGAAAACATATTTCATCGAGTGTGTTGAAAACACCAGAAATTTTCTCGAGTGCGAAGCATGTTACGGACTGCTGTTCAGTTACATAACATCGCCGAAGCCACGTATAAAATAAACAGAAACTTTACTTTTTTATTCAATAAATACCAATAATATTTCATCTCATGTTTTGAAAACATCAGAATTTTCACTCGTGCTTCGCATTCGTGAGATGTCTGATAGTTTCAACACATTTATCAAATAGTTTTGGTATTCGTCTCCAAAAAGGAAACATCCTCTCTATATTTGGTAAGAATAAAACGATCTCCACCGCGATCAAGAATAAACAACTATATAAGGCCGGAATAAATGAAGCAGTAAAATAAATTTAACGATAAATGAACGCAATGAAGCAAATAGTAAATGAACAACGGAAGGAAGGAAAGAAAAACAAAGTGTTTATGACCATGATTAACGAAATCTGTAGATTCACTACAGACATTTGGGAAACCACAAAATCGTGAGATAATAGCATAATGTGAAAACAAGGCCTGTTAGGTAACAGGGGTGATATTATAAAGCCATCATGATGAGCAGGATTTCTTTATCACATGTCAAAACATTTATTTTATCTGCTGCTGCACTTTCTAATGCATGCTAAATGCAGATTGGGTTGTAAAGAATGATAATGCACCAAGTTTTTACACGCAGGTAATTCATTCGCCCCTGAGTTTAAAAAATGAACTCTCTCATTTGTGTGTTTGGAAATACCCATTTTTGTAAATAGGGAGTTAAGTCAGTAATGATTAACATTATTGCAAGCGGGGTGGATCCAGATGAGATGGCCCATCATGAACCCTCTCATCTGGATCTACATCGTTTGGCTAAGCACCTGTACCAGTCTTCAGAGTTAAAAGAGATATACCACATCTGGCATATATTGTTTTAGGGGGATGGTTGCAAGACTGAGATACAAGGGTGATGACTCTGGTATCAAATGTTTAGATATCCTTCAGGGAAGTATTATTAAGCTCATAGACGAAGCGTCCATAAAGCATATTACGCATTGTGCGTAATGTAAACTACTTGTATTTGCAATAAAGAGAAAAACAACTAAAATATATTTCATCACATTTTATAAGGACTACCCTAAAAGAAAAGAATTTGCTCCCTTCGGAAGCAAATTGATCCCTTCAGAAGCAATTTCTTTCCTTTTACGAGTAGTCCCTTTCTCGGAGAAAGAGTGTGTTTTGCTAAATTTCCTTGTTGTGCGTAACACTAATTTTTCTTTTGGCTTCACCACCGCACCTTTAAAAGGGACTCAGTGACGGGTGAAACATTTTCATATTTTTCGAAAGTCGACCATTCAGTATTTATACATATGGTGTAACTATTTTCCTTTCAAGAAAACTACGCCCCGACCGTTCAAGATCCCCCGAGCATTGAAGTTTTGTAGACAATATTTGTGATTTGTTAGATTGTGTTGCTGAGTCATAATGCTTATTATCCATTTTGTTGTTGATCTCCTATCATGCATGCAGAACAGTCAGGTTCACATGATGAACATTATTATGGGTCCTGGTGCCAGCAATAAGCTTCAGTATATGTAGTGTAGCTCCTATACCTAGAATATATTGACCGATTATTGCGCGCCGGAATGTTGGGACGCACTGAGGACAACCGATAACTGATCGTAAATTGCCAATTTAAGAGTGTAAAAGTGGATAACACCAGATTCGAGTCGTTTGATATCAAGTTCTGCATCGAGAAAGCGTTCTCGAAGCCGCGTTCTCGAAGCCTTGCCTGATAAACTTGATATCAAACTCTCTCTCTCTCTCTCTCTCTCTCTCTCTCTCTCTCTCTCTCTCTCTCTCTCTCTCTCTCTCTCTCTTTGCGTACGTACGTGTGCGCGTGTGTCACAAAGTTTTTCTATTCTTGGTGTGATTGGAAATGGCTTTGTTCTTTAGTTGTATATTTCAGGAATGGCTTGACCTTTGCGGTTGCTCATTGTCTGCCCCTGGCAGGATCTCTGTGAGCGACTCAAGACCTTTTGGGATGTCTTGTTTATTTATAATTATCAGGTTTTATAACTAGGAAAAGGTGTGACTACATTTTGCAATAAAACCTTTAAGCAACAGTTTTATGACAGATACCGCAAAGATTGATTACGCTGAAACTGAAATAAAACATAAAACCAGAACTCCTACAAGCAGAGGAAAGTTTGGTAGCCTATTATGTATCACAACCATTCGGCATTCTTTATAAACAAGTTCCCGTTGATTCAGCTCATACAGTTGTTTCAACGTTTAATCAAAGTTGTGTCATGTTGTCTTCCTTCTGGGCTTCCTTCCGTAGAACAATCGCAACCCTACCCCTCTTCTCAAAGAAAAGTGGTGGGTATTGGCCCTTCAAAAGAAAAGCTTTCTAAGACTAGTCCGAGGCCCCAGTCATACATTTCAACTCTATATAACCATCACGTCAGTGGACCATCAAATCGAATGAGTCTAGGGTAGTTTTCATTATATTTTCATGACGATTTTAAATCCATCGCAAGCAATTAACTTTTCAACTGTTCAACTAACATTTGTTCTTCTCCAGCTATTAAAGTTTTCATGACCTTTGTGACCTTTCGTGTGGGCAACAGAATGCATATGGTTTGAGAACATTTTTGGTGCAATGTTTAACTGAATCAACAATTATTTATAAGTGTATGCTGGAGTGTTACGTACGCTTTTTCATAAGCTGTTGAAGTTGACGATGGAAGAAGATATTGGTTCTATTTGTGCCACCGAGTTGGAATAGACTGATGACCCTATTTTTTGGCCTCACTGAATTTGTGTTGCTGACTGCCGATCGGGCTGCCGATTCGAAGGAGTTAATTTGAAATATGTGGAAAGAATTGATTGTTTGCAGTTTTATCTGTCATCTTTGCATATTAGTTTTTAGAAGTCTTTTTAAACAATTTGGGCGCAAACAGATTGTAAACAACGTTTGAAACCAGGGAATTCCGAAATTCCATTGTTACATTGTTTATTAACCCCCCCCCCCCCCCCCCCCCCCTGGTAGTTTTAAAATATCAATTTGTATTGCCTCCCTTGGCAAGTAATTTTAAATCACTTATTATTATTTTGTGTCTACTTTTTATTGGAAGTTGATTTTTAAAATCAAGTTTCTATGTCATTACATTTCTACTTCCGGTACTTGACCGCGTTACTCCACTTCCGCTGTTCGTTCGCTTCATACAATATTCTAAAGGAACTCTTGAAAATTAATTTTGCAGGCATGCAACGTCTTTCAAAATATTTCATTTTTCAAGACTTTATACGGATTGATTATAAATTGGCACAGAAAGACTAATTCTGAAAAGAAAACACTCAGGGACTATTTTCCTACGCGCTTATGCAACTGGTTTGAGATTTTACTCTTTCATCCCTGTGTTTCTGAACAGGACTCTTCTCGCTTTAAATATATTCTTATAGAAAGGGATTTCTGAGTAGTTCACTGACATGATGGCAAACAGTGTACATGTAGATTCTGGCGAGACGTGCTAGCTATGTGCCGTCTTATCAGGATCTGCAAGATTTGCATAGATACAGTGTATTACTGGCTCGGCGTCTGCACCGGTCTACAGGGTTAAAAAGGTTAGCTCGCTTCTCTGTGTTTATGTGTGGCCAACTAAACTACCCTTTATTGACCGACACATCGAATACAGTTATTCACCTGCATGCTTTCGAGAGCTCCAATTACAAAATATGTGTCGTTTAAGGCTTTAAGCCTCCGTTTCCTAGTGGTTATGAGCGCTGACTCTTGATCATTAGGTCTCTCACCGCTGTGGTCCGAGCCTCGCTCGGGTCACATGTGAGACGCCAAGTTCTGCAACGGAAGGTCAGGTGGTTTTTCTCCGGGAACTCCGGTTTTCGCCCACCTCTGATTAACGATCGGCTCGGTATGAGTGAAATAATCTTGAAAGGGCCGTTAAAACCAAAACCAAAAAAAAAAAAAAAAAAATAGGCTTTAAGCTGTGAGTTTTAAATCAAGTTCGTACTTTTAGCAAATAGTGAAGACACCGATCAGACGCTACATTCTGTGGCCTCTAATCTGTGTTTCCGAATGTCCCAGTATTGAAACGATTGGCATGGGTGGGTTAATGTACAGATTGGAATAAACGTATTTTAATTCGCCTTGGGTAGACAGTCTGAAGGTCGCTAAACGTGGCGTCTGCTCAGAGTTATAATGTCTAAATCAAATGGTTCAAAAATGATCTTTTTTTTACGTCAAGTTATTCTCGTCTTTAAGTCCCCACGCCAACAGGAACATAGCTCCGAGCGGCTGCACAACATATGTGCATATTCGTATCAACGCGACGTTGATGCGAGGCTGCTAAGACGTCATGTGCCTGCTAGGAGAACTTCTCTGTAAGATTATCAGCAGATGATAGAAGCACAGAATGTGCTGAGCTTATTTATAAATTTATGGTTTTACCATGCAGAAATAAGCAGACACGTTTATCTTTCTTCCTTCTTTTCGTACCGGCCCCTATAGCTCAGTTGGTAGAGTGTCCGCTCCGGGGAACGGGAGGTCACGGGTTCGATCGCGGGCCGCGACATACCAAAGTCGTTAGAAATGGTACTAGCTGCTCCTCGCTTGGCACTCAGATTTACGGGATAGAGCTAGGACTGGCCGACCCAGTGTCAGGATAATGTGACTGGGTGTGGTATCATGTAATGTGTCTGGGACGTGATACTTCAGTGAGGCAGCACTATAAAAGTGAGCATTGAGCTCCCTGTCGCAACCAGACACCGTCGTGATATGACTGAAAAATTGTTGAAAGCGACGTTAAACCCGAATTAACATACTCCTTCTTTTCGTGGAGATGGTTGGGTAAGGCAAAGGTGACGTATATCTTGTGTCACTGGGGAGTCCAGCTGATACTGGCTTACATTTGGGCAAGACCTGTTGTCCTTGCAGGAGGTAACGGTAGAGAGGGGGTGGGGTGTTGTTATTTCGTCTGTTTCTACACTTCCATTCATTTTCCTCTTTCTCCTCTGTCCCTCACTTTCATCTCCTCTACTATCTCTTCTATCTCTGTTCTCCCTTTCTCTTGGAGAAGACAAAAATGATCCACAAGGGTTGACCTGTCGTTACACTATAAACAATCGACGAATCATCTTTTTCTTCGTCGATTCTTTAACTCTTTCGGACCTTCTCAACAAAATATCTAGATAACTGCTTGATCTACGACTTACATTGTTATAATAATTATTCCTCATAAATCAACTTTCCTCAGTACTTTCAGTACTTTGATTGTCCATAGTCAATATTTTTATATCAAAATGTTGCAGCTCGCATATTTTTCAAGTATAAACAAACAAATTAACAACCCCGAGAATAGCACGTTTAATATACAGTAAAATTCCTATATTAAGACCACTTTTGAACAGTCATATTACAGACCACTTTTGAACAGTCATAAAGGTGGTCTCTCAATATGAGACACCAGGTGTAGTATACACAAAGGAAGAATAAATGAAACCTTCTCAATAAGCTTTTAAGACGAAGATTTAGTCTTAATTTTTGGTGGTCTTAGTACCGGAATTTTACTGTATTAATGCATACACAAGTGAACTCATAAAGAAAATGGGTATAAAATAGAAGTGAAGGCAATGGTCAGGAATCGATACAATTAATCCACTCCTGCCATAAGAGACACCAAAGGGAAAGAAACACAAACATGAAATAACTAGACCCGAATGGAAACATCAATAGCGGAAAGCCAAAAGGACAGTTACTTTCCCATAAAATGGCCCATTGGCTAGCCAGAATAGATACAAGATACAAGATACAAGATATTTATTACCAATTTTCGGCTCATATAGGAGCATATACAGATGTATCATAATGTAACTATACTAACAAATAAATAATCTAGGAAAGAGTTCCAAATGACAGATCCTCAAAAGAAAGCCAAAAACAATAGATCAAGACATAAATGACCTATATGATTTAGAAAAGGTTGCTTTTCATAAACCTGCATCAATCTATTCTCCCGATATGTTTCCACTGGTGCATTCATTTTTAACAAGGTGCCCACCATAAACACTTGAACAAAGTGGCCCAGAGCATACAGCCAGTACCCTTCCGAACCACTTCGACCGACGGATTTGGTGCACACATCATCCTGCGTACCCAAGACAGCATCCCCCATACTTGTTAAGGAGGCGCTTGAATACCCTTCACTTAAACATTCCGCCATTATTGACACATCCAGGGAATAGGGAACATAATAACATCTACTTGTGAAATGACAGGAGTTATCATCAGCATGCAAGACACGTATATGGCATATTCTTCAATGTGAACCATACTTTGCTATTACTCGGAAATGTGAATGTATTTGCTAATACAACCTCGTTCTCTATAGCTTAATGTGAGTAGAATACATATATAACAACTGGATAACATAATTATTCTGCACACATGAGGCGGAATATTTAATCATGTTTTGTTAAAAGGAAGTTCTACAAGTATATACTAGTCTAAATTAATATGGACACGTTTGGCTAGTTCTTGTATTATTTTATCATTTTAACAATTTAACAGCCAGAAATATTTATCAGAATTACTCATCATGTTAAAATTTCTACAGTCATTGACCACAACTGTAATGAGAGGTTCTCTGGATGCCTTAAAAGTAGGACATTCTAGCATGAAATGTATTTCATCTCCTAAAACACCCATTGGGCATTTTGAACATATGCGATCAGATCTTTCAACTCTTGCATACCTACATGTACCTATTTCTATATTAAGATGAAATACGCAGTCTAGTCAAATCTTTTCTATGGATGAAATGAAGGGAACTTAGGTATGTCTCAAAACCAAAATTGCTTTTAATTCTTGAATATGTATCAAGTTTACAGGTAGCAAGTGACTGTTTTTTGGAATGCCATTCATGCACATAATTATCTTTTAGTTTGTGTTTTTGTTTTTTTTAGGGTGTTTACGGCCAATTCAAGATTATTTCACTCATATTGAGCCGATCGTTAATCAGAGGTGGGCGAAAACCGGAGTACCCGGAGAAAAACCACCTGACCTTCCGTTGCAGAACTTTGCGTCTCACATGTGACCCGAGCGAGGCTCGAACCACAGCGGTGAGAGGCCGTATGATTAAGAGTCAGCGCACTTAACCACTAGGCCACGGAGGCCCGCTTTATCTTTTAGTAGTTTTGACAGTTTTGCATTAAAAGAAGCTGGTTTCATATGTCTGAAAGTGTTTAGAGGTACTCCTAAAATATTGGAATATTGTTGAACAGTATTATACCAAGAATTACTAGTATGAGAAAGCCTCTTTGAGCAGTCAAGAGCATCTGATAATAAGGAATTGTGATAAAAATTTTCGTGTCTATGCCAAAATTTTCAATGTAGCCTTTACAATATTAATATAGTATGGGAATCTTCCTAACTCAGACATGACTGCAAAATTAGAACTCTTGCGATGAACTCCAAGAATAAACTTAGAAACTTTAAATGAAGTTTTTCAGGTTCCACATTCTTAAAAATTTTCTCAAAAGAAATCCAATTTCTAAATTTAACACTTGCGGGATTAAAAGTTCCCCATATTTCACAAAGATATAAAAGAATTGGTTTTACTGTATGATCAAATATATGTAGGCTTGTTCTGATAGATGGGCGAAGATTCAAAATATTTTACGCTGTTTGAAAAAAGCTTTAAATCCTTTCTTATAAAGCTCAGACATAGTGTAGGAAAAGGAACCAGATGCTGAAAAGTATAGACCAAGATAACGATATGATTTGACGCATTCTATGGTCTCATTTTGAAATGTAAAAGTAGATTTTATTACTCTTCCTGCTTTATTAAAAATAATGATCTTTGTTTTGTCAATGTTAAAATCAAGGCACCAATCTGCACAGTAAGATTCTAATTTTCTTAATTTAGTTTGCAAGCCTGCAGCTGATTCAGATAATATAACTACATCGTCTGCATACATTAAGCAATGCAGATACTTATTCTGTAACATAACCGGGTCAGGACAAGAAAGAAAATAGTCTGGTAGGTCATTAATAAAGATTTTAAATAGGTTTGGGCTAAGCACATCGCCTTGTCGTACACCAACGCCTGACTTAAAATGTTTTGTTAACCCGTTATTAAGCCGAACACACGACTGGCTGTTATTATACATACTTTTACAAATATTATAAAATTTTGTGCCTACTCCGAACTGAAGAAGTTTGATTTTAAGACCAGCATGAATGACCTTGTCAAATGCTTTACGGAAGTCTACAAAGCAGGCATATTGTTTGCCACCTGGTTTGCTACAATATTTGTCAATAAGAGTTTTCAGTATACACATATGATCTGCAGTTGTTTTTTTTTGTAAAACCAATCTGACATTCACTGATAAAATTCTTATCTGCAAGGAAACTATCTAATCTATTGTTTAGAATTGTATTGAACACTTTACCAATGGCACTTGTAATAGTTATACCTCTATACTTTGAGGGATCAGATGAACCATTTGATTTATGCAAAGGGGTAATATACCCATTAGACCATTGTGAAGGATACTGACCACTTGATAGACATGCATTGAAGAGTTTAAGAAAGCATGGTGCTAAGGAACCTTGGGCAGCTTTAATCATTTCATTAGAAATTGAATCGAGGCCAACTGCTTTATTATTTTTCAGTTTACTAATAGCCTTATGTATTTCACTAGGTTTAATAACATTATCCAAGTTATTATAAACGGGTTGTTTTCTAATTCCTCTACTAAATGTTGTAGTTCAGAAACTCTGTCTACAGATTTGTCATCAATTGTCGCTAGAGATTCGAAATGAGAAACCCAAGTTTCAGGTTTTGATGTTCTCAGCTGGAGAGTTATCAAATGTTTCGCCTTTTAACATGTCTATCAAGTTCCATTATTCCTTCGGATTTTCCAGATACAAACTTTCAATTTGCTCCAACAGTTGAGTTTCAAATTGTCTCTCTTTTTGTTTCTTTTAGTTTTATTACTCGTATATTCTAAACTAATCTAAATAGTTTAAAATATGGCGATCGCTATTGACAGCCGGCTGTCACCAGCGAAAGTTCGCTGGAGACAGCCGGCTGTCTCCAGCGAACTTTCGCTATTGACAGCCAGCTAAAATATGCAGATGATATATTGAAAAATAATTAAGTTATTCACTGATTTTAATTCTATTAATAGCTTGAGAATAATTTTTTTATGGTTTTGAATATCAATTTATGAATTTTATCATTTTTAAATACTTGTATTTATTTTTGAAAGCTGGCTGGCACCAGCGAAAGTTCGCTGGAGACAGCCGGCTGTCTACAGCGAACTTTCGCTGGTGACAGCCAGCTAAATTATATATATTTTTTTCCTTGATTTGATGTTTAACGTTCCCATCAACACTGTAAAGGTCATTTTGGAGATGCTGCTTCCAATTTCATTGGACTTAAAGTCTTTCAAGCCCTGCCGCCCAATGAAACCAATAGAGTTTATAAGCATGGAGGGTCCGACTTGCACAGCTTTGCCTGGGCAGGCTTAGATCCTCTAAGCGGTTTACCAGCTGCGTGGAAACATCATGCAGCCCATCTATTTCTTCAAGCCCCCAGCTAAAATATATGGATGATATATAACTGACAAACAAGAGTTGTCAGAAGACAACATAGCTCCCCTTTGGGGGCCTAAGTTGGATGGGGGCAAGTTATCAAAAATCAAATTTTTCTTCTGTAAAAAGCCCAACAGACGGTAGCAATTAAAAGAGAAACCATATACTACCCCTAAGAACCACTGAAGAAGAAATCTTGTTTTAAGTGTTTTTATTTGAAAATAATAATAATAATAATAATTTCAATTTTGTAGGCTTTGCCCCCCCCCCCCCAAGCCATTTTCTTATGAAAAAGAGATGAACAACCTGGGGTCTCTTTGTGCTGGGATAATGTGCTGGGGCCATGCCCTGCCCCTCCATAAAAGGCACTATATCTCCAAAACCATTCAAATCAAATCCACACCTCACAAGCATATATACCTTATAAATATTCTTGTTCCTTATAATTAGACACATTCAGTCACACCAACGTAGGGTGGGGGCCATTCCTCTACCCCCCACATCTCCACTTCATAAAAGGGCCTCATATCTCACCAAACCCCTAAGCCATATGGGCTTTCCTAGGATCTGCTGGGGCCATGCCCCAACCCATCCATTGCTTAAAAAAAAACTTTATCTCTGGAACCATACATATCCCCACCACTAAACCATATATATTCTTGTTCCTTATGATAAGACACATTCAGTGATAGCAACCTAGGGGTCTCACAGGTTGTGCCAGGGCCATAGCCCACCCCTCCACTTCACAAAAGGCCAACTATCTGAGAAACTGTTCAGAGCCCCACCCCTCAACCATATTTAGTCATGTTCCTTATAAAAAAAACACATTCAGCGACACAAACCTGGAGGTCCCCAGGGGTACCCCGGGTGATGCCTCACCCCTCCACTTCATAAAAAGCCATATATGTACCTCAGAAACAGTTAAGATCCCTACCCCTGGAGGTCCCCAGTGATGCCCTGGGTCATGCCTCACCCCCTCCACTTCATAAAAAGTCATGTATGTATGTATCTCAGAAACACTTCAGATCCCCACCCCTAAACCATATATATTCTTGGTCCTTATGATAAAACACATTCGGTGACAACAATCTTGGGCTTTCCTGGGATCTGCTGTGGCCAAGCCCCAGCCCCTCTACTGCTTAAAAGGCCTCTCAGGCATTGTACAGATCCCTGCCCCTAATCCATAAATGTTCTTGTTCCTTATGATATGATGCATTCATTGATAGCAACCAGTCCATGCTCCACCTCCTACACGTCATAAAATACCTAATATTTCAGATGCAGGGTGCACATGGGTGCTCATTTGGGAATGGGGGTTTGTTGGGGAGACTTTATAATCAGTGGATTAAAATCATATCATGTTAACCCATTTTGTACCGAAAACCCCAAAACGGATACCCTAGCATACAGTAAAGGCCAAGATCAGACCAAGGATACAGACTAACTGGTGCCCAGTAGCCCAAGGCACCTAAATTTTTGCCTAGGAGCCTAAGTTTTGGATTAAAATGCCTATTAACTTAATGCAAAATTTGGATTTATGGCAGTCTGGGCACCTAGATAAAAATGCTTAGTCTGTATCCATCCATGCAGACGCCGCAGAACATGTGTCTGATCAGGGCCTAGACTATTTGCAAAAGTTCAGCTATTTTCTGAATAAATTTTAAAGATAACACAACCTTTCAACCCTCAATTTCAAAATGGACTCCTGCCATATGTAAGGAGGAAGAGTCCATTTGGTACAAAACATTTTAAAATACATCGCTGTCAGTGGGCAGTGCCCAACTGATCTCAGGTGAGCATAGTGGCCCATGGGCCTCTTGTGTGTGTGTGTGGGGGGGGGGGGTGGGGTGGTGATGGGCAGGGGAGACTTGAGCCGAAGGCTCTGGAGGGAGCTATTGTAATCAGCCACCATCATTGTCATCGTCTGTAAATATCAATCCACATTTGGGGAAAATACTTAAAAATGTATGAAACCAGAAAGCCCTGAAACCCACTGGTTTTACATAGAATAATAATGGTGACATTTTCTTGTCTGAAACCAGAAGGCCCAGGTCGTTGATATTTGGTATGCAGGGCATTTTCTGCCTGTTCAGCAGGGCCGAAATTCGGCCCCATTCCCAATGCCAAATAGCCTAAACTTTTCCCAATTTCAACATATTTTTACCCAAAAAATGAAGAAATAAAAGCCACAACAAAAGGAACAGAGAAAACAATACTTACCATCAGAGGTTAACATGAAAATTCACCACAGTGAAGTTACAGCAATATTGCACTGCTTAGCTATCAAATTCATAAGACTATCATGAGCAGCAGTCATAGTTTTGGCATTTCTCCGATGAAATTGTTCCCTATTTTGGTATTTTGTCGGTATTTTTTTCCCAATTTTGCCCAGGGGCTTTTTTCCCAAAATACCTGGATAAAGCCCTGGTATGTAGCTTCATCTTTGTTCACAGTTGTTCAAATTATAGCCCTGGGATCAAAAGTCGCCCTACTGCATGTTGTAAAAATGTTAAATTAATGGTAATTTAATAATTTTAGGATTAATTTAATAATTTTACATCATGTATCTATTTAAATTATTAACAAGGGTTCCATTAAATGACTTTTATTTATTACTGGACAATATACTTTCTATATATTTTTGCTGGCTGTCACCAGCGAAAGTTCGCTGGAGACAGCCGGCTGTCACTAGCGAACTTTCGCTGGTGACAGCCGGCTGTCAATAGCCACTTCCTTAAAATATCTACCTCTCACAATTGGGTCACCTGGAAACATAGAGTATAATTTTCCATTTGCTATTACACGATTACGCATCATTTTTAAATCTGTATCAAACCACATTTTGTGTTTCTAAGGTTTCTTTTTTAAATGGTGCTTAGTTTTGTGCATTCTAATTTTAGATGGCTTTAGTGAAATTGCTGCCGCACCAGTAATTATGCGGTTTAGATTTTCTACAGAATCATCTGTATCTGCAATGGGCATGTTCATGAATTCATGAATTTTATTTCGAATTTCCTCAGTTTGAAATGCAGATTGAAATTCTGAAATTGAATTTTCAGCCCGTATATATTTGAGAGGTAATGGATTCAACTTCTATTCATTGTTGGAGCAATTGAAATTTGCTAAAATACCCCAAGATATCTTGCTTTGACAATCACTTAATGTTGCAATAAAATCAGAGACCTGGAAAAACAAAATCTGGTCAAGGATTGATTGTGACACAATTGTGTAGAATGCATAAATAAACACAAAGATATAAGCGATACACACACTCAAAAACAAACCATATAAATATAAAAATAAACCGCGACAGAAGAACCGCCTTAGAACTGTCAGTGAAAAGATCACTTGTGGGCTTTAATCGATTTTACGCGGCCGCAATCCTCGCCTTTACTTCCGTTTTCTGCATTTCTACAAAGCTGGAACTGGTGAATGAATGATCAGAACAAAGTTAATAATACCGTTATATTTCACATTTTATAAACATGTATTAATAAAATGAACAGAACGTATACATCAGCGTTCGTATTTCTTCCAAATCCCACATCATTCAAGATACCGCCCATTTTACGGCCCCGCCCATCGGGGCTTGAAGAAATAGATGGGCTGCATGATGCTTCCACGCAGAGCTGAAACCGACCGCACATGAGTACTAGTAAACCGCTTAGAGGATCTAAGCCTGCCCAGGCAAAGCGGTGCGAGTCCATGCTTATAAACCTATTGGTTTCATTGGGTATCGGGGCTAGAGATGTCATTTCATCTCATTGTCTAGCAAAAGTCCCACAAAATTGGAAGCAACGTCTCCAAAATGACCTAGACAGTGTTGACGGGGACGGTAAACCTCAAATCAAACAAACAGGTTATAAAACATATTATGTTTTTCTTGCTATTTATTCGACTGACCTATGTCTTAATGCACTCGTGCACGGCGGGTGTGGCTAATTTGCATAGGTTATTACACTATAAAGTTTACATGAACACTGAGGCGGGTTTTGTCTTAGCCGGCCCTTACAACCACATTAGAAGCTACAGGCACCAAAAAGCTTGTTCTTGATTTCGGTAGTAGCAAACAAGTTCATAAGGTCAAGCAGTATCCGCGGCGTGCTGAAGCATGTGTGATAAGTGGTTGATGTATGTTTTACAAGGTGGTAAATCTCAGTCAAGCAGTCATCGAAACGCTTATCATATCAATCTTCAGACAGTCCACCAGATGAATGCTGTCATGCATGTACCCTAGACGAACTAAAGAGCACATCGAGATTTTCATTGGCGTGAAAAAAGAAACAACCCAAAAAACATGTTACTCACTGGAATTGGGTTGTCAGTGCAACAGGTCAGCTATGGGCACAGGTCGACCAGATCACTCACAGATCAGTCGGTAGAGTGCTATGTGTCGGAGTATGAGGTGCCATGGGATCCGAATTTGAAGCCGCGGTTTTTTTTCTGTTGACCGGCCCAAGGTCGGTCGTTTCTGTTGAGTCTTTCATTTGTCTTTTTTTTTTGCTTTTGGGTCGCTAAATTTTTTGATTGACCCAAAGTACTAAGCACAGCAGGTTTCGTTGTTGATGTCCACGTGACTGGCAATGATGTATAGGAAATACAGGTAGTTTGTTAATTAACCCATTTTGTACCAGAAACCCAAAAAACGGGTACCATGGCAAACAGTGTAGGCCCAGATCAGACGCCGCAGAACGCGGCGTCTGATCAGGGCCTCCACTGTTTGTTAAAAGCCCAGTCATTTTCCAAATAAATTTTGATGAAAACACAACCTGACATGCCTAAATTTTGAAATGGATTCCTGCTGTATATAAGGAGGAAGATTCAATTTGGTACAAAAAGGGTTAAAAATACCCTGGGGGTGCGCTAGGTTAGAATGTTGCGTAAGAGAGTTAACAATAGAATATGGACTGAAAACAGGTGCTGGGCGTGGCAGACAGTGCATACCAAGATCTGAAGCCGTAAATCGCATTGAATTATTAATGCTTATACATGTAACTGTTAGTTCAGCAGAGAATGTAATCTGTCCTGTCCAAAAACGTTAAAACTACCAACAGTTTTGGCACGTTTATACTGCAAACATAGGTTGTGGGTGCTTAGTAGAGCCGCCTTATTGAGGCGGTTCTTACGAGTACCCACAACCTATGTCTTGGGGCAGAAATAAGAACTGCAATGTATAACCCCATAAACCTCAGTTTTCTCTGTATAAAGTGGGATTTTACGGGGTGTTCATTTCACGTACTTGTTCAATTGATGCTCATAAAACAAACTGAAATGTTTGAGCTAGCGAATACAATAACATTTGTTGTGGGGTGAGTGTAGACAGCACGTGGTCTGTACTTGATGGAAAGGGAGATAAGATTCTTTGATCTACAGCTTGTCACTATCTCTTATCATCATCTACAGCTCAACAATAGATACGGCAATCAAAACTTACAACAAATGACAATCATTTGTATTAGACACGCCTTTGCGAGAAAAAAGATGGTGTATGGTTTCTTTGACCATCGAAGCTTCAGAAAAGCGTTTTTTTTTCTGATGAAGCTGTCATTCTCTACAGGTCCTGTAGAATGCCCGGATGGATCAAACATGCTGGAGATGACGTAAAGTTTTCCTTTGCGCTTAGGTGGTGTCACGTGATAGCTGAAAGAGGTCACAGAAATTTCCCAGTAAGCATTCTACATAAATCTACAGCGGGCCGTTAGCGGCCCGTCAGGGTAGCTGACGGGCCGCTAACGGCCCGCTGTAGATTTATGTAGAATGCTGACGGGCCGCTAACGGCCCGCTATAGATTTATGTAGAATGCTAGCAGGGAAGAAGCTGATACCGGCAGAAATTTTTCTTGACTTAACGTTCAAACAACGTTGAAAATATAGGGATCAACCACGGTGTTTCATGCATTAACATTTGCCCGATCCGGGGGAAGCTGTTTGAACATGAGACCCTAGGCAGAATGTTCAAATATCTTCCGAGGGATCCGGCAAATGTTAATGCAATGAAATAACCATGGATTGTCGTTCTTCTTACATAACTTACGTTTCTGACAGCAAATTTTGACGGGGCTTGAAGAAATAGATGGGTTGCATGATGCTTCCACGCAGAGCTGAATCCGACCGCACACGAGTACTGGTAAACCGCTTAGAGGATCTAAGCCTACCCAGGCAAAGCGGTGCGAGTCGGACCGTCCATGCTTATAAACCCTATTGGTTTCATTGGGCGGCAGGGCTTGAGATGTCATTATATCTCAATGTCGGGTAAAAGTCCCACAAAATTGGAAGCAACGTCTCCAAAATGACCTATACAGTGTTGACGGGGACGTTAAACCTCAAATCAAACAAACAAAGCAAATTTTGACGAAAACGTCCAAAGGCTCCATATAAACGCCATATACATAGGTATTTATGCAAGAACCTTATTTCTTGCATGCATGGTTGTTTGAAGCCATAGTCAAAGGGACCGAAAGCCGTGCTTAAACAACAAAATACATGTTCAGATTATGAAATTCACGTGCTGTTTGAATATGGGTTTTGAGCTGATAGTTCCTTAACGCAATGTCGTCATCAGGTAGCGCTCTGTACTGACCTGTCGTATACTGGGATTCTGGGTACATGTATCTAACCCTTAATGTATTTTCCAAGGGAAATTAAAAAAAAAGAAACGATCAGGAACTGATACAGTCAGACCCCAAAATCGTCCAACAAAATCACTAGGGAAAGAAGTCGAAACATGGAGTGACGACACTTTCCCAAACAGGTGGTGAATCAGAATATCCAACACAAAACACGAAGGAACCACAGCAAAAGCACCAACTTGGAACGGTCAGTGAAAAGTACTGGTGAGTTTAAGTTAATTTTAAGGGATCCCAACCCTCACCCTTACTTTCACGGTGGTTCAACCAAGTATTTGTTTGGTCCGCGTGAAGGTTTTTGAATCAAACTACCAGTTTTCCATATTTAGAAAATATTTATGATCGTGTGATAAAGCAATGCAAATCCTGACACTGTAAGACAAGCATAGCTACAAAAACAAGTTTGGTTTCTTGCAAATTGGATTTGTCAGGTTTATTCTTTTTTGCGAATCGCATTCATTACGAAAACAAGCCTATATAAATACATTGTAAATTTTACAGGCGAGAAATGCAAATTTTAGAACGAAAATTTGTGATATTTTTCTTATTTCTGGAGGCGGGTCTAACGAATACCCACAATCTATATTTTAGAGCAGAAATAGAAAAAATAAGGCTTACCCCTGTAAACCCCAGTTTTACTATAAAATTTTGGGTTAAAGGGGGTCAAAATTATATAGGTGTGTTTTCGTTATGGTAATATATGACATGCGCAGACAATGCCCTGGACGCAGCGTTTTAGAGTCAGAGGGTTACTGCGTAACACAACATTCCAAACTAGTCGCCATGTTGGTTTGCCGGTTTATATGGAGCTTTTTGGTCGTTTTTGTCAAACTTTGCTGTCGGAATCGTAAGTTATGCACCTTAATTCGTCTATTAGAGTACACCAGATTCCGTACTTTGTTACACATTTCTTCATCGGTGGCATCTATTGGGTGCCCAGGCCTGGTTTCGTCTTCTAAAGACGTTCTACCGCGTTTGAATTCCTCAACCCAGAATTTAACTACATATACGATAGTGATGAAGACCCATAAACATGGGTCAACTCGCAATGTGTTCCATGACCTGTTTCCCCCCTTTCAAATACAAGTACCGAATTACGGCACGGAACTCAGCTTTTGTCGAAAAGCTTGCTTTTGCATCGCTAGACATGTCTTATGAGTGAATGGCACGACAGGAGTGCAGTTTTGCTCTCATGCCTAAAACATATATTGAAACAAGGCACGGTCAACTGGAAATGTTATAGGCTGGTTACGTTTTGACTTGCACTCGTACCAGACGTATTTTCGCTTTTGCTTCGTTTGTCTTTTCTCTTCTACAATGACCTTCGGTTGTTTTTCTGTGATCTAAAAACTACTGCCAGTGGTACCTGTTGCTAATTGAAGAGTCTCTTACCTGTACTATTGCACCTGGAGAAAACACAGGTAAGCAAGTCGTGTCAGAGGAAAACACACCGTTCAAGTTTGTAATCCGTACAGTAGTAGACAAGAATCAGTTTGTAGGACATCATTTTGATCGGCTCCAGCCTTTATAGTGTGCAGTTTGACCAAGTTGTATTTGCTCGTACAGTGTAGTTTTGTCTGTGCCCCGGCCTATTAAAGTTGCAGCATGGAAGACAGAACAGGTGAGATAAAAAGTAGGTAATCAATAGTTTGTTGATGATCAATACATCAGATGATGTCATTCCCGAACAGTGCCAGAAATAAGATCTTGACCTGATTTCTGACTCATTCATCTAGTCTAGAACTCGAGTAAGCTCGCCACTTTGTATTGTTACCATTTTTGTCTTCAACAAGTGAGGAAAGAAGCTATATGATATTGTTTTACGATACAAAGTGCCATCCAAATGGAATCTCCCCCCCCCCCATATAAAGCCGTTGTCCATTTCAGAATTTAGGGGTGTCAGGTTGTGTTTTTATCAAAATTTATTTGGAAATGACTGAACAATTAGCAAACACTGGAGGCCCTGATCAGATCTGGGCCTGCACTGTTTTTGCCAGTGTACCCGTTTGGGGGCTTCTGGTACTAAAGACTAAATCTGTTTTAAAGGCTTATTGAGACGGTGACAGTTATTCTTTCTCTGTGGTTTCTATACATTGTGTCTCCTATTAGGAGACCACTAATGTGGTCTTAAGGACCACTTTTGAACAGTTCAAATGTGGTATTAATATAGGAATTTTACTGTACTTCCATCAAACATCTACTACGTTTTGCCGATGTAATACGAAATAAAAATGTTTAGAAAATATTCATGTTTGTCATGTTTCCGCGGTCAAACGAAATCAATAAAGTCATATAAGATTTAATTATCTCAAACGCATGTATAATTCAGTGAGGTAGCCATATAAATTATGCTACTTCGCACAAAAAGAAAATCCTAGAAAAAAATGGGGGTGGGGTTTGAGTGTGATATTCATTATTATTTTATTATTTAAGTACACCCCCTGTTCGATGCAATGGCGACAGACATGGTCATACCATTACGGTAACACACCCTTGCGACATAGTGCATTTTCCCATCTCCAAAATGACTACTTTTCTTATGAAAATCCGTGATATTTTTCTCATTTCTACTGTAAACATAGGTTTTGGATGCTCGTTAGAACCGCCTCATTGAGGCGGTTCTAACGAGTACCCACAACATATGTCTTGGAGCAAAATAAAAAAAAAAAGAAAAATAATGTAAACCTCCGAAAACCCCAGTTTCTCTATATAAATTGGGGTTTAGAGGGGTGTTCATTTCACGGGCTTGTTCATGTGATGAGAACTGATTCTTACGACAGGGACGAGTACTTTTTGTGTCGATTGTTTGTTAGTGCGTAGCAGCGTAGCAGCTTTATGGTGACTATCACTTGTTTGTACGAAATCCAGTTAACGGTTATTTATAGCAACGCTATATTTTATCATTGTGAGGTCAGAGAGTTGCGTAAAGATAGCAAAATGTAGAATCGATCTGGTTTGGCAAACAGTGTAGGTCAGGGTCTACACTATTTGCTTAAACATGTTAAAGCTTTTAAGGGCAGTCGAAGCAGTGTTAGTATCCGTTCGGGACCATTTTCCCCGCATACACACAGATAACATCGACTTACCAGTGCTGTCAGTGCACGGGCCGCCGTGGCCTAATGTGTAATAGCGCTGACTCTTGATCATTAGTTCTCTCACCGCTGTAGTTCAAGCTTCGTTTGTGTCACATGTGAGACAACAAAATTTTCAACGGAAGGTCACTTTTTATTCGGGTACACCGGTTTTTGCCCTCCTCTGATTAACAATCGGCTCGAATTACGTGAAATCATCTTGAAATGGCCATAAAACTGCCCCTCACCCCCACACACATCCCACAAAAAAGGTATGTCAGTGCTTTGATTTTTATAGCAACCTGAATAAAATTATGGCATAACGTCATGAAAAAACATGTTTTTGTCATTTGCGAACACCAAAGGTGCTGATCAGACTGCGCGCGTGCATGCGCAGTCTGATCATCATCTTTGTTGTTTGCTACTTGGATAGCAAAGTACATCTATGCATGTAGTGTTTTTACTAAAACTTTCAAGCCTCTTGCTATTCTGTGTTGCTAACTTGGCTGGTTTGTGTCTTACCTGCCCGCACACTCCGAAGACAGGTTTTACCGGGCTCATATAAGACTTCGCCATATGTGTTAAAATTTTGATCTGGCTTTTTGCATTTTGCCTCATGACCTTTACCTTTTTCACTTCGATTTTCCCCTGACCGGGGTCATATATGAGACTTCACATTGTATGTTAAAATTTCATTTGATCTGCTTTTGTTTTTTTTTTTGGCCTCATGTCCTTGACCTTTTCATTTCGAGTATATAAGTCACACCTATGAGGTCATGTCTTATGGTGCCAAGTATACACTTGTTTCTTAGTCATTCCCATGTACAAAGTAATCAGTCAAAGCAATCAATGTCTGTGTCGATGTAGCTTTATTTTTTTCTTTTCATTTGTGCTGCCTTACCGTCAGGTGGAGATGGTAATCTGAGTTTTGAACTGACAAGCCATCAAAGCTGGGTAGATCATCCGACAACAAAAATAAGCTTTTCATTACGAAAACACGCCTATGCAAATACATTGTAAACTTTACCGCCGAAAAAACGAAAATTTTAAGTTGACAAATTGTTATGTTTTTCTAATTTCTGCTCAAAATATAGATTGGGGGTACTCGTTAGAACCGCCTCATCGAGGCGGTTCTAACGAATACCCAGAGCAGAAATAAGAAAAATAAGGTTTCCCCTGTAAAGCCCTGTTTTACTAAATAAAAGTGGAGTTCAAGGGGGTCAAAATTATATATGCGTGTTTTCGTAATGTATGCAAATTTAATACGTACGATGACGTGTTTTAGCGGCCTCTTGGTTCCTGTGGCTGGCATTTTCAATTACTAAAGCAGCGCCAATTACGGATATTACGCATATATGCGTCAACTAATTGCTATGAAAATATATCACAAGCTATTCAAATATATTGAAAACGTTACCTCCAAAAATGAAAATTTTCTGATATTTTAATATTTCTATCAAACATAGATTGTGGGTACGAGGCGGTTCTAACGAGTACCCATAATCTATGTTTTTGAACAGATGTATACCTCTATAAACCCCAGTACAAATTATAAGGATTGTGGCTACGTAAAATCGACTTGAGCCCCCCCCCCCCCCCCAACACACACACACCCCACCCCGTGAAATACTTTTGCTGACAGTTTTGTCGTGGTTCATTATTGTTAAAGTTCGTCGTGCTTATAGCTTTTTGTTTTGGATTTTGCGGGAAAGTGACTGTCCTTGTGATCTTTCATTACCATAACGATAACACATCCGTGCGGCATAGTGCATTTTTTCATATCTCCAAAATGGCTACTTTTCGGATGAAAATCTGTGATATGTTTGTTATTTTTACTTCAAACATAGGTTGTTGGTGCTCGTTAGAACCGCCTCATTGAGGCGGTTCTAACGAGTACCCACAACCTATGTCTATGAGCAGAAATAAGGAAAATAATGGACACTCCACTAAACCCCAGTTTTCTCTATATAAAGTGGGGTGTAAGGGGGTGTTCATTTCACGGACTTGTTAGCGTGATGCTGTCTAGTTATTTCATGTTCGTGTTTCTCTCCCTTTGATATCTCTGATTGGCGGTGTGAGGTAATTGTATCGATTCCTGAATATTGCCTTTTATTCAATGTCAGCCATCGTAGAGACGAAATTACCATTTTGAGTTCACTCTCTTACACCCATATTAGAAAAAAATAAAATAAACGATGGGCAAAGAAGAACCATAACTTATTTATTAATTTCTGCTTCTAGGCAGAAGCCTCAGTGGTGCAGTGGTTACGCTACTCTCCTTGTAAACCAGGGGTTGCAGGATCGATCCCGGGCTTCTCCAGACTTTCTAATGAGTCTTTAAACCGAGGTTCCGTCTCCGTATGACCTTATCTGTTGGCTGGACGTAAAACTGAAACACTCACTCACTCTGCTACTAGATGCCCGTTTGACCCAAGATATTATTTTTGGTGAAATGGTCGGGGAGCAATGGAGAGTTAACATTCAACAGAATGACATTTTTTAAAAATGTTATTCTTATTTTTCGCTGACACTTTGGAGACAATTTGCATGTTATGTCAATATCTGTTTTCAGCAGATGTATGCGAATTGTCTCCAATTGCATGAAATGTCAAAACCCTTTTTTTCAGGGTAAAAATAAGAAACATAGCATCAATTTAACTTCTGTTGAATTAGCTCAGAAACTGTAAATGTTAATGCATATGCTAACATTGAAAGTTGTAAAGAAAGCATTATATAGGTAGTTGCACATTCAAACTGCTGACACATGCAATAATTGCTTTTTGTTATCTCTTCTAAAATGCGTGGCATCATGGGAGTTGTTGCATTATGACATGCGCCAGCAGCGCAGAGTCCTATCATATCTACCAACTACCCCCCGGGCTTCTACCGCACCCTCACCACCTGACTAGGGAGTTAAATATCTAACGGCTACTAGCGTTTCAAGCAGTCATATACGGAGCAAGGACAGGCTGAGCGGAGTGTTGCACTTTTACTCATGTAGGGCTCACTAACATCTGGAAACTCTCGGATACAAGGAGAGGTTTAAAAGCTCCCCAAGGTTACTTAAATCTTCGTATTTACCCTATTTATTTTGACATGGTGAAACAGCGTAAACCCGTAATGAACTGTTCAATACAGCGCAGAATTATCTGGGTCTACACTAGCTGCAGTTTCGCCAGAATGTCCTCTTTTGATAATATCAATCCACTGAGACAAGGTTTGTAATTGGAGAATACTGGAATGGGTCCATGCATGCGCTGGAACACTGGCAAACAGTGTAGGCACTAAATCAAACGCCACTGGACGCGATCTACACTGCTTAGCCCATATATAACAATAGAATTTTCTACCTAAAACGTATGGAGTGGCCCATTTCCAATTGGTAATTTTCGTTAAGATTGTGGTTAATTGTATGTACTTATTGCAAAATGTCTAGACCCAGATCAGACGCCGCGATCTGTGTCAAAACTGTTTTCCAATTCCCTTAAAAATAGGACATGAGGCATGTTAGGTCAAAGTATAAGACTGGTTTCGTAAAAAAGTTAAAACCAAATTAAACTTCCAATGACAAAGTCGTGTTGTGTGGAAACCTTTTCATGGCATTTGCGATCAGTCTGATCAGAACCTTTATGGTCACTGTTTAGCTATTCCAATGCTACTGGTTACTTCACGACTATTGCTTGTATATGTTGCTGAGCAGGCTGGGTTGTGGTTAACCCGACAAACAGATTTTCTCGCGTTGGGACTTATATCTTCCAGCACACTACGGCACCAGGAGCTGCTGCTACTCGCTAGCCTAGATGTCTAAGCAGAGTAACTACGGTAGGTTGTGGTAGCTTCTACTGCAGTTTCTGGCAGTGTCTATGTAAACATGACCTGGAAATAAGGTCATACTCATAAATCATCATGCCTCTATACTTACTTACTTACAAGGTGGCTGACTCTCTGACTTGCTGGAAACTCATGCTTTACTGACGGACCTTTGCACTAGCAGGCAAACATTGCAACCGAAAATTCAGACTAACTAATCAACTGATGGGAGTTTTAGTGTCATTAAACACTATGACAGACAGAGAGGCAGACAGACAGGCACACAGACACAGACAGAGAGACATACAGGGAGACAGACAAACAGACAGACAGATAGGGCCATGTCATTTAAGGAAAATGTATAAAATAAGTTAAAAGGAATTAAAGAGAAATCCAAATTATTGTTGGCTTAAAACTGTTCAAGGTGCCTCTCAGAGTTTATGTTAAAAACAAAAGCAAACAAAAACATATGGTATAAAAATGTATTTTCCAGTTTTTAAACCATATAAGACAGGAGGAAAGTGGTCTAGCTGTTGTCCATAGGGAAGTTTCAGTTAAACTTTATATGCAACCGCTACAACAGTAATAGACACTTTTTCAGTCTGTTACGTCGTCGACATGCATGTACCGGTAATGGAAAAGTGCTTTTTTTATATATTATTTCTCTTTGCTGAAGATACTTTGTATTACGCACGTGTATGTATAATGGGGGCTACGCCTATGCATAGGCTGAGTGAAGAAGTGTTGCATTATCAGCTGTACTGCGTTGCCACCGGTTTACTAGTTACTACGATGAAAATTAATTTTACAGATTCTTCAACACTTTTTCTTTCGCAGTCCCGTGCAATCAATTAACAGATAATTACTTTATTTCCTGTAAGACACATGATCGACAGCCACTGGTTTCAATCAAGGGGCAAAAAGTTCTTATAATAATTTTGTTAACCAATTTTATACGAGAAACCCTAAAAGGGATCACAGACACAGACTAAAAACCACAAAGTGCAACACCTTCACATTTTGCAAAGTTAATAATTAGATGATAGGCCATTTTCTAGGTCATACATTTCTGAAAATGAATCAATCAGTTCAAATATATATGAGAAGGAAGATTTAATTCAGGCCAAACTGGGTGAGTTGCAAAGAGCCAGAGGAAGCGAACTTGTTCTTGTCACTTCCGCTCATCACAAAAACACACCTATACAATTTTGATCCCCGTAAACCCCACTTTCATATAGTAAAACAAGGGTTTACAGGGGTAAATAGTATTTTCCTTATATCTGCATAAATTGTTGGTACCCGATAGAACCGCCTCATCGAGGCGGTTCTATCGAGTCCCCACAATCTATTTTTTGAGCAGAAATAAGAAAAAATCACAATTTTTCATCTCAAAAATTCTATTTTTTTTGGCTGAAAAATTGACAATGTATTTGTATAGGCGTGTTTTCGTAATGCCTTCCGTTTCAATATTCAGCGCTTTAAATCCTTAAAAACGCCGCAGAAAATTTAAGCGCGTCGTCGTTTTTTTTTTTTTTTTAAATCAGGCACGACATTTTATTCAGACGATTCACATGTAACATCACATATCAAGCCTGATTTTCTCTGCAAAATAGGATGTTGTATTGGGCTATGTTGCTATGCTTTAGAATTAACAGATACGTTGACTATTACTGACTGTAGACAGATCTACATAGTTTCCTCGAAAACTACTGATTTGTTTTTCAAGATTATGTAAAGGTCATTAATAAGGTGGACGAAAACCCGAGTAGCTGGATAAAAAAGACCTGACCTTCCGTTGCAGAACACGTGACCCGAGCGAGGCTCGAAAGCAAGCCGTTGAGTGACATGTTTAAGAATCATGACAACTTTTTGGCACTTCTTCACAACTAGGCCACGGGGACCTTTTATAAAATCAACATGGTGCAAACTATACCAAAAAAAGTACTAGTATTATTTCATAAGAGGTTGCCCAAGCCAAGGTAATGCAAGGACATTGGTAATTTTCGAGCAAGCGACTCCTAGGTTCGCAATGATATCACATGCTCATGTAATGAGTACTTCCGTAAAGCTCGTTTCACACAGAGAAAACTTGGGTTTGCAGGGAACCATAAATTCTTATTAATTAGATTGCCGGTAGTCGTTTGGACCGAGCATCCCAGCAGGCAAACTTCGCAAGGGCAACGTCAAATCAACGTCGGTGCAACGTCACGACGTTGCACCGACGTTGATGTGACTATGCATAAACGTACTGACGTTTCACCGACGTTGATGTAACGTCAAAATTACGCCATGTGCCTGCAGGGATATGTGTGTTACAGAAATAAGAAAAATAATACCACATGACCATTTTTTTATCAGTTTTGGAGATATAAAAACTGCATTTATGTCACGTGGGTATGCTCTCCATTACGAAAACATGCCTATACGAATACATTGTAAATTTTACCGCAGAAAATAACTAAATTTTTAGATGAAATATTGTGAAATTTTTCTTATTTTTGTTCAAAACATAGATTGCGGGGACTCGATAGAACCGCCTCGACAAGGCGGTTCTATCGAGTCCCCACAATCTATGTTTTTGAGCAAAAATAAGAAAAATAATGTTTACCCCTGAAAACCCCAGTTTTACTATATAAAAGTGGGGTTACAGAGGGGTCAAAATTATATAGGCGTGATATTTGAGGCACGTCTCGCTGCCATCACGTTAACGTGTCTGTGTGATGAACACTGATCAGGGCCAGTCTCTCATGTAGCCACATCAGCGCATTACAGTAACACGCCCGTGTAATATAATGGCGTCTTTCCTGTCTCTTGAACAAGCATTTTTCAAGTGGAAATTATGGATATTTTTCTGTTTCTCAGTGAAGTGGTTCTAACGAGTAACCACAAATCAAATGATCAATGGGTGTAGAACAAATACGTAAGGCTTCTGATCCAGATATAGACTGTTTGCCATCGTTCCAAAGATGGGCTGCTATGCATATATCTGAGTTAATGTCTTATTTTATACTTAGTGAAATCAATACATAGTGATGTTTTCACAGTGTGAAAATATTTCACAGTGTGAAAAGTTTTCGTATATTTCTTTCGATAAATACCAATATTTCATCGAATGTGTTGAAAACATATTTCGTCGCTTGTGTTGAAAACCCAGAACTTTTCATGAGTGCGAAGCATGTTACGACCAGCTGTTCAGTTACAGTACATCGCCAAAGTCACGTATGCGGGCCCCCGTTGCCTAGTGGATAAGAGCGCTGACTCCTAATCATAATTTAGGTCTCTCACCGTTGTGGATTCGAGCCTGGCTCGGGTCATATTTGAAACGCCAAGTTCTGCAACGGATGGTCAGGTGGTTTTTCTCCGGGTACACCGGTTTTTGCCCACCTCTGATTTACGATCGGCTCCATATGAGTGAAATAATTTTGAAAGGGCCGTAAAACCAAAATTAAAAAAAAATCAAATCAAAGTCATTGAAATGCTAAGAAGATATAATTCATTATACAAGGGAAAGTACTGCAGCTCACCATTGTATGAAGTGTCACTGCAATTACTGTTCTTAAGCACGGTTTAAAGTAACTCATTGTATACTCTTCCATTTCTATATGTTGGACAAGTCCATTTGTCAAATAACGGGCGTCAGGCCTATTTTTTCCCTTTATTCCATTTTTGAAAGAAAAGTCTGTTAGCAGACAGCTCGGACTCTGATCAGACGCCATATTCAGAGGTATAGTAGATTCGGGTTATGTACTTCCCACTATGGGTGACCCATAATGCAGTGCCTGATTAAGGTGTGCCCACAAGATATTATGTTGTCCGAACAAGATGAACAAGATATTATGTTGTCTCAACGAATTATGTTATGCAAACAAGATGCTATATTGTCCAATTAAGATAATAAGTTATGCAACCAAGGTATTATGCTGTCCGAACAATATAATATGGTATGTAGACAAAATAATATGTTGTCCGAACAAAATATAAGATTTTATGTTGTCTGGACAAAATATTATGTTGAGGGAACAATATATGTTGTCCAAACAAAATAATATGGCGTGCGAACAGGATATTATGTTGTCTGAACAAAATATAATGTTGTGCGAACAAGATAAGCTGTACAATTATGATAACAAGTTATGCGAACAAGATTTATTATCGCGGCTGTCAGAACAAAATATTTAGTTGTGCGAACAATGAATTATGTTGCTCGAACAAGTAAATTAGTTGTGCGCACAAGACATTATATTGTCTGAACAATACATTAACATGTGCAAACAAGATAATATGTTCTCCGAAGAAGATATTAACCGGTATCTTGCTGTTCACGACAACCCCTATCTTTGGAAACAGTGTAGATCCAGATCAGATGGCTTCTGAAGAAGCCATCTGATCAGGATCTACACTGTTTGACATTCAGTTTATGAATTTGTAGGAAAAATTACATCAAATAATCTGATTGGTTGATAGACAGAAATGGGTGTGGCTTAAATGAATATTCAGCAAGAAAAGGGTTAAGTTGTGTGCACAAGATTTCATGAAGTATCTTTTGCTGACATGTCCCTTCGCAGGTTCCATCCATTAATCACATTTATCTATCAGTTTTAGAATGCTGGATGTTTTTCATGTGTGTGTTTAGCTCTTTTACCCCTTAATTTCTGAAGAAGACTCTTCCAGCATTGAATGAGGATATAAACCCATTCTTGTATTTTTTTCTAAAAGTCATAAACTTGATGTCAGACAGTGTAGATTTGTTTGTGTCGAGGTTTTAAATCCCCATCAACACTATTTAGGTAATTTTGGAGACGTTCCTTCTGATATTGTGGGGCTTGAAGTAATAGATGGGCTGTATGATGTTTCCACGTAGAGCTGAAATCCGACCCGCACACGAATACTGGTAAACCGCTTAGAGGATCTAAGACTGCCCAGGTAAAGAGGTGCGAGTCGGACCATCCATGCTTATAAACCCTATTGGTTTCATTGGGCGACAGGGCTTGAGATGATATTTTATTTCAGTCTCGGGTAAAAGTCCCACAAAATTGGAAGCAACGTCTCCAAATTGACCTGTACAGTGTTGACGGGGACGTTAACCCTCAAATCAAACAAACAAACATCTCAAGCCACTCCGCGCAAAGAAACTGCTAGGCTGTAAGGACTGGTCCGACTCGCACCACTTTTCCTGAGCTGGCTTATACCTTCTAAGCAGTTTACTAGTGCTCACATCCGGTCGGTTTCAGCTCTGGGCTATTGTGCAGTCCATTTCTCCAAGCTCTTATGGGCGGGGGCAACAGTTAAGACCCTGATGAGACCACTCATATACTGCAAAGCCATTGAAAAGATGACCCACATTCATTTTGCCTAATGGACGCTTCTATACATGTAACCTTTTCAGGACAAATTCAGTTATAACAAAAGTTGTCTGGTACTAATATCAATCAATAAAAAAATCCTGTATTTGAAGAAAAACTATGGAGATATGGATCAGATGTCGGTTTTTATTCCTAGGGTCCCTCAAAGGCGGTGCTTGCTATCATGACTGATTTGAACAAATGCAATATTTACAATTTAAACAGATAAATATATAAATATCAATGCAATATTTAAATGTTTATCTAATAGTAGGCAAACAATTATATGAACATTACATCGAACTACGGCACTTTGTGAATGAAATGCATCAACTGATATATAGAAAAAAGTCTTGGAATCGATACAATTACCTCAAACCTTCCATCCAAGATGAATTACTTTACTATAATGTAAACTTAACAAACGGAAAACCAAAAGGATAGTTACTTTCCCACAAAATGGCCAAAAGGCTATTCAAAATAAAGAGACCTCGTGGACTGCATATAAACCAACGAGCGAAACCAATATTGGGTCCGAGCTTAAGGGGAATGGGAACACCTTCAGGGGAGGCAAGGCTTGCAAAATTATTTTGACTCCCATAATAGTAGGGAACAACTATTAAAGGAAAAAATTTGCTCCTGAGGAGCAAATTTTTTCATTTAAGAGTAGACCCCTTTTTCATTGGGACAGGGCTCATAGAAAAGCAAACAGGAAGTCTCAAAAGTTGTCTCCCTTTGAAAAATGGCGGAAAAATATGCCAGGTATTCCCATTCCCCTTAATATGATCCGATTTATCTTTTTCAAATACCCCTACAAAGTCATCTGATAGGGACAAAGGCCCATTTATGGATATCGCTATTTCGAATTATAATATCAATCATTCGTCTTTGCAAATAAAAACAATAAATAATGACAGAAATCAAAGGTTTTCCTTGGAAGTATAGATATCCATAATTCGACATATGGATATCCTAAATTCAGCCCGATTTATAGATATCCACTATTCGATTTATGGATATCCATAATTGGTTTAAACATATTTTATTACTATAGCAATAGCATCATTACAGCATGTGACAAGTTATTATACAATTTGGGATTAGAGTGAAAGTACACGTACTTATATAGTTCTTCTCCCAGGATATCCATAATTCGAATTAGTGATATCTATAAATCAGCGGAATAATGGATATCCAGATAATGATTTATTGATATCCATAATTCTAATTAGTGATATCCATAATTCGAATTATGGATATCCATAAATCATCTAAATGAAACATGGATATCAATTATTCGATTTATGGATATCTATAATTCGAATTTTGGGTATCCATTATTCGACTGGATTATGGATATCACTAATGCGAATTATGGATATCCATAAATCGAATTATGGATATCTACAAATATGGTTTAAATAGTAAAACGGCGTCCCCCAAAAAACTAATATACGTTATTACTGCCCAAATCTTGAAGATTCGTTTTCTATCCTCTATCAGCAATTGTGAACAGAATGACAACGCATCTTATTTCAGTCGTTTATGCGAACCAGGCGAAAACAAGAGGACCATGATGGTCCTATATGGCTGACCTGAGCTAAGAGATTTGCAAAATTAATATTGACGTTTCACACGGTAAGTTGCTTTAAGACTTGGTATAAATGTTTTGACCCCGGAGGTACATGTATTACCTGAAAAACCTTGGTAGTGGTTTACTCTTTGAAGCTACAAGTCAAATATCAAATGCCAGGGCTTTCTAGTTAAAGAACAGGTGGTTTTTAAGTACTTCATAAACAATTTGAACCAATTTAGTAAATGTCCCCTAGATGAAGTTACATGCCAAATACCAGAAACATGGACCTTCTGGTTTCAGACAAGAGATTCGTTAGTCTTCTCTATATATATTTATGGAAACGTGGGCCCCTCGGCGGGTCCATTTTTGGCCCCGGGGCATTAATTTAAACAATCTTGGAAGAGGTCCACTAGATGAAGCTACACACCAAATATCAAGAAGATATTTTATAACTATACCCTATATATCTCTATTTGAAACACGTGGGCCTCTGGGTGGGGCAATTCTGGGTCCCATAGCTAAACTTTGAACAATCTTGGTGCAAGTTTACTAGATAAAGCTTTATACCAAATATCAACGACCGGAACCTTTGTTTCAGACAAAACGATTTTTAAAGTTTTTCCTAATATTAGCCAATGTAAAACCAATGGGCCCTGGAGCGGGGCCATATTCGGCCTGAGAGCTATAATTTGAACAACCTTGGTAGAGGTCCACAAGATGAAGATTTCAAATATAAAAGATCCTGTGCATTCTGGTTTATGACAAATAGATTTTTAAAGGTTTCCCTATATAAAAATAGAAGTGAAGGCAATGATCAGGAATCGATACAATTAACCCACAGCTCCCATCAGAGACACCAAAGGGAAATAAACACAAACATGAAACAGACCCTAATGGAAATATCAATAGCGGAAAGCCAAAAGGACAGTAACTTTCCCACAAAATGGCCAATTGGCTATCCAAAACAAAATAATATAAGCGATACAAACACTCAAAGACAAACCCTAACAAAAATAAACCTCAACAGAAGAACCGCCTTGGAACGGTCAGTGAAACGAATTCCACTGGGGGGGGGGGGGGGCTTAAATAGATTTTACGTGGCCACCATAAGCCTATGTAAATCAGTGGGCCTGCTGATGTGCCATTTTTGGTCCTCCACGGCTATAATTTAAACAATCTTGGTAGAGATCCATAAGATGAAGCTTCATACCAAATATCAAAGACCTAGGCCTTCTGGTTTCAGTCAAAACGATTTTTAAGGTTTTCCCTATATTAGCCTATGTAAAACCAGTTGGCCCCGGTTCGCGGCCATTTTCGGCCCCGAGGCTATAATTTGAACAACTTGGCAGCGGTCCAACTGATGAAGAGTCATACCAAATATCAAAGACCTGGACCTTCTGGTGTCAGACAAGAAGATTTTTTCAAGGTTTTCCCTATACAAGCCTATGTAAAACACGTGGGCCCCTGCGCGGGGTCATTTTTGGCCCCAGGGCTTTAATTTAAACAATCTTGGTAGAGGTCCATTAGATGAAGCTTCATACTAAATATCAAAGACCTGGGCCTTCTGGTTTCAGACCAGAAGATTCTCAAAAGGTTTTCCCTATATAAGCCTATGTGAAACCTGAGTGGGGCCATTTTTGGCCCAAAGACCATCACGTCAACAAGTCTGTGAAATGAACACCCCCTAGTTTGTGGGTACTCGTTGGAACCGCCTCAATGAGGCGGTTCTAACGAACACCAACAACCTAGTTTTGAAATGCAAATAAGAAAAATACAACAAGTTTTCATCGGAAAAGTAGCCATTTTGGAGATATGAAAGAATGCACTTTGTCGCACGTGCATGCTATCGTAATGTATAATTTGAACAATTTTGGTAGAACTCCATCAGACGAAGCTTCATACCAAATATCAAAGGTTTCAGACAAGAAGATATTTAAGGGTTTTTTGGTCTTGTTTTTCAAAGTTTTTTTTTTGTCTTATTCCCCTTTTCGTTGCCATGGCAACCAGAGTTCTGCATGGAATGGAATTCTTCGAACAACTTTGATAGAGGACCACCAAAAGATCATTTCTGCCAAGTTTGGTAAGAATCCATCCAGTGGTTTAGGAGATATTGTTTTAAAGGAAATTGTGAACTGACGACGACGAAGCCGACGATGACGGACGGTGAGTGATCACAATAGCTCCCCAGGAGCCTTCGGCCCAGGTGAGGTAAAAAAGCTACCCCCCCCCCCCTCCCCCCCCCAAAAAAAAAAAAAAAAACACAAAAAAAACGTCAAGATATATCTTAGATTTGACTCATAACATGCACAGACGATTCTCGATATGGCGACTGTAGTTTGTCGTTATAAAGCTTTTTCCTTTAAAAAGAATCGAAGTCAGGGACATGATAGGTGATAGAGGCCTTAATGAGTCAAGGAAGCAAATGTTGTAGGGGTTCGCCGAGGCGATTCTAGCACTTGTTTCTTAAATTAATAGATTATATGAATCTTTCATGAGCATGTATTCAATATACGCGTTTCCAACCAAAGTGATGTCGGCGCCAATCAGAACTGAGGCTGAGCCTTTGGCGGAGGATTCATTCCGTTGGAATATAATATTATTAATCAAGTAATTTTGTAATGGCCCAGTTACAGGTCCGAGGTCTGCTGTGACCGAGGCCGAAGGCCGTGACCAATACAGCTGACCGAGGACCTATAACTGGAACAATGCAAAATTACTTGATTAATGACAATTTTATTAATTGACACCATTCAAAACATGATTATTGATTTTTAGCTCGGCTGTTTTCGAAGAAAACGACGAGGTATATTGTCATAGCTCTGGCTTCGTCTGCGTCGTCGTGCAAAAACTTGGACATTTTGTAATATCTCTGTCATTACTGGACATATTTACTTGAAACTGGGACTAGTTGTTCATTATGAAAAGGGGGTGCAGCCAAGCGTTGACATCCGCATGCGGTGCACTTGTTAACCTCAGTATTATTACGTTTGACCTCCGAAAAATACAGGATAGTCAATTAATAATATGGGCCCCGCCAAGCGATTTTGGGTCTTCGAGCATTCTGTCATGACAAATTTTAACTGCGCATGCCAAGCCATTCAGAGGGGCCAGGGATATGGCTTTCTGTCTGAAGGTGCCTCTTGATTCACTGTTTGTATGAGCGAGCAGCGAAGGTTCTGGCGAGACTGCGCGGATGCGCAGGCTCGCCTGAACCTTCGCTGCTCGCATAGGCGATAAGTACCAAAAATCGCTTGACGGGGCCCATATAATGTCATTAATCAAGTAATTTCGTATTGGTCAAGTTACAGGTCTTCGGTCAGCTGTATTGGTCTCGGCTATAATTTAATCAATTTTATTAATTGACGCAATTAAAAAATTCTGACCTCCGGTTAATATTGGTTGACCTGGTGTAATACAGGATAGCGTATTAATAATTGTCGTTATAACGAGTTTTGTTATTAAAACGAATGTCGGTATTATGAGGGATAACTGTATCATAATCATCTACTACTTTCATGGACATGGAATCTCCCTTTCTGTTTCATTACTACCTTATAATCTGGTGGACAAGGCGCACGTCTGTTGTGTTTAGGTTTGATAGCAGCATTGGCAACCTTTTGGCGAGAGCGCATGTCATTAAGTAAAACTTTATTTTCGTCTGTTGAGATGTCATTATTAGATACTACCATTGCCTGGTTATCATAGTCAACATGTAGAATGGCTGTTGTACTTATACTGGCATTATCCTTATTGTTTGATGATATACACGTATCCGAATCGAAAATTTCACTCCCTATTTGTTCTTGACTGCTGTTGGATGCTTCCGGTAAATGTGTTTCTGTTGTAATCGGAAATGACGAAAGAGTAGCACTGGTGACGCTTTCTTGGGGCGAAGATGCATTAAGCTGGTCACAAGCATCAAGTAACGTTTCATCAGTGTGATTAAACGCTTGTTTCATCATGGTCTCCTGTTCCAGTAGCTCTGAATAATTCGGCGCAGGCTTCGATACATCGTTATGATCCTCTGAGACGGAATGCAGGAGATTTCTGTTCGTATTCCGACATGTTTGACTCGCTAGTGCCTCGTCAGTTATCACCTCTGTTTGCATCTCCAGCACGTCACCATTGGATTGATATGTTGTCGACCAGTCGCTCTGAAAAACATACAATTATAAAGTTGCTTTAGAATTTCTGGTTGATTTAGTTTACACTTAAGAGCTGAAAGAACGCGTTTTCGAAGGGGTGGATACTTGCGTAATTCGCCCACATTACTAGAAACTGCAAACTTAAATGACGTTATTACACGCTCAGTCGCGACGTCATATGATAAACTGGCATAATTTGCACACATTACTATAAACTGCAAACTTAAAGACGGTTTCACTTCTATTTCACTCACACAGAGTCAACTGTCCCGAATAGAAACCAAAATAAAATATGGTTCTCTGTGCGATGGTGTATGGGTTGGTTTTCTAAAGTTATTATAAGACACATGACAAATTAAAACTCGAAGCATTTTATCAAAGAATATGATTTATCATATGACGTCGCGTCTGAGAGGTAATAACGCCATGTAATATTTTCGATAATCCACTAGTGGATTAAATATGCAAATTAGCTAGATACGTCCCGTAACGTTACATGTACGTCGTCCTTAACGACGTCGAGTTTACTAATGGCGGAATATTGATATTTTTGTAAGCAATGGTGAATAAAATGCGTTTTAAATGTCATATGATAAATAGAATCTTACATTCGTATTCATGTATTATTGAATTTATTAAACTCGTTGAGGAAAAGGGATAAAATGCTCGGCAAAGCCTCGCATTTTATCCCTTTTCCTCAACTCGTTTAATAAATTCAATAATACATGAGCACTCATGTGAGATCCTCTATAAACTTAAGGCAGAAAGATAGCCTCAATGTTGAGCGAAAATTTCCACCAAATCTGATCATATTACTATCATTCCGTCATTATGTATGAAATCATTAAGTATAGATATAGGGTGGAATTCTTAAAAGCCGTAGTTGACGCCCGCCCCAACCCCATCACGATTAGTTTTTCTGCTGACGGTCCCAAGGCCATGGTTCCATTGCAGTTTTTAAATGTCAATTGAAGGTATTAATTGAGAACGTGACCATTGCCTTCACTTCTATTTAGTCACATTTTGTTTGTTTTTAGATAAATGCGAAAAGCGTAAAACTTCTGAACACTTTGTTTATGAGAACGATATATTCTGCAACTGTTCTGTGTTTAAAAAATGGATATTTTATGAAATCTGAATAAACGGACGTAATTTCATCGGCTGAAAACACAAGTTTTCATGCTAGAACGTGGGCAAGCCCATACATACTTTGGACTTAGCGCCAGACTTAGCCCCATTCTAACACTAAACTGAATATGGCGATTTTTGGTACTTGCGGTCAATAATGGCAATTAAGTCAATCAGAATCAGAATTTTTACTGGAGACACGTCAAATGACATTCATACAACAGGACGTGTGATGGGACGTTAGTCCCTAGCTCTCACCAAAGAGGTAACTTAGCTACACAATCTTCAGTACCTTCAGCCGTCGAAATAATCGAATCGGTGAGGGTATTCCCACCTCTAATGATTCGAGGGAAGATCGATTCTTTATAAATGTCAGTTCTTGCAGTAAGGGTCTGAAACATCATTGAATGATTATTTCTAGTGCCTAGCTGGGGGAACCACGTCATCTGTTGGAATGCTGGCAGCACCCTTTAGACCTTTGTATAAAAGTATAAGCCTACTGTCTCTTCTCCTTTTCTTGAGAGACTCCCCTCTTCATTTTTCTAGTATTCCAGTCATGTTCCCAGTTACAAAGTAGTAATTGCATTTTACAAATCTAGCAGCTCTATTCTGATTTTTTTTTTCAATTTCTTCATTAAGGACCACTCCGCTTGGTCCCAGATACAACTACCATTTCCAAGATTGGGCGAACAAGTCCTTTATATGCTGCCTCTTTTACATCCTGAGGACACTGATGAAGATTCCGCCTTATGATACCAAGCGCTCTATTTGCCTTAGAACACATGATTCCACTTCTAATTGTGTGTGATTGTCCCACCAAGGTATTTAATGGAATCCACATTCTAGTGCACCGTTCCCTCTATGGTGTAAGAAGCCTCATTTTTATTTGTTCTCTTCCTAGTTATCTGCATAATATTGCATTTAACGAGCTGAAATCTCCTACATCCTAAACTATCAATAGCATTCTGAAGTTTCAGAGTCCTCTGTACCTCTAATTTCCCAGTAGCAAACAGTCATCTAGTGGGCCATGATGTTTGAGCAGAAAATAAGGCAATACATAGAGCACCTTACATGAGTGTTCATGTATTATTGAATTTATTAAACGAGTTGAGGAAAAGGGATAAAATGCGAGGCTTTGCCGAGCATTTTGTCCCTTTTCCTCAACGAGTTTAATAAATTCATTAATACATGAGCACGGATGCAAGATTCTATTTATCATATGACATTTAAAACGCATTTTATTCACGATTGTTTACAAAAATGTCAATATTCCGCTGTTAGTAAACGCGACGTCGTTAAGGACGTCGTACGTGTAACTTTACGGGACGTAGCTGACTAATTTGCACATTTAATCCACTATTCTTGCATATATATCTATGCGCATGGCTGTTTAAAGCCATTGTCAAATGGGCCGAAAGCCGTGCTCAAACAGCAAAAACCATGTTCAAATCATGAAATTCGCGTGCTGTTTGAACATGGGTTTTGAGCTTTTGATATCACAAGACGGGCCTTGCTTTGTTAACGTTACGTTGAGCGACGTAACGTTATCGCCCTGAACGTAGCGTTTTAGGGTTCTATAATGACGTCAGATCGTTACTGCGTAACAACGTCATTGTAAACAACATTCTGAACTGGCCGCCATGTTGGTCCGCCGGTCGCATTTGAGAGTTTATATGTAGTCTATATGGAGCTTTTGGGCGTTTTCGTCAGAATTTGCTGTCGGAATCGTAAGTTATGCAAGAACAGCGATCATCCATGGTTATTTCATTGCATTAACATTTGCCGGATCCCTCGGAAGATATTTGAACATTCGGCCTGGCGGCCTCATGTTCAAACAGCTTCCTCGGGACCCGGCGAATGTTAATGCATGAAAAACCATGGTTGATCCCTATAGTGGATTATCGAAAATATTACATGGCGTTATTACAATATCAGACGCGACGTCATATGATAAAAACACTTAATCAGGATAAAGGCACAAAATAGCAGAGTCCTAAAATTGTGGACTAAGCCACGTTCTTGCATAAAATGTACTTAGCCCTATTTGGACAAAAACATTAAGCTGGTAAGTCATCAAACGATTGGTGTAGTATAATTCGTTGTCTGAAACATGGCGGACAACATTTGACATGTATATCCATGTCCTTTCACTAACCCCCTTAAATCGGCTATATGTTACTGGCGCACGTAATGTTTTGTGGTATGTGTGCCTTCGTGTGGCTTGAAACAATTGCGTTGCTGATCGAGGCTCAGCAAAAGCTTTATGGTGGGAGTTTTAACCGACATGGAGGTGAAATGATATCTCAAGCTCTGCCACCCAGTGAAACCAATAGGGTTTATATGTATGGACGGTCCGACTCGCACCACTTTGCCTGGACAGACTTTGACCTTCTAAGCGGTTTACCAGTACTCATGTGCAGTCTGTTTCAGTTCTGCATGGAAGCACCATGTAGCCCGATCTATTTCTCCTAGCCCCGATGGGTGGGGCCTTAAAAGAAAGGTTATGGCTTGGTTGAGATGCAACATATTATATACTACATGGCTAGTTTTAACCCGATCGTGGTTGATATCTACGCTATGACGGCTTCGATCAAAATCTTCCATAAAAAGGTTGGTCCCTGATTTAAGTCTTTATCGGCCCTCTGTGATTCCACTGTTGGTTTTCTACAGTAGTATGTGTTTGCCCAGCTCCCTTATTCTTTATTGTTTCACCACAATTGTTTAATTTGAAATATTTGTTATTCTGATGCATCAGTGGTTGCCATACCCCTAGGTGGGCCGAAAATTATACATTTTTTATGAACTAAACCATGTTTGAACCGAAACAGAAGACTTGGGCCCTGTAAAATGGATTTAGCCCACAATAGTCATCGCTGCCGACAGGTCTAAGACGGTTGTTATTCATTTTATGGGGTTCGTTGCTATTCGTGGTAAGTCCTGTTTGATGTTTGTGTCACTATTGAGTCGATTGTTTGCCAGTCGACCCAAAGTTACCAAGCACTGAAGGGCTTTGGTGCCTATCGCTGATTTCTTACTACGCCATTCTTTTGCGTTACTTCGCCTTTTTTCGCGTAACTACACCTTTGATTTGCATTACTGCGACATTGGTTTGCGTTACTTCACCTTCTTTGGGTTATTACGCCTTTTGATTCGCGTTACGACGCCTTTCTTTTGCGTTTCTTCGTCTTTTTTTCGCGTTACTATGACTTTCTATTTCGTTACTACGCCTTTTCGCGCGTAACGGTTCTATCGTTATTTGGCATTACAACGCCATGTTTGCGTAAGAAAAAGTACCGAGAGTATTAGTCGGTCGATTGTCTCTGAGTGTAGGCTGGGAAAATAGCCCTAGACTGAGACTTAAACTGTTTCGTATAACCCTTCAATTCCAGTTTGTTAAGCAAACAGCGTAGATCATGATCAGACGCCGCGTTCTGCGGCGTCTGATCAGGGTCTACACTGTTTGCCAAGCCCGACCTATTATTCCAGTCCAGATTCTATAGATAACCCTCTTATGCAACACTCTGACCTCACAGCGGCCATTTACTATTATTAACTGTTATCTGGATTTCCGACAAGTCAGTGATAGTCAAGTGGACATTAACACCAAAAAGCTTTTGTGCATCTTACACTGTATGGGCTTTGAACTCCTCTGCGGTCTTGGCATTCACCACAGAAGAGGGAAGACTATTCCACTAGGGAATAGTTCTAGGGAAAAAGGAATTTTTCAGGGCATCACTATAGGACTGTTACCTATGGTATTGTGAGTTGTTTACTTTTGATGCCCTTGTTCGGATTGATACTGTCGCAGGGGTCAAGTATTTGTCTTTATTAATGGCAACTGTACCCGAACGTATCTTATAGAAGAAGGTTAAAGAGGACTGCTCACGACGGGCCACTAGGAACGGCCATTCTAGCTCGTCACCCACGCTACTTCTATTGCGCCATCGTCGGCAGGTCCATCGAGCAGCTGTCCTCTGCACCTTCTCCACCCGCTGAATCTGAGTTTTAACATAGGGATGCCAAATGGGTGATGCATATTCAAGTTGAGGGCGAACCAATGTTTTATATGCAACATCCTTTGTCTGCCAAGGTGCAAAAGCCAAGTTACGTCTAAGAAATCCTAAAGACCTAGTTGCTTTTGAGGTTGTTTCTGAAATGTGTTGACCCCAATCAAGATCATCAGTGATTGTGATACAAAGGTATTTGGCGGATTGAACCTGCTCCCAAATTTGCTGGTGTAGTGTATAGTCAAACTTAATTTGTTTGTCCGGACACCCTCATTGAATGACATTTGGCCACATTGAACTTCATCTGCCAATCGACCTACCACTGTGCTAGCTGATTCAGGTCATCTTGTAAAATAAGACAGTCAGAAGGAGAATATATATTCCTATAAAGAACACAATCGTCAGCAAACAAACGGACAGATGACCCGATATTATCAGGGAGATCAGTAATGAATACCAAGAAAAGGACCGGTCCAAGGACCGAACTTTGAGGGACACCAGATAAGACAGGGACTGGAGCAGACGCTTGGCCATCAAGTACAACTTGTTGTGAGCGCCCTGAGAGCCATGAGCTAATCCACCTATGTGTGGATCCTCTTATCCCATAGTAGTCCAATTTATACAATAGCCTTCTGTGAGGTACCTTGTCAAAGGCCTTAGCGAAATCCATGATAATCAAGTCAGTCTGTTTGTGGCCACGGTTTATGGCCCCATCCAGATTGCTCACAATGTCATGGAAGAATCGAACTAGTTGAGTTTCGCAAGACCTTTGACTTCGGAAACCGTGTTGACAGTCAGCAAGAATGCACTCAAGGGCTAGATGCTTGTTGATGTTGCTAACTATTATATGCTCCAGGGTTTTGCAACAGATGCATGTTAGCGACACTGGTTTATAATTTCCAGCGTCATATTTTTCTCCTTTTTTATAGACCGGGGTAACATTTGCTTGTCGCCAGTCATCTGGTACAGTGCCCTGGGCAAGTGATTCATTGAAGATAAAGGCCAGCACGGATGAAATTTCAGCACCACATTCCCTAAGCACCCTGGCATTCAGGTCATGGTAAGTAACTTTGGGTCGATTGACAAACAATCGACCAAAAAGAAGACATCAACTGTATTTTCCTCGTTAGAAAGGTATGATTTCTATTTTGTTTTGTTTTGTTTGTTTGATTTGAGGTTTAACGTCCCCATCAACACTGTATAGGTCATTGTGGAGACGTTGCTTCCAATTTTGTTGGGCTTTTACCCGACATTGAGATGAAATGACATCTTAAGCCCTGTCACCCAATGAAACAAAAAAGGGTTTCTAAGCATGGACGGTCCGACACAGACCTCTTTGCCTGCCCTGGCTTAGATCCTCTAAGTGGTTTACCAGTACTGGTTTGCGGTCGGTTTCAGCTCTGCGTGGAAGCATAATGCAGCCCATCTATTTCTTCAAGCTCCGATGGGAGGGGGCCGATTTCCATTTTGTCCTATCTGTTACCACAAAAATATATCGCAGGCTAACTGTAGGGTATCTGTATACTTTATTGGCATTTCAGTTTTTTCATGCTGTCGAGTCCTCATCGTTTGATTTTTACGTTCTCTGAGATGTTGCGCTGATAAGTCAAAAATCCTTCACTAGGACTGAACAAATAATGTCTAAAACACAAGAGGATTGTCCCACCCCCAGTATTAGTTTTACTGGTCGATCGTAGGCGGTGCTTCACTTGTGTTTGTTATTGTCATTGATTGTCTTTGCATATATGTTCTGCTTCTGGTCAGCCGTTTGGCCATATTGTGGGGAATAAAGTGCCTTTTTGGATTTCTGCTCGTGAAGTTCTAATTATGGTGAAGCTGTTTTATGTTGGTGTTTCTTTCCCTTTTGTGTCTTGGATGGGAGGTTATAGTATTTATTCCTGACCATTGCCTTCACCACTATTCCAGTTGCTTTCCGTTTGCTAGTCAGTTTGATAAAAGCAAGGTTCGCCATTGTTTGTATACTTTTATATAATAACCCTAACGTTGTGTTTTTCATTTCGGTTCCCTCTCGAGGACGCCCTCTCGAGAATATACGTCTTAAATAATTAATATTTACAGTCGAACTTCAATGGCTGGAACTCCTGTAGGACAATGATAATCTGTTCGAGACAGGGGTAGTTCGAGCCACTGAGGGCTACTTCCAGGAGACAAAACGGGGATAATTTTGGGACTTCTTTTCGATGTTCTATGAGATAAATGTATGCTGTATGTACTCATTAGAATAGTCTCATTGAGGCGATTCGAATGAGTGCACACATCATACATTTACAAGATAAAAAAAAGAAAATCTCCTAAATTTTCCCTCGCTATTTCCTCATGCAGAGAAATTACCTAGAGACTCAATGACGGGAGAGAGTTGCATAAGGCGAGCGCTTTATTATAGCGATTTGTAGCGCTTTGTCCGTTCTATGCTCGATGGAGGCGCTTTCTAAAATGTCTGCCAAAATAGAATGATTTTCAAACCCGAAAATTTCCCACCAAAAAAGATGCAGTGCTTGCTTCAGTGATTGTTGTTGTTTTCTGTTGTCACTTCTGCTCAAATTGAGAAGAAAAAAGTAATACATGGGTTAAAACGGACACTAAATACGTCGCGTCGGGCGCCGCCATTTTGTTTCGCCTGGTTGCTATCCAACGTAGAATGAGGCAGCTCCAAGCACTGTTACGAAGCGCTACGAAGCGATTTTTTGAAACGTACCGTTGCATAGCGCAGCACCACAAAACGCTCTGTAGCGCTCGCCTTATTCAACTCCTCCCTGGTTCGATTCAGCCACGGTAAACGAGCCATCGGTATTCGAGCCATCAAAGTTCTACTGTATCATGTTTTTTGTTTACACTTTATCGTCCTCTATTGTTCCCTTAAAACATTTTCAAGCCCGCCTGAAGCCAATTTATTTTTTATTCACCCATAGGCTATATGCCTAGCGGCCCTTTTTATAACATTGGCAAACGCTGTAAACCCACTTCAAATGCCGCATAAAGGCGTCTGATCTGGGTCTACACTGTTAGCTGAAAGTACATACATTTTTTTCAAAGTTTACTGCTAACAAGACAAACTTGGCACCCCTAAAATTGTAAATTGGACCACTCCAAATTTATATGTGAGAGATGGTTTAATTTTCGAGACTGTATCTGTAAAGCATCTTAGAAGTTTTTTTTCCAAAGATTCTATGAAATGATTGAACAATATAATGTTGGCTAGAAGAAACTTCTGAAACAATGTATATCAGAACCCGTGCTCTATGAAGACTTGGTTTACCAATTTCAGAAATTGTAGAAAATCTTATTTCTCAGAGAAATTTAAAAAAGGCCATTCTTCGTTAAAAACATGTGGGTTACATTGCACGCCGGCGGGTCGAGCCTCAGACTCTATGAAGGCTTCAGCCTAAAGACTTCCTTAAACATGTTTAACCCTTTTTGTACCAAATGGAATCTTCCCCCTTATATATAGCATTAGTCCATTTCAAAATTTAGGGGTGTCAGGTTGTGTTTTCTTCAAATTTCTTTTGGAAAACGGTTGAACTTTTTGCAAACAGTGTAGGCCCTGATCAGACGCCGCGTTCTGCGGCATCTGATCTGGGCCTGCACTGCTTGCCAGGGTGTCCGTTTTGGGGTTTCCGGTACTAAATGGGCTAAGTAATGAAGGCTAGTGTCTGATGCCCTGTCACTGGCCGGGCTCACCGGAGTCCAAGTGTTTTTTTTTTGCTCCATCATTTCAGTTATTCCATGCCGACGAGTCATCATCGTTGTTTCATCTCTGTACTCGTTTGATTTTTATGCTCTCGGAGATATTGCATTGGTAAATTTGAATTTTTTCATGTGGACAGTACAAATCATTTCGTCTCAACCGCGACAGAACCAAGGGTGAAAGTTGTGGCCACCCCCAAGCCCTCCCCAGTAAAATTAGTTCACTGACCGTTCCAAGGCGCTTGCAGATTATTATTTTGGCTTTCGGCGTATGACGTTTTCATTATGGTGAACTTGTTAGATGTTTTAGTTTCTTTCACCATGGTGCCTTGGGTGGGAGGTGTGAGGTAATTGTGTCAATTCCTATTCTTTGCCATCACTTCTATTTTGCAAATGATGTACAATATTGCAGTATGATTGTTGACCGAATCACGGTTGATGACTTAGCTGGACTCTTTAATTGCACGACGGCAGTTCAGGCTTCAGACTTAATAGTGGCCTACATAAAAACTTTTATAAGTTCGTTTAGGCCTGATGTTATGTCCTTCTGTGGACCCGCCTGGTTTCCTTTATATCTTTATCTCAGCATTAGGTTATCGGCTAGCAGCCATCATCAATCTCAATGATTTAATTTGATTTAGATGTGTCTCTAAGTGTCTGTAGCGGTGCACTGATTGAGTTAGGAAACCATTATACTTACCGAATATTTTGTGCATAATATTTCCTAATAAAAACGATGGTTCTGGTATTGTTCTTTCATAATCGATTTGCTTAATGTCATTTGCAGTTTGAACTTAATTGTGCCTTACTCTTAAGTGTTTATTAGCAGCCTAATCACCTCGTTTGAGAAACATTATGAAAACAGGCCTTTATAATTTTGACCCCCCCCCGAACCCCACTTTTATATAGTAAAACTGGGGTTTACAGGGGTAAATCTTATTTTTCTTATTTCTGATCTAACATATAGGTTGTGGGATTTGAGGTGAAAAGGATGATCTGACTGTTTGTTGTGCGCACGAACATTAAGTTTTATTTTGGCGCGGCTCATTAAAATGAATTGTGCATCACGCAAACACACCTATACAGTTTTGACCCCCTTGAACCCCACTTTTATATAGTAAAACTGGGGCTTACAGGGGTAAACCTTATTTTTCTTATTTCTGCTCTAAATTATAGATTGTTGGTATTCGTTAGGACCGCCTCATCGAGGCGGTTCTCACGAATACCCACAATCTATTAGGCGGTTCTAACGAGTACCCACAATCTATATTTTGAGCAGAAATAAGAAAAATATCACGATTTTTCACCTTAAAATTTTCATCATGTCATCTTATTGATATACGTTATAACCTAGTATTGCAGAAAGCCTTTGGATTACAAACTCGTATTTGTCTATCTGAGCACCCCCGCCGCCCATAAGGGCTTGAGTAAATTGATTGGGCTGCACCGTGCTTCCGCACAGAGCTGAAACCGACCGAACTTGAGTTCTGGTAAGCCGCTAGGTCTAAGTTTGCCCAGGAAAAGTGGTGGAAATCGCACCGCTCTTTAAACCTTACCGGATTCTTTGGGCGGTAGGGCTTGAGCTGTCATTTCATCTCAACGTCGGGTAAAAGTCGCACAAAATCGGAAGCAATGTCTCCAAAATGACATGATTAGTGTTGACGGGGACGTAAAAAAATGTGAACTCACACAAAATACATGTATGTTTATCTGAACATGACATTCTCTTGTAAACTGTAATATATATACACATATATATATATATATCTTTTTCTTTTTTTTTGCTTCGGGCACGAAATTTTTAAACCTGCCATTTCCTATACCGTTTTGGTACTATCGGCTGACGGGTTAACAAGTCCGTGAAATAAACACTCCTCTAAACCCCTTTTTTATGTAGAGAAAAGTGGGGTTTACGGGGTATTATTTTGCTTACGTTTACTCAAAAGCATAAACTGTGGGTACTCGTTAGAACTGCCTTATTGAGGCGGTTCTAACGAGCACCCACAGACTTGGAATAAGAAAAGTATCATTTTCATCTGAAAAAAAAAAAGTTTGTTCTAGAGATAAGATAAACGCCACCATTTTCATGTTTTTTTTTTTCATCGTCGTTTCAAGTAGTAATTTACGGATTTTCAATTCCTACATGAATTTGGTTCCAACAGTTATTGACGTGTTCATTATTATGTCCGTCTCATAGACATTAGCCTGACCAAACCATATTCAATATGCGATGTAAATATTTACCGTTTGTCTTCCCAGTCGTTTTCTGCCACCCTGTTGTAGACACACAGCAGCTATGATAATAACAGTGCCACCTCCGAGAATCGCCAGGACTATAATACCAGCAAGTGACAAGGTGGATAAATGCTCGAGGCCAGTTGGACAGTCCGAATGGTCACCACATGGATTAAAGTCATTACATACAATTTCGTGAGCAATACAGCGACCGTTCGCACATTTCCGCTCCGACGTCCTGCATGACTCTGCAATTAATAGGAAATATATTTCAGGATGTAAGGAATTCAGTAGTTCATCTTCAGTGATTATTTGAATACGGATTAGTATCACGAAAATTCAGATATAAGCTATTGCTTTTCCGAAATTCAACCAAAGGGCTCTTTTATATATGAAACATTCAAATAGCAGATAATAAGAATATTTTCAATTGGTAGGAACATGTTTCTCAGGTAGCCGTACAAATAAAGAAACAACCATCTCAAATTCTAATCTTGTCCCCTTTCCCATTGCAGTTTAATTAGTAAAAACATAACACATGAATCCACATAAACGTTTTCTACCTCAGCTGTGGGCCACAGGAGCCCAATAAGAGACAAATTACTAGGCATTAATCCGGATTTGGGACTCAACTAAAAACGTGTCGTCAGACCAGTAAGAACACGGGAGCTGACCCACCGACAGGAAAAAACAAAGCAAAAACAAAAACAGTTTTCCAGGTTGGCCTGATTCAGAAGCATGCTGTTACAGAATTAAGTTATCTATGGCCAGATACGACTTTTCAATATTTTGTTACACGCACCTATATAATGTTTTCTTCTTTGGCATGTGTCACAAAATAAAAACAACGTTTACTCTGGAAAAGTCCCACTCACTGAAACCAAACGTAACAAGCCACCAAATGAAGAGAAAGAATTACTTGAGAAATGAATGGGGACACTTAAACTTTGCTCGTGACCAGGTGTTTTTCATTATTCAATGAACGTTGAATAAATTACCTTTATTGTTTAAATTTACATTATTTCCCATCCATCACATGACGATAAATTTTTGGTTAAGGGCTAAAGTGAAAGACAACGGAACCATGTCATTGGCGCCATAACTTCGCCATCGCCCAATAATATTCGAGAACCATTGTTTATTTTTTGACGTTACCGATTTCGCATGAGTCACTGTATTCATTGAAGTATGAACAACATTGCTTCCCAGCAGTTAACTATACGGTTTTTCTGTAAATGCAATTAGAATGTAAAGATGGAGATATGAAAGCTCATACAAAACTCAAAACAGGATATGCACCAACATATAAATCCAATCAATAGGCAATAAACTGTAAAGGAACGACAAATTGGGACGGTCAGCAGAAAACACAGAGGTGGCTAACAAGTGAGTTAAGAGTATAAAATAGTTACAGATAGATAAGATACACATAAAATGTTATGCCTTTTACGGCTATTCCTATACGAACTCCAGCAAAATAGCGGCCCCTTTATAGTGTGAGTTATAATCAAGGTTGCGTATAAGCTTCGTGTTGGATCAGGTTCATGTAACAAGGGCTCCGCAGGTGAGATGTATAGAACCCATCACTGTAACCAATATTTCATCACTGTAAGCAATATTTCAAATCAGTGTACTGTCGTTGCAGAAAAGTAACAAATGGAAACTGAAGGCCACCAAGGACACCAAGAGCTTTGCAATAACAATATGAAAATAGAAGTAGAGGCAATGATCAGGATTCGATACAATTAACCAACAGCTCCCATCAGAAACACCAATGGAAAAGAAACACAAACATGAAGCAACATACTCCAACGGAAACACCAACAGCGGAAAGCCAAAAGAACAGTTACTTTCCCACAAAATGGCCAATAGGCTATCCAAAATAAAATAATATAAGCGTCACAAACACCCAAAGTCAAACCATAATAAAAATAAACCGCGACAGAATGTTATAAAAATGTTATACTTTGGAAGCAAGGAATACTCCACAAAACAGCTCATTTTCACGACGCCGTATGTTGAAGAAATAAAGGTTTAATACAAGGCGGTTCTTCTGTCGGGGTCAATTTTTGATATGGTTTGTCTTTGGGTGTTTTTGTCGCTTGTGTTATTTTATTTTGGATAGCCTGTTGTTTATTTTGTGGGAAAGTGACTGTCCTTTTGGCTTTCCGCTGTTGGTGTTTCCATTAGGGTCTGTTGTTTCATGTTTGTGTGTCTTTCCCTTTGGTGTCTCTGATGGGAGCTCTAGGTTGATTGTATCGATTCCTGATCATTGCCTCCACTTCTATTTTAAATCAATTATAATGTGTTGTGTTTTATTAGACCAGTAGGTTTTTACTATCTATTTTTATTGGATCTCCACTTATGTTTTTCAAAATTTATATAAAAAAACTGTGCATCGCTCCTTATATCTTGCAAGTGTCATTTCCATAGAAGGACAGTGGAAACGATTTCTAGTGGTGAACTGTTTAATTGGTCACAACCCATTTATTGGTTACAGCCATTTATTACATTATACCTTCAGGAAATATGTCCGTCTATAAAGTACGTTTCGGATATCCTCTTTGCCTCAAGTTATACATGTTAACACTGGAGAGGGGATAATGTGAAACGACGCCCTGTTTGTCGAATGTAAAATGATAATTATTCAGCTTCATTTGAGTGATTGTAACCTTGAACCAACATGTGCTGCTCAACATTATTCTTACCGCCACCAAAGTTCCCACTTCATCAGATGAAAATCTTTGCCACATTTTATGGAAACTAGAATAAAATGAGAAGTTAAAACTTAAAGAACGATGAAGAGATGGCGAGGATCGCAACGACTTCAATTTTTAACAACTTTATCAAAGTAAAAGTAAAACAAAGATCAGGAATCGATACAATTAACTTACTCCACCCATCACTGACACCAAAGGGAAAGAAACACAAACATTAAGCGACCAGACCATAATGGAAACCTTAAATCGATTTTTTGTGGCCACAATCCTCGCCCAAGCCTGTTACAATGGCAAACTAAATCTCGTTCCCTTGGATTTGCAGAAAAAAACGCGCTGAAAAATCTGGCACAAAAAAGGCAAAACTAAATCTTACACACTGGCTAAATTCGTATGGAAGTTAAAATACTCTTCGCATGTTGGTTCCGTTAAGCTCAACATCACTCGGGTAAGCTATAACTTTGTTGTACTGCAACTAAGATATATGATTACTTGCTTATTGCTATTAATGAGCACCTTTAAAGGTGCATTATTGAGCTATCGGTAAAAAATGCTTCCAAAAATAAAAAACATATAGCCGGTATTTTTCTTTAAAACAATACAAATGAATGCATTGTATGCAAAAATGCGAACAATTATGATGACAGGTAAATGAGTTTGAGAGGGATTCCCCAACTAGGTTTCGGACACCAGTTAGATCTATTTTTAGGTCGTGACAAAAATAGAATCCCCATATATGACGTTATGCGACGTTCATTTTTGGCCTTGTTTGCTTAGGCCATGCCTGAATGAGAAAAAAATATGACGCTGAATGCCTTGCCATAAGTAACGACACTCAGAGACGATACTGTCGCCATGTATGTGTAAAGTGACAGATTTATTTTTAGAACAGAAAAGCCGAACACATGTTCAGAACGAAGGGGTTACACGAATGAAAACGACCATTTTCACAAAGTTCTGAAGCTGTATTTGGCTCCAAAAGTGTACACATGACAAATGAGTATGGATTGAAGATAAAAACCAGGAAAAAAATTGAGACCCGGTAGCTCAATAATGCACCTTTAATAGTATGGTCTTTGTTGTGATTTCAAAACTGCGACTTATTTAAACAGGAGCCAAATGACTGCAAAGCAAGTGGCATTTAACGCAGTCAATAATAAAAGAAACATGGTAAGCTGTTCGTATAGTCAAACATTTAGTTGACATAGGCCAATCCATCTAGAATTAAATAGTGAGAAGTAATGTTTGCGGTGAGAATATATTAGAATGAGACTTTTCGAATTCAAAATGGCCCTTCTGGAACTTAGTCCTTATTTGTATAATTTTCATTTACAGTTATTGCTAGAGTTATGTTGTACGTGATTAATCCTCACCTTACTCATCTGACTTGAAATGAAATTTTCAACAAACACTCCCTTGCTGGAAGAACGATGCCACTTAAGAGATATATTTATACTTGCTGTAACTTGACACAAGGTATAAGCCGGTTAATAGGTTATAATGCTTTATAACTTATACGGTACAAGTATAATGAGCAACGCCATAGGAAAATAAGTCTCAACAAAGTCTCAGAACTTGGCGTGACTTGGCTATGCGCTGTATGGATGCCAACTGACTTCAAGCATCACAGTGGAATATTCCGCCGAATGCGTTTTGAGTGGTCACTTTCCAATTGAAGGGCTGTCAGGTATATTTTTGTGTAGAGTAAGTTTAACAAAAATGTACGTCTTTTAAGCAAACAGTGCAGACTCAGATCAGACGCCGCGTTCTGCGGCGTCTGATCTGCGTCTACACTGTTTGCCAATGTCCCAAATTAAAAAGTTCTCGAGGCATAGATGGGTTGAAACAAACACATGACAGAACAAGTAAAAGACTTTTTCTTTCATTGTTGGGCGCACATATCATCACATCAGGGTACCAAGTCCGTGTAATGATAACCCCTCTAGACCCCATTTTATATACAAGAAAGTGCGGTTTACGGAAAGATTCAATATTTCCCTTTATTTTCTCAAAAGCATAGATTATGGGTACCCATTAGAACCGCCTCATTGAGGCGATTCTAACGAGCACCAACGAGGACAAAAACTAAGAAAAATTTAGAGCTTTTCATCTCAAAAATGCTAGTTTTAGAGTAAGAAAAAAAAAACGCCATTTCAGTACACGGGTGTGTTACCGTTATATTCGGAGACATATTTTCATTTAACCCGGCTATACGATACACGGGGATGTTGACAACGGATACTAATGGGTCTTCGTGTGACGAACAATGCCAGACAAATCACTTGAGACACAATCTAAAGGAAGATTGAAGGAATTAATGAGATCTAAACCCTAGAAGAAATCAAACAAGTGTGGTTCTAGAACCGCTGACACACTTTCATTTTCAGAAATCTGGATCCCTACAAACAAATCATTCCTTAATATGATATGACATTTTGCAAAGTTGCATTTAGCACCTGCGACAAATTAATTGGTATATCAGAATCAAGTAAGCATCAACGATATTTCTATGATTTTATCAAATAGGTCGTGTCAAGCGAATGTGTTTTAGGTCACTCATCGCTATGGTTCGCGCCCTGTTCGGACCACACGTGAGACGCCACGTTCTGCAACAGAAGGTTACGCCGTTTTTCTACGGATACTCCGGATTTAGCCTACATCTACCTCTGATTACCGATAGGCTCGGAATAAGTTAAATAATCTTGAAAGGACTGAAAAACCAAAACCAAAAATAAGAAGAAGAAAAAAAAGGCGAATGTGTTTCGTCGATTATATGTACTGTACGAAAATAGAAGTGGAGGCAATGATCAAGAATCTATACAATTTATCCACAGCTCCCATCAGAGACCCCAAAGAGAAAGAAACACAAGCATGAAAAAACAGACCTTAATGGAAACACCAATATCGGAAAGCCAAAAGGACAGTTACTTTCCCACAAAATGGGTAACCGAACGGACAGCGGGGGCTTAAATCGATTTTACGTGGCCACAATCCTCGCCCTTACTTCCGTCGCGATTAAGACAAATAATTTGTTCAGTCCGCATGAAGGCCTCCTAACTCATCAGTGCAACATCTCCGTGAACACAAAAACCAAACAACCACACAGATGAAACAACGGTGAGGATTCGACAGCAAGAAACCACCGAAATGCTGGAGCAAAATAAAAACAACAGTTAGACTCCGAAATCAGCCAGCGTTATCACTCGCGCCTAGTATTTAAATATTTTGATGATTTAGCAACAAAAATGAAAATATTCTGATACACGTGTGTTTACCATATTTCTGCTGAAAACATAGATTGTGGGCAAGGCGGTTCTAACGACTATACACAATCTATTTTTTTAGCAAAACTCATGCACACCCCGATAACTCAGTGGTAGAGCGTCCGTTTCGGGATTAGGAGGTTCGAAACTCCGGCCGTGCCATACCAAAGGCATGAAAAACGGAACTAGTTCTCCTTTGGCTGACGCTCGCATTATCAGGGGTAGTCCTATGAAGATAAATTAAGGCAGGTAAGTATTTTTTAAGGGATACTTTGTTTGTCGCAAAAAAGCTCAAAGGAGCTTATATTAATCGTTTCTAATATGCGACGTCAAATAATAGAAGTGGAGGCAATGATCAGGAACCGATACAATTAACCCACAGCTCCCATCAGAGACACCAAAGGGAAAGAAACACAAACATGAAACAACAGACCCTAATGGAAACATCAATAGCGGTAAGTCAAAGCTCCTTTATCTTTATCTTATCTTTTACCCTTGTAAACGCCAGTGCTACTTTATATAAGTGGGGTTAAATAGGGTCTAAATTTCATAGGCGTATTTCCGTGATGGAATGCAATATTCTGTTTTTTCAACGAGCATTCATATAGAGAACTTCGTCAGATTTGTCTGTTTGTTTGATTTGAGCTTTAAGGTCCCCGTCAACACTGTAAAGTTCATTTTGGAGAAGTTGCTTCAAATTTTGTGGGACTTTTACCCAACAATGAGATGAAATGACAGCTCAAGCCCTGTCGCCCAATGAAACAAATAGGGTTTATTAGCATGGACGGTCCGCCTCGCACCGCGATTCCTAGACAGGCTTAGATCCTCTAAGCGGTTTACAAGTACTACTGTGCGGGCCAGATTCAGCTCTGCGTGGAAGCATCATGCAGCCCATATATTTCTTCAAGCTCCTATGGGCGGCACTTCATCAGTACGCTGGTAGACTGTACAGGTGCAAAGGATGATCTGACTGTTTCTTGTGCGTACGAACACTAATATTTATTTGGCGTGGCTCATTAAAATGAATTGTGCATCACGCAAACACAGTTTTGACCCCCTTGAACCCCACTGTTACATAGTAAAACTGGGGTTTACAGGGGTAAACCTTATTTATGAATGGCGAAAGTGCATATAGCGTTGCCCCTGTCCGTCCGTTCGTTCGTCCGTCCTTTCGTTCGTCCGTCCGTCCGTTCGTTCATCCGTTCGTCCGAAACTTAAACGCAGTCAATAACTTTCTTATTTCTGGATGGATTTTGAAATTACTTTGTAGAAATGTTAAACATCATGAGACGATGTGTCACGTGCAAAACCCAGGTCCGTACCCTCAATGTCAAGGTCATACTTAGAGGTCAAAGGTCCAAAAAAGAGTCCGAAACTTAAACGCAGTCAATTACTTTCTTATTTCTGGATGGATTTTGAAATTACTTTGTAGAAATGTTAAACATCATGAGACGATGTGTCACATGCAAATCCCAGGTCCGTTCCTCCAAGGTTAAGGTCATAGTTAGAGGTCAAAGGTAAGAACAGGGTCTGAAACTTAAACAAAGCACAGTCAATAACTGTCTTATTTCATGATGGATCTTGAAATAACTTTGTAGAAATGTTCACCATTATGAGACTATGTGTCACGTGCAAAACCCAGGCCCGTATCTCCAAGGTCAAGGTCATACTTAGAGATCAAAGGTCAAAAAAGGGTCCGAAACTTAAACGCGGCCAATAACTTTCTTATTTCTGGATGGATTATGAAATTACTTGGCAGAAATATAGGCCATCATGAGACCATCTGCCTCACACAAAACCAAGGCCCTTACCTCCTAGGTCAAGGTCATATTTTGAGGTCAAATGTGAAAAAGGGGTCCAAAACTTAAACACCGTCAATAACTTTCCATGGTTTAATACGAACATAGACGTATTTCCAGGCGGGGGGGCATCCGTGTCCTATGGACGCCTTTCTAGTTTTATTTCTATATTTTGAGCAGAAATAAGAAAAATATAACAATTTTCCATCTTAAATTTATCAAATTTTTCATTTTTACGGCGGTAAAATCTAGTGTATTTGTATAGGCGTGTTTTCGTAATGGGAAAACAAGCGTTTCGTGTTCGTGTCTTTTACTCAGTAAGATTTTTCTTTCTATCTTATTAGCTCACATGAGCACAAAGTGCTGAAAGTGAGCTGTTGTGATCTCTTGCCGTCCGTTGTCCGTCCGTCAGTATAGTCGCACGTCAGTCCTTCATACTTCCGTCTGCATTCCTTCCGATCCCTATTTCTTGAATGGCCTTTCCAACTGAATTGCTCAATTTTGACCAAACTTGGATCAAGCTTGATCGAAGATGTCCCAATCCATACAGAACTCTGGTTACCATGGCAACGAAAAGGAGAAAGTTCGCGAAAACATTCAACAATCTTCTTATTTGAAACCAGAAGGCCCATATCTTTGTTATTTGGTATGTAATAAATCTAATGGACCTCTTCCGACATTACTAAAATTATAGCTCTTGAGTCAAAAAATGGCCCCACCTTGTACATAGACCGCCCATCGGGGCTTTAAGAAATAGATGGCGGGCTGCATGATGCTTCCACGCACAGCTGAAACCGGCCCGCATACGAGTACTGGTAAACCTGCCCAGGCAATGCGGTGCGAGTCGGACCGTCCATGCTTATAAACCCTTTTGGTTTCATTGGGCGACAGGGATTGAGATGTCATTTCACCTCAACGTCGGTTAAAAGTCCCACAAAATTGGAAGCAACGACTCCAAAATGACCTAAATAGTGTTGACAGGGACATTTAACCCTAGTTCAAACAAAATACCCAAAACCTTTGTTTACACCGTGGCGACTTTTGATGTTTAGTAGGTAGCTGCATCTAATAAGCCACTACTATGACTGTTTGGCTCTTCCATTGCTATATGTTAGACAAGTCCATTTGTCATATAAGAGGTGGTAGGTCTATTTGTTTCGTTCTTTTTGTATTTTTGATGGGAAATTCTGTTAGCAAATAGTGCAGGCCCTGATCGGACGCCGCGTTCTGATCTGGGCATGCACTGTTTGTAAAGGTACCCCTTTAGGGATTTGTCGCCTACAATGGGTTTACCACTGTGATAATGTCCCCGTCCCGGGGTCATTTTTTTTACATAGACTCAGATTGGTGGGGAAGCGAGTTTCAAAACACCTTTTCTGAAACTAGAAGACTGTTTCCACAAGTCCCGCCTTCGTGGTGTGGTTTGAAGATTTGTTGCCTGTTCAGTGCTTGACTGAATGATAATTATGTGGGTCATTCCAATATTTCTGAATTTTTACAATGTACGCATTCGATAATGAATGTGTCGCATTTACTGGTATAGTTTTTCAAAATTTTCAGCAATATTAATCATAGGCGTATGAACTGTATCGTCTTTTCTAATGGTTTGCATACTAAAACCACGTTTGTCATGTTTTGACTGTCTACACTTTTAATGCCTTGTACAACGTCCATACAGTTGGTCGCTTCGTCGGCAGCACGGGATTTCCATGTAAATTACCGCCGAAAAAAAAATGAAATTTTAAGATACAATTTGTATTATTTTTTTTTATTTCTGCTGAAAACATAGATAGAAGCGCCTCGGTAAGGCGGTTCTTGGGAACGCGTTAGAAACGTCTCGGTGAGGGTAACACATTTAGTACTGGTACTAATCTTCCACGTGCCCTCTTTTCCTGGGTAGGAACCAGGACTAAGTAATGTGGATAAAGTTTCTTGCTCAAGGACACAACACGTGACGCTTGCGAGGATCGAACCGGCTACCTCTCGATCTCAAATCCGATGCTTTACCACTGCACCACAGCGCTCCACAAAAAAGTGTATAAAAGTGGGGTATAAGTGGGGCAAAATTATATAGGCGTGTTTTTGGGATGCTGAAGCAAAGACTCCGGTGCCATCATGAGGATAAATATCTTGCCAACGAGATTTCATTTGCACTCCGGGACTTAAATGAGTGAAGCGGATCATATCGTTATAACGAATAAATCCACAAAGTCTCATTAGAGACATTGGGCTTGATGTAGTTAATTTGAGGTGTCTGCAATGAATCGGAAATTGTATAACAAGCTTAAGTTAATACCAGTCTTGTACGTGATATACGAGCTCACCGAAGCATTAACTAGTGGTTATATACTAGCTTCGGGCTAATGAGAAAACAGAAGTGAAGGCAATGATCAGAATCGACACAATTAACCCACATCTCCCATTAGAGACACCAAAGGGACAGAAACACAAACATGATACAACTAGACCCTAAAGCGGAAAGCCAAACGGACAGTTACTTTCCCACAAAATGGACAATTGGCTATCTAAAACAAAATAATATAAGCGATACACACACTAAAATACAAGCCATAACATAAATAAACGTTGACAGAAGATTGTTTGTTTGATTTGAGGTTTAACGTCCCCGTCAACACTGTAAAGGTCATTTTGGAGACGTTGCTTCCAATTTTGTGGCAATTTTACCCGACATGAGATGAAATGACATCTCAAGCCCTGCCGCCCAATGAAACCAATAAAGTTTATAAGCATGGACGGTCCGACTCGCACCGCTTTGCCTGGGCAGGCTTAGATCCTCTAAGCGGTTTACCAGTACTCGTGTGCGGGTCGGATTCAGCTCTGCGTGGAAGTATCATGCAGCCCATCTATTTCTTCAAGCCCCGATGGGCGGGCGGTCGTTGACAGAAGAACCGCCATGGAACGGAACGTATTCCAACTGGGGGGGGGGGGGAGCTTGAATCGATTTTATCGCCCTTACTTCCGTCGCGATTTAGACAAATAATTTGTTCAGTCCGCATGAAGGTCTCCTAACTCATCAGTGCAACAGCTCCGTGAACACAAAAATCAAACAACGGAGCAAAAGAAAACCAACAGTTAGACTCCGATGGGCCCGACATGTCGCTGTCCCCTCTGGTAGTATACTAAGTTAGACATATCTATCTTTCTGTCCATCTAACCGGGAACTGGTTTTAATACTCTGCTGTTGATTTTGTTAGATATCTTTGATAACTAATGTTATCAATATGATCTGACAACTAATGTTATCAATATTATCTGACAACTAATGCTATCAATGTTATCTGATAACTAATGTTATCAAAAGGCATCCAAGGGTCAGTTGTTCAAAACTAACGATTTACAGTTAAACTTCTATAACTCAAACACAGATAGTTCGTTTACTATGGCTAATTCAAACTAGTTCTGAACTCCCTTCAGAATATGTCTCACAGCTCAAGATACGCATATTTATGATAATACATGGATTTTTCTCAAGCGTTTAGCAGTAGACCCTAATTACAGATGTACTCGGTGCCAGGGAACTTCGCGTCCCTTAGACGGCAGACCACAAAGGGATGTTCAAATCGCACCTGACAAGCTGAAGGTGGTAGCTTCCTTTTGCTACCTAGGAGACATGCTCTCTGCAGCCGGTGGCTGTGAGCTTCCGACCACTCCACGGGTAACAACAGCCTGGAAGAAGTTCAAGGAGCTGCTACCAGTTCTCTCTTACCACCACCTCTCATTCAAGACACGCGGTCGTTTGTACAGCTCTTGTGTGCGCAGCGCCAGCAAGACTTGGCCATTGGCACAATCAAACCCCCAATGTCTGCAGCGGAATGACAGGGCAATTGACAGGCAGGTAAAATTCCGTTATTAAGACCACCACAAATTGAGACTAATTCTGCTTTAAAAAGCATATTTAGAAAGTTTCAGTTATTCTTTCTTTCTATTTTCTGTGAACGGTGTCGTCTAGTCATAGACCACCTTTGGGACTGTTCAAAAGCGGTCTTAAAGACCACTTCTGAACAGTCCCAAAGGTGGTCTAAATATAGCAATTTTACTGTACAAAGTGAATACCAGGTTCGTGTCATTTGGTATCAAGTTTATCAGGCAAGGCTTTGAGAACGCTTGTAGAATCGCGAGGCTTGCCGAGCGATTCTACATGTGTTCTCGAATCCGAGCCTGATAAAGTTGATATCAAATGACACGAATCTGGTATTCTATTAATATGTTAATCCCCTTGTACACTCCTACAGTTTTGCCATTTTTTCCAGTAGTCCACTTCAAAGAAGTGCAATATCACGTTGATCTGATAAAGCTCACTTGTCCCGAGATAGCATATCTTTATCAGTCAGTATGTTACAATGCAATTAATATAGGGGATAACTGATAAATAACTATTTGTGCTGAAAAATGTGAGAACTTTGCATCTACTCACATTTTTTCAGCTGAAATTCCAGAGTGTTATATATTGTTCTTGCTATTTACTATTTACGAGCACGTCAACCCATTTTGTACCAGAAACCCCAAAACGAGTACCATGCAGACCCAGATCAGACACCGCAGAAAGCGGCGTCTGATCAGGGCCTCCACTGTTTGCTAAAAGTTCAGTCATTTTCCAAACAAAGTTTGAAGAAAACGCAACCCGTCACCCCTACATTTTGAAATAGACTCCTGCTATATATATGTATAAGGAGGAAGATTCTATTTGGAACAAAAAGGGTTAAGCTAACAATGCTTTGAACATCTGGACCAAGGTTCGTCATAAAAATAACGTAAAATGCTCCCCTAAGCTTCATAAAAAGACAATGCACACACATGTTGTTTGATTGCACATCGATTGGATTGCCTCAGGACTTATTAAATGCTTGCTTTTATGCCGTAAGAATCATGGAAAAAACATGAAAGGAGCGCTATAAATCTCTTTAAGTGAAAATAATTAAGTGAGATTCTGAATAAAATGAAATGATACCATAACCCATTTTGTACCAGAAACCCAAAACGGATACCCTGGCAAACAGTGCAGGCCCAGATCAGACACCGCTGAACGCGGCGTCTGATCTGGGCCTACACTGCAAAAAGTTAAACCATTTTCCAAATAAATTTTGAAGAAAACACAACCTGACACCCCTTAATTTTGAAATGGACTCCTGCTATATATAAAGTGGAATATTCCATTTGGTACAAAAAGGGTTCAACCTTTGTCTTTCCTTTCAATCCCATAGACCCGCACATTTGAAAACAGTGTAGAGCAAGATGGGACGGCACATGAAAAGGCTTCCCATCAAAATTAACCTTCAAGATGCCAAGAAAACCTACATCAAACGTGTCTGTTTATGTCGTCTACTGCATCTTGTTGCAAATTTTTAACAGATATTTTGCATGCAGGCACACAGAGTGGACCCTGTTTTATATACATTATTTTAAGAGGGTACAAGATGTGTTTGTGAAACACGAACATGTCCCCGGGCATGGCCATATTTTTTCAAAGTTGGTCACAGTTCAAACTCAAGGTCACAGGTCAAGATTTTTGGTTTGAGTGGGAAGCCATTGGCACAAGGAACTTACATGCCAAATATGAAGGCTCTTTCTTAAAAGGTTCGAAAGTTATGAACAACAATATTTTTTTCTTTAAAGTAGGTCATAGGTCAAGGTCAAAATATTTTGCATGAATGTAAAGCTCATGTCACACGGAACCTACATGCCAAATATGAAGGCTCTATCTTAAACGATTCAAAAGGTATAAAAAAATTATTTGTTCTTTTAAATGGGTCAAAGGTCAAGGTCATGGTCAAAACATTTTGCATGAGTGTAAAGCTCTTATCACAAGGAACCTACATGCCAAATATGAAGGTCCTATCCCAAACGGTTCGAAAGTTATGACCAAAATGTTAGTTTTTCTTTTAAGTAGGTCAAAGGTCAAGGTCACAGGTCAAAATGTTTTGCATGACTGTAAAGCTCTTGTTACAAGGAACTTACATGCCGAATATGAAGGCTGTATCTCAAACGGTTCAAAAGTTATGACCAATGTTAACTTTTTATGTAGGTCAAAGGTCACAGGTCAAAACTTTTTGTGTGAATATAAAGCTCTTATCACAAGGAACCTACATGCAAAATATGAAGACTGTATCTCAAATGGTTAAACAGTTATGACCAAAATGTTATTTTTTATTTTAAGTTTGTCAAAGGTCAAGGTCACAGGTCAAAATGTTGGCATGAATGTAAAGCTTTTGTCACAAGGAACATACATGCCAAATATGAAGGCTGTATCTCAAGCGGTTCAAAAGTTATGACCAATGTTATTTTTTTCTTTTCAGTAGGTCAAAGGTCAGGGTCACAGGTCAATTTTTTTACATGAATGTGAAGCTCTTGTCACAAGGAACCTTCATGCCAAATATGAATACTGTACCTCCAACGGTTCAAAAGTTATTACCAACGTTAAAGTTTTCCACGTACAAACCAACAAACAAATAGACACCGCAAAAACAACATGTCCCCGCTATCGCTACCGGGGAAATATAAAACACATTTAGCTATAAAAATTATTCTACCATGTGGCCCTCTTAATAACACATAAAACATATATACAAACAACATAGGTATACAAAAACATATCTCTTTCAGGACAGGAGTCGCGTTGCACACAAGAATTATTCCAGCCCCATTCAACAACGACAACTGTTGTGACTGGCATCTTAAGGGTTAAGGATGTTTTCCATCTCTCCTTGCACAAGTACGGAGCTGTACGATTTCCAAAGTGGGAAACTTCCTTGTGAAGATATGAAATGATTAAGTCAGTGTTTTTTTTGTGTTTGATAATGATTTGCCACTTTTGGTTTGTTTGTATTGGAGTTTAGCACTATTTAGATAATTGTTGAGCCAATCAGTTTACATATCCACACTTTTCGGGGCTGGCTTATACATATGTAAGGGGTTCACCAGTACATTGCACATTCTTCGCCAGAAACTGACAACTGCTGTTCTTGAATCAGCGGAAGGGAGAGAATGACCAGAAAAGAATTCATTATCAATCTCTACGAAAAAATGTGGCCGACCCCGGCAGACATCGAACCCGCGTCCTTCTGGCCAACAGTCAGACGCGCATCCGACTGAGCTACCGAGGCCGGCGATTTGCCATTTATAGTAGTAGTAGTAAAGTTCTGGTGTTTTACGTCTCCATGGTCCCACGGACTTGTTCCATAGGGGCACGGCAAGGCGAAGGCTCAAGTGATCGGCGATCTCTGAGACTGTAGAAGGCGCAACCAATAATCGAAGACTCTGGCCAGATTGCGCGAATACGCAGGTTGTTATCAGTTTTCGATGCTCGGACAAGTCATACTGTAGGTTTTGTCGTACTATATGTTCCCTCGTATCATGCTAGCAAATACGATATTTGACAATTTAAAGGGAACACCTTCTGTGGGGAGGCAACGCCTGCAAAAGTATTTTTGTCTTCCATGTTGATAAGGGTCAACTCTTAAAGGAAGAGAATACCCCTTTTTCAGTGGGACAGGGGTTACAGAAAAGCGAACAGGAAGTACCGAAAGTTGTCTTCCTTTGAAAAATGTCGGAAAATCTGCCAGGTGTTCCCATTACCCTTAAGACACAGTATAATGATACGAGTTAAATGTACTTTATGTTAATGCGAGCTTCCTGTGTTGTACATGGTTCGTAATGAACATGCTGAATGCGGGGTTGACCTCAAGAGCGCTGACAGTGTCATCCCTTTCCGCTATCACAGCTTTAGTTAAATCATGTCATCACATCATGCTAACATAACGAAAACACGCCTGTATAATTTCGACCCCTTTTAACCCCACTTTTATATAGTAAAACTGCGGTTTACAGGGGTAAACATTATTTTTCTTATTTCTGCGGTAAAAGACCTCGTCGAGGTGGTTCTATCGAGTCCTCACAATCTATGTTTTGGGCAGAAATAAAAAAAATATTACAATTTTTCATCTTCAAATTTCCATTTTTTTGGCCGAAAAATTGATAATGTATTCGTGTAGGCATGCTTTCGCAATGAACAAGTCCGTGAAATGACCATTCTCAAATCCACTTTATATAACTGGACTTTATAGGGATATATACATTATTTTGCTTATTTCTGCTCCAAGACATAGCTTGTGGGTAGTTGTTAGAACGGCCGCAATGAGGCGCAACCTATGTTTGGAGTATAAATAAGAAAATTGTCACAAATTTTCATCGGAAAAGTAGTCATTTTGAAGAAATGAAAGAATGCACCATGTCACACTGTTCTGTTGTCGTGATGAACTAAGACAAAGTCATCTGAATGTATTATTCCGCTAGCCTACCACATAAAATATAATGCGAAATTACTGACCTTCTCTGAATGCCGTGAATATCAGTCGAAATCCTGCCGCCATTGAGAAACCTCGGTTTCGATAGAACCGGATGGACAACTTATTTCCGGTTGTTGCGAACACGTGGTCTTGCAACTCTATGTCTGTTGAGAAACATGCCTTCATTGGAAAATCTGTTTATATGAACAATAAAAACATTATTAAAGTTAAGGGGAATGGGAACACCGGGCAGATTTTCCGCCATTTTCGAAAGGGAGAGAACTTTCGGGTCTTCCTGTTCGCTTTTCTATAAGCACTGTCCCACTGAAAAAGGGATCGACTCTTAAAGTAAAGAATTTGCTCCTGACTTAAAGGAAAGGATTTGCTTCTCAGGAGCACATACTTTTCTTCAAGAGTTGACCACTATTGTAATGGAAGACAAAACTACTTTTGCAGGAGTGTTCACATTCCCCGTAGGCAGAAAACATAAATATTATATAAGCCCCGCCAAGCGAAATTGTGTCTTCGAGCATTCCGTCATGACAAAATTTAACTGCGCATGCCCAGCCATTCAGAGGGGCCAGGGATATGGCTTTCTGTCTGAATGTTCCTCTTGATTCACTGCTTGTATGAGCGAGCAGCGAAGGTTCTGGTGAGACTTCGCGGATGCGCAGGCACGTCTGAACCTTCGCTGCTCGCATAGGCGATAAGTACCAAAATCGCTTGACGGGGCCCATTTTATTTCTTACACTGTCAGCATAATGTCTTCATGACAAACTTTTGCGCCGGATTCGAGGATTAAATGTGAGCACAGCATTAGCGGCCAACATCAGATCAGCCTCCCCGTTCTGCGCAGTCTAATCTGGGCCTTCGCTGCCTGTACGATGTGTCTAAGGACCCAGATATTCATTGTGTTAAAACAAACTAGAATCGTGCCATCGCATATCTCCACGTTTCCGTTCGATTTGATATGTTACACGACCATGTTCCGAAAACTTTGATTTTGAACCCCCCCCCCCCCTGGACCCGCCCCCAGGTGTGGGATCAAAATTACGAAAGTGTCGTGCACTCCCCAGACCAAAAATCTATCAGTTCCCAAGATTTCAAGTTTCTATAACTAAAGGCCTAGGAGGAGTTACCCGGTAATCATTATGGTGGGGTATTGTGTTCTTTTTTTTACCTCTGGTGACCTCCACATTAACTCGAGGGATCAAATGGTTGCAATGTATTCTACTCATCATGCCGTTCCATTTGATATTTTACCTTGCTATGTTCTAAAATCTTTGATTTTTACGCCCCCATACCCACCCCTGACCAAAGATCTATTATCAGTTCCCAAGGTTTCTAGTTTCTATCTCTAACGGTCAAAGAGGAGTTATCCGGTAATCGTTATGGAGGGATATATAGAGAATACCAGGTGAGTGTCGTTTGATATCAAATTTATCAGGCAAGGCTTCGAGAACGCTTGTAGAATCGCGAGGCTTGCTATCTTCCGAGGGATTCGGCAAATGTTAATGCAATGAAAAAACCATGGATGATCGTTGTTTTTGCATAGCTTACGATTCCGAAAGCACATTATGACGAAAACACCCAGCTCCATAATTCCATATAAACTCTTCAAATCCGACTGGCAAACCAAACTGGCGGCCAGTTCAGAATGTTGTTTAAAATGACGTTGTTATGCAGTAACCCACTGACGACATCATAGAACCCTAGGCGATAACGTTACGTCGCTCAACGTAACGTAAACAAAGCAAGGCCCGTCTTGTCATATCAAAAGCTCAAAATATTTGTTCAAACAGCACGCGAATTTAATGATTTGAACATGGTTTTTGCTGTTTGAGCACGGCTTTCGGTCCATTTGACAATGGCTTCAAACAGCAATGCGCATAGGTATTTATGCAAGAATATAGGGATCAACCATGGTTTTTCATGTATTAACATTCGCCGGGTCCCGAGGAAGCTGTTTGAACATGATGCCGCCAGGCCGAATGTTCAAATATCTTCCCAGGAATCCGGCAAATGTTAATGCAATGAAATAACCATGGATGATCGTTGTTCTTGCATAACTTACGATTCCGACAGCAAATTTTGACGGAAACGCCCAAAAGCTCCATATAAACACCATACAAACTCATCAAATTCGACCAGCGAACCAACACCGCGACCAGGCGACCAGTACAATGACGTTGTTACGCAGCAACCATCTGACGTCATCATAGAACCATAAAACGCTATGTAAAGGGCGATAACGTCACGTCGCTCAACGTAACGTAAACAAAGCAAGGCCAGTCTTGTGATATCAAAAGCTCAAAATCCATGTTCAAACAGCACGCGAATTTCATGATTTGAACATGGTTTTTGCTGTTTGAGCACGGCTTTCGGTCCATTTGACTATAGGGATCATCCATGGTTTTTCATGCATTAACATTCGCCGGGTCCCGAGGAAGCTGTTTGAACATGAGGCCGCTAGGCCAAATGTTCAAATGTCTTCCGAGGGATCCGGCAAATGTTAATGCAATGAAATAACCATGGATGATCGTTGTTCTTGCATAACTTACGATTCCGAGTACAAATTTTGACGAAAACGCCCAAAAGCTCAATATAAATTCCATATAAACTCTTCAAATGCGACAGGCAAACCAAAATGGCGGCCAGTTCAGAATGTTGTTTACAATGACGTTGTCATGCAGTGACGTCAGCATAGAACCCTAAAACTCTACGTTCAGGGCGATAACGTTACGTCGCTCAACGTAACGCAAACAAAGCAAGGCCCGTCTTGTCATATCAAAAGCTCAAAATCCATGTTCAAACAGCACGCGAATTTCATGATTTGAACATGGTTTTTGCTGTTTGAGCACGGTTTTCGGTCCATTTGACAGTGGCTTCAAACAGCCATGCGCATAGGTATTTATGCAAGAATATAGGGATCAACCATGGTTTTTCATGCATTAACATTCGCCGGGTCCCGAGGAAGCTGTTTGAACATGATGCCGCCAGGCCGAATGTTCAAATATCTTCCGAGGGATCCGGCTAATGTTAATGTAATGAAATAACCATGGATGATCGTTGTTTTTGCATAACTTACGAGTCCGACAGCAAATTTTGACGAAAACGCCCAAAAGCTCCATATAAACTCCATATAAACTCTTCAAATGCGACCGGCGAACCAACATGGCGGCCATTTCAGAATGTTGTTTTCAATGACGTTGTTACGCAGTAACCATCTGACGTCATCATAGAACCCTAAAACGCTACGTTCAGGGCGATGACGTTACGTCGCTGAACGTAACGTAAGCAAAGCAAGGCCTGTCTTGTGATATCAAAAGCTCAAAATCCATGTTCAAACAGCACGCGAATTTCATGATTTGAACATAGTTTTTGCTGTTTGAGCACGGCATTCGGTCCATTTGACAATGCCTTCAAACAGCCATGCGCATAGGTATTTATGCAAGAAAATAGCTTCAAACAGCCATGCGCATATATATTAATGCAAGAATGCAGCATTATTAGTCGTATTACAATGTTTGCTCAGGCCTACGTGTCCCAGTGTTTCTTACGTTTGTAAATTCAGTGTTTTCCGTGTGCTTTTAGTAACTCTTCAAACATTTTCGATCTGGAACCGACAGGCGAGATCTAGAGCACACAGGAACATACTCGTGGCCTCTTTAGTAGACCTTGATCTTACTTGTGATGGTTTTTGTGAGTTGAAACACAGAACAAGGTCAACGTTCGTTTAAATCACTTGACGATGTAACATCTAACATCATAAAAGCGTCATATGTTCTACGAAATGTGTTCGGAAACCTACGTCATCATATAGCACTTCTTTTCCTTGGCTTGATTTTTTGTCGCTTTGTGCAAATATACAATTTTCCGAATAAAGCAAATCCAATAAGAGTAATTCCTAGGATGTGTACGGTTTACGGCTCTTGCGATCATAGGGCCGACGACTTCCCTCTCAAATGACAATTTTATCCTCATACTTTCTCATACACCTAGCTCACGGAGGTCTGACAAAGGCCAAACATGACATTTACGTAATACAACGTACCCTCAACAGTCGTTTGTATATTGCCGACATTATCTTTAAGCTCTATGCATGACACGTCATACTGTTCTCCCTCAGGGGTCAACTGCGCGTGCACAAAGTAGAACATCACGTGTTTACCAGGCCCTGCGTCGATGTCAAAGTCACATGACACCCTCGTGCCACTGCTGTCACTCTGCCTGATCCCCAGCTCAAGTATCCCCTGGTGAATGCCAGAGTCCTGTAGTTCGAGATTGTAGTTACATGTGGTGACTGAAAATAAATAACTAAATAAATAAATACATAAAATAAATAAATAAATAAATAAATAAATAAATAAATAAATTCATCACAGAAGGGTATTTACCTCACAAGCGACCAGCGAAAGATAAATACCATGGCAGTCTGTGAGATAAATACCATGGCAGTCTGTGAGATAAGTACCATGTGAGATATGTTTGTGAGATAAATACCACGACAGTCTGTATTATACGTAAGTACCATGTGATATAGGACTGTGAAATAAATACAATGACAGTCTGTGAGAGAAGTACCATATGATTTAAGCCGGTGAGATAAATACCATGACAGTATGTGAGATAGGCAGGTACTTCATACTCCGTGTCCTGAAATCTCACTTGGGCAACTGTGCGTGTAAATCGCTGGTGTCGCTGATGTTACTGGTATATCAGTTACTTACAATACTTAGGTTACTTACCTTACTTAACTTACTTATCCTACTTACACTGCTCATAGTCATGGATGAAATATATCATCCCAACTTAAGTTACTTATCTTACTTAGCTTACTCTTAGGATTGTTGGTATGGTAGTAGCTTTTGTCATAAGAAACATGCAAAGTTACTTAGTTTCTTTAGATTACTTACGCGTATTCTTGTACTTATCCTGTTATATCAAGATTGACTTTCGATGGTTTGATTAGTCAACTTACATTACTTACGTTACTTAGCTTATCTTAAGAGTGAGGTTGATACATGTACCATCCTTGGCTAGCTATACGCCTACTTATGTTACTCATCCTACTTAGCTCATTTCCGTATTATAGTATCATGCTTCAATGTTCTGGTCAGCACATTTTAGATATTTCGCTTAAAACTATGTAAAATCGTTCTTTTTTATCAATTAATTAACTAATGCACTTAAATTGATGTAGCATTTATTTTATCGAGGGGCATAGATTTTTTGACATCTACTTAGTTTACTTATACTGCTGTAGTGCCAGGTAAGTAAACGGAGTAACCTAAGTAGAATACTGAAAAATTGCTTATTTTACTTATAGTGGTGATGTGAAGATTAGTAACGTAAGTAAAATGAGTAGAATTCAATTAACAGTGAAATCAGAGACTCCAGGACACCAGGTCAGCCTCAGCTCAGCTTACTTACTTTACTTATCTGACAATGATGACTGATAAGTAATCTAAGTAAAGTAAGTAAATACCGCAAGACTGCTTATTTCGCTCATTTCTGGTAAAAAATGAGGTAAGTTGTCGAAGTAAACGACACAGAAGGCATGGATAGCGCTTTAAGATGAATTTCAGGACTTGGAGTTCGAAGCCGTGAGATAAGTACCATGTGAGATAAGCTTGTGAGATAAATACCATGACAGTCTGTGAGATAAGTACCGTGTGAAATAAGCCTGTGAGATAAATACATGTACCATGACAGTCTCCGTTTTATGTACTGCACATGAGCGTGTGCAACAAACTAACAGTGTTGGGCGGGTCGAGTCTCAGACGTTATGACGGCTACGGCCTAAAGATTTAAACTGTTTTAAGTGTTGTAAAATGGTGCCTGATGCTCTGTCTCTTATCGTGTTGTCCGAAGTCCATCTGTTGATTTTCTTTTGCTCCAGTATTTAAGTTATTTCATGCTGTCGAGTCCTCATCTTTATTTGTTTTCATTTTAGAGTATTGGTTTGACTTTTTATGTTCGCAGAGAGGTTACACTGTAACACTGATGAATTAGCAATCCTTCAAGTGGACTGATCAAATTATTTGTCTAAACCATATCAGAACTAAGGGCGAGGATTAACCCTTATCTTGCTGAATATTCATTTAAGCCACACCCATTTCTGTCTATCAACCAATCAAATAACTTGATGTAATTTATTGCTACAAATTCATAAATTGAATGCCAAACAGTGTAGATCCTGATCAGATGGCTTCTTCAGAAGCCATCTGATCTGGATCTACACTGTTTGCAAAGATAGAGGTTGTCGTGAACAGCATGATAAGGGTTAAGACCGCGTAAAATCGATTTATGCTCCAAGTAAAAACTTTTTACTGATCATTCTGTTGCGATTTATTATTGCTATATTTCGTCTTTACATGTATGCAACTACTGGTATATCTAATTTTCGATAGCCGTTTGGTCATTTTTTTGGAAAGTATCTATCCGTTTTGGCTTTCCGCATGTGGCATTTTCATTATGGTGAAAACCTGCCAGGGTCGGCAACATTGATCATGAACTCTTTTCTACGGTCATTCTCTCCCTTCCGCTGATTCAAGAAGGGCAGTTGCAAGTTTCTGGCGAAACAATGTGCACTATACTGCTTAACCGCCTACGTATAAGCCTGCCCAGGAAAAGTGCGGATAGGTAAACATGACCTTAAATAGTGTTGACTTGGCCATTCAACTCAAATACAAACAAAAACAAATTATGGTGGAGGTGTTTTATGTTGGGGTTTCTTTCCCTGTGGTACCCTGCATTACGATAACACGCCTATACAAATGCATGGTAAACTTTACCGCCGAAAACTTGTCCGAAAATTTTAAGATGAAACATGTTGATATTTTTCTTATTTCTGCTCAAAATATATATTGTGGTGCTCGTAAGAACCGCCTCATCGAGGCGGTTCTAACCGGTACCCACTATCTATAGTTTAGAGCAGAAATAAGAAAAATAAGTAAACCCCTGTCAACCCCAGTTTTGCTGTATAAAACTGGGGTTCAAGGGGGTCAAAATTATATAGGCGTGTCTTCGTGATGGGGTACTTCTATTTGAGATTCTTCATTCAAAGTCTTCTTTATATGTCTGTGTGCAGGGACACGGCGTCAGATAAATAAATAAATAAATAAATAAATAAATAAATAAATAAATAAATAAATAAATAAATATTTTTCCCGAAACGGGACAATCCTGGCATCAGAAAGAGGCAACGTTGCCTGTGACGCGCTATAGTATGAGCGCTGTCCCAAAATAGCTTAGACAGTCAGTGTTCAAACAATGCATCATGCGAGCTCATGAATTCTATATGCGGGATATGTGCGTGCCTGTATGGAATATATTCAAACTACCTTAAAGACGTATGCTACTAATTCGCTATTTTTGTATGATCATCAAAAACGTAAGCTATGTCAGAGCCAACGTTTCACCGTTGTTGGGTAAAGAAATGGTTGAAATTTGTGGAACAGGCATTGTTTTTGGTTCATTTCATTAAGAAACATGATCAGGAAAACAGTAACATTGCGAATTTTGAAAATTTTAACTTTTCGCCATTTACGCAAGATGAAATCAACCTAAATGGTTATAGACTCACTTAAATGATTGTTGTTATGCATATTATGGCCAACTAAATAGTAAAATTCAAGTTATCTGTCTGCGATGCACCATCTTTTCATAGAATTTATATGTATTTTTACCATGTGTTTCATCTGGGGGTAGGGGAACGGTTTGTTAAATAAAACAGAAATGAGCTCGGTGATCCTACTTTTCTTTATTTTCTATTCTCTGAAAATATCCCGTAGAGAAAAAGACTTGTTTTATGAACAATTCAATGTTGCGTTTTTTCTGTATGGCCCAAAACATTGTAGACCATGAATTATTTTTAAATATATTTTGGTTGATGACAAAAATTGGAAAACTTTTTCTGAGCTTGAAAATAAGCTAAAGATAGGCAGCGGTATCTTTAACGATATCGTTCTGATTAAAATAAATGTTTAAATGCTAGGCAAAAGTCATTTGTGACATGCTATTTACTAACATGGTTGTTTTTCTGATATTTCTGGGAAAACGGTTTCTAGGTCAAATTACTTAAGATTCAGCATGGTGACATATTTTTATTTCAAATGTGGTGAGCAAGTATATGAAACTGAACTTAAACAGTTTATAGTGTAGAAAGTATTCCGCATATCCCCTTAAGAGATGCTCAATTGATATTGAAGCAAGCCACTGAATACTCGTCGCAAACTTACTAAAACGTCATGGACGTCCCTAGAAAACAAAAATTCTCTCCGTGGTGCTCGATGCATTTACGGTGACGAGAACATGCCTTCAAACCAGCTGTATTTCAAACTGCTCAATACTAGCAGATTACTGACGTCGGGTCCTAGAGAAAGTTTGGTTGTCTACATTTTGGGACAGCCCTCGTACTTGCAGTTTTAACGTTGTAATGTCAAGTGCAATACCTGCATCCATTAAGGGCTTCGTTTTATGTTGACACCACATACAGGAGACCCGCGTTATAACGACATTATTTGTTCCCTTCTATTGTGCTATTGTAATGAATTTGCCGTTATAAAGAATCCCAGGTAGGAGTATGATAGGTAATGAAAGGTCTTTTCCACATCATTACTCCAAGAAACTAATGTTATAGACATTTGTTAGAATCGCCTCGACGAGGCGATTCTAACAAATTTCTATAACATCCGTTTCTTGATGTACTAAATTACAAGAATATTTCATGACTATGGATTCGATTAGGGCATTTCAAACACGGTGAAGCCCACGTCGCTCGGAATCGAGGCTAAGCCTTAAGCTAAGAAGTCATTCCATTGAAATTGTCGTTATAACGCGTTTTGCCGTTATAACGAATGCCAGTATAAGGCGGGTTGACAGTATTATACTTTAAAGGCAGGATATAGTAGCCTCTCGATAACTCCGTGGTTAGCGAGTACGACTTATGATCGAGAGGTTGTAGGTTCGATTCCGGCCACCGAAGGCGAGGTGTGTCCTTGTGCAGGACACGCAATGCCACTACCCCACTCCACCCATGTAATTAGTCAAAACATTTTCACACTGTGTATGATTGAGCTAACATCATTTCTATCATTTCAACAAACAACAATTTGTTATTTATAAGATAGATTGGACAATTCCTTTTCAGATAATTAAACTCTACCTTATGATCGAGAGGTTATTGGTTCATTCATAACATCATTTCTATCATTTCAACAAACAACAATTAGTTATTTATTAGATAGATTGGACAATTCCTTTTCAGATAATTAAACTCTACCTTATGATCGAGAGGTTATTGGTTCGAATCAGGCCACCGGAAGCGAGGTGTGTCCTTGGGCAGAACACGTAATGCCACTGCCCCACTCCACCCAGTTGTAAATGGGTAGCAGTGGTGTAAAAGTCACTGCCTCTCTCTCGCGTGCGTGATAATATCCAGAATGAGTGTTCGATAGCGATTCAAGTAAGCTTGAAGCTTTCATCGCAATCGGGCTAAAATAAATTCGTATAAACTAAAGGCAGGATACTGTTAGTAAACAGCATTCCGCCTAACAGCTTGGGATAGGTCGGGTTGATTCAATTTAGAGTTTCACGGAAATATTGTTTTTCAAGCAAACAGTCCAGATCCCAAAAAGATGCTGCATGCTGCAACTTCTGCTATTGGTCCATACTGTTTGCTAATGTCAGTTCGAGGAGCCGCTATAAAATTAGTGAAAGCACTGATGGGCCGCTGGGCTGGGACAATAGTCCTGAATTGAGACTTAGACGGTAATAGCCCTTACTTTTTGTACTGCGTTCTATGGCGTCGGATCTGGGTCTGTACTCTTTGCCATTGTCCAAGGACACGAGCCCAGTCCAGACTTTGTTTTAAACAGAACTCTGACGTCACAAGGACAAGAATAGTGAGGCTATAAATAACTGTCACCTGGATACATATGTACAGAGGATCCTCGCTATAACGACTGTATTTTTCATTACGATAATACACCAGCGCGGCTTTAAATACTGCATTCTTTCATATCTCCAAAATGGTTACTTTTCTGATGAAAATTTGGGGGTATTTTTCATATTTAAACTCCAAACATAGGTTGAGGGCGCTCGTTAGAACCGCCTCATTGAGGCGGTTTTAACGAATACCCACAACCTTATGTCTTGGCGCTTCAAACATAGGATGAGGATTATCGTTAGAACCGCCTCAATGAGGCTCTAACGTGTACCCACAACCTATGTCTTGGATCAGAAATAAGAAAAAAATTTGTATAGCCCCCCAAAAACAATTTTCACTATATAAAGTGGGGTTTACGTGTGTGGGAGGGGGGGGGGGGGGTGGTGGTTGGGGTATTTCACGGAATTGTCATCTTAATGATTTGTTCCTATACAATCTGCTGCTATAGCGAATGTGTCGCTATTAAGAATCCCAATAAAGAGAAGTATAATAGGTAATAAAGGATTTTTTCCCTTAAATAATTGTTGTAGACATTTGTTAGAATCGCCTCGACGACGAGGCGATTCTAACAAATGTCAATAAATTTTGTTTCTCGGAGTATTAAATAATTACAATATGCTTGAATATCTCCATTAACTCGTCTCAGCTTGAGCAAACGATTTGTTCCATTCAAATTATCGGTATAACAAGTTTTGTAGTTATATCGAACATCGGTAGTACGAGGGTTGACTGTAGATAGTCACGCTGGCATTATCAACATTACTCAGATTTATATGCATGTAGTGACTTTGGGTCGATGGATAAATAATCGATCCAAAATAGTTTGCTCAGCTTGTATGAAATGAAGTTATTCTTAGAGCTCCTGGAATTCAATCACATACACTGTAGGAGCGGATTCAATGAAAATAAAATAACATCTAGATGTCTTGGAGATAAAAGAATGTTTTGTCCGAGGTTGCCTGTCCTCAACATTATTGCTCTACGGGACAGTTTGATGTATCTGTCTTCCGGAAATTGATTTCAGCTTACGATTGATAAAAGAGGTTTTATGTATACAGTAAATTTGCATATGTTCCAAGATCTGTGAGTAAGCATTGTCATAATAGGATTATGTATACTTATTTAGCTTTCTAACCTCTGTTCCCGAAAATTGGCAGGCAAGTGAAATCGATATTCTCAGATCGTATTGTGCACATGCGCATGCTGTTCTGGGTAATATCAACCTACCATTAATAAGGCCTATTGTAAACTGGCTGGCCTCTTCTGCGTTCAACTGACAACTACAACTAGGCGCTCAGAAAAAGTACAATACAAAATCCGATAATTGCTTGTTTCATTTCGCAGTAATCTATCTTGTAGCCATTTCGCTCTGTCTCTATTGTTAGTTTTTTTAGATTTCGGTGTCGGGCCATTCAAATTCAAGACGTAAATAAAGTGTAATGGCAAATAAATTCTGATCAAAATTACACGAAAACTACGCATTTACTGAAAGCTTGTTCGATTTAGAGGGCATTTAGGCAAAGCGGCTCAATCTAAGCTCATCTTGTGATCCAAGATGAAGCTGTAGAGGCTTTCGTATATTCGAGATAAAAAATCTTAAATGATTGACCCAAACCCGAGATTCTATAAAAAACAGAGGTGAAGACAATGATCAGGAATCGATAGAATTAAGCCACAGCTCCCAGCAGTGACGCCAAAGGGAAAGAAACACAAACATGAAATTACTAGACCTTTATGGAAACATCAATAGCGGAAAACCAAAAGGACGGTTTGTTTCCCCACAAAATGGCAAAATGGCTATCCAATACAAAATAACATAACAGAAACACACACGCAAAGACAAACCATAACAAAACTAAACCGCGACAGAAGAACCGCCTTGGCAAATTCCACTTGGGGGCTTAAATCGATTTTACGCAGCTGCAATCCTCGCCCTTACTTCCGTCGCTATTTAGCCAAATTATTTGTTCAGTCCGCATGAAGGCCTCCTAACTCATCAGTGCAACATCTCCGAGAACACAAAACTCAAACAACCAAATAGATGAAATAATAGTGAGAACTCGACAGCAAGAAACCACTGAAATGCTGAAGCAAAAGAAAACCAACAGTTAGACTCTGATGGGCCCGACCAGGGACAGAGCATCAGGTATCAACCAACCATTCTATATAATTAAATTCTCTCTAATTCTAAGTAAGCATTTTACGCCGGAACCGTCATAGATTGGGTTAACTACCATGCACGCAGTCTGTCGTATAACATTTATGTTGTACCCAATCTTTTTATATCGAAGAATGATTTTACGAAAATGGGTACTGAAGTCATTGCAATTGTATATTTTTCTGAATTTATATACTAAATTACCATAAAAGTCGGATTCCGATAGGCCTTGTTGCAGAAGCGATTTAAGTCGAACATCGTATTTTGAAATTAAATCGGATGGAGGTCCATAAAAGTTTGAAAAGGCTTTGCGTAGTTTATTAAACCGGTGACCCTGATTAAGAAGTTTGGCAGTTACCAATTGATTACGAGTGTTGAAGTCAGTTACATGTCTAGACGCTCTGGCAAATAAAATTAATTGCGAAATATAAACGTCATAGGATGCACACGAGGAACATCACCATCCATGAAAGGAAAATTTACAATCTCAAAATCAAAACCATCGCGTTTATAATAATTTTTGCAGGAAACAAACCCATCTACAATAGATAGATGTAAATGGGGCCTCGGTATCAGAAGAATTTGCTTTTTAGCTGAAGTTCTGGGAGGGGTGGGGGGGGGGAATTTGACTGATCAAACCACGAAATAGGTAATGTCAATATTTAATAAATCATCCAAATATCTAGTCGAGCTAAAGGCTTCAGTAATTTCAGATTGGTTTTCAACGGAAAGGGACAACTTGAAGTCTCTTTCATAACATAACAAGAACAGATCAGCCACAAGGGGTGCGCAATTCGTACCCATCGGAATAACCATAATTTGCCTAAAAACTTAGTACCAAATCTTATGTAAATACTGTCAAGTAAAAAGGTGAGAGCTTCACACACTTTCTGACATGACCATAACGTATATTTTTTATGCTCTTCAGAAGTGAAAAAGCATTTCTTACATTACATGCAAGATAGCGGGAGTCTTCCCTATAAAAGGTCCATTCAATTAAATCAGTTTTTCTTTTATAAGGTTATGTGGAAGTGTTGTGTAAAGGTAGAAAAATCAAAAGTAGACAGACTTGAAGCACGGAAACGTCTGCATTTCACTTTATTTAAAACTTCATTAGAATTTTTTATAGACCAAAATAGATTTCTTCCTGATCTTTCAAAGACTTTGTCGCAATATTTAATCACATGTTTATTGGTGTTAGTAAAACATGAAGTTAAAAATTTGGAAAGTTCAGTGTTGTTTTTGCAATAAACCGTGCTTTGTATGGTCTTTTAGGTTTTAGGTATTACTAACTAATATAAAGTAGGAAGCTTGTCTTGGCCTTCTGTTTTACATACAGCAAACTTGGTGGCTCGATGACAAAGATGGTCATCAACTACAACCCTCTCTACAGCCACAATAGCTACAGCTGGGTATAATGTGATAATTAAAAGTTAATTTTCCTTTTATTTTACCCTAAAACCTATGTTTGTGGGATTCATTAGAACCACCTCCCTCGACATAGGTTTTTATCGAGAATTGACAAAAATTATCCTTCAATTATCACAAACAGCAACAAAAACAAACAAAACAATCTTAACTGTTTCTATCCGTCATAAGTCACTTAAGGTTATCGTCAACCCCAATTTATTTCGGAAACGTGGGGTTTACAGAGGTACACATTATTTTCATTTTCGCTCAAACAGATAATGTTGTGTACTCGTTTGAACCGGTATAAGCATATTTTACTAAAAATGTCAAGAAAAGGGGGGGGGGGACACAAGTTCTGCCAGCATTATATACGCCCTACCCCCTACAAGTGTTAACAGCAATATGCATACATGTGATAATGGCAAACACTATAACATTTAAATACTGGTCTAGAGAACAATATAGCGAGAGGTATAAAACAAAATAGAGAAATAATGTAAATTAGCAAAATAGGAGGTGTGCAAAGATAAGATTATGAGGTGGTGTCAAGCTGGCTATGCGTGTGCAAGGCTTAATTACTACCGAATCTTCTGGTATTTTTGATAAATGCCTGTACGACAGTGAAGATAGTAGTTTTGTCTTCTACTGAAAAATTATTCTCTCCCAACAAAAGAACGTGAAGATTTAATGGATAGAGTTGATTAGTAGATTGAAAGAGCGTAACTCTTTCGTGCGTATATTTTGAACGCACAAAGAAATAATGTTCAGCAGCCTCGATATCACTGGAGCAACTACAACAAGGGCTAGGCAACAGATTATTCGTGTAAAGGTCAGAATTTAAGTTGCTGCAATAGTTTCTAATTCTCGCGTGTAAAATTGAAAGATAGCTGTTGCCTACATTATAGTAGAGTGGAACTTTTTTTTACTGTTTTGCTGTGTTTGTTTTTCCAACTGGTATTTAAAACTTGCAAGCGATGATGAGTTACATAGGATAATACCTAGAAAATTTCATGATGATATAGAGTATGGGATACATGATTTACGTAAAATCTCAGTTCTGTTATATCGTTTAGATTTCTTAAAGCACAAGTGTTAATTTCTGTAATTAGCGGGGGAATTAAATCAGATATATAAATAGGAACTAACTGCAAATGACAACCAGCAGCATTCCCTATAGAGGTTATCAAGTGCAACAGATCTGGCAAAGCAAGTGATAATACGTGCGGCCAGTCAGTTTGTAATTTTTGCAAAGAATTGCAATCTTGAGCTGAACAACCATCCCATACTACACATGAATATTCAATAACCGATAATAAAGAAGATGGATATACATTACCAAAACACGCCTATTCAAATACATTGTAATTTTTTCGCCGCAAAAACGAAAATTTTCAGATGAAAAATTGTGATATTTTTTCTAATTTCTGCTCAAAATATAGATTGTGGACACTCGTTAGAACCGCCTCATCGAGGCGTTTCTAACGAGTACCCGCAATCTATATTTTAGAGCAGAAATAAGAAAATAAGGTTTACCCCTGTAAAACCCAGTTTTACTTTATAAAAGTGGGGTTAAAGGGGGTCAGAATAGTATAGGCGTGTTTTCGTGATGTTTGATTCAATGTATTACGATTTAAACTAAATTTGAGTTTTCTCATGCTGCCAATAATATTTGATGCACTTCTAACAATATTTTCAATATGACTATGCCACTGATCAATATTACTGAAGTGTTTGTGTTCGACAGTGCCATTAAAAAGAGTTCAGGAAAAGATTCGAAATGGCTTAAAGTAAAAGGAATAGCTTCTGTTTTACGAGCATTAAAACTGATAAATAATAATTCAATTTCGGAAATTTATAAGCCTGTCACAGTGTGTGAAGCCAAGCTTACTAAAATCCGTAAATCATGATATATAATACATTCTATATCTTTGACAGAAGAAGCAGGAAATAACAAAGAACTGTCATCAGCAAATAATCTGTTTAGACGTTAAAGGGAATCGGATCTATCATTCACATAAACTAAAAAGAGTAATGATCCAAGAATAGACCCTTGGGGTACTCAGGCATTTATCCTCCTCAAGCTTAACTGTTGGTTTTTTTCTGCTCCGGCATTTCTGTAGTCTCTTGCTGTTGAGTCCTCACCGTTGTTTCATCTCTGTGGTTGTTTGATTTGTTTTTGTGTTCACGGAGATGTTGCACTGATGAGTTAGGCGGTCTTCATGCGGACTGAACAAATTAATTGTCTAATTCGCGACGGAAGTAAGGGCGAGGATTGTGACCACGTAAAATCGATTTTAGCCCCCCCCCCCCACCTATAGTGGAATTCGTTTCCGCTGACCATTCCAAAATAGAAGTGGAGGCAATGTACAGGAATCGATACAATCAACCCACAGCTCCCATCTGAGACACCAAAGGGAAAGAAACACAAACATGAAACAGGAGACCCTAATGGAAACACCAACAGCAGAAAGCCAAAAGGACAGTTACTTTCCCATAAAATGGCCAATAGGCTATCCAAAATAAAATAACATAAGCGACACAAACACCCGAAGACAAACCATAACAAAAATAAACCGCGACAGGAGAAACGCCTCGGAAGGGTCAGCGGAAACAAATTCCACTGGGGGGGGGGGGGGGGGGGTTTAAATCGATTTTACGTGGCCAAAATCCTCGCCCTTACTTCCGTCGCGATTAAGACAAATAATTTGTTCAGTCCGCATGAAGGCTTTCTTTCTTTCAGTCCGCATGAAGGCGGTTCTTCTGTCGCGTTTATTTTTGTTATGGTTTGTCTTTGGGTGTTTGTGTAGCTTATATTATTTTATTTTGGATAGCCTATTGGCCATTTTGTGGGAAAGTAACTGTCCTTTTGGCTTTCCGTTGTTGATGTTTCCATTGGTGTCTGTTGTTTCATGTTTGTGTTTCTTTCCCTTTGGTGTCTCTGATGGGAGCTGTGGGTTAATTGTATCGATTCCTGATCATTGCCTCCACTTCTATTTTGATGAGAAGATTTTTTTACAACTTTTTGCTTTCTGTAATTCAAATAATCTCTGGTCCATTTTTTGTAAAGTAGAAGTAAAACAAAGATCAGGAATTGATACAATTAACTTACTCCATCCATAAAAGACACCAAAGGGAAAGAAATACAAACATTAAGCGACCAGACCATAATGGAAACCTAAACAAAGGAAGGCCATAAGGACAGTTACTTTCCCACAAAATGGCCATATGGCCATCCAAAACCAAAAGACACAAGTGATACACACAGTAAGTAACAAACAACAACATAAATAAATCGCCACAGAAGAGCCGCCTTGGAACGGTCAGTGGAAGATTTCCACTGGGGGGCTTAAATCGATTTTACGTGGCCACAATCCTCGCCCTCACTTCCGTCGCGATCCAGACAAATAATTTGTTCAGTCCACATGAAGGCCTCCTAAAAGCTCGTAAAGCTCATTCTACGCTATTTGATTTAGTTTCAATATAAGTCCAGTATGCCAAACTCTGCCATATGCTTTGGATACATCTAAGAAGACCATTCATCAATATAAATTATTGTAAAAAGTTTGACAAGAATGTTGGTCTATACTTCTATATCTATGTTGAAAAGTTGTGAAATGATTTGGTAAAATCCAGACTGGTAATTTTTCATGAATCCCCCTGACCTTTCAAGGTCAGGGGGGTCGGGTTACCTGTTTTTCCAACACTAATACCTTTCCGACTAGGAACCCGCAGATAATGCAAATAAGGTGAATAAATTATTGCCAAAAGTTTGACAATTATGTTGGTCTATAGATCTATATCTATGTTGAAAAATTGTGAAATGATTTGGTAAAACCCAGACTGGTAATTTTTCATGTAAGAAATTGTAAATATGTTAAAATGAAATAGAAGTGAAGGCAATGATCAGGAACCGATACAATTTACCCACAGCTCCCAACAGAGACACCAAAGGGAAAGAAACACAAATATGAAACAACAGATCCTAATGGAAACATCAATAGCGGAAAGCCAAATGGGGAGTTACTTTCCCACAAAATGGCCAATTGGTTATCCGAAACAAAATAATATAAGCGACACTAACACTCAAAGACAAAAATCAACCGCGAAAGAAGAACCGCATTGGAACGGTCAGTGAAACGAATTCCTCTGGGGGCTTAAATTTGATTTTACGTTGCCAGAATCCTCGCCCTTACTTCCTTCGCGATTAAGACAAATAATTTGTTCAATTCTTTCTTTGAGGTAACCAATATTGCTTAAAAGTTATACAGATCGTAAATTAGACGGATCAGAGTTATCTCCCTTTTTGGGTGGCGGTATGACATTGGAGACATAAACCTCTGCAAATTTGCCTTCTCTGAAGCATCTACTGTAAACAATGTTTCATTGGGCGACAGGGCTTGAGATGCCATTTCATCTCAATGTCGGGTAAAAGTCCCACAAAATTGGAAGCAGCGTCTCCAAAATGACCTATACAGTGTTGACGGGACGTTAAACCCCAAATCAAACAAAACAAAACAATACTTTTTCAATAGCTCTGCTTTCTCTTCGGTTGAAAACAAAGGTCATTTTGTCCAGTAACAGGAAAAGAATTTGGAGGTGGTATGAAAAAAGAACTAGTATTAGTCTTATTAAAAAAGGGTCGTTTAACCTTCCAAATTTTTCTTATGGTTTGTGTGAAAATCAGAGTTCCAAGTTGCTATAAAACTGTTCTTTTGCATGCCGTACCAGGATATCAACTTGGTTACAGAATGTTTTATACTTTCTTAAAATATTTTGGCTACCTGTCCAGTTAAATTTACTTTTTAATCTATTCTTTTTAGACATTCTTCTTATTTCCGAGTCATGCCATTGCTTGTCATCGGACCTGATTAGTACATGTTTTGAACGAATGCAAGAGTTTGCAAATTCAAGAAAAACATTATGAAATTAAACACAGGTTTCTTCTGGAGTTCAGTCCCTTAAGCAATCCAAGTCAAAGTTGGACAACGTGCCTTAGTAATGTGAAATTTGCCTTTTTATATAAGAAGATTAACCTACTAAACGCACCCTCTGTAGCATACCGAAAAGGTAGGAACATATATTGAATCTTCCGAAATTATTATTGGATCCAAAATTGCTGTTGGCGTGTTGGTTCAGATATTACATTAGCCATAGGGTTAATAAGAAATTAATTTTTTAAATTATGAAAATTAGGATTTAGAAGATCTTCGTTGGAAAGCTCGATTGCCCTTTCAATATTTAAATTTAGCGGAAGAATGTGAACTTGTAGTAGTCTCTGTCTGTATACAAGAAAATGGATGTTTGTAGAAGGGCGGGTGTTCCGGATCAGGTAGTCAGCAAGTAGACCGAATGTGACCTTATATGGGAATACCAGCCGACTGTCTATGCATCATTGGTCTAGCGGGCACCACTTGAGATCCTGTAGCATTGCTGACATACAAGCTGTGTATCGGTAATCTCGAATTACCCATCTAGCTCTCTTGCGTTTGCACTGATTCTAGTTTATATGTGTGGAGACCACACAGTAGAGTGGGTGAACAAAAGTTTTGTATGCTGTTGCCTGCAGGTCCCTGTTTTGAGCCCGAATGTTTCCTTTATGGAAACCTAGCGTCTGTTTGGCATTTTTAGTAATAGTATTAATATGGTCTGTCCATTTGAGGTAGTCTGATATTGTGACCCCAAGGTATTTAGCTGAGAGCAATTTTAAGTGCACAGCCATGGAAAATGGTACTTAGATGGAATGGGGGATTTCCGCCGGGTCACATGAATGACCTGACATTTGGCAGGGTTAAATTTCATGACACAAACTTTTTTTTCGCATTTTTCCAGTTGCTTTAGGTCTTTCTGTAGGATCTCTGAGTCATGCAATGTGTATGGCTGTGTCGTCTGCGAATAGTCGAACCCTTGATCTTGCCTGATCCGGGCGGTCAATAATATAAGCCAGAAACAGCATGGGAGAACCGAGCCCTGCGGGACACCTGAAGATACTAGAATATTATCAGAAATTGTACCATTAAGCAAAACGGATTGTGTTCTGTTATCAAGGAAAGTTTTGGTCCGATTTAGAGTATCCCCCCTTATGCCGCAAAGGCGGTTTCAAAAGCAGTTTTTCGTGGGTAACTTTGTCAAAAGCTTTGCTAAAATCAAGGAGGATTAGGTCTGTTTGTTTTCTAGATTGCATATTTTAGCAAGCTCGTCAACGAGCAAGATGAGTTGTGTCGGGCAAAATCTATTTTCCCGGAACCCATGCTGCATTTTGGTCAGTAAAATGTTTGGTGATAATAGAGGCCACAATCTGCAGAGTAAAAAAGGTCAATGAAATAGGTCGAAAATTCGCGGGATTAGTTTTCTTTTGAAAAATAGGAGATACATTGGTTTCTTTCCAGATGGATGGGAGCTTTCCTGAGTTTAGAGATCTTTGATAGATCAACTGCAAGATTGGACCAAATGAGAGAGCAATCTAATGTTTCTATATTGTTTGTCCATGCATACTTTTCTGCTGATTGAATGAAAGGTGTATTATAATATGCATTTTGAACACAATAAATATTTGGCAATAACCCTAAGAACTGTGCATCTAAATATGAGAAATAATATGGCGGCTGAAAACCAAAAATATAACCGTGTTCATAAAATGCCAATCACGACAATTGTCGTCTGCTTTCTAGTCTGCCGGTTACTTTAAAAGTCATTGTTGGAAACGGTGTGGGCCCAGATCAGACTGCTCCTATAGGATCAGTCTGATCTGGGTTCACACTGTTTGTCAACCTGCAAACACTTTTTTTAAAAAGTTTGCAGTGACGATTCAGCAGACGATATAAACTGACGACATTTTCAGATGCAGTTTTTCTCGGCATATTAAGGGTTACAACGATTGGTTCATTTTTAAATGTTATATCTTTATATATACAACCTTGGACATAGTTCCAGATAAGAAGGAGTAAAAGGAACATCCACCCCTCTCCCACCCCGCGAAAAAAAAATAAATAAAAAAATAAAAAAATAAAAAAAAATATTTTTTTTTTCATATTATTTGTTCAGATACCTTGGCGAGGCGATTCTAACAAGTACTCAGAACATAGGTTTCTGTACAGAATCAAGGAAAAGACTCCATTGATTATCCTCTTATCTATGCCATTAGGAGATAAAAATTCCGCTCAGCCGAGCTTATTCAGAGAAATTCCGCTAAAGGGCCCTTAAAATTAGGACTAATTCTGCTTTATAAAGCTTATTTAGTAGGTCGCAGTTAGTGTTTTCTACATACCGTGTCCTCTGGTCAGAGACCACCTTTGGGACCGTTCAAAAGTGGTCTTAAAGACTACTTTTGAACAGTCCCAAAGGTGGTCTCTATACAGGAATTTTAGTGTTTTCCAAAGGCGGAGTAACTAGACTTTGTTCTCCTGACAGATGGAGTTTGCTCTGCTGACAGACAATTTGTGACCAAGACCAATAACACATACCGTTTAGACAATCCTAAATATTGGTCCGATGAGACTCCAGACATATATTTACTGCTCAGGAGGAAAATATATTGCTTCGATTTGATAGCTTTTTTGTTATTTCTCTGGATCTCGCATAAGCTCTTGCAAGATATAATTTACTGTAAGGATGAGAGCTTTGTAGCTGGCATGTCCAGCCATTAGCGTAATTGACACTGGAGTTTCAAATCAATAATTTGCTTGAAATAAATCAGATAGAAAACAGAAAATAGCAGATTTTCAAACAAATTGCCAGACAGCATGCGTGTAGCAGCTAATCTGGGGAAATCGCATTTTTCCGGCGTACGGAAGTTGCAAACTAAACTTCAATAAGGAAAGGATACGATTATAGGCGCTTAAGTCTGCGGTGACTCCAAACTCAATGCTGTTACATAAATCAAAGCACTGACAGCCCTGGTGGGTCGATTTTGTTTGTTTGATTTGATGTTTAACGTCCCCGTCAACACTGTAAAGGTCATTTTGGAGACGTTGCATCCAATTTTGTGGGACTTTTACCCGACATTGAGATGAAATGACATCTCAAGCCATGTCGCCCAATGAAACCAATAGGGTTTATTAGCATGGACGGTCCGCCTCGCATCGCGGTTCCTGGACAGGCTTAGATCCTCTAAGCGGTGTACCAGTACTAGTGTGCGGGTCGGATTCAGCTCTGCGTGGAAGCATCATGCAGCCCATATATTTCTTCGAGTCCCTATGGGCGGGGGCTATGGTGGTGGGTCGATTGTTTCTGAGCTGGGAAAGTGGTTCTGAACAGGTAATTAGGGCTGTTTTGTTTAACTCTCAAATTATCGTACTTTTAGCAAACAGATTGGACCCATTACGACAACACGCCTATACAAAAACATTGTAATCTTTATCGCCGAAAATATGAAAATTTTAAGATGATAAATTGTGATCTTTTTCTAAAGGGTTTTTTCTATAGGGCAACTGTCAATAACTTCAGCTTCATTTTCATTTGGATATCTATATTGGTTTTGAAATTAAGATGAAAACAAAAGGCGAAAAAAACTGATTTTTTTTTTAGTTTTTCAAAGGACCATAACCCCTCAGAGTATTGTAGCTAGAGTTATGTAACTTGCCATGAAATCGTATAATGTTGTTGTGATCTTGCGTTTAAAGATTGAAATTGATGCGTTTGAAGGTTTGTAAGTTATTTTGAAAAAAAAAAAAAAAAAACATGAAAAATGTTGATGGAAAGACGGTCAGATGAACAGACAGATGGACGGACGGACGGACAGACAGGGCAACTATAGGGCAACTGTCAATAACTATATAGGAAGTTTCATTTGAATAGCTATAGGGGTTTGAAATAAAGATGAAAAACAGACGAAAAAGCTGAATTTTTAAGTTTTTCAAAGAGCCATAACTCTGAGAGTATTGTAGCTAGAGTTACGTAACATGCCATAAAATTGTGTAATGATATTATGACCGTATATTAAAGTTTGAAGTTCATTCGTTTGACGGTTTGTAAGTGATTTAGAAAAAAAAAACAATGTGACGGGCAGACGGACAGAAAGGTGGTATATTATATTGACAGACGGACGGACAGATGGACAGACAGCTATAGAGCACGCGCAAATAAATTTGCGGGGCCCTAATTACCCTTGCAAACCCAAGTTTGACTATCAAGGGGGTAAAAATTATATTTGCTTGTTTTCGTGATGGATCAGACACCGCGTTCCGCAGCGTCTGATCTGTTCTTGAACTGTTTGCCATTGTTCCAGCGCATGCGCCGAAGCAATGTTTTACTCTGAGCTTTTTGCACACCTCACTGACGTCACAACGACATAATCGGCGCGGCTATTTACTATAAATAACTGTTACCTGAGCTCCTACAAGTCAGTGATAGTCGAATAGGCATTATCGCTTCCGTGCATAGTAAGACTGACAAACAGTCGACCCAAAAATGTCCTTTTATGTGCATGGATACATCATTTGCAGGGCAAACAACTTTATTGTTTTCATTATCTGAACAGAACAAAACATATACTCTCAGATCACTGTACATGATATATGAGGTATGCATGCATGTTATAACAAAACAGACGGCAACTAAGGGGCAACACAAAGTTTACGTAACATTGTATTTACTCGCCATAGAGAGAGAGAGAGAGAGAGAGAGAGAGAGAGAGAGAGAGAGAGAGAGAGCGCATATGAACATGTTTTGAATTGGTTTGTCTGGTGCGCAGATTTGAATGATCTCTGAGTACCAGGGGAGCGGACTACAGCATTATATTGTATTATATAATTTTATATTAATTGTTACGGATGTGTTCTTATGTAAGAATTGAGACCTTATTTTTTTCCGAGACAGGAGTAGCCCGAGCTACGAAGTGTAAACCACAGTACCAAACCATTGTGCGTACGTAATTAATATATCTGTCGCTCTCCATGCAGGATTAACGAATGCTTTGTACACTCCTTACAATCGCCTCACTGAGGCGATTCTATTGAGTGCACTCTACATACATGTACCTTTTCGAGATAAAAGCAGAAAAAGGTCATCAGGGTCCTGGAATATATGGACATCTGCAGCTGTTCGAAAAATTATCTAGGCGTTGCAGCGAGCGAGTTCGGATTATCCGTGGTAAACGGATATTCGTGTTCGAGCCATTGAAGTTCCACTGTATATATGTACTTTTGGGCACTATGTTTTACTCTTTGATATTTTAGTGGTAGTGGAACAACCAACAAGTCCCCTTTTTAACAAATACAGTCAACTGTCGATATCTCAAACCACGACGGACCGGAGACCTTGGCCGTAGACAACAGCAGTCCGCGATAAAGGAGTTTAAATATAAGTAACATATGGCAAAACTCAAGCCACAATAGCCAACATTTACTTTGACTCAAGCAATAATTTGGAATATCAGTGCTTGAGAAAACGAAGAGGCATATTTAAGGAAGTTTTTTGTTTCCATTTCATTGAAAAAAGAATAATGTTTAGATTTATTGTACTTCTAGTACATGTAGTAGACAGAAAGCATTCTCGAAGGCTCGTGTGTTTGCATCTTGCTGGCTAAATTGTTAATTATAGTAAACAGGGTGCTCCAAAAATGTCTGCCTTGCTGAAATTACATTTTTTACAGCACATATACATGTATTGGCATGTAAGATATTTTTTTTTTATTTTAACAGATAACATTTTGACCACCAACGAGCTTTTTCACGTGAGGATGCTCTGAACACCTGGGCTCCTTTCTATTATATTGACTTCCTAGGAAGTCAATCATAGTAGCAACAATATCGCCCCCGCCCATCGGGCTTGGAGAAATAGATGGGCTTCACGGTGCTTCCACGCAGAGCTGAAACCAACTTGAATACTGGTAAACCGCTAAGGTCTAAGCCTGCCCAGGAAGAGTGATGCGGGTCGGACCGTTGCTTAAACCCTAGCGGTTTCTATGGGCGGTAGGGCTTGAGATGTCATTTCTTCTCCGTGTCGGATAAATGTCCAACAAACTTGGAAGCAACCTCTCCAAAATGATTTAAATCGTGTTGACGGGGCCGTAAAACCTCAACTCAAACAAACAAACAAAAAAGAATGAACAATATCCACTGGAAGCTTGCTGCTTTTGGTGTTTCAGATGAATTTTATTCTTGATTGTGAATCTTTGGGTAAGAACCGGCATGGTATATAATGGAGCATATGTATCTGAAACTGTATACTGCTTCTTGTTTGGTACCATTTCCTCTCACTTTTGTTTGTTTGACCCAAAACCTTGTGAATGTGTCTAGACGATCAACATTGAAGTGAGGCAATGACCCACACCTCCCATTAGAGACACCAAAAGGAAAGAAGCACTGACATGAAATAACACGACCCTAATGGAAACATAAATAGCGGAAAGCCAAATGGACAGTTTCTTGCCCACAAAACGGCCGACTGGCTATCCAAAACAAAAATGCCTTTGGATAGTACTGCAAATGGCAGGCTCCAGACAGCTTAAGAAGCAGAAGAACAACTACTAAACACCAGGTAAACATCAGGGCTTCAATTGGAGTATTCTAATGACCAGTACTGAAATGTGCAACACCGCCCACGCTCTCTAGAACCGGCTTAAGCAGAACTCGATTTTCAAAATGATTCTAAATGAACTCAGTGATCCCAATGGACCAGAAAATATAATCCGCACTATGATGAAGTACGGGGAGACATTTTACGGCCGCCACACGGCACAACAACAGCAGATATAAGCAGATAAATGTAAAATCATTCGAGTCAAAGTTTATGACGCGTATAGATACTATGGCACCCCACCCTTCCACCCAAAATATAGCATAATGTGCCGCTTGACAGAACGTCAGTTTTAACCCTTATCTTGCTGTTCACGACAACCCCTATCTTTGCAAACAGTGTAGATCCAGATCAGATGGCCTCAGATCAGGATCTATACTGTTTGACATTCAGTTTATGAATTTGCAGGAATAGATTACATCAAGTAATCTGATTGGTTCAAAGTCAGAGATGGGTGTGGCTAAAATGAATATTCAGCAAGTTAAGGGTTAATCGTTAAGTTGAAAAGTTTATGATGATTACAAGAGTAATACTGGCGTATGTTTTGTAACAGGCACGTTGGAAGAATTCAGACGCGCATGACATTATGTTCTAACTTATATGCAGCCATTACGAAAACATATCTATACAAATACATTGAAACCTTTATCACCGAAATAATGAAAATTTTAAGACGAAAAAATGTGATATTTTTCTTATTTCTGTCCGAAATATGGCTTGTGGGCACCTGTTAGAACCGCCTCATCGAGGCGGGTTCCCAGACCTCCTAAGCGGGTTACCAGTACTCATGTGCGGTTGCATTACGCAAACACGCCTATACAAATACATTACCATCGTTATCGCCGAAAAAAAGAAAATTTCATGATGAAAAATTGTGATATTTTTCTTATTTCTGATACAAATATAAATTGTGGGCACTCGTTAGAACCGCCTCTTCAAGGCGGTTCTAACGAGTACCCACAATCTATATTTTATAGCAGAAATAAGAAAAATAAGGTATACCCCTGGAAACCCCAATCACAAGTTTACTGTATAAAAGTGGGGTTCAAGGGGGTCAAAATTATATAGGCGTGTTTTCGTAATGGGTTTCAGCTCTGCGTGGAAGCATCATGCAGCCCAATCTATTTCTACAATCCTCGATGGGCGGGGCCGTTGATGCGTTTATAGAATAGTTGTAGTATAGCACTGTCAAATACCCTACCTTCAAGCCACTCTTTACAAGCAAGTTCATTATCTAAGAAGGATGTGAGCATTCCACCAAGTTTTCTGTAGATGTGATTATTGTTGTAATCATTTAGATACTCACTTATGTATCCAGTTTTAAGAATATTTCAGGTTTCAGAACTGTCCTATTTTGTTTATTTTCTTACAACAATATATAGCTAGACTTCAGCTGCAATAAGTTGTTTGGTTGCAGTTTAGGTGTCACCTATTTCATATTATATTTAATAAATAAATGAGCACGAATGAAAGATTAGATTTATCATAAGACATTTAAAACGAATTTAATTCACGATTTGTTGTAAAAGAATGTCAATATTCCGCCATTACTAAACAGGACGTCGTTAATGACGTACGGGGCGTATCTAACATCTAACTTATTTGCACATTTGATCCACTAGTGGATTTCCGGATTTATTACATGGCGTTATTACATTCTCAGACGCGACGTCATATATGTTAGATTGAAATGTCGAATTAGAACATAAGAATATTGCGATATATGGGTTTTTAACCCGATGAATGCCTGCCTGGGTCAATCGGAGCCGAGGCTATGCCGAGGTTCCGATTCTTTGCGAAAACACGCATATTCAAATGCATTGTAAACTTTACCACCGAAACAAAATCAAACACAAAAAAAAAGAACATTTTAAGATGAAAAATTGTGATATCTTTCTTATTTCTGCTCAAGTTATAGATTGTGTGTACACGTTAGAACCGCCTCATCGAGGTGGTTCTAACGAGTACCCACATTCTATATTTTAGAGCAGAAATAAGAAAAATAAGACATACCCCTATAAATCCCAGTTTTACTTTATAAAGTGGGGTACAAGGGGGTCAAAATTAAATAGGCATGTTTTCGGGACAAGATCGGGGCTTTCCGATGATTTGAAGCGACTCCTCGCAAATCTTGATTACCAAAACGTTTTTTTTTCGGTTTTATTCGTTTTCTTTGCCATTACATGTATTTCTTTCGGTAAACCATTACGGTAACACACCCGTGCGACACACTGCATTTTTTTCACATCTCCGAAATGTCTACTTTTCTGATGAAAATCCGTGATATTTATTTTATTGATACTGAAACTAGAGATTAGAGTGCTCGTGAGACGTTTCTTACGAGTACCCACAACCTATGGCTTTGTGCAGAAATAAGAAAAATAATGTATACCCTCGTAACCACCAGTCTTCTCTATAAAATGAGGGAGGTGGTGGGGTCAGGGGATGTTCATTTCACGGACTTGTTCACGTGATGTGATACATGTACCTGTCGCATGTTTGTACTTTTGTAGCGTAAAGTTATGTCATCCCTTATCCCGTTGAACAAAACAACCTCTACCTTTGCAAACAGTGTAGACCAAGATCAGTGGCTTCTGAAGAAGCTATCTGATCAGGATCTGCACTTCATTCAGTTTGCAAATTTGAATGAATACATTGTATCAAGTAATTTGTTTGGTTGATAGACTTAAATGGAGGATAAGTTTATAAATAGAGTCGAAAGACCGAAAACTAAAAGTTGACAATGTAAACAGTTTTTTATTGGTTTTACGGCCTTTTAAAGATTATTCCATTCATACCGAGCCGATCGTCAATCAGATCAGAGGTGAGCGAAAGCCGGGGTACCCGGAGAAAAACCACCTGACCTGTTACAGACCTTGGCGTCTCACGTGAACCACAGGCTCGAACCACAGCGGTGAGAGACCTTATTAAGAGTCAGCGGCCACGGCGGCCCGTTAAATGCAAACGGCCGTTAAATGTAGTGATTCTATAGACTAGTGTTTTTAATGCGTTAACCATTAGCCTGCAATTTTAACAGTGTGGATAATTGTGAAAAAAGTTGTCATTAGTGACACTTTGAAAAAATTATCAAAATTCTATAAAGGCCAGACAGAGGGTCAGGTATAGCAACAAACATGTTTATAACAGGAAATTATTAATAGTGCAATGCGAGACATTGTTCGTATACGGAAGAAAATATGTTGGTAGCGTTCCTATAATTTATTTCCGATTTTCACCAAACATTCGAGTTAAGGGATTCAAGCATATCCACTATATTATGTAATCTGCACAATTATGATAACAAGTCCGTGAAATAGTGACCCCTCTAAACCCCACTTTCTAAAGAGACAATTGGGCTGGTGTTTACAGGGGTATGTATTATTTGAGTCGGCGCATAACAAAACCTACAAAAAGACCGGTGTGATGAGCACAGACTCAAATCAACCTGCGCACCCATCCATTAGGACAAGACCTTAGGGTTTTGTCTCTTTGCATAGATATTAGCCTATAAAAGGTACATGCGGTCAACGAATACTCTGATCAGTCTGCGCGAATGCGCAGGCTAATCTGGGTCTTCGCTGGTCGCTAAAGACTTCCTGTAGATTTTGTCATGCGCTGGGTCATTTTGCTTATTTCCGCTCCTAGACATAGTTTGTCGGTACTCGTAAGAACCGCCTCGTTTAGCACCCTCAACCCATGTTTGGAGTATAATAAGAAAAATATCACAAATTTTCATCGGAAAAATACCTTGTTTTGGAGATATGAAAGACTGTAACGCGGATGTTGCTTCTATTAAACAATGTAGACGCTGATCAAATGCTGCATTCTGCGAGTCATATTCGGATTTTTTTAGTTCACCAGCTCATCTAACACATCTACGTGAGCCATGATAGGGGAAACAAGTTTTAGCCATTTGCTTACAACAATGGCGCATATCAGACTGCGCAGATCTGCTCCTTTGTTGTTCTTTGGGTTGCCCAATAATTTAAAAGAAATTCTTAGCCTCTTGATAGTTGATTGTAGTTGATTGTAGTTGGTGTAGTTGATTGGTATGAATTTGAGTTTAACGTCCCCTTAGCACTATTCAGGTCAGTTTAGAGACGTTGCTTCCAACTTATACCCGATATTGAGATGAAATGAAATCTCAAGCCCTGCCGCCAAATGAAACCAAGACGGTTTATAATCATGGGCGGTCAGACTAGCACCACTTTGCCTGGGCAGGCTTAGACCTTTTAAGCGGTTTACCTGTACCCATGTGCGGTCCGTTTCAGCTCTGTTTGGAAGAACCATGCAGCCCAATCCATTTTTTTAAGCCCCGATGGGCGGGGAAACCATCTGTGTAGTTGAACAGACAGGTTTGTGTGTTACTTGTCCCATATCTCGAAGACAGATTTTCGTATGACATATCAGGACGATTATAGCCCATAAAACATAAACATTGTACCATTTTCACAGCATTATGTTATTTGTACAGAGAAATATATGAAAAGCCAGATTTCAACATTTTATACAGGGAAATCTGTGTAACGGGTTTGTACGGCAAGCCAAGCTTAAACCCAGTTTGCAGACCACGGTTTCAAAGACAAACTAAACAATAATTCTTAAATCCACAGTTTCAACTTTCAAACTGGGGTTATAATTTATTTTCTAAGACCTTGACTTCATCCTTAGCTTACAAAATTCAAACCAAAGTTTCAGCGCCAAATGCTCAATAAATCTTCAAACCACGATTTCAACTTTTAAACCGTAGTTTTAAGGTTGAAACCGTACTTTGACGAAAGTTTGTAAATTAAATGACTTCAAAAGGTTTGAATATTTGAAACTGTGGTTTAAACATGAAAATTATGACTTATTGTGCTTATGGCGTTTTAACCCGATATCAAACTTCTAACCGTTAATTTGATTTTATCTTGGAAAGATACTCGTATTTTGTGTGTACTCATAACTAAGAATCGCCTCAGTGATGCGACTTTAAGGAGTGCATTCAACGTACCTCTTTTTATTTATTAAAAAAAAGGTAACAAAGATATACATTCTGAGGTCATCCAAATATGCTTTATGGCCTGGCGGTAACCGGGCATGAGTTACCATGAACACAATCTCAAGATCCAGAAGGTATTAGAGTTAATTAAGTTCGACTGTGAGATGAAAATTTGATAAAGCTAAAAGACTAACAACACAGATACAATAGACCTTCAGAGAGAGAGAGAGAGAGAGAGAGAGAGAGAGAGAGAGAGAGAGAGAGAGAGGAGAGAGGAGAGAAAGAGAGAGAGAGAGAGAGACCCGTCTTTTACAAATGATATAAATAATATTCATGTCATTCATGCTCAAAGACATCAATCATGGGTGCTCGATAGAACCGCCTCAGATCTCTGTTTGAAGCAGAAATAAGAAATTAAGTTTTCATCAGAAAAATTATATTCTTACGACCATGTAAGAATACATGGAACGGGCCTCCGTGGCCTAGTGGATAAGAGCGCTGACTCTTAATCATTAGGTCTCTCACCCCTGTGGTTCGAGCCTGGCTCGGGTCACATGTGAGGCGCCAAGTTCTGCAATGGAAGATTAGGTGGTTTTTCTCCGGCACGCCGGTTTTCACCCACCAATCTTGAAAGAGTCGTAAAACCAAAATAATAATAATAATAATAAAAAAACAAAACAAACAACAAACAAACATAACAAAGGCGTAATGTCCTAAAGCTATGATATCCTACTGTTAAAACAGAACTCCACAGACGCAATATACCATCACGACAACACGCCTATATAATTTTGACCCTCTTGAACCCCACTTTTATATAGTAAAACTTGGGTTTAAAGGGGTAAACCTTATTTTTCTTATTTTTGCTCTAAAATATAGATTGTGCGTACCTGTTAGAACCGCCTCGATAAGACGGTTCTAACGAGTACCCACAATCTACATTTTGAGCAGAAATAAGAAAAAATATCAAGATTTTTATCGGAAAATTTTCATTTTGTTTCGGCGGTAAAATTTACAATGTATTTGAATAGGTGTGTTTTCGTAATACATCATGACTAGACTTACATCTCTCGAGGCTTGTTCCAATCTCCAGATTCACCACCAAGATCAGAGAAGTCACTATTAGTTTTGATATCCAATGTCTTTTATCTTTGTCCACATCCATCAGACTGCACAGATTATAGGTCTACTTTATTTTTGAATACACAATATTGGCCTTTCCACCTATTTTGCTTAATAACAAGTAATAAGTTCCAAAAAAGTTATGTTCAACTGGCTGATCAACGAAGACCTGTATATATGCTTGAAGGTGCTTCGGCACAGTCTGGTAAAAGTATTAGCAAACACGTTGTCATTTATTAATAATTAAGTCCGAAAAGCAGGCAGTCCGGTTCATAAAGTTGCCCAACATATTTATTGTTCATACAGAGTTCAGGGCACCGTTTCCTGGTACTCCGCTCCAGTATATTAGCATGTTCTGGTCCCAGTTGAAGACACTTATAAGCAGTAAATTGCTAATTGACCACACAGTGTCTTGACGAACTATCGACTCGGGACTTGATCTCACTTCCAAACAGCTGTAAGAACTGGAATCATCGTAATAACAGAATATTGAGAATCGATATCTGTTGCTCGAGATTATTACATAGTATTACCATACCGCCGTTTTTTTTCTTCTGTTTAATACTACAGAGCATTGTTTATAAATAATGACTTGTTGGCTTTCGGAGTCAACGGATCAGTAGAGACGTCTAGGCGGAACAGTTGCAGTCTCCGTTGGGAAAGAACAGCTTTTTACCAGATTGTAGTGAATATCACAACCGAAGTTTCACTTTTACCCATTTTACAGAACGCGGCTTCTGATCAACGCCTTCGCTGTCTTGAAAAAAAGGTTCACCAATTTTTCTAAATGAATATCCAATACGTTAACACACCCGTGCGAAATAGTGCATTTTTACATCACTAAAACGGCTACTTTTCTTATGAAAATTCTGGTTATTTTTCTTATTTATACTGCAAATACAGGTTGAGGGTGCTCGTTAGAACGGCCTCATTGGGGCGGTTCTAAACAGTACCCACAACCTATGTCTTGAAGCAGAAGTAAGCACCCGTACACCACGTTTTTCTTTGTATAAAGCGGGGTGTATGATGGTGTTCATTTCACGGACTTGTTCACGTGATGCAAAGTTAACTGTCATTAAACTCCAAAGTATCCAAATTGCATTTTGATACAAAATGGATCAAAGTAACCAACAAAAAGTTAGTCGTTTAGACGGAAACTACTAGCTAGTGAGCAGCATGGATACGTTAACAACGTGTCGAGTGACATTGGACCCACTTGTCAAATACAAAGCGTGAAATGGTGGAATGGCCAAGAAGCACCGAAATCACGAACACATGCTGCCGATAATATCAAGCGGAAGTGCAAATAAAACACATACTTATTCGTATCAATGGTCCGACTCATAAGTCGTGGAGCAATGACGATGTTGTAACGAGTAGCAAAAATAAAGAATAAAGATTCAAAGATTTAAAATTTATTCCGCATTCAATCTAAAACAAACAGGATTATGGCAGAAACCTATAACATCATGTCTTTTTCAAAATGGAAGCAAATCAGAAAAGAAATGATCACAAATCGTCATCAAAAACTCATAATGGATGCGTTCTCCCAATAAACAAATGCAGCTAATAAACCGATAATGCGACAAAATTGAGGAGTGGGTTCGGATGATTCATTGTCATCCTTATTAACCTCCGCTTAAAACACTAGCAAAATGTGGGTTCGTGCTAAAAAAACTCCCAAAACTAGTCTGTATCAGAACACGGCAAAACAATTATCACATAATTAGACAGAGAAATTAGAGTATGCACGTAGTTGTTGCAACAGTCACCAATGGCATGTACAGTTACCGGATATAATGCTACTTGCTTTGGTATTTCTTCAGGTAAACAAGTCCGCATTCCACATAAAGAAACACTCCTGTTCTTTTTTTTTTTGGGGGGGGGTGGGGGTGGGGTTGAGGTTCAAAGCCCACCCCCACCCCCTCAAGATGCCCCAACACTATTTAGGTCATTTTGGAGATTGTGGGACTTTTACCCTTTTACCCGACATCGAGATGAAAATGAAAAGAAAGTTGCCTCTGTTATTTACATGTATAGTTTGTTTACATGTACATGGAATGTACATGTGGATAAACTTACATGACTTGTGCAGTGTGGACCTGCCAATTGATTTGATGTAGCTATCTCTCTATATTCTTAAAACTAACCAGCAGAAGCAGTATTTTCGGTGTTGTGTAGCTTTATTATGTTAAAATTTTCTATGGCAAACAGTGTGGACCCCTTTTACAATATAATGGAAAGGCAAACAGTGTGTACCCCTCTTGCAATGTCCATGTGTCCTTGTCTGTTTGCTGCTCTCGTTCCGTCTTTCTGAGACCCATTTCAAGGCATCTGTCCGAAGAGTTTTGTTTCAAACAGTGAAGACTCCGATCATGCCGTGTGGTCCCTGATCAGACTTATGTGTCATTAATTATTTTTAGTGTATCAGATATTCTGAAAGATGCCGTGAACATCAGAAAGCCATTCATAGGCAAAATGCATACCTTTACTTGAGATTTAAGCTTTTTTGTGACATTTTGCTATTTATGTACATGTATCTTAGATTTTTTTTTCTATTTTTCTGATACTTTTTCATACATTTTTCAGTTGGTGATTTATATTCTTCGCACAAGTCAAGGTAACACCTAACCTCACCTTATTGCACTGGTACTTTCTCTTGCTGTGAATCATATTTAGAAGATTATGGAGACTGTTTTCTGGTAAGATTAGTTATACCATATTTTTATATTCATTCATTTGCATCATTGTACATGTTCCCATCAGTCCATTAATCATTGTCTTGGAAAGCACACCCCTGAATCAGATATGAAAGTCCGCCTGGTGTTTTTCTTCGGGTACTCGTGTTGTCTCCGCCATAAAAAAAAAAGTTGGCTTATTCATGCAAGCCCATGCAAGCCTCACTTACTCAAGTTTCCGTCTTCACCAAACAAGTGTTATTGTATGCTATCATCATGTATTGTGCAAATGCAGTGTTGTTGTTTTAAAATTAATTCATTTGTGCAAATTAGGTGAATGTATTGTTGTTTTCTCTTTGCTCTGGTACCCAGCTCTATAGTTGTGTGACATACATTGTAATACATTGAATTTCTTGCTGTTGTGAAAATTTTCACATTAGTTAGATCTTCATTATTTGTGAGTATCCTTACATTATTGTAAGTGAAGAACCCTGTCACTTTTGAATATTTTGTGGATTTTTATAGTTTAAAAGTGGTACATATTGTGACAGGCAACTTATTATGTGGACAAGTCCATGTAATGTTGTGTTAATAGTTTAGCACAGCTATATATAACTGCCTGTGATTATTTTTGTGCATTTTTTGTGTTACATGTACATTTTTGTCACATAGTGAACTATAGGGCATTAATCCATAGAATATTGGTATATTGTATGGAATGTTGTGGGTACCAGATGTACTTTCGGTATTTTGAAATTATTTTGCATTGCTGCCATTTTGGACGAAGAATTTCTATGGTGATGTCCATGGAATACAGGTAAACCCTGATATTTTGAAATTTTGTTATCATAAAAATAAATTATTTCTGATTTTTTTTTATATTTTGACTTGTTCAATATTGTTTACTTATCTTCAATAGTGTTTAATCATGGCAGAAGGAGGCAAAGAAATAGATTTTAGGTCATTATGGCCTGAAAAAGATATTGATTTCATGGTCGAGATGTTGCGGCGCACAGGCCGGTACGACATAATTCCTCGCCACCCAGTTGTCCCACCCACACACAAACCAATGACCCCAATTACCCCAGCCCTACCCCAAGAATCCCCACTTAGACCCCTGGAGTCAAAGCAAGTTCCTTTATATGGCAACCGCTCTCCCAGCCCACCTGCAAGACCCCCTTACCCTAAAGAGTTCCAACACCTATTGCCCAGACCACAGCCTGCAGGTATACTTCGTTCTCCTGTTAACATTAAACAGGAGTACAACCCTGACCCCCAATTTGGGGATTTCCATGATAGGCTAGACCCATCTGTTCAGCCAGACAATAATGATGGTTTGAACATGCCCCCTCCCAATCCTCTCCGAGATGAGCCCAGGTATCCCCAAAAGCAGGGCCACAGGGTGACTTTTAGTCCTGAGCATCCCTTTCTCCACTCAAGAAGGGAAGCATATAATGTCCCTAATATGCGAGTGGTGAAGGAGGAACAAAATATTTCACCTCTGCCATTTGTTAAAACATTTTCACATGAAAAAACTAAAAATTTAAATCAAAATGAAAAATCTACAAAAGGCGACTATGTTACTCGACCTCCCCCTGTGGAAATAAAACAGGAACCATGCCCAAGTCAGCAATATTGTTCTTCTTTTAATCCATTGCCACCCTCAAGTTGTACATTACAGGGTCAAGGCTCTTTTAATAGTACCCTGAATAACTCTTTATTAGCAGGCATGCGGGTTCCACAACTTCCATTCTTTTCTGGTGAAAATCAGAAAGGGGATGTTTCCTTTGAAGTTTGGAAGTTCGAACTCAACTGCCTCATTAGGGAATCAGTGTACCCTGATTCTTTTATTTTACAGGCTGTGAGAAAATCTCTAAAAGGCAAAGCCAGAGAGATTTTACTCACAGTTGGTGAAACTTCTTCACCTACAGATATTTTAACAAAACTTGAGGGGATATATGGCAATGTTTCTTCTAGTGAAGTACTTCTTCAACAGTTCTACCTGGAATCACAACTGCCAAATGAATCAGTTGCTGATTTCAGCGTACGAATTGAAAATCTGTTGAGGCAAGCCACTCAAAACAGAGTTATTGATGAGCATATAAAGAATGAAATGCTCTGTTCAAAACTTTGGAATGGCCTGAAAGACCCACTTTTAAAGAACTCCAGCAGGTTTAAGTTTGAAGCTGATAAAAACTTCAACAGCCTGCTGAAGTCAATCAGATCAATAGAACAAGATCTGAATACATCTGCCATTACAAAGCAGATGTCAACTTTGACATCATCTGTCAGTGACAGCCAGCATGTCAAGGTTGACAAACAGTCAAAACAGATGGCACATTCTTCTTCTGACACTACTGGTCAGAAGTTAGACAAAATTCACGATCAAATGAAACTGCTTAGAGAAAGGATGGAAGGGCTTGAGAAGAAATTTAGTGAGGCATGCCTTGCTTCTAACTCGCCGGGCCCATCCACTCTTTCACCTAGTCAAGGTATACCACCTACCCCTCCTGCCCAACGTGGTTCCTTCTCTCCACGTGGGTTCTCTGCTCAGCGGGGTTCTTTTCCTCGTGGTAGGGGCTCCTCTTTTCCAAGGAGAAGAGGTGGCTCTAACCATAGAGGTAGATGCTCGTTTGGCAGAGGCCAATTTCAACAACAAGGGGCTGATCAGCACAATTTCAAAAGTGCTGATACACAAACTGACTCTAGTTTGAACACGTCAAACTAGAAGGGGTCTTTATTGCGGAGCAAAATAAGGATCCACTGTGAACTCTGATAGCTCCAATAATGATCCAACTTTATTTACACGTATGGTTGGATCAACAAATGAATCAGAGATTTTAATAAATGGTCAGACGTGTTTAGCCCTTATTGACTCTGGGTCCATGATCACAACAGTTTGTGATGACTTTTATCAACAAATGGACCCAAGGCCTGAGCTGAAAGATATGTCTGATTTTAATTTGAATATAAGTGGAGCAAGTGGCTCAAAATACCTTATTTGGGATATATTGAGGCAGAGATAAAAATTCCTGAAGTAGAACATGTCCCTTTGATTGTTCCAGTTCTAGTTGTGCCGACTACCAGATACTCTGGCCAAGTTCCTCTGATAGTTGGTACAAATATTATTGGTTCACTCAGGGATAATGTTGCATCAGACCCAAATATTTCGTCTGCATGGAATAATGCATTTTCTGCTCTTTCGTATTCCCAGACAAGGTTTGTTAAATCTACAAACAAAACACCAGTCATTTTAAAACCTAATGAAACTCGTACATTAACGGGTTTAGTTAGAAATACTTCCACCATGGAAAATGGTGTTACAGAAAATAATATTTTAACTTCGGATTTTAATTTTTGTTCTCGTTTGGTGTCTGTCAAACCAAATGCAAAGACAGCTAGAATTCCTGTAAGAATTTGTAATCTTTCAGCCAGGCCTATTACCATTAAACCCAGAAGTCAACTTTGTGATTTGCACGAAGTCAAGGTTGTTGAAAATGTTAATCCGTTTTCTACTTCGTTTTCTCAGCGGGCTAGTACTAGTGATAGTCATGCTGAGGAAATCAAAGTAGATTTGTCAGCGGAGAACTTAACTCCTCAACAGCATACCCAGGCTTCTGATTTACTTAGCCAGTGGAAGCATATTTTTTCCACTGGGCCTACAGATCTTGGTTTCACCAATCTGGTGGAACACGAGATCAACTTAAGTGATCCTACTTCATTTAAGGATCCATACAGGCGTATACCTCCTGCAATGTTTGAGGAGGTGCGCCAACATTTAAAAGAAATGTTGGACGCAGGGGCTATACGAGATTCCCAAAGCTCTTTTTCTTCCAACATTGTTCTGGTCCGGAAAAAAGACAATAGCTTACGCTTTTGTATTGATTTCCGGAAACTGAACAACAAGACAATTAAGGATGCCTATGCCTTGCCAAGAATAGAAGAGACCATTGACACATTGTCTGGCTCGAAATATTTCTCCAAACTTGATCTTAGGTCTGGCTACTGGCAGGTCGGAATCAAAGAAGGGGATAAACATAAGACTGAATTCTCTGCCGGCCCCCTAGGCTTCTTTGAATGTAATAGGATGGCCTTCGGTCTTACCAATGCACCTAGCACATTTCAGAGGCTTATGGAGCGCTGTATGGGAGACCTACACTTGAAGGAATGTCTCATTTACTTAGATGATATAATCATCTTCAGTAAGACATTCGATGAACACATCACCAGGCTGCAAAATGTGTTCAAACAGCTTGAGCAGCACGGCTTAAAGCTCAAAGCCTCCAAGTGTGAGTTTTTCAAGACCCAGGTGCAGTACTTAGGCCACATTGTCAGTGATAAGGGTGTCCAGACAGATCCTGACAAAATTGCAGCGTTAAAAGAATGGCCTGCCCCTTCCAATATACAGGAATTGCGTAGTTTTCTCGGTTTTGCGGGTTATTACAGGCGCTTTGTCTGTAATTACTCCAAAATTGCGAAGCCTCTCAATGACCTGTTAGTAGGACACCCAACAACCAAGAAAGCCAAGCGATCTAAGTCTGCAGTTCCTTGGTCTTGGGGGCCTGATCAACAAACAGCTTTCGATACAATAATCGAAAAGCTTACATCACCACCAGTTTTGGCATATTCAGACTATAGCAAAGAGTTCATTTTGAACATCGATGCTAGTGGTGATGGGCTAGGTGCTGTTCTATACCAAGAACAAGATGGTATAGAACGTGTCATAGCCTATGCTAGCAGAGGTCTTAGAGCCAGTGAGTGCAATTACCCTGCACATAAACTTGAATTTTTGGCCTTGAAATGGGCAGTGTGTGATAAATTCCATGATTACTTGTATGGAAATAAATTCACTGTTAGAACAGACAACAATCCATTGACGTATGTTCTAACAACGGCTAAGCTAGATGCCACAGGCCATCGTTGGCTAGCCGCACTGTCCAGTTACAATTTCAAGCTCATTTACAGGTCCGGCAAGAAAAACCAAGATGCCGATGCCCTCAGTAGATTACCATCTACTGATAAAGGGGTCCTGTTTAATGACGCTATTAAGGCCATCTGCCAGGCGGTATTAGCCCCTCCAGAGGAGGCGCCGGCAGTTGAATGTGTATTGGTTGCACAGCATTTTGACCTCACTGGTGAGGAGGTTGGCTCTGACTCTGGTTCAGATTTCAGTCAAGTTGACTGGCGTGCTGAACAAACCATTGACGGCACGTTGAGCAGAGTGAAAACCATTCTTGCCTCTGGACACAAACCTACCAAGAGACAGATTGCTCTTGAGGAGACAGAATGTCAGAAAATCTTGAAGGATTGGGACAGTCTATTTTTTAAAGACGAGGTACTTTACCGTCGTCATTCTTTACATGGCACCTCTGTAAACCAGCTGGTATTGCCTGAGGTTTTCCGGGAGATAGCACTTAATGGTCTGCATGATGAGGTCGGCCATCAAGGCAGAGATCGCACTATGTCCCTGGTAAAATCTCGGTTTTATTGGCCTGGGTTGGATGGTGACATTGAAAAGAAAGTCCGAAACTGTCCCAGATGCATCCGAAGAAAGTCTCGAGAGCGGGCTCCAGCGAAACTTGTGACTGTAGAGTCCACTTATCCCATGGACTTGGTATGCATGGATTTTCTGTCTCTTGAGACATCAGCGGGTGGTTACGAAAACATCTTAGTAATCACAGACCATTTCACCCGCTATGCTCAGGCCATACCAACCAAGAATCAAACGGCCAAGACAACAGCCAAAGTTCTCTTCGAAAACTTCATCTGTCACTATGGGTTTCCAACCCGTTTACATAGTGACCAGGGCCGCAATTTTGAGAGCCAGGTTATTAAAGAGCTGTGTTCCATTGCTAACGTTGACAAGTCTAGGACTACACCCTACCATCCCATGGGTAATGGAATGCCTGAGCGCTTTAACCAGACTCTGCTCAATATGTTGGGTACTTTGGAGGATGACCAGAAGTCTAACTGGAAGTCCTACGTTGCGCCCTTGGTTCATGCCTACAACTCAACCCGTCATGAGACCACTGGATTTTCCCCGCATTATTTAATGTTTGGGCGACACCCTAGACTGGCGGTGGATGCCTTTCTAGGCATAAATCCAGAGAGTAGGCATGCTAACCAGACAAAGTTTGCAGCCGATCTGAAAAAGAGGCTCGACTTTGCCTATAAGACAGCTACCAAGGAGGCCCGTCGCCAGGGCAGAAGGCATAAGGAAACTTATGACCTCAAAGCTCGGGATGCCCAGCTTTTGCCCGGTGACCGTGTACTCGTTCGCAACGTCGGACTGAGGGGAAAGTGCAAGCTGGCAGATAAATGGGAGAAAGATGTGTACTTGGTTGTTGAACAGCCGAATACAGAGGGTCCTGTGTACGTTGTCAAACGTGAACATGGGAGGAGCATCCGAAGGATGCTGCACAGGAATCTCCTTCTTCCATTCATGGCCCTTCCAGCATCCAAACAACGCTCCGCGGATACAGATAGATCACCAGATAGCAGTTCTCAACCGTCACCGGTTGAGGGTACAACTGCCGGTGATATCAATGTTCCGAGTGGAGCGGCAGGTAGTGCAGCCTCACCTGCACCAGACTCTGCAGTTCCAGATAGTGCGAACATGCTGGAAGCACCGGTATCCCCTAGTGTGGTGATACCCCCAGAGAGATCGTCATTAAATCCTTTGGCGAAACCCTTCAGTCCTGCTCCGGGGTCTCAACCAGAATTGCGACCTCAAACACGTCCAACAAGGCATAGGCAGAAACCAAGGTGGCAGGCAGGAGGGGACTGGTTATTTTAAATTTTCGAATGTTTTTAACTAACTTAACAGCTGACATGGTTTCCTGGTTTCCTGTGCGTGTATCTTATTTTTTAATTGAAATGTCGAGACGACATTTTTTCACAGAGGGGGAGGGGAGCGTGTGACAATTACGCTAAATATATTCTGGAGAGAGGCTTCGAAACAAAAAGTTTTCATTTAAGCGGGTTGCTGGGTTGCAGTCGAGTGACGATGCATGGCTTGTCATGGCGTCTCTGGAGAGCTTGTATGTTGTCAGAGTGCTCTTGGCACGTGCCGCACTGGAATGCAATTCTGCTGACCCTTTGTTTTTTTTCTTAAGTTCAGCTTCTGCTTGGTTGCAGTCGGTTGACAGTGCATGATTTGTCGCGGTATCTGGAGAGCTTGTATGTTGTCAGATTACCGCTGACACTTGGTGCACTGTACTGCAAACTGGCGAGAAAGTTCTAATAGGAAAATTGTATTATTGAAAATTTCGCCTTGACATGATTTCGCGCTTGCTTTGGCATGGGTTGGTTACAACCTAGGTGGGGGCTATCCCAATCAGACCGTGGCCGGTTCGTGCTTCTGGCTTGTGCTTTCGTGGAAGGGTGAATAATTTCGTAAGAATTGAATAGTTCTGTTATATTTCCTCTCTCCAGTCCAGCGCGTAAATGATGTATTTTTATATGACACTTCCATTTTGGCTGTGTTTTAGGATAAGCAATTTTAGCCTGGTTTTAATGTTTAGCCGTTTGAAGCTAAACCAGTAAGGAGTGTCCTATTAGGCGCTATCAATAAAAGATTTTTTGTCTGTCTAAGTTCTGTATATAAAGTTTTATCTTTTGCGCTGTGCATACTGTGCAGCATTTATGACAGCGCATTTTGATAAGGGTTTACCTGATAAAGTGTTAGATATGTTTAACTTCACTAGCTCGACAAACATTGGAAGCAATAGCTTCGGCTCCTATTTTATTACCAGATTGATATCTCTAAACATAATATACATCTGGTAAATTTATATAAATAAATGAAAATGTGTAGTTAAACTATTTTTAAACTCATGCAAGTAATTTGTTGAGTAAGTTAAATGTCGGGACGACATTTCCCGAAGAGGGGGAGAATGTCACAGAGTGAAATTATGGAAACTGGAGGAGCGCTTGCGTTTAGGACTTTCTAGTCGTCTCCAGTTATTTTCCCCTATTGGTCGTCGTTTTTCATACTTCATATACTCATATATTTCATATTTCATTAAGCATTAAGCATTCCTGAGTAGCGTATATCAATTTCCGGTGTCCTTATGTAAGTCTCGCGCGCTTTTCACTTCACTGATTAACACCGCATGCGCACATTCTTACCTCAGCCTTTGTCAGTCTTTCTTTGTCCCTGGCGAAGGTAGGTCTCACGACCACCTGACGGACACCATTTATATATTGTTCCTTATTACTAAGGATGTTTATATAATATTATTCAGGTATGCGTTTACTTTATTTCATTATCTTGTTGAACATTTGTAAATTATCATAATTGTCATTATTTCATGAATATTCGTATCTTGCCATTTCGATCTCTCGACCTCGGGGTCAGTCTTTCTTTGTCCCTGGCGAAGGTAGGTCTCACGACCACCTGACGGACACCATTTATATATTGTTCCTTATTACTAAGGATGTTTATATAATATTATTCAGATGACGAGGTCGAGAGAGAGAAGGTTCATGACATCTATATCCAAAAACATGGAACCGTCATCTATAGTTGTCATTCTTTGAACCCCGAACCCCCTTGAGATACGGGAGAAGCTCTAACGTTGTATCAACGTCGTTCATCATCATCATGTGGCCACAACCACCTTAAATCCATCAGCCCGTAACAACAAATCTTTCCCGTGACATATATGGCAAATATTCTAGTATTTGCTGTATAATAAAACTACTCATATGTTTTCAGCATAAATAGACCAGGCTACATTACGAAAACACGCCTAAACAAATACATTGTACACATTGTAAAACGAGAATTTTCAAAATATAGATTGTCGGTACTCGTTAGAACCTGTATTTTGAGCAGAAATTAGAAAAATAAGGTTTACCCCCGTTAACTGCAGTTTTAACTGCAGTTAACTGAGGCTTTATTAGCCGAAACTACGTAGTATGACCCATCTTCTTTCTTATGAATGTTTTCATTGCTCTTAAAGGAACTCATTTTTGATTTTTATTTCCTATAAAAAGTGGGGTTCAAAGGGGTCAAAATTATATAGGCGTGTTTTCATGATGATGATACTTATTGGATCAGCATTTTGACCGCTAACGGGCTCGTTAAGCCAAGAATGCTTTGAATGACTACACACTAGGTGATATTGCTTCAAATAATAACATCGCCTATATGACAAAGGAATCAAGAAACTATATTGTTTCAAAATCATCTGTCCTTCATATGTCTGCGAATAATTTTCACAATTAACCAAAAGTATCCAAAATGCTTCACAAACCTTATCTAAAATAATTACAAGAGTACAACGTGCTATGATATGGCTGTGGCGTTATCGCTTTGTAAACAATTCGAGAATACTTAATAATATTCTTGAGTGTTCCGGCAATCTCACGTTATTTGTCTAACAGCTCTATAAACACACGATAGTAAGAGCTGCAACCTGGCACTAACAAATAACATTCTTAAACGTCTTCCTTTTTTTTTAGCTTACCTGTGCACAAAGTACTCAAAGTGAGCTAAGGCCTCTGTTCGTCATCCATGGTGCGTGTGTCTGTCGTCATCTGTTTCTTTACACAAGTTCTCTTCCAAAACTGCTGAACAAATTTTGAAATAATATTAAAGAAATGTTTATGGCTGGTCCTCTACATAATTGCTCAAACCGTTCCACTCCGACGAAAAGATGGCCACCAGAGCTAAAAATAGAACAACTTTTAAACGACTTCTCCTCCTAAACCGTTGGATGGATTTTAAAATAATTTCACAGGAATGTTCCTTTGGTGGCCCTCTACCAGAATTGCTTAAACTATTTCGCTCTGGTAAACAAAATGGCCACAAGAGCTAAAAATATAGAGAAAACATTTAAAAACTTCTAACCTGTAGATGGATTTTGAACAAATTTTACAGAAATGTTCCTTGGCTGACCCTCTACAAAACTTGCCCAAACTCTCCTGCCTCGGTGAAATAGCAAAACGTTTAAACGTCTTATCCTCCTAATCCGGTACCTGGATTTTAATATAATTTTACAGGAATGTTCCTCGGGTGATCTTCTACCAAAATGCTCAAACTCTTCTGCGCTACTAAACAAGATGGCCGCAAGAGTTATAAATAGAAAAGCCTTCACGACTTCTAATCCTAAACCGGTGGATGGATTTGGAAACGATATCACAGGAATTTCTTTGGCTAACCTTCTACCAAATCCTGCTCATCACGAAAACAGGCCTATATAATTTTGACCCCCTTTAACCTCACTTTTATACAGTAATACTGGGGTTTACAGGGGTAAACCTTTTTTCTTATTTCTGCTCTTAAATATAGATTGTTGGTACTCGCTAGAACCGCCTCGATGAGGCGGTTCTAACGTGTACCTACAATCTATAGTTTTAGCAGAAATAAGAAAAAAAAAAAAAACACATTTTTTTCATCTTAACATTTTAGTTTTTTTGGTGGTAAAGTTTTAATGTATTTGTATAGGCGTGTTTTCGTTATGTTTAATGAACAAGATTGCCACCAGTGTCAACAACAGAAAAAAGAAGAGGGCCAAGGTGGCCCTGAATCACTCAGCTGATAGTTTCTGAAAGATATGTGGATAACTGAGACAACCTATTCCAGGAAGCATACCTATTACACTTAGATAGTCACCAAGGCAACAGTCTTGCAAAGTTTGAATGAAACTGGCTTTAAAGTTTAGAAGAGGTTATCATTGGAAGATTTTTCAGATTTTAAGTCTGCAAGTCATTTTCTTCATTGCGGCAAAACCATTTTGATAGAAGGCAATCGTCCTGCGAAGTTCGAAGGAACCAAGGGTATAAGAGTGGTCATTTAAAGATATTTCTATTTTAGACTGTTAAGCAATTTATGTTGAAAGTCACCTAAGCAGCATTCCTATGAAGTTTGAGTGAAATAGGTCCAATGATTTAGGTACGTTTAAAGATTTTTCTATTTTTTAGCCCCAGCGGCAATTTTGTTCTTCGGAGCGTATCCGTTTCAGTTATTTTGGCAGAGTGTCAATGAAGCAACATTCCTATGAAGCTTGAATGAAACTGTCACAATGGTATAGGAGGTGTTGTTATTTTAAGACTTTTCTATTTTTAGCTCTAACGGTCATCTAGTACATCGGACCAGAGTGATTTTAACAATTTCTGTGAGTCACCCAAGCAACATTCCTATGAAGCTTGATTGGAATTGGCCCAACGGTTTAGCAGGAATTGGCATTTAAAGCACAACGCTGATGTTTTCGATTTTTAGCTCTGGTTGATATTTTGCTCATCACAGTGGAATCATTTTAATAAACTTGGTAGAGGGCCACCAAAGCAACATTCCTATGAAGTTTGATTGAAATTGGCGCAATGGTTAGGGAAAAGTTATTGTTTAAAGGTTTTTCTATTTTTAGCTCTGATGGCTATCTGGTCCATCAGAGAGAAACTTTTTTTAACTATTTTGGTAGAGGGCTAACTAAGCGACATTGCTATGAAGTTATGAATGGGTATAGGATTAGTTATTTTTTTCTACTTAGATCTGGTGGCCAACTATAGGATGTACCAAGGGTCAAAAACTAAGTATACAAATTCAGAAAAATATAATAATTGCAATGACTTCAGTACCCAACTTCGTGAAATCATTCTTCGATACAAGAGGGCCCAATGACCCTATATCGCTCACCTGTGTGCCAGAAAATCATAAGTGATGTTTAGATAAAACAAGATGTGTTTGTGAAACACGAATATGTCTCCGAGCATGGTCATTTTTTCAAAGTTGTTCACAGTTCAAAGTCAAGGTCACAGATTTTTGGTTTGAGTGGGAAGCCCTTTGCACAAGGAACTTACATGCCAAATATGAAGGCTCTATCTTAAACGGTTCGCAAGTTATCAACAATTTTATTTGTTCTTTTAAGTAGGTCATAGATCAAGGTCATGGTTAAAAAGTTTGCATGAATGTAAAGCTCTTATTACAAGGAACCTACTTGCCAAATATGAAGGCTCTATCCTAAACGTTTGAAAGTTATGACCAAAATGTTCGTTTTTTTTTCTTTTAAGTAAGTCAAAGGTCAAGACCACAGGTCAAAATTTTTTGCATGAATGTAAAGCTCTTGTTACAAGGAACTTGCATGCCAAATATGAAGGCGTGGCCCGTTTGGACCCCAGGGGCATGATTGGCAGGAATTATGTAGGTGACCACTTGCCGTCGCTACATGCTAAATATCTAAGCTCTTGGCCCCGTGGTTTCAGAGAAGAAGATTTTTTAAGCTTTTTCCATTATGAGTCTATGGGAGCAAAGGGGCCCCATGGTGTGGCCCATTTGAAACCCAGGGGCATGATTGGCAGGAATTATGTAGGTGACCACTTGCTGTTGCTACATGCTAAATATCTAAGCTCTGGGCCCTGTGGTTTCAGAGAAGAAGATTTTTGAAACTTTTTTTCCATTATGAGTCTATGGGAGCTAAGGGCCCCCGGGGTGTGGCCCATTTGGACCCCAGGGGCATGATTGGCAGGAATTATGTAGGTGACCACTTGCCGTTGCTACATGCTAAATATGTATGCTCTGGGCCCTGTGTTTTCAGAGAAGAAGATTTTTGGAGCTTTTTTCCATTATGAGTCTATGGGAGCTAAGGGGCCCCGGAGCGTGGCCCATTTGGACCCCAGGGCCATGATTGGCAGGATTTATGGAGGTGACCACTTGCCGTTGCTACATGCTAAATATCTAAGCTCTGGGCCCTGTGGTATGAGAGAAGAAGATTTTTTAAGCTTTTTTCCATTATGAGTCTATAGGAGCTAAGGGGACCCGGGGCGTGGTCCGTTTGGACCCCAGGGGCATGATTGGCAGGAATTATGTAGGTGACCACTTGCCGTTGCTACATGCTAAATATCTAAGCTCTGGGCCCTGTGGTTTCAGAGAAGAAGATTTTTGAAGCATTTTTCCATTATGAGTGTATGGGAGCTAAGGGGCCCTGGGGCGTTGCCCATTTGGAACCCAGGGGCATGATTGGCAGGAATTATGTAGGTGACCAATTGCCGTTGCTACATGCTAAATATCTAAGCTCTGGGCCCTGTGGTTTCAGAAAAGAAGATTTTTGAAGCTTTTTTCCATTATGAGTCTATGGGAGCTAAGGGGCCCTGGGGAGTGGCCCATTTGGACCCCAGGGGCAGGATTTATGTAGGTCACCATTGGCCGTTGCTACATGCTAAATATCTCAGCTATTGGCCCTGTGGTTTCAGAGAAGAAGCTTTTTGAAGGTTTTATCCCATTATGAGTCTATAGGAGCTAAGGGGCCCCGGGGCGTGGCTCGTTTGGACCCCAGGGGCATGATTGGCAGGAATTATGTATGTGACCACTTCCCATTGCTACATGCTAAATATCTAAGCTCTGGGCCCTGTGGTTTCAGAGAAGAAGATTTTTGAAGCTTTTTTTCCATTATGAGTCTATGGGAGCTAAGGCCCCCCGGGGTGTGGCCAATTTGGAACCGTTGGGCATGATTGGCAGGAATTATGTAGGTGACCACTTGCCGTTGCTACATGCACAATACCTAAGCTCTGAGCCCTGTGGTTTCAGAGAAGAAGATTTTTGAAACTTTTTTCCATTATGAGTCTATGGGAGCGAAGGGGCCCCGGGGCGTGGCCCATTTGGAACCCAGGGGCATGATTGGCAGGAATTATGTAGGTGACCACTTGCCGTTGCTACATGCTAAATATCTAAACTCTGGGCCCTGTGGTTTCAGAGAAGAAGATTTTTTAAGCTTTTTTTCCATTATGAGTCTATAGGAGTTAAGGGGCCCCAGGGTGTGGCCAATTTGGACCCCAGGGGCATGATTTGCAGGATTTATGTAGGTGACCACTTGACATTGTTACAAGCTAAATATCTAAACTCTGGACCCAGTGGTTTCAGAGAAGAAGATATTTTAATTTTTTCCCATTGATAGTCTATGGGAGCTATATGTTGCCATGGCAACCAGAATTTCAAACTGATCAGCCCAAAAACCTTATGCAGCCTTTCCCCCTACCTGATGATGCTTCCCATGAAATTTGATCAAGATTGACCATGGGGTATTAGCAATATACTTATTTGAAAATGTTTACGGACGCACGCACGCACGGACGCACGCACGGACGCACGCACGCACGACGGACAAAAAGTGATCACAAAAGCTCACAGGTGAGCTAATAAAAGAACTGGATAAAACATAAATATCCTATGACAGACGGCATGCATGGTAGTTAACCCAATCACGGTTGATAACTTACTTCCTTCTTTAATTGCACGCCCGTGGGTCAGGCCTCAGGTTCTATGACGGTTCCCGCGTAAGGGCTTATTTGAAATTAGAATTTAATTATGTAATGTAATGTTGGTAAGTACCTGATGCTCTGTCTCTGGCCGGGCCCATCTGAGTCTAACTGTTGATGTTCTCTTGCTCTAGCATTTCATGGTTTTCCCGCCGTTTCATCTCTGTGGTTGTTTGATTTCTGTGTTTTGGGAGATGTTGGAAGCATTCATGCGGACTGAACAAATTGTTTGTCTAAATCGCGACTGAAGATGGGGCGGGGGTTGCGGCCGCGTAGAGTTGCTGTAGCCCCCACCCAACAGTGAAAAACTTATCAATGACCTATCCTAGGCGGTTTTTCTGTCGCGGTTCATTTTTGCTATAGTTTGTCTTTGAATATGTGTATCGCTTATATATTTTGTTTTGGATAGCCGATTGGCCATTTTGTGCAAAAGTAACTGTCCTTCTTGCTTTCCGCTATTGATGTTTCCATTAGGGTCTAATTATTTCATGTTTGTGTTTCTTTCCCTTGGTGTCTCTGATTGGTGGTGTAGATTAATTGTATAGATTCCTGATCATTGCCTTCACTTCTATTTTGGGGTAGGCTTTGAGGGTGCCCTTGTATCACTACGCCTTACCATCATGGGACAGTTTACCCATTTGTTGTTCTCCATACGGATTTGCTTTGGTGAACGTTCCTCAGGCATTTTGGTAACATTGCCTGTCCATTGTAACTGTGCGAGTTTCAGAACAGCATGTATACGCTCTGCATTCCTGTCCTTTTGAGTACTTCTGTGCCTGGAATCCTGTCTTGCCACTTAATCTTTAAAAGTTATCAAAGACATCTTGTATTGAAGTGGTTAAATCTTTTGGTATGCCGTTGGTAAACTTTCACATTTTACATGCCTGTATTAGCACCGCAGCTCTGTAGACAATAAACTTTAACATAGAGAAGAAAAGTGTTGCTATCAAGAAAAGGGAGTAAATTGTCACGAAATTTAAACTTGTATTATTATAATAATATTATAGAAATAAGTCTTTTTCATACCTAGGTTTTATCTTTAAAACATGGGATTCATTCTCAAACGCACACCAATGTTTGCTGGCCAAGCTCAAAAAGCTATTTATAAGCTCAGTGGCTACTTGTACAAATTGTCAGGCGGTTTTACACTTCAGTAAGATACACCTATTGTATTTTTTTTCAGCGATTGATGGGTTTTTGCAAAACTGGTTCATATGCGATTCTGTAAAGCACTATAGGAGGTCAGAACAATTTCGTGCATGAGTATGGCGAATGGGGCAAATTATCAAACACGTGGACATTTTAACACAATAAAATACTGCAAAAAAGTTATTCATAAAACTGAAAGCAAATATGTGAATATAGTATATAAATGCTGATATAAATGATAATGCAATGACAATAAAATTGGCATCTTTAGCAATTTAGGCTTTTACGAGGTCTGATTGCAGGAGGGAGTTGGACGTAAGAATATTTTCTTTAAAGTTAATGACATCAGATTATAAGCCTTTTTTTTGACAGACTCTGCCAGTTTCAAAATTTCTTGGACGCTGAGTGGGGTTTTGAAAGCAGTGCACCACAAGATCAGACGCCACAGAATGTCTGATCAGGGTCTACACTGTTTTCTTACAGTACAGACATTTCATCACGAACACACGCCTATATAATTTTGACCCCCTCGAACCCCACTTTAATAAAGTTAAACTGGGGTTTCCGGGGGTATACCTTATTTTTCTTATTTCTGCTCTAAGATATAGATTGTGGGTACTCGTTAGAACCGCCTCAATGAGGCGGTTCTAACGAGTGCCCACAATCTATATTTGGAGCAAAAATAAGAAAAATATCGCAATTTTTCATCATAAAATTTTCATTTTTTTCTGCGATAAATGTGGCAATGAATTTGTATAGGAGTGTTTGGGTAATGTTACGGTTTAAACTAAGCAGTTTCAGTCCCATTTCAGGGTCATGTTTAGAGACAGTGCGGTCCGTACTCCATCCCAACTACATGTACTTTTAGAGGTTTGGAGCTCGGTGCTTTATGTTTTGTGTTTCGACTTCCGTGATTTAACCTGTGAATTTTTTTTTGTGCTCTAGCGTTTGACGGGTGTGTCCATCTTACCCTGATTGATGATAGACATATTTCACTTTTATTCACATTGCCACATTACGATAACACATCCGTGTGATATAGTGCATATTTCAAACCTCAAAAAAGATCATTTTTCTGATGAAAATTTGTGATATTTTTCTTATTTATACCTCAAACATAGGTTTTGGGTGCTCGTTAGAACCGCCTCATTGAGGCGGTTCTAACGAGTACCCATGACCTATGTCTTGGAGGAGAAATAAGGAAAATAATGTTTACCCCTGTAAACCCCAGTTTCCTGTATATAAAGTGGGGTTTAGGGGGGTCTTTATTGCACGGACTTGTTCCCGTGATGGGGCTGCTTTTTTGTACCTACCGTGGAGCTAGGATCCATCCATAAAAGTCAATGTATTAAAATAATTCAAATTGTTATCTTTTATGCTGAATTGAAATTTAGAGTTGACGATGAAGAGTCAAAAGTCCAAAGCTGAAGCCACCAAGTAGTTTTTAGCCGTCCAAAGACGGTCGTTTCTTTGAATTTTCGTATTATAATAGTTGGCTTAGGTGGTTGGTGCACGTCGTGTTTTCTGATGTTATATGTGCTTTCATGCCTCTGCTTCCTTCCCTTTACGTCGTTCCGTGGCTTCATTACATTACAAAAACATGCCCATTGAAATATATTGAGAATTCTGCCACCTATAAAAATCGAAATTTTTCCGAAAAACAAATTCCGGTATTTTTTAATATTTCTGCTCTAAACTGAGATCTTGGGTACCCTCGGCGAGGCGGTTCTAACGAGTACCCGTAATCTATGTTTTTGAACAAAAATAAGAAAATGTATACCCCTGTTATCCCCAATCTTACTATATAAAGTGGGGTTTGAGGGGATCAAAAGCATTTTCGAGCTGCATGCATCTGCGTCATTTCCTTCACGTCTTTCCGTGGCTTAGGATGGTCATTACCGTTGTTCGTGGATTTTTCCGAATATTTTTGTCTTTCTATGTAATTGAAAGGATTCTATATAGGGATGACTTCCAGCCAAGAGATTGCCAGGCTGATCGCAACCGAGGCTCGGGCATCCAAAGGGTTGGATACACCTCATTAAAACCTATAGGGCTGAACAAATTATTTGTCTAAACCACGACACCAAGGGTGAGAATTCGATATATTCCCTCCCATCTCCCATCCAAGACACCCATCACGAAAACACGCCTATATAATTTTGATCCCCTTGAACCCCACTTTTATATAGTAAAACTGGGGTTTCCGGGGGTATACCTTATTTTTCTTATTTCTGCTCTAAAATATAGATTGTGGGTACTCGTTAGAACCACCTCATCGAGGCGGTTCTAACGAGTACCCACAATCTATATTTTAGAGCAGAAATAAGAAAAATATCACCATTTTTCATCGTAAAATTTTCATTTTTTCGGCGATAAAGGTGACAATGTATTTGTATAGGCGTGTTTGCGTAATGAAAGGGAAAGAAACATTTCACCGTATTGAATACATCGCAACCCACAAAATTGCTAAACAGCTATCCAAAAGAAAAAAGTTATCAGCAATACAAACATGCATAGACTAAAAGACTAAAAGCACTGGAACAGTCAGTAAAAGTGTCTTTACTGAGGGTGGGGTGGTTGGGGGTGGGGTCGGGATAAAATCGAATTTTACAAATTACTTGGCCACAATCCTCGCCCTTGGTAGACAAATCTCAGGACATTGACGTTTCACCATTAACACTAAAACAAGCCTAAATCCACATATTCTCTTATTAAGCACCGAAGTAGTGATTGGCTGCATCAGACGTTGTTGTCCTTCTCAAGCTTCGCTTGCTTATAGGGGTATAAGTGGATTTAGGCCACTGTGAGGGCTGTTTTAAGTTTTCTGATGAAACGTCAATGTCCTGTGGACAAATAGTTTGTTCAGTCCGCATGAAGGACGGAGAAGAAACAACGATGAGGACTCGTCAGCATGAAATAACTGAAATGCTGGAGCAAAAGAAAACCAACACTTGGACTCCGGTGGGCCCGACCAGAGACAGACCCTGACCTACAATTATTTCTATCAGTCATGTTTAATTTGTTTCCCATTTCGATAGATTATTCGAGGAAAATGTGATATTTTTCTTGATTATACTCCGAAAAAGGCTATTGGTACTCATTAAAACCGGTGCATTTAGGGGGTTCTTACAAGTATCCACAGTGCCCAGCCATCGGGCTATGAGAAATGGATTTTGCCGCATGGTGCTTCCGCGTAGAGCTGAAACCGCCCGAACGTGAGTACTGGTAAACCAATTAGGCGTAATATGTTCTATAAAAGTGTTATCCATTGGAAGCAAGGAAGATATACAAGTGTACACGTTTTTTTCTGGGTCAGACTATCTAGTCTCGGCCAATAAGGCCTCATTAGTGACCCTCAAATATTTTCAAAACTCCACAATGGAATCAATGAACCCAAAGAACAGAACAAATATAAACTACACTATGATGGAGAGGAAAAGTGGTGCGAATTAGACCGCTACTTAAAACCTAGCGGTTTCTTTTGGAAGGATGGTTAGAGAAGTCATTTCATCTCAGTGACGAGGACAAGTCCCTCAAAATGACCTTAATAGTGTTGACAGGGACGTAAAACCTCCTCACAAACGTGACAAGTACCCACAACGTATGTATTGGAGCTGAAGCAAACATAAATCACGTTAACCATTTGAACCCCAATTTCTTTATTTAAAGTTGGATAAACAGGGAGGTTCTTTATATGAACTTGTTATTATTGGGTAATTTGTGATAATTATGTGTTCTCAATCCGGTGTTTGGCCAAGCCATTACGCAAACACGCCTATACAAATATATTACCACCTTTATCGCCGAAAAAATGAAAATTTTATGATGAAAAATTGTGATTTTTTTCTTATTTCTGCTCAAAATATAGATTGTGGGCACTCGTTAGAACCGCCTCATCGAGGCGTTTCTAACGAGTACCCACAATCTATATTTTAGAGCAGAAATAAAAAGAATAAGGTATACCCCCGGAAACCCCAGTTTTACTATATAAAAGTGGGGTTCAAGGGGGGTCAAAATTATATAGGCGTGTTTTCGTGATGCGCTGGTAGGGAGTTGGCACAATTCACTTCACCAAACAGAGAGAGTTGACACTTTAGCAAAGGACGCTAGTTACTTATAGACGTTTGAAACTAGTGCCCATCACGAAAACACGACAAAAATTTTGACCCCCTTGAACTCCACGTTTATATAGTAAAACTGGGGTTTACAGGGGTAAACTTTATTTTTCTCACACATTACCAGGAATTCTCGTACTACAGGAACTGTCACTCAGATTACCGATATCCCATATTTGATTGACATTAGTTAATTCCCTTAGACCGTAGTCGAAATAGCGTCGTTTACCTGTGTTAACAGTGTGTAATAAGAGTTTCACACCTCCCGGTTTGAGTTACAATACACAACCAATCTGTGTTCTATCCAGTGCCCTGTTAAAATTAGTATGGATATTTTTGCCACCGAAAATTTCAAGATGAAAAATTCTGATATTTTATATAAAAAAGGCATCTTTTGCTAACGGATGACCAGGTGTTTTGTCCTCGATATAAATTAAATATTCATGGCCGGGCCGTTCATCCAAAATTATAGGGAAATAAAAATAGATCACGTTTACACATGTATAAATATATTATTTCTTTTTTTATATATTTCATGGGTATATTCATGTAATTTTGTTCCTTTTTATATTGTGGCCCTTTGTAAATAACAAAAAAAAAAAAAACAAAAAAAACGTAATGATGACAATATGTAAAAGAATTTATTTAATTAATGAAATTCAGCGTATAGTAATGACATGCCATTTATAAAGCTCTGGCCTCTAGTGAGGACTGTTACGCCGTAAAACAATTATGTATCCGAACATAGGCCCTAGTAGACACGGTGGCGTATGTTTGGAATTCAGCTTCGACACAGGATTTCAAATAATGTGGTAGTTTTTAGGGTGAAAATAAGATCAGCCTGCATGTTTACTGATTCAATAACGGTTCTATGAATTGCATTGCTTCCGCGTACCAAAGTCTCTGATCAGACTGCACTTGCTTAAGCGCAGTCTGATCTGAGTCTATGCTAGTCGCCAATGCCACATTGTTTAAAATCACGTCGCGGCTTTTTTTTTTTTTTGTTATGGAAAATTCATTTTAAATAACCATATATGAAGACCTAATTTTACATGGGTGTTGACTTATTTCTGAAGCCGGCCTCGGTAGCTCAGTCGCATGCGCGAATGATTGGTGATCAGGAGGATGCGGGTTCGATACCTAACTGCCGGAGACGGCTATATTCTTTCGTGGAAACTGATCATGAAATCTTCTCTACATTTATTTTCTTTCTTCAACTGTTTCAAAAGGGCAGCTGTCAGTTTCAAATAAAAGAATTTGCGCCATACTGGTTAATCGCGTACGTATACTCAGTAGAAAAGAGGGGATAGGTAAACTGACAAGCTCGATATCACAAAAAAGTGTTGAGAAGGCCTTTAAACTCCAGTCTAATTTCTGATATGAAGAGCTCTATACCTACACTGGGATGTGCTAATTAAAGCAACTAAAGCTCTGTCGTGTATATCAGATTAACCCATTTTGTACCGACCGGAATTTGTCAACCTTATACATAGCACAAGTCCATTTCAAAATTTGATGGTGTGAAGCGTTTTCTAAATATATTTAAAAAATAAAAAATGGCTGAACTTTTTGCAAAAAGAAGTTCCTGAACAAAAGCCGAGCTCGGTGGCGTCTGATCTGGGCCTGCACATTTTGCTATAACCGCTTTTGTGGGATTCGGTACAAAATGGGTTAATGCACAACACTCACAAACTTTGGATAAACATATCTCGGACGCCCTAGGCGAGCAACTCACATTTTTTCAATATACACCGATATACCCTCAGTCATTTCAGAATAAAGAAATTGGGTTTGTGTCGTAATTTCCTTACTTTAAGATTTAAACAAGACACAACGAAAGTAGCCTATACTCACATTATGGCAGTGGCTATTCGTACGGCCCCGTACGAATAGCCTGCATTGGCTAATCGTACGGCCCCGTACTTTTAGCCAATATAGGCTATATTGGCTAATCGTACGGCCCTTCTAGTTCGGTACCGTACGGCTACATTTACTTTGCAATCTTGTAAAGTGCGGCATGATTAATTGTCTGGCATGACTTTAATTAGAAAGACTTAAAAAAGGAAAAAAAATATCGATGACTATTTGGGCTGCAGTTGGGAAATTATAATTTAGATTTGTTGGTCTCCATATGATCTTAGTTGTTAATGTGTCGTTGACCCACCACCTGTTATCAGTTACTAGTAAACCGCTAAGAGGGTCTAAGCCTGTCAGGGAACCGTGAATGTAAATGACCGACCAGACATGACCTTAGCTGTTGACAGGGTCGAAAAACACCAAACGAACACACAAAGGACGTGGTAGAAAACAAACAAACACACAAAGTAAATAATTACAGTTTATTTTCCTTAACTGCAGAACACTTCATGGCAATTATTCAAAAGCACATAAGAAGATGTATACAACGATGTATTGTACATTATAGAATCAAATGTATGCTTTCAAAAGTAATAGGCACATTTCTAAACTACGTTTCACAGAATTTAACAAAGGGGAAAGAGTATTAACAAAAACCCAGCAAACACACAACGTCGCCGAAACGTCGCTACATAGTCGCTGCAATGACACTACTTTGCAGCGACGTTTTAACGACGTTGTTTTGACGTTGTGTGATAACAACGAATTGTTCATTTAGAAATCAAATGTGTGGTTTCAACAGTAACAGGCACATTTGTGAGCTACGTTCAGCAATTTTTTAACAATGGGGAAAAAGTAATAACCACACCAAGCTAACACAAAGTCATAACGTCGATCTACTGTCACGAATTTGCAGCGACGTTGTAATGAAGTTTTGTGTTACTGGGAAGCGTATAAAAATGTTAACATGTGAATGTTTAAAAACATTAAATATAGCTATTTTTAACAGACTGGTCTCGGTAGCCATCACGTGAACAAGCCCATGAAATGAACACCATCCTAGACCCCACTTTATTCAAAGAAAACTGGGGTTTATGGGGCTATACATTATGTTTCTTATTTCTGCTCTAAGTCATAGGTTGTGGGTACTCGTTAGAACCGCCTCATTATGTCGCACGGGTATGTTATCGTAATGGCTACGGACCCCGCCCATCGGAGCTTGAAGAAATAGATGGGCTGCATGATGCTTCCACGTAAACTGACCGGCTCAAAAATAACCTAAAACAGTGTTGACTTGGCTGTTAAACTCCAATACAACAAACTTGAACTGATTAAAAGGCAACAATAATGTAAAATGACACCTAGATGAAATGCCTTATTTTGCTAAAGAAGAAACCTATCTTTTAGCAAATTTGGCAAATGCATATACAATATGAAATTATATACCCAAAAAATATACTCTAAAACATTCATGTACATACACAAACTTCGTCTTTCCTCCAAAGCCGTTCCATTAAATGAAATAGATTATGGGTACTGACTACTCGTTATAATAGCCTCTGTAGATCAGTTCTAACGAGTGCCCACAATCTATGTTTGCTTAACCATTTAAGCAAACCCTACGAGGTTCTAGCATGACAAGTAAATTGCCACACTGTAATCCGCATGTCTTTCTGCCAAAGCCGTTCCATTAAATGTAATAGATTGTGGGTACTCGTTAAAATAGCCTCTGAGGGCCATCGATAATATACCATCGATATTAATATCTAACAATATTTATAAGTATATATGCATAAATAATATAATTCTGTTTCATACTGCCCAACTCGCAAAATATATTTTTAAGCTATTCATAGCCGTACGATTAGCCAATATAGCCTATATTGGCTAAACGTACGGGGCCGTACGATTAGCCAATAGAGGCTAATCGTACGGGGCCGTACGATTAGCCAATACAGGCTATTCGTACGGGGCCGTACGAATAGCCACTGCCCACATTATATTAGATTTCATGTATATTAAAACATTTACCACCCTAAAATGGAAATTTTCAGATTAAAAAATCCTGATTATTTTGATATTTCTGCACATAACATACATTGCGGGTTCTCGGTAGAAACGCCTCGACGAGGCTGTTCAAACGCGAATAATATAATAAGTCACATCTTTACTATCAGCCAATCAGACTACATTGTATACTGTTTTCGTTCAAATCCACAAACTGGTAGACAAACAGTATAGATTCTGATCAGATGGCTTCTTTAGAACTAATCTGATCTGGATCTACACTGTTTGCAATGTTAGGGGTTGTCGTGAACAGCAGGATAAGGGTTAATGCAATGTAAAAAAACAATTGGTTTGTGGTTTGTTTGTCTTTATAAACCTCACTTTTTTCTATGTAATTAAGATAATCAAACAATCCATAAAACTAACGTGGTCTTGCGCGGTATATCACGCCCCCACCCCCACCCCACCACACACACACCTTTTGACATAAACGATCAATTTCATAGCATAGCCTTCGGGTGAACCATTGTATATTTTGCATTTAAAAATGACAACATTGTATATTGTAATTTAAGGGAGTAGGTGTGGGAAAGAAACACAGCTTCTGAAACGATTGCACAAATGAGATATTTTGCCAAATTTAATATTTTATTTGGGCTAAGCCCAGAGAAGATTAAAATTAATTAATGAGACAAAAAAAGAACCACTATGTTTGGACTTCATAAGAGAAAAATGACACGATCCAGACGAAAGATTCTTACTTCTTACTTCCACGAACCATAAATTCAGGGTGCTCATTTTTCTTATTTTGTCTCTAAAATATAGATTGTGGGTACTCGTTAGAACCGCCTCGCAGAGGCAGTTCTATCGCGTACCCACACAGTATATGTATAAGAAAAACATCATATTTTTTTACAATTGCTGGTTTGGACGGTGAAATTTACAGTGTATTTGAATAGGCGTGTTTTCGTAATGATGGATATATGCATCGTATTATATAAATTATAACATATCGAGAACATTAAAGATTTCTAAACACATGAATTAAAACACTGCATCTACAGGACTGGTGTAAAATCTAACAAACATTACCCAAACATGCCTATTCAAATATAGATTGAAAATTTTACCGTCAAAAACTGAAAATTATTTGATCCTCACAAACAATAATTGTCTTATTTCTGCTAAGAACCGACTCAGTGAGGCGATTTTAACAAGTACCCACAATCTTTATTTTGAGCAGAAATGAGATAAAAATAAAAACAAACTTTTGAGCTTAAAATCATACGTTTGACTGTTCTATCGAGTCATCATCGTCATTCTAACGGGTATACCCTCAATCTATAATTAAGAGCAGAAATAGGGAAGAACTTTTTCTTAAATTGTTGTAAGTTGGCCGTGAAATTTACAATGTATTTGTATAGGCGCGTTTTCGTAATGGTGGAAATATACATCGTATCATTCAAGTTTTCTAATTAAGCAGTTAGTAGTTTTCCTAGGCGAAAATATAATTAAAGCAACTCTTAAAACAAGCTTCAAAAGGTTGCAAATTAAAAACATAATTTTACATTATCAAAAATAAATTAATTAAGTTATGAGTGCAAAGTTTTTAATTATAGATGTATATTTGTTTTCTTAAAGCAAAATATTTTTTCTAATTCTATCAAGAATATTAGACAATATTATCCATATTGATACCGATTTTCAATTCTTATAACTTCTTTTGCGATTCATTCTAATATCCTGTGTATACAAGCCCTGCGTCTGTGTAATCTTTACACACTTTTGATCCGAAACTTCAAATATAGCTATTTTCTACAACCTGTGGGCCACTTTTAATAAACTGTTTTTCTAAATTTTATACCACATGAATATAGATATTAAATAGATCTATCTAGTTAGAGGTTATAGCGCACGGAGAAATTTTAACAAATATGACTTTTGAGCCTTTGAATTAAGGCTATTTTTCATTTTTGTTGTAAAATACAAAGACTTAATAGGGAAATACCCCAGTGGCATTCATTAGAATCTGGGCCACTTTAAAATTTATTTTATTTCAACAAATTTGGTACCAAAATGAAGCAGATACATTTTTCTATCAAATGCGAGGTTATAGTGATATCTTGTAGAAATGAAAATAAAAGATTTTATTAGTTAAATGACGGGCTCCTATATAACTCTATACATTTTCCTAGTATTACCTGTATGAAAACCAGCGACTGGCTGTGACGTCACAGAAGTGACAGATAAGTGTGGATTAGTACCTGTAGTACGAGTATTCCTGCTTATGATTTTTTCATCTTAAAATTTCATTTTTTCTATGGTTAAGTTTACATTGTATTTGTATAGGTGTGTTTTCGTAATGCCTACCTGGGAGTACTTGCCTTGGCAGATTACTCGACGCTTTGGCCCAGGGGTTACTGCGTTAAGTTGGTAACTTTGTATCAATCCAATTTGCTACAACCAGTCCCTTATACTTTGAAAATATTGTCAGATGATGTGGATCTTCTTAGGTCCCTTGGAAACTTTGACTCCAGCAAGCTCATAAACAGAAGAAACTGGGAACCAGCCAACCATAGTCTGACCATCTACAGTTGACAGGTTCCCAGTTTACATTTGTAACCCTGTCATCACCATAACTTAACAAAATCATGTACCAAAATGTAAGAAAGAAGAAGCTTCATTTAATAGCCCCAGATAAGCAGGGTATCCAAATATTATCATATGGCATGGGTCTTATAAAAAAGCCTCGGCGAGGCGCTTATAATGAGTACCCACAACAAATGTTTTCGAGACAGAACTAGGAAAAATATAAGTACTTTTCGGATGAAAATATCGCCTTATTTGGAGCTATTATATTTTCATAAAAGACCCAGACCAGAATATATACGCACAGACTTATCCGAGATCAGTCGATGCCCATTTTAAACAGATTTCCTTAAATTTCATTTATAAATCTTCTATCTCCTTAATAGAAGCCTCCGTGGTGTAGTGGTTACGCTACTCGCCTTGTGAACCAGGGATCGCAGGATCGATCCCGGGCTTCTCCAGACTTTCGGATGAGTCTTTAAACGGAGGTCCCGTCTCCGTATGACCATAGCTGTTGGTGGGACGTAAAACTCAAACACTCACTCACTCTATCTCCTTAACAGAAGTGCTCAGTAATAAAACTAAGAACATAAAATACATTTTGCTTTATTTTCTTTAGTTTACTTGGTACATGTATATACAAATATGAAATATATGAGACGGGCCTTCATGGCCTAGTGAGCGCAAACTCTTAATCATTAGGTCTCTCACCGCTGTGGTTCGAGCCTCGCTTGGATCACATGTAAAACGACACGTTCTGCAACAGAGGATCAGGTGGTGTTTCTCCGGTAACCTTGCTGTTTGCCCAACTCTGATTAACGATCAGCTCAAAATGAGTGAATAATCTTGAAATGGCCGTAGAAACACCCACATACACATGGCATGAAATATATGAAGACATTATATTTACCCAGGAAGGTTAATGGAACAGTTTTCATTGAATCATTCGTAGGTCAAGGCCAATAAAAGTTTATGACATACACCAGATTGCAATATGGTGCATCTGTGTGTGAAGAAAAATTTCCTGGCGGTTTTAGTGTTTACGATACAGATCTAACAACCTAGAGGCAATGGTCTTGAGTGAAGCGTCAGTCAATCCATGTCATAAACAGACTAGGGCATAGTCCATGTGATTATATCGTCTGAATATTTCACATCACGAAAACAAGCCTATATAATTTTGACCCCCTTAAACTCCACTTTTATATAGTACAAGAATTCCGCCGAAGGCTATGTCGCGCCTGTGGGGGCGCAAAGTCTCCCAACCATGATATGTAGGTCAAGGTCAAACATAGATGCTTGCACAAAAGTTTCCATTCTTAAATGCAAGCTTGTACCAAGTATCATTAATGTAGCTCCTATAGTTCTTGAGAAATAAACTTGACCATTAGGGTGCACGCTAGGGTGGTCACAATATTTTACAAAGTCAGTGAACCATGAAATATAGGTCAAGGTCAAATATGGATGCTTGCATGTAAGTTGTCATCCCCAGATACAAGTTTGTACCAAGTATCATTAATGAAGCTCTTATAATACTTTAGAAATAAACTTGAACCTCAGGGTGAACGCTAGGGTGGTCGCAATATTTTACAAAGTCAGTGAACCATGAAATGTAGGTCAAGGTCAAATATGGATGCTTGCATGTAAGTTGTCATCCCCAGATACAAGTTTGTACCAAGTAGCATTAATGAAGCTCTTATAGTTCTTAAGAAATAAACCTGAACCTCAGGGTGAACGCTAGGGTGGTCGCAATATTTTACAAAGTCAGTGAACCATGAAATGTAGGTCAAGGTCAAATATGGATGCTTGCATGTAAGTTGTCATCCCCAGATACAAGTTTGTACCAAGTATCATTAATGAAGCTCTTATAGTTCTTGAGAAATAAACTTGAACCTCAGGGTGAACGCTAGGGTGGTCGCAAATGTTGACGCCTTGACAAACGGACGGACGAACGGACAAACGGACGAACGGACGGAAAACCGGGCGCCTATATCGCGCCATGCTAATAGCAGGCGCGACAAAAATGGGGTTTGCAGGGTTATACAATATTTGTCTTATTTCTGCTTAAAACATAGATTGTATGTACTCGTTAGAACCGCCTCGTCGAGGCGGTTCTAAGGAGTATCTACAATCTGTGTTTTGAGCAAAAATAAGAAAAATGTCACAAATCTTCAGCCGAAAATGTTCATGTTTCGGTGGTAAAATTTACAATGTATTTGTATAGGCGTGTTTTCCTAATGAGAACAATTATTTTCAACACGGATGAAGGACAACTGACGTCCAAATTATTCAATGAAACGTTCGACTGACGTCACTTTATGCAGATGATTGTTGAATAATATTGGCGCGTAAGTTGATTAATGTCAGTTGACACAATCGACACCGAACGTTCATAAAACTATGCGGAATGATCTCAAATAAATGCGAATGAAACAATAAAAATGTCATTATTCAATGTCCATTGTGCAATGATAAAGTGGTTGGTGCTTATAAGTATCGCTTAGTGGAATTCTAGCCAAGCCCCATAGCCTTTATGGCATCAATGTTGTGAAATGAAATGTCAATTAGTCTGGAGGTTTATGAGTGCAGAATGCAGATCTTAACATACATACCTCCACTGCGAACGTCTACGACGATAATGAAAACAATGGCAACGCCAGTCAGTTATCTTATATCGCTCCTACTTGCTAAAATTGTCTCGACAAACCGTTAGCCGTTCAAAACGCTTGTAAAATATTAAACAAAAGGCCCACAAATTATAACAGAAAGCCCAAGCGGGCCTGCAATTGCTCACCTAAATGAGTTTACATGATATGTTACATTGTGTCACAGTGGTCATCTTATCTGTCAAATTAGATTGCCTTACATCACGAAACATAACGAATACACACCTATGCAAATATATTGAAAAAAAATCACCAAAATTGATTTTTTTTCTGATAAAAATCCTGATGTTTTTCATATTTTTGCTCAAAACAAATATTGTGGATACTCGTTAGAACCACCTCGCCGAGGCGGTTCTAACGAGTACCCACAATCTATGTTTCCGAGCAGAAATAAGAAAAAAAACTAGAGCTGTCAGTGAAACTGACTAGGGCCCCGGCAGCGCTATCAGAGGAGTAGGAAAATTTGTGGACGGACAGACGGACAGACAGACAGACGGACGGACAGACTGATTACTATAGGGAACCCACACTTTCAGTGCGGGGCCCTAATAATAACAAAGTTATTAATTGGACACAGGAAAGACCCTTTTTTGACCTTTAACCTCTAAGTATGACCTTGACCTTTGAGGTACGGACCTGAGTCTTGCGCGCAACACTCCATCACATTATGGTTAACATTTCTGCCAAGTAATATTTAAATCCATCTAGGAATAAGAAACTTATGGAGGATAAAAAAATTGTGGACGGACAGACGGACAGACAGACAGAAGGACGGACAGAGTGCGGGGCCACATTATGGTTAACATTTCTGCCAAGTAATATTTAAATCCATCCAGGAATAATAACAAAGTTATTAATTGGACACAGGAAAGACCCTTTTTTGACCTTTCACCTCTAAGTATGACCTTGACCTTTGAGGTACGGACCTGAGTCTTGTGCGCATTATGGTTAACACTTCTGCCATCCAGGAATAATAATAACAAAGTTATTAACTGGACACAGGAAAGACCCTTTTTTGACCTTTAACCTCTAAGTATGACCTTGACCTTTGAGGTACGGACCTGAGTCTTGCGCGCAACACTCCATTACATTATGGTTAACATTTCTGACAAGTAATATTTAAATCCATCCAGGAATAAGAAAGTTATGGAGGATAAAAAAAATTGTGGACGGACAGACAGACCTTTAACCTCTAAGTATGACCTTGACCTTTGAGGTACGGACCTGAGTCTTGCGCGCAACACTCCATCACATTATGGTTAACATTTCTGACAAGTAATATTTAAATCCATCCAGGAATAAGAAAGTTATGGAGGATAAAAAAATTTGTGGACGGACAGACGGACAGACAGACAGACAGACAGACAGACAGACAGACGGACGGACAGAGTGATTACTATAGGGCACCCACACTTTCAGTGCGGGGCCCTAATAATGTATACCCCTGTAAACCCCAGTTTTACTGTATAAAAATTGGGTTCAAGGGGGTCAAAATTATATAGGCGTGTTTGCATGATGACAGGCCTATATTATTTTGGGGTTTACTGGGGGTAATATTTCTGCTCTAAAATAGAGATTGTTGGTATGCCTTAGAACCGCCTCGATAAGGCGATTCAAACGAGTACCCACAATCTATATTTTGAGCAGATATATGAATCATATCACAATTTTTCCATCTTAAAATTTTCTTTTTCTCGGCGGTTACATTTACAATGTATTTGTATAGGCGTGTTTTCGCAATTGCAATACTGAATCTTCATGTCCTCCAGATGCCTCTGATAAAATTTCTGAACAGGTCAATTCATCAAGAAAACACACCTATATAAGTTTTACCCCCTTAAAATATAGAAAAAGATGCCCAGGGAAAGCCATTATCAAAGAATACAGCCTACCAATGGCACAAGAGGAAGTTTGTTTGTTTGTTTGTATTGAAGTTTAACGGCCCAGTCAACACTATTTAGGTCATTTTTGAGCCGGTCAGTTAACGTATCCACACTTTTCCTGGGCAGGCTTATACGTAAGTGGTTAACTAGTACAAAGCACATTCATTCGCCAGAATCCGACAACAGCCCTTCTTGAATCAGTGGATGGGAGAGAATGACCGTAGAAAAGATTTCATGATCAATCTCCACGAAAGAATGTTGCCGACCCCGGCTCACCAAGAGGAAGAGTATTGTGTGTGTGTGTGTGTGTGTGTGTGTGTGTGAATTCGGGTTTAACGTCGCTTTCAACAATTTTTCAGTCATATCACGACGGTGTCTGGTTGCGACAGGGAGCTCAATGCCTCACTGAAGTATCATGTCCCAGACACATTACATGATACCACACCCAGTCACATTATCCTGACACTGGGTCAACCAGTCCTAGCTCTACCCCGTAAATCTGAGTGCCAAACGAGGAGCAGCTAGTACCATTTTTAACGACTTTGGTATGTCGCGGCCCGGGATCGAACCCGTGACCCCCTGTTCCCCGGAGCGGACACTCTACCAACTGAGCTATCGGGGCCGGTAAGAGGAAGAGTAACTAACAATGAGGAAAACAATAAAGGAGAAAAAAAAAAAGAAAACACAATCAGCACAGCAACCAGCTCCTTCTGATCAAGGTGCAACAGGAACAATTACTGAAAACTAAAAATGCATAAACAGTCGAACTCCAATGGCTCAAACACCTTTGGGACCTCGAAAATCTGTTCGAGACAGGGGTAGTTCGAGCCACTGAGGTTACCTTCAGGAGGCATAACGAGCTACTTTTAGACATCTTTTCGGTGTTCTATAATGAAACTGTATGTTCTATAATGAAAATGTATGCTGTGTGTACTCACTAGAATCGCCTCATCGAGGCGATTCTAATGAATACACACAGTATACATTTGCAAGATAATAGCCTAAAATCTCCCTAATTATCCCCCACTATTTCTTATGCAGAGGATTTCGCTAGGGGCTCAAGAATGGGTTCGATACATCCATGGTAAACGAGCCATCGGTGTTCGAGCTGTCGAAGTTCTACTGTAATGTTGGAAATATGATGTACTTTATCCTTATTATTAGACACCAATTCGTGGAGACACGACTAATAATACCCATCCCTATGGAAGGATTAATAATACCCATCCCTATCCATAATGTCATTAATACATTATGAGAACGACAAGTGACTCACAGAATTGACTAAGACAGACGAGGACAGAATGCAGCTTTGACCACTACCTTTTGATATCTGTAATACAAGACTTATTCCATCCAGGGTAGTTTGCTCTTACTTCATATGCATGAAGCCAAGTGTGTTTGTTTCCCTGCTTACCGCCCAAAGGTGATCCTTTCTTAGCAGTGTTTTGGCGTTTATTTATTTTTAATATTTCTAGCTATTAAACGGCTGCTATGGCATCAAGACGCCTATATAATTTTGACCCCCTTGAAACCCACTTTTATATAGTAAAACTGGGGTTTCCGGGGGTATACTTTATTTTTCTTATTTCTGTTCTAAAATATAGATTGTCGGTACTCGTTAGAACCGCCTCGATGAGGCGGTTCTATCGAGTGCGTTAGAACCGCTGCGTTAGAACCGCCCCGATGAGGCGGTTCTATCGAGTGCCCACAATCTATATTTGGAGCAGAAATAAGAAAAATATCACAATTTTTCATCATAAAATTTTCATTTTTTTTGGCGATAAAGGTGGCAATGTATTTGTATAGGCGTGTTTTCGTAATATATATTTCACAAATAAACGCCAATGGAATGTGTCACGCATTACATTCGCGCTATTTGTACAAATGAAATCTTAAAAATTCATGGTGAAAATTGATACACGTTGGGCAAATGTGAGGCCATGAAAGATAAAAAATGTAATGAAATTTATCCGATGGACTAATGTACAAATTTGATATAGATTGTTAAAATTTGTTCATGTGCTTGTTCTTGGTTTTCGGTTGCCGTTTTCAAAACTCATCCATAAAACTGGAAGTGTGGTGATCGAAGCCGCGAACATTGGTTTACAGGACAAGTGGCTTATTCACTGCAACATACATCTATGTTTAATTATTCAGAGATTACAACATTAGTTCTGATAAGAAGGAGTATTGAGGATAAATAAAGGATAATTTCTCTAATATCTTGTTATTTTGTTTGTTTGATTTTAGGTTTAACGTCCCTGTCAACAATGTACAGGTCATTTTGAGGATGTTGCTTCCAATTTTGTGGGACTTTTACCCGACATTGAAATAAAATGACATCTCAAGCCAAGCGGCCCAATGAAACCAATAGGGTTTATAAGCATGGACGGTCTGACTCACACCGCTTTGCCTTGGCAGGCTGAATTCCTCTAGCGGTTTGTCAGTATTCGTGTGCAGTCGGTTTCCGCACTGCGTTGAAGCATCATGCAACCCATCTATTTCTTCAAGCCCCGGTGAGCGGGGGCCGCAAATAGCTTGTTAGAAGCTTTGGGTGTTGGTACTTGTAAATAAGACACAGATTGCGTTTTTAATACCCTTTTATCATTCTACTTGAACCTCCTTATCTGGAGCTATGCTTCAAATTATAAAGTATTGGAGAACCAAAAATAATAAACGTTATACAATACTCGGTTCTGATTCCGACACTTTATATATATCTCTATAGTTTATAACCATGTCATACGAAGGGGGAGGCGGCATATATTCTTCGTTCTCTTCGCCGTTTTCATCACGGTTTGCCGCTGAAGGCTGAAATGGTAGCTGCTGATGACTGCTTCGAGGAGATCTGCCTCCGGCAAGCCTGATATTTTCATCAGATCTAACACCATTTGAATCCCGGTTGTCGTGTTTCAAATGTGCATAGCTTGGTGGTTCTGCCGCGGTCTGGTCAGTAATATCTCGTCTGTTGTTTGGGGACGCCCTGTATGGCACTCGTGAAAATCTGTCTGTTTCATCAGTCTGCAAAACAATGTCTATATAATTGAACCAGCGCACGACAAAACCTATAATAAGACGTGCGCCCAACGAAGACTCAGATCAGCTTGCGCATCCGCGCAGTCTGATCAGAGCCTTCGTTGTGCGCTCTACGGATAGCTAAGGCCCAAATGCTCCTTCGTACAGCAAGGGAAGTCTTTGGTTAGACTATATGGATGCGCAGGCTGATCTGATTCTTCGCTGGACGTACATGTCTTATTGTAAGTTTTGTCGTGCGCTGGCTCAATTATCTGAATACATGCCGTGTGGACATAATGAAAAGATGGCCTTACGCTAGTGCATGTAACAAACTACAATTATGCCCAGTTCTTTGAAAAACTAGAGCTATCACTAAAGGTGATGAATACCCCCACAAAAACTGCCTTGATAGTACAACAGCGGCATTTTGCAATTTTTTCACTTGAAAGGGGCCATAACTATGTCGAAAATTGACGAATTGTAGTGGAAATCGAACTTGACCTGTATTTTATGATGTTACATCAGTGTACGAAAAATTATAAAAATCAGTCAAGCGCTTTTTGAGTTATCGTCTGGAAACCAAGTCAACAGACCGACCGACCGACCGACAAGCTCACTCCTATATACCCCCCAAATTTCATTTGTGGGGGTATAAAAAAAAAGAACTGACCCTATTAGTTAACATATCGTTTAAACGTTGATCACCATATATTGCATACAAACCAATAGTTTGGTTGAAATTGAGAAAAGGTTTGCAATGTTAATGTTGTTTTCAGAAAAATCCTGAGTACTAGATATTATACATGATAAAACAGTTCACAGTTTTGTCACCTACGAGCCCGTTAAGCTATCAATGGTTTAAAAAGTTGGACTCCAAAAACAGGAGTCAAGATATGCCCAGTTCAGGTAAGTGAGGTCTCGTATAAAAACATTAACAGTGGCTGGGATTTCAGACATAGCATTGTTATCTTTAGTATTCTAATCCTTGCTACCCATTAAGTTATACCCATTAAGTTAAAGCACGAAAACACGCCTATATTATTTTGACCCCAATGAACCCACTCTTCTATAGTAAAACTGGGGTTTACAAGGGTAAATCTTATTTTTCTTATTTCTGCTCTAAAATATAGATTGTGGGTACTCGTTAGAACCGCCTCGATGAGGCGGTTCTAACGAGTACCTAGAATCTATATTTTGAGCAGAAATAAGATTTCATCTTTAATTTTCCATTTTTTCGGCGATAAAGGTTATATTTAATTTATATAGGCGTGTTTCCGTAATGACAGGCCTGTTTAAAGACACCTTTACAAAGTCTTGATAATTATGCCAAGCTGGTACCCGCTAAAATCACCTCAATTTGCCAGTTTAACCAAATCTGAAAACGGAGCTATCTGAATCAAATCACTGACTATTTTGATGAAACAGCACAACAGAGAGAAAATTGGATTTACAGGGATATGCACTTTTTTCGTTATTTCTGCTCAAAACACAGGCTGTGGTTACTTGTTAGGACCGCCACGTGTTAGAACCACCTCAATAGGCGTTTCTAACGAAACACAGCATCTATGATGAAATGAGAAATAAGAAAAATACCACAACAAAACATCTGAAAATGCTTGTTATAGGTTTCAAAACGCCATTTTTGCACACGAACATGTTATCGTAATGTTCACTTGAATTTTCAGCTGACTACCATATTTGCAACTAACATGTGATACATGTGATTGTAAAAATTCAGTGTATTGCTATCCTGCTGCTGGTCATATTATTACTGGCAATTTAAAAAATATTCCTGATTCTAGGATACGTAACACATACAATTTCTAAAGGAACGAGATATCTATTTCCTTCTAAAATTGATTTCAATAAATGTAGAGATGAAATCGCTGCTGCCTTGAATGAATTTTGTAATCGATGGTGTAAACGAGAGTATGTTGAGCATAAAGCTCTTAAAGAATGGAAACTTAGCATTCTGAAATTAGTGAACAAACGCATTTCTTTTTATTCACAAAATAAGAAACTTATTACCGCCTAAACCTAAGACGTCTTTACGTCACCTTAAACTGGGTATTCAAGAATTTCATAGGAAGTTTGTTTTGCCTCCAGCTGAAAAGGCCGCTTACAATGTGGTCGTTGTTTGACGGCTATGCTCCGTCTTTGGTCGGGCCCCTCGGAGTCTAACTGTTGGTTTTCTTTTGCTCCAGCAATTCTGTTGTTGTATGCTGTCGAGTCCTCAACCTTGTTTCATCTCTGTAATGTTTTGATTTGTATGTTCTCGGAGATATTACAGTGAAGAGTTAGGAAGCCTTCATGCGGACTAAACAAAATTAGTGTATACCGGGACAGAGGTAAGAGCGAGGATTATGGCCATGTAAAATCGATTAAAGCCCCCACCCCCCGTCCCTCCGCCCAGTGGAATTCTTTCCACTGACCGTTCCAAGGTGGTTCTTCTGTGGCGGATTATTTATGTTGTTGTTTATTACTTACTGTTTGTATCACTTGTGTCTTTTAAGTTTGGATGGCCATTTGGCCATTTTGTGGGAAAGTAACTGTCCTTATGGCCTTCTTTTGTTTAGGTTTCCATTATGGTCAGGTCGCTTCATGTTTATGTTTCTTTCCCTTTGGTGTCTTTGCTGGGTGGAGTAAGTTATTTTTATAAATTCCTGATCTTTGTTTTACTTCTACTTCACTATGTTAACACTCTTAGCAAGAACTTGGTGGTACTAAGGCCTACAAACTTTAGCCCTTAGCTGTAGAGAGGGCTTTAGTTGATAACCACATTTGTCATGCAGCCACCAAGTTTGCTGTTTGTGTTACCAAAAGCCAAGACAAGCTTACTACGTTATATTGGTTACCTAAACTTCATAAAAGACCATACAAAGCACGGTTTATCGCAAAGTCAAGCTCTTGTACAACCAATGAACTCTCCAAATTATAAACTTCATGTTTTACTACCATCAAAAAACATGTGATAAAAATGTTGCGACAAAGTCTTCGAAAGATCAGGTAGAAATCTCTTTTGGTTGATAAAAAATCTAATTAAGTTCTAAATAAATTGAAATGCAGGCGTATTCGTGTTTCAAGTCTCTCTACTTATGATTTTTCCACCCTTTACACTACACTTCCTCATAATCTTATAAACGAAAAACTTAATGATTTAAATGAATGGACATTTCATAGGGAAGACTCTCTCTATCTTGCATGTAATGTAAGAAATGCTTTTTCTCACTTCTGAAGAGCATAAAAATTATACTTTATGGTCATGTCAGAAAGTGTGCGAAGCTCTCACTTTCTACTTGACAATATTTACATAAGAGTTGGTACCAAGTTATTTAGACAAGTTGTGGGTATTCCGATGGGTATTAATTGCGTACCACTTGTGGCTGATCTGTTTTTGTTTTGTTATGAGAGAGACTTCATGATGTTCCTTTCTGCTGAAAACCAGTCTGAAATCATTGAAGGTTTTAGCTCCACTTCTAGATATTTGGATGATTTATCAAATATTGATCATACCTATTTCGATGGTTTTAATCAGTCAAATGTGCCTCCTCCACCCAGGAACTTCAGTTGAATAAAGCAAATTCTTCTGATACCGAGACCCCGTTTTTAGATTTATATCAATCTATTGTAGATAGGTTTGTTTCTTGCAAAATTTATGAAAAACGCGATGATTTTGAGATTGTGGGTTGTCCTTTTTGGATGGTGATATTCCTCGTGCGCCATCCAATGGCGTTTATATTTCGCAATTAATTTGATTTGCCGGAGTGTGTGGTCATGTACCTAACTTCAACACTCATAATAAATTGTTAACGGCTGGGCTTCTTGGTCGGGGTTGTCGGTGCCGTGGCCTCCGCAAAGCCTTTTCGGAGTTTTATAGACGGCATTATGATTTAATTTCAAAATTCGATGTTGGTCTTAAATCTCTTCTGCAGCAGGGTCTATCGGAACCCGAATTTTATGGTGACTTAGTATATAAATTCAAAAAAATATAAATAACCGCAATAACTTCGGCACCCAATTTCGTAAAATCATTCTTCGATATAAAAAGATTGGGTACATAGATGTTATAAGACAGACTGCATGCATGGTGGTTGAACCAATCGCGGTTGACAGCTTTGCTTCCCTCTTTGGTTGCGCGCCGGTGGGTCGGGCCTCAGTTTCTATGACGGTTCCAGCGTAAAGGCTTATGTTGGTTCGGTTTTGCACCCCCCCTCTCAAATGGAGTTCATTTCCGCTGACCGTTCAAAGGTGGTTCTTCTTTTGCGGTTTGTTTTTGTTGTGGTTTGTCATTTGGTGTTTGTGTCGCTTATATTATTTTATTTTCGATAGCCTATTGGCCATTTTGTGGGAAAGTAACTGTCCTTTTGGCTTTCAACTATTGATGTTTCCATTAGGGTCTGTTGTTTCATGTTTGTGTTTCTTTCCCTTTTGTGCCTCTGATGGGAGCTGTTGGTTAATTGTATCGATTCCTGATCATTGCCTCCACTTCTATTTTATAGATTTTAAGGTGAACGTTATTATCCTCATCCTTGCTTTCAAATAATACATTTTATTTCAAATAAATTATCTACAGGCGTTGTTCAGGGTAAGCATGTGTCTCTTCCTGATCCACTAAATTATATTTTCTACTCCTTTGAGATCACTGATTCAATTGTGAAATGAGGATCACTGATGAGTACTAATTGGCTGAAATATGTTCTGCAAAGGGATATACTTTGGAAGCAAGGATTACGCAACGGAACTGAAATGTGTGGGGTGTACTGTACATATTTTCTGGGCAAGAGTAGCTTGATTCGGCCAATTACGTCTCATTAGTGACCCTCAGATATTTTCAAATTCCACAATGAAATTAAAGTTCCCAAAGAACAAAAATAATAACTGCACTATGATGTAGAGCAGAGAGACTTTTTACGGCCACCATACATCCCCTTAACACCAGCTGTAGTGACGTCAAACACATGAAAAGTAGAAGTAAAAAAAAAGATCAGGAATCGATACAATTAACTTACTCCACCCATCAAAGACATCAAAGGGAAAGAAACACAGACATTAAGCGACCAGACCATAATGGAAACCTAAACAAAGGACAGTTAAGGACAGTTACTCTCTCACAAAAATAGCCATATGGCCATCCAAAATAAAAAGACACAAGTGATACACACAGTAAGTAAGAAACAACACCATAAATAAACCGCAACAGAAGAACCGCCTAAGTAGCTAGTCTTACCTAGAAAAACTTGTACACAACACAATATTGAATTTAAAGTGGAATGCTCCTCAGGTGCAAATTCTTTCCTTTAAGAGTTGGCCCCTACTGACACGCGAGACAAAATACTTTTGCAGGAGTTGCCTCCCCTGAAGGTGTTCCTTTTCCCCTTAAGGTGTAGTCTTTTTCAAATGGTCTCCTTTACAGAGACCATGATCAAACAGGGCTATGCAAACATTGTTCTTAACAGAAATAAGAGGAATTAAAAATATGGTCTTATACTGCACACCAATCATTCTCTATTTGAAAACGGGTGGTGCACAGTAACTGATTTAAAATTGGATGGATGATTTATAAACTGTATAGAGTCTGAACAGATCTTGTGTCAAATTAGATCAATGTAACCCTTGATATGCTGAACAGATTTCGCCGCGACCCATTTTGATTGCCAACTAATAAAATTACTGACCGTCACTATTTGATGCAATTTAATATTCATATACAGTCACTACTTGAATGAAAAACAGTGACGATCTAGATCAGATGGCTTCTCCTGCCATGGTATCTATAGTTCAATAGAGTTGCATTCCAGCAAACAACTAGAACCATCACAGTCGCGATCAGGTCCCCACGATAGCATGTTTGAAGTTTAGGTGGGGTGGGGAGTGTAGTAGAATTTGTAAGCTTACAATTGGGTTGCCCTGTCAGTACTCTGCCTATTTCTTGCTAGTTATTTAACCATTAGAACTATGGCCTGTGTAAAAGTTAAGTCGATAAAGGGACATAAGTCCAAATTAATTTAAGCTTGAGTTGTTGCCCTTTGCTACACATGTGTATTGTCACTGTCTTCGTTGAATATCTATAAGGGTTTTGAAATTATGATGAAGAAAGATGATGTAGCTAGAGTGACATAACTTGATATAAAACTGTGTATTGTTATTGTGACCTTATCTTAAAGTTTGAAGTTGATGCATTTACAAGTGATTGGGTTTACAAGTTAATAAGAAAAAAACATGAAAATGAGGACAGACGGATGGATAAAGGGGCTTAAGTCAAAATTTATTAAAGCTAAAGTCGTTGCCCTTTGCATGTTTGTACCGTCATGGTTAAAAGCTACATCAAGTGTCATTAGAATATCTACAATGTTTTTAAAATAATGACGAAAACAATAAGATGACAAATGTTAAAATTTGTTTTTTTTTCTTTTTCCAAAGGTCCAACACTTTAAAAATATTATAGCTAGAGTTACATAATTTACCATGAAATTGTGCCTTGTTGTTGTGACCTTATGTGTAAAGTTTGAAGTTGATGCGTTCGACGGTTTGTAAGTTATTAAGAAATAAAACATGAAAAACACTAAATATCTATCTATATATCCTGCAGCACCCTCTCGCGAGGATTATGTGCAGCTGCGCGCGCCAGAAAAAGAATAGTGTAATAGAAGAAAAAGTATTAGATTTTAGGAGAATTGAAAGTAAAAACAGTGTTAGTAAAGTAGAGATTAAAAGCAGATAAAAACAAAGTTTCACGGTTCATGGCATTGGGTGTTGGAGGGTGCATATGGTCGATCTAAAAGAATCCAGATCGGAGCACACAACAGCATGAGGAGGAAGGTGATTCCATTGTACCACAGCCAAGGGGAAGAAACTGTATTTATAGTAAGTTGCAGTAGTAGGGATTTGAATATAGTGCATAGTATGCATGTTTTTAGTAGTTCTGATTGGATGTCGGATGTATGTAGGGAGCGGAATCTCGACAAGGCCATATACTATCTTGCAGAACAATAGGAGGCGAGCATCTACCCGCCTCTGTTCCAATGGTCTCCATTCCAGGGTATTAAGCATCTGGGTCACACTACTATATGAAGAGTAGTCATGTTTGACCCATCTAGCTGCTCTTCTTTGGACTTGCTCGACCTTCTTTATATTTGACTGGGTATATGGGCTCCACACAGGGGAGGCATACTCAAACTGGGGCCTAACAAGGGTATTATAAGCTGTTTCACGTATGCCTTGATGTTTGGTGCGTATATTCCTACGTATGAAGCCCAGGGTCCGATTTGCTTAGAGTTACATAACTTGCCATGACATTGTACATTGTTGTTGTTGCCTTATGTTTAAAGTTTGGACGGTTTGTAAGTTATAATGAAATAAAACATGAAAAACACTAGAGCTTAGAGTTACATAACTTGCAATGGCATTGTGTATTGTTGTTGTAACCATATGTTTAAAGTTTGAAGTTGATGCGTTCGACAGTTTGTAAATTATTAAGAAATAAAATACGAAACACACTGGAGCTTAGAGTTAAATAACTTGCCATGACATTGTACATTGTTGTTGTTGCCTTATGTTTAAAGTTTGGACGGTTTGTAAGTTATTATGAAATAAAACATGAAAAACACTAGCGCTTAAGAGTTACATAACTTGACTTGACAGTGTGTATTGTTGTTGGCACCTTATGTTTAAAGTTTGAAGTTGATTGGGTTCGACGGTTTGTAAGTTATTATGAAATAAAACATGAAAAACACTAGCGCTTAAGAGTTACATAACTTGACTTCACAGTGTGTATTGTTGTTGGCACCTTATGTTTAAAATTTGAAGTTGATTGGGTTCGACGGTTTGTAAGTTATTAAGAAAACAAGAGGTCGATAGACCACTGTGCTCACCAGAACTCAGGTGGGCACTGCCCACTGGCAGCCATGTATTTTAAATGCTATGATTTTAGTTTTCCAATCATAAAATCTTCTATGAGGCCCCTTTATAAAGTGGAGGGGAGGGATGAGAAACAGCTCCTGTGGACCCCCCGCCCCCACGTTGATGTGACTGAATGTTTTGTGTCTGATCATAAGGAACAACAATTGATGTGGTTATAGGGTTGGGATCTGAATCGTTTCTGAGATATGTGGCCTTTTATGAAGTGGAGGGGCAGGGCATGGCCCCAGCACATTGACCACAGGTTCGTGTAATTGAATGAGACCCAAGGCTGGTGGAGCAGGACCCGGGACACCCCTTGGTGTCCCTGAATGGGTTCCGTCATAAGGAACATGAATATATATGGTTGAGGAGCGGGGCTCTGAACAGTTTCTAAGATATTTGGCCTTTCGTGAAGTGGAGGGATTGGGCATGGCCCAGACGCACCCTGTGCGATCCCTTGGTTGCTATCACTGAATGTGTCTTATCATAAGAAACAAGAAAATGTATGTTTAGGAGTGGGGATCTGAATGACTTCTGAGCTATTTTGCCTTTTATGAAGTGGACCATGGCCCAGGCGCCCCCCACCCTAGACTGGTGTCACGGAAGTGTCTTATAATAAGTAACAAGAAATATATGGTTTAGGGGTGAGGATCTGAATGGCTTCCGAGATATATGGCCTTTTATGAAGTGGAGGGGCGGATATTGCACACCGGCAGACCCCTTGGTTGTCGTCACCGAATGTGTCTTATCATAAGGAACAAGAATATACATGGTTTAGGGGTTGGGATCTGTAAGGTTTCCCCGAGATATTAGGCCTTTTATGAAGTTGAAATGGTGAGGAAAACAAAAAGGTGAAAATTCTGAAATTTTCTATTTTTTCAAAGGGCCATAATATTGTAGCCAGTGTTACATAACTTGCCATAAATTGTGTTGTTGTTGTTGGTGCCATATGTGTAAAGTTTGAAGTTGATGCGTTCGACGGTGTGTAAGTTATTAAGAAATAAAACATGAACAAGAGCTCCGCAAGCAGGGCATTATACGTCCATGGGAATTTGTAAGATGGAGCATATATATACTGACTGTTGTACAAGTTTGGGTTTGTGGAATGTAACCAATGAACAATATGTGCTCCATATATTCTTACCTGGCACTATTAATAACCTTCAATGGGTCAAACTACCTGTCTCCAACAAAATTTTATGGTCGGTAATATTTGTTGGACCATAACCTCAAAATAATATAGGTACATAGGTATAACTCTGGCAATAAGTGGTGGAATGTAACCTTGAAATAATATGCGCTGCTCCACATCATAGTCTAACTATATGTAAAGTTTCAGCTTCATCAGATGTAAAATGTGTGAAGCATTATCCGGAAACAAAATATGTTCTTAATATATGGTCTTAATATATGTAAAGTTTCAGCTTCATCAGATGTAAAATGGAATAGGAGTTATCCAGAAATGGAATGTTTAGAAAATCTGTGAAAGGGGTATAACTCTGGTAATATCTGGCAGACCATAACCTCAAAATAATATGCACTGTTCCATATCATGGTCTTACTGTATGTAAAGTTCTAACATCATCGGATCTAAAATGTAGGAGTTATCCGGAAACAAATGTTTACAGATTTTTTTCAAAGGCATTTCTCTATTATTATTCGGTGGACCATAACCTCGAAATAATATGCGCTGCCCCACGTCATGGTCTAATTATATATGAAGTTTCAGCTTAATCGGATGTAAACCGTAGGAGGAGTTATCTGGAAACGAAAAGGTTACAAAATATTTCAAAGGGGCATAACTCTATTATTATTAGGTGGACCATAACCTCGAAAAATATAAGCGCTACCTCACATCATGGTGTAACTATGTATGACGTTTCAGCTTGATCGGAAGTAAACTGTAGGAGGAGTAATTCTGAAACTTAAAGTTTACAAACGGCCCCCGCCCATAGGGGCTTGAAGAAATATATGGGTTGCATGATGCTTCCACGCAGAGCTGAATCCGACCCACACACGAGTACTGGTAAACCGCTTAGAGGATGTAAGCCTGCCCAGGTTAAAGCGGTGCCAGTCGGACCGTCCATGCTTATAAACCCTATTGGTTTCATTGGGCGACAGGGCTTGATATGTCATTTCATCTCAAACGTCCGGTAAAAGTCCCACAAAATGGGAAGCAACGTCTCCAGAATGACCTTTACATTGTTGACGGGGACGTTAAACCTCAAATCAGCAAACAAACAAACAAACAATAAAGTTAACAAAAAATTTCAAAGGGGCATAACTCTATTAATATTTGGTGGACGGTAACTTCGAAACAATATGCCCTGCCCCACATCATAGTATAATTATGTATGAAGTTTCAGCTTGATCGGATGTAAACTGTAGGAGGAGTTATCCGGAAACGAAACGTTTACAGACGCACGGACGGACACCCCTTGGTGTCCCTGAATGGGTCTTGTCATAAGGAACATGAATATGTTTGGTTGAGGGGCGGGGCTCTGAGCAGTTTCTCAGATATTTGGCCTTTCGTGAAGTGGAGGGGTGGGGCATAGCCCAGACGCACTCTGTGCGACCCCTAGGTTGCTATCACTGAATGTGTCTTATCGTAAGGAACAAGAATATATATGGTTTAGGGGTGGGGGTCTGAATGACTTCTGAGCTATTTTGCCTTTTATGAAGTGGACCAGGACCCAGGCGCACCCCGGCAGACCCCTAGGCTGGTGTCACAGATTTTTTCTTATCATAAGTAACAAGAATAAATATGATTTAGTGACGGGGATTCAGGCTTCCGAGATATATGGCCTTTTATGAAGTGGAGGGGTGGAGCATGCACCCCGGCAGACCCCTTGGTTGGTGTCACTGAATACGTCTTATCATAAGGAACAAGAATTTATATGGTTTAGGGGTTGGGATCTGTAAGATTTCCGAGATATTAGGCCTTTTATGAAGTTGAGGGTTTTGTGGATGACCCCGGCGCAACCCAGGATACCCCAGGTTGGTGTCTATGAATGCGTCTTATCATAAGAAACAAGAATATATATGGTTTAGGGGTGGGGATCTGAATGGTTACTGAGATATGTGGTCTTTTATAAAGTGGGAGGGGTGGGGCGTGGCCCCAGCGAACCTCCGGGGACTCCCAAGTTGTTGTGAATGCGTCTTATCATAAGGAACAAAATATATATGGGGATCTGTAAGGTTTCCGAGATACTGGGTTTTCAATGAAGTGGATGGGGTGGGGCTAGCTCTGGCGTATCCCAGGGGATCCACATGGTTGGTGTCACTAAATGTGTATTATCATAAGGAACACGTTTATATATATATATTGTTTTGGAGTGGAGATCTGAATGGTTTCTGAGATAAATGACCTTTCGTGAAGTTGAGGTGGTGGGGCATGGCTCTGGCGCACCCCAGCCGCCCCCTAGATTGGTGTCACTGAATGTGTCTTAGCATTTCCAAGATAATTGGCTTTTTTATGAAGTGGAGGGGGTGGGGAGCGGACCCCCAGGTTGGTGTCGCTAAATGCGTCTTATCATGAGGAACAAGAATATATATATTTTAGGGTGGGGATCTCAATGGTTTCTGAGATATATGGCCTTTTTTATGAATTGGAGGGCGTGGGGCATCGTCCCGGCACAACCTGGGGGACCCTCAGATTGGCATAAAAGCATATGGCTGAAAGAAGTTAATTCAAGGAACATTTCTATAAAAGTTTCGTCAAAATATCTGCAATGACTTGACAGCAAATGCCATTTTTCAATTTTCCCCATTATAAGTCTATGGAAACTCTAAGTTGCCATACCAACCCAACTAAAGAGCCGATTTTCATAAAATAACCCATAAAATTGCAATTCTCCAGCCCAAGTATGTTACAGATGAAATTTCAGATCAAACGGCACAGCAGCTTCAGAGAAGAAGTCGTTTAAAACGGTTGACACCAGACATACGACATAAGATATACGTCGACGACAGACAACTGCCTATCCTATAAGCTCCCCAGAGACTTCGGCTCTGGTTAGCTAAAATATGAAAAGCCGTGGATGGACAGGGTGATTACAATAGGAAACCCGCAAAAAAATTTGCGGGGCCCTAATTACATAACTTTTGACTTCAACGTGTTACCTGTAAGTCCGTTCCAGTGTTCGAATCTCTGATACAAGTAGGTAGATATCTGTACAGGAAAACAGCGATCCCAAGTGCCACTGCGCATCCGACAATGACCCCTATGATACCACCTGGATGAAGTGATGTAAACAGATTACACTACACTTATACAACTTAATCCTTGTCCTGCTGGGACTAGAAATGCCTTATCTTTCAAACAATGAAGATCCAGATCAGATGGCTTCTGAAGAAGCCATCTGATCAGGATCTACATTGTTTGTCATTCAGATTGTGAATTTGTTGCAAAAATTTGCATCAAGTAACCTGATTGGTTGATAATCGATAGTGGGTGTGGCAGATCAAAATATTCCGCAGGACAAGGGTTAAACAACCCTGCCTGCTAAATATATACAGTAAAATTCCGCTATTAAGGCCACCTAAAATTAAGACTAATTCTGCTTTGAAAACCTTATTTAGTAGGTTTCAGGTATTCTTTCTTTGTGTTTTCTGCATACAATGTCCTCTAGTCAGAGACCGTCTTTGGTACTGTTCAAACGACTGGGACTGTTCAAAAGTGGTCTTAAAGACCACAAAATGTGGTCTTTAAGACCACTTTTGAACAGTCCCAAAGGTAGTCTTAATATAGAAATTCTACTGAACTTACAATTACAGAATTCAAAAAGCTGAATTTCAGACCAACTATTTTAATAATACATTCGTGTGATGCAGTGCATTCTTTCATACATGTACGAGGGCAAGTCAATAAGTAACCAGCCTATCCCATTTCCAATTGACCGAGACAACCAAGATGTTCATGCCTTATTTCAAAAATGTTTTAGGCAGGAGGGCAAACTTGCACCCTTATCGTGTCATTTAAGATATTGCCTAGCGATGCAAAAGTTGAGTACTGTGCTGTAAATCGGTATTTGTATTTGAAAGGGAAACAGGTCAGGAAATACTGCGAATTGACCAATGTTCATGGGTCTTTTGCACCATCGTATGCACAAGTTTTCAAATTCTGGGTTTGGGAATTCAAACGCGGTAGAACGTCTTAGAAGACGAAACCAGGTATGGACGACCATTAGATGCCACCGATGAAGAAATGTATAGCAAAGTACTGGATCTGGTGTACTCTGATAGGATAGACTTCGATCCTTCTTAGGAAAGAAGTGGGTTTTACAAGAGAAAAGCATTGCGAATTGACCAATGTTTATGGGTCTTCTGCGCCATCGTATGTACAAGTTTTCAAATTCTGGGTTGGGGAATTCAAACGCGGTAGCACGTTTTAGAAGACGAAACCAGGTCTGGACACCCATCAGATGCCACCGATGAAGAAATGTAAAGCAAAGTACTGGATCTGGTGTACTCTGATAGGGCAGACTTCGATCCTTCTTAGGAAAGAAGTGGGTTTTACAAGAGAAATACATTGCGAATTGACCAATGTTTATGGGTCTTCTGCGCCAACGTATGTACAAGCTTTCAAATTCTGGGTTGGGAAATTCAAACGCGGTAGCACGTCTTAGAAGACGAAACCAGGTCTGGACGCCCACCAGATGCCACCGATGAAGAAGTGTGTAACAAAGTACGGGATCTGATGTAAACTGATAGGCGAATTAAGGTGGAAGAAATAGCTAATGCCTTTAACATTTCACATGGTAGCGTTTCAACAATATTACGTGATCGCTTGGGTATGCGCAAGCTAACAGCCCGTTGGGTGCCAAAATCCTTTTGCGACGAGCAAATGGCAACCGGAGCATCAGAGTATGCTGCGCATTGTTGAAGCGGTTTAGGTCAAAGGAAGATGATTTTCTTTCGCGTCTGGTGACTGTAGATGAGACATGGGTCCATTATTATTAGCCAGAGAATAAGACACAAAGTCGCCAGTGGGTAGGGCCGGGGTCTCCGAGGCCAAAGACATTCAAAACGCAACCCTATTCTGGCAAGGTAATGGCAACTGTATTTTAGGACGCACAATATTATGTTGGACTTTCTAGCAAAGAAAAGTAAAAAGACAGGAGCGTATTATACAAAGTTGCTCGACCAACTGAGCACTGCGATCCGTGAAAAACACCGAGGTAAACTCTCGAAAGGGATTCTGCTCCGACAGGACAATGCAAGAGTTCACACTTGCAAAACTGCAATAGATGCGTAATGGTAGGAGCTAATACCACACCCACCTACTCTCCGGACTTAGATCCTAGTGACTATTTCCTATTTCCAAACTTGAAAAAGGATATCCGTGGACGTCATTTCCGGTCCAACGAAGAAGTCGTGGTGGCAATTTTTGTTTGTTTGATTTGAGGTTTAACGTCGCCGTCAAAACTGTAAAGGTTATTTTGGAGACGTTGCTTCCAATTTTGTGGGACTTTTACCCGACATTGAGATGAAATGACAGCTCAAGCCCTGTCGCCCAATGAAACCAATAGGGTTTATTAGCATAGATGGTCCGCCTCGCACCGCGGTTCCTGGACAGGCTTAGATCCTCTAAACGGTTTACCAGTACTAGTGTGCGGGCCGGAATCAGCTCTGCGTGGAAGCATCATGCAGCCCATATATTTCTTCAAGCCCCTATGGGCGGGGGCTTGTGGTGGCAGTTGAGAATGGGTCGGAGACAAGGACCATGACTTCTTCAGTTCTGGGCTGATGGCACTGAAATAGCGTTGGTCCAAGCGTATTGTAAAATAGAAGTGGAGGCAATGATCAGGAATCGATACAATTAACCCACAGCTCCTATCAGAGACACCAAAGGGAAAGAAACACAAACATGAAACAACAGACCCCAATGGAAAAATAAATAGCGGAAAGCCAAAAGGACAGTTACTTTCCCACAAAATGGCCAATAGGCTATCCAATATAAAACAATATAAGCCACACAAACACCTGAAGACAAACCTTACCAAAAATAAACCACAACAGAAGAACCGCCTTGGAAGGGTCAGCTGAAACGAATTCCACTGGGGGGCTTAAATCGATTTTACGTGGCCACAATCCTCGCCCTTACTTCCGTCGCGATTAAGACAAACAATTTGTTCAGTCCGCATGAAGGCCTCCTAACTCATCAGTGCAACATCTCCGTGAACACAAAAATCAAACAACCACAGAGATGAAACAATGGTGAGGACTCGACAGCAAGAAACCACTGAAATGCTGGAGCAAAAGAAAACCAAAAGGTAGACTCCGATGGGCCCGACCAGAGACAGGTACCAACCAACAAAACCCACCTTTTTCTTAAATTAAGTGAGGTTTTCCTGTGTTTACTACACAGACTTCATATCGTGGATGCGTCCTACAAAAGAGCAAATCACCATCGTTTTAATCATGCTTACACAGAAATCTAGAAATATTTCGTGTTTCATCGCATAAATATGACCCCAGAAACCATTTGATAATACGAGGACTGTTCAAATATGAATGCAACTAAGCACATAAAAATGATTCCGTGATAGATTTCGATGAAAAAATTTATTTTGTCCCCTCAAACTAATCCTCTTTAACAGATATACACGGCCCCCGCCCATAGGGGCTTGAAGAAATATATGGGCTGCATGATGTTTCCACGCAGAGCTGAATCCGGCCCGCACACTAGTACTGGTAAACCTCTAAGAGGATCTAAGCCTGTCCAGGAACCGCGGTGCGAGGCGGACCGTCCATGCTAATAAACCCTATTGGTTTCATTGGGTGACAGGGCTTGAGATGTCATTTCATCTCACTGTCGGGAAAAAGTCCCACAAAATTGGAAGCAACGTCTCCAAAATGACCTTTACAGTGTTGACGGGGACGTTATACCTCAAATCAAACAAACAAACAAACAGATATACAAACTTTCAGTCTTCTGATCCAATCATTGAATGCATTTTGGTAGTCTTTTCGAGGTATACTATGAAGGCACTGGAATATTGCAGAACCGAGGTGTTTGCGCTGTACAAATTTTCGACCAGAAAGGTGTTTTTTCAGCCGCGGGAACAAAAAAGTCACACGGGGCACGGTCAGGGGAACACGGGGGGTGAGGGAGTTCAACAACCTTTTCCTGCTTCAGATAGTCTTGCACAATGAACGCCTTGTGCGATGACGCATTGTCAAGTAGCAATCTGACTTTGGTCAAACCAGTTGCGGGTCTTCGTTCTTTGAAATATTTCATCAATTTTCGAAGAACTTTATTCTTGTAAAACTTCGCATTTACAGATTTGCCTTTAGGCACAGCAACCTGAATAGCAGGGCCCTGATTTGAAAAGAATATGGCATACATTACCTTCTTGACGCTCATGGTCCGCTTTGCAATGCATGGTCTTTTGCAATACTTTGTTGCCCATATGTTGTTCTGAATCTTTCGTTTTGGCTAAAAAAAGTGAACCCATGTCTCGTCACCTGTGACGACATTAGCGAAAGACCGAGCATTGTAATTTGGAAACTTTTTAAGCAACTCCTTGGCGAACTGAACGCGTGTCTTTTTCTGCTCATCTGTCAACAGATGGGGAATCCATCTAGCACAGATCTTTCTCATTTTCAAATCCCGTTTCAGAATTGTATGAGCTGCTCCTAATGAAATGCCAACCATACTAGCTATTTGCCTAGTGGTGTGTCTTGCATCGATAGCAACTATTTCTTTCACTCTAGCAACCATCTTGGCAGATGTTGCTCTTTTCGGCCGACGATCAGGTGGTGCATCTTTTTTTGAGCCTAGCCCACAGCTGAATTTCTTACACCAACGAAAAACTGTCGGAAAAGACATTTTATTATGCCCATAATAAAATCATAAACCGAACATATTTCATCAAAAATGTCTTTGCACCGTATACCAAGAATACAACGATTCTTAATATAGGACCGTATTTCAACGGCGTACTCTGACCTTCTTCCAACCATGTTTTGTATTAGTATACAAGAGTAGACAGTGTTTATTGAGCGATATACATGGCTAAAGTGGACGGATTTTAACAGGTTTGGTATCAATGTATAGGTAAAAAAATTTTTACGCTGTGATATTTATTTCCAGGTGATTTTCGCATTAGTGCATGAGAAAACGTTTTACTTGCATTCATATTTGAACAGTCCTCGTAAGATGCGACCAAAGTTATCAAAGAACAACTAAGTCATGATAAACTGTTTCAAATTGCGGCCCCTGCCCATTGGGGCTTAAAAAATTGTTGGATACATGATGTTTTTACGCAAAGCTGAAACCGACTGCACAGGAGTACTGGCAAACCGCTTAGAAAAACAAAGTCTGCCCAGGCAAAACGGTGCGAGTTGGTCCGTCCATGCTTATATACCCTACTGGTTTCATTGGGCGACAGGGCTTGAGATGTCATTTCATCTCAATGTGGGGTATTAGTCCCACAATATAGGAATCAACGTCTTCAAAATGACCTAAAATAGTGTTGACGGGGACGTTCAACCTCAAATCAAACAAATTTTTCCAAATTTCTATCGAATTTATATGGGTTCAAGAGCTATGGTGCAGAATAGCAAAAAAACCGAAGAATTTTTGGACCTATGTGACCTTGTAGAGAGTGAACAAAATCTTATCAAGTATTGTGTTTGTTGAACTCACAAGTTTTACCAGTTTTGGTCGGAACACATTAATTTATCCAGGAGAGACAAAATTTGACAATCTTAGCACTCGTGACTCCTTGAAAATTAAGTCAATGTTAGGAAGCTATTTTCCCCAAACATTACGAAAACTACCTATACTAATACATTGTAAATTTTACCGACCCCAAAAAAATGAAAATTTTCCGATAAATACTGTATTGTTTTCTTATTTCTGGTCAAAACATAGATTGCGGGTACACGTTAGAACCGCCTCATTGAGGCGGTTCTAACGAGTACCCACAATCTAGGTTTTAAGCAGAAATAAGAAAATAATGTACAACCTGTAAACCTCAGTTGTACTATATAAAAGTGGGGTTCGAAAGGGTCAAATTTATATAGGGGTGTTTCCGTGATGTCCGGTGGATTTCCGGTACCAAATGAGTTACATAAACGCAGGTAGGCCTCGTCTACTGTCTTCGTTGTCCCCCTGCGGCAACACTGTTGTCTCTAAATCTTTATCTAGATTCGTTTTAGCGGGAAAACAATAATTACGGAGTTGTCTCAACATTAATCAGATACCTACCCAATGGAAGGCCTTGTTTACAGTATGAATTGTCTTCACATTCTAATTAAATATGTACCCAAGGGAATACCGTCTTCACATCAAATCAACTACGTGTCAACTTTAAGGCCTTGTTTAAGTCTGTGTTGTCTTCACATTTTATTAAAATACGTACCCGTGGGAATAGCTTAATTACAGATTTAGTTGTCCCCACATTAATTCAGATACGTACCAACTGTAAGACCTTGTTGAGAGTCTCCGTCCATCGGGGCTTGAAGAAATAGATGGGCTGCATGATGCTTCCACGCAGAGCTGAAATCGACCCGTACACGAGTACTGGTAAACCGCTTAGATCTAAGCCTGCCTTGGTCCATGCTAATAAACCCTATTGGTTTCATTGTGCGGCAGGGCTTGAGACGTCATTTCATCTCAATGTCGGGTAAAAGTCCCACAAAATTGGAAGCAATGTCTCCAAAATGACCTTTACAGTGTTGACGGGGACGTTAAACCTCAAATAATAATAAAACAACAACAACAACAACAAAACACTGCGAGTTGCCGGCCTCTGTGTAGCTAAGTCAGATGCACGTCTGACTGGTGATCAGGAGGACGAGAGTTCGATACCTGCTTGGGTCAGCAAAATTCTTTCGTGGAGATTGATCAATAAATCTTTTCTACGGTCATTCTCTCTTGCGCTAATTCAAGAAGGGCAGCTGTCAGCTTCTGGCGAGAATTTGCACTGTACTGGTTAACCCCTTACGTATATGCCTGCCCAGGAAAAGTGTGGATAGGTAAACTGACCGGCTCAAAAAATGACCTATACAAAGTTGACTCGGTGGTTAAACTCAAACATAAACAAACAAACAATACAGCCCGAGTTGTCCCCACAATTTATTTAAATACGTACCCGAAGGAAGAGTTTAATTACAGACTTAATTGTTTCCACATTAACCCATTGAGTACCAGAAACCCCAAAACGGGTACCCTGGCAAACAGTGCAGGCCCAGATCAGACGCCGCATATCGCGGCGTCTGATCAGGGCCTCCACTGTTTGCTCAAAGTTCAGTCATTTTCCAAATAAATTTTGAAGGAAACACAACCTGACACCCCTAAATTTTGAAATGGACTCCTGCTATATATAAGGAGGACGATTCCATTTGGTACAAAAAGGGTTAAATCAGATACATACCTACTGGAAAGCCTTGCTTACAGTCCGAGTGGTCTCCGCAAGGGTTGTTGCCGTTGCATTTCAATGTGTTATAGATACACCGTCCATTGTCACATAAATACTTGTAACTGGCACAAGGAGCTAAAACAAACATGAAAACATGCCTATATACATATAATTTTGACACCCTTTAACCACCGCTTTTATATAATAAAACTTGGGGTTCTAAAGAATACCTACAGTCTGGCATAGTGGTTGAGATGATAAGAGCTGCAGGTGATGCGGGTGCCTCGATGATCCGCGACCTTGCAGCTGCAATCATCCGTGATGGGAAGGTACCCTCTGACTGGGAACAGAGTTTCATTGTCTGTCTCTACAAGGGCAAGGGCGATGCATTGGAACGGGGCAACTACCGTGGTCTCAAGCTGACAGAACAGGTCATGAAAGTCCTGGAGAGGATTGTGGATGGCCTCATTAGGCAGTTGGTGTCCATTGACGATTCCTAGTTTGGCTTCGTCCCAGGAAGAGGCACAACAGACGCAATTTTTGTTGTACGGCAGCTGCAAGAGAAGTATCTGGCGGCCAACAGGAGACTCTACATGGCTTTTGTAGACCTGGAGAAGGCACTTGATCGAGTGCCTAGGAAAGTCATCTGGTGGGCACTAAGAAAACTTGGAGTGGACGAGTGGATTGTGAAACTGGTCAAAGGGATGTATGCTAATGCTCGGAGCCGTGTCCGCGTTGGTGATGGTAACAGTGAAGAATTCGAGGTGAAGGTGGGTGTTCATCAAGGCTCTGTTCTCAGCCCACTGCTTTTCATCATTGTGCTTGAAGCCTTGTCATGCGAGTTCCGCTCTGGAGTCCCCTGGGAGGACCTGTATGCTGATGACCTTGTCATCATAGCTGAATCCCTTGAGGAATGTGTCAGGAGGCTCTTAACTTAGAAAGGCGCAATGGAGGCGAAAGGGCTTAGAGTGAATGCAGGAAAGACAAAGATCATGATCTGTGGTACAGGTCTTGACCTCTTGCAGAGTACAGGCCAGTTCCCATGCGCTGTATGTCGCACTGGAGTGGGCAGCAACAGTATCTTTTGTAATGGCTGCAAGTTCTGGGTGCCAAGAAATGTAGTGGGCTCAAACGCTTGATAGAGGACCCTGATTACAGGTGTACACGATGCCAAGGAGATGGCAGACCACAGAGGGAAGTCCAAGTCGGATCCGACAAGCTGGAGGTTGTAGCTCCCTTCTGCTACCTAGGTGATATGCTCTCTGCAGCGGGTGGTTGCGACCTTTCAACTACATCACGTGTGAAAACAGCCTGGAAGAAATTCAAGGAGTTGCTACCAGTTCTCTCTTCCCGCCACCTCTCGTTCAAGACACGTGGCCGTGTGTATAGCTCTTGTGTGCGGAGCGCAATGCTCCATGCCAGTGAGACATGGCCATTGACAAAGCCAAACCTCCAACGTCTATAGCGAAATGACAGGGCAATGATCAGACAGATCTGCAATGTAAAGCCACAGGACACTGTCACCTTCAGGTCCAGTGAGTTACTTGAGCGTCTTGGCATTGAGGACCTGGACCTCATCCTGAAAGAGAGAAGACTTCGCTGGTATGGACATGTGGAACGCTCCAACGGTGCAGTCAAGACTGCCTGTGACATACAGGTAGGTGGAAAGCGGGGACCAGGAAGGCCCAAGATAACCTGGAATCAGCTAACAGAAAGAGATTGCAGAGAATCGAAGCTCTCTTCTATCGATCCTCATGATAGACAAGCCTGGAGATCTGGTGTAAGACCTGCCATGCGTGCAGCAAGCCAGCTACCTGGAAGGGGGCCCACTTATGTGGACGCTGTCCCTGTACCTGCACGTTAATCAAAAATCCGTTGATGTGATGATTTCAGAGCAGAAATTAGGAAAACAAGGTTTACCTCTGTCAACCCCAGTCTTTACTAAATAAAAGTGGGGTCAAGGGGGTCAAAATAATATGGGTGTGTTTTCGTGATGGTACTTGTTGGAACAGCCTTGCTCTTAACCCGCTGAAAACTATCACCCACACGTTTGCGAACAATGAAGTTCCAGATCAGATGAATTCTGAAAAAGGCATCTGATCAGGTTCTACACTACACGTTAATCAAAAATCCGTTGATGTGATGATTTCAGAGCAGAAATTAGGAAAACAAGGTTTACCTCTGTCAACCCCAGTCTTTACTAAATAAAAGTGGGGTCAAGGGGGTCAAAATAATATGGGTGTGTTTTCGTGATGGTACTTGTTGGAACAGCCTTGCTCTTAACCCGCTGAAAACTATCACCCACACGTTTGCGGACAATGAAGTTCCAGATCAGATGAATTCTGAAAAAGGCATCTGATCAGGTTCTACACTACAGGTAATTCAATTTGCAAATTTGGATGAATGCATTTTATTGTGTATTTTGATTGGTTGACTTTCAGAAAAGGGCGTGGCTCAATAAATTTATTCAGCAGAACAAGGGTCAACTATGATATCAGAATAAGAAACGTGAAGAAAAAAGTATTTTGTTGTTAATCACAAGTTGCATTCGTAACGGATTTGGTTGCTTTAACCCATTTTGTACCAGAAACCCCTAAACGGGTACCCTGGCGAACAGTGCAGGCCCAGATCATACGCCGCGTTAGACGCCGCAGAACGCAGAATCTGATCAAGGACTAACCTGTTTGTAGAGAATTCAGCTATTTTCCATATGAATTTTGAAGAGAACACAACCTGACACCCCTAAATTTTGAAGTGGACTCCAGCTTTACATAAGGAGGAAGATTCCATTTGGTACAAAAAGGGTTAAACAGTATGCAGTATGAAATGACCAGAGAGCTGTCCTGTGGACTTGTAAGAGAATCAAGATTTGTCTCAACCAGCCTTATAAAATGTGCGTCTGACAAGGTGTTCAGGGGGTGGCTGGTTCGCAAACTGTCGGATCGGCAACATTCTTCCATGACTGAGACTGCATACAGTTATTCATTCATGAAGGACAGTTTTCATTTTCAGGTGAAAGAATGTTTACTGTACTGCTTAACAGCTTATGCATAAGCCTGTCTAGTTAAATTGGCAGACTCGATATAACTCAAATAGTGTTAACCGATCCGTTCAACTCTAAACAAACATGATGTTGCTTCACTGGATCCTTTTCAGAGATGTGATCGTTTTTATACTCGGGTTATGTTCCTTTACATTAGAAATTATTATGCGATTAATGGCAGACAAAATGGTATTTCAGATGTATATGAAACCATCTTAGGGGGAATGGGAACACCTGGCAGATTTTTCCCGCCATTTTTCAAAGGGAGACAACTTTTGGAACTTCCTGTTCGCTTTTCTATAAGCCCTGTCCCACTGAAAAAGGGGTCTTCTCTTAAAGGAAAGAATTTGCTCCTCAGGAGGAGCAAATTCTTTCCTTTAAGAGTTGACCCCTATTAACATGGGAGACAAAATACTTTGGCAGGAGTTGCCTCCCCTGAAGGTGTTCCCATTCCCCTTAAATGTTTAGTTAAAACTGTGTTTCACTTGCATAATTAATACATATAAACACACACACAGTAGCTATAACGATTCATATTTACACACTACAACAGTAGAGACTTATCCGACTTCAGTTAGTTCCCAGCAGGCACACGTCGCTAGGACAACGTCAAATCAACGTCGGTGCAACGTCATGACGTTGCACCGACGTTTATGTGACGTTGTTTTAACGTCATAACGTTGTACCGACGTCGCTGTGACGTCACTATTACGTCATGTGCCTGCTTGGTTGTGATTAAAATCTAAATAACATAAGTTTCAACTTCCTTTACTCTATTTCGTCGAGAAAAAGGATAAACTAGAGACTAAAACCTCTCATAGTTGCACATGCAAGCCAAGACAAATCAAAACAGGTTTAATGTTAAAAGAATGTTAATTCACAGCAAGCACATGACCTAACTGCGACGTCTCGTCTACGTCGATGCAACGTCATGACGCTTATGCAACGTCAAATCTACGTCGGTGCATCGTCATGACGCTTATTTAAACGTCACATCTACGTCATGACGTTGCACCGACGTTGATTTGACGTTGCCCTAGCGGCGTTTGCCTGCTGGGTTTTAACACTTGAAAGTATTTTCGCTTGTTAAACCGTAACGCTACATGTAACAATAGACCGTAAATGAACGGGTGCACAGTCCACGTGTGTAATCCTTCCTTCCGTTTATCTTCACCTCCTTTAAAGGAGAACCACGTAGATATATACGCGTTTAAAATCTTCTTGAGTAAAAATTCATAATACATTAATTTGCAACAACAGGTTAAAAGTTTTGGTGGGGGTGGGGTGGGGGAGAGGGCACTAAAAGATCTCAGTAAAATTTCTTCGTAGGGTATTAAAAGCTTGGTTAAGGCTTCTATTCTCCGTCACCATACTCCTATGGCCTTAGTTTATGTATATACAGCAACATAATTTTCTGATTCATCTCTCACATCACCTGAACAAGTCCGTGAAATGAACACCCCCTTACACCCCACTATATATGGAGAAAACTGGGGTTTACGGGGGTAAACAATATTTTTCTTATTTCTGCTCCAAGACATAGGTTGTGGGTACTCAATGAGGCGGTTCTAACAAGTACCCACAACCTATGTTTGCTGTATAAATAAGAAAAATATCACAGATTTTCGTCAGAAAAGAAGCCATTTTGGAGATGTAAAAATTGCACTATAAGCCATTTTGGAGATGTAAAAATTGCACTATGTCGCACGGGTGTGTTATCGTAATGAGGATTCAGTGGCTTTGGGGTTTTACCGATTCTGAGCAGCTTCTTATATCTTATACTATAATAAGACTACTAGTCATTATAAATTTCAAAACTCCAAAAATCCACTCAGCACACACACGCAGCCTCAGGCTTTAACATACGCGAACAAAACGTTCCGCTAGCTAGATGCGATACGAAATATCCCATTCACATTTCCAGCAACCATAGTATGGAATATCAACGGGACAACCACCTTGACTTGTTTAGTCGCAAATCCACTTTGCGTCGTGGCGGGGAGAGGTGGGGCGGTGCGTCGGCAAGAAGCGGGCTTTATATACGGGGTGTTTTAAAGGTCAGCCCTCCCCCTTATCTTCCGATGCAGTTTCAATACATACTTATAACAGTCCGACTCAAAGTTACTTACGGTCACTAAAATGTTTGAAGACAATCGAGAAGCCAGATCGCAGTGCAGGTTTGTTAGCATGATATTCCACCTGTAGATGTCGCCACGATGTCGTAAACTCTTTGGAGTAGTAGTCAAATGTTCTACCACAAAGGCGAGTTGGAAGACCTAGAAAATACTAAAATATTATCAGAAGAAAACTGTGCCCCACCCACCATAAATACATGTATGGCCTAAACAACTATTTGACCTTGAAAATGAGGCCAAAGTAACCAGTCTTTTAATGTTACCTTGTCATGATATACTGTGGATTCTTCCCATGGTAGTCATAGCAACAGATAAGTATTTTGCGAGAAATGAAGGATAGTTTTCCTTATTTTTCCATACAAACATATGCTGTGGGTACTCATTAGAACCACCTCGCCGGTAGTCATTAGAGCGACTCGGCGAGGCTGTTCTAATGAATACCCACAACATAATTTTTATGGAGAAATGACAAAAATACCCTGTAAATATCACAAAATGCTTACTTTAGCTTTATCTTTGAAACTAGGTGACCTTGAAAACTAGGTCAATGTCACCCAAGTTGTATGTCACAAAGATATACTAGGCATACTGACTAATATTCATAATTAGGTCTGGAGTTATATTGCAGAGACAACAAAATATGATCATTTTAGCACTTGTATGACTATGGAATTAACCCTTGTCCTGCTGAGCCCGGATATGACTTATTTTTCAAGCAATGTAGATCCTGATCAGATGGCTTCTGAGGAAGCCATCTGATCAGGATCTTCATTGTTTGTCATTCAGTTTATGAATTTGTTGCAATGATTTGCATCAAGAAATCTGATTGGTTGATAAGCAGTGGTGGGTGTGGCATATATAAATATTCAGCAGGTCAAGGGTTAAGTCAACGTAAGCAAAAGGTAAGTGTACCAAGATGACCACAACTGATATATTCATTCAGAAGACAGGGTGCAGACAAGCTATATTGACCTAAAAGTTTTAAGGAGCCTGGTGAAGACTAAAAAAAAGGTCAAGGTAACCAAAACCTAGCTAAATCTTTGGAGGGTTGCAATGATATAATGTATCAAGTTCTACCACAATACGAAAATCCGTGCATGAGACTGGATGCTTACATGTTATTTTAGCACAGATTTGAGTTTTTGGGAAATATGGCCTTGAAAATAAGGGCAAGGTCACCAAAATCGCATCAAATATTTGGTTATTTGCGATAACAAAGTGTACCACTTTTAACTTCATTTCATGAATTCATTTAAAAGATACGTTGCAGGCAGTCTATGTTTGGTCCTAATGTAACATTTTAAGAGAGCCTGTGACAACTTCGAAGTTATGTAAACTTAATGAGCACCACTATTGGCGAAGTACGGGGAACCTTTTACAGGCTCCACAACTGCGCTTAATACCGACCGTTGGTAATCAATACATAACCTTTAAAACGAAAATTTCAAGAAGAAAAATTGTAATCCTGTTCTTGTTTCTGCCTGAAATATAGACTGTGGGTATTTGTTAGAACCGCTTCATGCCTCATTGAGGCGGTTCTAACCAATACCCACAATCTATATTTTAGAGCAAAATGAGAAAAATAAGGGTTACCCCTGTAAACCCCAGTTTGACCATATAAAACTGGGGTTCAAGTGGGTAAAAATAATATAGGTCTGTTTTCGTGATGGATACCGAGGTCTCGGCAATCAAAACCTAATAGCTGACTCCCACAATTCTAGTGATGTAATGTAACCATGCATCCATTATTTCAGACGATACAGTCTTTCGAACGGCAAACGCCGATGCTGACGCCGATGCAAACAGGACCCGCTATAATTGCCCATCCCTTTTAGTGGTAGACATATAAACAGCTGTCAGTTCTGCAAAAAGAGTAACAAGACTGCTTAATCAGAGTATGGTTTCGGAAATGTTTGTTTGTTTCATTTAAGTTTTAACGTCCCCATCAACACAATTTAGGTTATTTTGGAGACGTTGCTTCCAGTTTTGTGGGACTTTAACCCGACATTGGGATGAAATGACATCTCAGTCCCTACAGCCCAATGAAACCTATAGGGTAATATGCATGGACTCGCAACACTTTGCCAGGGCATATTTAGACCTTCTTAGTGGTTTACCAGTACTCGTGTGCGGTCAGTTTCAGCTCTGCGTGGAAGCATCGTGCAGCTCAATCTATTTCTTCAAGCCCCGATGGGCGGGGGCATGGATTCTCAATTGGTAGTATTTGAAAAGTTCGCTGTCTGTCGAACGGAATACGATTTGTATTATTAAACTGTTAACCTCGCAAAACGGCATTCAATTTTGTTCCTTGTTCTTACTTAAGGGGAAAAGTATGGTCATGCTTGTCATTTGTCATTCCATGTGGAAGTCTGCCAGAAGACGAGTCACAAGATACGTCGAGGCTGAGAGAGAGAGAGAGAGAGAGAGAGAGAGAGAGAGAGAGAGAGAGAGAGAGAGAGAGAGAGAGAGAGAGAGAGAGAGACAGACAGAGAGAGACAGAGAGAGAGAGAGAGAGAGAGAGAGAGAGAGAGAGAGAGAGAGAGGAATATACCTGGAATAGGATCAGGCTCTGTAGTGAGATCTCCCTCAACAACCTTTAACCATGTTTCTCCGGCCCCGCAGTTGTCTCCAAGATCAAAATGAGTAAAATAAAATGCCAGTCTGTCTCTATCGAAACCTTTGGAACCTATAAAGTCACAATGTACACATGTTTAATTATAAACTTTTAGACTCCAAGAAAAACTGCATCAGTTATGAAAATGTCGTCTGTTTTTATCGTCTGCTGAGCCTTTTCAAAACATATTTTTGCATACAGGCGAACAGCGTTGAGCCTGATCAGACTGCTCCTGTCTGTGACATTTTGAGTAACCAGCAAAACAACAAAGCAGACGACAATTGTTCGGATTGACGTCTTAATGTTTAACTGTTTCTCAACGGTTGTGGGTTTTACCCATCTTCCCCTCAGTATATTACCACAACACAAGCTTGTGACATAGTTGTGGATTTTACCCATCTTCCCCTCAGTATATTACCACAACACAAGCTTGTGACATAGTTGTGGGTTTTACCCATCTTCCCCTCAGTATATTACCACAACACAAGTTTGTGACATAGTTGTGGGTTTTACCCATCTTCCCCTCAGTATATTACCATAACACACGCGTGTGACAAAGTGCATTTTTCCATATCTCCAAAATGGTTACTTTTCGGATGAAAATGTGTTACGTTTTTTGTTATTTATCCCCCAAACATAGGTTGTGTGTACTCGTTAGAACCGCCTCATTGAGGCGGTTCTAACGATTACCCACAACCTATGTCTTGGGGCCGCAATAAGAAAAATAATGTGTACCCGCGTAAACGGTAAACCCTTTTTTCTATATATAAAGAGGGGTATAGAGGGGTAATCATTTCACGGACATATTAACCTGATGATATAGCAGGAGTCCATTCCTAAATTTAACATTAATAGATCAAGAAAAACTGCCACTGAAAATGTCGTCTGTTTATGTCGTCTACTGAGTCTTCTTGCAAACTGTCCAAACATAGGCAAACAATTTGGAACCAACCCTGTCTGTAACTTAGCAGACAACAAAGCAGACGACAATTGTTGTGGTCGGCATCTTCATGGTGAAGAATGTAAGGTTGAGTTATTTATAGATATTAAGGACAAACGGACAAACAGACGGACAGACCAAAAACTATATGCCCCCGAATCTCTTAGATTCCGGGGGCATAAAAATATCTAGAAAATGACTGGTCAGACGTCGCGTTCTATGGCATCTGATCAGGTCTTGCATTGTTCGCCAATATCCCTGTTACAAAATAATATGATCCATCGAATGACTACCATGATCTTCATATTCTAACGTAACCATTAAGAAACGAATGCCGTCTGCTTTGTTGTTTGTCGGTTACTTTTAAAGTCAATGATGCAAGAAACGCAGCTGACGACACAAACAAACCGACATTTTCAGATGCCAATTTTCTCGGCATTTTAAGGGCTAAACCTGACTGGTGGCCATGTTTCCTACCCAGAAACAGTCGACATAGCATTAGTTCAACAGCAAACGATCCCCAAAATGTGAAATTTAACCAAAAATCGGATGATTCGATTGGATAATTTAAACCATTCATATGTCATTTCTCATGTTACTTCACTCGATGTTCGAGTCAAAGAGTTTTGATTTCATACTATTTAAGGGGAATGTAATATTTTTCTGTCATTAAGGGACGTTCTGTTTGCTTCCTTATACACAGCCTCAGATAAGAGGGGGTATCCACATTTTGTTTTTATTTCTGCACGAAAACATACATGTTGTTGGTACTCATTAGAAGCGCCTCGCAGAGGCGCTTCTAATGAGTACCTTCAACATATGTTTTCATGCAGAAATAAGAAAAATATCAGAGCTTTCTGAATGAAAACTCAGTCTATCTGAAAAAGGGTTCTACTCTCAAAGGAAATGATTATTTGTTTCTTTTATTTGTTAGACCTCTATTGACATGAGAGGCAAAATATATCTGAGAACTGTTACCTCCCCTGAATGTGTATCTTGTCTGAACTGAGGTTTAACGTCCCCGTCAACACTATTTAGGTGACTGAGGAGACGTTGCTTCCAATTTTGTGGGACTTTAATCCGACATTGAGATGAAAAGCCCTACCGCGCACATAGACCAACAGGATTTATATGCAGGGACGGTCCAACTTGCGCCACTTTGCCTACGCAGGCTGATACCTTCTTAGCGATTTACCAGTACTGATGTGCGATCGATTTCACCTGTGTGTGGAATGCAGTCCAATGTATTTCTACAAGCTCGTAGAATAAAGATGCTCTCGATTAATACGTAACCAGTAGCATCCGCGTTAGTCATAGCATTCACTGAACACTATATAATTTTACTCCACTTTGGTTGCTCACCTATGAGTCGAGCTGTCTAGGCAGTGGACCGTTAGTTAAATATTTTGGATAAACACTGAACTCCAGGGAACTTGTAAAGCTGATTCTTATCAGCAATTTTATTGGGATATTTTCCTGGACCTTTTAACATCTGGTTTCGTTAAATTGAAAATTAGAAGGAGAAAAATCAAAGGTCTGAAAGCCCTCCGAGTCGGTGAAATTTACAGAGTTCTCCCTTTTGAAACAGGGTCTAAACTGTATCCAACTAATTCTAAAATCAAACAAGTTCATAGTTCATAATTCGTGGTTGGAGAAACAACTTTTATGAGATCATGATTTTTAAAATGCTGTGTTATACAAGGACATGCATATGAACAACTAAGAGAGTACTGATTTAGGGACAGCACCTGTTCTTTTCAAATACACCGCTTGCGCTACAAGTGACTATCAGTGATCGGTTTTGTTTGAATTAAGGTTTAGTCCCTGACAACACTTCTTAGATCACTGGGACTTGAAATTAAAACACACACAGATTTCGTGTGCTCCTTAGAATCGTCTAATTGAGGCGGTCTTAAACAGTTCCAACAGTCTGTTTAATGCAGGAATAAGAAAAATTGGGTTCCACCCTGTCCCCTTATTTCAAGTATACACAGGTTGCGAGTGCTCCTTAAAAATCATCTAACTGGGGCGGTGTTAAAGTACCTGCAGTCTATGTATTTAAGCAGGAATAAGAAAAAATAAAGAATACCCCTGTAAACCCTCTCTTTTCAAGCAAACACAGATTGCGGGTGCTCTTTAGAATTGTTTAATGTTAGCAGTCTTAAAGAGTACCCACAGATTATGAATTTAAGCAGGAATAAGAAAAATAAAGTATTCCCCTGTATACCCCCTCTTTTCAAGTAAACACAGATTGCTGGTGCTCCTTGTCAAATTGGGGCGGTCTTAAAGAGTACCCAGGGTCTATGTATATAACTAGGAATAAGAATATAAGAATTGTATATGAGTGTGAGGGGTGGATGGAAACATCCGTCCCGAGGGTCACTGTCCGGCATCAGGAGGCTTGCCGAGTGATGCCGGATAGTGATCCCGAGGGACGGATTTTTCTATCCACCCCTCCCACCCATGTAGGATTCTTTTTCTTGCATAACTTCCATTTTTAGCGCGGAGTTTTCTTCGGTTACCAGCGTCCGCCATATTGTGATGACACTACAGGAATGTTTAGTGACGTCACATAACGTGTATGACGTCAACCTTAACGCCGGCGCATACGAGGTCGTATTCAACCAGTGCATTTATCAAACACGCGGGAATATTCGATATTGGGTCGGTACATCAGGGTCAGAACATAAATTTCTATCCCAGGGTAATCACGGATTCCTTGTCTGGTGTGCAAGAAATATTAAGTATACCCCTGTAAACCCCCTCTTTTCTAGCACACACAGATTGTGAGTGCTTCTTGGAATTGTTTAATTGCGACCGGCATTCGTAAAAAGTATCTACAGTCTATGTATTTAAGCAGGAATAAGAAAACAGCACGTACACAGGTTGCAGTTGCTCCGAAGAATCGACTAATTGGGCCGAATTGAAAGAGTATCCAGAGTCTATGTATTTTAGCAGGAATAAGAAAAAATAAAGTATACCACTATAAACCCCCAATTTCAAGCATACACAGATTGCGGTTGCTCCCTAGAATCGTCTTATTGAGGCGGTTTTAATGAGTACCCACAGAGTATGTATTTTATGCAGGAATAAGAAAAATAAAGTGTACCCCTATAAACCCCCTCTTTTTATGGATACACAGATTGCGGGTGCTCCTTAAAATCGATTTATTGGGGCGGTCTCAAAGAGTACCCACAGTCTACTATACGTTTAAGCAAGAACAAGAAAAATTAAGGATACCCCTGTAAACCCCCTCTTTTCAACAAGTAATTATTGAACTTGTCAAATGCCAGATTTCTAAATAAATAGCCTGGTTGAGCGAGACCAGTCTATTTCCGTTATGAAAATTAAATAGTTTGAAATACATGTATAATATGTATTTTGGTCTTGCAAATATATATTTAGGCAAGACCAAACAAGTGAAAAATTTCATAGGCAGTGACAGCTTCAACGAGGCTTAAAAGTACGATTATCTGCTTACTGATCACACAGTTGGGAATTTGTAATAATATCTGATATGCTGGCATACTGAAAAGACCTAACCAATGTGTTAAATAGTCAAATGTCGGATTTCTTCATTATAGCCTCGCCAAGACAAAAATGTATTGATATGAAACTGCCTTGAATATTTTCATTTTAAATTTTAGCTTATTGGTGCATATCAGTTAAATCAAATCAATGATCTTGCTATGTTCTTGGTATATGGAGGGACGTGATGCCGTAAAGACTCTAAAACAACTTTTTGTCATCTATGAAAAAGTGAAAAAAGTAATCCATATAAACTGAGTAAGAGTAAGATTCTGAGAGAAATCATACACTAAAATCAAGTAGCCTCTTGTAAATGTATTATCAGAGATTTCCATCACAAACAATAACAAATCACCACACTCCAGTTACAGATTAAATGGCCTCACAAATTATCTCCAGCTGTGCTGAGAAACAGGCTAAAATTCGTTGAAAGTGGAGTAAAATTATACAGTGTGAATGCCTTACTTGAAGTCAAGGCCACCGATTTCAGTATTTTTACTAAAAGAGCTCCGTTATCAAGCGTTACGAATGTTCAACTCTCTGAGTATATACTCAGAAGTAAAGGGGTAAGAAAAAGGTGCGGCCGATGGTCTCTCATCAAATACCATTGTATTATGTATTCCGTACGTCTCTCTAAAACAGAACGTTGGTGCTCGTTGCAAGTCTGGCATTTAAAGCCAACGTAGTTGGCATTTCGACATAATGCTTGTCTGCTAGGATCTTGAACAACAAAACAAAATAAAACAGGACCTTGTCACCTAAGATCACTCACCAATGATGACGGTGCAGACGAAGTCATTTGGTGTATTGCTCTTGAAGGTAAAGTTGAGCTGACCAGCATAAATATCTTCACCTATCATACTCAAGTCATAGTGACCCGCCTCCTTGCAGTAATTCTCTAGATCGTCTGAAAAACATTTCAAATACACGCCTATAAAAATACATTGTAACCTTTATCGTAGAAAAAATGAAAATTTTAAGAGTAAAATTGTGATATTTTTCTTATTTCTGCTCAAACTATAGATTAGTTTATACTAATTTATTTTAGTTCGATTGCGATGAAAGCTTTAAGCTCGAACACTCATTCCGGGTGTTTTCACGCGCGCGCGAGAGAGAGGCAGTGGCTTTTACATCACTGCTACCCATTTACACCTGGGTGGAGTGGGGCAGTGTCAACTATAGATTGTTGGTACTCGTTAGAACCGCCTCATCGAGGCGGTTCTAACGAGTACCCACAATCTATATTTTTGAGCAGAAATATAAGAAAAATAAGGTTTACCCCTGTAAACCCCAGTTTTTCTGCATAAAACTGGGGTTCAAGGGGGTCAAAATTATATAGGCGTGTTTTCGTGATGGGAAAGCTTTTTGTAATTGTGAAATGACATCTCAAGCCCTGCCCTTCAAAGAAACCAAAGGCTATATATACTGGAAGGTCCGACTCACACCACAAAGTTTGCCTGGGCAGGCTTAGTCCTTCTAATCGGTTTATCAGTACTGTACGCACGAGTGGTCAGTTTCAGCTCCGCGTGGAAGCAAAATTCAACCCAATCTATAGCTCAAAGCCCCTATGGGTGGGGACTATTTGCAAAATTATACATTTTGAGATAAAAATATTGCTATCAAACTACTAATTCTCAAGTTGTTCGATTACTACTTGAAATTAATACTGTATTGTCACTCTCCATATCATTCACGAAAAATAAATACAAATGCAAATAATAAAAACAAATACATCAACGATAATTTTAAGACGAAAAATTGTGGTAGGGCTTGAGATGTCATTTCGTCTCAATATCGGGTAAAAGTCCAACATCACGTGAACAAGTCCGTGAAATGAACACCCCCTTACACCCCATTTTATATAGAGAAAACTGGGGTTTAAGGGGGTAAACATTATTTTTCTTATTTTTACTCCAAGACATAGGTTGTGGGTACTCGTTAGAACCGCCTCAATGAGGCGGTTCTAACGAGCATCCACAACCTATGTTAGCAGTATTAATAAGAAAGCTATCATGGATTTTCATCCGAAAAGTAGCCATTTTGGAGATGTGAAAAAATGCACTCTGTCTAACGGGTGTGTTATCGTAATGAACAAAATTGGAAGCAACATCTCGAAAATGACCTAAAAAGTGTTGGCGGGGAAACAAACCCACAATTCAAACAAAACAAACAAGAACACACGAGTTTGGAAAATAATAATATCTTGACAAAACTTGAAAAAAAAAAATGTTTTAACCAAAGTGCAGCCAAAAAATAATATTCAGCTTGGGAACTACGTTTGTTTTCATAACGTTCTGATAGCATTGTGTGTGTGTGTGTGTGTGTGTGTGTGTGTGTGTGTGTGTGTGTGTGTGTGTGTGTGTGTGTGTGTGTGTGTGTGTGTGTGTTCGTATGTGTGTGTGTGTGTGTGTGTGTGTGAGTGCGTGCGTGCGTGCGTGCGTGTGTGAGTGCGTGCGTGCGTGCGTGCGTGCGTGCGTGCGTGCGTGCGTGCGTGTGTGTGTGTGTGTGTGAGTGCGTGCGTCCGTGCGTGCGTGCGTGTGTGTGTGTGTGTGTGTGTGTGTGTGTGTTATTTGCAAGTTAAATGGTAAAGATTTTTGTGAGCCCCGTCTCGAGAAAACATTTCATCGTGATCTTCAGATACTTGAGCCTGTAGAGTATAGGTTAAACTCTGGGGAAAGCTTTGGGTTGACTCACTGATTGTTTTGGGTTTAACGACACGTCAACCCTTGTGTGCTATTTTGTGTTGCCTCTCAGAGAAAGAGAGAGAAGAGATAGAAGATTTGTTTGTTTGTTTGATTTGAGGTTTAACGTCCCCGTCAACACTGTTTAGGTCATTTTGGAGACGTTGCTTCCAATTTTGTGGGACTTTTACCCGACATTGAGATGAAATGACATCTCAAGCCCTGTCGCCCAATGAAACCAATAGGGTTTATTAACATGGGCGGTCCGCCTCGCACCGCGGTTCCTGAACAGGCTTAGATCCTCTAAGCGGTTTACCAGTACTAGTGTGCGGGCCGGATTCAGCTCTGCGTGGAAGCATCATGCAGCCCATATATTTCTTCAAGCCCCTATGGGCGGGGGCCATAAAGATTTTGTTTGATTTGAGGTTTAACGTCCCCGTCAACACTGTAAAGGTCATTTTGGAGACGTTGCTTCCAATTTTGTGGGACTTTTACCCGACATTGAGATGAAATGACATCTCAAGCCCTGTCGCCCAATGAAACAAATAGGGTTTATTAGCATGGACGGTCCGCCTCGCACCGCGGTTCCTGGACAGGCTTATATCCTCTAAGCGGTTTACCAGTACTAGTGTGCGGGCCGGATTCAGCTCTGCGTGGGGCCATAAAGAGATAGAAGAGATAGTAGAGATGAAAGAAAAGCCGGCCTCAGTGGCTCAGTCGGATGCGCGTCTGACTGGTGATCAGGAGGACGCGGGTTCGACTCCCGGGGTCGGCAACATTCTTTCGTGGAGATTGATCATGAAATCTTTTCTACGGTCATTCTCTCCCTTCCGCTGATTCAAGAAGGGCAGTTGTCAGTTTCTGGCGAAAGAATGTGCACTGTACTGGTTAACCGCTTACGTATAAGCCTGCCCAGGAAAGTGTTGATAGGTAAACTGACCGGCTCAAAAATGACCTTAATAGTGTTGACTGGGCCGTAAAACTCCAAAACAAAACAAAAACAAAAGAGATGAAAGACGAGATAAAAGGAATGGAAGTGTAAAAACAGGAGAAGCAACACCCCCCCCCCCTTTCCATCTACCATTATCTGCTGCACGGACAGCAGACCTTGTCAAGATCTAAGTCACTATCAGTTGGACGCCCCAGTGACGCAAGATACACGTCACCTTTAACTCGGAAAGCTTTGGATCCACAGACTCCTTACGTGGAAAAGAACGGTCGCCGAACCGTCGTTGGCAATTTCTCTAGGCTTATTTTTGTTAACTCTTATCATGCTGTTCACGACAACCCCTATCTTTGGAAACAGTGTAGATCCAGATCAGATGGCTTCTGATCAGGAACTACACTGTTTGACATTCAATTTACGAATTTGTATGAATAAATTACATAAAATAATCTGACTGGTTCAAAGTCAGAAATGGGTGTGGCTAATCTGAATATTCAGCAAGAGAAGGGTTAAACTTATTAAAACTTATTTATCCATGAAAAGAGGTAAAAGTCAGGATCTAATAATGGCTATACTAACAGATGTCGGCAAACGGTCTATACTTCCTAGACGCTACACTCGTCCGAAAACCCGTTCTTACCCTCGAGAGAACACGCTACACATGCAGACCCGGCATGCGCGTCAGGTCAGGGTCTACGCTCTGTGCTAACAGTTGAATACAAACGAAGCCAAATTAAACTTGAAAATACCTTGGCACAAAAATAAGAAAAATAATGTATACCCCCGTAAACCCCAGTTTTCACTCTTTACAAATTGGGGTTTAGGGGGTTTCATTTCACGGACTTGTTCGGGTGATGATACAGCCATCGCAGCCGGGCCGCAGAACGCGGTGTCGGATCCGGGTCTTCACCACTTGCTGAAAGTACCACAATTATGTAGAACAATTGCCCGTAAACCTTCAACAGTGTTTTAATATTGCAGATAATTGCCGTCACCCAACAGTAAATTCGAATACAACCTATATGCCTATTATATAAAGTAATGATACATTTGTGTCTTAAAATACTTACGTACCTACGACTACCTTCTACTTACAGGTTTTGATGCCCAGGCATCCTAGGAAATATCCATAGTAACAGATTTGAAAGAGTAGAAGTTTCATTCACGTCAAAAGTTGTTCTTTTAATCCGGTCAGATGACAGAAAAGATCAAAATCTTCACAAGGCGAGTTCGGTTTACACATCATGTGGTTACAGGTAGTATAGGTTCGAATAGACCCATTTACACATTGTAGAGGTGTCTTATTTCTTGTGTTTTACAAATAAATCCTATATCATGGGCAAGCATATCAGACGCGCATGTTTATCAATGCACCATGTTTGGGTCGCCTCCCATTCAACAAAGGCATGCTAGAGGCTCTCGGTTCGATTCCCGACAGCGGTAATAAAATTGCGGTGTCCGAACATGCTTCTCTGGCATCATTTGCAGGAATGAATGCGACAATGTGCACCGTCCTTCGGGACGTTAACTGGGGGATAACCATCCCCTGTGCAGGTCCGTAATTACATGATTACTGTGAAGGCTTTATAGACCCCGCCCCTCGGGGCAGGAAGAAACAGGTGGGCTGCATGATGCTTCCACGCAGAGCTGAAACCGACCCGCACACGAATACTGGTTAACCGCTTAGAGGATCTAAGCCTATCCAGGCAATGCGGTGCGAGTCGGCCCGTCCATACTTACAAACCCTATTGGGTTCATTGGGCGGCAGGGCTTGAGATGTCATTTCATCTCAATATCGGGTAAAAGCCCCACAAAATTGAAAGCAACGTCTCCACAAATACCTCTGCAGTGTGGACGGGCACGTTAAACTTCAAATCAAACAAAAATTGTGAACGAAGGCTTTAATCCTATGTCATGTGAACAAGCCCGTGAAATAATGATCTACCTAAACCCCACTTTATATAGAGAAAACTGGTGTTTAAGGGGGTACACATTATTTTTTCTTATTTTTGCTCCAAGACATACGTCGTGGGCACTCCTTAGAACCGCCTCAATCAGGCGGTTCTAACGAGCACCATCAACCTATGTTTGCAGCGTGAATAAGAAAATATCACGGATTTTCATCAGAAAAGTAGCCATTTTGGAGATGTGAAAAAATGCACTATGTCTCACTGCTGTGTTATCGTAATGCAAACCTGGAGTGTATGTAATGTACATCTGCGAGTAATGGTCAAATGTGACCGATCGCAGTATCAGTACAAAGAAAGAAATGCTTCGTTGGGGTAAATATTAAGTGTTATTTTTCTGTTGTTGTTTTTTTTTCACAAAATCTCTCTCTCTCTTCTCTCTCTCTCTCATTCCCTCTCTCTACTGAGTCGGTCATATCAGGCCATTACCTCAGTTGGGTGCGTAGCTAAATTTTAGAATTTAGCTCAAGAGAGAGAGAGAGAGAGAGAGAGAGAGAGGGAGAGAGGGAGAGAGAAAGAGGTCACTAGATGAGTCCTTAAAACTATTTACAATCTGAATAACAGAGGTATACTGAAACGCATACCACTGAGTCTCAATCTTACACTGTACGGGCTTTGAACTACTCTACAGTCTGCATTCACCACAGAAGAGAGAAGACTTTTCCACTTCCAATGGGGAAGCGGAATCTTCACTACAGGACTGGTACCTACGATATTGTGAGTTGTTTACTTTTGATGCCAACTGTCGCAGGGTCCAGTATTTGTCTTTATTATTAAGAAAGTTAAAGAGGACTGCTCGCGACGGGCCTCTAGGGACGGCAATTCTCTCTCCCCTCTCTCTCTCCCTCTCTCTCTCTCTCTCTCTCTCTCTCTTATCTAATAAGTTTTATAGCGGACTGTAACCTTATCCTAAATCGAAAGTACACAAAAGGATGGTTTTCCGATACTCAACACAGATATAGAGACCGGGTACCAATATTGTTGTTTATTTCCATATATTGCACCAGCAGAAAAATGTCAAATTAGCAGTTTAATTTGTGGATGACGTATTGGTTATAGTTCTAGAAGTTTGTCAAGGGTATAAATAGGGCAGCGGATTATTCTGTATATCATGTACAGGTAAATCTTAGGAGAAAATCTCAGAAACGTGTTTGGAGTATCATTGCTAAGGTAAACAGTGGTACACCGTGACAAGTCTATTCCATTTTGTAGGGGAAGTAGGTTTTCTCAGGATTTTAAAAGTATAAGGCAATGTTTTGATAATGTCTTCATCGACGTTTTAGCTGTGTGGTTAATGCGATGTACTGAAATCTTTTAGACGAGGATTCGAGTCCCAGTGGCAAATATATATATATTTTTTTATTTTTATTTTTCTGTTTAATTTTTGTTTTCTATTTTATCTTTTTATGTTTAAAGTTATTTTCTTTATTTATTTTTATATTTTGTTTCCTCTGTTTTATTTTTAACAATTACATTTTTATGTCATTGTAAATCTTTTAGATGCCGGCCGGATGCGCGTCTGACTGGTGACCAGGAGGACGCGGGTTCGATACCTGCCAGGGTCGGCAACAGTCTGTCCTGGAGATTGAATGTGCATTATACTGGTTAACCGCTTAGGAATAAGCTTGCCCAGGAAAAGTCGGGATAAGTATACTGACTGGCTCAAAAAATGACCTAAATAGTGTTGCAAGGGCCTTAAAACCCCAACATCACGAAAACATGCCTATATAATTTTGACCCCCTTGAACCCCACTTTTATATAATAAAACTGGGGTTTACAGGGGTAAACCTTATTTTTCTTGTTTCTGCTGTAAAATATAGATTGTGGGTACTCGTTAGAGCCGCCTCGATGAGACGGTCCTAACGCGTACCCTCAATCCATATTTTGAGCAGAAATAAGAAAAATTATACACTTTTTCATCTTATTTTTTTTCCGGCTGTAAAGTTCACAATGCATTTGTATAGGCGTGTTTTTGTAATGACAAACAAACAAAACTATTTCAGATACATTTCAACAGCGCATTTGCCTTCACCGACGGATATGAACGTGCGTTCAATCATAGTAACATTTTTTATAATACTTCTAGAATCCAAGCTGCAACGGTTCGCTTGTGCTCGTGCCATCTTTTCAATAAAATGAATATACATCTAGTGTGATGGCCCCGCCAATCGGGGCATGGAGAAATAGATCGGATTGCACGATGCTTCCAACTAACGGCACGTGAGCAATGGTAAACCGCTTAGTAAGTCCGAGCCTGCCCAGGCAAAGTGGTGCGAGTTGGACCGTCCATACTTATAAACCCGTTTAGTTTTATTAGGTGGCAGAGCTTGAGCTGTCAATTCATCTCAATGTCGGGTAAAACCCCCACAAAGCTGGAAAAAACTTCTCCAGAATTGACGGGGGACAATAAACCTCAAATCAATCAAACAAACAAACATCTTGTGTGATCCAGTTTAATAGTCAGGAAATGTAAAAATAAAAAATAGATAAAAAAGAAAAAAAAAATCTCCCCAAGATTCGAACATGGCAGACGCAAGTTCATTGGTTAGATCTCATTTATATCTATCAGTATGCCAAAAATTGTTTAAATATTCCAAGCGGTTAAGTCACTATCACCAATTTTCACAAACGGGTTACGAACGGACAGACAGACTGACCATATATGGCTTGGCGGCCATTTTGGTCATGTGACCTGGACCTCATGAGCAAATTTTGGTTTCCCCCATCCCATAGAGGCACCATATGAAATTTGACTTCAATCAGCCCAACGGTTTACGAGGAGAAGCAGTTCGAAAATTTTCACATTTTTCGCCTCGGTGAGGCTATACTAAATGGAATGTAATATTTCGCAAGTTCATTGGTTAGATCTCATTGATATCTATCAGTGTGCCAAAAATTGTTTGAATATTCCAAGCGGTTAAGTCACTATCACCAATTTTCACAAACGGGTTACGGACGGACAGACAGACTGACAGACTGACAGAATGACAGAATGACACGGTGATTTTAGGGCACTCTTAGAAATCAACCGACTTCAGTCGGTCGCTTTTTCTGCGGGTCGTGCAATAGCAGTCGCTCAGAGTTACAAATAAACTAGGGGAGACCAATAAAAACATATCGATGACGTTGCGGGTGAGCCTGGTAAAACCCCTGACTTCTGCAGTATCCAAACCGGGACGATTCGTCCTTGGGCGCAATCACAGGAGCTTGAAGTTCTGTCAGAAAAACATGTCAAAATAGCCCAATTGGCGAAGCTATGTATGATAGTCGATTTGGGCTATTTTGACATGTTTTTCTGACAGAACTTCATGCTCCTGTGGGCGCAATTGTTCCCATCCCGTTATTAATTCTATGTAGGTGTTCTAAGTGGAAATTAAATGTCAACCATTTTATTGATACGTTGTTAGTTAGATGCTACTTTGGGATTGAAACCTTTTATAACAGATACTTACCGTTTTGTTTTCATATGATATATTTTATTCTTGTAAGCATCAAGATATTATATCATTAACAACTTTATTCAGGCTGAAATGCTTCCAAGAAAAGATAAAGAAATATAAACATTTTTCAAATCGAAAATGATAAGCAGAAACAAAAACATTGAAAACAATGTTGGTGACCATACAGTCCCTTAATACCCTTGACTGTCGCTGACCATGTACAAAATGCAGGTACCGGTTGTTTATAGCATCGATAGTCGTCTCCCTGTTACAGAATGCAGTGTAAAAAATCTGGACTGAGCTCGTGCACTGGGGCATTGACAAACAGTGAACACCTAATCATTGGCAGCTCTGTTGGTGATGCCTTAGATCTGGCTTTGCGCTGTGCACGTTTCTGCTCAGCTTCACTGATTCTTCACGGAACAGAAATAAAAAGAATATTGTATACCCCTGTAAACCATAGTTTTCTCTAAACAAGGGTGCACATTTCACACACTTAACAGCATTACGAAAACATGCCTATACAAATATATTGTGATCTTTATCTCCGAAAAAATGAAAATTTAAAGATGTAAAAATTGCGATATTTTTCTTATTTCTGCTCATAAATATAGATTGTGGGTACTCGTTAGAACCGCCTCATCGAGGCGGTTCTAACGAATAGCCACAATCTATATTTTAGAGCAGAAATAAGAAAAATAAGGTTTACCCCTGTAAACCCCAGATTTACTATATAAAAGTGGGGTTCAAGGGGGTCAAAATTATATAGGCATGTTTTCGTGATGGGATGTTTGGTACGCCTTTCTTAGCAGCAGCCATACTGTTCACGACTTTGTTAAGGTTTGGCAGTCCGCTTTTCCTGTTTTCATTCTGGATTTATTCACTGATTAATATTAAATTTATTTACATTTATTTATTTATTTTCGATTAATTTTGGGTGCCAAAAGTTAGTACGGCAATGCGACAGTGTAAGGAAGTACTAAAGAAGAAGAAGAAGAAGAAGAAGAAGAAGTGGTGGTCAGCATGGATCGGAATGGTCACATGCGCAAACAGTCTGAATAGCTTTCAGTGGTGAAATAAAACCCAACAACAGCAGTTTTTCCTATGTACATGTATGGTCTGTTACATGGGCAACCACACAGACGCACGCGCACTCGCGTACAGTATGCCAACACACAGTTGTGTTTTTGTTTGATTTGAGGTTTAACGTCCCAGTCAACACTGTAAAGGTCATTATCACATATCATATGATATCGGTCCCCGCACATCGGGGCTTGAAGAAATAAATAGGCTGCACGATGCTTCCACGCAGAGCTGAATCCGACTGCACACGAGTACTGGTAAACTGCTTAGAGGATCTAGGCCTGCCTAGGCAAAGCGGTGCGATTCGGTCCGTTCATGCTTATAAACCCTATTGGTTTCATTGGGGACAGGGCTTGAGATGCCATTTCATCTCAGTGTCGGGTAAAAGTGCCACAAAATTGGAAGCAACGTCTCCAAAATGACCTATAAAGTATTGACAGGGACGTTAAACATCAAATCAAACAAAGAAATCTTATGGTATGTATATGTTTTTTTTTTATTCTTTTTTTGTCTTTCTCTGGTATTTATTGCTTTTCTTTTTTTCATTGAAGACAATTTTACCACGGGCTTCTGGAGTCGTCTGTGAAGATGCCGGAGATTAACAAGAACTGTTTGTTCCACGCCGACAGGCTCAAGTTTGACAAGATGGAGAAAGAGCTGAAACAGTCCAAGTGGATACCTAGAAACAACTGTCATCGACTAGCCTCCGCCATATGCTCGTGCAGGAAACATATTGCCGGTAAGAATCCACAGCCCCGGACTAGGAGGAACAACAAGACTTGATTAAGGAATAATTTTTGGTCGATTGTTTAATATCGAGCTTCTCGCCTGTTTTTATCCACGTGACCATACGCTGACCATGTTTAAAATCCGGTTACTAGTCATTGCGCTGTGTATAAAGTAAACATTATGATAAAACCCGTGTGACATAGTGCATTCTTTCATGTCTCCAAAATGGTCATTTTTCTGATGAAAGGGGGTCTTTCAAGGTATAGGAAATTTGCAGTGGTTTCTGCACACGCTTGGATTTTGATGAAATTATGCACAATAATTGCCTTGGGTATAACCATTATAATTAAGATGCATTCACTTTTAAATTTTATTTCCGTAGTAAATTTATTACATATTTTATGAAGTCTCTATCACAACAGAGAGTACTCTCATATAAACTTGTCTACAGTATTCAGAGTTTCATATATCAGATGCTGCTATGTTTTATGAATTAAAGCCATAATTGTTGAGTTAGTTGATACTATGAATGACCTCATATGTCTAGTAATAGTGGCTAGGCATTCAGTTTTCTTTGATGGTGTCCCCATATTTCAGCTCCTATTTTTTAATTCATTAAAAGTGTATATGCTTTTTTACCATGTTCCAATTTTTCTCAAGACACCATTTTAGCATAAAAACTACCCACATATCTTAGGAACATGTTGATGAATTTTGATGGAAATTGAGGACCGGTAACATTGTGGTTTAACAGACTGAATACTGATAGTCCTGATTCAGCAAAATGTGAAAATATATTATTATCATGTTTTGGTCATGCTGTTTCATAATACTTTACAATTGCTTTCAATTTGGATGGCTATAGTATAGTATGGTTTGTGTAAGTAGTTCATAGCATAATTATAAGTATTATTTCAAAACATCCTTTTCGATAAAGGACGGGTTACAGCTTAGCCATATTTGTGCCTACGATGGATCTGGATGAAACTTATATGCAATAAAGTCCAACATATGCGCGTTCATATGACAACAATATTTAATTAGCCATGACATGTGCAGTCATGTGACTTCCGTTTTTTTACAAGTGGGGTAATTGTCAGTATTTGGTGATTTGCCAAAGTAATATGACATTTTTTAACAATTAACCGCATTAAAGCGTGCTAATCTTTATGTCCATATCATAATCTATGTTTCTTGTATCCCGTGGCACAATATTATGTACAGTATGTGCATAAGAAATTTATATTGTGTTGAAGTTGTATGTATTTAGTATAATATGTTAGAAGTGCTTAATAATACGGAATGTATTTTCGATTCTGAAATATATATTTAAATATTGGCAGAAAGACAACAACAGTACAATATATCATTCAACATACAGCAGATTTGATTGGATTTTGGTGACCTTGACCTCATTTTTCAAGGTCACAGCAACCCAAAAACAAACATTTTTAGGCTAAAAATGGCTTGTCTGTACTCTATCTCAATAACGAATTGATTTATTTTAATCAAACTTGGAACAATATATCATTACAACATACCGGAAATTTGATTAGATTTTGGTGACCTCGACATTTTTTTCAAGGTCACATGCCCCCAAAAACAGTCAATTTTGGGCCAACAATGTCTTGTCTGCACTCTATCTCATTAAAGAATGACCAATTTTCGTCAAACTTGGTACAATATATCAATATAGCATACCGCAGATCGGGTTAGATCTTGGCGACCTTGACCTTTTTCACGGTCACAGGCCCTCAAAGTCAATCAATTTTGGGCCAAAAATGGCTTGTCTGCACTCTATCTCATTAATAAATTGCTTAATTTTAGTCAAACTTGGTACACTATAACATTACAACATGACGCAGATTTGATTATATTTTGTCGACCTTGACCTTTTTTTCAAGGTCACAGGCTCCCAAAAACAGACGATTTTGGGACAAAAAAGGCTTGACTGCACAATGTCTCATAAACAAATTGATTAATTGCATGTAAACTAGATATAATATACCATTACAACATACCGCAGATTTGATTAGATTTTGGTGACCTTGACTTTTTTCAAGGTCACAGCCCCCCCCCCCCTCCCCCCCCCAAAAAAAGTCAATTTTGGGCCGAAAAATGGCTAAGGATAACCCTTTCTACAACTTATTTAACGTCTCTGCAGCTAGTTTCTCGGAATGTGTGGCGGCCGTAAAAAGTCCCCCTGCCCTACATCATAGTGTAGTTTACATTTTCTTGTCCTTTGGGGATCATTGATTCCATTGTTGAATTTTGAAAATATTTTAGGGTCACTGATGAAGCCCAATTGGCCAAAACTAGTTAGTGTGACCCAGAAAACATGTACACTCCATATTTTCCAGTTCTGTTGTGTATTCCGTGCTTCCAAAGGATAACCTTTCTGCAACTTATTGTCTGCACTCTAAGGCCAAGGTCTCTCGAAACCTGTTCTTTTAGGGCCAATAATGGCTTATCTGTAACCTATATCAATTAAGAATTTATGAATGTTGGTCAAAATCGGTACAATATTTAATTGCAGTATACCAAATTTGTCTGGTGATCTGAGCTTTTTAATGACTGTTTTTTCTTTAAGGTCATAGGCTCCCACAAAAACTGTCAGCTTTTGACCAAAAATGGCTGGTTTGCAGCTTACATTTTGCTGACGTTAATCTAGTTATTAAAGTCAAATTGGTGTTTATTGGTGGGGGGACATTGTTTTCCTCTGAAAACATTTTTATTTATTACAGCATTCAGGGTACGTCTGCAGAAAATATGAAATGTTACATACCCTGTAAACAATATAAGACAGAAACTGGTAATGGAAGGTAAACATGAATGTATGTCATACAAGTAACATGCACAGCATGTGACAGCAGTTACATGATAGTCCTTTAATTCATCAATGAAAAGCATTCCCGTTTGCCCAGCAAGGAATGATGGTCGTTTTCATTCAGATGGCCAGCCGCTGTCCTTCTGTATAAGTAGACTATATGCGAGTATGCGCAGTACTTTGATTACATTGATTTTCTCACCTTATTTTATCGATAGAAGTTTATTTTTCAACATCCTCCACATCGTTAACCGCCAAAATATCAGCATTTTTGAAAGCATTATTGTTTCTGAAATAAAGTGGTGTGTAGTTTTCTCTGGTTAACAATGTGGACGACCATGCAATTTTCCTTTGAACACCACAGGGGTCTTCACTTTTTCCATAGGCGCAATGTTACACATGACCAGTAGTGCATGTATTCAACCGGAAATTTTATTACGAAAACGCATTCGGATGAAAAAGTAAATATTTGTCCAACAAACCAGAGATATTTGGTCACCTTATGAGTGTATTTTGATCAGTTTTTGTTGACTTCAAGAATTAGCCCTTTCAGTAGGCACTTTGCAATAGAAAACTGTAACCCGTCCTTTGCTCCCTATAGAACAAACTATTTTGTCCACAGAACTATTCCGCAAAGGTTTTGATGACAAACGTCATCAAACGCACCCATGTAATCATGTGCACAGTTTTCCTTCTGCCTTTCTTGTCTAATTTGGTAATGGTGCTAAGGTGATGTTTAGATTTAACATTCAAATCAACAACATACCAGTCACTTTAGATGTTGCTTCAGATTTTGTGAGATTTGTTATCCGACTCGAGATAAATGACTCTCAAGTCAAAGTCTTGTTTGTGTATTTAACCCTAACTGTCCAGTTAAAAAGAAAGGTTTACACTAGGGAAAATCAATAACACTTGGGAATACTTTTCCTGGACATTAAGTTTTCAGAATTTGTATCTGCAAAGGCACTAGCCAATCTATCTTTTTGAATAGCCCCTATGAACGAAATCAAACGGCTTCCTGAAGCTGTATTCCAAAGCCATTTGAATTTGCTTTTAGAATTCACATGGTCGTACATTTGTCAGTGTTCCAAAACTTATGTGATCATGATTGTGTTGTCTATATATTTGTATAGGTCTTTCACTATTTACCTTGTCTCAGCAGTTGTTGCAGTAATTACAAAGTACATTATGTAAGATATCAAGAAGCATTTTAACTGTTGATAATAATTATTCAATCTGTGAGTAGATATCGCATTACTCATAGGATTTTAAATTATTTTAGTAAATACATTGTGATGCTTTTTTCTGTCCAAACACTGCAATGCTCTTTCTAAGCTGAGAGATACATTGCACAGAAATGTATTGGTAGTTATTAATGAACAAAAAGCAAGCAAGAACAGTGCTTAAAGAAAACAGTGAACTTGCATTCAGCAGAAACATTCAAGAAGTGGTTGAAAGTTTTACAAGCAGAAAAAATACTAAAAGCTCGCTTCCGATAAATTAACCACTATATTGACAAAGTGAATAGAAAAAATAAGACACTAAAGAAACGTCAACAATTACAACACCAATGCAGAAAAGAGACATATTTATGCATGTGTACTATAAGGAAGGGAACTGTTTCTCTCCCTGCCAAATACCAAAATTTCTCTAGGTCATGGAACAGCTTTGTTTACGCCAAATATTCTGCGCCTCATCCATCAATGATATCTTTTGCAACAGAAACTCAATATCAGTGACATTTCGATTTTTGGAAATACTAACCAATAATTACTGTAACTTTTTTGTTAGGATAATAATCCAGCGTGAATAAAGACAGAGTATATCTAAGGCTTAATCTGGCCATGGATTTATCAACAGAACTATTTTTACTAGGAACAACAAACCACTGACCATTGCGTCCTTGCATACCAGCTTGGTATGGAAATGAAAATAATGGCTCTCCTTGCCTTACACCTATTTGAGTAGCATGACTTATGCAAAGTCATTAAATAAAGTTGCACATGTTCACAATAATTTTGCTGCTAATAAAAAAGCAATATATGTTGTTAAGCCTAATTTGTCGATTAGAATACCTTTTGATTCAGTGTTTTACTATCTACTATTTTGGATAGATCATAGTGTATAAATGAAAGGAAAATATCAGAAATTCATGATATTTTAATAGTTTCTAAGCTAGATCTGCTCAATATGTATTCATTTTGATTTGTATAATCTCATTTTTATTACGTAATTGCTACGAATTGCCTTTTTGTAAGGTTCTTGGATGATTTCAATAAAATAGTAAATTTTGCAGAAACGACTTACATCCATTAAAGGTGTAAAACTACAGTGTTACCGGTTTCGGATTTTCATGAAATTTGGCATAGCTAAAGAAGAGATACATATGGCAAGTTTTCCTAGCAAAATGAAATCTTGACAAAGACTAGAACATATTTATCTTAGGGATTGAATTTTGATAATTTTTTAAAAAATTAATTAAAAAATGAGATTTTTGATAATTATTTTATCAGAAAATCTAAACTTTAATTAATTCAAAAGGTTTTTAGTATCTAAGTAATGCCTATGGAGTTCTGCATTCAATCTAGTTCACAGATCTTGAAACTAAATAAAACATTAAATTTAAGACGCACTTATTTAGAGACAGACACCTGCTCATGGAAGGAGTCAGTTAGAGTGGCCCCCTGAGTCCTACTTTGATTTATATAATTTATTAAATACATTTTTATAGGTTGTATATGCCGAGTTATTAATATACAAAGTTTAAAGAAAAAACATGCATGGGCACAGATGAAAGACCCCCTTTTGCGAAATTTTTTATTTTTCCTCGAAACATAGGTTGTGAGTGCTCGTAAGAACCGCCTCAACGAGGCGGTTCTAACGAGCACCCACAACCTATGCCCGCCTCATTGAGGCGGTTCTAACGAGCATCCACAACCTATGACTTGGAGCAGAAATGAGAAAAAAATAATGTATACCCCTGTAAACCCCAGTTTTCTCTATATAAATTTGGGTTTAGAGGGGTACGTGTTCATTGCACAAACTTGTTAGCGTGATGATCTATCAGAATCAGAATCAGAATTGTTACTGGTGACACGTCAAATGACATTAATACACCAGGACCTGTGATGTGGGAAGTTAGTCCCTAGCTCTAACCAAAGAGATAAATTAAGCTACACAATCATCAGCACCTTCAGCTGTCGAAATAATCGAATCGGGAAGGGCATTCCAATCTCTAATGGTTCTGGGGAAGAACGACTCTTTATAAATGTCAGTTCTTGCGCTAAGGGTCTGAAACGGCAACGAATGGTGATTTCTACAGTGTCTATCTGGGGGAACAAGGTCATCTGTTGGAATGCTGGCAGCACCCTTTGGACCTTTGTATAAAAGGATTAGCCTACTGTCTTTTCTCCTTTTCTTGAGAGACTCCCATTTTAATTTTCCAAGTATTCCAGTCATGCTCCCAGTTTCAAAGCAGTAATTGCCTGTTACAAATCTAGCAGCTCTATTCTGAACTTTCTCAATTTCATCGTTAAGGACCACTCCACTGGGGTCCCAGATACAGCTCCCATATTCCAAGATTGGGCGAACAAGACCTTTATATGCTGCCTCTTTTACATCCTGAGGGCACTGATGAAGATTTCGCCTCAGGAAACCAAGCGTTCTATTTGCCTTAGTACACATGTTGCTAATATGAGTATTCCATCTCAAGTTGTGTGCGATTGTCACTCCAAGGTCCATATTCTCGAGGACCGTTCTCTCTAAGGTGTAAGAAGCCTCAACTTTATTAGATCTCTTCCTAGTTATCTGCATAATATTGCATTTAACTGGCTGAAATCTCATGCTCAATTTACGTGCCCAACATCCTAATCTATCTATGTCATCCTGAAGTTTCAATGAGTCATCTGTATCTCTAATTTCCGGTAAGAAACACAGTCATCTGCGAACAGTCTTATTTCTGAGTCAATGTCAGTGGAAATATCATTGATGTACAGGGAGAACAAAATTGGACCAAGAACGGTCCCTTGCGGGACTCCAGACAAAACTGGAGCCCACTCCGAATGTTCACCATTAACAACAACCCTCTGTTTTCTGTAGCAAAGAAAGGAATCTATCCATTTAAGGGTCTTTCCCCCAATTCCATAACCAAATAACTTAGATTTAAGTAGTTCATGAGGAGGAGTGTCAAAATCCTTCTTGAAGTTCAGAATAAATGTGTCCACCTGTCCCCCTTTGTCCAAGATTTTTGCCCAGTCATTAATAACTGTGCTTAGCTGAGTTTCACAACTGTGCCTTTTCCTAAATGCATGTTGTCTGTCTGACAAAAGTTTATGTTCGTCCAAGTGGGCCATGATGTTTGAGCAGACTATATGTTCCAGCAATTTACACAGAACACAAGTCAGAGACACAGGGCGATAATTACGGGCAAGAGCCCTTTCTCCTTTTTTGAAGAGTGGACAAATGTTTGCTAAGAGCCATTCTTTGGGGATTTCACCCGTATCAAGAGACTGTTGAAACAAGTGTGCAAAAACTGGACCCTACTCATTTGCTAGTTCCTTCAGGACTCTAGGATGAAGCTCATCAGGTCCTAAGGCCTTACTGGGGTTTAAGCCTTGAAGTAATTTGATCACTCCTGCAGCTGTCACAATAATATTATTCATGAATGGGGCCGATCTTCCAGTCAATGAAACCTCCGTGAACTCAGTTTTATTAAATGCATCATTGAATTGACCAACTATTTCCTCTGCCCTTTCAGAGTCTGATTCAGCAACCCCGACCGGGCCCGTGTACTGGGCCATAGGCAAACAATGTAGATCGAGAAAAGACGCCGCACAACGCGATGTTTGATCAGGGTCTACACTATTTGCTTAAGATACTGTAAACTGAGGGGTAAACGAAAGCTTAAGTCTTAGTTCAGAACTATTTTCCCAGCAATCAACCCAACATGTACAGTGCTGTTAGTGCTTTGATCAAGTTATAGGTACTTATCAGAATCGCCACTATGAGACGATTCTAAAAAGTAGCCACAACATGCATATGGGGTAAAAGTAAAGGCATTTCCAGAAATTATCCCAATTATCATCACGAAAACATGCCTATGTAATTATGACCCCCTTGAGCCCCACTTTATATAGTAAAACTGAGATTTACAGGGGTAACTCATATTTTTTCTTATTTCTGCTCTAAAATATAGATTGTGGGTACACGTTAGAACCGCCTCATCAAGGCGGTTCTAACGTGTACCCACAATCTATATTAAGAGCAGATATAAGAAAACTATCGCAATTTTTCATCTTAAATTTTTCGTTTTTCAGCAGAAACATTTACAATCTATTTGAATAGACGTGGTTTGGTAATGAATTCCTTACCTAGAGCACTTCCTTAGACAGACTCATCAGAGTAGGGAAACATTTGGGCCGGCATATGAGAAAAGGACCCTTAACGTTCCATTACGAAAACACGGCTATACAAATACATTGTTAATTTTACCGCCAAAAAACGAAGATTTCATGATGAAAAATTGTGATATTTTTCTTATTTCTGCTCTAAAATATAAATTGTGGGTACTCGTTAGATCCGCCTCATCGAGGCGGTTCTAACGAGTACCCACTTTTTAATTTTTTAGCAGAAGTAGGAAAACGATTAGGCGGCTCTAATGAGTACCCACAATCTATATTTTAGAGGAGAAATAAGAAAAATAAGGTTTACCCCTGTAAACCCCAGTTTTACAATATAAAAGTGGGGTTCAAGGGGGTCAAAATTATATAGGCATGTTTTCGTGATGCTCAGATTTTTTATCTTCAAATACGTGTGCGCACTGCACAACAATCTAACGGATTCTTGTAATATACTACCTCTCTGCGAGAATAAGATATTTTGGAGATACGGTGCTTATGCGCAGGACTATGAAGCTGAACCTTCCTCACCCCCCCCCCCCCCCACCCCACCCCACGCGCCCTTCGGGGCTTGGATTGGGTTGCATGGTGCTTCTGCGCAGAGCTGATGCTGACTGAACTTGAGTTCTGGTAAACCACTTAGGTCTAAGATTGCTCAGGAAAAGTGATGTATGTCAGACCTCTTCTTAAACCATAGCGGTTTTTTTGGGGTCGTATGGCTTGAGGTGTCATTTCATCTCAATGCCGGTAAAAGTCTCCTAAAATCAGAAATATATTTTATTTTCCTATATCTGCTTCAAGATATATTTTGAGGGTAAACGTTAGAACCGCCTCTAAGGGTCCTAGCGAGCACCCATAATACTATGTTTGGGACATCTGTTTGTTTGTTTGTATTGGAGTATAATGGCCCAGTCAACACTTCTTAGGTCATTTTTGAGCCGGCCGGTTTACCTATCCTCACTTTTCTTTGGCAGGCTTATACATAAGCGGTTAACCAGTACAGTGCACATTCTTTCGCCAGAAACTGACAACTGCCCTTCTTGAATCAGCGGAAGGAGAGAATGACCGTAGAAAAGATTTCATGATCAATCTCCACGAATGAATGTTGCCGACTACGGCAGGTACCGAACCCGCGTCCTCCTCATCACCAGTCAGACGCGCATCCGACTGATTTGTTTGTTTGATTTGAGGTTTAACGTCCCTGTCAACACTGTAAAAGTCATTTTGGAGACGTTGTTCCCAATTTTGTGGTACTTTTACCCGACATTGTGATGAAATGACATCCAAAGCCCTGCCGCCGAATGAAACCAATAGGGTCTATAAGCATGGACGGGACGACTCGCACTGCTTTGCCTGGGCAGGCTTAGATCCTCTAAGAGGTTTACTAGTACTCGTTTGCGGGTCGGTTTCAGCTCTGCGTGGAAGCATCATGCAGCCCATATATTTCTTCAAGCCCCGATGGGCTGGGGCATCCGACTGAGCTACCGAGGCCGATTTGTATGGGGCGCCCTTTTACTATTTATTCACTATTTATAGATATCCATAATTATTTATGGATATCCATAATTCGAATTAATGATATCCATTATTCGAATTATGGATACCCATAAGTCGATCTGAATTATGGATATCCATAAATCGACTTATGGGTATATGGATATCCATAAATCGAATACGGATATCCATTATTCGATTTATGGATATATGTAATTCGAATTATGGATATCTATAAATCAGTCAAATTACGGATATCCATAATTCGAATTATGGATTACGGATATCTATAATTCGAATTATGGATATCCATAAAGCGAATAATCGATTTATTGATATCCATAATTTAGATCGATTTATGGATATCCAAAATTCGAATTATGGATATCATTAATTCGAATTATGGATATCATTAATTCGAATTATGGATTTCCATAAATAATTATTGATATCCATAAATAATTATTGATATCCATAATTCGAATTATGGATATCCATTAATATTTATGGATATCTATAAATAGGGAATAAATAGTATATTCGATTATGGATTTCATTAATTCAGAGCGATTTATGGATAGCCATGATTCTAATTATGGATGTCACTAATTCTAATTACGGATATAAATAAATCATAATATGGATATCCATTATTCCTCGGATTTATTGATATCCATACATCGAATTATGGATATCCATACATCGAATTATGGATATCTATAAATCGAGCAGAATTATGGATATCAATATTCCGAATTATTGATATCCATAATTGGAATTAGTGATATCCATAGTTAGAATTATGGCTGTCCATAAATCGCTCTGAATTTAATCATATCCATAAATCGAATTATGGATATCCATAATTCGATTATGGATATCTATAATGCGAATTATAGATATCCATTTTTTGGCTGATTTATGGATATCCATAATTCGAATTATTGATATTGATAAATTGAATTGTGGATATCTATAAATATGGATTAAATAGATTTGGGACATTTACAGGAAAAATATTACAGAATTTCTTTAGAAAAAGATGAATGACTACACTATATATCTCATGGATGTTTTATCCCTACTTTGACAATATGCCTGTGTTTTCAGACTGGCAGTCAGAGCGTGAAGAACTAGCAGACCATACCCGGTGTTTTCGTGCAATATTAGATGGTGACGAGCAGGAAATATCATCATACCTAAGTGCATTTATCACCAGTATATTGGACTCTGTTACCCCTACAGACTTCAGCAGGTGTCGTCTTCTGAAAATTCTTTTCTTAGCTCAAAATGGAGATTTCAGTCTTCTGTCGAGATCCGCAATATGTAACAACAAGCATGAGGGTGTGGATGTAAAACAGACACAGCCAAAGCCACACAAACTTTCTCAGAAACAATATGAATGCATGATCAGGAAGAAAAAGAAGAAATTAGATTCAGAAGTTATAGAACTTCCTATGTTTCCTGGCAACATAAAGAAGTTAGAGACAAAGCTAGGGTCTAATCTTGAAAGCTACTCAAAGAAAGAACGTTTTATATATGAAATGAAGCATGTGCTAAATAATCGAAACTTTGACAATAATGTGAACATGACTTATATTGAGATTTGGGGCCAAAACAAGGATTCCATTAAATCAGTCAAAACTTGTCTACGACAAAAAGCAGTGGAAGCCCAGCAGTTGGCAAAATATCAAAAGGAGGTGAGTAAGATAGAGGCTTTACAATGGTAATTGTGTGATATGTTCTTCTTTCTGAACTTATAAAACGCAGTAGCTTTTCATTGCTGAGGTCCACATAATGATCAGAGACTTGTTTGAATTCCAGGTATCGGTTATTTATGAAGAATAGCTTCACAATTCTTATTGCTGTGAAGTCAGAGCTGTGTTAGAGGGTTATCTATAGAACCTGAACTGGAATAATGTGTTGGGTTCGGCAAACAGTGTACACCCAGATCAGACACCACAGAATGTGTGGCCTCATCAGGGTGTACACTGCTTGCTTGCGGCACAAACATTTAAGGGTTAAAGAAAAAAGTCCAAGTCTTCAAAAGACAATTGAGCCCAGCACCAGTGCTAGCTCTGCCAGTGCTTTAATTTCTTGTTAGAAATAGATCCTGTATAAAATTGATCGTCTGCATTACCTCACAGGTATGCCCATAGGGGCTTGAAGAAATATATGGGCTGCATGATGCTTCCACCCAGAGCTGAATCCGGCCCGCACACTAGTACTGGTAAACCTCTTAAAGGATCTAAGCCTGTCCAGGAACCCCGGTGCGAGGCGGACCGTCCATGCTAATAAACCCTATTGGTTTCATTGGGCGACAGGGCTTGTGATGTCATTTCATCTCAATGTCAGGTAAAAGTCCCACACAATTGGAAGCAACATCTCAAAAATTACCTTTACAGTGTTGACGGGGACGTTAAACCTCAAATCAAATAAACAAAACCGCACAGGTATACAAGTGAAATGCGGCGGATCCGTGGTGTGTACGCGGCGTCATTGCGATGGATTATATATTTCCTTATTTCTTGTCAGAAGAATATATTGTGGTTCCTAGTTTCACCTCACTTAGGCGATAATGAATAAATGATACATTATGATAACACCCATGCGACATAGTACACTTTTCACATTTCCAAAATGGCTACTTGTCTGATGAAAATCAGTGATATTTTTGTTATTTTTGCTTTAAACATAGTTTGTGGCTGCTCGTTAGAGCCGCCTCATTGAGGTGGTTCTTACGAGTACCCACAACCTATGTCTTGGAGCAGAAATAAGAAAAATAGTGTATACCCCGTAAACCCCAGTTTTCTTTATATAAAATGGGGTTTAAGGGGGTGTTCATTTCATGGACTTGTTCACGTGATGAAAAATCTGTGCAATGAACACCCTTAAACCCTTATCTTGCTGAATATTCATTTAAGCCACACCCATTTCTGTCTTTCAACCAATCAAATTACATGATGTAATTTATTGCTACAAATTCATAAACTGAATGCCAAACAGTGTAGATCCTGATCAGATGGCTTCTTCAGAAGCCATCTGATCTGGATCTACACTGTTTGCAAAGATAGGGGTTGTCGCGAACAGCAAGATAAGCGTTATAACCGCTTTATATAGGGAAAACACGGGTGTACTAGGATATCAGTCCCCGCCCATAGGGGCTTTGAGAAATATATTTGCTGCATGATGCTTCCACGCAGAGCTGAATCCGGCCCGCACACTAGTACTGGTAAACCGCTTAGCAGATCTAAGCCTGTCCAGGAACCGCGGTGCGAGGTGGACCGTCCATGCTAATAAACTGGCTGGTTTAATTGGGCAACAGGGTAAAAGTCCCACAAAATTGGAAGCGACGTCTCCAAAATGACCTTTACAGTGTTGACGGGGACGTTAAACCTCAAATCAAACAAACAAACAAACAAAGGATATCAGTATTTTCTTATTATTGTTGGAAGTCATAGGTTGTGGGTACATGTTAGAACTTCACAATGAGGCAGTTCTTACGAGCACCTACAACCTATGTTTGGTGTATAAATAAGAAAAATACCACAAATTTTCATCAGAAGCGAGAAATGAAAGAACACACTTAGTCAAATGGGCGTGTTATTGTATTGAAATGTCCCCTTACATAGCCCAATAGGGGGTATCCATGTATCAATTTTCTTACTTGTGCATGAAAACATATGTTGTGGGTACTCATTAGAAGTGCCTCACTGAGGTAATACAACTAGGAAACTCAGCATAAGGGTTCTAATGAGTACCCACAACATAAGTTTTTGTGCAGAAATAGAAAAAAAATCAGTACTTTTGGAATGAATAAATGCCCTTATCTGGAGCTATGTATCCTTGCTACATACTCTTATCTGGCACCATGGACTGGGGACACGGCCTTGCAAGTGTTTCTAAATACAGTAAAACTCGAACCTCGAACACGCATTATGATAACACACCCGTGAGACATAGTGCATTTTTACCTCTCCAAAATGGCTACTTTTCTGATGAAAATCTGTGATATTTTTCTTATTTATATTTCAAACATAGGTTGTTGGTGCTCGTTAGAACCGCCTCATTGAGGCGGTTCTAACGAGTACCCACAACCTATGTCTTAGAGCAGAAATAAGAGAAATAATGTATACCCATGTAAACCCCAGTTTTCTCTATATAAAGTGGGGTTTAGTGGGGTGCTCGTTTCACGGATTTGTTCACGTGATGGGATGACTGGCTTACCTTAGGTCCCTTGCAAAATCTTCCAGTAGCTCCTGATAGCCACATATTTTGGATATTTTACGGAGATTTCCTGATTTAATCTTGAAATGGTATGTTGTTTGTTCTCATTAGAATCGCCTCGAAGAGGCGATTCTAATGAGTACAATCAACACACCTTTATTTGAAAGAAAATGTAAAGATACCCGTTAGTAATCCCTGTTGTGGCGTCTGACTGGGGGTCATGGTTTGCCCTCAGTGGCTCAAATTGTGGCTATCTTGAAAAAATTCTCATGGTCCCAAAGATACTTGTATTCTAGTTATTGAACTTTTGTTAACAACTGTATGTTAAATTTTTATGGTTCTCAGATATAAGGCACACTTATCATTATTTTCTCCCAGTATGGAGTTGTTTGGAATACTCTTGGGCATTAGGCGCTTTTTGCTTGTCTATTTTCCTGTTCATGGGTCACACTTTTTGGTTCAAAGAAGAAAAAAAAAAACCTTGGTGTGTGTTGGAATAATTACATGCTTTGAACTAGAATTTCAATGTTAGGTGTCTAACACTTCACCTCTGTCTCAAAGTACATATATTCTGTCCCCGGGGTTCTGTCAAATTCTGAAGTGTTTAGATTTTATGGATGTATAATCCCGCGGATGCCCAAGTCACCCCCTGTGGAGGGAAATATTTATAGATGCATAATCTATTTCTTATTTCAGAATAGAAGGGCAATAAAGGAACATCGTAGAGCTTGTCATCTGTCTTACATTGATGAGGATCGGTTAGACGATGAAGAAAATTTATATGGTAAGCTGCTGTGGCATGAAATAACAATCTTCTTTCAAACTGATAGTAAATCAAGTACAATCGACTCTCGTTGTCTCAAACCCCAAGGGAATGGAATATTTGGTTTGAGATAGCTGTACTTTGAGATGAAAGGAGTTGAAATCTAAGGAACATATAGCAAAACTAACATAGCAGTGCATAAAATTTAGTTTGACTTAAGCCATTGTTTGAGATATCAGAGAGTGAGAAAATGAGAGTCTACTGAAAAACGATTTTGAGGAGATACATACGAGGTTTCTTCAAGTCTTCTGTAAAACGACTATTTCTTTGCATTATGAAAAAAGAACACTCATTTGGTTTTTTATTTTTGGCCTTCTCAAACCCCACTTTTAAGTAAAAGTCTATACTCGTCGTATATGGTAAAACTCGGTTTTGGTGGGGAACCTTATATTTCTTATTTCTTCTTATCAGGGGTATTCATTAGAACCACCTCATAGAAGCCTCTGCGTACTAGTGGTTATGCTACTCGCCTTGTAAACCAGGGATCGCAGGATCGATCCCGGGCTTCTCCAGACTTTCGGATGAGTCTTTAAACCGAGGTCCCGTCTCCGTATGACCTTAGCTGTTGGTTGGACGTAAAACTTAAACACTCATTCACTCACAGAACCACCTCATAGAGGCAATTCTAGCAAATATCCACAATCTATGTTTGGGACAACAATAGTTAGAGCCACAGAGGGTGACTATAAGTGCCGATACCAGGAGGCATAATGGAGACAATTGTGGGATATCCTTTCAGTATTCTATCTTATCAATGTATGTGTGTGTACTCATAAGAATGACATCGAGGCGATATTAGCATATTCACCATATTTGAATTATTTGCTGGCTCCTAGCTTGCACATTGTCAATATTGGAAAAACAGGTAACCAGACCCCCCTGACCTTTCAAGGTCAGGGGGGTCTGGTTACCTGTTTTTCTAACGCTGATAACCTTCATACTAGGAACCAGCAGATAATGCAAATAAGGTGAATACATTTGCAAGATGAAAGAAGTAGCATTTGGAGACATTCCCTGTGGACTCAAACACGGGTTAACACATCCATGGTAAACAACGAACCATCGGGATTCGAGACATTGAATTTCTACTGGACTTCTAATTGGGCTTAGCTAAAATTTAAATAGCAAGCTTATAGCCCGGTTAGAGAGTTATATTATGCTCCTCACCTCAGCAACAAGTGTAGCATGTTTTCCCACTTGAGTTTGTTTTGAATAACATAGAAATCTCGTTTGCAAGGTATCTAAAAAGTATTTGAGCTCGAGCCTTGACATTTCGTATATTGGTTGGAACTGAGGAGGACAATTCACCAGATTTAATTTTCAACCATTTTAATGAAATTGTTTTGGAGTGATGACCTTTTGCAATTTCTGGCCATTTAATTGTGTTGCTTTCTTATTCACAGCAGAACCACATATAATTGTGTTTTGAAATTTCATATGTGTATTGATTCCATATGAAAGAATAAGTGACCTGTATTTTTTCTCTTATACGAATTATCTCCCATTTTCGAGTATTTTATTCATATATAACATTGAAATCTGGTTAGCAAGATATCAGGGGCCAGTTGTTCAAAGCATCATTAGCTTAACGAGCTCGTTAGTGGTCATATTGTTAACTCTTCTAGCAAGTTTAATGTGTAAAATTTTGGTATTTTTGCTGAAAAAAAATGTGAACAGCTTTTGCATCAGCAAAAGCTGCTCACATTTTTTCAGCAAAAATATTAGCATATTTGTCATATTTAATGATCAAAGTTTTAACGATACGTTAACTAACGACGCGTTAGTTTTGAACAACTGGCCCCTGGTTTAAGATTGTAAAAGATTCTTGTGTTTTTTTTATTCCAGATGCTGGCATTATACACAAGAACCGGCTGTCAGATGATTTCACATTGAAGCTGAGACAAGACAAACATACTGGAAGGTATATCAAATCAGCTACATGTATGTCATCATCACGTGAAGAAGTCCGTGAAATGAAGACCCCCCTAAACCGCACTGTATATAGAGAAAACTGGGGTTTATGGGGGTAAACTTTATTTTTGTTATTTCTGCTCTAAAATATATACTGTGGGTACTCGTTAGAACCGCCTCGATGAGGCGGTTCTAGCGAGTACTCACAGTGTATATTTTATCGAGGCGGTTCTAGCGAGTACTCACAGTGTATATTTTGAGCAGAATAAAGAAAAAAAATCACAATTTTTCATCTTAAATTTTATTTTTTTCGGTGATAAAAATTATCAATGTATTTGCATAGGCATATTTTCGTAATGATTACCATAACAGATCAGTGTGATATTTTCTATATAAATGACTTTTGTAATAGTTTCAAACTGCAGGGGCTTGCAAGACATCACGAAAACACGTCTATATAATTTTACCCCCCCCCCTTGAACCCCACTTGTATATACAAAACTTGGGCTTACAGGAGTATACCTTATTTTGTCGGCCCCGCGCCTGCCCGGGGGGTAGAAATATGGCGGCTGCCTTCGGGAGTGTGGCAGAGTGGTAAGACCCCACCGAAAACAGTCCCATTGCCGAGACCACCCGGTGCCTCGAAATAGGTGGCTGCCTTCAGGTTCTGTGGCAGTTGGGTAAAAGCCTCCAACATACAGAACAATCGTCCGTTCGACCGGTATTATTTTGTAATTCAATTTATTCAAATGCATCTTACCAAATTTTTTATACAATTTACTACGCGAGATCTATCCTTTTAAACCTTTCCTATCTCATGTTACTACCACGCTGCATTTGTACGTGTATCATCATTGTTGGTGGGTCGCGCACCACAAAGAAGAAACCTCATCTGTATATGTTTGTACTGTGTATGTGTCACCTTTTCATGCTCCTTCACTCTGCACATCAAACAATGAAAGATGCATTTTTGTATACGTTATTAGATAAGTAACTTGTAATTTCATGTTACCCCAAAATTATTTTATGTTACACCAAAGTTAACAAAATCAGATACTTATCACTAAGTTCTAAAATGTACGTCATCATCTAACACAGCTTATCTCTTTATTAGCCTTTAAAATCCTTTGTTCTTTCGGAAACTTATCACCTCAATAATTTCTTACCATAATCGTGGATCTCATATTTAGCAAAGGATCTCCTGTTTTCAGAGCCAAGCTTTTATTTAAGCAAACGTTTTCGGCCTCCCTTGTCTGTAGGGAATAAAATATACAGGTCACTTTCCTTCTGTAGTGAATTGGGATGAAATTCCTTGTTGAAACAGGAGCCACTTGTTTGCCGTGAGTGGCGTCTCGTATGCTGGAAGAAGGGATCCTGATGATTGAGAAAAGCCCAGGGATCTCCAGCTTTTCAACACATCATTTTGGCCCATATTTCAGATAGAAGAGGGGTTTTGGCTAGATCCGGCCTGAATCAATCGGCTCAGTCGTGCCAAGCTCTAGAATCGCACAGCTTGTCCTTATCTTCTTTCTTTCTTTTTTACGTATCTTTATGGTACAAACCGGGTGTAATTTCTTTTTCCTCTATCTTTGAGTGTTATTTGATGGGCGGCGGCTGATGGATCAATCGATGGGCTTGTACTGGGGAAATTCAGCAGAAACTTCTGTGAGGGAGAGAATATGGGTGGGGATGGGTCCCAACTGTTCCTCATTTTTCTTTGAAATCAGGGTGCATAGTTGGGAATCATAAAACAGAAGTGGAGCGGAAGGACTCTGGTCCTGTCATCGAGTATAATAGCAATGTAGCCTTGGCGTTGGAAACAGGAGATCCATTTCCATTAAACGTCCCCTTGTAGGGCTCCAAGGAGGGTGGGGCGCATAGCTATCGAATCATAAATTTTCACCATGGGATCCAACACAAGGAAAAGAGCATTTTTAGATTTATCAGATGACGACCCGGAACCGACTACTTTCAATTTCAAAGCAAATGACAATTTCGCTCGATTTTTAGTGATTTCGAGCAAGGAAGATAAGGCCGTTACAACTCTTTCTCCGTTCGTTATTGAAAAGCAAATAGAATCATTGATTGGCACACCAAAAAACGTCAAAAAACTAAAAAATGGCACACTTTTAATAGAAACAAACAGAAAATCACAAACCGAAAACCTCCTGAAAGTAAACAAATTCTTTAATATGAACGTCTCTGTCACGGAACATAAAACACTCAACTCTTGTAAAGGAATTATCCGTGACAGAATGCTAAAGCACGAATCGGAAGCCAGCATAATTGAATATCTAAAAGAACAAGGTGTAACGGCATGTAAAAGATTTAAAGTAAAAAAAGACGGAAATCTGATTGATACAAATACACTTCTACTCACTTTCAACTCTACTTCCTTGCCGAAATCGCTGAAGATCTTCTACAGGATAATACCGGTCGAAATCTACGTGCCCAATCCTCTGCGTTGTTTCAATTGTCAGAGGTTTGGGCACCATGAAAATGATTGTACTGTCCCTGACGGATCTGTTTGTGAGAAGTGTGGTGGTACCGACCACCACACTACCAACTGCAAGAACTCTCCAAAATGTGTGAACTGCGGAAAAGATCATTTGTCTAAATCCAATGTCTGTGAAGTTTGGAAAACGGAAAAAGAAATCATGAAAATTAAAGTTACACAAAACGTCACCTATTTGGAAGCAAAGAAAATACAACAAAACAAACCAGAAAACACATTCGCAAAAGTTGTCCAATCCCTTGCCAGCAAACCTGAAACAAAAGAAACCTCCACTCAATTTAACGAAAAAGATTTTGAAATAAAACCTCATTCTAAAGTAATTACCTCTACTGTTAAACCAAAACCCACATCATCACAACCTACATCGTCACAACCTACATCTACTCATCATTCTAGATCAGAATCTAGACAAACTTCACAGACCAGTTCACAACCTAACGGCAAACATTCTAGCAGATCACACTCCCGATCCACGTCAGGGACAGCGGATCAAAAAGAAAAAAACGGCAAAGAAAAGCATAAAGGATCAAACCCAAACAGTAAAGGGGCGTCTGCTGATCCAGTAAAACTGGCTAATCAGTACGGCGCCCTTGAGGACATGGAGTTGGACCATGATCCCTCCACGTTCTTAAAGCCTAATAATAAAAGATAAAGGATTAAATTCCTTGTTTTAATCTTCTCTCCATTCAACCATGGATAAGAAGTCAATAATTCAATGGAATTGTCGAGGACTGAAAGCCAATTTTAACGAACTTTTAATTTTAACTACACTTTTTTCTCCTAATGTCATTTGTCTCCAAGAAACTTTTTTGAAAACTACAGATAATATTAATTTCAAAGGTTACAGTATGTACAATCATATCACAACGGATAATCAGAAGGCATCAGGAGGTACATCAATCCTGGTAAAATCTGACGTTCCTCATAGGAAAATAGATGTAAACACTAATTTACAAGCTGTTGCTGTAAACGTCACTTTATCCAAATCCATAACGATTTGTTCTGTCTACCTTCCACCACACTATAATTTTTCTAAACAAGAATTAGAAAATTTAACAAATCAATTACCTAGTCCTTATATATTATTAGGAGATTTTAATAGTCACAGCAAATTATGGGGTTGCTCGGATACAAATGACAAAGGAGAAATCGTAGAAAATTTTATTGCTGAAAATGATTTATGTTTATTTAACGATAAACAACCAACATATCTTCATTCTCCCACAAGAAATTATTTTGCTTTAGATCTTTCAATTTGCTCTCCAAATATTTATCTAGATTTTGATTGGTCTGTTGTGGACGATCTCCATGGGAGCGATCATTTTCCGTTAGTAATTGAAGAAATTGCATCGACCCATGAGGATCGTCACCCCAGATGGAATTTGAGTAAAGCAAATTGGGAAAATTTTAATCAATTATGTAATGACAAACTCGACCCTGATTTTTTTAAAACTGCAAATGATATACAAGATTTTACTGATCAATTGATTGATATTGCTGAAAAATGTATTCCTAAATCCTCGACTTTTTCAAAACGAAACAAACCTTGGTTTAATGACGAAGTTAAAACTTCGATCAACAAAAGAAAATCTGCATTACGAAAATTTAATAATCAACCAACAAAAGAAAATCTTATCCATGCCAAACATATGCGAGCAAAAGCTCGCAAAACAATAAAATCGGCCAAAAAAGCATCTTGGCAGCAATACGTCTCCAAACTGAATACCAGAACACCAACGAAGAAAATATGGGACATGATTCGAAAAATTAGTGGCAAAACCAAATCAAATAAACATGTCCATATCAAATCGAACGGAAATATATGTTCAACGGCTAAAGACATTTCCAATGCCTTGGGGGAAAATTTTCAGAAAAACTCCTCTAGCTCAAATTATTCAGAAAGTTTCCAAAATATTAAACAAGAACAAGAGAAAAAGAGTTTAAATTTTTCCTCATTAAATCACGAAAAATATAATTTGCCTTTCACTACTAAAGAATTATTAGATGCTCTCCATAAATCCCATGATACTGCTGTTGGCCCTGATGACATACACTATCAAATTTTAAAACATTTACCCAACAAGGCATTGGAAACTTTATTAAATATTTTGAATGATATTTGGATCACTGGAAAATTCCCCGAAAACTGGAGAAAAGCTACCATTATTCCTATTCCGAAACCTAATAAAGATCATACTGAAGCCACTAATTACAGACCTATTGCTTTGACAAGTTGCTTATGTAAAACAATGGAGAGAATGATTAATGATAGGCTGGTTTGGTTCTTAGAATCAAACCAGCTTATCACTAAATTTCAAGCTGGTTTTAGAAAAAACAGCTCTACTAACGATCATTTGATTCGCTTAGAATCATTTATACGTGATGCCTTTATTAAAAAAGAACATGTCGTAGCTGTATTCTTTGACCTAGAAAAGGCCTACGATACCACTTGGAAGTATGGCATCATGAAAGATTTACACACATTGGGCCTTAAAGGCCGATTACCACTTTTTGTTCAAAATTTCTTGTCCGATCGAACATTTAATGTTCGCATGGGAAATACATTATCGGACACATTTGGTCAAGAACAAGGTGTACCACAAGGTAGTATTTTATCACCAACCTTGTTCAGCATAAAAATTAATAATATAGTTAAATGTGTAAAAGACCCAGATTGTTCGCTTTTTGTTGACGATTTTGGAATTTTTTATCGTTCCAAAAATATGGAAACCATTGAATTTAAACTGCAAAGGTGTTTAAATAATATAGAAACTTGGGCAACAGAAAATGGTTTTAAATTTTCTAAAACAAAAACTCAGTGTGTTCATTTCTGCCAAATACGAAAGTTGCATCTAGATCCTGCACTGACTATATACGGCAGTCCAATTCCAGTCGTCACTGAGGCGAAGTTTTTGGGTCTTACATTCGATAACAAATTGTCTTTCATTCCTCATATCAAAGCTTTGAAAGCTAAATGTCTAAAAGCTCTTGATATTTTAAAAGTCCTGTCCAGTTCCGACTGGGGAGGAGATCGTACTGTTCTTTTAAATCTGTATAGATCGTTAATTCGTTCCAAATTGGACTATGGCTCCATAGTCTATGGATCTGCTAGGAAATCTTATTTAAAATCTTTGGATACTATACATCATCAAGGTTTACGTTTAGCACTAGGCGCCTTTCGCACTTCACCCGTTGATAGTCTCTATGCTGAATCTAATGAACCATCCTTTTATATTAGAAGAGAGAAATTGTCTCTTCAATATGCTACTAAATTAGCTGCAAATCCACGTAATTCAGCATATGAATGTGTTTTTAACCCTAAGTATGAACGATTTTATAACAACAAACCATCGGCGATTAAACCTCTTGGCCTAAGAATTCAATCATTACTCGAAGAGGCAAATATTAATATTAAAAATATTCAATCTTTTTCATTATCATCCAAAGAGCCATGGACGTTAAACCCTCCAAAGATTATTTTAACCTTACATAAAAGTAAGAAATCCGAAGTGGAATCACATATTTTTAAGAACGAATTTTTAGAAATCAAGTCCAATTTTAAACATCATATATCCATTTACACTGACGGTTCGAAACAAGATGAGAAAGTTGCTTGTTCTGTCATTAGTCCGAATTTCACCGACAGCATTAGATTACCCGATAATAGCTCTATTTTTACAGCTGAAGCGAAAGCAATTGATATTGCACTCTATCATATTCGAGATCAATCTGAAAGACATTTTATCATTTATTCCGATTCTCTTTCTGTATTAAAAGCTCTCAAAGACCAACAGCACAGAAACCCCTTGATCCAACAAATTCTTAGAAAATATCACTATCTTTCCGTCTCGAAGGAGATCACATTCTGCTGGCTTCCGAGCCACGTGAATATTCGCGGAAATGAGCTAGCTGATTTGGAAGCCAAATCAGCATTATCGTTAACAGTTACAAATTTAAAAATCCCTTACTCTGATTTAAAATCGAACATTAACAAATATATAAAAAATAAATGTCAATCAATTTGGGAAAAAGAAACAAATAATAAATTAAACCAAATACAACCGAATTTTCATACCAAATGCACTTTTTCGAATTATAATAGGAAAGATCAGACTAAAATCACAAGATGCCGTATTGGACACACACTACTCACTCATTCATACATTTTAAAAAACGAACAAGCACCTTTCTGTATATCTTGTAACGAACCGTTCACAGTTAAACACTTTCTCATCTCATGTATTGAATTTGACCATATACGTTCTAAATACTTTAACATTACTACGATGAAAGATCTTTTTAATAATGTTCCTTTTTACCAATTAATCAATTTTCTTAAAGAAATCGGTCTTTTTAACAAACTGTAGTTATTAAAATTTTAATTGTTTAATCTTGTACAATTTTATATATAATATATAACTGTTTTAGACGCTATATGCCCTGTTAGGGTTGAGCGTCTTAAAATAAAACATCCATCCATCCATCCATCCTTATTTTGTCTTATTTCTGCTCAAAAGCATAGATTGTGGGTACCTACAATCTATATTTTGAGCAAAAGGTAGAAAAATATCACAATTTTTCACCTGCAATTTTTTTTTTTGGGGGGCGGTTAAGTTTACACTCTATTTGTATAGGCATGTTTTCATTATGGAAATTTGTAATAGCTTCATATGTATACTCCAAACATATTAGATAAATAATGATTATCCCTTTAAACCAAACTGTTATCTAGATAAAGTAGAGTTTACATTAGTACATTCCTTGCGTGAATTAGTTTTTATAATGTACTGCAACAAAAAAAAAAAGAAAGGCCAAAACTACAATGCACAATCATGTTAACTAGCTCATGTAATGAACACACCTATAAACCCCACTTAATTTTAACGGGGTCTTTTGGGCTTCCCGCTGTTGGTGTTTCCATTAGGGTCTGGTTGTTTCGTGTTTGTTTTTCTTTCTCTTTGGTGTCTCTGATGGGAGTTGTGGGTTGATTGTATCGATTCCTGATTATTGCCTTCTCTTCTATTTACAGGGGTATAACTAGTTTTTCTTATTTCTGCTCTGTGACATACTTTGTAGATACTCATTACAACCGCCTCTATTAGGCAGTTCCAGTGAGCAGCCACAACCTGTCTTTGGGGTATAAATAACAAATATATCACAGAGTTCCATATGAAAAAAGTAATCCTGTTTTGGAGATATGCCATATAATGAAGTCTATGAATAAGAGCAGAACTTGCTGTCTTTCACTGAAATTTTCTCTGAACCTTCGTGCTGTGTGCGCATACACTGATCTCCGATGATATTTTATTGCAGTGCATCCGTACTGTGAGTACTGTACTTACTGCATGTATTTGGAAACACAGGCCTGAGCAAACAGTCTATACCCCAGTAAGATTATTATTATTGTCTCATTATTGTCTACATTGTTTGCCACTCATTCAGCTATTTTTAGACCCAACATTGAATAGTAAGTTGTACCTGTTCAAAGTTTAGAACTGGTAGGGTAAGGAGTTGAGATGTTAGAATATTTAGGGTAAATACTGTACTACATCTGTACAACAATACACCTGTACAACACTATTCCTGTTCAACAAAAAAAAAACTCTACATTAATTCTCCTCTGCAACAATACACCACTACAACAATTGACCCCTCAACAGCACACCTCAACAAAAATACACCTCCACAACATTACACCTCTGCAACAATTCACCTTACCACAACAGTTCACCTCTTCAACAGTACACCTGTATAACAATACACCTCTACAACAATACACATCTACAACAATGCTCCACAATACACCTCTACAACACTACACTTCTACAACAATACACGTCTACAAAAATACACCTCTGCAACAATTAACCTCTACAACAATTCACCTCAACAAAACACACATCCACAATGTTACACCTCTGCAACAGTTCACCTTACCACAATACACCTTTGAAACAAACAAACTCAACAACAATACAATACACATCAACAACAATATTCCTCTGCAACAATACGCCTCTACAACAATACACCTGAGCCCACAACAAGTCACCTCTATAACAGTACACCTCTTCAACAGTACACCTCTACAACAGTACACCTCTGCAAAAATTCAACTTTACAAAAATACACTTTACCACAATATATATAAATATGCATCTATAAAAATACACTAATACAACAATTCACCTCCACAATAATTAACCTCTTCAACATTGCACTGCTACAACAATGCATCAATACACATCTACAACAACACACCTCTACAACAATATACCTCTGCAACAATACACCTCTACAGCAATACATCTCTACGATCGCTCACCCCTGCAACAATACACCTTACCACAATTCACCTCTACAACAGTACATCTTTAAAACAATACACCTATGCAACAATACACCTTACAATAATAAGCCTCTACAACAATACACCTCTGCAACAATTCACCTCTAAAACAATACACCCCTGCAAAAATACACCTTACCACAATATATCTCTACATCAATACATCAATACATCACCACAACACTTCACCTGTACAACAATTCACCTGTACAACAATACACCACTGCAACAATACACTTATGCAACATTACACTTTACCAAATATACCTCTACAACAATACACCTCTAAAACAATACACTTCTACAGCAATACACCTTACCACAATACACCTTACCATATTACACCTCTACAACAATACACCTCTGCAACAATGTACCTTACCACGATACACCTTATCACAATACACCTCTACAACAACTCACCTCTACAACCATACACCTCCACCTCGCGTGTGTGAAAACATCCGGAATGAGTGTTCGAGAGCAATTAAATGAGCTTGAAGCTTCCATCGCAATCAAACTAAAATAAATTAGTATAAACTTACACCTCCACAACAATGCACCTCTACAACAATAAATCTGTTAGCACCATGTCGGACATAAACATGTCTTTCAACTTCTGTGCTCACTGTAGACTAGAGTATGATTGTGTACCCAGCCTGAATACACCGTTCCCTCTTTGTAGAGAGTGGCCTACAATATAGTACAGTAATTATTTTTGGTGTCCAAATACTCTAACCCTTATATCCTGTTGAATAAATTTATTTCTGAAAATATAAAATTACTTGATACAATACATATATTCATTCTTTCACAATCTGCATGACAAATAGTGTAGATACCGATTAGAAGCCTACTGATCAGGACTTACAATGCAAAGGTAGGGGCTGTTGTGTTCAGCAGGATAATAGTTATGGGTACATGGATCTCTTTATAACACTGCTCACAATAAAATTGTATGAGATATAAAGCAATTTTAAGATGGTTCCAGAAATGCATAGAGTCTACTATTATATAAGAAAGAATATGAAAAAAATCAATGGTCATATTCTCTACAATCTGTGTATAATCCATAAATTGTTGCTTAGATGTAACACCTTTGTTCGCACCTCTGCCTGTTGGGCATAGGAGAAATATGTGTAGGTTGGGCTGCATGGTATTTCTGTAAAAAGCTAAAACTGAGTGAACTTGAGTATGGGTAAACTGCTTAGAAGGCCTAAGCCAACCCACGAAAAGTTGTTCCTCAATAATTAAACGGTAAACCTAATTATCTGTTTCTTTGTGGGGTGGGGTTTGAGATTTCATTTCACCTCAATGTCATGTAGTTTCTACAAACTGGGAAGCAATGTCCCAAAATTATGCAGAGCTACGTCGAGCTACGTCGAGCTTTGTCGAGCTCTGCATAAGACTGGCACATTGAAAGTAGTATGCAGAGCTATGTCGAGCTATGTCGAGCTCTGCATAAGACTGGCACATTGAAAGTTTTATACAGAGCTGTGTCGAGCTAGGTCGAGCTCTGCAATTCACTAGGTCGAGTTCTGCTATGTCGAGCTCTGCGCTAACCTGGCACATTGAAAGTTGTTTGCAGAGCTACGTCGAGCTATGTCGAGCTCTGCATAAGACTCGCGGATTGAAAATTGTATGCAGAGCTACGTCGAGCCATGTACAGTTTCTACAAAATGGGAAGCAATGTCCCAAAATTACCTAAATAGAGACAGAGATGCATCACCTCATCACAAACAAACAGAATTGTTTTACTAACCCAGACTCTGCTGTGGACCCAAACACCAGTGTTTTAAAGAAATTGTGTTGTATTTGAAATATTTATACCTGCTTTTTCGAGAAAAAAAATCGGGTATATTGTTTTTGTACCACAGTTGAGTCCGGCGTCAGTCCGTCTGTCTGTCCGTCTGTCTGTCCGTCACGTTTCTTGTAAATGGATCTCCTCTGTAACCATTGAAGTTACACTTTTGAAACTTTGCATGTGGATAGTACATGGAATGTAGATGGCAGTGGGCAACATTTTGGTGACCTTGACCTCAACATGACCCCAAGGTCAAAGGTAAAAAATTATGATTTGCCATATCTCCTAATCTATTGGAGTTACACTACTGAAACTTTGCTTATTGGATGGTCCTTGGAATACAGAATATATCAGGTTACTATTGGTGTGACCTTGACCCCAAGGTCAAAGGTCAAAAAGTATGATTTTGCCATATCTGCTAAACTATGAGAGTTACACTTCTGAAACTTTGGTTGTTTGAGGACCCTTGGAATATAGAGTAAATTTGGATACTTTTGGTGTGACCTTGACCTCAACATGACCCCAAGGTCAAAGTTAAAAAATTATGATTTGCCATATCTCCTAAACTATTGAAGTTACACTTCTGAAACTTTGCTTATTGGATGCCCCTTGGAATATTGAATATGTTGGGCTACTTTTGGTGTGACCTCGACCCCAAGGTCAAAGGTAAAAAAGTATGACTTTGCCATATCTTTTAAACTATAAGAGTAACACTTCTGAAACTTTGAATGTTAGAATGTTCTTTGCAATTTTTTAACTTACATGTAATTTTGGCTAGCTAATACATAGTCATTAGTGTTATCCATAGTAAAAGTGGGTATTTGCGATGGTATACCATCGACTGCTGATCTAGTTCTTATTAATTTTGTTACAACCACATAATATAGCCACAGATAATGTGGGTATTTTGTGATAATTGGAGTAAAGTTTTCCTTATTTCTCCATATAAACTTTTGTTGTGGGTATTCATTAGAACTGTGTTGCCGAGGCAGTTCTAATGAATACCACAACATAGGTTTTTATGGAGAATTGACAAAAAAAATTTATTCAGTTATAACCAAATACCAACCTTACCCGTTGCTATGAACCATCATCTTATGAAGGTATTTGTTTATTTTTTTCAGGAGACAAGTGAAGAAGTCTGTTCTCTTAGGTGGTCATTGTTTCCATTGTTTTCAGCCATTCACTGGTCTCAAAAATAAAAATTTCCTCAAGTGTGTTCATCACCCAGGCTTTATCAGTAAGTAATCTCGAATACTCTCAAGTTATTATATAACTAGCTATATGCCGAATGTTTAACATCGCAGGTATTTTTAGCTCGACTCAGTATGAAGTGCTCATGGTGAGTTATTGTAATTGGTCAGTTTCCATCGTGCCTCATATACAATTTCTTTTAAATGCAAACTCCTTTCATTCAAACTTCACAGGAATATTCCTGTACAAAACAGTTCCGCTCCAATGAACAAGATCGGGGCCAGAGCTAAGATAGAAAAAACATTTAAATGATAACTCCTCTTGGTCCAATTTTTATTTCAGTTCAAACTTAGTTTGTATTTTCTTGCCCTTTCGGGTAATAGCTTTCATTGTGGAATAATGGAAAATATTTGAGAGAGTCACTTATGAGGCCTTATTGGCCGAAACTTGCTATTCTGGCCCAGAAAACCTGTATGATCCATACATTTCAGTTCTCTTGTGTATTCCTTGCTTCTAAAGGATAACCATTTCATCGAAAATATGCATGGGAATGTTGCCTAGGTGACCCCCTGCAGAAAAAAAGTAAGCAATTCCACTTGGATGAACAAGATGGCTGCTAGAGCTTAAAATAGAAATATCTTAAAATGGCAACTTCTCCTATACCTAAAATTCAGTTTACAGGAATGTTGCTTGCAGGAATTTCTGCAAAAATGGTTTTGCTGCAATGAAGAAAATGGCTTGCAAACTTGCTTGCAAAGTAGAAAAATCTTGAAATGACAATCTGTCCTAAACTCTTAAGCTCATATGATATCTTTCGGTATTTTTATGTCCACCCATCTCTCCATCTGTCCATCAATCTGTCTACACCATTTTAGATCTATAATTTTTAGCTCACCAGAGCCGAAGGCTCCGGGGGAGCTTATAGGATAGGCAGATGTCCGTCGTCGTCGTCTGCGTCTGCGTCATCTGCGTCTTCGTCAACATTTTCAAACGACATCTCCTCTGAAGCGACTGGGCCGATTCAGCCCAGATTTCATCTGTAGCATCCTTGGGTTGGGGGATTGAAAGTTTGTGTTTTTATGAAATTCGGCTCATTAGTTTGGTTGCTATGGCAACTTAGAGTTTCCATAGACTTATAATGGGGAAAATTGAAAAATGGCATTTACTGCTAAGCCGCTGCAGATATTTTGACAAAACTTTCATAGAAATATTCCTTAGGCGATCTACTATCTGCCATATGATTTTAGGCCTACTGCTCATTTGTATTGGTTGCCATGGAAACCAAAATGGAAAAAATAGAAAAAAAATACTTAAAAAATCATCTCCTCAGAAACCGTATGCTCTATGAGGCTGAGAGTTTATGGAAATATTCACCATATTTGCCTTTACAGGTTTTGTGTTTTTTATGAAATTCGGCTCTTTAGTTTGGTTGCTATGGCAACTTAGATTTTCCATAGACTTATAATGGGGAAAATTGAAAAATGGCATTAACTACAAAGCCTTTGCAGATATTTTGACAAAACTTTCATAGAAATGTTCCTTTAGCAAACTTCTCTCAGCCATATGCTTTTATGTCAACCTGGGGGTCCAGTAGGTTGTGCCGGGGCCATGCGCCGCCCCCCAGTACTTCATAAAATGCCTTATATCTCAGAAACCTTACAGATCTCCACCCCTAAACCATATATATTCTTGTTTCTATTGATAAGACGCATTCATTGACACCAACCTGGAGGTCCTCCGGGATGCGCCGAGGCCATGCCCCACCCCCTCCACTTCATAAAAGGCCCAATATCTCGGAAACCATTCAGATCCCCACCCCTGAACCCTATATACTCTTGTTCCTTATGATAAGACCCATTCAGTGACATCAAACTGGGGGTCCCCTGGGATGCGCCGGGGCCATGTCCCAACCCCCCATTTCATAAAAGGCCCAATATCTCGGAAACCTTACAGATCCCCACCCCTAAACCATATATATTCTTGCTCCTTATGATAAGACACATTCATTGACCCCAAATTGGGGGTCTTCCGGGGTGCGCCGGAGCCATGCCCCACCCCTTCACTTCACAAAAGGCCATATATCTCAGAAACTGTTCAGATCCCTACCCCTAAACCATATATGTTCTTGTTCATTATGATGAGACACATTCAGTGACACCAACCTGGGGGTCCCCAGGGATGTGCTGGGGCCATGCCCCACCCCCTCCATTTCATAATATCACAATATCTCGGAAACCTTACAGATCTCCACCCCTAAACCATATATATTCTTGTTTCTATTGATAAGACTCAATGAATGACACCAACCTGGGGGTCTCCCTGGGCCTTGCCCCACCCCTGCACTTCACAAAATGCCTTTTATCTCAGAAACTGTTAAGAGCCCCACCCCTAAACCATATATATTCATCTTCCTTATGATAAGGCACATTCATTAACACCAGCTTGTGAGTCCCCGGGGCATGCCCGGGCCTTGCTCCACCGCTTGACTTCATTAAAAGCCACATATCTCAGAAATAGTTCAGATCCCCACCCCTAAACCATATATATTCTTGTTCCTTATGATAAGACTCATTCAGTCACACCAACTTGGGGGTCTCTTTGTGCTGAGGCAATGTGCCCCGCCCTTCCACTTCATAAAAGGCCATATATTTCAGAAACCATTCAAATCCCCACCCCATATTCATATATGTTCTTGTTCCTTATTATTAGCACACCTACTGTAGGGGTGTCCGCAGGGGCCAGTCCTCTCCTTTCCACTTCATGAAAGGATATCTTGGATACCGTTCAGATTCCCACCCCTAAACCATATATATACTTGGTCCTTATGATAAGACACATTTAGGGACAACAATCTTGGGCTTTCCTGGGAACGACAGGGCATGCTCCAACCCCTCCACTTATATCTCCAGCCATGCAGATCCCCACTGCTAAACCATATATATTCTTGTTCTTTGTGATAAGACACATTTAGTGACACCAACCAGGGCTCCATTGGGTCCATGCCCCACCCCCTCTACTTCATAAAAGGTCTAATGTTTCATATACTGAGCCCACATGGGTGCTCATTTGGATATGGGGGTTCATTTGGCAGATTAAAATGATATCATGTTAAAATACATGGCTGCAATTGGGCAGTGCCCACCTGAGCTCTGGTGAGCATAGTGGCCCATGGGCCTCTTGTTTTTCATACACATTTTAACTGGTGATGTGTGGTATTGGATTGTTAATGGGCAAAATCCGTCAACTTTTCATAGAGGTATGGCCCTAGTCAGTTCCAAATAATTGATTTATCTATAACTTGAGTATTATTTCACGGATCTGCTTCAAATATTGCAAACACAATTGTATTTATGATGTGTTGTTTTGGATTGTTAATTGGCAAAATCGTTACTATTTGACAGAGTTATGGCCATTCCCAATTTCCATTAAATGTTTTTCGGACTTTATAGCATACACATTACGAAAACATGCCTATACAAATACATTGTAAATTTTATTGCCGAAAAAGAGAAAATTTTAAGATGAAAAATTGTGATATGTTTCTTTTTTCTGCTTAAAATATAGATTGTTGGACTCGTTATAACCACCTCATTGAGGGGGTTCGAACTAGTAGCCACAATCTATATTTTAGAGAAGAAATAAGAAAAATAAGGTTAACCCTTGCAAACCCATGTTTTACTATATAAATGTTTAGCTCACCTGTCACGCAGTGATAAGGGGAGTTTTTGTGATCACTTTTTTTCCGTCGGCTGCGCATGCGTCCGTGCATACGTGTGTGGATGCATGCATAAACAATTATTCAAACGACATCTCCTCCTAAACCATTGATATGATTTTGACCAAACTTCTCAGGGTTTGTTTTGTTTGATTTGATGTTTAACGTCCCCGTGAACACTGTAAAGGTCATTTTGGAAACGTTTCTTCCAATTTTGTGAGACTTTTACCTGACATTGAGATGAAAGGACATCTCAAGCCCTACCGCCCTATGAAACCAATAGGATTTATAAGCAAGGATTGTCCGACTCGCACCGCTTTGCCTGGGCAGAATTAGATGTTTTAAGCGGTTTACCAGTACTCATATGTGGGTCGGTTTCAGCTCTGCGTGGAAGTAGCATGCAGACCATCTATTTCATCAAGCCCCGATGGGTGCGGGCCGCAAACTTCACTCACAGGAATGATCCTTAGCGCAACCCCTTTCAGAGTTGTTCAAATGGCTCCGGTCTGTTGCACATCTATGTTACAGGAGCCAAAAATTGATTTTTTTCACTGAAATCTTCTTCTCTGAAACCACAAGACCCATGTCTCTGTTATTTGGTTTGAAGCTTCATCTAGTGGACCCCTACCTTGATTGTTAAAATTATAGTGCTAGGGCCGAAAATGCTGCCGCCCCGGGGCCCTTAGGTTTTACATAGGCTTATGTAGGGAATATCTTTAAAAATCTTCTTCTCTGAAACCTCAAGACCCAGGTCTTTGATATTTGCTTTGGAGCTTCATCTTGTGGACCTCTACCAAGGTTGTTCAAATTATAGCCCTGGGGCCAAAATGTCACACGCTCAGGAGCCCTTTGGTTTTACAAAATCTTGAAAAAATTCTCCTCAACCACAAGGCCTAGGCCTTTGATATTTGGTGTGAAGTTTGATCTAGTGGACCTCTATCAAATTATAGTCCTGGGGCCAAAATGCGCCCGGCCAGGGGCAATTTTGTTTTACATAGACTTATGTAAGGAATATCCTAAAAATCTCATTCTCTAAAACCGCAAGGTCCAGGGCTTTGATATTTGGTGTGATGCTTCATCTAAAGGACCTCGATCAAGTTTGTTCAAATTACAGCCCTAGGTTCAAAAAATGCCCCCGACATGGAGCCCTTTTGTTTTACATAGACTTACATAGGGAAAATCTTTAAAAAAATATTCTTGTCTGAAACCAGAAGGCTCATGTCTTTGATATTTGGAATGAAGCTTCGTCTAGTGGTAATCGACAAAGATTGTTCAAATTATAGCCTTTGGGCCAAACAATCCCCCTTCCCTGGGTCCCACTGGTTGTACATTGACTTTGTAGGGAAATCTACAAAAATCTTCTTGTCTGAAACCAGAAGGCTCAGTTCTTTGATATTTGGTATGATGCTTTGTCTAGTGGACCTCGACCAAGATTGGTCAAATTATAGCCCTGGGGCCAAAACTGGCTCCGCCCCGGGACCTACTGACTTTACATACTAGATTTATACAGGGAAAACCTTTAAAAATCTTCTTAACTGAAAACAGAAGGCGCATGTCTTTGATATTTGGTATGAAGCTTTGTCTAGTCATTCTTTACCAAGATTGTTCAAACCTGGGTCCAAAAATGGGCCCACCCTGGTGCCCACTGGTTTTACATAGACTTCCTGATCATTGCCTCAACTTCTACTTTTTATATTAGGAAAACCTTTGAAAATCTTCTTGTCTGAAACCAGAAGGCCTAGGTCTTTGAAATTTGGTATTAAGCCTTGTCTTGTAGATTTCTACCAAGATTGTTCAAATTATAGCCTTGGGGCCAAAAATGACCCCATCCCGGGGCCCGCAGGTTTTATATAGACATATGCATGTATAGGGAAAGCCTTTAAAATCTTCTTGGCTGAAACCAAAAGGCTTCGGTCTTTGGTACTTGGTATGAAGCTTCACCTTTCAGACCACTACCAAGATTATTCAAATTATAGCCCTAGGACAAATAATGGCTGTCCTCGGAGCCCACCTGTTACCCTATGGATCAGGTGAGCGATCCAGGGCCATCGTGGCCCTCTTGTTGTAACCTTCGGATCCAAATTCTTAAAGACACTTGGTAGTCTTCTTTGGGTACCTGTTGGAGGCATTGATAGATCGCACTGCCAAGTGCACTTCTGGACTTATATTTCTTTCCAGAAAGCATTTTCTTGAGTCTTTGAAACAAGAAAACCTTGCATGGGCTCAGGTCAGGAGAATAGGGAGGATGATGTACAACCTAGACCTTTTCAGCAGCCAAATACGACTTCACAACCCCAGACCTGTGAGAGGAGGCATTGTCTTGGATCAGGTGCACTCCTGACCAACCTTTGCTTGGACATTTCTTATTGAAGAATGCATTGACTTTCTTTAGTATTGCGTTCTTATTGAAGCCCAGTGACTGTATGAGAAGAAGGACAAGCCACTTGAACCACTGGCCCACTAGAACTGAAGAAGATTGCATACAACATTTTCTTGGAGCTGATGGTTCTCTTGACAATACAGGGGCGCTTTTGATCTTTGCGCTTCCACTTGTTGTTATCAGCTCATCTCTGTGGCTGAATCATGTGCACCCAGGTTTCGTCACCTGTTAGCAAGTTAAAAATAGCTAAGGTGTCACAGTGTTTGTATTTTTTTCAAAAGCTGTTGTGCACATTCAAGGCGTTGCTTATTTCCTTCTCAAGCCCAAGTACTTTGTCAGAATGATATGCACGCTGCCTTAAAACATACCAGTGCATTTACATGTAGCTATCTCTTTCACTGACAGTCTCGTATCTTCTTCGACTGCTGCCTTTACAGCAGCGATGGTTGCCTTGGTGATGGAGGTCTTGGGCATCATCTTTGACCGACGATTTACCAGCTTTAAAAGCTTTGACTCACCAATGATCTTGCAAGTGGTTCATATTATATGCAACACAATTCATCAAATATCTTCGATATAACCGCAATGACTTTAGCACCCAATTTCGTAAAATCATTCTTCGATATAAAAAGATAGGGTACAACATGGATATTATACGACAGACTGCATGCATGGTAGTTAACCCAATCACTGTTGGCAACTTTGCTTCCCTCTTTAATTGCACGCCGGTGGTCAGGCCTCAGATTCTATGACGGTTCCAACGTAAAGGCTTATTGAGAGTTAGAGAGATCTAATTCAAGGTAATGTTGGTTGGTTCCTGATGCTCTGTCTCTGGTCGAGCCCATCGGAGTTTAACTATTGGTTTTCTTTTGCTCCAGCATGTCAGTGGTTTCTTGCTGTTGAGTCCTCACCGTTGTCTCACCTCTGTGGTTCTTTGATTTTTTGTGTTCACAGAGATGTTGCACTGATGAGTTAGGAGGCCTTCATGCGGACTGAACAAATTATTTGTTTAAATCGCGACGGAAGTAAGGGCGAGGATTGTGGCCACGTAAAATCGATTTAAGCCCCCCAGTGGAATTCTTTCCACTGACCGTTCCAAGGCGGTTCTTCTGTGGCGGTTGATTTATGCTGTTGTTTGTTACTACACACTTTGTGTATCACTTGTGTCTTTTTATTTTGGATGGCCATTTGACCATTTTGTGGGAAAGTAACTGTCCTTATGGCCATCCTTTGTTTAGGTTTCCATTATGGTCTGGTCGCTTCATGTTTGTGTTTCTTTCCCTTTGGTGTATTTGATGGGTGGAGTAAGTTACTTGTATCGATTCCTGATCTTTGTTTTACTTCTACTTTGAACCTATGTCAAGACTAACACAGCATTTAATGTAGGTGCGAACTTCAGCCTTTCTGTCCATTTTACAATGTAACTCGTTAATTGGCCAGTGAATATGACTGCATGTTTTTCAATTTGACATATCTTGGTCATTATAAAAGCAATTTGCTCGAAATAAACTGTTACGGTTATCTATTTGAAAGTCTATTCAAGTGCAACGATACATTCGATAAAACTACGGAAACCTTCTAATGACAAAACGTTTTGAAGGGCCCTCGTATTTTCCTTATTTCTGCTCCAAACATAGGTTGTTGGTACACATTAGAATCGCTTCAGATTAGACACAGGTTGTGAGTGCCCTTTTGAATCACCCAATGAGGCAATTCTAATGAGAAATTGAAGTGAAGGCCCACCCCCTGTAAACCCCTGTTTTTCTCTTTATTAAGTAGGGTTTACAAGTTTCTCATTTCATGAATCTCATTTTGATAATTCACCCATGTATAAACTGGTGTCTTAAATATCAGCAGGAAAAGCATTTTTCAGATGAAATTCTGTGATATTTTTCTTATTTTCTAGTCCAAAATTAGACTGTGGGTGTTCATTAGAATCCCCTCAGTAAGGCGATTCTGACAAGCATTCACAACATATGCCTTGTTGCAAGATCAGAGAAGTAAGAAATAAGCCTGTAAACCCCAGTTTTCCGTATATATCGCTGTGTCTACAATGGCACTCATTTCAAGAAACTATTAAAATTATGATTTTGTGTGATTTTTTCAGGCCAAGGCAGATGGAGTTGCTGTTGGCAGGATGTTGAGAACAGTTTAGATCTAGAGAATGAGCATGCAACAACAGGGTCAGTATTAAGTATGAACAAGAGCCGGTTGTTCAGAGCATCATAATCTGAACAAACTATTATTAAATATTAAACATTGTTTTATATAAAGAAGATGGTGATTTTGGTAATTTCTGAGGTGACTAGCGATTTCAAAGTTATATGAAAAAAGATTTTCCGGTGAGATTTTGGGGATTTTGTCTTCTATTAAAAATTCCAATAAAAAATATCAACTAGACCTCTACAATATATTTTAAATATTAAACATGGCTTTATATCATTAAAATTGGGACTTCAGTAATGTATGAGGTGATTTCGGTGATTTCATTAGATTTTGGAGATTACACTATGTCGTCCTACCCTATTTCCCTTACTGATAGATAGGGAGGAGAGATTTAGATGATTTTTGGAGATTGTTTCTTATTCCTCCATAAAACATATGTACACACAACATATGTCTCAAACAGTGAAAGAAGAAAAATGATCAGTAAAAACGGTCATTGGCAAACAGTGTAGCCCTAGATCGGAATGTGGCATCTGGTCTGAATATACACTGATGATTTAATGTAGATACATTTTGCCAACCTAAATTGCTGTGTATGAAGAGACTCAATAAAACCGAGTCTCCGATTTTCGTTCTTTTATGTGTTCTTTGTTTCCAAAGGCAACATTTAATTTTTTTTTTATTTTTTAACTTAACATAAACAAAACAAATCTTACATCCCATTGGATTGAAGTGGACTGGACATTATTATTCTTTATTAGCTCACCTAAAGCAAGCTCCAGGTAAGCTTATGAATCGCCTGTTGTCCATCTTCTCTCGTCCGTCCGTCCGTCAGTCAGTCGGTCTGTCTGTCTGTCTGTCCGTCGTTAACTTTTCACATTTTCAGCATCTCCCGAACCAGAAGACCGGTTAACCTGATACCTGGTGGGAGTCATCCTGGTGACATGGAAATTCGGATTAATTTTGCTAAAATGGCGGCCATCTTGAAATTCTTCAAACGACATTTGCTCCGGAACTAAAGGTCGAATTGAGCTGAAACTTGATGGGAGGTATCAGAGTGACATGGAGATTCTGTTTTGTTAAAGTCGTTCAATTCCGATGCCACCATGGCGACCATCTTGAAATTCTTCAGAAGACACCTCTTCCCGATTGAGTTGAAACGTTATGGTAGGCAGCGGGGTATCATGGAAACTTAAATTTGTTAAAATCGTTCCGTTCCGATATCCAAGATGGCTGCCATGACGGCCATCTTGAAATTCTTCAAACGACATCTCCTCCCGAACCAAAGGTCGAATTATGATGAAACATGATTGGAGGCATCGGAGTGACATAGAAATTCAGATTTGCTCAAATCTTTCTGTAACGATAACCAAGATGGCCATCCTGAAATTCTTCAGTTGAAGAACTCCTGAACTTAAGGTCGAATTGAGCTGACAATTTATGGGAGGCAAGAGAGTGACATGGAGATACTGATTGGCTTAAATCCTTCCATTCAGATATCTAAGATGGCTGCCATGTTGTCCATCTTGAATTTCTTCAAACGACACCTCCCAGATCAAAGGTCGAATTGAGCTGAAACTTGATGGGAGGCATCGGGATGACATGGAGATTCAGATTTGCAAAAATCGTTCCTTTCTGATATCCAAGCATCCAAGCGGCCATCTTGAAATTCTTCAAACGACATCTCCTCCCGAACAAAGGTCGAATTGAACTGAAACTTGATGGGAGGCATCAGGACTACCTGGATATTCATATTTGCTAAAATTGTTCCGTTCCGATATCCAAGACAGCTTCTGTGAGTGCCATTTTGAAATTCTTCAAACTAAATCTCCTCCCAAACCAGGGGTCTGATCAAGCTGAAACTTGATGGGAGGCATCGGGGTGACATGAAAATTCAGATTTGCTAAAATCATTCCATTCCAGTACCCTAGATGGCGGCCATGGTGGCCAGCTTGACATTTTTGAATGACATCTGCAGAACAAAAGGTTGGATCAACTTGAAACTTCATGGGAGGCATTGGGGCAAATGGTGATTAATTGTTCTGTAACAACATCCAAGATAGCCTCTGTGGTTGCCATCCTGAAATTCTTCAAATACCTGTAAGGGTTGGAGTGAACTGAAACTTGATGGGAGGCATCGGGGTGACATGGAGATTAAGATTTGCTAAAATTGTTCTGTTCAGATATCCAAGATGACTGGGCACAGAGGCCACCTTGCAATTCTTAAAAAGACATCTCCACCCAACCAGAGGTCAGATCAAGCTGAAACTTAATGGGAAGCATTGGCGCAACATCCAAATTCGGATTTGCTAAAATTGTCTCATTCCGATATACACAATGGCCAATGGCCACTGTGGTGGCCATCTTGGTATTTTTCAAACTACATCTCCTGAACCAAATGTTGGATGGAGCTGAAACTTGATTGGAGGCATTGGACAACATGGAGATTCAGAATTGCTGACATTATTTGAGCCCCGCCAAGCGAATTTGGGTCTTCGAGCATTGCGTCATGACAAATTTCAACTGCGCATGCCCAGCCATTCAGAGGGTCCAGGGATATGGCTTTCTGTCTGAAGGTTCCTCTTGATTCACTGCTTGTATGAGCGAGCAGCGAAGGTTCTGGCGAGACTGCGCGGATGCGCAGGCTCGCCTGAACCTTCGCTGCTCGCATAGGCGATAAGTACCAAAATCGCTTGACGGGGCCCATTTTGTTCTGTCAAATATTTAAGATGGCTTCCATGTTGGCCAACTTCAAACCACATTAAGTTGAATTGAGCTGAAACTCTATGGAAGGCATTGGGGTGACATGAAGATTCAAACTTCTTTGTACCATTCTGTTCTGATATTCCAGATGGCTGCCATGATGGCCATCTTGAAAATCTTCCAACCACATCTGCTACTGAATGGTCTGTTGCATTGAGTTGAAATTGGCGGGAGGCATTTGGGTGCCATGGAATTTCAGAGTTGCTATAATTGTTGCATTTTGATATCCCAGATGGCGGCCATCTTGAAATTCTTTAAAGCACCTGCATAGTAATTGCATATATGAATTACAGGGAGGGGCAGCTCAGGTGTTGTCAGTATATGGCAAACTCGCTGAGTCTATTGTATTGTGGCTTTTTCGCAAGGTGCCATATATATACACAACATAGCTTTATTTGTGTAACACTTGTATTCACATGATTGGTTGACTCGGTTTACTTTTTTGATGACAGAACATGCCAAAGGCAGGTGCAAACGATATCCCTGGCCTGCCAAAATATACACTTACACTCTGCATCAACATCAGCTCTTCCGGAATCCTAATTCAGACTGAGCTGTTCAAAAACGTAATCAGAAGCATCAAGATAGCATGCAGATTCAGAATTGCTATAGGCAATTCTACCTGATAGACAAAATGGCCACCAAGGCACAATGTAATATATGGTCAGCCTTATCTAGGTGAGCGATTATGGCCCACTTGGGCCTCTAGTTTTATCATGGTCTTCACTATTTGCATATGTCATACTTATGGGATGGTAGGCTCATATGGTTTATTGTAAATTTAAGGACATTGACACACTTATTACACTTAATTACTGCCATGGTTTGGTTGATTGTTTATTAATTGGCCCACGGTTACCCCTGTAATTGCAGAAGCTTCCTGCTTATTATCGTCCAAGTGACCTTGTACAAAATCCAGGTAGCGATTATAAATAGAAGGACAAGTCTTTTCCATGCTTTGTCGGATGCTCAGAGTGCCGTATAAAAGTAAAATCTGGACTGGGCTTGTGTACAAATGGTCACAGGCAAGCAGTGTAGACCCATATCAGGTTCCACATAATGCCATGTCTGGTCATGGTCTGCACTGTTTGCTTAAAATAATGGAATTTAAGGATTTAACAAAATAGAATATGCCTCATTTCAGGACTTTTTTCCCAGCATACATTCAGAGGTAGTCCACCAGTGCTTTTAGTGCTTGGATTGAAATAGGAGACAAATTTTAACACTTCCTGCTCACTTTCTTATAATCCTAGCCCCTCTTGCAACGGTCTACTCTTAAAGGAAAGAATTTGCTCCCTGAGGAGCAAATTCTTTCCTTTAAGAATAGACCCCAGTTCAGGGAGAAAATTCTTTCCTTAAAGAATAGACCCCATTTGAAAAGGGACCTAAAATACTTTTGAAAGAGTTGCCTGCCCTGAAGGTGTATCCATTTACCTCAAGTATGCAATGTTTATTTTTTTCAGTTGTGAGGAAGGGATGCATATCTGGAAGCCCCACAAGAAAGCTAACAGAAAGCCAAAGAGAGATATATCGCTCCGGATAGAAACTCTAATGTAACATTCAAAAACAGGAAACTAAGCCATTGAAAAAAAAAAAACTATTCTCGGGGTCCAAAGCAGAAACCTTGTTAGTTAAACAATAAACAACTATATCATGTTGAAACAATATGAAAAGATTATGTAGAAATTGACAATTGTATTATGTTGAAATAGATATGTATAGATTATACATGTACAAAAATGGTATTTTTTCGACATTATCCATACATTTTTGGGATTCATCTTTAAAGGGTGTTATATTCCAAAGCATACTATAATGACCAGTGTGAGCCCCACCAAGCGAATTTGGGTCTTCGAGCATTCCGTCATGACAAATTTCAACTGCGCATGCCCAGCCATTCAGAGGGGCCAGGGATATGGATTTCTGTCTGAAGGTTCCTCTTGATTCACTGCTTGTATGAGCGAGCAGCGAAGGTTCTGGCGAGACTGCGCGGATGCGCAGGCTCGCCTGAACCTTCGCTGCTCGCATAGGCGATAAGTACCAAAATCGCTTGACGCGGCCCAGTGTTATAAAGAGGTTTGGGTGTACCGTTACGAAAACACGCCTATTCAAATATATTGGTAAAATTTTACTACTAAAAATGAAATTTCTCAGATAAAAATCCTGATATTTTTCATATTTCTGTATTTGAGCAGAAGTAAGAAAAATAATGTTTACCACTGTAAACCCCAGTTTTACTATATAAAAGTGAGGCTGACTAGTGTCAAAATTATACAGGCCTGTTCTCGTGATGTTATATTTCACAAGGCAGGAAAAGAGAGCTGCCCGGTTCTTTGTTGTCATCATTTTGGAAAAATAACCCAGTATTATTATTATCATTATGGAATGTAATGCAAAAACATTTGTGGGTTAATGTGACTGACACAAAATGTAGACCACACCAAGTAAAAAGAGTGTTTTTAAGCATGTGCTTGGGATGGCCATGGCCCATTGAAAACTCAGATCAACCTGTACATTCAGCCAGAGTCTTCACTTTTCCCTATATGGACTGCTCTTGACCCATACTTCCTAAGTCAGATTTTTGTCTTCCATGTTTGCACACTGGCCGGCTTTGCCAGCCTCCATAGCTCATTCAGACTGTGTGTGTAACTGGTGATCAGGAAGTGCAGGTTTGGGCTATTTTATGGGAACATAACTGTCATTTTGGCTTTCTGCCATTGATGTTTCCATTAGGGTCTAGTTGTTTCATCCCTCTGGTGTCTCTGATGGGAGCTGTGGGTGGATTTATCGATTCCTGATCATTGCCTTCACGTCTGTTTTGATACCTTCCAGGGCAGCAACCATTATACAAATACTTTGTAAAGTTTAACCACAAGAAAATGAAAATTTTAAGATGAAAAAATTGATATATTTCTTAGTTCTGCTCAAAATATAGATTCTGGGAACACGTTAGAACCGCCTCATCGAGACGGTTGTAACGAGTACCCACAAATTAATCTATATTTAAGAGCAGAAATAAGAAAGAAGATAAGGTTTATCCCTGTAAACCCCAGTTTTACTATTTAAAAGTGTGGTTCATGGGGGTCAAAATTATATAGGCGTGTCCTTTCGTGAAGATAAATCATGCAATCTTTTATACAGTCATTCCATTCCTTCCACTGGTTCAAGAAGGGCAGTTGTCAGTTTCTGATTGAAGACTGTGTACTGCATAGCTCCAGATAACAGCGGGTATCAACAAATTATTTTTCTTATTTCTGCACAGAAACATATGTTGTGGGTACTCATAGAAGCACCCCTCCGAGGTGCTTCTAATGAATCCCCACAACATATGTTTTTATCCCCCGACCGAATAGGTTCGGGGGATATAGCGATCAGCCTGGCGTCCGTCCGTCCGTCCGTCTGTCCGTCCGTCTGTCCGTCCGTCCGTAGACGCAACCTTGTGATGGCCATAACTCCTATACCCTTTGAGATTCATTGATGGTTCTTGGCACAATTGTTCACAAGGCCGAGACGGCGTGTCATGCGCAAGAACCAGAACTCTGGATGCCATACTTTTTTAGTTATCTCCCCTTTTAATAAAATAGAATGACTACTTTGTGATGGCCATAACTCCAATACCCTTTGAGATATATTGATGGTACCTGGCACAGTTGTTCACAAGGCTGAGACGGCGTGTCATGCACAAGAACCACAACTCTGGTTGCCATGGTTTTGGAGTTATCTCCCCTTCCAATAAAATAGTGTGACAACCTTGTGATGGCCATAACTCCTATACCCTTTGAGATTCATTGATGGTTCTTGGCACAATTGTTCACAAGGCTGAGACGGCGTGTCATGCGCAAGAACCAGAACTCTGGATGCCATACTTTTTTAGTTATCTCCCCTTTTAATAAAATAGAATGACTACTTTGTGATGGCCATAACTCCAATACCCTGTGAGATATATTGATGGTACCTGGCACAGTTGTTCACAAGGCTGAGACGGCGTGTCATGCACAAGAACCACAACTCTGGTTGCCATGGTTTTGGAGTTATCTCCCCTTCCAATAAAATAGAGTGACAACCTTGTGATGGCCATAATTCCAATACCCTTTAAGATATATTGATGATACCTAGCACAGTTGTTCACAAGGCCGAGACAGTGTGTCATGCACAAGAACCACAACTCTGCGTGCCATGTTTTTTTAGTTATCTCCCCTTCCAGTAATATAGAATCACTACCTTGTGATGGCCACATCTCCAACACTCTTTGAGATATAATGATGATACTTGGTACAGTTGTACATGAGGTTAAGCAGGTGTGTCACGTGCAAGAACCACAACTCTGGGTGCCCTGGTTTTTTAATTATCTCCCCTGACAATTTAACCTTGTGATGGCCAGAACTCAAATACCCTTTGAGATATATTGATGGTAATTGGCACAATTGTATACAACGTTGAGATGGCGCTTCATGCCTAAGAACCACAACTCTGGGTGCTATGATATTTGAGTTATCTCCCCTTCCAGTATAACAGTATGACAACCTTGTGACCACCGTACCTCCAATACCCTTTGATACATATTGGTGGTACTTGATGCAGATGAACATGAGGTTAAGCAGGTGTGTCATGCTCAAGAATTACAACTCTGGGTGCTCTGGTTTTTTAGTTATCTCCCCTGGCAATATAACCTTGTGATGGCCATAACTCCAACTCCCTTTGAGATATATTGAAGGAACTTAGCACAATTGTATACAAGGTACAGAAGGGATGTCATGTGCAAGAACCACAACTGTTGTTGCTGTGGTATTTGAGTTATCTACCCTTCCAATATAACAGTATGACCAGCTTGTGATCACTATATCTCAATACCTTTTGAGACATATTGATGGTACTTTGTGCAGAATTACATGAGCTTAAGCAGGCATGTCATGCGCAAGAACCACATTTCTGAGTGCCCTGGTTTTTTAGTTATCTCCCCTGACAGTATAATCTTGCGATGGCCATAACTGCGATACTTTTGTGATATGTGGTTTAATTCTGGTGCACTTTCTATTGGTGAACAATCTTCTGAAGGCCATATTGTCTTTTGGTCGGGGGATTTGCCATCTCTTCCGATGGCTATTTTTTGTTCAGAAATGCGAAAAATATCAGTACTTTTTGGAAAGTGCCCTATCTGGAGCCATCTATGACCTACATAGCATTGATTGGGCCGTTAAACTATGAAACAAACAGAATTGTAGATGCTCAAAGACACCTTTCTGCTCATGAATACTGTTCATGGGAACAAAAATTGTACAGTACAGATCGATAGTTCCAGATAAGAGGAAAATTAAGGATATTAAGGATAATTCTCGGAGAGCTTTCTCCCCTCATTGAGGGGATTCTAACAACACACCACAACATATCGTCATGTTAACAAGTCCATGTAATGAACAACCCCCAAGACCCCACTTTTTAGCTCCAGATAAGGCACTTAAATTCCATTCAAAAAGTACCAATATTTTTCTTATTTCTGCATGAAAACAATGTTGTGGGTACTCATTAGAAGCATCTTACTGGAGCGCTTCTAATGAGTATTTCATGCAGAAATAAGAAAAATAATATGTTCACAGTTGTATTTTTGTTCGTTTATTCTCTCGGTACATAGTGCAGGGTAACTAACTGAGGTGAAAGAACAGGTTATGTTAATTTGAGATAGTCTCCCTTATTATCGAATGCTAAGTACCGTAACTATCCATGTATCAAGATTATTATTGTATTCTGTAGATTCTGTGATATTTGTTAATACGTGTATTGTTTCTCACTAAATTGCAATCTCTGTGGCAATACAATCATTAGCACTGGTGGGTCAATTGTCTTAGTGTAGGCTGAGAAACTTGTCCTGACTGGAGACTGATTGACTATCCACCAACCCTAAATTCCTGTACTGTAAGCAGTCATTGCAGACCTCAAACACTGTGTCCGTTGGTGTCCTGTTGGCCAACCAACACAAACTTTCAGTCCAGATTCTTTAGATAATCCTGTTACCAACACTTTGACCTCATGATTGACAAGAATTTCTATAAATAGCATCTACCTGGATTTCATATAAATCAGGTATAGGACTACTGATGTGGACATCAGCACTGAAGAGTTACTAGTAACTTGAGCTTAGTAACTTTGGGTCATTTGACAAACAATCTGATGACAGCATGTTACCATGGAAACTACCTCGTGATATAACGCTTTGTTTGATAATTTTACGTTATGCATTGACTTTTTATTTGGCACAAATTCATATGGCAAAGGATGCCTGAGCTTGTGAAGAAAACATAGTAGAATGATTAAAAAAATATAAGACATTGTTGCGCTTTCACTAGACTGGTTCTGTCTCAAAAGATGTTTAACCTTTAAGATGCAAAAAAAAAAAAAAACATCTGAATTTGAAAATGTCGTCTGCTTATGTCGTCTGCTGAATTTTTTTGCCAACTTTTTAAAAATATTTTTGCATACAGGCAAACAGTGTGGGCCCAGATCAGACTGCTCCTACAGCAGCAGTCTGATTTGGGTCCACACTTTTTGCCAAAAATTACTTTGAAAGTAAACATCAGACGACAAAGCAGATGACAATAGTTGTGATCGGAATTTTATGGGTTAAAGTTGAATCACAGTAATAAGTGTGGGTAACTGTGACATTTGGGTATTTTCCTGATTCTTGCTTTATATCAGAGGTTTTGGGTATCCGTTTGAACTGCTTTGTTAAGGTGGATCCACGGAGCATGTGCCAGTCTATGTAAGAAACATTTGTAACAAAACATCACAAGTATTACTACAAGAACAATATTTCTCACTATGTGAACAAGTCCATGCAACAGAAATCCTGGGATTCCCCACTTTACTATGATGTAATTAAAAAGTGGGGTTTGTAAGATAAATACATCGTTTTTATTATATTTGCTCAAAACATAGATTGTGATGAGTACTTATTAGAGCCACCTTAGAGCGACAGTTCTAAGGAACACTTACAAAGTCTGTTTAAAGCACATCACATAAACGAGTCTGTAAAATAGACACCCCGCTAAACCCCACTTTGTATGGAGAAAATGGGGTTAGTGGAGGTTAATATTATTTTTCTTATATTTCTGCGCCAATACATAGGTTGTGGGTACTCGTTAGAACCGCCTTATTGAGGCGGTTCTAACGAGCACCCACAACCTTTGTTTCAAGTAGAAATAAGATAAATATCACAAAAATTCATCAGAAAATTTTACATTTTGGAGATATGACATAATGCACTATTTCGCACGGATACGTTATCGTAATGATGTCAGTCTCGGGTGACATAAAAAGCTGCACTATGTCACACGGGTTCAAAGCCATAAAATACATTAAACCACACAGGGCAGGAATATTCTTTCTTGCACACCAGACAAGGAAATCCGTGGTTTTACCCTGGGATAGAAATTTTATATGTTCTGACCCCGGTGTTCCATGCCAAAATCGAATATAATCGCGAGTTTGATAAATACTCTGGTTGATTACGACCTCGTATGCGCCGTCGTTGAGATTGACGTCACAGCACATTACGTGACGTCACTAAACATTCCTGCAGTGTTATTACAATATGGCGGAAGTCGGTAACCGAAGTGACTGCAGCATTAAAAATCCACACTAAGAAATGAGAGGTATGCAAGAAAAAGAATCCTATATGGGTGTGAGGGGTGGATAGAAAAATCTGTCCCTCGGGATCACTGTCCGGCATCACTCGGCAAGCCTCGTGATGTCGGACAGTGACCCTCGGGACGAATTTTTTCATCCACCCCTCACACCCAAATAAGATTCTTATATTGCATACGGTTTTTAATGTTGAGGGTATTTAATTATCATTGAAGTATAATTCCAATCATCCAACACCATGTTCATTACGTGTGATTCGATTGGTTTATCTATAAGTTTTGTTTGTTTGTGTTGAAGTTTAACGGCCCAGTCAACACTATTTTAGGTCACTTTTGAGCCGGTCAGTTTACCTATCCTCACTTTCCTGGGCAGGCTTATACGTAAGCGATTAACCAGGACAGTGCACATTCTTTCGCCAGAAACTGACAACTGCCCTTCTTGAATCAGCGGAAGGCAGAGAATGACCATCGATCAATCTCAACCAAAGAATGTTGCCGACCCCGGCAGATATCGAACCCTGGTCCTCCTGACGCGCATCTGACTGAGATACCATGGCCGGTTATATATAAGTTGTAGCAAGAATCTCAAAATTATTTCACACAACAACAGGTAGTATACAATTTAACCTGTCATCAAAGGTCACGTTTAGAACCAGCAGTTTATGTCATTGGGTGTGGCAAAATTAATTTATTCAGAAGGACAAGGTTAAATTAGAAAAACAAATATCAAGGTCTCACATAGTTCCAGATAAGGACAATTAAGGAAATAATTTTCTTTATTTCTTGTTAAAAAAGACTGTTATGGGTACTTGTTGGCATACCCACTAAAGTAAACATGTATCTTCATGGAGAATTAAGAAAAATATCATAAAAACTGTCCTCAGTAATATAATGTTATTAATCAAATAATTTCGTATTGGCCCGGTTACAGGTCCAAGGTCTGCTGTATTGGCACGAGGCCGAAGGCCGAGGCCAATACAGCTGACCGTGGACCTGTAACTGGGCCAATACGAAATTACTTGATAAATGGCAATTTTATTAATTGACGCAATTAAAAACATGATTTATGATTTTTTAATATTGGTTGACCTTGTGTTATATAGGATAATCAATTAATAATTTCCCTTATCTGAAGTTATGTCAGTTTTGTCAGCTCTTGTACCTGTCACAAAATATGCACTATGCCTGTCACTTTTGTCATTTTTATTCAGCTGTGTTTTTGCAATAGTTTGAAAAGTCCAATAGGTGTGTGTGTATAAAGAAGGGGAACTAATAGACGGATCCAATGTTTTGACACGTGACCTTGTTTACTTGTCACTGCGCATGCGCAAAACTACTTTTCCTTCTGATAACGATCTTTCGTGGTTGGCAAAAAGCCGCTGGTTCCATATAAACACATTGTAAATGGGCTTAATATTACGGGCATATTTTAGTTGACTGTTACAGAAAATCGATCGAATTACACTTTAAATGAGTAGATAAATATACTCTAGACTTCATTCCTGCATCTTCCGCATTTTTAGTCATTCGTTTTGTGCATTTTTATTACAAATAATTGAGACCATCCCGCCTCGTTACCTGCCTAAGTTTAATAGGTAATTATCATCAAAACACCCTCAAATATTCTAGAAACCAATAATTACTTGCTAAGACATGTCTTTTTTAAAAGTTTAAAGGTCAGTTTTGTCGTTTCGATTCCAAAGGAAATACAAGTTTACAGAAAATAACACCGCATTTACAATGGCGACAAACGGCCAAAGACGTGTTTTGCCCACCACCGGCAAGTCCCGGCAGATAGTATTATTGAGTGATGACGTAGTGTTTGGATGTGTCTATTGAGGAGAAAGAACAGGGTATATTGATGTTTGATTAGTCCCCCTTATAGTAACAACTTTGCATTTATACCGCTTTATTAATATTTCTGTTATATGTATCTTATACTGATATTATTGATCTCATTTTAACTAAATCATGAATTTTATTGGCTCAGCTCCAGGTCAGCTTATGCCATGGCCTGTTGTCCGGCGTGTGTCATCCGTCCTTAGTTTTTCTTGTCTGGGCGTTTGATCCTATCATGACAGCCGTAAAATCTTGGACAAGTTCGAATTTGGGTCAGTTCGGATTGTTCATGTGAGAGTTACTTGCCCTTTAGACTCCCATAGTCTTATATTGACCGTATACTCAACAAACGCACTGCTATAAAATCTGAGACAAGTTCGAATTTTGGTCAGAGCGGAGTTACTTGCTTTATTTTTGATCGGATCCTCAAAAAACTTGAAGGTAATATGGACAGGCATAAAATCTTGGACAAGTGTAAATTTCGGTATTTGGGAAAACCGAAAACAAACTTTTACCGGAAATAACCGAAAACAAATTCTCATAACCGAAAACAAACTATATCAGCAATTTTACTATGATTTTTGTACATTTAGACATATACATGTTTAAATGCTTTGTAAACAGATAATATGGCAAAGTTTGGGAGAATAATTTGAAATAATAACGATTTTATTGTATTTTTATACAATTTTCATAGATGGTCCGGGATCTACACTGCTTGTTCTATCGGTTTGCCTTGTTGTTTGTGATCTAAATGAATACATTATACTTAGTTACTTGATTGTTGGATAGTTAGAAATGTTTGTGACTAAAACAATTTATTTAACAGGATTCTGTTTAAGAAATTTAGTCAAAATGGTTCATCTGGCTGGCTATCAGGATATCCCAGGTTAGCTAACTGCCCAACCAGTAACCTCAAGATCAGCAGGATACGGCTTTAGAAATTTTGTATAATAAGAACAAATAATATATAATAACCAATAAAAAAAAGTAGCCCCGGCCATCGGGGCTTGAAGAAATAGATGGGCTACATGATGCTTGCACGCAGAGCTGAAACCGACCCGCACACGAGTACTGGTAAACCGCTTAGAGGATCTAAGCCTACGCAGGCAATACCGTGTGAGTCGCTCTGTCCATGCTTATAAACCCTATTGGTTTCATTGGACCACAGGGCTTGAGATGTCAGTTCATCTCAATGTCGGGTAAAAGTCCCACAGAATTGGAATCAACGTCTCCAAAATGACCTTTACAGTGTTGACGGGAACGTTAAACCTCAAATCAAACAAACAAACAATAACCAATAAAAATGATTGTTTGGAGATATGAAAGTATGCAATCTATTCTACTGATGTGTTACTTAAATTTTAAAAGACCTGACAACACTATTTAGGTCATATCAAGGGAGTTAATTACTTAATCACGTTTTCCTGGATAGGGTTAGCCACCTATACTGTTAACTAGGCCAGTGCAGATTATTTCGTTATAAAACTGATAACTGCCCTTCTTGGATGAGCAGAAGGAAGTGTCACACTTGAAAGGATTTAATGATCAATCTTCATGAAAAGTTGTTCCTAGCAGGGCCGTTATCAAACCATTGACCTCCTGATGACCAGCGAGACGCGACGTTTATTTTAATATACAAAATTTCTAAAGCCGTATCCTGCTGAATAAATTAATTTAGTCGCACCCATTCCTGACTATCAAAGTACATGCTGTATTCATTTAAATCAGAAACAACATGGCAAGCAGTAAGGTACAATCCGTGTAGATCCTGATGTTACTGGCTTGGCATTTACCTAACCTGGGACCTTCTGATCACCAGCCAGTTAAACCATTTTTGACTAAATTTCTTAAGCAGAATCCTGTTAAATAATTTGTTTTAGTCACAAACATTTCTCACTATCAAACAATCAAGTTACTAAGTATAATGTATTCATTTAGATCACAAACAACAAGGCAAACAGTTAATACAAGCAAAATAGATCCCGGTCCATGCATGAAAATTACATAAAAATGCAATAAAATCGTTATTTTGTCAAATTATTCTCCCAAACTTGGCCATATTATCTGTTTACATAGCATTTAAACATGTATATGTCTCAATGTACAATAATCATGGTAAAATTGGTGATATAGTTTGTTTTCGGTTATGAGAATTTGTTTTCGGTTATTTCCGGTAAAAGTTTGTTTTCGGTTTTCCCAAATACCCTGTAAATTTGGGTCAGATCGAATTGTTCATTTGAGACTTACTTGCCCTTTTGTCTCCCATAGACTTATAATTGGTAAAATGTTGTCAACCCTGCCCCAGTGAATACTCCAAGGCGGTTTTTGTGTCGTGGTTTATTTTTGTTATAGTTTATTTTTGTATGTATGTATTGCTTAATTATATCTTTTGAGTTACTTTGGATAGCCCTTTGGAAATTTTGTGGGAAATAACATACGATAACACATTCATGCGACAAAGTGTATTTTCTTATCTCCAAAATGGCTACTTTTCTGATGAAAATCCGTGATGTTTAGCGCTCGCCTCACGAAAGTAAGGGGCGCTATTGCCATAACCCCCACGGGCGTCCGTAATTGGCGTCGGCCACCGCATTTGGTTAAAGTTTTCCAGCGATGTTTCGATGTTTTACAAATTTATTTTCATACATAATTAATAATTGATAAAAAAAACAATATTTTACATTATCTTTGTGCTTCATTTCAAGATTTTTTAGCATAAATTGGACTAAATTAAACATGTCAATTATTGTTCTGTATTATCTCCCTTATTACCCTTGGTTACAGCTTACCTTCAAGCTCTGCTGTAGTGTAGGGTATAGAGCTCAGTATTCTGAATCAAAGGGTCGTGAGTTCAAATCCTGGAGGAGGATTTTTTTTTCGTTTTTGTTCTTTCTAAAAACACCTAAACAGTTATTATTACTTGGAAGGTTGTAAATATATATTTTTTATCAAATATAGATTTCGTTTTTTTTCAGTACTAAGGCTTCAAAACAGGATTTCGTTTTCATTTGTTTTTTGGGTTGTTTTAGGTTCTCTTTCATTTGCTGCAGTCTGTTTAGCTCTTTTACATAAAAATGACTTTTAATTGCTGCAATCTGCTGGGCTGTTTTACAGAAGAAATTTCATTTTACGTAACTTGCCCTCATACAACTTTGGCCCCAAAAGGCAAGTCATGTTGTCTTCTGACATGGAGGTATTGTTGTCTTCCGATATCCAGCAGGCTGCCATGGTTGCCATCTATAGTAAACCTTCAAACATTATCTGCTCCCTATTGATAGTCGGATTAAGCTGAAACATGTGAGACAGTTGGGCAACATCGAGATTCAGAATTGCTAAAATCCAAGATGACTGTCATTGTGGCTATCTTTAAATTCTTCAAATGACATCTCCAAAAGCATATGTCTGATTTAGCAGAAACTTGACGGTTGGTATCAGAGCAACTTGGAGATTCAATGGCTAAAATCGTTCCTTTCTAGACAAAAGTCCTTCTTACAGTATTTTTACACTTAATCCAGGTTATTTCCTCCTGAGTCTTAAGTACGATTGTGCTGTCTAGTAACTGAAGTGGTTGCATCAAGGGAACATAAAGCCACCATGCACAATGCGACATATCATTGTCATCCTAATCCAGGTGAGCGATTTCCGGCCCACTTGTGCCTGTAGATTTATTCTGTAGATTCTGTTATACTTTGTTAACATGCGTATTATTTGTATTTCTGTCTGTGATAATAATCTTAAAAAAGTTGTTCGTCAAAACAAAAAGCCCCTGCTGGGCTAATAATAAGCTTGTTGATATATTCAGTAAACATTAGGTAACTCTTCCACATGATATAGTGCCTTTTGTTTCATAACTGTAAATATTGCATTTTTTCTGATGGAAATTTATGATTGTTTTGTTAATTATGTTTCAGTTTTGTGAATTATGCTTCAAACTTACCGGTAGATTGTGGCTGCTGTTTAACCCATTTTATGCGGGAAACCCCTAAAGGGGTACCTTAGGAAACAGTGCAGGCCAAGATCAGACGCCGCAATAGAATAAAAACGAGAAAATAGACCTGACACCCACTATATGACAAATGGACTTGTCCAACATATAGCAATGGAAGAGTCCACAAGTATACAATGTGTTAAAAATGGGGGTTGCAAGTGTGTTCATTGCATAGACTTGTTATAATAATAAAATAAATATTTCATTATGTCCAAGAAAGAAAAAATAATATTTTTTATATAATATATTTATCATTAAGATAGCGTTGAAAAAAATAACAAAGTTCATAGTATGTGAAAACAACAAGATGAAAAAAAAATGCTATTTTTAACCCAGCTGTTGTTTTTAGCCATCTGAGCAAGAACTACGCATGGTGAGCTATTGTGATCAGTCATTGCCAAACATCCTTAAACCCATGGTCCAATTTGATTAAAACTTCACAGGAATGTTGCCAAGATTGGTTCCCTACCAAATGCATGTCATTTAAGCTGTTCTACTGCAGTGAACAAGAAGGCCACCAAAGCTCAATAGTAGAAAATTCTTCCTATACCCCTGCAAACTTTAAAGAAATGAAACTTAAGGGACCCTCTCCCAAAATAGCTTCAGTGAACAGAAAGATGCCCAGATCTAAAACCATAAAACATTTAAGTGTTGACTCATCCTACATATTTATACACCCGGCATACAAAGTATGCTATGGGGGTATATAGTTTTCGTCTTGCCGTTCGTCCGTCCGTGTGTCCGTCCGTGTGTCCGTCTTTCCGTCCGTCCTTCCGTCCGTTAACATTTTGGTTAAAGTTTTGCGTTAAAGTTTCTAAGAGATTGTATCTTCTGAACCCTTTGATAGATTGAGTTGATACTTACACTGAAGTTACATACTGGTCTAAAGATTTCATTGATGCATGTCCCACCCCCACAGTGACCTTGAGGTCAAAGTCACATACTTAGAAATTTTACATTTGGTTAAAGTTTTATGACAAAATTTATAGATGCCTGTATGTTATAAACTCTAAGACAAATTCATTTGATACTTGCATTGATGTTGCATACCAGTCCAAAGATTTCATTGATGCATACCCACCCTGCTGCTTCAGTAACATTGATGCCCCCGCCCATTCAGTAACTTTGATGCCCTCACTCCCTGGGTCCATTTAGAAATTTTATGTTTGAATGAGCTTTAACATGTGTATTTATAGATTCTTAAAGCTTCTTCACTTCTTCATTCATATTACATACAAGCTCGAAAGATATATCAGAGGGTGGCGCTGGCCGGGGGTATACGTGACCCACCGGTCACTTTCTCTAGTTGTTCCAGTTTCATTTACACTTTCAAATAAATGTTGTTTAGGTGACCCCCTACCAAAAATAGGTAAAATAATTTTGGTCCAATGAATAACATGGCCACCAGAGCTAAAAGTATAAGAAAGAAAACGAAATGATATTTTTTGCAAGCATTTTATGATCATTGCCTTCCCTTCTATTTAATAGGGTGATTATATTTAACTGGGAATGGGGCTAATAAACAATTTGTTTATCTGTCTGTCTGTCTGTTTACTTTTGACCCATTTTCATTTAAACCAGAGTGTTGCTTAGGTAATCCTCTACCAAAATAGTTAAAATAGTTCCGCTACACTGAAGAGCTCCCATAACGAAAACACGCCTAAATAAATACATGGTAAATTTTACGACCGATAGAACTAAATTTTCAGATGAAAAATTCAGATATATTTCTTATTTCTGCTCAAACTATAGATTGTGGGTACTCATTAGAACCGCCTCGATGCTACCGAAAATCAACAATCTATAATTTAGAGCAGAAATAAGAAAAATAATATTTACCCCTGTAAACCCAGGTTTTTCTATATGAAAGTGGGGTTCGAGGGGGTCAAAATTATATAGGCGTGTTTTGGTGATGAAATATATATATATAAACATAAATGGCAATTCATCTTTAGTCTTTCGTATAATTTCACTCAAACTTCACAGGAATGTCGCTTAGGTGACCCTGTAACAAAAATAGCTTAAACGGTTCTTTGCAATGAACAAGATGGCCATGTGAGCTGAAGATAAAAGAACACCTTTAAATGGCAATTCCAGCTATACGTCTGGTTCAGTTTCAATTAAATGTCAGAGAGTCAAAAACAGATAAAGCTTGAAATGACAACTTCTCCAATACCTCTGGTCCGATTACATCGAACAACTTGACAACTACTCAGATACGTTTGGTTCAATTTAACTCCTATACATGTACCTGTGGTCCAATTTTATTCCAATTTTACAGTAAATAAACTCGGAGGACCATTGCATTGTCCAGAATAACTTAAATGGTTCCACTGCAACATTGCTCTCAACAATCTGGCTACCAGAGCTAAAAATAGAAACATCTATAAAAGACAACTGCTTCTATACCTTTGACTCTACAAAATGGTTCCGCTCCAAGATGTCTACCAAGACGTTAATTAAAATTTAAATGACAGCGTTCCCTAAACCCTTTGGCCATTTTTCTTGAAACTTCACAAGAGAACTGTCAAGTTAGCCTTCTCATTTTTGATTTTTATTTGCCTTCACTGCAGCTGGTGTTGTGCCGTGTGGCGGCGGTAAAACGTCTCCCCGTACATTAACCATAGTGCAGTTTATATTTTACTTTTGGTCCTTTGAGATCAGCATGAATATTCTGAGAAATCAGAAATAAATTATTGGTTTAGACTCATATTCTAGACAGGTTTTTAATTATTTGGACCCCATTTTGATTTATATCAGTCTTTGTCGCTTTCCATTGATAACCAATCTGAAATTATTGAAGCTTTTAGCTCTACTTCTAGATATTTAGATGATTTATTAAATATTGATAATACCTATTTTGATGGTTTGATCAGTCAGATTTACCCCCTAGAACTTCAGTTAAATAAAGCAAATTCTTCTGATACCGAGGCCCCGTTTTTGGATTTACATCTATCTATTGTAGATGGATTTGTTTCGTGCAAAATTTATGATAAACGCGATGACTTTGATTTTGAGATTGTAAATTTTCCATTTTTGGATGGTGATGTTCCTCGTGCGCCATCCTATGGCGTTTATATTTCGCAATTAATTCGATTTGCTAGAGTGTGTAGTCATGTAACTGACTTCAACACTCGTAATAAATTATTAACGGCTAAACTTCTTAATCAGGGTTATCGGTACCATAAACTACGCAAAGCCTTTTCAAATTTTATAGACGCCATTCTGATTTAATTTCAAAATTCAATATTGGACTTAAATCTCTTCTGCAACAAGGTCTATCGGAACCCGAATTTTATGGTGACTTAGTATATAAATTCAGAAAAATATATAACCGCAATGACTTCAGCACCCAATTTCGTAAAATCATTCTTCGATATAAAAAGATTGGGTACAACATGGATATTATACGACAGACTGCATGCATGGTAGTTAACCCAATCACGGTTGGCAACTTTGCTTCCCTCTTTAATTGCACGCCGGTGGGTCAGGCCTCAGATTCTATGACGGCTCCAACGTAAAGGCTTATTGAAAATTAAAGAGATAATGTTGGTTGGTGCCTGATGCTCTGTCTCTGGTCGGGCTCATCGGAGTCTAACTGTTGGTTTTCTTTTGCTCCAGCATTTCAGTGGTTTCTTGCTGTCGAGTCCTCACCGTTGTCTCACCTCTGTGGTTCTTTGATTTCTGTGTTCACGGAGATGTTGCACTGATGAGTTAGGAGGCCTTCATGCGGACTGAACACATTATTTGTCTAAATCGCGACGGAAGTAAGGGCGAGGATTGTGGCCACGTAGGGTCGATTTAAGCCCCCCAGTGGAAATCTTCCACTGACCGTTCCAAGGCGGCTCTTCTGTGGCGATTTATTTATGTTGTTGTTTGTTACTTACTGTGTGTATCACTTGTGTCTTTTAATTTTGGATGGCCATATGGCCATTTTGTGGGAAAGTAACTGTCCATATGGCCTTCCTTTGTTTAGGTTTCCATTATGGTCTGGTCGCTTAATGTTTGTATTTCTTTCCCTTTGGTGTCTTTTATGGATGGAGTAAGTTAATTGTATCAATTCCTGATCTTTGTTTTACTTCTACTTTGTATTGACTGCCTATTCGAAATTCGCAATTTTGCAGTATGTTTCCTCTGGCTTTCTTTGCCGAATCATTACAGGGTCACTGATGAGGCTTTATTAGCCGAAACTACGTAGTATGACCCATCTTCTTTCTTATGAATGTTTTCATTGCTCTTAAAGGAACTCATTTTTGATTTTTATTTGCCTTCACTGCAGCTGGTGTTGTGCCGTGTGGCGGCGGTAAAACGTCTCCCCGTACATCAACCATAGTGCAGTTTATATTTTACTTTTGGTCCTTTGAGATCAGCGTGAATATTCTGAGAAATCAGAAATAAATTATTGGTTTAGACTCATATTCTAGACAGGTTTTTTTTATTATTTGGACCCCATTTTGATTTATATCAGTCTTTGTATTGACTGCCTATTCGAAATTCGCAATTTTGCAGTATGTTTCCTCTGGCTTTCTTTGCCGGATCATTACAGGGTCACTGATGAGGCTTTATTAGCCGAATCTACGTAGTATGACCCATCTTCTTTCTTATGAATGTTTTCATTGCTCTTAAAGGAACTCATTTTTGATTTTTATTTTTTCTACCATGACTGTCATTGCTAAATACAGATAGATGTATGTCTTAAGTCAGTGATCTACATCACTCCTCTTTGCAAAAGCTACTCATTATTTTCTTCAGCAAAAATGTTGGTTTTGTACCATATTTAACCCTTTTTGTACCAAATCGAATCTTCCTCTTTATATATAGCAGGAGTCCATTTCAAAATTAAGAGGTGTCAGGTTGTGTTTTCATCAATATTTATTTGGAAAATGCCTGAACTTTTAGCAAACAGTGGAGGCCCTGATCAGACGTTCTGTGGCGTCTGATATGGGCCTGCACTGTTTGCCAGGGTACCAGTTTTGGGGTTTCTGGTACAAAATGGGTTAATGCTCGAAGTTTTAATGATTCGTTAAATCCTCGTAATGACGTTATTAGTTCAGCATATTTTTGTGTATGACAAAAACATATATTTTTCATGATATGATGCATATAATACAGCCTCTGCTTAACCGTATTCTTAACAAGTCTATGTAATGAACACATATTAGAACCCCACTTTACAGAAAAAGAAACTGGGGTTTACAGGGGAATATGTTATTTTTCTTTTTTTATCAGAGGTGGGCGAAAATCGAAGTACTGGAGAAAAAACATCTGACCTTCTATTGCAAAACTTGATGTCTCACATGTGATCCGAGCCGGGCTCGAACCATAGCGGTGAGTCCTAAAGATTAAGAGTCAGCGCTTTTATTGATTGGCAACTTTTAGTATTTTGTTCGAAGTGCATCACATTGCCACAAAGAAACATCCCATTATCCTGTAACTATATGCAATCTCACTCAATCAGAAACCTTTTATCGGATTTTATTTGGGTTTAATTGTAAAATGTTTATAAAATGTTCAGTCACTGTTGCGTAATCTGTTTCATCAAGAAAATACACCTCTTTGGTTTTGAACCCCTTAGACCACACTTACATACAGTAAAACTGGGGTTTACAGTGTAAACATTATTTTTTTCTGCTTAAAAACAAATTTTAGGCATTAGGTATTCGTTAGAACCTGATTTGAAAAAAATATGGCAAAATATCACAATTTTATATGAAGTGTTTCATTTTTTTTTGGTTATATTTCAGTTTACTTGTATTTTAAAAGGCGTGTTTTCGAAATGTGCTCTCCCCAACTGGGACACTTTGGTGCTTGTTCTATTTATCAGTACCATGTTATAGATGCATTTAAATACTAGTTTCTTTTTTAATGAAGACACAGAATAGAGGTCTTTGTAGTTGTTATTTTTGCTAGTAATGAACGCCCGTATAAACCCTACTTTAGATCAGAGGTAAATGGGACTAAAAGGGACATATGCTATTTTTTTTTTTCTTGCTTCATTAATCATATCAGTTATGTACTTGTTCTAACCGGCACGTAAAATCTATGTTTGGGCATAAATATGAAAAGTAAAGCATATTTTCCTCAAAAAATAAATGTATCACTTCAGGAATACTACACTGATACACTATGCCACAAGGCTGTATTATCCCAATTGCACAGACACTCTTTTTGCCCACTACACTATGTGATATATATGTGAAATAGATCATATTGCCGCAAAGAAACATACCTCAGCTGACTTGTGATATGCAATCTCACTCAATCAAAAACCTTTTATCGGATTTAATTTGGTTTTAATTGTAAAAGTTTTAGAAAGTTCAGTCATTATTGCTAAATCTCTTTGCTTTTACCCTGGGATCCCTTGATGCCTGTTGCATTTATCACTACCATGTGAGCCCCACCAAGCGATTATTCCGTCATGACAAATTTTAACTGCGCATGCCCAGCCATTCAGAGGGGCCAGGGATATGGCTTTCTATCTGAAGGTACCTCTTGATTCACTGCTTGTATGAGCGAGCAGCGAAGGTTCTGGCGAGACTGCGCGGATGCGCAGGCTCGCCCGAACCCTGGCTGCTCGCATAGGCGATAAGTACCAAAATCGCTTGGCGGGGCCCATGTTATAAATCCGTTGAGACATTTGAGTGTCAAATAGAGACCATTTGAACGATTTTTTTCTGCATTTCAAATTTGTGACCTGCTTCTTCGTATGTCTGTTTTGTTTGTTTTGGAGTTTAACGGCCTAGTCAACACTATTTAGGTCATTTTACATGGTTGTGGTTACTCATTTGAACCGACATACTGAAGCAGTTGTAACAAATACCCATGACATATGAGCAAATTATTAAGAAAGAAATTGAGTATGACGCAATGATCTCAAAGCATGTCTTTTAAGAACCAGGAATGACAACATTTTCTCATACGGAAGTGTTTTGCTGTGAGAAACAGTCCTTTGTAATAAATGGATAAATGATTTTGTTTCTGTTAAACTATTTTAATATGGAAGATGCATATAACAACATAATTTCTTCAAGTACTTTGTGTTTTTAGCTCACCTGTCACGTAGTGACAAGGTGAGCTTCTGTGATCACATTTTGTCCGTCGTGCGTGCGTGCGTCCGTGCGTGCGTCCGTGCGTCCGTAAACAATTTCAAATAAGTATATCTCTAATACCCCAGGGCCAATATTGATCCAATTTCATGAGAAGCGTCATCAGGTAGGGGAAAAGGCTCCATAAAGTTTTTGGGCTGATCAGATTGGAATTCTGGTTGCCATGGAAACAAAAAGGTTCCATAGACTTATAATTGGGAAAACGACGTCTCCACTTTTTCTCAGCCATTTCTTATCCGATCTTCATCAAACTTGCAGATAACCAGGAGGGGCTTACAGTCGGCATCGAGTTCGAATTTGGGCTGCACGGGACAAACAGCTTTGGAGTTACCTGCCCTTGAGCATAAATATAAGTGAAAAATGGTGTCCACCTTTTCGCAGTCGTTTATGATCTGATCTTTTTGTATCTTTTCATAAATATGGACAAGCATAAAATCTCGGATGAGTTCGAATTTGGTTTGAATCTGACCAGCGGTTTTCCAGTTACTTCCCCTTGAGCGTGAAAATTTTCCCATAGACTTATAATGGGGAAAACCACGTCTCCACTTTTTCTCAGCCATTTCTGATCCGATCTTCATCAAACTTGCAGATAACCAGGAGGGACTTACAGTCTAAGTCGAGTTCGAATTTGGGCTGCACGGGTCAAACAGCTTTGGAGTTACCTGCCCTTGAGCATAAATATAAGTGAAAAATGGTGTCTCCAGCATTTCTCAGCCGTTTATGACCTGATCTTTTTGTACCTTTTCATAAACGAGGACAAGCATAAAATCTCGGATGAGTTCGAATTTGGTTTGAATCTGACCAGCGGTTTTCCAGTCACATTCCCTTGAGCGTGAAAAATTTTCCCATAGACTTATAATGGGGAAAACGACGTCTCCACTTTTTCTCAGCCATTTCTGATTCGATCTTCATCAAACTTGCAGATAACCAGGATGGGCTTACAGTCTACGGCGAGTTCGAATTTGGGCTGCACGGGACAAACAACTTTGGAGTTACCTGCCTTTGGGCATAAATATAAGTGAAAAATGGTGTCTCCAGCTTTTCTCAGCCGTTTATGATCTGATCTTTTTAGCTTACCTGAGCCGAAGGCTCACAAGGTGAGCTTATAGTATAGGTAGGCATCCGGCGTCCGTCGTCCGTCCGTCGTCCACACCTTTGAACTTTAGTATCTAAGTGACTAGCTGACCAATCCAAATCAAAATTTATGTGCAGCATCACTGGATTAGGGGATTGACTGCATTAGGTTTTGGACCAGTTTTGATCAAAACTGTGGTTGCCATGCAAACAAAAAGGTTCCATAGACTTATAATTGGGAAAACGACGTCTCCACTTTTTCTCGGCAATTTCTGGTTCGATTTTCATCAAACTTGCAGATAAGCAGGAGGGCCTTACACTCTACGTCGAGTTCAAATATGAACTGCACGGAACAAACAGCTTTGGAGTTACCTGCCCTTGAGCATATACATAAGTGAAAAATGTTGTCTCCAGCTTTTCTCAGCCGTTTATGATCTGATCTATTTTTAACTTTTCATAAACGAGGGCAAGCATAAAATCTCGGACCAGTTCGAATTTGGTTTGAATCTGACCTGTGGTTTTCCAGTTACATCCCCATGAGTGTGAAAAATTTTCCCATAGACTTATAATGTTGAAAACGACGTCTCCACTTTTTCTCAGCCATTTCTGATCCGATTCTTCATCAAACTTGCAGATAACCAGTAGGGGCTTACAGTCTACGTCGAGTTCATATTTGGGATGCATGGGACAAACAGCTTTGGAGTTACCTGCCCTTGAGCATAAATATAAGTGAAAAATGGTGTCTCCAGCTTTACTCAGCCGTTTATGATCTGATCTTTATGTAACTTTTCATAAACAAGAACAAGCATAAAATCTTGGAAGAGTTCGAATTTGGTTTAAATCTGACGAGCGTTATTTTTTTTCTCAGTTACACCCCCCTTGAGCGTAATTTTTTTTCCATAGACTTATAATGGGGAAAACGACGTCACCACTTTTTCTCCGCCATTTCTGATCCGATCTTCATTAAACTTGCAGATAAACAGGAGGGGCTTACAGTCTATGTTGAGTTCAAATTTAGGCTGCACGGGACAAACAGCTTCTGAGTTACGTGCCCTTGAGCATAAATGTAAGTGAAAAATGGTGTCTCCAGCTTTTCTCAGCCGTTTTTGGTTGGACCATTTTGTAACTTTTGGTAAAGAGGACAAGCATAAAATCTCGAGCGAGTTCGAAGTTGACTTGAATCTGACCAGTGGTTTTCCAGTTACATCTCCTTGAGTGTGAAAGATTTTCCCATAGACTAACAATCGGAAAACGACGTCTCAAGCTTTTCTCGACCATTTCAAATCAGATCTTCATCAAACTTGCAGATAACCAGGAGGAGCATACGGTCTATGTTGAGTTTGAATTTGGGCCACACAGGTCAAATGACTTCTAAGTTACCTGCCCTTGAGCATAAATAATTAGCGAAAAATGGTGTATCCAGCTTTCCGCGAGCGTTTTTGATCTGATCTTTTTGTTACTTTCGGTAAACGAGGATAAGCATAAAATCTCTAATAAGTTCGATTTTGGCTTGAATCTGACCACGGATTTCCAGTTACATCCCCTTGAGGGTGAAAAATTTTCCCATAGACTTACAATGGGAAAACGATGTCTCCAACTTTGCTTGGCTATTTCTAACCCAAACTTCATCAAACTTCCAGATAACCAGAAGGGGCTTACAGTCTATCTTTAGTTCGAATTTGGGCCGCATGAGACAAAAGGCTTTCGAATTACCTGCCCTTGAGCATAAATATTAGTGAAAAATGGTGTCTCCACCTTTCCTCAGCCGTTTCTCATCTGATCTTTTTGAAACTTTCAGTAAACGAGAACAAACATAAAACCTCAGGTGAGTTTGAATTTGGCTTGAATCTGACATTCGGTTTTGCTGTTACAGCCCTTAGAGCGCGAACAATTTTCCCATAGACTTACAATGGAAAAACGACTTTACCCACTTTTCTCCGCGATTTCTGATCTGATCTTCATCAAACTTGCAGATAACCAGAAGGGACATACAGTCTACATAGAGTTCGAATTTCGGCTGCATGAGACAAACAACTTTGGAGTTACCTGCCCTTGTTTATTGATTTGAGGTTTAACATCCCTGTCAGCACAGTGTAGGTCATTTTGGAGACGTTGCTTCTAGTTTTGGGGGACTTTTGCCCAACATCGAGATGAAATTATATCTTAAGCCTTTCCCACCCAATGAAACCAACAGGGTCATTATGCATGGACGGTCCAACTGGCACCACTTTTCCTGGGCAGGCTTAGAACCTGTTTACCAGTACTCATGTGTGGTTGGTTCAAGCTCTGCATAGAAGCACCAGTCTATTTCTTCAAGCCCCGATGGGCATTCTTCTTAAAACATCATTCATGATTTTCTGGTACACAGGTGATCGATATAGGGCCATTTGGCCCTCTTGTTATAACTCTTGGTTTATCATTATGTATTAGATTTGTTATTGTTTATTTTATCAAGTAGATATTTTATTGTTAGTATCAAAAATCCGTCTGCATTATACATATATTCCTTTAAGATAATAAATGTTTTACAGAATATTATAAATGTTTATTTATTCTTATGGCATGAAAATGATTTTTCTGTGGAATCCCTTATTATTCATCATTATCCCATATATGCCCTAGCATCCTGTTTTTGAAACACTGGTATACAGGGTAGATGAGGTAGTCGATTATGCACACTTAGTGGGTCGATTGTCTATCATTCGACCCAAAGTAATAAGTCACTGTAGCTTTTCTTGTTTGCGTTTCTTTCCCTTCGATATCTTGAGTGGGGGTGTGAAGTAATTGTATTGATTCCTGATCATTGCCTTCACTTCTATTAAAGAAATAGATCAGCTCTACCTGTGATTTATTGAGTAATACATCACAGTTTGGAGGTCAGTTGTAAAGTAGACAAATCACGAGCGCGTAGCGCGCGTGATTTGTCTACTTACAACTGACAGACAAACTGTGATTTATTACTCAACAAATCACAAACTAGAGCTGATCTATTTCGATTCTAACAGACTGAAAATCGGCAATAATGCTGTTGTTTCCTTCAAAATCTCACAACTTTTCGCCATTGTTAGAAGAAATCCCGCTAAAAGTATCGACTGAACCACATGCATTTATATCCTATTCTAACGTTTTCGACGCGAGAAAATGACATTACACCGTCTAACGTCAAGGAAATCGACTAGTGACGTCATTAATTTGCAGTTTTTAATGACGTCACTCGAAACGCTCTCCCTTGCTGTGATTTGTTGTAGAATAAAACACAGTTGTTTTCCATTGCCTATATAGGCGCGCTGTGTTAGAATTATTTATAGAACCTGGACCTGTAAACCCAGATGGGCGTCTGATCAGGGTCTACACTGTTTGCTCACAGTGCAGGAATTTAAGAGTTATGAGAACCGGTCTAAGTCCTCGTTTAGGACAATTTTTCCAACCTACACTGAGAGACAATTGACCACCAGTACTTTCAGTGTTTTGATTCTCAATAGGTTCAGTCTAACAGTGCGATTTACTAGTATTCCCATGCCCTTATAACACTACTGCTGGGATCCAATTCTGAAACCGTGCAGGATCTGATGGTAAGCTGAAGCTGGAGAAACATCTTCTGTGATACATTTTTGTTTGGAAATATCATAGTTGTTTCACTTACACGGTTTCAGCATAATTCCAGGACAGGTGTGTTGATAAATTATTGGCTAAGACAAATGGTCATTTTTGTCTATAATCTATACATTTTGAATCTCTCTGAAAACATGTCCAATATTCAAACAAGCGTGCCACCGAATTGTCGAGAAAAGGCTGTGGTGAAACAGATACAAATTGTAAACTTTACCGCCGAAAAAAACCCCCACAAAAACACGAAAGTTTAAAGATGAAAAGTTCATATTTTTCTTATTTCTGAAGAAATAAGAAAAACAAGGTTCACCTCTGTGGTTCTTTGATTTTTTGTGTTCACGGAGATGTTGCACTGATGAGTTAGGAGGCCTTCATGCGGACTGAACAAATTATTTGTCTAAATCGCGACGGAAGTAAGGGCGAGGATTGTGGCCATGTAAAATCGATTTAAGCCCCCCAGTGGAAATCTTTCCACTGACCGTTCCAAGGCGGTTCTTCTGTGGTGATTTATTTATGTTGTTGTTGTTACTAACTGTGTGTATCACTTGTGTCTTTTAATTTTGGATGGTCATATGGCCATTTTGTTGGAAAGTAACTGTCCTTATGACCTTCCTTTGTTTAGGTTTCCATTATGGTCTGGTCGCTTAATGTTTGTGTTTCTTTCCCTTTGGTGTCTTTGATGTGTGGAGTAAGTTAATTGTATCGATTCCTGATCTTTGTTTTACTTCTACTTTAGCCCTGTAAACCCCAGTTTTGCTGTATAAAAATTGGGTTTAATGGTGTCATAATTATAATGGCTTGTTTTCTTGTGTTGATTCTTTAAATAGACTAACTAACTGAAAACACACATTCTTTTCCTGTTTGGTATTGATGGAACAACTTATTTTTCACCGTCCGTCTTTGAGGCCCAGTAATGTCAAAAGTAGGAAAAAGGTGCTCTGACAGCACATTAAAATTAGAACTTGCCTGGGCAAGTGCGGAGAAACAGTCATATATAGAGAAATTCGCCAAAGATGCTCACTCAGTATATCAATTAGAAAATGATTTGTCTACTTAGAAAGGTCCGTGCTAAATAAATTGTCTGTTCATTCTTATATCGATCTATTAAGTATGATTCGGTTTGAGCATGGAAAACAAATCTTGCGCCAAACTCAACCGATACAAGTAACGACAGCGAGCAGCACAGTCAATCTTGCTTCTTACCTATTCGCTGATAAAATGCTCGAAAATCATATCCAGCCAATATCAGCAGAGAAGACAGCCAGCAGTAATGCGATGGACATTTTCACTTGATCTCAACCCATTGAGATTAGCCACGTTGTAACAAAACCTGTTTCAATTTATTACGAACAACAAAGGTGCTGATCAGACTGTGCATTCGCACAGTCTGATCAGCACCTTTGTGTTCGCTGTGTGGAAAGTAAATATAGTTTCTATGTCCCAAATTTCAAGACTCTTTGCTGATCCGTGTATCTGAGCAGGCTAGATTTGTCTTAGCTAATCGCAAATGAGAAGGCAGGTTTTGTTGTTCTTAACCCATATAAGAACCCTTCCTGTGTCCTACTCTGTCAGTTATTGAAGTTAGCGACAGTAACTGTTGTCGTGAGAACTAAGATAATTATTATAATGGAAACTATGATGCGAAAACGCAAAAAATTGTTGATTGTGTATTAAGGGAAAGAGTGTTATTTTCTTATACGGAATATACGTCACTGCGGATAAAATATGCTCATTTATTTGGTAAGTGTCAAACCTCATATGCAGATTTACTAGCTATTGCCCCTGGTTTTCAAAAATAAAATACATATCAATCTGTAAAGTTATGTGCGATACACATAGTTTAAATTTCATCTCTGAGACAATAAATTTCTAACAGACTATTAGATAGCACTTATACTATTAAACGATAAAATGACGTAATTAAAAATAGAACGTCGGAACGTAGTTAAGCAATTAGAATAATTCTTTTTTGCGTTCGCACAATTCTACTAGATAAAATAGGACATGTTTTATTTTTACATCATTTTTTTCTTCGTTATTTTGTTTCTTAGCCTGCCAAACATATATTCAGACCTTGCTTTCACAATTTTGTTGGATATGAGTACACAAATCTGAAAAAGAAAAAGAAATATCACCGTTACATGGCTTCAAGACTCTCATCCCTTTCATAAGGTTTGCTCAGCATTTTCATTCCTCCAGAAAAAATCTAATGTTCGAGAACTAATGCAAACCCGCAAATCATTTAGCTAATGCGTACATTCTTTGTGAAAATATTAATGGATATATTCATCAAATATATTAGGTTTTGGCTTTCCGCTAAACGCGTAGTTATTTCATGTTTGTGTTTCCTTCCCTTTGGTGTCTCTGATGGGAGGTGTGGGTTAATTATATCTATTCCTGACTATTGCCTCCACGTCTATTTTTAAAAGGAAGTTATTAATTTTGTCCTAAAAGGCTTATATTTTACTTTTGGTCCTTTGAGATCAGCGTGAATATTCTGAGAAATCAGAAATAAATTATTGGTTTAGATTCATATTCTAGACAGGTTTTTAATTATTTGGACCCCATTTTGATTTATATCAGTCTCTGAATCGACTGCCTATTCGAAATTCGCAAAATTGCAGTATGTTTCCTCTGGCTTTCTTTGCCGGATCATTACAGGGTCACTGATGAGGCTTTATTAGCCGAAACTAGGTAGTATGACCCATCTTCTTTCTTATGAATGTTTTAATTGCTCTTAAAGGAACTCATTTTTGATTTTTATTTGCCTTCACTGCAGCTGGTGTTGTGCCGTGTGGCGGCCGTAAAACGTCTCCCCGTACATCAACCATAGTGCAGTTTATATTTTACTTTTGGTCCTTTGAGATCAGCGTGAATATTCTGAGAAATCAGAAATAAATTATTGGTTTAGATTCATATTCTAGACAGGTTTTTAATTATTTGGACCCCATTTTGATTTATATCGTCTCTGAATCGACTGCCTATTCGAAATTCGCAAAATTGCAGTATGTTTCCTCTGGCTTTCTTTGCCGGATCATTACATGGTCACTGATGAGGCTTTATTAGCCGAAACTAGGTAGTATGACCCATCTTCTTTCTTATGAATGTTTTCATTGCTCTTAAAGGAACTCATTTTTGATTTTTATTTACCCTGCTTCTGGCACTTGCACTATGGCCCGAGAACACCAAAAAAGATTCCCTGACCCAATCCTACAGCCTACCAAACGGATGAAAAGCAACAACATCCATCGAAGCAATGAGAAAACTGCTAAACAGGACTGTCAAAACATTAACGGATACAAATGGTACTGTTGGTAGTTCATAACATAATTTCCGACGTTCACTTGTAATAAGGTTTTTCTTTATTCACTTTATCGAAACTGATGGAGGCTGCAGAACGTCTCGCCTTATTTCATCGTAGTGCAGTTTATGTTTTCATTTCTATGTTAAAATTGGAAATGGAAACGATCAGGAACTGATGCAGTCAGATCCCAAATTCTCCCAACAATATCACCAGGGAAAGTGAAGACATTAAACAAAACAGACCAATGGAAAACCGAGTCAGCAGCTCTTCCAAACAGGGCGTGACTACATGTAAGATAATCAAAACGCAACTAATAATGGAAAACATACATAATGGGGAAAAAAAACTCTGAATCACCAACATATCAAACATTAAATAGAAAGGACAAATGTAACTAAAATGAACAAATAAAAAGGGGAAGAATCAGAATCGCTAACATTATTTATGGTTTTTGTTATTTCACTCATATCGAGCCGATCGTTAATCAGAGATGGGCGAAAACCGGAGTACCCGGAGAAAAACAACCTCACATTCCGTTGCAGAACTTGGCGTCTCACATGTGACCCGAACTACAGCGGTGAGAGACCTTATTATTAACAGTCAGCGCTCTTACCCACAAGGCCATGGAATCCCGTTTAGAATTACCATCATAACAATAGACATGTGCATAATTAGGGAAAGAACCAGAACCACCAATATAAAACAGAAAGGAACCACAGCAAAAGCACCGACTTGGAACGGTCAGTAACAGTTACTGGTGGGCTTAAGTTTACTTCATGGTATCCCATTCCAGGTCTTAAAATTGAAACGAAAGTCATCGATGAGGTCTTATCAGTCGAAACTAGTATGCCTGGTCTATAAAACTTGGTTCTTGATTTTTATCCTTGCGCGCATGTTCTTTGTTGCCAAAACAACTGTTGTAAGTTTATTACACTGCATCCTTCAGTTTTTGTTTCGTCCCCTGCAACAGACTTTCGGACGAGTCTTTAAACCGAGGTCCCGTCGCCATATGACCTTAGCTGTTGGTGGGACGTAAATCTCTAACACTCACTCACTCCGTCTCCTGCAATTATAGTTTCCATGAAGACGAAAACTAAAGGAGAAAAATTTAAATCGAATCATCGCTCTTGCTGGTATCGCAGTGGTTAAAGACAAAACAGACCAAGAGAGACACAGAGAGTATTAATGTGGAGATTCGCGGGGCAGATATGTTAGTATTTACCTCCAAACTCAGGACAAATGTGTATGTCGAACTCCTGTGAACAAGTTCCCAAACTTTCTCCAGATATCATTTAACTAGAGCTTAGTGGCATGATTCATTGTAGCCATAAATATTTTATCAAACACAGAAACATTTTCTTACTCTTACGTGCTCTAGTCTTACTTTGCGCAGGGACAAACCCGAATTGTCTTCCGCAAGCTAGGAATTGTCACTTTACGCAACCAAGGAAGAATTCCCTCTCCACAGAATATATATTGATATTCTGAGTGTAATTTTCCCTTTCAACACAATCAACCACAAGAAAAAATAGTTGTTCAGTAACAAAAAAGAAAAGAATCAAAGTATGTTTCTGCTCAATGAAGAAAACGTAGCTGAAGTTGGTTAAACATTTCACTTTATAGTCCGAAAATATTTAACAACTGACATTATGTAATTAGAATAGAACTGTAACAGCTTTAGTCTAGTTTTAATAGTCTTACTGTTCGGGTCACGTGAGACGTAAAGTTCTGCATCGGAAGATCAGGTGGTTTTTATCCGGGTACTCCAGTTTCAAGTTTTTGCCCACATCTAACGATCGGCTCGAAATATGAAAAATAACATTGAAATGGCCGTAAAAATAGAAGAGAAAAAAGAGGACCTGTATCTGGGAAAGTGTCATTGCATTTGTCTCGATTGGTTGCAAGGTGGAAAATGGAGAATATACAATATTTCTTATATACGGTTGATATTTTCCTGGTACAATGGTCCAGTGGCTAGATATTTCCCCGAGAGGACTGATCTATGGTCATATGTGCATCGGTAAAATTAAAGTAATATATGGGAATTGTAATTAGGGTACCTCAGTCGTAATTACATCACGAAAACACGCCTATTTAATTTTGAACCCCCCCCCTCGAACCCCACTTTTATATAGTATAACTTGGGTTTACAGGGGTAAACCTTATTTTTCTTTTTTCTGCTCTAAAATATAGATTGTGGGTACTCTTTAGAACCGCAGTTCTAACGAGTACCCACAATCTATATTTTGAGCAGAAATAAGAAAAATATCACAATTTTTCATCTTAAAATTTTCATTTTTTCAGCGATAAAGGTGACAATGTATTTGTATAGGCGTGTTTTCGTAATGTACTGCCTTTCCTAGCCACATACCATTGCTCAACTCGATTTGTAGTACGTCACTATAATATGAAAGTGTACTTTATTTAAGACTCCCTGAGGATAACACGGCGTTGTGATACAGTGTCGTTACGATAGAAATTTCATGATAAAAATTGTTTTAGATTTCTTATTTCCTTCCAAACATAGATGGTGATGGGGCGGTTCTAACGAGTACATACAACGATTTTATGAAGACATGGTAAATGCATTATAACAATAGGAGAGAAAACAATGGTCATGAATCGATACAATTAACACACAGCTCCCATCAATGACACCAAAGGGAAACCTCACTTTTCACTTTATAAACTGTTGTTTTTTCTCTCTTCCTTTTTACTGATACTGCGATCGGTCACATTTGACCATTACTCGCAGGTGTACATTCCATACACTCTAAGTTTGCAGGGTTTACAAGAGGTTACAGGGTTTCACTTCTATTTAACAAGAGGATTCGTTGGACGGATATTTTAATGTTGTAGTAATTGACTGTATTTCCACAAAAAAAAAAAAACAACAACTAAAAAAACACAAAAAACTTTTAAATACGATAACAAGAGACGAATTATTTTAGTTGACCTTAATAAAGAAATATAATTGAAATTCCTCCGCTGAAGTTGTAGAGGATAGGGTAGCATAATTATCCATTAGCTAGGACTGATATTCTGTGAAACAGAGGAAGACGAATTTGTAAGACGTCATTAGTACCAATTCTAAATAGCATAACGGTTGCCCTAGACAGCGTCTTGCCTACACTTTACCAGTACCATGTCCTCCCCGAGGCTAAGATCACAACTGGTTGTGAAAGTCAAGCACACTTGAAAGTTGACGTCTGTGATTTCATGTAGGAAGAAAATGTATTTTATTTTTATTGGTCGAAACTAGCTAGTCTGGCCCAGAGAAACTTGATCACGCCACTGTTTTCTGTTCTGTTATGTTGTCCTTCCAAAGGATGACTGTTTTGTAGAGCATTTATCTCTGCAGACATATGTATACATTGTCAAAAACAATACACCCACAGGCATCCATTCTTTTTATTTCATGTTCAAGTTCAAAACTTCACATTAGGAAAACATGTCCGTGTGAAATAATGGCGTCCAACATGGTGTCAGAAGTGACAAATTTTGAGTAAAAATAATAACTTCTTTCTTATTTCTGCTTTCAACATAGATTGTGGGTGCTCCTAAGAACCGCCTCAGTGAGGCGGTTCTAACGAGTACCCACAATCTATGTTTTGGGGTAAAAAGGCAGATAATGTATACCCCCGTAAACCCCACATTTCTCTTTATAAAGTGGGGTTTAGAGGGGTCTTGGTTTCAAGGACTTGTTATCGTGATGAAACTGGTGATTGACAGGCTTCGACCATTATTGAGCAGAATCACAAAACCATTCGCCGCATGTCAATCAAAATAGAAGTGGAGGCAATTATCAGGAATCGACACACATAATAACCCACATCCCATCAGAGACACCAAAAGGAAAGAAACACAAACATGAAATAACTAGACCCCAAATGGAAACATGAATAGCGGGAAGATAAAAGGACACTTACTTTCCCACAAATTTCCAAATAGCTATCCGAAACAAAACCACGACAGACGAACCGCTTTTCAAACGGTCAGTGAAAAGTATTTCACTGATTGGGGTAGGGGGTCTTAAATCGATTTTACGTTGTTGCAATCCTCGTCCTTACTTCGCGATTTAGACAAACAATTTGTTCAGTTCGCATGAAGGCTTCCTAACTGACCGTTCCAAGGCGGTTCTTCTGTGGCGAATTATTTATGTTGTTGTTTGTTACTTACTGTGTGTATCGCTTGTGTCTTTTTATTTTGGTTGGCCATATGGCCATTTTGTGGGAAAGTAACTCAGGTATTCTTGAAAAAATGACCCAATTTTGAAAATACCCTGTCGCTAATGTGTGTCCCTTCATGGTGGCTAAACAACGCAATCTATGGGTGTAAATAAGCCATATAAGCCAAGAGGCATATTCAGGAACTTACTTCATATTCTAAAACCAATGCCTTCTAGTACGATTACTGAGTTAGCACCATTAATATACCAGTTGGGTATGCGTTTTTGCCATGTCACAAGGCATGGTTACATACTGAAGTGCAAATATCTCATCTTTTATTTTGTTTAGATGGAATTTGATTGCAATTGCGGTTCAACGATACGATGCTTAGGAAACAATTAGCAGAATTTAAAGACTTATTGCATTCAGTGTCTGGACACAATGCCGTAAAAATAGGGTGTCGCTAAAAGAGCACTCACCTACCGAAACGGATCTATATCTGGTCACAGTGTGCAGACAGGAATAATTCTCTGCTTATAACTATGTCATATATTTCACCAAAGAAACGTTCTGATAAATGAACCATTAAGTGTTTTATCTTCTTTCGAAATAAACATAATATGAAATCTGAAAGTGAATAATTAATTTGTCACTTTTAAGAGCCTCACCTCCGTAACGGTGCTTTCAAAAGGTCATTGCATGGAAATGAACACTTTAAGCTAATTGCCATATATTTTGCATAAGATTGTACTGATATGAAACATAATATTGACCATTGGTCCAACAACAACGGTTTGGTTGATAAAAAACAAACTGTCCTCCACCTCCGTAACTTCTCTCCTCCGTAACGTAAAAACCTAAGCCGATATAGGTATCGGAACATCTTTGTGTGCATCGAGAGCTATTTTTGCTAGTAATATCAAATCACTAAAGCTAAACATTGGATTTTGGTCTAGCTATAGACTGTGGGGAGAAATCTATCGTTGCGGAAGAGATGTTACGTAGGTTAGTTAAAATGTTACGGAGGCGAGCAATTTTTGAAGTGAGCGTTACTTATTCAGACAATCAGTAGCTATGAGTTTAACTTCATAAAATAACTCATTGGGTTAGCATAGACTGTTGGATGAAACAGACACATGGGCTAACAAATATAAACTCTCCTCCGTAACGAGCAGGGTTTACTGTCAAAAACTCAAAACTATTGAAATGGTGTGGGTAAAAGTTTGGGTCAAATGTTAAAATGTGGAAATAAACCAAAAGAAACATATCAGTCGAAATTCCATAAGGTTAATTTTTCTAACTTTTTGGTTTCATAATTGGGTCATTTTTTCAAGAATCACTGAACTGTCCTTATGGCCTTCCTTTGTGTAGGTTTCCATTATGGTCTAGTCGCTTAATGTTTGTGTTTCTTTCCCTTTGGTGTCTTTGATGGGTGGAGTAAGTTAATTGTATCGATTCCTGATCTTTGTTTTTCTTCTACTTTCCTAAATCATCAATGCAACATCTCCGAGAACACAAAAATCAAACAACCACAGAGATGAAACATTGGCGAGGACTCGACTGCAAGAAAGCACTGAAATGCTAGAGTAAAGAAAACCGACTGTTATAGTCCGATGGGCACAACCAGAGACGAGCATTAGGTACCAACAAACATTACAAACCTGGAACCGTCATCAAATCTGAGGCCTGACCCAAAGTGTTCGCTGTTTGCTCGACCAGGATATCGAAGAGCGGTATATAAAGGCTCTCACCAAAATGGGTGGGTGCGCAGGCTGATGAGATACTTTGCTGGGTGTAAACGTCTTGTAGGTTTTGTGCTTGGTGCAATTGTCGTTTTCAGCTGCCGTGACTTGAAACCATTCATCAGCCATTTATCTTACATCAGCGGCTATTACTTCTAATTGAAAGGCAAGGAAACCAAAGAAACAGATGAAATAATTTCGTCGTGTCACCAGATAAGACAAACATTTTTGTAAAAAGTAAAGGCTAAAAGTTTTATACGTATACCAAAGTCTTTTCCTAGACAGTTAGAATACCTTTAATATTCAGTCTGGTTAACTTCAGTCTCTCCTCGTAAACATGCGGACGGGCTCTGATCTCCATTGTGAACGCGCAAGCATGCGGACTGGTTCTAATCTCCATTGTGAATGATATGTTTCCCCTGACGTGTTTCCCCCTGACGTGTCGCAGCGTTGTCAGAAGCAACAATCGTAACAAGATTTTCATCCTGTAAGACCTCATCTCGTCTATATGCTAATACTGATGGTGTTATTATCACTAGCATGTAATCTGGTTGTAGAATCAAGGGTTTGTAATTGACCAGGTAAAAGACAGACTAGCATGTGTTTATTTAATCATTATTTCCATTTTGAGTGGCTGAGCCTATAACCTTTGAACCAGAAGGTCTGCTCAAGTATACGTTAGAATATATTAGCAGATGAAGACTCCAATTATAACCGAAACTCTCATTTACTACTTGGTACGTTGTAAAGGTTTTACCCTATTATTGAAGTTCCCCAACTGGTCGAGTTTTGGCTACAAGGTAGAAGTGGAGGCAATGGGCAGGAAAAGATATAATGTATCGATTTGATCGGACGCAAAGGAAATTTCAAGCTAGCTATTAATAATCAAAGTAAAGCTGAATATTTCAGCGATAACATTAAAATGGCTCAAGTTTTCTGTAACTGTAAAAGAACAACGCGTTCTACGATGTACTCGTAAACAACCATATAAAGTAGTTCAAGTGCCTGTACCACTACTGAACTTTCCAAATTGTTAACCTCTTGCATTACCGCTATCAGAATCCATGTAATTAGGTACTGTGGAATTTTTTGTACGAACGGTCAGGAAAACATTTGTTTTGGTCAATAATAAATTCTACTGAAGTTGGTGAAAAACCAAAGTCAAGAGGATTACGCGTGTCTAGTTTTTGAACGATCTTTACAATTTTGCCCCATAATGCTGACTCGGTTGCCTGTTGTCCATTTTGTTTACTGCCGTCGCTCCATGTTTCGACTTCTAGTGATTTTGTGGGAAGAATTTGAGATCCGATTGTATCAGTTCCTAATCATTTCTAATTTTAATTGTTTTGCCTCATTATTCAATCAAGAACAAACTAATAAATTAACTGAGACTACTTTTTAGAGAGTTTTTTTTGAATATATAATTTCTTTCTTTACTTAAGATGACCAAAAAGGTTTAAAAGGTTTTCCGCCGGTGACGTTTTCATGATAGTGATGTCAATTTATGTTCGTGTTCCTTTCCCCTGATGTCTTGGACGGGAGGTGTGAGGTGATTGTTTCGATTCCTGATCATTGCATTCACTTCTGTATTTAAAACTTTTGGTCTTGCCTGAATGTGTGTGACTTTTTTATATAATAATCTTTAAAATTGACGTGACGGCAATGATCAGAATCTATACAATTAACCCACAGCTCCCATCAGAGACACCAAAGAAATCTACTAATGTTAAAATGTATAGGGAGTAGCTACCTTGTGACCGCAACTCCTCTTACAGTTCTAGGTCAATCCTTTTGAAACTTTACAGGTGTTGACATATGGGTCTGAAGATGTGCATAGTGTTTTTTCATTATCCTTAAATATTTTTTTTCACTTATTTCACCTTTTTTAACTTAGACAATTTTTGAGATCTACTAATGTTAAAATGTATAGGGAGTAGCTACCTTGTGACCACAACTCCTCTTACAGTTCTAGGTCAATCCTTTTGAAACTTTACAGGTGTTTTCATATAAGTCTGAAGATGTGCATATTCATTTTTCATTATCCTTTAATAATTTTTTTTCACTTATTTCACCTTTTTTAACTTAGACAATTTTTGAGATCTACTAATGTTAAAATGTATAGGGAGTAGCTACCTTGTGACCGCAACTCCTCTTACAGTTCTAGGTCAATCCTTTTGAAACTTTACAGGTGTTTTCATATAGGTCTGAAGATGTGCATATTCTTTTTTCTCATTATCCTTAAATACTTTTTTTCACTTATTTCACCTGTTTTATCTTAGACAATTTTTGAGATCTACTAATGTTAAAATGTATAGGGAGTAGCTACCTTGTGATCGCAACTCCTCTTACAGTTCTAGGTCAATCCTTTTGAAACTTTACAGGTGTTTTCATAGAGGTCTTAATATGTGCATGTGGTTTTTTCATAATCCAAAACTTATTTTTTAACTGAGACTGTTTTTCAGATCTAATAACGTGAAAAGTCTATAAGGCGTAGGTACCTTGTTAGGGATTTAACCCTCTCACAAGTCTTTACCTTTAATTCATGAGTCTTTCTCCTCTGACAGGGCTAAAGCAGGCTATAGTCAGATCCTCTGACAGTTCTAGTTTGTATTGGAGTTTAACGGCCCAGTCAACACTATTTAGGTCATATTTTTAGCCGGTCAGTTTACCTGTCAACACTTTTCCTGGAAAGGCTTCTACGTAAGCAGTTAACCAGTACAGTGCACATTCTTTCGCCAGAAACTGACAACTGCCCTTCCTGAATCAGCGGAAGGGAGAGAATGACCGTAGAAACGATTTCATGATCAATCTGCACGAAAGAATGTTGCCGACCCCAGCTGACCTGCTTCTAACTAATGACTGAATCAAAGCAGTGGTCAATGTTCTCATGAAATGCACAGCCTTCTTAACTCCACTTGTTATAGCGAACCATTACGCAAACACGCCTATACAAATACGTTGCCACCTTTATCGCCGAAAAAATGAAAATTTTATGATGAAATATTGTGATATTTTTTTTATTTCTGCATAAAGTATAGATTGTGGGCACTCGTTAGAACCGCCTCATCGTCTAACGAGTACCCACAATCTATATTTTAGAGCAGAAATAAGAAAAATAAGGTATACCCCCGGAAACCCCAGTTTTACTATATAAAAGTGGGGTTCACAGGGGTCAAAATTATATAGACGTGTTTTCGTGAAAGTGTATATTGTTTTGTTATTTTGATCGAATACATGGTTGTGGTTACTCATTTGAACTACCATACTGAGGCAGTTCTAACGAATACCCATGGCATATGAGCAAATTATTAAGAAGGAAATTGAGTATGACGCAACGGTCTCAAAACATGTCTTTTGAGAATCAGGAATAACAACATATTTTCATACGGAAGTGTTTTGCTGTGAGAAACATTCCTTTGTAATAGATGGATTAATACTTTTGTTTCTGTTAAACTATTTTAATATGGAAGATACACATAGCAACATGATTTCTTCAAGTACTTGGTGTTTTTATAAGTTTTGGTTTATCATTATGTATTAGATTTGTTATTGTTTATTTTATCAAGTAGATATTTTACTTTTAGTATCAAAAATCCGTCTGCATTATACATATATTCCTTTAAGATAATAAATGTTTTACAGAATATTATAAATGTTTATTTCTTCTTATGGCATGAAATGATTTTCCTGTGGAATCCATTATTATTCATCATTATCCCATATATGCCCTAGCATCCTGTTTTTGAGACACTGGTATACAGGGTAGATGAGGTAGTCGATCATGCACACTTATTGGGTCGATTGTCTATCATTCGACCCAAAGTAATAAATCACTGTAGCTTTTCTTGTTTGCGTTTCTTTCTCTTCGATATCTTGAGTGTGGGGTGTGAGGTAATTGTATCGATTCCTGATCATTGCCTTCACTTCAATTTATTTATGAAACCTGGATCTGTAAACCCAGATGGGCGTCTGATCAGGGTCTACACTGTTTGCTCACAGTACAGGAATTTAAGCGTTAAACGATCCCGTCTAAGTCCTCGTTTAGGACACTTTTTCCAACCTACACTCAGAGACAATTGACCACCAGTACTTTCAGTGTTTTGATTCTCAATAGGTTCAGACTAACAGTGCGATTTACTAGTATTCCCATGCCCTTATAACACTACTGCTGGGATCCAATTCTGAAACCGTGCAGGATCTGATGGTAAGCTGAAGCGGGAGAAACATCTTCTGTGATACATTTTTGTTTGGGAATATCAAAGTTGTTTCACTTACACGGTTTCAACACAATTCCAGGACAGGTGTGTTGATAAATTATTGGCTAAGCCAAATGGTCATTTTTGTCTCTAATCTATACATTTTGAATCTCTCTGAAAACAGTGCAATATTCAAAACCGCGTGCTGCCGAATTGTCGAGAAGAGGCTGTGGTGTCCTTGCATTACGAAAACACGCCTATACAGATACAAATTGTAAACTTTACCGCCGAAAAAAACACACACACACGAGAGTTTGAAGATGAACAGTTGATATTTTTCTTATTTCTGTAGAAATATGAAAAATAAGGTTTACCCCTGTAAACCCCAGTTTTTGTTGTATAAAAGTGGGGTTCAATGGTGTCAAAATTATATAGGCGTGTTTTCTTGTGTTGATTCTTTAAATAGACTAACTAACTGAAAACACCCCTTCTTTTAATGTTTGGTATTGATGGAACACCTTATTTTTTCACCGTCCGTCTTTGAGGCCTAGTAATGTTAAAAGTAGGAAAAAGGTGCTCTGACAGCACATTAAAATTAGTACTTGCCTGGGCAAGTGCGGAGAAACAGTCATATATAGAGGAATTTGCCAAGATGCTCACTCTGTATATTGCCGGCCTCGGTGGCTCAGTCGGATGCGCGTCTGACTGGTGATCAGGAGGACGCGGGTTCGACTCCCGCCGGGGTCGGCAACATTCTTTCGTGGAGATTGATCATGAAATCTTTTCTACGGTCATTCTCTCCCTTCCGCTGATTCAAGAAGGGCAGTTGTCAGTTTCTGGCGAAAGGATGTGCACTGTACTGGTTAACCGCTTACGTATAAGCCTGCCCAGGAAAGTGTTGATAGGTAAACTGACCGGCTCAAAAATGACCTAAATAGTGTTGACTGGGCCGTTAAACACCAATACAAACAAATCACTCTGTATATCAATTAGAAAATGATTTGTCTACTTAGAAAGGTCCGTGCTAAATAAATTGTCTGTTCATTCTTATATCGATCTATTAAGTATGAATCGGTTTGGGCATGGAAAACAAATCTTGCGCCAAACTCAACCGATACAAGTAACGACAGTCGTGTTATGAGAGCAGCACAGTCAGTCTTGCTTCCCACCTATTCGCGGATGAAATGCTGGAAAATCATATCCAGCCAATAAGCAGAGAAGACAGCCAGCAGTAATGCGATGGACATTTTCACTTGATCTCAACCCATTGAGATGAGCCACGTTGTGACAAAACTTGTTTCATGTTATTACGAACAACTGTGCATTTGCACAGTCTGATCAGCACCTTTGTGTTCGCTGTGTGGAAAGTAAATATTATAAGTTCTATATCCAAAATTTCACGACTCTTTGCTGGTCCGTGTATCTGAGCAGGCTAGATTTGTCTTAGCTCATCGCAAACCAGAAGGCAGGTTTTGTTTTTCTTATCCCAACTAAGAACCGTTCCTGTGTCCTACTCTGTCAGTTATTGAAGTTAGCGACAGTAACTGTTGTCGTGAGAACTAAAATAATTATTATAATGGAAACTATGATGCGAAAACGCAAAAACATTGTTGATTGCATATTAAGGGAAAGAGTGCTTTATTATACGGAATAAACGTCACTGCGGATAAAATATGCTCATTTATTTGGTAAGTGTCAAACCTCATATGCAGATTTACTAGCTATTGCCCCTGGTGTTCAAAACATAAAATGCATACCAATCTGTAAAGTCATGGGCGATACACATAGTTTTAATTTCATCTCTGAGACAATAAATTGCTTACAGACTATACGATACCACTAATACTATAAAACGATAAAATGACGTAATTAAAAATAGAACGTCGGAACGTAGTTAAGCAATTAAAATAATTCTTTTTGCGTTCACACAATTCTACTTGATAAAATAGGACATGTTTTATTTTTACATCATTTTTTCCTCGTTTTTTTTTGTTTCTTAGCCTGCCAAACATATATTCAGACCTTGCTTTCACAATTTTGTTGGATATGAGTACACAAATCTGAAAAAGAAAAAGAAATATGGTTACATGGCTTCAAGATTCTCATCCCTTTCATAAGGTTTACTCGGCATTTTCGTCCCTCCAGAAAGAAATCTAATGTTTGAGAGCTAATGCAAACCCGCAAATCATTACGCTAATGCGTACGTTCTTTGTGAAAATATTAATGGATATATTCATCAAATATATTAGGTTTTGGCTCTCCGCTAAACGCGTAGTTATTTCATGTTTGTGTTTCCTTCTCTTTTGTGTCTCTGATGTGGGGGTTAATTATATCGATTCCTGATCATTGCCTTCACGTCTATTTTTAAAAGGAAGTTATTAATTTTGTCCCAAAAGGCTTAGCCTGCTTCTGACACTTGCACTATGGCCCGAGAACACCAAGATAAATATTCCCTATCCCAATCCCACAGCCTACCAAACGGATGAAAAGCAACAACTCCAATCGAAGCAATGAGAAAACTGCAAATCAGGACTGACAAAACATTAACGGAAACAAATGGTACTGTTAGTAGTTCACAATCAACATAATTTCCGACGTTCACTTGTAATAAGGCTTTTCTTTATTCACTTTATCGAAACTGATGGAGGCTGCAGAACGTCTCCCCTTATTTCATCGTAGTGCAGTTTATGTTTTCATTTCTATGTTAAAATTGGAAATGGAAACGATAAGGACCTGATGCAGTCAGATCCCAAATCCTCCCCACAATATCACCAGGGAAAGTGAAGACATTAAACAAAACAGACCGATGGAAAACCGAGTCAGCAGCTCTTCCAAACAGGTGGTGACTACATGTAAGATAATCAAAACGCAACTAAAAATGGAGCAACATACATAATGGGGACAAAAACTCTGAATCAACAACGTATCAAACATTAAATAGAAAGGACAAATGTAACTAAACTGAACAAATAAAAAGGGGAAGAATCAGAATCACAAACATTATTTTTTTTTTTTGTTATTTCACTCATATCGAGCCGATCGTTAATCAGAATTGGGCGAAAACCGGAGTACCCGGAGAAAAACAACCTCGCATTCCTTTGCAGAATTTGGCGTCTCACATGTGACCCGAACTACATCGGTAAAAGACCTACTGTCCTTGTTATTAAGAGTCAGCGCTTTTACCCACAAGGCCATGGAGTCCCGTTTAGAACTATCAACATAACATCCTTCTATTCGAAGGAATTGAACGACTCGCAGAAAAAGCGACCGACTGAAGTCGGTTGATTTTCTAAGAGTGCCCTAAAATCACCGTGTCATTCTGTCAGTCTGTCCGTCCGTAACCCGTTTGTGAAAATTGTTTATAGTGATTTAACCGCTTGGAATATTTTAAAGAATTTTGGCATACTGATAGATATCAATGAGATCTAACCAATGAATTTGCGAAATATTACATTCCATTTAGTATAGCCTCGCAGAGGCGAAAAATGTGAAAATTTTCGAACTGTTTCTCCTCGGAAACCGTTGTGCCGATTGAAGTCAAATTTCATATGGAGCCTCTATGGGATGGGGGAAACCAAAATTTGCTCATTGGGTCCAGGTCACGTGACCAAAATGGCCGCCAAGCCATATATGGTCTGTCTGTCTGTCCGTCCATAACATGTTTGTGAAAATTGGTGATAGTGACTTAATCGCTTGGAATATTTAAACAATTTTTGGCATATTGATAGATATTAATGTGATCTAACCAATGAACTTGCGAAATATTACATTCCATTTAGTATAGCCTCGCCGAGGCGAAAAATGTGAAAATTTTCGAACTGCTTCTCCTCGGAAACCGTTGGGCCGATTGAAGTCAAATTTCATATGGAGACTCTATGGGATGGGGAAAACCAAAATTTGCTCATGGGGTCCAGGTCACATGACCAAAATGGCCGCCAAGCCATATATGGTCTGTCTGTCCGTCCGTAACCCGTTTGTGAAAATTGGTGATAGTGACTTAACCGCTTGGAATATTTAAACAATTTTCGGCATACTGTTAGATATCAATGAGATCTAACCAATGAACTTGCGAAATATTACATTCCATTTAGTATAGCCTCGCCGAGGCGAAAAATGTGAAAATCTTCGAACTGCTTCTCCTCGGTAACCGTTGAGCCGATTGAAGTCAAATTTCATATGGAGCCTCTATCGGATGGGGAAACCAAAATTTGCTCATGGGGCCGCCAAGCCATATATGGTAGAAACCTTTCAAAAATAGTCTTCTCCAGAACCACTGGGCAGATTTCCACGAAACTTGATAAATAGTATCTATGACGTAGGCCCATCATAAATTGCTAAAATGGCGACCCTGGGTTGACCTTGACCTTCTTTGCGCCTAGGTCAAACTTTGACACATATGCTTTTGTATTGGAAAACTGAGAATGCATTTTATCCTGCAAACGATTCAGACTACAGCACTAAAGTATAAGATATATTTTTGCTCCTTACGATAAGGCGCATTTATTGGGGGAACCGTTTTAGGTCCAGGTCACATGACCAAAATGGCCGCCATACCCATATATGGTAACACTCGTTAAGCTAAAAGCATCCGGCAGGTCGTGCACTTCAGCTGAAGCACTGGTTATATTCAGTAATTTTATATGCTGTTTTATTTAATGACCGGTATGAAGATCGCTTTAGTTTTGACGGTATCATAACCTTATTAACCCACATGAGTATCACAAATACATTTAAAATATCAATATCACCCCTTAGGTTACACTCTGCTTCTTCTTTACGGATTCCCCATTTTATTAAGAACTTTAATACTATGTTGCTTTCGGTATTGGTTAGACCCTTAAATTTGTCTTCTGTAACTTCAGTTAATCTCAATGGAGCAGGCAATACCAATGTTTTGGGAGTAGTCTTCGTATAAGACTATCTCCTCTCAAATCGCCCATCCTTCGAAAATATACTAATCCGAGGAAGAGAAGTGGAATGTATCCTAGTATTTCTAAGTGCAATGCCAAGAGGTGCAGATGTTGTTCGCATTTAAGCACTGCGTCTACCGTTACTTCATCTGTAAACGGTAGACGCTTCTCTGTAGTTAACATGTCTGATTTGACATGACAGTCTACTGATTTAATTTATCTAATTACATAACGTGCTGCAAACTGTAATATGCAGTACGTCGGTCAACCTAACCGCATGCTTAAAACTAGATTGAACGAGCATTATCGTAGAATAATTAAGCCTAAGAAAACTGACACTTTCTTGTACCGTCACTTTCGACGTACAGGTCATTCTGTAAATAACATTGTTATACAACCAGTGGAAAAAACTTTATTACGATGCAAATTCTACATCTAGATTCAAAATTATCAAAAGACACGAGGCTGAACTGAAATGGATTAAATCTTTACAGACCCCTTTTCCACTGGGATTTAATGACAACATTTATCATGAGGGTAATATTTCCAGAATGCCGGACTTTGATATTTTCTCGCTCCTGGAATGTCGAAAACGCAGAACTAGATCTCACGGCACCAGGAAAAATGGTAACTTTAAACGTAAATTACGTGCGTTTAAACGAAACAATACTAGACTGAAGTGACTGTCAATAATATTAATAAATCATGGACGTCACTCTATGCTTTCATTTTTAAGTTCATTACCCGTTTCTGATTTACGTCTTCTGGACACCGAGGCGAATAAATTCTACGATAGTTCTAATCAGTTATGTGATGCGGCTCTCTTAACTAGAGGCTATACTCAGCATACTCTCCGTCCTTACATTGATTCTGAAATTAATCATAAACGCCATTTCTTCAAAATATCCTTAATTAATAAGGGTATGGATTTTATAGATTTGCCCAGTATCTTCCGTGAGAGCTCGGTGCTTTCTTCCATTCCTGCTTATTTTCAAAATACTGAAACACCTATAATTTGCTATAAATATAACAAATCTGTTAGATCTATCATTTTTAATTTCAATAAACTTGTTTCAGATCTTGATATTGATACTAATACTCCTGATTCGTGTAATTGTAAAAACTCAGTGTATTGCTATCCTGCTGCTGGTCATGTAATTACTGGCAATTTGAAAATTATTTCTGATTCTAGGATAAGGAATATAATTTCTAAAGGACCGAAATATCGGTTTCCTTCTAAAACTGATTTCAGTAAATGTAGAGATGAAATCGCTGCTTCCTTGAATGAATTCGCTAATCGATGGTGTAAGCGAGAGTATGTTGAGCATAAAGCCCTTAAGGACTGGAAACTTAGCATTTTAAAACCAGTGAATAAACGCATTTCTTTCTGTTCTCAAAATACTAACTTATTACCTCCTAAGCCTAAGATGTCTTTACGTCATCTTAAACTAGGTATTCAAGAATTTCATAAGAAGTTTGTTTTGGCCCCTGCAGACAAGGCCGCTAACAACGTCGTCGTTGTGTGACGGCTCCACTATGTTAACACGCTTTAGCAGGAGCTTGGTGGTACTAAGGCCTATGAACTTCAGCCTTTAGCTGAAGAGAGAGTTATAGCAGATAAACATATTTGTCATTCAGCCACCAAGTTTGCTGTGTGTGTTACCGAAGGCCAAGACAAGCTTCCTACGCTATACTGGTTACCGAAACTTCATAAAAGACCTTACAAAGCACGGTTTATTGCAATTTCTAGCTCTTGCACTACCACTGAACTTTCTAAATTATTAACTTCCTGTCTTACTGCTATTAAAACGCATGTGATTAAATATTGTGAAAAAGTCTTTGAATGATCAGGAAGAAATCTGTTTTGGTCTGTAAAAATCTCGAATGAGCTTTTAAATAAATTGAAATTCAGACATGTTCGTGCTTCAAGTCTGTCTACTTACGATTTTCCACTCTTTACACTACACTTTCTCATAATCTTATAAAAGAAAAGCTTAATGATTTAATTGAATGGGCTTTTCACAGAGAAGATTCTCTCTATCTTGTATGTAATGTCAGAAATGCATTTTTCACTTCTAAAGAGCATAAGAATTATACCTTTTGGTCATGTCAGAAAGTGTGTGATGCCCTCAACTTTCTACTTGACAATTATTATATTAGATTCGGTACTAAGTTATTTAGACAAATTGTGGGCATTCCGATGGGTACGAATTGCGCTCCTCTTGTGGCTGATCTATTCTTGTATTGTTATTTGCCTTCACTGCAGCTGGTGTTGTGCCGTGTGGCGGCCGTAAAACGTCTCCCCGTACATCAACCATAGTGCAGTTTATATTTTACTTTTGGTCCTTTGAGAACAGCGTGAATATTTTGAGAAATCAGAATTTAATTATTGGTTTAGATTCATATTCTAGACAGGTTTTTAATTACTTGGACCCCATTTTGATTTATATCAGTCTTTGAATCGACTGCCTATTCGAAATTCGCAAAATTGCAGTATGTTTTCTCTGGCTTTCTTTGCCGGATCATTACAGGGTCACTGATGAGGCTTTATTAGCCGAAACTACGTAGTATGACCCATCTTCTTTCTTATGAATGTTTTCATTGCTCTTAAAGGAACTCATTTTTGATTTTTATTTGCCTTCACTGCAGCTGGTGTTGTGCCGTGTGGCGGCCGTAAAACGTCTCCCCGTACATCAACCATAGTGCAGTTTATATTTTACTTTTGGTCCTTTGAGAACAGCGTGAATATTTTGAGAAATCAGAATTTAATTATTGGTTTAGATTCATATTCTAGACAGGTTTTTAATTACTTGGACCCCATTTTGATTTATATCAGTCTTTGAATCGACTGCCTATTCGAAATTCGCAAAATTGCAGTATGTTTTCTCTGGCTTTCTTTGCCGGATCATTACAGGGTCACTGATGAGGCTTTATTAGCCGAAACTACGTAGTATGACCCATCTTCTTTCTTATGAATGTTTTCATTGCTCTTAAAGGAACTCATTTTTTATTTTTATTCATGTTGTCGCTTTCCGTTGATAACCAATCTGATATTAATGAAGCTTTTAGCTCCACGTCTAGATATTTAGATGATTTATTAAGTATTGATAATACCTATTTCGATAGTTTGATCAGTCAGATTTACCCACCAGAACTTCAGTTAAATAAAGCAATTTCTTCTGATACCGAGGCCCCGTTTTTGGATTTACATCTATCTATTGAAGATGGGTTTGTTTCGTGCAAAATATATAATAAACGCGATGACTTTGATTTGGAAATTGTAAATTCTCCTTTTTTGGATGGTTATGTTCCTCGTGCGCCATCCTATGTCGTTTATATTTCGCAATTAATTCGATTTGCTAGAGTGTGTAGTCATGTAACTGACTTCAACACTCGTAGTAAATTATTAACGGCTATACTTCTTAATCAGGGCTATCGGTACCATAAACTACGCAAAGCCTTTTCAAAATTTTATAGACGCCATTATGATTTAATTTCAAAATTCAATATAGGACTTAAATCTCTTCTGCAACAAGGTCGATCGGAACCCGAATTTTATGGTGACTTAGTATTATAAATTCAGAAAAATATATAACCGCAATGACTTTAGCACCCAATTTCGTAAAATCAATCTTCGATATAAAAGATTGTGTACAAATGAATATTATACTACAGACTGCATGCACGGTAGTTAACCCAATCACGGTTGGCAACTTTGCTTCCCTCTTTAATTGCACGCCGGTGGGTCAGGCCTCAGATTCTATGACGGTTCCAACGTAAAGGCTTATTGAGAATTAGAAAGATCTAATTCAAGGTAATGTTGGTTGGTGCCTGATGCTCTGTCTCTGGTTGGGCCCCATCGGAGTCTTACTGTTGGTTTTCTTTTGCTCCAGCATTTCAGTGGTTTCTTGCTGTCGAGTCCTCACCGTTGTCTCACCTCTGTGGTTCTTTGATTATTTGTGTTCACGGAGATGTTGCACTGATGAGTTAGGAGGCCTTCATGCGGACTGAAAAAATTATTTGTCTAAATCGCGACGGAAGTAAGGGCGAGGATTGTGGCCACGTAAAATCGATTTAAGCCCCCCAGTGGAAATCTTTCCACTGACCGTTCCAAGGCGGTTCTTCTGTGACGATTTATTTATGCTGTTGTTTGTAACTTACTGTGTGTATCACTTGTGTCTTTTTATTTTGGATGGCCATATGGCCATTTTGTGGGAAAGTAACTGTCCTTATGGCCTTCCTTTGTTTAGGTTTCCATTATGGTCTGGTCGCTTAATGTTTGTGTTTCTTTCCCTTTGGTGTCTTTGATGGGTGGAGTAAGTTAATTGTATCGATTCCTGATCTTTGTTTTACTTCTACTCTACATAACAACAGACATGTACATAATTAGGGAAAGCACCAGAACCACCAATATAAAAGAGGAAGGAACCACAGCAAAAGCACCGACTTGGAACGGTCAGTAACAGTTACTGGTGGGCTTAAGTTTACTTCACGGCATTCCATTCCAGGTCTTAAAATTAAAACGAAAGTTATCGATGAAGTCTAATCAGTCGAAACTAGTATGCCTGGTCAATAAAACTTGGTTCTTGATTTTTATCCTTGCGCGCATGTTCTTTGTTGCCAAAACAACTGTTGTAAGTTTATTACACTGCATCCTTCAGTTTTTCGTCTCCTGCAACAGACTTTCGGATGAGTCTTTCAACCGAGGTCCCGTCGCCCTATGACCTTAGCTGTTGGTGGGACGTTAAACTCTAACACTCACTCACTCCATCTCCTGCAATTTTAGTTTCCATGAAGACGAAAACTAAAGGAGAAAAAATTAAATCGAATCATCGCTCTTGCTGGTATCGCAGTGGTTAAAGACAAAACAGACCAAGAGAGAGACAGACAGTATTAATGTGGAGATTCGCGGTGCAGATATATTAGTATTTACCACCAAACTCAGGACAAATGTGTATGTCGAACTCCTGTGAACAAGTTCCCAAACTTTCTCCAGATATCATTTAACTAGAGCTTAGTGGCATGATTCATTGTAGCCATAAATACTTTATCAAACACAAAAACATCTTCTTACTCTTACGTGCTCTAGTCTTACTTTGCGCAGGGAGAAACCCGAAATTGTATTGCGCAAGTTAGGAATTGTCACTTTACGAAACCAAGGAAGAATTCCCTCTCCCGGCATTGTACAGAATTCTACTTTCCACAGATATTCTGAGTGTAATTTTCCCATTCAATACAATAACAGTTGTTCAGTAACAAAAAAGAAAAGAATCAAAGTGTGTTTCTGCTCAATGAAGAAAACGTAGCTGAAGTTGGTTAAACATTTCACTTTGTAGTCCGAAAATATTTAACAACTGGCATTATGTAATTAGAATAGAACTGTAACAGCTTTAGTGTAGTTTTAATAGAGTCTTACTGTTCGGGTCACGTGAGACATAAAGTTATGCATCGGAAGATCAGGTGGTTTTAATCCGGGTACTCCAGTTTCAAGTTTTTGCCTACATCTAAAGATCGGCTCGAAAAATGAAAAATAACATTGAAATGGCCGTAAAAAATAGAAAAGGAAAAAAAAGAGGACCTGTATCTCGGAAGTTGTCATTGCATTTGTCTCGATTGGTAGCAAGGTGGAAAATGGAGAATATGCAATATTTCTTATATACGGCTGATATTTTCCTGGTACAATGGTCAAATGGCCAGATATTTCCCCGAGAGGACTGGTCTATGGTCATATGTCAATCGGTAAAATTAAAGTAATATATGGGAATTGTACTTAGGGTACCTCAGTCGTAATTAAATCACGAAAGCACGCCTATTTAATTTTGACCCCCTCGAACCCCACTTTTATATAGTATAACTAGGGTTTACAGGGGTAAACCTTATTTTTCTTATGTCTGCTCTAAATTATAGATTGTGGATACTCTTTAGAACCGCCTCGATTAGGCGGTTCTAACGAGTACCCACAATCTATATTTTGAGCAGAAATAAGAAAAAATATCACAATTTTTCATCTTAAAATTTTCATTTTTTCAGCGATAAAGGTGACAATGTATTTGTATAGGCGTGTTTTCGTAATGTACTGCCTTTCCTAGCCACATACCATTGCTCAACTCGCCTTGTAGTACATCACTATAATATGAAAGTGTACCTTTTTTAAGACTGCCTGAGGATAACACGGCGTTGTGACACAGTGGCGTTACGATAGCAATTTCATGATAAAAAATTGTTTTAGATTTCTTATTTCCTTCCAAACATAGATTGTGATGGGGCGGTTTTAACGAGAACATGAACGATTTTAGGAAGACATTGTAAATGCATTATAACAATAGAAGAGAAAGCAATGGTCAGGAATCGATACAATTAACACACAGCTCCCATCAATGACACTAAAGGGAAACCTCACTTTTCACTTTATAAACTGTTGTTTTTTCTCTCTTCCTTTTTATTGATAATGTGATCGGTCACATCTGACCATTACTCGCAGGTGTACATTACATACACTGTAAGTTTGCAGGGTTTACAAGAGGTTACAGGGTTTCACTTCTATTTAACAAGAGGATTCGTTAGACGGATATTTTCACGTTGTAGTAATTGACTGTGTTTTCAAAAAAAAAAAAAAAAAAAAAACACTTTTAAATACGATTGCAAGAGACGAATTATTTTAGTTGACCTTAATAACGAAATATAATTGAAATTCTTCCGCTGAAGTTGTAGAGGATAGGGTAGCATAGTTATCCATTAGCTAGGACTGATATTCTGTGAAACAGACGAAAAACGAATTTGTAAGACGTGTCATTAGTACCAATTCTAAATAGCATAACGGTTGCCCTAGACAGGGTCTTGCCTACAATTTACCAGTACCACGTCCGAGACTAAGATCACAACTGGTTGTGAAAGTCAAGCTCACTTGAAAGTTGACGTCTGTGATTTCATGTAGGAAGAAAATGTATTTTATTTTTATTGGCCGAAACTAGCTACTCTGGCCCAGAAAAACTTGATCACGCCACTGTTTTCTGTTCTGTTCTGTTGTCCTTCCAAAGGATTACTGTTTTGTAGAGCATTAATCTCTGCAGACATATGTATACATTGTCAAAAACAATACACCCAAATGCATTCATTGCTTTTTTTTCATGTTCAAGTTCAAAAGAACTGGTGGTTGACAGGCTTCGACTATTATTGAGCAGAATCACAAAACCATCCGCCGCATGAAGTGGAAAATAGAAGTGGAGGCAATGGTCAGGAATCGACACAAATAATAACCCACACCCCATCGGAGACACCAAAAGGAAAGAAACACAAACATGAAATAACTAGACCCCAAATGGAAACATCAACAGCGGGAAGCCAAAATGACAGTTACTTTCCCACAAAATTCCCAAACGGCTATCCGAAACAAAACCACGACAGACGAACCGCCTTCGAACGGTCAGTGAAAAAGTATTTCACTGATTGGCAGCGGGGGGTCTTAAATCGATTTTACGCTATCGCAAACCTCGCCCTTACTTCGCGATTTAGACAAACAATTTGTTCCGTTCGCATGAAGGCTTCCTTAATCACCAGTGCAACATCTCCGAGAACACAAAAATCAAACAACCATAGAGATGAAACAACGGCGAGGACTCGACAGCAAGAAAGCACTGAAATGCTAGAGCAAAGAAAACCGACTGTTATAGTTCGCTGGCCACAACCAGAGACGAGCATTAGGTACCAACAAACATTACAAAACTGGAACCGTCATTAAATCTGAGGCCTGACCCAAAGTGTTCGCTTTTTGCTCGACCAGGCTATCGAAGAGCGGTATATAAAGGCTCTCACCAGAATGGGTGGGTGCGCGGGCTGATGAGAGACTTTGCTGGGTGTAAACGTCTTGTAGGTTTTGTGTTTGGTGCAATTGTCGTTTTCAGCTGCCGTGACTTGAAACCATTCATCAGCCATTTATCTTACATCAGCGGCTATTACTTCTAATTGAAAGGCAAGGAAACCAAAGAAACAGATGAAATAATTTCGTCGTGTCACCAGATAAGATTTTTGTAAAAAGTAAAGGCTAAAAGTTTTTTACATATACCAAAGTCTTTTCCTAGACAGTTAGAATACCTTTAATATTCAGTCTGGTTAACTTCAGTCTCTCCTCGCAAACATGCGGACTGGCTCTAATCTCCATTGTGAACGCGCAAACATGCGGACTGGTTCTAATCTCCATTGTGAATGATATGTTTCCCCTGACGTGTCGCAGCGTTGGCACAAGCAACAATCGTAACAATCTTTTCATCCTGTAAGATCTCATGTCGTCTATATGCTAATACTGATGGTGTTATTATCACTAGCATGTAATCTGTTTTTAGAATCAAGGGTTTGTAATTGACCAGGTAAAAGACAGACTAGCATGTGTTTATTCGATCATTATTTCCATTTTGAGTGACTGAGCCTATTACCTTTGAACCAGAAGGTCTGCTCAAGTATACGTTAGAATATATGTAATGAACTAAAAACTGATTATGAAGAGTCCAATTATAACTGAAACTCTCATTTACTACTTGGTACCTTGTAAAGATTTTACCCTATTATTGAAGTTCCCCAACTGGTCGAGTTTTGGCTACAAGGTAGAAGTGGGCAATGGGCAGGAAAAGATATAATGTATCGATTTGCTCGGACGCAAAGGAAATTTCAAGCTAGCTATTAATAATCAAAGTTAAGCTGAATATTTCACCGATAACATTAAAATGGCTCAAGTTTTCTGTAACGGTAAAAGAACAACGCGTTCTACGATGTACTAGTAAACAACCATATAAAGCAGTTCAAGTGCCTGTACCACTACTGAACTTTCCAAATTGTTAACCTCTTGCATTACCGCTATCAGAATCCATGTAATTAGGTACTGTGGAATTTCTTGTACGAACGGTCAGGAAAACATTTGTTTTGGTCAATAATAAATTCTACTGAATATTGGTGATAAACCAAAGTCAAGAGGATTACGCGTGTCTAGTTTTTGAACGATCTTTACAATTTTGCCCCATAATGCTGACTCGGTTGCCTGTTGTCCATTGTGTTTACTGTCATCGCTCCATGTTTCGACTTCTAGTGATATTGTGGGAAGAACTTGAGATCCGATTGTATCAGAACATCTTCAATCGCAGTCTTTTCTATCAGTAAACAGCATAAAATCTTTCGATTTCTCAACGCTCTACACAACTATTCCTCATGATATATTGAAATCTAAACTCAAGGAAATCATAAATCAATGTTTTTTCCACAAGAATGGTAGCCGTCGCTACCAGTATGTTGTCCTTGGCTACAAAGACACATACTTCGTTCGAGATCACTCTGATGCACCACAAAAGTACACTGATGCAGATGTCATAAGGATGTTGGAATATCTAATTGACAATATTTTCGTGGAGTTCAGTGGCCTATTATTTCAGCAAACAATTGGCATACCAATGGGTACTAATTGTGCACCCTTGCTTGCCGACTTGTTCTTGTACTCGTATGAGGCGGAGTTTGTACAAAGTCTCCTCAAAGCAGGCAAGAAACGCCTTGCATAACAATTCAATTTCACCTACAGATATATAGATGATTTATTGTCTCTGAAAAATGCTAAATTTGCAGAGTACTTGGAATTCATCTATCCACGTGAACTTGAAATTAAGGAAACAACAGAGACTGCAACCTCCTCCTCATACTTGGATTGTTATCTCTATATTGACTACGGGAAGCTTTCTACTAGGCTGTACGATAAACGAGATGACTTCAATTTTCCCATTGTTAACTTTCCCTTCCTGAGCAGTAATATCCCGTCTGCACCAGCATATGGAGTTTACGTTTCACAGTTAATCCGTTATTCTAGAGCCTGTTCAAAGTATCAGGACTTTATGGAACGTGGGAAGGTGCTCACTACCAGGTTGTTATACCAGGGGTATCAAAAAACCAAACTGGTATCAACACTAAAGAAGTTTTATGGGAGGCACCATGATCTTGGGGATCCGTACAATGTGGCCATTTCCAGAATTATTTCTGATATGTTTGCCAATGGAAAGCCATAGGATCTCGGACAAACCCTTCCCGGCATTTACACCTTTTCTTCGTTCGGGTCGATGGACATGGTGGGCGAAGCTTGCTTACCAAGTAATGCTTACTATCCGCGGACGCCTGATTACGCTCTTCTGGAGTCCATGTCTGTTGATCCGAACATTGATATTTGCCATTTTGTCTATGGATTAACGATTTTTGGATTAACGCTTTGGTACTACGACCTAAACTACTTCCTAATAATTTCTCTTTTTAATTGTTTTGCCTCATAATTCAATCAAGAACAAACTAATAAATTTAACTGAGACTACTTTTCAGAGAGATTTTTCATGTATAATTTCTTTCTTTACTTAAGATGACCAAAAAAGGTTTAAAAGGTTTTCCGCCGGTGACGTTTTCATGATAGTGTTGTCAATTTATGTTCGTGTTCCTTTCCCTTGATGTCTTGGGCGGGAGGTTTCAGGTCATTGTTTCGATTCCTGATCATTGCATTCACTTCTATTTTTTAAACTTTTGGTCTAGACAAAATGTTTGTGACTTTTTATATAATAATCTTTAAAATTGATGTGACGGCAATAATCAGGAATCGATACTATTGACCCACAGCTCCCATCAGAGACCCCAAAGGAAAGCAACACAAACATGAAATACCTATACCCCAATGGAAACATCATTAGCGGGAAACTAAAAGGACAATTACTTTCCCACAAAGTGACCAATTGGCTATCCAAAGCAAAACAATATAAGCGATACACACACTCAAAGACACACCATAACAAAAATTAACCACCACAGAAGAACAGCCTTTGAACGGTAAGGTTTCATTTTCTGACCAAACGGTCAGGTTACATTTTAAGATTACATTTTCAGATTTGGAACTAAGTTACCCGGAAAAATTTTGGTTATTCCGATGGGCACTAAATGTGCTACTCTTGGAGCCGATTTGTTTTAATTTTGCTGTGATAGACATTTAATGATTACACAAGCTGGTGTCATTGAAAGATTTAGTACAATATATAGATATCTGAACAACTTTTTGAATATTGCCAATACTTTTTTTTGTAATTTTGCAGGAATTGTTAGTCAAATATTGTTTAAATAAAGTTAACATTTCTGACACCGAAGGCCCGTTTTAAGAATGCATACATGCATGCATGCATGCTCACACTCATGCATGCATGCCTGCACATACACATGACAGGCAAACACACATACATGCACCCATGCACCCATTCGCGCATGCATGCAAGCACAAATGCATGCACACATGCACTCATGAATGCATACACACACACATGCATGCACACACACAGTCATGCAGGGACATGCACTCCCATACATGCATGCACACATGCATGGAATGTACACATGCATGCATGCATTTATGCATGCTTTAACACACACACACACACACACACACACACACACACACACACACACACACACACACACACACACACACACACACACACACACACACACACACACACACATGCATGTCACATATGCATGCATCCAGGGACTCATGCATTCATACACACATGCATGCATGTACTCACGCATGCATGCACACACACACTCACTCAAATGTTGGGTATAACAAATTGTTATCTCAAGCAATATCTACTTTAAGGGTCTTGAGCCCAAGGTCAAGGTCACTGTCTATTTATAGAATTCCTTTGTCAGTGCTGCAGTGCTTCATATAAATAACATGCATAAAATTGCTGCAGTCTGTTGAACTTTTACAAAACAAAATGTCATTTGGGGAGGGTGGGGGTGAGGAACCTGCATAATTGAAATTTTATTTGGTAAGGCTCCTATAGGCGAGCTATGTTGCCTTCTGCCAACGCTTGCTACATACGCAGGTTGCAGCTTGGCTGAAGTCAAAACTGTACTGAAAGATCCGTCCATAATGCCGTTAGGCATTTCTCTTGTCTAAGACAAAATTATGAATGCGTTTGTGAACTAATTTTTCGAATGTTTTACCCATATCGATAGAGCTTATTAATGCAATGAGCTATAATTTGCAACATTAGTTTTGTCAGCTTTCTTGTGGATCGGACTGATGTTTGAACTTTTCCAGATATCTGGTACTTTCGCAAGTAAAAGAGATATTTTGAATAGTTCAGTAAGAGGTGGTGAGATATTTTCAGCAGTTTCTTTCAATATTCTATTATTTATGAGGGCAGGACCACTAGCTGTGGCTATTTGGAGTGATTTAAGTACGCTACAGGCTTGGTTGGCTTCCAAATGAATAGAATCAAGAGAATTGACGGGAGCAGGAAGGATAGGGGTACACCCTTCTTGGTTTCATTTAGCAAAGTTTGTGACCGAAAATAGGTATTAAAAATATCTGCCTTCTCCTTTGGATCGTTAACTAATTTTCCATTATAATTCAGTGGAGGAATACACTCATGCGAATCCCTACCCATGCATGCTTTAAAAATTTTCCACCAGTCTTTTGATTTGTTTGTTTGATTTTAGGTTTAACGTCCCCGTCAACACAGTATAGGTCATTTTAGCGACGTTGCTTCCAATTTTGTGGGTTTTTTACCCGACATTGAGATGAAATGACATCTCAAGCCCTGTCGCCCAATGAAACTAATAGGGTTTATAAGCATGGACGGTCCGACTCGCACCGCGGTTCCTGGACAGGCTTAGATCCTCTAAGCGGTTTACAAGTACTAGTGTGCGGCCGGTTTCAGCTCTGCGTGGAAGCATCATGCAGCCCATCTATTTCTTCAAGCCCCGATGGGTGGGGGCGGACCAGTCTTCTGAAGACATGTTATTCGAAACTAACTTATTGGCCAATTAAGATTTATAATCATGTTTAGCTGTTCTTAAAAATTTTAACCGACTCGTTTCGAAGGATCTTGTACTTTCTCCAGGCTTCGACAGTAGTTCTAGATTTAGCCTTTTTGTGTGCTCGTTTACGTTTCCGAATCGTTCTTCGTACATAATTATTAAGCCATGGGGGCGCAGACGGACGTATGGTGACCATTTTATTTGGTATATTTATTTGGTATGGTTAAGCTACAAAATTCAAGCTAAATATTTGGTTGGTTTGTGCTGGACACCTGTTTGTTTCCTGGCCCGCCGGGGTTCAACTGATTTTCTTCTTTTGCTCCAGTGTTTAATGGTGTTGCTGACGCCCCTGGGATCTTGGGGTCTCAACGCATTGCAACTGTCGAGTCTTCATTCTAGCTTCATCACATCTTTTCAATGATTTTAATGTTTGCCCTTGATGACACATTGTGGAGCAAGAAGACCTCCATGCGAGCCGGACAGCCAACATAATAGTGTAAACTACGACAGAAGATAAGGGTGAAGATTGGGGACACCGTTAAACCGGTTTAACGAACTCCTGTCCCTTCAGTTATTATAACTGGTACTTGCTGTTGATATTTTTAATGTTTCATCACGCAAACATGCCTATATAATTTTGACCCCCTTGAACCCCACTTTTATATTGTAAAACTAGGGTTTACAGGGGTAAACCTTATTTTTCTTATTTCTGCTCTAAAACATAGATTGTGGGCACTCGTTAGAACCGCCTCATCTAACGAGTGCCCACAATCTATGTTTTGTGCAGAAATAAGAAAAATATCGCAAATTATCATCTTAAATTTTTTTATTTTCTCGGTGATAAAATTTACACTGTATTTGTATAAGCGTGTTTTCGTAATGCATTTTAACACTTCTGTGCTTCCAAAGTATTCAATACAGCAAAGGAAACTGAGTTGCCACCTGTTTGGGAAAGAGCTGTTTACTCGGCTTTTCTCCTTTTGTTTGTTTGTTTAGATGTATTTGTCCGTCTTTCCCTTTGATGTATGGGATAAACCATCTCGAAAACACGCCTATATAATTTTGACCCCCTTGAACGCCACTTTTATATAGTAAAACTAGGGTTTACAGGGGTAAACCTTATTTTTCTTCTTTCTGCTCTAAAATATAGATTGCGGGTACTCGTTAGAACCGCCTCATTGAGGCGGTTCTAACGAGTGCCCACAATCTATATTTTGAGCAGAAATAAGAAAAATATCACACTTTTTTATCTTAAAAGTTTCGTTTTTCCTTCGGTAAAGTTTACAATGTATTTGTATAGGCGTGTTTTCGTAATGTTTGTGTTCTAGTTCGATCAGTCCCTGGAGTAGTCTTGTTTTCTTTGCAAACGCACACTACGAATATGATTCCATCTGTAAGACACGCCAACATGCAATTATAATAATATAAAGGTCCTCAGTGGTTTATCTGTTCTATTTTGAACTTTATTGACTCAGAGGTAATAAAGGGCATCGCTATAACCTTTCTATTTTGGCCTGACGATTCCACGTCATGGCATGGCTGTATTTGTGGAGACTCCTTCATCTAATGAGCACGTGAGGGCGATTCTTCCGCAGCCTTCTTTGACTATTTATAAGGATAAAACAACCGTTTCATTTCATGGCTCAAAATCTGACATTATGTGTGATAGTTAAATTTCACTGCCACATGCAAAGAGACTGTGCTTGCTCATTGATACGGTTCTGGATATCAAGTACTAATATACCAGTTTGCTCTATTTAAAGTGGGATAAAGATGTGTATTCATTTCACGGACTTGTTAACGTAATGTTACGATTAAACAATTTGATATATGTATACATGTGCTTTGAAAATGAGGCTTCTCCATACTAATCCATGCCGTGGTGTAAAGGGAATGGTTGCAGCCGTATAATGTCTCCCTGTCCTGTCATACTGTATACTATACTTAGCAAAAAGTATTGAAAACTATGTAAACCCCTGTAATCCTAACGTTGGAAAACATACGAGGGTAGGCTGAAAAGTTCTGAGCCTGACCAAGATCCAATGGTTTGTCCATGCTGAAAGTGCCTTATTTTTCAACATAATCTCCCTTCCTGTCTACACACTTCCTCCAGCGATGCTGGAGTCCTTGGATCCCAGTGGTATAGAAGAACTCCTCCACAGCAGCTATCACCTCCTCGTCTGATCGATAATGCTGCCCAGCCAAGTGCTTTTTCATGTTTGGAAACAGGAAATAATCTGATGGAGCTAGATCAGGTGAATACGGAGGGTGATCGACAAGTGTGAAGCCACAGTCATGCACAGCAGCCATTGCGACAACCGATTTATGAGCAGGCGCATTGTCCTGATGGAACAAGACCCCTTTTGTCAATTTTCCGGGTCGTTTAGCCTTAATTGCTTTTCGCAATTGTTTTAGCAAATCTGCATAATACTCCCCATTAATTGTTCTGCCCTTTTGAAGGTAATCTATGAATATTATGCCCTTGGCATCCCAGAACACTGATGCCATCACCTTCCCTGCAGAGGAGACGACCTTTGCCTTCTTTGGAGGGGTGAGCCAGGGTGCTTCCATTGCATGGATTGTCTTTTGGTCTCTGGCTCAAAGTGATGAACCCAACATTCATCCTGTCAAGAAAACCATCTTGGTCTGCTTCAAAAATAGCCAAGTTGGCTTGTGACAGGTTCAGTCTTGCCAACTTTTGGTCAGGCGTCAAAAGCAGTGGCACCCATCTGGCGGAAACCTTCGACATTCCTAATTCACTGTGTAGAATGTTCTCTACTCGTTCACGGGAGATGTCAACAGTGTTAGCTAACTGATTCACAGTTCAACGGCTGTCATCCATCACGGCCCTGTGCACTTGGCTGATGGTTTCCTCAGTTGTTGCCGTTGTGGGTCGTCCACACCGGTCATCATCTTCAAGGCTGTCCTTGCCCATCTTAAAATTTGCTGCCCACCTTTTCACGGTTGCATACGATGGAGCTTCATCCCCTAATGTAGCAACCATATCGGCATGAATGTCCTTAGGAGCTAACCCTTTTTATGGAGGTACTTGATGATACCACGATGCCAGATTTTGTCCATTTTCTCAAAAATGTGCTAGTATCAATTTTCAAAGTCTAGAATTTCTATGTTTTTGCAGGTAAACTTGAACTCATTTGAGTCAAATCAAGTAATAAAGGTTTGGATTTAATAAATACAAAATTTCATGGCTCTTCGATGCCTGCTTCTTGGTCAGGCTCAGAACTTTTCAGCCTACCCTCGTACAGTGGGTTTTTACCATATTCTTTACACAGATATGTGAGCGCGGTTTATATTCTAACTCACCTTTGCACGTTTTCTGTGTTTGTGTTGTGAATGTTATTTTTGTTGTGCATTGTCAAACTTTTAACGGGTATCATGGCAAACAGTGCACGCCCAGATCAGACGCCGTCTGATCAGGGCCTACACTGTTTGCAAAAAGTTCAGCCCTGACATTCCTAAATTTTGAAATGGACTCCTGCTAGATTCCATTTGGTACAAAAAGGGTTAATTCAGACTGCGACATTGAAGCTTGTTGCCCAAACCGAAGTATTCAATCTTCGATCTCCGTAATAAGGGACTTTTTTGTATCATAGTTCACTGATGTACGTCATGGTAACTTAAGCACAACTCCAAACAACCGGACGGATGTTCATTAAACACAGAGCTGTAAATGTCTCCATGCTCCATTTAATAGAAAGCACATTCAATAATCCACTTACAATGAAGTGGAAATTATACTTCAAGTGAAATAAACAGCACTTTTTCCCAATAAATGGTGGCAAACGCTTCAAATGTACCAGTCCATAACTTTTGAAGCATACATTAACGGCAATAGTTGTAACATGTTCAGTTATAAATCAGATGTCATAGAAAATTTAGTTCCGACTACATTCTCGAACCAAGATAAACAAATGACCTTCTTCCGCTTGCAAGAGGGCGAAACCTGAACAATCATTGTTAAAGAAATGATCAATTTTCTTAATAGGGTGCTTCAAACCAAGAACAATAACATAACAAACAACACGAAAACCATTGACCCGAAAACAATGCATGAAAATGAGCTATGTGGTGCAGTGGCCACGGTCACTACGAAAACACGTCTATACAAATACATTGTAAACTAACTTTTCAGCCAAAAATAAAAAAGTGAAAAATTGTGATATTTTTTTCTTATTTCTGCCCAAAATATAGATTGTGGGTACTCGTCGAGGCGGTTCTAACGAATACCCACAATCTATATTTTAGAGCAGAAATAAGAAAAATAAGGTTTACCCCTGTAAACCCCAGTTTTACTAAATAAAAGTGGGGTTCAAGGGGTTCAAATTTATAAAGGCGTGTTTTCGTGATGTGAGAAAAAATCTTTTTTTTTTTTGTCTGACTAGCAACTTTGTAGATTTTTTGTCAAAGACTGGAAGTATAATCTTCATTTCTTTTTAAATGGATAGGCTTAACGAAGGATTGATTCTCTTTCAAATGGTGTAATCTGTTTAGCTTTTAAACGTAAAAAAATGGCTTTTTGGGCAAAGTAGAAGTAAAACAAAGATCAGGAATCGATACAATTAACTTACTCCATCCATCAAAGACACCAAAGGGAAAGAAACACAAACATTAAGCGACCAGACCATAATGGAAACCTAAACAAAGGAAGGCAATAAGGACAGTTACTTTCCCACAAAATGGCCATATGGCCATCTAAAATAAAAAGACACAAGTGATACACACAGTAAGTAACAAACAACAACATAAATAAATCGCCACAGAAGAACCGCCTTGGAACGGTCAGTGGAAAGATTTCCACTGGTGGGCTTAAATCGATTTTACGTGGCAACAATCCTCGCTCTTACTTCCGTCGCGATTTAGACAAATAATTTGTTCAGTCCGCATGAAGGCCTCCTAACTCATCAGTGCAACATCTCCGTGAACACAAATAATCAAAGAACCACAGAGGTGAGACAACGGTGAGGACTCGACAGCAAGAAACCACTGAAATGCTGGAGCTAAAGAAAACCAACAGTTAGACTCCGATGGGGCCGACCAGAGACAGAGCATCAAGCACCAACCAATATTACCTTGAATTAGATCTCTCTAACTCTCAATAAGCCTTTACATTGGAACCGTCATAGAATCTGAGGCCTGACCCACCGGCGTACAATTAAAGAGAGAAGCAAAGTAGAAGTAAAACAAAGATCAGGAATTGATACAATTAACTTACTCCATCCATAAAAGACACCAAAGGGAAAGAAATACAAACATTAAGCGACCAGACCATAATGGAAACCTAAACAAAGGAAGGCCATATGGACAGTTACTTTCCCACAAAATGGCCATATGGCCCCAAAGTTGCCAACCGTGATTGAGTTAACTACCATGCACGCAGTCTGTCGTATAATATCCATGTTGTACCAAATCTTTTTATATCGAAGAATGATTTTACGAAATTGGGTGCTAAAGTCATTGCGGTTATATATTTTCCCGAATTTATAAACTAAGTCACCATAAAATTCGGGTTCCGATAGACCTTGTTGCAGAAGAGATTTAAGTCCAATATTGAATTTTGAAATTAAATCAGAATGGCGTCTATAAAATTTTGAAAAGGCTTTGTGTAGTTTATGGTACCGATAACCCTGATTAAGAAGTTTAGCCGTTAATAATTTATTACGAGTGTTGAAGTCAGTTACATGACTACACACTCTAGCAAATCGAATTCATTACGAAATATAAACGCCATAGGATGGCGCACGAGGAACATCACCATCCAAAAAAGGAAAATTTACAATCTCAAAATCAAAGTCATCGCGTTTATCATAAATTTTGTACGAAACAAACCCATCTACAATAGATAGATGTAAATCCAAAAACGGGGTCTCGGTATCAGAAGAATTTGCTTTATTTAACTGATGTTCTGGGGGGTAAATCTGGCTGATCAAACCATCGAAATAGGTATTATCAATATTGAATAAATCATCTAAATATCTAGAAGTGGAGCTAAAAGCTTCAATAATTTCAGATTGGTTATCAATGGAAAGCGACAACATGAAGTCTCTTTCATAGCAATACAAGAATAGATCAGCCACAAGAGGTGCGCAATTCGTACCCATCGGAATGCCCTCAATTTGTCTAAATAACTTAGTACCGAATCTAATATAAATATTGTCAAGTACAAAGGTGAGGGCATCACACACTTTCTGACATGACCAAATGTATAATTCTTATGCTCTTTAGAAGTAAAAAATGCATTTCTGAAATTACATGCAAGATAGAGAGAATCTTCTCTGTGAAAAGCCCATTCAATTAAATCATTAAGCTTTTTTTTATAAGATTATGAGGAAGTGTAGTGTAAAGAGTGGAAAAATCGTAAGTAGACAGACTTGAAGCACGAAAATGTCTGGATTTCAATTTATTTCAATCCTCATTCGATTTTCTTATAGGCCAAAACAGATTTCTTCCTGATCTTTCAAAGACTTTATCACAATATTTAATTACATGCGTTTTAATAGCAGTAAGACAGGAAGTTAATAATTTAGAAAGTTCAGTGGTAGTGCTAGAGCTAGAATTTGCAATAAACCGTGCTTTGTAAGGTCTTTTATGAAGTTTTGGTAACCAGTATAGCGTAGGAAGCTTGTCTTGGCCTTCGGTAACACACACAGCAAACTTGGTGGCTGAATGACAAATATGTTTATCTACTATAACTCTCTCTTCAGCTAAAGGCTGACGTTCATAGGCCTTACGACCACCAAGCTCCTGCTTGAGCGTGTTAACATAGTGGAGTCGTCACACAACGACGACGACTGCAATTTTTATTTATTTATTTGTTTAAAACAAAACACTAAGAACAAGGTTTCTACTTCAGGGGTCCTTATGGGTACTTTCTGGGTCTCTTTTAATAGCCGCAGTCTGTTTAGATCTTTTACGAACGAAAATGGTCATTTTTGTGCAAACAAACTGCAGTCTGTTTAGCTCTTTTACGAAAGAAAATGTATTTTTTTTTTTTGGGGGGGGGGGGGGAAACTGCAAAATTGATATTTCTTAAAGAAAAACATTCTGGTTCTGTTTTAACTGCTGCAGTCTGTTTAGCTCTTTTATGGAAGAAAATGTCATCTTGGGCAAAATAGAAGTTCAGACAATGATCAGGAATCGATACAATTAACCCACACCTACTATTAGAGACAACAAAGGGAACGAAACACAAACATGAAACAGCTAAACTCTAATAGAAACATCTATAGCGAAACGCCAAGAAGTCAGTTACTTTCCAACAAAATGGCCGAAAGGCTATCCAAAACAAAAAGATACAAACAAACAATAACTAACTATAACAAAAATAAACCGCCACAGAAGAACAGCATTGGGACGGTCAGTGAAAAGAATTTCAATTGGAGGCTTAAATCAATTATACGCGGATTTTGTAAGTTTTAATAACTTGCACTCATCTAACTATGTTGTCTTCTGACTACTCTTGTTAATTCTGAGGTCTATTCCTTGCTTCTTAAGGTTAATGCTTTGTTTGTTTGTTTGTATTGGAGTTTAACGGCCCAGTCAACACTATTTAGGTCATTTTTGAGCCGGTCAGTTTACCTATCCACACTTTCCTGGGCAGGCTTATACGTAAGCGGTTAACCAGTACAGTGCACATTCTTTCGCCAGAAACTGACAACTGCCCTTCTTGAATCAGCGGAAGGGAGAGAATGACCGTAGAAAAGATTTCATGATCAATCTCCACGAAAGAATGTTGCCGACTTAAGGTTAATGCGCTTGAAGGCTAATCTTTTGAATTATTAACAGGTATTCCCGGGGGATCATCATCAATAGCATTATGTTATGCACAGCGACTATCAAGACAAGGGAGATACACAACGAAATTGAGCCAGCGCATGTCAAAACCTTCAAAAGACATGTTCGTCCATCGAAGACACAGACCAGCCTGTGCATCCATATAGTCTTACCAGATACTTTTCGTGCTGCATGAAGAAGCATTGGGCCCATAGCTATCCTTAGAGCGCACAGCGAAGACTCTGATCAGCCTGCGCGGATCTGAGTCTTCGTTGGCGCACATGTCTTTTTGTAGGTTTTGTCATGCGCTGGCTAAATTAATATTCCACAAGGTAGAACAGCCAATAGCACAAAGACTAAATGCAGATGGAATTTTATTTACAATTTTAATATATCAATTTATCATCGCCCTGCTGCCGATACTGAGGCCAGATAGCATGTTACTCTTCTATCACATTAACATGTCCGTGTAATTAAAAACCCCGCTAAACCCCGATTTATATAGAGAAAACTGGGATTTATTGTGTAAATATTATTTCTCTTATTTCTGCAACAAGACATAGGTTATGGGTACTCGTTAGAACCGCCCCAATGCGGTTCTTACGAGCACCCAAAACCTATGTTTTGAGTATAAATTGAAAAGGGTAATAAATTTTCATCAGAAATATTACCGTTTTGATGGTACGAAGGAATGCACTATATCGAACGAATGTGTTATCGTAGTGCGGAAACGTTCATACAGGCCTTGCCATGTGGAAAACTTTTTTTTTCACAGTCTCTTCTTCGGCAAAATTTACGTGAATGTCAATACTTTTAATACAACACACGGACTGGTGTCGTCACGTTTATAACATAAACACTTAAAATGGATATTCTTAAGAAGCAAGGAATAAACGTCACTGAAGGCGATACAATTACCTAACGTCTTCTGTTCAAGACACCAAAGGGAAAGAAGCACAAACATAGAACGACGGCACCATAATTACTGAATTACAAGTAGAAAGACAAAAGGTCATTTTTTTTCCCACCAAAATGGCCAAAAAATATCCAAAATAAAAGATATTAACATTATAATGATTGATACGAGTATTGACAGTCAACACAAAAACACGCCTGTATAATTCTGACCCATTTGAAACCCACTTTAGGCGTTTCTAACGCGTACCCTCAATCCATATTTTGAGCAGAAATAAGAACAATGTCACGTTTTCATCTAGAAATTGGTAAAATCATCACGTAAACACGCCTATATAGTTTTGACCCCCTTGAACACTTTTATATAGTAAAACTGGGGTTTCCGGGGGTATACCTTATTTTTCTTATTTCTGCTCTAAAATATTTTGAGCAGAAAGAAGAAAAATATCACATCGAGGCGGTTCTAACGAGTAATCACAATCTATATTTTAGAGCAGAAATAAGAAAAATAACACAATTTTTCATCTAAAATTTTTCATTTTTTTCGGCGATTAAGGTAACACTGTATTTGTATAGGCGATTTTCGTAATGGCGTGTTTTCTTAATGATGACCGACAACGGAAGCACCACATAGGAATGGTCAGTAAACAAATTTACTGGTTGAGGCTGCGAAGGGAGGAGGGAGGGGCTTAGATCGATTTTATATGGCCACAGTCTTCGCCCTCGGTTCCGCCGTGGTTTAGACAAATAATTTATTCAGTCCATGTGAAGGGATTCTAACTCATCAGTACTATATCTCCGAGAACACAAAAATGCAAATGAATTGAGAGATGAAACAACCATAAGAACTCGAGAGCATGCAACACTTGGGCAAAAGAAACCCAACAGGTCTGACAAGAGACATGCATCAGGCGACAACCGACTTTCTTAAAATAGGAGTCTAACTGTTGGGTTTCTTTTGCTCCAGCATTTCAGTGGTTTCTTGCTGTCGAGTCCTCGCCGTTGTCTCACCTCTGTGGTTCTTTGATTTTTTGTGTTCACGGAGATGTTGCACTGATGAGTTAGGAGGCCTTCATGCGGACTAAACAAATTATTTGTCTAAATCGCGAGGGAAGTAAGGGCGAGGATTGTGGCCACGTAAAATCGATTTAAGCCCCCCCCCCCCCCCACACACACACCCAGTGAAAATCATTCCACTGACCGTCCCAAGGCGGTTCTTCTGTGGCGATTTATTTATTGTGTTGTTTGTTACTTACTGTGTGTATCACTTGTGTCTTTTTATTTTGGATGGCCATATGGCCATTTTGTGGGAAAGTAACTGTCCTTATTGCCTTCCTTTGTTTAGGTTTCCATTATGGTCTGGTCGCTTAATGTTTGTGTTTCTTTCCCTTTGGTGTCTTTGATGGGTGAAATAAGTTAATTGTATCGATTCCTGATCTTTGTTTTACTTCTACTTTTCTTAAAATCCCATTTTATGCAGAGAAGATGCGTTGTTCCAATGAGTTATGCATGTCATTTACTAGAACAGACATACAACTCCATAAAATATTGTCTTAGAAAAGAATATGATTTCCAGATACAAATACATACAGCATGATTAATCAGCCATCTCGGTATAAAGATTTACCAACTTTGAATGTCATTAAGATCCAGTTTTCTGCTCTATTATTTAAACATGATATCTTTTCTTCTGAGACAACATTTATTGCGCTTTCATCTAACAAATGAAAATTGTATCCTGCTGTTGAAACTCGTTTATAGTTCATTTATTCTTCAGTTCCTTTCTCTTTTATCAATATACCGTGATAAGAACAAGACATACGTGACAATATACAACTAAAATACATATGCTTAAAGGCAAAGACTATAAATATAATAGCAGGGGGTTTAATCAAAGGAGTGCAATTAGGTCTTCAACTTAAATATCTGATCAGCCGGAACCTCTAAATACTCATCCAGACATTTTGTTTGGTGCAAGCAATCCATGCAGAGACCTATCCCATTAGGAAAACATGTCCGTAAGAAATAATGGCGTCTAACATGGTGACTTACTTACTTTTACTTGTCAGAAAATGATAAATATTAGGTTAAAATTATAACATCTTTATTAAAACTGTTTTCATCATAGATTGTGGGTGCTCGTTAGAACCGCCTCATTGAGGCGGTTCTAACGAGTACCCACAACCTATGTCTTGGAGCAGAAATAAGAAAAATAATGAATACCCCCGTAAACCCCAGTTGGAAACATCAATAGCGGAAAGCCAAAAGGACATTAACTTTCCCACAAAATGGCCAATTGGCTATCCAAACCAAACGAGATAAGCGATACACACACTCAAAGACGAACCATAATACTAAAAAGATTAACCGTGATAGAAGTTGGAACGGTCGGTGAAAATAATTTCATTGGGAGTGGGGCGGGGGTGGGGTGGGGAGAGAGGTGTTGGTGTGTGTGTGTGTGTGGGGGGGGGGGGGCTTAAATCGATTTTTACGCGGCCGCTATCGTCGCCCTTAATTCCGTCGCGGTTTAGACAAATAATTTGATAAACCTCAAATCAAGCAAACAAACATACATAGTATCAACAGCAAGCTGATCTGCATTGAAGAATCTTGGCTCAGCATTGAGATGAACCAGCACAACGAGAGAGAGAGAGAGAGAGAGAGAGAGAGAGAGAGAGAGAGAGAGAGAGAGAGAGAGAGAGAGAGAGAGAGAGAGAGAGAGAGAGATCCAACAGCAAAACTATGGAATAATGCTATCATGACTTGAGGACTTAAGCACGTAATACACTAATACAGACTTGGGTACTAGTAGCCCCATAAACAAAGTGGTTTCAGCACAAATAACTTTTTTTGTTTCCGTAGCTTATGTCCCTTCGATTTGGGTGTCTAGAATCGCTACAAATCACTTAGTGGAACCCGCAAAACGACACGCTGACAAAAAGTGTAGAACGCAAGGTGTGATAGAGCATTCAATATTGCAATATTGTTATTTTCCTTATAAGCTCAACCTAACCATTCTTAATTTCGAAATGACGGAATATTCTTGGACGAAGGTCGTTTGAAGATGAAGTAATTTTTTAAGTGCAAACCAGAAACGGACCATACACAGACAAAAAAGGAAAATCATTATAGCGATATCGCGTTTTCCGAAATAAGTACAGAAAGGTAGGGACATCGCCTATGTGATTGTTTTGTACGTGTTTACCTCAATAAGTCTAGATTACGAAAACACGCCTATACAAATACATTGTAACGTTTATCGCCGAAAAACTGAAAATTTTAAGATGAAAAATTGTGATAGTTTTCTTATTTCTGCTCAAAATATAGATTGTGGGTACATGTTAGAACCGCCTCCTCGAGGCGGTTCTAACGAGTACCCACAATGTATATTTTGGAGCAGAAATAAGAAAAATAAGGTTTACACCTGTAAACCCCAGATTTTCTATATAAAAGTGGGGTTCGAGGGGGTCAGAATTATATAGGCGTATTTTCGTGATGCATGCCAGCAAAACATTGTCCCTGTGCAAAAAGAGAAGGCTAAGATCAGGGGAATGCATCAGGCCAGGATGACCAGTCTCCGCTGGATGATCTTTGGGTAAACACACAAGGCGCAGGCGATCAGATCAAGCGAATGCACAGATAGTCTATGACAGTTCGCGAACTCATGTGTCATGCAAAGTGATGATAACGATAACTCACCCACATGATATATAGAGGATATCTACTTCTTTTAAGGTGACTATCAAAATATTTCCTCTAGTTTGTTGAAAATTCTGATGTTTTTCAACATATGAGATGAAACATTTTGGTACATATAAAAAGCGTATTATTTCTTTTTATTTAATACGAAAAAAAAACAAAAAAACAATCCAAACAATATATTGATTTCACTGCTATGTAAAGAACAAAATGTTGTCCTTTTCATCCTTGCGTCTGTGTCATCTGTTTCAATATTATACGACAAACTGCATGCATGGTGGTTAACCCAATCACGGTTGACAACTTTGCTACCCTCTTTAATTGCACTCCGGTGGGTCAGGCCTCAGATTCTATGACGGTTCCAGCGTAAAGGCTTACTGAGCATTAGAGAGAAATTAATTTAAGTAATGTCGTTTGGTGCCTGATGCTCTGTCTCTGGTCTGGCCCATCGGAGTCTAACTCTTGGTTTTCTGATGGTAGAGCATTTCAGTGGTTTCTTGCTGTCGAGTCTTCACCGTTGTTTCATCCTAACTGATGAGTTAGGAGGCCTTCATGCGGACTGAACAAATTGTCTAAATCGCGACGGACGTAAGGGCGAGGATTGAGGCTGCGTGAAATCGATTAAAGTCCCCCTTTCCCCCCCCCCCCCTGATTCTCAATAAACCGTTTTGACCAATAGTGCCCTATTTATTTATACCAGTCTGTGACCTATTACATGAGCCAGGGCAGGACAAAACCTAAAATAAGACATGTGCGTCCAGCGAAGAATCAGATCAGCTTGCGCATCCATATAGTCCAACCAGAGACTTCTCTTGCTGCACGAAGGAGCATTGGGCCCTTAGCTATCCTTAGAACCCACAGCGAAGACTCTGATCAGACTGCGCGGATGCGCAGGCTGTTCTGAGTCTTCGTTGGGCGGACACGTCTTATTGTGAGTTTTGTCATGCGCTGGCTCATATGGCTTTTAGAAGAAAATTCGTGACATTTCCCTTATTGCTGGTAGAGGCACTGGCGCGGCGGAAAAGGGAGCTGTTGATTTTGTGCTGTTTACATTTTGCACTTTCCTGTCTGCGTTGAGAGGGAGTGGTTAAGCTCTGCTTTTCTGTGTTTTGGACCAGTTACAAAGGAGCAGTTAAATAGGAGTATCGTTTATGCAGCTTTCAAAGGATAACCCTTTCTAGAACATATTTAACGTTACTATAGCTGGTGTCTAGGAATGTGTTGCGGCCGTAAAAAGTTTCCCTGCCCTACATTATAGTCTAGTTTATATTTTGTTGTCCCGCGGGATCATTGATTCAATTGTGAAATTTTGAAAATATTTGAAGGTCACTGATGAGGCCTAATTGGCCAAAACTAGCTAGTCTGGCACAAAAAAAAAAACATGTACACTCTATATTTTCCAGTTCTGTGGTGTATTCCTTGCTTCCAAAGGATAACCCTTTCTATAACATTTTGGATGTATCTATGCGTTGTATCTGAGTCTGGCTGTTACTAAGTATCTTCAGTTTTCTGAACAGTACTGGTATGTCGTAGTTTATAAAGTGTCAACACTAGACAAAACTGAATTACATGGAGAAAATCTTTAGGCGGAATCGTTTCCTTACCGGCGCTGCAAGCCGATTATACATGCGCAGCGTCATTAGATTTTTCTTTGCTATTTGAGAGCAACAAAGGTGCAGATCAGCCTGCGCATTGCGCAGTCTAATCAGTGCCTTAGTGCTCGATGCTTGGCTAAAAAACTGATGTTTCTATATCGAAAATGTCAAGACCCCACCTCTATTTTGCTCGTCTATCTAGCTGAGTGGGTCGGATTGTGTCATGCCTGGTCGCAAATACCGAAGTCACGTTTACATGTGACGAGACTTATGAAATGTTTGTGTGATAATGACTTCATCAGTGCCTATCAGACATTGGTATCTTAAAGCATTACCATTCAGACGAGATAAGAAAATGAAAAGATTGCCGACTGTGACAATACGAGACAAGTCATACTATGTGGTTCTTAGCTTAATAAGGAATCACATACTGTCTGTGTCGTAAGTGCTCCGTCATTTCATATTTTCATATCTTAATGTATACAAATATAACATAATATATACAAATATAACATAATACATACAAATATAACATCGTTCAGGCGAATAATGAAGCACACTCTGATACTGTTCTTTGTTCGTCATGGCGTACGGCAGGATTTCATGTTGCTTGGCTATCTTCATCTAAAGACCTTTTGCTTTTCATTTACATACGCTAACCACAACTGGGCGATAAATATCTAGAAAAAACTCTGAAACACTAATATAAGAGCGAGAATGCCAATGTAATTATCATGTAATCACCTTGATTAGACTTCTAACCGCATTTATGTTATATTTTGACATGATTCGGAACTCAATTGCGGGTCAGCTAGTTGTGTGTGTGTGTGTGTGTGTGTGTGTGTGTGTGTGTGTGTGTGTGTGTGTGTGTGTGTGTGTGTGTGTGTGTGTGTGTGTGTGTGTATTGGGGTGATGTGGTGATGTTAGGGCATTTCTTCAAACCAGAGCTGGTTAAAAACTGGAGCAACGGGAGAAAAACATCTGGGCCAGGTTTTTAAAACATCGTAAGCTTAAAAAAGATTTAGCGGTCAGAATTTAACCATTCTAGCAAGCACAATATACTTAATATATTGAAATTGTTTACTGAAACAATGTCAGTTTGCAAAAACTACACACATTTGTTTCAGCTGTCATATTAGCGTATTTGCCATATTTAATTACTGAACTTTTGACGGTACGTTAATTAAACAACAGGGCCCTGGAGTTGGTGTGCACGTTAGCCGAGCTACTATGTATAATACTGCAGCTCGTAATATTACACATAATCAGAGCCCGTGCGAATAGCGAAGACGCATTTTAGTGTGCGTGTCCGCACATTATGATATGAGCTACGAGTTGACCTGAGTTAAAACCTCGTAGTGCCGGCGTATGTGTGCGGTTGCCGTACGCATCTCGCCTCAACTCGCCAAAACCCGTAGCTTTTTCGGGAAGAGCCTAGGTTTAAAGTTCTCATGACAAGTCGTTGTCAAAGTGGGCGTAGCTAAACTAGTACTGATGGCGTAACTAATTCGTAGCGTGTCGTGTAAATCTCGTAGTAGTGTCGTAGGACCGCATGCTGTTAACCACTACGACCCAACACGAGTTACTACGAGTAGTTAGTCACGAGTTGCTGCGACAAAGTACGGTATCAAGAGTTGGCTGCGACATTCCTCCGAGGAGAAACGACAACTGTACGACTTACAATATAGTACGAGTCAATACGAGTTACGGCGAGATTATTAGCTACCTGTATAAAGGCAATAAATACAAGTCGTAGACATGTCATGAGGGAATCGTAGAGCAGTTTTGACCAAAAGGAGCAGTACCGGCCCCGATAGCTCAGTTGGTAGAGTGTCCGCTCGGGGAACGGGAGGTCTCGGGTTCGATCCCGGCCCGCGACATACCAAAGTCGTTAAAAATGGTACTAGCTGCTCCTCGTTTGGCACTCAGATTTACGGGGTAGAGCTAGGACTGGTCGATCCAGTGTCAGAATAATGTGACTGGGTGTGGTATCATGTAATGTGTCTGGGACATGATACTTCAGTGAGGCAGCACTATAAAAGTGAGCATTGAGCTCCCTGTCGCAACCAGACACCGTCGTGATATGACTGAAAAATTGTTGAAAGCGACGTTAAACCCGAATTCACACACACACCAAAAGGAGCAGAGCAACAACTCGCGCTAGCTCGTATGACATGTCCCGTGATATAACTCGTAATATCTCAGTTCATGTCGCAGAAGAACTCGTGACTGTTTATAGCTTCTTCATTTCTAAATCTTTGTTCGTCACACAGGTGAAATCTGGTGTCGGACGGAAATATTTGTGCATTGATGCATGTCAGATTTTGTGTTGTTGAATGTGACGTCATTTGCTGTTGTGTCTGCCTTCATATCACTATTTCTGTCTCTTCTTTCGGTGGGTTAACTCTTATCCTGCTGAAAACATTAATTAAGCCACCTCTGTTTCTGACTATCAACCAATCAAATTGCTTAACCCTTGTCCTGCTGGATATTTAAATATGTTACACCTACCACTGATTATCAGCCAATCAGATTACTTGATGCAAATTATTGCAACACATTTATAAACTTGATGGCAAACAATGAAGATCCTGATCAGATGGCTTCTTCAGAAGCCATCTGATCTGGATCTACATTGTTTCAAAGATAAGGCATATCCGGGCTCAGCAGGACAAGGGTTAATACAATATATTTGTTCCGGCCTCGGTAGCTCAGTCGGATGCGCGTCTGACTGGTGATCAGGAAGACGCGGGTTCGATACCTACTGGATTCGGCAACAGTATTTCGTGGAGATTGATCATGAAATCTTTTCTGCGGTCATTCTCTCCCTTCCGCTGATTCAAGAAGGGCAGTTGTCAGTTTCTGGCGAAAGAATGTACACTGTAATGGTTAACCGCTTACGTATAAGCCTGCAAAGGAAAAGTATGGATAGGTAAACTTACCGGCTCAGAAATGACCTAGATAGTGTTGACTGGGTCGTTAAACTCCAACACAAACAAACAATATATTTGTTCAGTTCAGAAACTCTCTGATCTGGATGAATACTGTTTGCAGCAAGGGTATGGATGTCGTGTTTAGCGGCATATGGGTTAATGGTAATTTTCAGTATGTAATCTTTAATTTCCGTTGGTAGTATACAGTGAAATTCCGCTACATGGAGACTAAAAAAATTTTATAGACATACTTAAAAGGTTTCAGTTATTTTGTTCCTTTTTGTTTTCACACGTTAGGCCCGTTAGGTATCAAGAAAAAAACTAATAGCAACACTTAAAACGTTCTATGGGAGATATAATGAACTGGGGCCAGTTGTTCAAAACATCGTTAGCTTAACCATAGGGGCTCGAAGCATGAAAAAAAAATTATTTTTTTTTGGTACTATATTACAGACATAAAAAAAAGATTTTTTTTCTCATGATTCAGGCCCCTATGGCTTAACGAGCTCGTAAGTGGTCAAATTGTTAACTGTTCTGGCAAGTACAATATCGAAAATTTTGGTATTTGTACTGAAAAAAATGTAAGCTGCTCACATTTTTTCAGCAAAAATATTAGCATATTTGCCATATTTAATGATTAAAGTTTTAACGATACGTTAGTTTTGAACAACTGGCCCCTGGTCAACAGTTTCAAGAATTATTTTTTGATGTATTTAGCAATGACAGGCCAAATGAAGACTTCCAAAGTCCCGGACATATGCTTCTATCTACATCTCCTCCGTTCAGATCGACGCTTGCCTACCAAGTGCGAACGCTTGATTAATGTACATGTACATCCTTCCGCTGGTCCATGTCTGTTTGTTTAAACATTCTGAGTCGTCATTCGTTTACGGAGTTTATGAGTTTGGATTAGGCCTACTGCTTAGATACTACTTAGTAGACCACCTTTGGGATTAACCAAGTGGTCACAAAGACCAGTTTTGGACCGTCTCAAAAGTGGTTTTGTTTGTTTGATTTGATGTTTAACACCCCGTCAACACTATATAGGTCATTTTGGAGACGTTTCTCCCAATTTTGTGAGACTTTTATCTGACATTGAGATGAAATGACATCTCAAGCCCTGTCGCCCAATGAAACCAATAGGGTTTATAAGCATGGACGGTCCGATTCGCACGGCTTTGCCTGGGCAGGCTTAGATCCTCTAAGCGGTTTACCAGTACTCCTTTGCGGTCAGATTCAGCTCTGCGTGGAAGCATCATGCAACCCATTTATTTCTTCAAGCCCCGATGGGCGGGGGCCGGTCTAAAAAATGGTATGAATATATGATTTTTACTGTGTTTTTGGAAAAAAAAAAACAAACCATTTTCTCCGGTTTTTTTTTATTGGTATTTTATTCTCATAGCTTTCTTCTGATCAGAACGTTAAATATTACTCGTCTGAAAATTTGAAGTTTCTCTGAATTTTAGGTGGCTTTTGCAACACTAGTGTAGACTTGTTTTCCCTTGGTAGACGTTCTTGTTGATTATGTGACAATAGAAAATCTGTCATCCTGACATTTGCAGGTCAACCCTGATGTCTCGTCTTTGCTCTCCCAATTACCGTCAAATCTAAGCTGGCGACCAACAAAACGGAGCATTCTCATTACAAACACACATCCGTGTGCATACCGCATTCTTTCATATCTCCAAAATGGTTCTGGTAAAAATTCTTGATATTTTTCTTATTAATGACCTTAACATAGGTTGTGAGTACTCGTTAGAACCGCCTCGTTGAGGCGGTTCTAACGAGTACACACAAGCTATGTCTTGGAGCAGAAATAAGAAAAATACTGAAAACCCCATTTTTCTCTTTATAAATAAAGCTGGGTTTAGTGTGATGTTCATTAAACAGACGAGTTAACATAATGTGTTTAATTTACTCAATGTTCTAAACCAGTTGCTCGAGTTAACTTCTTGAACTATAAGATCGTTATATTTTCCATGTGTATTTCGGGTTGATTGTTAATCAATCGACCTAAAGTTACTAGGTGATCTGAAGTTTCTCAAGGATTGTTCATATGACCAATTAAGTTAAAGCACGTCCACATTGCGTTTGCACAAAATCAAGGTAACAGCTATTTATAGCAGCACTCTTTATTGTCACTCTGCTGTCAGAGAGCTGTACAGAAGAAGGTTGTCTTGGAAAATCGTGGGTCATTGCCAAACAGTGTAGACCGAGATCAGTCGTTGCAAAAGGCAACTGCCTGTACTATCAGTAGTTTGTTTCTCTTCTATGTTTTCCCTGAACTTGTTGTTATACGATTAATAGAAGATTTACGGCTGAGAGGAATGGAAGTGAAATTGATTATAAGAGAGTTGTACATTTCTGTACGATTCATTAATTGAAAGGATAACTTTGTAATTATACGTTTCGACGACAGGCCTGATGAAAGAATGTCAGTGGACATATCACCAGTAACAATTTTAATTCTGGGAAAATCCAATATAAAATGGTTGCAGCTAAATTTTCTATGAATCTTTCGTCAAATACAATCGCACGATTACTAGTGAGGCCCTGTTGGCTTGAACCACTTGACGAGGCCCCACCACGAAAACACGCCTATATAATTTTGACCCCCTTGAACCCCACTTTTATATAGTAAAACTTGGGTTTAAAGGGTTAAACCTTTTTTTCTTATTTTTGATCTAAACTATAGATTGTGGGTACTCCTTAGAACCGCCTTCATGAGGCGGTTCTAACGTGTACCCACAATCTATACTACACTTTTTCATCTAAAAAATCGATTTTTCGCCGGTAAAGTTTTCCGTGTATTTGTATAGGTGTGTTTTGGTAATGCATATCCAGTTGTGGTGCTGAACACAACAATCGTTTTTGCAAACAGTGAAGATCCAGATCAGATTGCCGCTCTGAACAAGATTTACACTTTCATGCAGTTTGTGTGTTTATTTTTATCAGTATTTATGATAATAACAAAAATATCATTGCGCCGTCTGATAAAGTTCATCTTTAAAAGAATGACAAACAGAGTGAGACAGAAACTTCGCGCCATGATGAGCCTACGGACCTTTTATAAACGGTATTATGGTATTAAAGAAAAATAAATTCCACGCTAGGAGAATAGTTCATTTGTATTTAAGTGGCATTGGCGATCTGCCTGGGGTTAGTTCAAATAAAATATTCGTTAGTTATATTTAACGATGACTTAACGAAGATATTAACGAAGAGATAACGAAGACGTAACGATTACGAAATGTCATTTCAAATATAAAGTCGTTAGTCCTTCGTTAGCTAGTCCTTACCGAAGTTTCGTTAGTTAAAGTAACAAAAACACCGCGTCTGTGTAGAAAACGTGTAGAAAGAAAACACGCCAGCGATCAGCGGTAAACAAAGCGAAAAGAAACTGAAAATGTCCCACTGTTTCAGAAAAAGTGGCAGAAAATAGTCTAGACGACCATAATTTGCTGTTTTGTCGCATGTAAATGCTTCTTAAGCTTGTTTGCATATAATGTACCTAGAAATACTTGAAATGGCATGTAATTTTATATGTATTTGGTTGATACGTGAATTTTGTATCAATATTGGCTCAGCTCTGCATGTTTGATTTGAGGTTTAACGTACCCGTCAACACTGTAAAGATCTATTTGGAGACGTTGCTTCCCCTTGTATGGGACTTTTACCTGACACAGAGATGAAATTACTTATCATGCCCTGTCGCTCATAAAACCAATACGGTTCATATGCATGGACGGTCCGACTCGCACTTCTTTTCCTGGGCAGTATTAAAATCTCTAAGCAGTTCGTGGTTAGTTTCAAAAAGTCCATGAATATAAACCCTATTAGTTTCATTGGCAGCAGGGCTTTAAATGTCACTTTATCTCAATGTCGGGTAAAATTCTATAAAAGTGGAAGCAACGTCTCCAAAATGACCTTTAAACTGTTGACGGGGACGTTAAATATCAAATCAAATAAAACGTCTGGAATTCAACTAATTTTAGGGACAGAACTCACATCCGCCACAGACCAGTCTCTGCGAAAAGCGTTGTTGATTAGATAATCCCTTGTCGACGTCCTTCATGCAGATTTACATCATCGTCATTCCACTCATCATTTTCATGGTCACCATCAGCATCGTCAGCATGATGATGATCGTCATCATCACCTACATCATCATCATATAGCAAAGGTATGTTTCTCCGCATACATTAGTTGTGCAGTATTCCCGTTGATACGATAATATTCATGTTCCCGTTGATACGATAATATTCACGTTCCCGTTGATACGATAATATTCATGTTCCCGTTGATACGATAATATTCACGTTCCCGTTGATACGAAATATTCACGTTACGATTAGGGGAAAAGGTCAATCATCCGCAAGTTTTGTGAAGGCACAGGAACCTCATTTTCCAAATTCCACACGTTCGTTCAATGACGCAACGTGTCCTTTTATGAGAAACATTGTAGCGACTTTCAGATGTTGTTTTTTTTCATCAGATACAGGTGTAAGAAGCCATGGCTTCAAAGGGTATACACTGTCACCGTATAGCCATGCATTTTATATTTGATCCGTCTCGAAGATGTCACGACTGTTCATCAACATGTACGCATCGTGCGTGCTTCCGGGCCATCTCAAGTGTATAAACAATGATGCCCACCTTGCCAGGTGATACGATTACCTGTCAGCTAACACAGACAAGAATTATAAGCCTCCGTGGTGTAGTCGTTACGCTACTCGCCTTGTAAACCAGAGGTTGCAGGATCGATTCCGGGCTTCTCCAGACTTTCGGATGAGTCTTTAAACCGAGGTCCCGTCTCCGTATGACCTTAGCTGTTGGTGGGACGTAAAACTCAAACACTCACTCACAGACAAGAAGCTCCCTGATGCGTGGTATCTCAAGGCAATGCAAATTTATAGAGACGTTTGTAATGCATTATTCCGCCGAAAAGGATGGTTTAAGTCATTATGGAGAAGCCGGCATAATTCAAAGATGCCATCAAAACTGTACTTCAGCCTCAGCAACTCCTCGTATTGCATGTAATCAAAAGGATTAAGCCGATCTCACAAGGGAAGTAATATGGCCTGGCGTCGACGCCATTGTCTCGCAAGAAAAAGAGCGATTTCTGCGAAAATGGAATAACATAGACTATATGTTGATTATAATTCGAACTCCCGCGCCCACCCTTCGGGGCTTGAAGAAGTATATGAGCTGCATGATGCTTTCACGCAGAGCTGAATACGGCCACACACGAGTACTGTGGTCAACGGCTTGGAGGATCTAAGCCTGCCCAGGTAAAGCTGGGTGAGTCGGGCCGTCCATGCTTATAAACCGTATTGGTTTAATTGGACGACAGGGCTTGCGATGTCATTTCATCTTAATGTCGGGTAAAAGTCCGACAGAATTGGCGGGGACGTTGAACCTCAAAAAAAAAAAAAAAAAAAAAAAAAAAGAAAAGAAAATAAAGAAAGAAATAGTTCGAACTCAAGCTATTTTAGTAAACGCCTTTGGCGGTCGTAGAAAGTCTCCTTGTCATTTATGATAGAGTGGACTGCATTTTTCAGTCCTTCACTGCGATATCTTGGAAAATCTGGGGGTCACTGATGAGGCCGAATTGGCCGAAACTAGGAACAGTGATTATCGATGCTCGAGCTCATGTCGCCATCTATCACACCCTGAGAAACGCATCACTCTCAAAACGTTGAATTTCAATATTTGACCGTGATATTACCAAAAATGAAAAAGCCCTGGGAACGAAATAATCAATAATTTCGATATTTGACCTTGACCTTAATTGATAATAAATCAAGTTTATATTTTTACCCCTCTTCTTCTATTTAATAAGAATTATCAGACTGAGTGATGATAAGAATAATAGAAATTTATTGTTACAATCATTCATTTATTTATTTTTATTTATTCTTTTATTTTATTTGTTTATTTATCATCACACTCGCAATGTCATAGACTTTCCAAATATCTATCTGAGCTAACCATTTTCTTCCAAGATAGATACTCGGAAATTCCTACTTAACGAATGCCTTACGACGACCCTAGAGTCGTCGTTAAATTCTGTCGCATTAACGAAAATTGGTTAACTGTTCGTTATTAACGATAGGTACTTTGAAATCAAATTTTAGCTAACGAAGGCTTAACGAAGACTTAACGAATAACACAATGCTAACGAAGCGTATTTGAACTGGCCCCTGATTAGCCCTTTTTGGTCGATGTTTCACATAAAATTTATGGACCGAACTTTCGGCGAGGATTTTTTTTAATGTTTACCAATTTAAACAACAGAGGGCTGCTCATCGGTACAGTTTTTTTCGATAAGTGCAGTGGAAATGAACGTAAGATTTGTGTCCTTTATTATGTTCTTGTAACGAACTTATACTATAACAAGGAAACATATATATTCCTTTTCAAAGAAAGACAATGCCAAAATATGTTTTGATGAAACAGTTCTAACAAATAGCCACAACCCATGTTAAAGAATACACACTACAATCTATAACTCGCAAGCTCGTGCGTCCTTCGCCATATGAACTCGTGCCGAATATTTCACAATATAAAGTCAATAACCTATAACTATTACTATAGTTTATCAACGACCTTTGAGAGTTCAAAGTTTAAGCGTGACGAGTCGATTCCATTTTTTTAGGGGAAGCAGGTTTGGGATACCTTTTTATCGCGGGATTTTAAAGATATAAATCAGTGTTTGTATAGTATCCACCTAGAAGTCATGGTCGAGTGGTTAATGCGATGTACTCCGAGTCAAACTAAAAAGTTTTTTGGCGAGGGTTCGAGTCCCAGTGGCACTTTTTTTTTTATATATTTAATGTTTCATTTTTATTTTATCTTTTTTTATGTTTAAATTCATTTTCTTAATTTTTTATATTTACATCCTTAATATTTTGTTTCCTTTGTTTTATGTTCAACAATTATATGTTGGATGCCGGCCTCGGTAGTTCAGTCGGATGCGCGTATGACTGGTGGTCAATAGGACGCGGGCGCGATACCTGCCGGGGTCAGCAACATTCTTTCCCATGGAGATTATTCATTAAATCTTTTCGATGGCAATTTTCTCCCTTCCGATGATGCAAGAAGGGTAGTTGTTAGTTTCTGGGGAAAGAATGTACACTGTACTGGTTAACCGCTTACGTATAAGCTTGCCCATGATAAGTGTGGATAATTAAACTGACCGGCTCAAAAATGACATAAATAGTGATACCTGGGCCGTAAAAGCCCAATACAAACAAACGAAACTCTTTCAGATTCATTTCAACAGCGCATTCGCCTTCACTGACGGCTGTGAACGTACGTTCAATCATAATAACATTTTTGATAATACCTCTTGAATCCGAGCTACAACGATTCGCTTGTGCTCGTTCCATCCTTTCAATAAAATGAATATACATCTAATGTGATAGCATCGCCCATCGGGGCTTGGAGAAATAGTTCGAGCTGCACGATGCTTTCACATGAGCAATGGTAAACCGCTTAGTAAGTCCGAGCTTGCCCAGGCAAAGTGGTGCGGGTTGGACCGTCCATATTTATTAAACCCGTTCAGTTTTATTGGGTGGCAGGGCTTGAGATGTCATTTCATCTCAATGAGGGTAAAAACCCCACAAAACTGGAAGCAACTTCTCCAAACTTGACGGGGACAATAAACCTCAAATCAATCGAACAAACAACAAACAAACATCTCCTGTGCTCCAATTTTATAGGAACGAAAAAATTTTAAGAAAAAGTAAAAAAAAAAAAAAAACATCTAAGATTCGAACCCTAGATCTCCAAGATGGGAGACGTGTTACTAGACTGTCTCGACTGGTCGTCAATCTGGTTAAACAGCGCGCAAGTTTAAGAATATGACGGTAACTATCGCCCAGTGTAAAAATACCCAAAACACGGACGAGTCCAAAATTAAAAGTGCAGTCACGTCTCACTGCGTTTTGAAAGACTATATTCAAAATGTACATACAGGTAAACAAACTAGGTCTGGCAGTGACGTCAAATCAATAACAAAGCTAAAAATAGAAAGGATTTTCCAGTATAAAGTTGGCTTGGGTTTATCATATGAACAGGACACGCCCACTGGTCATACAGCAGTCACAACGGCACAGGGGATGTCAATGCTGTTTGTCATGCTGGCGGTCCGAGTTCGAATCTCACTGACTGCGTTTTTTTTATTATTTATTTGTTTTATTTTTTTATAGTACATTAAGTGTGCATTGTTTCAGATTTGTATATTTTACTGGTTAAAAATCTATAGTAAATTTTGTATATGTATTTTTTTCTGTTTCACTTTTTATAATCTTTATTTCTCATAAACATGTTTTATGCAGTCAAGTGTTATTAGTTTGAAAATGAACAAGAAATATGTTCTGTACACATCGTAATTATTCACTTTTAACATGCCACACGGGTAAAGCAGATTTCACATGTCGTGAGTGTGTGTATTACGAGATAAAAAAAAATAATAATAATAAAAAAAACAAAAAAAACAATCGACACGTGGGTTTCGAACCAGCCACTTCTTGGTCCGTAGAAAAACCCTTCTACTCTTTCGGACACGAAATCCACAAAGAATTGGCGGTATGTAAATAATCTTAATTAGGCCATATCATATGAATATTCGAGTAAACTAATTATGACGTAACTGCCAGGAATTCCTTGTCAGACTATACATATACTTCGTTACTTCGCATGCGCATTTTCTTTATATGCTTTTTTTTCGAGATTGATGCACTTTTTGTTTCGTTGTTTATGCGACCCTTCACGTCAGGTAGCGGCTCTATTCATCTGTGAAAGGTGGTCGTCCCTTATTGGTTCTTATTGCAAGTAAAATTCCTATATTAAGACAACCTTTGGGACTGTTCAAAAGTGGTCTTTAAGACCACTTTTGAACAGTCCCAAAGGTAGTTTCCGAGCAGATGACACTGTATGTAAAAAAACACACAGAATAACTACAACCTACTAATTAAACGTTGTTTTTTTTGTTTTAATTCTAAGTGGTCTTAGTAGCGGAACTTCACTGTATATTTAGAGGATAACTGTACTGAAATGTTGTACGGTCAGAAATTTCGTTTTACGGCGACGCGCTAGCGGAGTCTTATAACGGAATTTGCGACCGTAAAACCGCCAATTTACCTCCCTAAAAGACAATTTTCAATAGTTCTAGTGCAATAGTTCTAATGTTCAATAGTTCTATCCCTGTTTTGTTAAAAATGCACTATTTTGCTCGTAGCGGCTGCGGAATACCAAAAGCCAGCCAATGAAGAGCGACGTTACGTGATAACGTCGGCTTTCCGACAGTATATCAGTATCCAATCAAACGTCGCGTTACATACGCAAATGTATTAGAATTTTGGCGTTGTGTTTTGATGCATGTCCTGTTTTATGTTTTTGTGTTTTTGTCGTAATGTGTCTAACAATTTCCTTTTTTAGTCGATTGTTGGCCAATCGACCAAATGTTATTAAGTGCAGAAGCTCTTCAGTACTGATGTCCATGTGACTATCACTGAATTTTAGGAAATCCAGGTAACTCTTGTTTATCGAATATAGTAGCTATATTCTTGTCGTTGTGGTGGCGGTTCTAACGAGTTTGGACAACATATATCTTGGCGCAAAGATAAGAAAAATATTGAATGCCCCTGTCAACCCCAGTTTTCTATATACAAACTGGGGTTTAAGGGTTTTAATTACACGGACTTGTTAAAAAATGGTTGTTTGTGATGTATTATAAATACATGATGGAATATATTGTGTTTCATGTGGGTTTACGGCGTCCCGCAAACCCCCATGCTGACAAGACAACCGAGCGTGATCTCTGACAGGTGTACGGGCAGCTGTGGGGTAAGGCACAAGAAAGATATTAGATGAATGACATGAATTATTTACAGTATCTACATTTAACACTTATTAACACAAAACATCACAAATTGTTGCTTCTGTAGCCAACTCACGACGTCCGCTCCGAAGGCAAAACAATGTTCTGTGCTCGGAACGGGTGACGTGAATACCTACAGAAGTAAACAACAAAAACAACAACAAAAACAAAAAAAGAAACACAAGACGCGACTGGCCAGTTTATAACTTAGGGTGAATCCTCCTCTCGCGTGAAACTTCCTCTCGCGAACTAGTGCAAACTGCAAACTAGTCTATCGACATAGTTTAGCGATCACAGGTTTGCCGATCACAGGTTTAGCGATCACAGGTTTAGCGATCGTCCGAATCACCTGCAGGTTAGTTGACCTCTTCCATGGTCTCACATTTGTTGACAATGAACAATGATTCTGATTCTGATTCTGGTATGCGCTGATTACGGCGGTCTGTCCGCCCTTGCTGGACCCTAACCCCCAGCGTCGTACCAGTACCTGCTGCTATGAAGCAGGGAGCAGCAGGTCACACATTGTTGTGCCTGCAAATTACGATAACTGGACTAAGACACAAGTCACAAAACATACATGCTATATCATGATTCCCCTCCCGGAGAAGTAAGAATATGTTCATGCATATACCGCTATTGCGCATGCGCCGACCAGACACACAGGCTGATTAGTGCATGCGACAAATAACCGTATAGCAGAACTCAACTTGACTGTGCATCAAATTATCAGTACCCAGCGCTTGACACAATAATACTCAAAGTTCATGTTTCCTTACTGAGCACTACAGAAATCAATTAATGCTCACTACTACTGAGCATAATACTCATCAAATTTGTGCTCACTACATTATCACAAGTAAAAGGCAATTGAACAGACCACGCCTTTGCGCTACCTGGTCAGCCGCCAATTACAGGAAACATAACAATCTCTATTTCATATCCTTCTCCGCGACACGGCTCACAAATATAGCTATTCACAAATTCATTACATTTACAACAGATAGAAACTACAAACAGAAGATTTTCATCTTTATTCCACAACATTTGTTAGTGTCTCAAAGGGCCAACACTGTTTGCCGTAAATTCTCTCTGTATTTGGTAGGCACCCCGTCACAACCGTCCTCGCGACGCCGATGACGCAGCTGACGTCATCCCCGCCGCTCAGGCCGTTATGACGAGTGGCGACCAAATACTCCCACTTATCATCATCACGTTCTTTATATGTACATACATGCACAAACTGAGTTATCAGACAAAAACGGCATCATTACAAAATGAACTCGTAATTCTTCTTGAACAAAATTATTTCTAATCAACGTGAACATGCTTGTAAAATAAAATTCATTACGGTTCATCATCACGGATAACCCGACAGGCTCTTGTAAGAGTTCGCCCTGATGATGAAGATATGGTTAAACCCGTCTTAAGTTTACGTCCCCTCTACACCTAATATCATATTGGGACGGAACCACGGTTTTCTAACCACAGCTAGTCAAAAGTCATGGGTCAAACAAGTGACCCGGCGTTTATTAATTACATTCTACAAAAGGGGTCTAAAAGCCTAAATGAATCTAGAATGAGCGGATGTCCAAACTTTACGTCTCACCAACATCTAGGGTCAGCATGAGACAGGACCTCACTTAGAAAGACTCATTCCACTACTGGAGAAGCCTGGGATCGATCCTGCAACGTCCAGCTGGCAAAGCTAGTAGCCTAATCACTACAGGCCTCAACAGTGAATTCAGAATAGGCTTCAGAAAGTTGGGGTATACTACAAGTAAACCCCTCCAAAACCTACAAGCGTGTTCATACAAAAATAATACAAAACATAGATTTAACATACCTTTCAATATACTTTCTATTTCCCGACACAATGTTGTAGGTACACGTTACAACTTGACCTGCTGCTAAAGTGTTCGCTTTTCTCAGGGTTTATATATCTATGAATACTACCAGAAAATCATGCCTACTCATATTACCTTGCTTAAATCGTGGCGAGGTGGAGATACCGGCCACAAATGAAGCTAGATATCAAAAATCGAGTAGAGGAAATAGGAAACATTGATGAAACGACCCTATAAATCAATGCCATGACTCCTGTCAAAACGAACACCCACACAACACGTGACGGGAATGAAAATCATATATGGCACAATTTGGCGGTTGGCGATTTTTAGGCAAATTTTATAGAATTCAGCCTTATAGCGGCCCCCTGTATTGTAAAAACAGATCTCTATAAACCACCCATGCATACATCGTACGATATGTGCATGACTTGTTCATGGAGCAGCACAGTTTGCGTACCATATTTCACCTAAAATATTTCACTCGCACCGCCCTACCATATATCTACTAAAATAATTTAGATGTGCATAAGCACCAGAGAGGTTTCCTATTCCATCTCGTAACATATTGTACTTGCCTATCATCCCAAAAGCGAGTCATTGCCACGTTTTATAAAAGGTTTGTAGGGTGAAGAAAGTGTGTGTGTTGGTGTGTGTGTGTGTGGGGGGGGGGGGTGTCTATTGTTGCAATATGAGCACCGATTTGATTTACCATAAAGTGTTCCGGGAAGACATTTTATTGTTGTTTTCATAGCACAACTGGAAATAATATTCTACAGTTCAAACTTCTTTATGATTGATTTATGTTTGTTATTTTGTTCCCTTTTATCAATATTGCATTATTCTGACAAGACCTGCGTGACAAAATTACGTATAGTCTGGGTCTGGCACTGTTGTAACGTGTGTGAATACAATAGCAACGAGTACTTTTCATGTTTTATTAATGAGCCAGCGCATGACAAAACCTACAATAAGACATGTGCGCAAATCGAAGACTCAGATCAGCCTGCGCATCCGCGCAGTCTGATCAGAGTCTTCGCTGTGCGCTCTAAGGATAGCTAAGGGCCCAATGCTCCTTCATGCAGCAAGACAAGTCTCTGATTAGACTATATGGATGCACAGGCTGATATGAGTCTTCGATGAGTGCACATGTCTTATTGTAGGTTTTGTCATGCGCTGGCTCATTTATAAGACTGGCTGGTGCTAGTTCAGGCCAGGCAAGAGAAATGTTCTGGTGGCATGCACACTCAGCGAAGCCTCGAACCAGGCTTTGATATCGTGTACTCTGATCAGACGTATCATGATAATACATTTGCCACGGAGAGTTTATGACTTTGAAATAGAATTCAAGAAGCGGGGCGCTAGGGACAACTAGCTTGAGGCTAGACTTATTTTTGTTCTCGTGTTTCTTGAGTATTGAGCTTTGGTCTGTATTAGAAAACAATTAATGAACGCAAACATTATACAAATCAGCACGTCTTACCCTCGGGCCTGGTAAAAAACTCTTAGAGCGGTCACGACATCTTATGTGACATTAAGATTACGCACGCATAAAGTATTTACCCAAAATATTCGAATTTGAACTCTTACCATATTTTGTTATAATATTTGAACAAGTACGATGGCAAACGCCGTTTCTGATGAGACGCCGCGTTCTTTACAGCTCCTATAACACACACACGCGCGCGCACTCGTATACGTTGCTGACCGTTCTGAGGTGGTGGTAAAGTAAAATGAATTATGCACCACTCATTTGTATCCCCGGCCCCCTAGGGGACCGGGAATAGCGGGGCTTTCAACTTTTACAAAATTGGATCGCAGCTAAACCTGGACATGCCCAGACAAAATGCCTGGTGAGATTACACTCAGCCCTCAAGCAACCCTCAAGCAGCTGTTGAAAGCCTCGAGTGGCTGCCCGAAGGCACTGAGTCAAATGTAGCAACCAGCAGCCTATGACTGGGTGTTACAAGTTGCTGCGGTAAATGGCAACCCTGAAAAAGGTAAAAGCAAATTTAAAGATGGCCGATGGCCAAAAAACAATAAATAAATAAATAAAAACAATAATAAAAAGGGTGGGTGGTGTAGGGTGGGTAGTGTTGTGGGTGGTGACGGGTCAGGTGAGGTAGGGTGTAAGGGGTTACTTTCAATAGGACATTGGAACCCCGGTTCATCTGCCGGGACTCATCGGGGGTTAAATCCCGACACTTAAGCCCGAGGATACAAATGACTTGTGCATTACGATAAAACACCCGTCCGACATTGTGCTTTTTCACATCTCCACAAAATGGCTACTTTGCTGATGAAAATCAGTGATATTTTTTATTTATTCTGCAAACATAGATTGCGGGTCTCATTGACGTGTTCCCACAACCTATGTCTTGGAGCAGAAATAATAATAATAAAACAATGTATACCCCCGTAACCCCCTGTTTTTTCTCTATATAAAATGGGGTTTAGTCACGGGCTTGTTCTAGTAATGGCTATGCTGTCCTTTGCGTATTGTTCAATATAAGAAGTGTTTTGTTTCTCTGTCTCTTGAAATCATTGGTAGGCTATGTGATTGTGGCATCCCCTGGACAATCTTTATTTGTATTTACCAGAATTATTTGCTTCAAAACTTATGTTTTCTTCATGGTTATTTTCAGGTTGTATTGATGTGCGTATTCAGTGAAACAGCTGGTTTGATAGGGTTACGTCCAGCCAGTCAGGATCCCAGATACAAGGACAAAGATGCTCACAAGTACGTTGATGGGTAAGGTGACTCTTATAAGCGTTAATTTTATTACCTGAGAGAGGGTTTGTTCTTTTTTTAGCTGTGTGGTCTCAGCCAAGGAGCGAGACAGAATTTCCCTGCAGGGAAATTCTGCCTCGCCCATTGGCTGAAACGGTAAATTCTGCCTCACGCATTGGCTGAGACGGGAAATTCTGTCTCGCGCATTGGCTGAGACGGGAAATTCTGCTTCGCCCATTTCTCTGCAGGGAAATTCTGCCTTGTCCATTGGCTGAGACGGAAAATTCTGCAACGCCCATTGGCTGAGACGGGAAAATCTGCTACGCCTATTGTCTGAGACGGGAAATTCTACATCGCCCATTTGCCTGCAGTAAAATTCTGCCTCGCTCATTGGCTGAGACGAGAATTTCTGCCTCGCCAATTTCTCTGCAAGGAAATTCTGCCTCGCCCATTGGCTGAGACAGGACAATCTGCCACACCCATTCGCTAAGACGGGGTATTCTGCCTCGCCTATTGGCTGAGACGGGAAATTCTGCCTCTGACATTTTCCAGCAGGGAAATTCGTCCTCGCCCATTGGCTGAGACGGGAAATTCTGCCTCGCCCATTGGCTGAGACGGGAAATTTTGCCACGCCAATCGGATGAGACGGGAATTTTTGCATCGTTCATTGGCTGAGACGGGAAGTTCTGCCTCGCTCATTGGCTGAGATGGGAAATTCTGCCTCGCCCATTTCTCTGCAAGGAAATTCTGCCTCGCCCATTGGCTGAGACTGAAAATTCTGCCACGCCCATTGGATGAGACGTGGTATTCTGCTCGCCTATTGGCTGAGACGGCAAATTCTGCCTCGCCCATTTCCCTGCAGGGAAAGTCTTCCTCGCCCATTAGCTGGGACGGAAAATTCTGCTTCGCCCATTGGCTTAGACGGGAAATCCTGCCTCGCCCATTGACTTTGACAACCACAAGCGAGGTTATGCATGACGACAGAAAGACGTCTATGGGTACCTCTGGTATAGCAAGGAAATATCAAAATGCTTTCGAAACGTTAAGGTGATGCGAATTCAGCGATAAAAAGCTAAAATATGAGAAACCTGCATCCCACAATTTAGAATATTTACATTCCCAGTGTAAAGTCTAATGTAAACCTATAGAAAACAATTGCTTTCATACTTCCATGAACGCATCGAATCACATGATTTTCAGCGACGTTAAGTGACGTCATTGTAAACCATTGTTTAACTGCCCATCGGAATCTAACTGTTGGTTTTCTTTTGCTCCAGCAATTCAGTGGTTTCTTGGTGTCGAGTCCTCACCGTTGTCTCACCTCTGTGGTTCTTTGATCATTTGTGTTCACGGAGATGTTGCACTGATGAGTTAGGAGGCCTTCATGCGGACTGAACAAATTATTTGTCTAAATCGCGACGGAAGTAAGGGCGAGGATTGTGGCCACGTAAAATCGATTTAAGCCCCCCCAGTGGAAATCTTTCCACTGACCGTTCCAAGGCGGTTCTTCTGTGGCGATTTATTTATGTTGTTGTTTGATACTTACTGTGTGTATCACTTGTGTCTTTTTATTTTGAATGGCCATATGGCCATTTTGTGGGAAAGTAACTGTCCTTATGGCCTTCCTTTGTTTAGGTTTCCATTATGGTCTGGTCGCTTAATGTTTGTGTTTCTTTCCCTTTGGTGTCTTTGATGGGTGGAGTAAGTTAATTGTATCGATTCCTGATCTTTGTTTTACTTCTACTTTTCTCTACGGGCGGTGATGACGTCAACGCTATTCCACTCTTTGAAGAAAAACAGCGTGTAAATGTTTTTCAGCTTTAAAAGTTTGCCCTACAAGCATTTTTTCGCCCAGTGATGAGGGGCAAATAATGTAAATATAAAAAATAAACTTAATTTTTCTGCTTTTCATGAAAGTATGAACGGCAGTGGGTCGCTAGCAAAGTGTACATGAACCCCTTTACTTTGCACGCGACCCACTGCGTTCATACTTACATGAACTGCAGAAAAATAAATTTCATTTCTTAAATAATAATAATGCACAAACACAGTTATTTACAGATCCTTTCCAGCAGCTATCGAAATGTCTCCGCCGCTATGCGACAAGTACCAGCTGTTAATGAGCTGACACATTTGTAATATAGTAATTGTATATATATTTTTTTTTTCTTGGAACTCTGGCAAGGACACAGCCAATACGTTAGTTAAAGATTCCATTTTCAAATGTATGAAAACAAAATATATCATTAGGTGGTCATTTTCAAATGTACACAGCGTGTAGAAAAAAAATACAAAAAAAAAATAAGAGGAAAAGTTCAGGGAGAACCACAACCATAAGACGCAGCCCACCCATTGTACCTGGAGAGAGAGAGAGAGAGAGAGAGAGAGAGAGAGAGAGAGAGAGAGAGAGAGAGAGAGAGAGAGAGAGAGAGAGAGAGAGAGAGAGAGAGAGAGAGACTCCAATATGGAATTAAGGCGGCGCCAAGTAATAAAGGATTGACAAATGATTGTAGTGCATACCCTTGTTTATAATTCAATTATACGAATGTTCGGGGAGATTTTCTAGGGTATCTATGCAGATTTTTCTCCTTACGATACTAAAATTAGTCTGAATTTTAGCTGGTCTTGATAGTGCAACTTCACTGTTATTAAAGTGAGCCCCGGATTTACAAGCTGTGCATTTTTTTCCGAAAGCACATCCGTGTGTTAAAATGCCGTCTTTCATATCTCAATAACTAGCATTTTCAGATTTTTGTTTTCCTTTTTTTTTTCTTTTTTTTCATATTTCTAGTCTGAATATAAGTGTCGACGTTCGTTAGAACCGCCTTCTCACGAGTAGGCCTACCCACAAACAATGTTTTGAGCAAAAATAAGGAAAAAATGTATACATTTTCTGTATATAAATTGGGGTAAAAATTGGGGTGTTCATTGCTCGGACAAATTTTATCCTGATGAACTGTCGTTCGGTGTTAGCTGAAGTGCACGCTAGGGTTGGATAAGCAATATTGCGATATAAAGAACCTTAATAAAATCTACAAACCCATTTTCTTTCTGTAAATACTTTTTGCCATAGCTTTACAAAAGATGATATTACACGAGTGTTCACATTACGAAAACACGCCTATACAAATACATTGTAAACATTACCGCCGTAAAAGCGAAAATTTTAAGATGAAAAATTGTGGTAATTTTCTTATTTCTGCTCAAAACATATATTGCGGGTACTCACTAGAACCGCCTCATCGAGGCGGTTCTAACGAGTACCTACAACCTATATTTATTATATATTGCGGGTACTCACTAGAACCGCCTCATCGAGGCGGTTCTAACGAGTACCCACAACTATATTTTAGAGCAGACATAAAAAAATAAAGTTTACCCCTGTTAACCCCAGTCTTACTATACATATAAACGTGGGGTACAAGGGGGTCAAAATTCTTATTAAACGAGCCTCAAGCGAGGTTCAAATTTCCATGAGCGTAATATTCTGTTCATGTGTGACTTTTTTAATACCAGCGATGACGTCATTAGTAAATATATCTGATAGAAAGGACAGTTATTTTTATTGTATATATAGAATATATACAGTGGAATTTCGCTATAATGACAAGTTAAATTCAGACCAAGTCACTAAGTTTTCTTTTAAAGCATATTTAAAAGTTTTCAGGTTTTATTTCTACACCCAATGTACTCTAGTAAGAGACCATCTTTGGAACTGTTCAAAACCGGTCTTATTGACCCTTTATGAACAGTCCCAAAGGTGGTCCAAGTATAGGAATCGACGTTTTGTTTGTTTGTTTGATTTGAGGTTTAACAGTCAACACTGCAGATATCATTTTGGAGACAATGCTTCCCGACATTGAGATGAAATGACATCTCAAGCCCTGTCGCCCAATGAAGCCAATCGGGTTTAAATGCATGGACGGTCCGACTCACACCACTCTGCCTGGGCAGGCTTAAATCCTCTAAGCCGTTTACCAGTGCCCGTGTGCGGTGGGATTCAGCTGTGTGTGGAAGCACCATGCAGCCCATCTATTTCTTCAAGGCCCGATGGGCGGGGCATATAGGAATTGACGTAAAATCAATTTAAACCCCTAGTTCTAAGGCGGTTCTTCTGTCGTGGTTTACTTTTGTTACGGTTTGTCTTTGAGTGTGTGTATCGCTTATATTATTTTGTTTTGGATAGCCGATGGAAAGTAACCGTCCTTTTGGCTATTGATGTTTCCATTGCGGTGTTTGTGTTTGTTTCCCTTTGGTGTCACTGATGGGAGGTGGGGTTAATTGTATCAATTCCTGATCATTGCCTTCACTTCTATTTAACTGTACTTAACTATTATTTTCAGGTTGGTGGATCGAGTTAGGAATCAAACATCACCCATAAACAGTTTATCTCATCATCAACCCACAAGGGTACTCAGGCTCATTGTAAACTTCAACGGTAAGAGAAAATTCAAGGGAACCTTTTCACTTTGTTTCATGTGACATGACCAGCCCTGTGAGAACATGTATCTCAGTTCAGTTGAATGGTCAACTCTGTAGTTTTCTCGCAAGCGATACATTTTCATGGACGGCGTTACACCATTCTACAATGAAGCTGTGTGTACTATAAAAATGGCGTTATTTCACACACAACACCACATCAGAATAAGTATCGTGATCATACAGGGGTCGTGGTTTCGATTCCGGGCTTCTCCAGACTTTCGAATATGTCTGTAAACCGAGGTCCTGGCTCCATATGATCTTAGTTGTTGGCGGGACACATGCACAAACGAACACGCGTGTCACATGGAGAATATTCTATACAGAGCACATGCTGGGTTGTGGCGTCATATGACTGAATCTGACACTCGTCAGGAAAATGTTTGCTTCTCCTTGTTTTCTTCCCTTTCTGTCGTAATTAAGGCGTAAATATACAGTAAAGCAGATGTCTCAAACGTTTGTCTCTATCAAGCGTAACACCAGTTCTCATCAGAAAAAAATCAATGGAATTGAGTCTACTGCTTTCAACTTTTGGATTATGAATTTCTCAAGCATTCCCTTTTTTTAGTTTTCTTTTTCTGAAAGTGCTACTGTGTCAACCCCTTAATCGCAAATGTGTGTACATAATCCCTTACTATGACAACATGTGACCATAGTTGTATAAGGATCAGTTTCGAACTACATGAAGTAATGTTATTCTACGAACGTTAACTCGTGACCAACACTACTGTTCTGCAAAAAGATAATCCTTTGGAAGCTAGAATAACATCACAGGACTGAAAAACACAGAGCATTTAATTGTTTTGTGGGTCAGACTAGCTCGTTTCTTTCAACTAGGATTCATCAGTGACGCTAACATGTGTTCAAATCAATGATTCCTGTTTGGTTTGGTCGCCATGAGGCGGGCAAACCGGGTCTAATGACCAGATTGCAACTGTTCCATGGAGGGGCACGTGACGCGATCAACCAATCAGCTTTAACGATGATGCAATACTATACGACAATTACAGGAAACAGCCTGTCTGAATAGCGAAACAGACCGAAAAGCAAGCGTTTCAACTCCAACAATAAGGGAAATGGATACGCCTGGCATGTGTGGCAGTTAGTCTACCATTTTTACTGTATTTCGAAACACACCTATACAAATATATTGTAATTTTTTGGCCAAAGAAAAAGAAATTTTAAAAAGAAAAATTGGAATATTTGCCTTTTTTGCTCAAAACATAGATTGCGGGAGTCGACAGAAACGTCTCGACGAGGCGATTCTATCGATTACCAACAATCTAGTGTCTCAGAGCAGGAATACGGAAATTAATGTATACCCCTGCAAACCCGAGCTTTACTATATAAAAGTGAAGATTATATTTTCTTGTCCTTTTGGGATCATTGATTCCATTGTGGAATTTTGAAAATATCGGAGGGTCACTGATGAGGCCTAAGTGTCCGAAACTAGCTAGTCTGGCCCAGAAAACATGTACACTCCATATTTTTCAGTTCAGTGGTGTATTCCTTGCTTCCAAAGGATAGCCCTTTTATAGAACATATTTAACTTCACTTCAACTGGTGTATGGGAATGTGTGGCGGCGGTAAAACGTCTCCCTGCCCTACATCATAGTGTAGATTAGATTTTCTTGTCCTTTGGGATCATTGATTCCATTGTGGGATTTTGATAATATCTTAGGGCCACTGATGAGGCCTAATTGGCCGAAACTAGCTTGTCTGGCCCAGAAAACATGTGCACACCATATTTTTCAGTTCTGTGGTGTATTCCTTGCTTCCAAAGGATATCCTTTTTATAGATGATATAAAAGGGGATCACAATTCTATAAGCATGATTTCGTGATGGAAATACAACTTTAAGGACCTAATGGTTGCTACTCTGTTGTCTCTGTCCAACTGAAAAAGGGGTCTACTCTAAAAGGGGAAGAATTTGCTCCTCAAGGGTTCTACTTTAAAAGGGAAGAATTTGCTCCCCAGGAGCAAATTCTTTCCTTTAAGAGTATACCCCTTAGACATATGCAAAGAGAAACTACTTTTGCAGGAGTAGCCCCACCCCCTTAAGGCGTATCTATTTCCCTTATGGGGAACTTATAGCAGCCGCAGTCATTTTCGCAAATTTTACGTCTTGCAATGCCATTATGGAGTAAGTCCATGGGGCCATGGAAACGAAAAACAACAGAACATAACTACTACTACTCACAACGTGTGGCTGGCTGCGGTAGCTCAGTCGGGTGCAGTCTGACTGGTGATAAGGAAGACTCGGGTTCGATACCTACCGGGGTCGGCAACATTCTTTCGTGGAGATTGATTTCGAAATCTTTTCTATGGTCATTCTCTCCCATCCGCTGATTCGGGAAGGGCAGGGGTCAGTTTTTGGCGACAGAATGTGCACTGAACTGGTAAACCGCTTACGGATAAGCCTGCTCAGGAAAAGCGTGGATAGGTACACTGACAGCCCAAACTTGACCCAAATCAGTGTTGACTGTGCCGTTAAATACAAATGAACAGAACTTGCAAAGTTTACTTCGCACAGATAGGAACATATTTATATATTCTGAACATCTTTCGGTACGCTGGTAGCTCTAATAAAACGTATATGTAAATGTTGGAAAGACAGAGAACGTTATTTTCCTCATTTATAATGATCGCTGGGTGTAACGGGCCTCCGTGGCCTAGTGGATAAGAGTGCTGACTTTTAATCATCAGGTCTCTCAACGCTGTAGGTTTGAGCATGGCTCAGGTCACATAATGAGAAGTTCTGCAACGGAAGGTCAGGAGGTTTTTCATCGGGCACTCCAGTTTTCGCTCACCTCTGATTAACGATCGGCTTGATGTGAGTGAAATAATCTTGAAAGGATCGTAAAACCAAACATAAAAAAGATCGCTGAGTGTATAAAAACATTTTCATGTCTTTGCTACTAGAATTAACGTCAGTGCCAATGTCGAAGGTTCTAACTCTTCCAAATATATAAAATGTTTAGGGATCGAAACAAAGTCAAAACGTTGATGGGTCGTTGTTTATTGTTCTTGAGCCCAGCACAGATAGCAATAGTTTCTGTTCAAAAACTTCATGACTACTAAGTGACCTGCCACCAGTTACAGACTGAGTTGTTAAAAGACTTTTTGGCGCATTCGATGGGAGCTATTGTACCTGATAAGCCGAGAGTGGTGTTCTTTATTTCCACTCGATACTTGACGTTTTACTAGTAGGTTTCTTTTACAATTAAATTGTGATCCAGAAAGATATACAAAAGGATTGCAAATTTCAGGTTTTTGCGGAGGTACCGCTCAAAGAAACTCCCGAGGTTTAATATACAGTTTGATTCGCAGCACTTTGTCTGGGCAGGCTTAGATCTTCCCAGGCGGTTCAGCAATGCTTCAAAAGTTGGTCGGTTTCAGCTCATGCAGTCCAATATATTGCCACAAGGTCTGATCGGCCCCCGTCCATCGGGGATTGAAGAAATACATTGGACTGCATGATGCTTCCACGCAGAGCTGATACCGGCCGCACATGAGTAGTGTTAAATCGCCTAGAAATTCTAAGCCTGCCCAGGAAAAGTGGCTCGAGTCGGACCGTTCATGTATTTCAACCATTTAGTTTCATTGGGCGACAGATTGGAAGCAATGTCTCAAAAAGACTCATACAGTGTTAAAAGGGACGTTAACAGCAAATGAAATAGATAACCAAGGCCCTATAGAAGGCCTGGTGACTTAGGAAAAATCTTTTTATATACCCGTTTGAAAAACAACAACAACAACAACAAACGGTCGTATTAAGTTATGGGGTTGGTGTCCGTCCGTCCGTTCGTAAACTTTTTTTTCGTTTCCGTATAGCTCCTACTATACAGTTTTCATCCGATCAAGCCTAAAATGTGTATGTAGTAAGGCTAAGATGTGAAGATGTGCCTTAAGTTTCGAGAATTACTGTCCACCAAATACTTACAAAGTTATGAACTTTGAAAAATTCGGTTTACATTTTCGTTTGGTTAAGTTTTGTGCTATACATGTGTAAACCATATGTAAGTTACATTTAGTTTATACTTGCCATGGCGTTAAACAATTTACCACAGAATACTCATCACCACCTACCCCTCCTGATACCAAGGTCACAGATTTCTAAATTTTATATACACGTTGTGTATTAAAACATAGAAGTGGAGGCAATGATCAGGAATCGTTACACCCACAGCTCCCATCAGAGACACCAAAGGGAAAGACACACAAACATGAAACAACAGACCCCAATGGAAACACCAACAGCGGAAAGCCAAAAGGACAGTTACTTTTCCATAAAATGACCAATAGGCTATCCAAAATAAAATAACATAAGCGACACAAACATCCAAAGACAAACCATAACAAGAACAAACCGCGACAGAAGAACCGCCTTGGAACGGTCAGCGGAAACGAATTCCACTGGGGGGCCTAAATCGATTTTACGTGGCCACAATCCTCGCCCTTACTGCTGTCGCGATTTAGACAAATAATTTGCTCAGTCCGCATGAAGGCCTCCAAACTTCAGACAAACCATAACAAAAATATACCGCGACAGAAGAACCGCCTTAGAACGTTTAAAGTTTATTATTTGTATTCAAAAAATGCAATAAGTGGGATAATAATATCAGCTGGCTCAAATCAGAATGTAGACTGACAAGACCAAACCTATTGGATGCTTTTTGAAAGCAGCCAACTTGTTTTCATCTGTTCCAGATTCTCGCGCATCATGTCACCCCGTCCCTCTGCTACGATGTACATACAGATTCCTCCGTCAGTCTCTCAACAATGAATCATCCAGCTGCCGGAGGATCAATGTAAGTTTCTTACCTTATCCATATCCTGCTGAATAAAATAATTTGGCCACACCCATTTCTGAATGTCAACCAATCAAATTACTTGATAAAGTATATTAATTCAGCTCACAAACTACGTGACAAACAGTGTAGAACCTGATCAGATGGCCATTACGAAAACACGCCTATACAAATACAATGTAAACTTTACCGCCCAAAAAAAGAACATTTTTAGATGAAAAATTGATATATTTTTCTTATTTTTGCTCAAAATATAAGTTGTGGGTACTCGTTAGAACCGCCTCATCGAGGCGGTTCTAACGAGTACCCACAATCTATATTTTGGAGCAGAAATAAGAAAATAAGGTTTACCCCTGTAAACCCCAGTTTTACTATATAAAAGTGGTGTTCAAGGGAGTCAAAATTATATAGGCGTATTTCCGTGATGCTTTAGAAGCCATCTGATCTGGATCTCCACTGAGTTGTCGTGTTCAGCAGGATAAGGGCTAAACCACAAATGAAACAAAATCGCATTTCTATGCAAAACCTGTTGATGTTGAAGATGAGTATGATGAATGTCATTAGGATAACACACACTGATGTGCAGGAGAAGCCTCACCTGAATGTCTGTCCATCTCTCGTGATATTACGAAAACACGCATATTCAACTATATTGAACATTTCACCACAAAAAAATGCCAATTTTCAGAAAACAAATTCTGATATTTCTCCTATTTCTGCTCAAAACGTTGATTGTGTGTACTCGTTAGAACCGCCACGGTTCTAACGAGTATCCACAATCTATTTTGTTTCAGCAGAAATAAGAAAAATAATGTATACCCCTGTGAACCCAAATTTTGCTATATGTGAGATTTAAGGGGGTCAAAACTATATTGGCGTGTTTTCGTGATGACTTACACCATTAAGTGCAACACATACAGTAATATTTTGTTATACTCGTACTTCCAGTTTCCGACACAAAAACTACAGAATTCGGTATAACCCTACACGCGTTTGGGCTCCGGCAATTGTTGCGACTAGACAGCAGCTATATGTAACGTGGAACCGGACGTGTGAAATTACAACGTCACTTACACGTAGGGCGAAGCGTCAAATTTTCCCACTTATTTTCGTTTGAAAAAAAAAAGACTTTTTTTGGAAACAAAAGTGTATGTAATAAATATAATCACTATAATTCAGTGAAATTCCGCTATTAAGACCATCTAAAATTAGGACTAATTTTGCTATAAAAAGCTTATTTTGAAGGGTACGCTTAATTTTTCTATGTGTTTTCTGTCTACAATGTCCTCTGGTCAGGGACCACCTTGGGACTGTTCAAAAGTGGTCTTTAAGACCACTTTTGAACAGTCCCAAAGGTGGTCTTAATATAGGAATTTTAATGTAATTTGAATAGTCTCGTGCCTCTTGGATATTTCACGACCTTAGGCATCACACTCGTCCCTCCGCGTCTCGTGTGATACGTTAATCTGGATTCATCAACTCGACAGATCATGTGACTCTAATAATATTGTGTATAGAACACATACAGTGATCTTTTAAAAAATAAAGTTTCAAAGTTTATTAAGAAAACAGGAAAGCCCTGATGGACATACTAACGTGAAAGAATGAAACTAGATTAATGCAAAGAAACAATACAACAAGGAAAAACATACAATAACATGACCCCCATAACACGGCTCATTAAGGATTGAGAGAAAAAAACAACAACTTTTTTTTCTTTCTTTTTCCTCCCCTCTCCTCCCTCTTTTTGATCTATATAACCGTGCTATAAAGTGGCAGTGGGACATGTATACTTTTACCGCAAAAATACCCAAAAGTCTGGACGTACATGTACATATACTGCAATCACAGTCTTAGTTTACAAATATGGACATGTTTAAACTAGTTAGAACAGCAAAAAGTGAAGACCCTGGTCGGAAAGAAGCTGATCAATCTGGGTCTGCCCTGGTTACTCTTCTGTCCAAACATTTAGGACATTTATACGGTAAACTGCCTGGCCCAGGTTGCAGTTGATAGTTGTGACTGAATTAGAGCTACACAAAAATGTGAGTGATTCGAAATACAACTTGCTGACAATATGTAGAGTGATACTTTCACACAACTCTTCAGTGATATTTAAATGCAACATTTAGTGATATTTGATACATCACATAGCCTACACATACAGTGATATTTAAATACAAAACACATTGATAGTTTATACATGTACACACAGCGATATTTAAATGATTTTAATACAACACATAGCGATGTTTTAATCGAACAAATACAGTGATATTTTGATACAACACATTCCATGGTATTTTAGACACATATATAAAGAAATAAATAAATACACAGAGGATATTTACTGTTTTTTGGTGAAAACATCCAAATTTTCACGAGTGCGAAGAAAATTTGTTGTTGTTTTTTTTTTCCAACATACGAGATGAAATATTTATGGTATCCGCCGAAAAAAAGTAAATTTTCTTTTTTTTTAATTTTATAGCTTATGAGGACAATTACGGTAATTGATCAATCGTATCGTACGTCACAATTTTGACCTGGCTATGACGTCACAACTCTCAGTTTCAAATCACACAGTTCAAAGAGTGCTTTTCAAGTTTTTTTTACGGAATTATATACATTTTTGCGAGAAAAAGTTCTCCGGCCTGCTACTGTGAAAATAACAAGGTCATGTTATTTTTAACAGTGTAAAAATATCATTTTTGTTTGTTTCAGATATGCATCGAATTCACTGTAAAGTATAAAATAAAATATTTTTAGTGATATTGTGCATGACAGTGATATTAAATTCAACATATAGCGATATTTGAAAATAATACAGAGATATCCGGTACATTATTTACAATGCTATTTAAATACAATACTTACAGTGATATTTTAATACGGCACTTACAGTGATATTTTAATACAGAACTTACAGTGATATTTTAATACAGCACTTACAGTGATATTTTAATACAGAACTTACAGTGATATTTTAATACAGCACTTACAGTGATATTGTAATACAGCACTTTCAGTGGAGTTTTGAAACAACACTTAAAATACACCACATTTATTTTTTTCTGGACATGTATTTAATGTGGCACCTTCTAGAACAGTTAGTGATATCACTGACACGCTAGTTAACCTAATGTTCTCTGAACAGCTAGACCTACGTGTGTTGGATCTCTCAACAGCTCATAAACAGAACCCGTTCATTACGCAGACACGTCTATACAAATACATTGTAAATTTTACTGTCGAAAAAGCGAAAATTTTAAGATGAAAAAAAAAAAAAAAAAAGCAAATATTTTCCTTATTTCTGCTCAAAATATTTTAGAGCAGAAATAAGGAAAATAAGGTTAACCCCTGTAAATCCCAGTTTTGCAATATAAAAGTGGGGTTCAATGGAGTCAAAATTATATAGACGTGTTTTCGTGATGCATTAAAACGTACATATGCCAAGTATGAGTCGGATAAAAAAAATACGAATATTCTAACGCTCTGCATGCTGGGTATTTTATAGAAGGCGAAATTTTGATATGCTTTTCTGATTGTTTTACCAGAAATCAGGTCTCGACATTTCATGGAGACAATTTGCATGAGATGTCAAGACCTGTTTTCTGTGAAAAATAAGAAAACATGACAACAATTTGTCGTCTGCTAAGTTAGCCCAGAGTGGACTGAAAAGGTAAAAGATCCCATTCCTGAAAACACTTTCAGTGGAACTGTAATATTTCTTCTTTTACAGGATTTCATAACATGCGCAACGAGTGTCGTGAGGAGCGAGGGCAGAAGAAGTTTCATAAGCGGGCTATCATTAATAACAGATCTCTCATCTCATGCTCAATCATATCTTGGTTGTGATGTCATAAGCTACTCTCAACTAACTGCAGGTCATACCAGACATGAGAGAACAAAACGTGAGTTATGTTGGAGACTTCACATAGCTTCCATCAGAAAGCTCAATGTTAACCCTTATCCCGCTGTATCATGATAACCCATATTTTTACAAACTGTATAGATTCCTGATCGGATGACTTCTTTAGAAGCCATCTGATCAGGATCCACACTATTTGTAGTTCAGTTTGAGAATTTGTATGATTAAATTACTTCGAGCAATTTGCTTGGCTAATAGTCAGAAATTGGTGTGGCAAATTAATTTATTCAGCACGATTATGGTTAAATTGGTATGTATATTAGCTGGTCTACTTCCTAGGTACATACTGATGGTTTTGTTTGTAGTTTCACGGCCTAGTCAACACTAATAAATTTATTTGGAGCATCAGTTACTTAACTACCGAACTTTGTCTTGGCAAGCTAAGTCATAAGCAGTCGACCAGTGCAGTGCACATTCTTCATCAGAAACTGTCAACTGCCTTTCACCAATCGCCAGAGGGAATCAATGACCGTGAAAGATTCATGATAAATTTCTACAAAAGAATGTTGCCGACCTGACACATCAGGTCAACAAGTCCTTGAAATGAAGACCCCCTAAACCTCACTTTATATACGAAAAACTGGGGTTTACGGGGGTATACATTATTTTTCTTATTTCTGCTCCCAGACATAGGTTGTGGTTCTAACGAGCATCCATAACCTATGTTTGGAGTATAAATAAGAAAAATATCACAAATATTCATCGGGAAAGTAGCCATTTTGGAGATATGAAAGAATGCACTATGTTACACGGGTGCGTTATGGTAATGAGGTATCGAACCTCTGAGACACAAGACCGGCAGTGATATGCCGGTATGGTTGTTAGATAGTCATACAGTTACATAGTTAAATACACTGCAAATATGTATACCACTACTCTATGCAATGCATGTGCGAATGTGTTTTTTTTTTTCAGGTGAAAATTAATGTCGTTTGCTTTCTAATTTCGGATTTAAGCTTCAGTATATTCGGACCACCTTTGGAACTGTTAAAAAGAGGTCTTAAATACCATTTTGAGTAGTGGCAAGGGTTGTCTCTTACTTGAGGAAACCAGTTGTAGAAAACAGAAAGAAACAAAAAATTCGAAGCTTTTAAGTACATGCGTTTAAAAGAACAATCTTAATTTAAGCTGGTCTAAATAGCGGGATTTCTCTTAATAACAGTTCGCCTGTCATTACTGACAATGACAGTATTATCATATTTGCGAAATGTTACTGTTTATGATTCTAGCTCTGAATTGTCTGTTACAGTTAGAGCAACAGAGGCTAGAGGAAGACAGCTCTCTAAAAAGCGGGATTTCTCATATGAATACTCTGAACACTATTTTTAGTTACTGTTTATTTCAAATTTTAGGCCTCATCTCAAACCACTACATCTTTTTTAGTAAGGACGTATCTTATAATAATGATTTATCATTACAGAAGAAGTTGTAGTAGTTTGAGTCAGAAGTTGTTTCTTTATTTAATCCAAGAGCCCAAAATTTGACATAAAGAATTTTGTAAAAAAAGTAAATAACGGAGATCATCATCACGAAAACACGCCTATATAATTTTGACCCCCTTGAACCCCACTTTTATATAGTAAAACTGGGGTTTCCGGGGGTATACCTTATTTTTCTTATTTCTGCTCTAAAATATAGATCGTGGGTACTCGTTAGAACCGCCTCGATGAGGCGGTTCTAACGAGTGCCCACACTCTATATTTTGAGCAGAAATAACAAAAATATCACAATTTTTCATCATAAAATTTTCATTTTTTTTCGGCGATAAAGGTGGCAATGTATTTTTATAGGCGTAATGTTGTGCTTTATTTACTTTCAGGGTCATCCTCGCAGTGTTGTACAAGGGAACTTCTTAATTGTGCTGCTCAAACTCTGACAAAACTGATCACAATTCATCCTGCGCAGCGGTGTCATATCATAAACTTTTATAACTCTTGTGTGAGAACGTGTGAAGATTTGTGTGACAGCAGGACTGTTTTAACAACCTTTGAGATACTGAGACTTCAGTTGCGGAAATCATGTTAGAAATAACGGGTAGTTCATTGCACCAGACACTGTCAGTGCTGTGACAGAACAGCAAAGCAGTACAGTCGAACTTCAATGGCTCGAACACCTTTGGGACCTCGAAAATCCGTTCGAGACAGGGGTAGTTCGAGCCACAGATGCTTACTGCCAGGAGGCATTACGAGGTACTTTTTGACATATTTTCGGTGTCCTGAAATGAAAATGTATGCTGTGTGTACTCATTAGAATCGCCTCATCGAGGCGATTCTAATGAGTACACACAGCATACATTTGCAAGAAAGTCGAAAGTCTCCTAAATTATCTCGCACCATTTCTTATGTAGAGGACTTCTCTAGGGACATATGAACGGATTCGACTCAGCCATGGTAAACGAGTCATCGGTGTTCGAGCCATCGAAGTTCTACTGTATGTGAAAACACACAAATATGACATTTATTTTGTCATTGTAAAGATGTATTCCTGTATACAACTTTACTATATAAAGCGGATTTAAAACTGTTTTATATCATTTAAATATTGTTATACGCATCTCGGTCATCGCTTTCTGACAGAAAGTGCATTTTCGTAAATGGCAAGTGTCTTAACCTCTACTTAAACTGGGTATTCAAGAATGTCATAAGACGTTTGTTTTTGCCCAAACAGACAAGGCCGCCAATAATGTCTTCAGCAAGAGTTTGGTGGTACTAAGGCCTATGACTTGCAGCCTTTTGCTGCAGAGATAAAGGCTGCAGAGAGGGCTGTATTGACGACCACATTTGTCATTCAGCCACCAAGTCTGCTGTATGTTTTACAGAAGACCAAAACAAGCTTCTTATGTTTTATTGGTTACCTAAACTTCATAAAAGACCAGACAAACCACGGTTTATTGCAAATTCAAGCTCTTGTACCACCACTGACTTTCCAGATTATTAACTTCATGTTTTACTGCCATCTAAAACATGTGATTAAATATTGCGACAATGTCTTTGAAAGATCAGGGAGAAATCTATTTTGGTCTGTAAGAATTTCCAATGAAGTTTTAAATGTATAGACGTTTTCGTCCTTGAAGTCTGTCTACTTATGATTTTCCACCTTTTACACTACACATCCTCATAATCTTATAAAAGAAAAAAATAATGATTTACTTGAATGGGATTTACATGTGGAAAATTCCCTCTATCTTGCATGTAAGAAATTTTTCTTTCACTTCTGAAGAGCCTAAATATTATGTACTTTATGGTCATGTCAAAAAGTGTGTAAAGCTCTCACCTTTCTACTTGATAATATTTACAAAATATTTGGTACTAAGTTATTTAGACAATTTTTGGGTATTCTGATGGGTACGAACTGTGCACCCTTCTACCGGATCTGTTCTTGTTCAGTAATGAAAGTGACTTAATGATTTCCCTTTCCGTTGAAAACCGGTCTGAAATCAATGAAGCCTTTAGCTTGACTTCTAGATAATTGGATGATTTATTAAATATTGACAACACTCATTTCGATGGTTTGATCAGCCAAATTTACACCCCCACTCAGAACTTCAGTTAAATAAAGCAAACTCTTCTGATGCCGAGGCCCCATTTTTAAATTTACATCTACCTATTGTAGATGGGTTTCTTTCTTGCAAAATTTAAGATAAGCGCTATGATTTTGATTTTGAGATTGAAGTTTTCTTTTCTTGGATGGTGATGTTCCTCGTGCGGCATCCTATGACGTTCATATTTCGCAATTAATCCGATTTGCTAGAGTGTCTAGTCATGCTACTGACTTCAACACTCGTAATCAATTGTTAACTGCTTAACTTCTTTATAAGGAAAAACGGTATCATTAACTACGCAAAGCCTTTTCTAAATTTTATAGACGTCATTCAGATTTAATTTCAAAATTCAATATTGGACTTGAATCTCTTCTGCAACAAGGTCTATCGGAGCCCGAAGTTTATGGTGACTTAGTGTATAAATTCAGAAAAATATATACTTGCAATAATTTCAGTGCCAAATTTTGCAAAATTATTCTTCGATATAAAAAGATTGGGTACAACATAAATGTAATACAACAGATTGCATGCATGGTCGTTACCCCAATCACAGTTGATAACTTTGCTTCCCTCTTTAATTGCACGCCGGTGGGTCAGGCCTCAGATTCTATGACGGCTGCAGCGTAAAGGATTACTGATATAATGTTGTTTGGTACCTGGTTGAGCCAATCGAAGTCTGACTGTAGGATTTCTTTCGCTTCTACAATTCAGTGGTTTCTTGCTGTCGAGTCCTCACCGTTGTTTCATCTCTGTGGTTGTTTAATTTTTGTGTTCTCGGAGATGGTGCACAGAAAATTTAGGAAGCCTTCGTGCGGACTGAACAATTTGTTTGTGTAAATCGCGATGGAAGTAAGGGCGAGGATTGGGGCCGCGTAAAATCGGTTTAAGCCCCCGCCACAAGTGAAATCATTTCACTGACCGTTCCAAGGCGGTTCTTCTGTCGCGGTTTATTTTTGTTATGGCATGTCTTTGAGTGTGTATATCGCTTATATTTGGCCATTTTGTGGCGAGGTAACTGTCCTTTTGGCTTGTTTCCATTAGGGTCTTGTTGTTTCATGTTTGTATTTCTTTCCCTTTGTTGTCTCTGATTGGAGGCGTAGCTTAATTGTATCGATTCCTGATCACTGCATTCAATTCTATTTCAATTCTATTATATAACATTTGACCTCATCAAAGCTGGTTTTAAAAATATTCCCTGTCCTTCATCATAGCGAAGTTTTTTTCTATTTTCATAGTGCTTTGGGACCATTTGAAAATATCTGATGGTCACGGATGAGGCCTAAGTGGCCGAAAGTAGCTGTTCTGATCCAGAAAACAAAAAAACTCAACCGTTTTCAGTTCTTTGTTGTATTCCTTGCTTCCGACGAATTACCTTTTCGCAAAACATTATTTCCGCTTTAAATTTGTTTTATATTATTCTCTGTATCTCGGACCGAATATATATAGTCCGTGTACGTATGTTTGTATTTTGAAATTCAGCATGCAGTTAGCTCTGGTTGATTGCGCATATGTACCGTTTAGAATTGAGTTAGGATTCGAGTGGAAAATTCATTAGTATACATCATGTTACAAAGCAAAAAATGCACTCATTACACTTACAATCAGCAGGCTTCTTAAGGGAATTGATTTTAGGAAAGCTGTCCTTGCATCGATTACAAAATAAATATATTTAATCTAAAGTGGTTGGATCTTACTTTTTCTTGCAGGAAACGAATCGATTGATTTGTGAACCAGATACATCCCAGTCACTGAGAAACGATTCAAGAAGACCTTTTTTGCATTCAAAGTTCAATAAAACACGTTATTCAAGACCAATTTACCACTGTTACAATTTCTTCCGTAATTTGTCATTTGGGGTTGATTTGCATAAGTCTATTTATCAACGTGAGTCTTTGGACAGCCAAATTGCTACTTAATGGTGAAATAGCATTACAAATAATTTGCTGACACGTCGCCAAAGACAGGATCTCGAAGGGAGATTTATTTGCGTCAGTATCTTAGCACCTTAATCATTGGTATCGACTCGGACAATGCAGTAATTTACAAATACTGGAGAAATAGGTACCGGACTTCATTCTCGTCATGAATCTAATCACTGGAATGAAGTGTATATACATGTAAAGTCGTATTCCAATAGTGGACCATGATAATTGGTTCGAGCTAAGGTTAGTTCGGTTAATGGTAGCCACAGAGATGGCATAAGGATATCATTTAGATCTTCAGTAGAAATGAATAGTGTGTGCTCTTATTAGAATCGCCTCAAAGAGGCTATTCTAACGAATACCCGCAATCTATTTTTGAGCAGAAATGTGAAAAATGTCAGAACTTTTTATCTGAAAATTTTTCCTTTTTGTGATGGTAAAATTTTCAATATATTCGAATAGCCGTGTTTTCTTAATTTGCTTGTGTTAATAATACATACATAGTTGCTTTACTCTGTATGTTTCTATCATGAGTCTGTGTTAAAATAGTATTCCGGCACGCAGGCCAGTTTCTTATAGTATTTAGTATTTTTGTGGGAACTTACATTCGAAAATAGTGTGTGTGTGTGTGTGTGTGTGTGTGTGTTTTATATCCCGCAAAAAAAACAAGGTCATAATGAGACGGGACCTCGGTTTAAAGACTCTTCCGAAAGTCTGGAGAAGCCCGGATTCGAGCTCACATAGAGTAGCTTGCCATTACATTATGGAGGTTTCTCGAAAATAGCGGTGAGGGTTGAATATTCCACGTAATCCCCGGAATTAAAGGCCCCAGTGGTGTTCCGGTTGACTATCCAGAAAGCATTTGTTCTGTTGCAATTCTTATATTTTAATTAGCACCGTGTGTTTACGTACGTGATCCTTCTTTATGTACAATCTGATCAAGATCTGCACTGTTTGAAAGGTAATGGCTGTCGTGTTCAGTGGGATAAAGCTAAAATAGAAGTAGAGGCAATGATCAGGAATCGATACAATCAACCCACAGCTCTCATCAGAGACACCAAAGGGAAAGAAACACAAAAATGAAGCAACAGACCCCAACGGAAACACCAACAGCGGAAAGCCAAAAGGACAGTTACTTTCCCACAAAATGGCCAAAAGGCTATCCAAAATGAAATAATAGAAGCGACACAAACACCCAAAGACAAACCAAAACAAAAATAAACCGCGACAGAAGAACCGCCTAGGAACAGTCAGCGTGTGTGTTGGGATTGGGGGGTGGGGTGGGGGGCTTAAATCGGTTTTAGGTGGCCACAATCCTAGCCCCTATGTGCCTTTAGCGCCCGGTTACCTTACAAAATCTATCAAGTCAAGTCAAGTCAATCCTCGCCCTTACTTCCGTCGCGATTAAGACAAATAATTTGTTCAGTCGGCATGAAGGCCTCCTAACTCATCAGTGCAACATCTCCGTGAACACAAAAACCAAACGACCACAGAGATGAAACAACGGTGAGCACTCGACAGCAAGAAACAACAGAAATGCTGGAGATAAAAAAAAACCATTAGATAGACTCCAATGTCGAGAAGTCCGTCTTTCTGTTCTTCAGGGAGTGTAAGACGGTTGCATTCTGTGATCACGGCTGTTCCTTCTGTGTTTGGTCTGGCCCTGTACTCTTGCCAGTGTGTCATACTATAATGGCATTAATCATGTAATTTCGTATTTGCCTAGTTACAGGTTCGAGGTCTGTTGCATTTGCCCGAGGCCGAAGGCCGAGGCCAATACAACAGACCGAGGGCCTGTAACTGGGACAATATACAATTTCTTGATAAATGACAATTTTATTAATTGACACCATTTAAAATATGATAACTGATGTTTGACCCCTGCGTAAATACGGATGACCTCCGAACAATACAGGATAGTCAATTAATAAAATGGGTCAAAGTATAAGCTATACTAGCGAAATACCATGTCCCCAAAAATAGCTCAATGGTATCCCAGATATTTGTTGACAAAGTTCTGTAAGGTTGCAATGTACAAGTAACAAGAGAGCAAAATGGCCCTTAATCGCTCACCTTTGTACCAGAAAATCATGAGTGTAGGAGACCACTTGACATTGCTACATACTAAAATCTAAGTTCTGAGCCCGTATGGTTTCGTAGAAGAAGATTTTTGAAGTATTTACCTGTATAAGTCTATAGGAGCTTATGAGCCCTGGGGGTGGCCAATTTTGACTCAAAGGGCATGGTTGGCAGGATTTATGTAGGCGACCAGTTTATGTTGCAATATATGATATCTAAGGTCTGTACTTCTGAGAAATCGGAAATAAATTATTGGTTTAGACTCTTATTCTAGACAGGTTTTTAATTATTTGGACCCCATTTTGATTTCTATCAGTCTTTGAATCGACTGCCTATTTGAGATTCGCAAAATTGCAGTATGTTTCCTCTGGCTTTCGTTGCCGGATCATTACAGGGTCACTGATGAGGCTTTATTAGCCGAAACTACGTAGTATGACCCATCTTCTTTCTTATGAATGTTTTCATTGCTCTTAAAGGAACTCATTTTTGATTTTTATTTGCCTTCACTGCAGCTGGTGTTGTGCCGTGTGGCGGCCGTAAAACGTCTCCCCGTACATCAACCATAGTGCAGTTTATATTTTACTTTTGGTCCTTTGAGATCAGCGTAAATATTCTGAGAAATCGGAAATAAATTATTGGTTTAGACTCTTATTCTAGACAGGTTTTTAATTATTTGGACCCCATTTTGATTTCTATCAGTCTTTGAATCGACTGCCTATTTGAGATTCGCAAAATTGCAGTATGTTTCCTCTGGCTTTCGTTGCCGGATCATTACAGGGTCACTGATGAGGCTTTATTAGCCGAAACTACGTAGTATGACCCATCTTCTTTCTTATGAATGTTTTCATTGCTCTTAAAGGAACTCATTTTTGATTTTTATTTATCGTTTCAGAGAAGATTTTCGAAGCTTCCATTATAAGTTTAATGGAGTTAAGGGGCCACAGGATTTGGCAAATTAGGCCCCATGGGTATGGCTAATTTAGGCTCAGATTCAAGCCAAATTCGAACTCATCCAAGATTTTATGCTTGTTCTCGTTTATGAAAAGTGACAAACAGATCAGATCATAAACGGCTGAGAAAAGCTGGAGACACCATTTTTCACTTATATTAATGCTCAAGGGCAGGTAACTCCAAAGCTGTCTGTCCCATGCATCCCAAATATGAACTCGACGTAGACTGTAAGCCCCCTGGTTATCTGCAAGTTTGATGAAGATCGGATCAGAAATGGCTGAGAAAAAATGTAGACATCGTTTTCCCGATTATAAGACTATGGGAAAACTTTTCACGCTCAAGGGGAAGTAACTGGAACCGCTGGTCAGATTCAAACCAAATTCGAACTCGTCCGAGATTTTATGCTTGTTCTCGTTTATGAAAAGTTACAAAAAGATCAGATCATAAACGGCTGAGAAAAGCTGGAGACACCATTTTTCACTTATATTTATGCTCAAGGGCAGGTAACTCCAAAGCTGTTTGCCCATGCAGCCCAAATTCGAACTCGACGTAGACTGTAAGCCCCTCCTGGTTATCTGCAAGTTTGATGAAGATCGGATCAGAAATGGCCGAGAAAAAGTGGAGACGTTTTCCCAATTATAATACTATGGGGAAATTTTTCACACTCAAGGGGATGTAACTGGAAAAGCACTAGTCAGATTCAAACCAAATTCGAACTCGTACTAGATTTTCTGCTTGTTCTCATTTATGAAAAATTACAAAAAGATCAGATCATAAACGGCTGGGAAAAGCTGGAGACACCATTTTTCACTTATATTTATGCTTAAGGGCAGGTAACTCCAAAGCTGTTTGTCCCGTGCAGCCCAAATTCGACCTTGACGTAGACTGTAAGGCCCTTACTTATCTGCAAGATTGATGAAGATTGGATCAGAAATGGCCGAGAAAAAGTGGAGTCGTCGTTTTCCCCATTATAAGTCTATGGAACCATTTTGTTTCCATGGCAACCAAAATTCCAATCTTGACAGCCCAAAAACCTTATGGAGCCTTTCCCCCTACCTGATGATGCTTCTCATGAAATTTGATCAAGATTGGCCGTGGGGTATTACAGATATACTTATTTGAAATTGTTTAGGACGGACGGACGGACGGACGCACGACGAACAGAATGTGATCACAAAAGCTCACCTCGTCACTACGTGACAGTTGAGCTAAAAACAAAAATACTTCAGACAAAACATTTACTAACTTAGACTATAACCATTCAGTTTGGACAAAAAAAAATCAACAACAAAAAATCAGTACGCCAAATCATACTAGCAGGATCTATACTGCTTGGAATCCTGTTAAGTAATCCATCTATTTAAAAGAACGGACGTATCCAAATTTAAAGTCGGAAGATCCCAGAAGAAGCGCCAGAATCCACAGACCTACAAATTGTGCATGATACACAAAAGCTATAATCGTAGCTATAAACCAGAGAGAGAGAGAGAGAGAGAGAGAGAGAGAGAGAGAGAGAGAGAGAGAGAGAGAGAGAGAGAGAGAGAGAGAGAGAGAGAGAGAGCAAATACTTTAACAAACCAATCACAGGTGGTGAAAGAGGGTAATAAATTGATGATAAGTTTTCTTTGTTTCTAGTTTAAACAAGTATTGTGTATTTGTTAGAATAAAAAGCTAAAATGTTGCCTTTGCAAACAAAGAACACATTATAGAACGAAAATCGGAGACTCGGTTTTATTGAGTCTCTTCATATACAGCAATGTAGTTTACAAGGTTGCATACGCCCCCTAACGCCAGATTCAGCGGTATTCGATTTTCAATGTAACCAGGTTGGGCTCAATGATCCCAAAGGAAAAGAAAATATAATCTGCACTATGATGAAGCATGGGGAGACTTTATACAGCCGCCACACGGCACTAAACACCAGCTGCAGTGAGGTGAAATAAAAAGCTAAAAGGTTGCCTTTAGAAACAAACAACACATAAAGAACGAAAATCGGAGACTTGGTTTTATTGAGTCTCTTCATATACAGCAATGTAGTCTGCAAGGCTGCATACGCCCCCTAACGCCGGCTTGAGCGGTATTCGATTTTCAATGTAACCAGGATGGGCTCAATGATCGCAAAGGAAAAGAAAATATTATCTGCACTATGATGTAGCATGGGGAGACTTTTTACAACCGCCACACGGCACTTAATACCAGCTGCAGTGAGGTAAAATAAAAAGCTAAAAGGTTGCCTTTAGAAACAAAAAACACATAAAAGAACAAAAATCGGAGAATAGTTTTCAAGGGTGTATACATCACGAAAACACACCTATAAAATTTTGACCCCCTCATACCCTACTTTTATATAGTAAAACTGTGGTTGTAGGGGGTATACATTATTTTTCTTATTTCTGCTCAAAAACATAGATTGTGGGTACTCGATAGAACCGCCTCGTCGAGGCGGTTCTATAAAGTCCCTTGCAATCTAAAACATAGATTGTGGGTACTCGATAGAACAGCCTCGTCGAGGCGGTTCTATGGAGTCCCTTGCAATCTATGTTTTGAGCAGAAATAAGAAAAATATCACAAATTTTCATCTTACAATTTCTAATTTTTGGCAAAAAAAACATAGTAATGTATTTGTATAGGCGTGTTTTCGTAATGACGTCCACTAGCACCGGCTTAAGCAGTATTCGATTTTCAATGTAACCAGGATGGACTCCATGAACACATAAAAGAAAGAAAAATGACAATCGCCTTGTCGAGAAGACTTTAACTAGTACATATGTTTAAATGAAGATACAAATTATTCTAAAACTATCCTGGAAGATGTACAGTCAGCTAGTTTGCCATCTCTCTCTCTCCCTCTCTCTCTCTCTTTCTCTCTCTCAAGAGCCAAACGGATTAGCAAAAATTCATTTTACTAAATCATAGTAAACATTTGAGACAATGGAAAACTCTGTCATCTAAACAATAATGACTGCAGGTAAAAACCAGTGCCTCAGCTGAAGTGCACGACCTGCCGGATGCTTTTAGCCTTATGAATGTTGCCATATATGGGTATGGCGGCCATTTGGGTCATGTGAGCTGGACCTAAAATGGTTCCCCCAATAAATTCGCCTTATCGTAAGCAGCAAAAATATATCTTATACTTTAGTACTGTAGTCTGAATCGTTTGCAGGATAAAATGCATTCTTACTTTTCCAATACAAAAGCATATGTGTCAAAGTTTGACCTAGGCAGAAAAAATGTCAAGGTCAACCCAGGGTCACCATTTTAGCACTTTATGATGGCCCTACGTCCCAGATGCTATTTATTAAGTTTAGTGGAAATCTGCCCAGTGGTTCTGGAGAAGACCATTTTTGAAGGGTTTTTACCATATATGGCTTGGCGGCCATTTTAGTCATGTGACCTGGACCCCATGAGCAAATTTTGGTTTTACCCATCCCATAGAGGCTCCATATGAAATTTGACTTCAATCGGCCCAACGGTTTCCGATGAGAAGCAGTTCGAAAATTTTCACATTTTTCGCCTCGGCGAGGCTATACTAAATGGAATGTAATATTTGGCAAGTTCATTGGTTAGATCTCATTGATATCTATCAGTATGCCAAAAATTATTTAAATATTCCAAGCGGTAAAGTCACTATCACCAATTTTCACAAACGGGTTACAGACGGACATACAGACTGACAGAATGACATGGTGATTTTAGGGCACTCTTAGAAAATCAACCGACTTCAGTCGGTCGCTTTTTCTGCGGGTCGTGCAATACCACATTTGGTCAATAGCAATACTGGGGTGAGCCAACGACGATTTCATTGGCCATATGCCCACCCTGGCTTCGAACATGATTAACTGATATTGATCAGACTGCGTTTATGTGTGGGTTGATCTGTGGTTTCGCTGGGTACACATGCCAACTAACAACTTTCTCTGTGCTTAGGTTCAAGATCACCAGATGCTCCTCAGGTACCGTTCTCGATCACCGCTTCCAGGTGTCATTTGATGCACTAGCTTTCAGTTATATTCTTTGGTATGGACCGTCAGAACAGGATTCCTGTGTAACAAGTCCCGCTTTGGTTTCCGTTTAGCCTTTTTATGACATCTCCAAGCATGTTGCCCCTCCTCACACCTTGGCAAAATAAAAATGGCCTAAGTAACTGTTATATTTCTCAAGCAAATAATTCCCGTATGCATTTAGACAACATGTCCATAAAAGATAATGTGCCTCTGTGGCCTAGTGGGTAAGATTGCTGACTCTTAACCACTAGGTTTCTCACTGTTGTGGTTCGGGCCTTGCCCAGGTTACGTGTGAGAACCCAAGTTCTGCAACAATAGGTCAGGTATTTTTTCTCCGATTACTCCGGATTTCGCCCATCTCTGATTCACGATCGGCTCGAAATAAGTGAAATAATCCTGAAAGGGCCGTAAAACCAAAAATAACTAAGATAATATGTGCTAAACACGATGTCAGAAATTACATGTATTATCAACTACAATTTCGTGATTAACTCATATTTATGCTCCAAATATAGATTATGGGTGCCCGTTAGAACCGCCTCGAAAGGCGTTCTAACGAGAACCCACAATCTATGTTTTAATAAAATATAAGGAAGACATTAATGTATAGCCTTGTGATACCCTTTTACAGGGGTATTCATTTCATTCACTGTTAGCCTTTCGGTGCAAAACTGTGGGCTATTGACTGGCCCTTCCCTGCGCGCGAATAGCATGTTGCTGCCAAACAATGCTGGAGCCAGAAAGATGATCCTTTTCAAAAGTAGCTAAATGAGAAATGCTTTCCGAAAGGGAAACCAATTTTTCTGTTAAGAGCAACAAACCAATTGCATTACAAGCAAACGCACAAAGTGAGAATACCGCCTTATCGAATAACCCTTTTTGTACCAAATGGAATCTTCCTCCTTATTTTTTGCAGGCGTCCATTTCAAAATTTAGAGGCGTCAGGTTGTGTTTGTGAAAACTGGCTCAACGTTTTGCAAACAGTGTAGGTTCTGATCAGACGCCGCGTTCTGTGGCGTCTGATCTTGGCCTGCACTGTTTGCAAACTATCCATTTTGGGGTTTCCGGAACAACAAGGATTAAGGAAAATAATGTGTATCCTTGCTAACCCCTGTTGTAGCTATGTAAAGTGGGGTTTATATAGAACATATTTAACTTCACTACAGCTGGTGTGTGGGAATGTGTGGCGGCGGTAAAACGTCTCCCTGCCCTACACCATAGTGTAGATTATATTTTCTTGTCCTTTGGGATCATTGATTCCATTGTAGAATTTTGAAAATATCTGTGGGTTACTGATGAGGCCTAATTGGCCGAAACTAGCTAGTCTGGCCCAGAAAACATATACACTCCATATTTTTCAGTTCTGTGGTGTATTCCTTGCTTCCAAAGGACAACCCTTTTATATAACATATTTATAACACTTTTTATATTATACTTAGCAGTGAATTCAATGCAGATCTGAAAACAAATAAAATTGTGAAAAAAAAGATATTTGCACAATGAAAAACATTTTATCAGGTGTGTTGAAACATTAAAATTCTGAAGTTTTCAAGACAATCGATGAAATATGTTTGGTATTCTACTGCACGGACTTGATAACGTGATGCTTACCCGGTGTCTGAATGTTCTGTGACCAAGTCATGTCTCTGTTCAGCTTTCACAAAACAACAAGTCCATCGACCATAAACTGAAACATAAGAAATATGCCTATTACAGGTACATATAAAACCAGGGCCACCGCCCATCGGGACTTGAAAGAATGGATTGTGCTGCACAGCACTTCCACGCAGAACTGAAACTGACCGAACATGAGTACTTGTAAACCGCTTTTAAGTTCTAAGCCTTCCCAGGCAAAGTGGAGCGAATTGGACCGTCCATGCATAAAAACCTATTGAGCGGCAGTTCTAGAGATGTAATCACTTGTTTATGTCGGGTAAAAGTTCCACAAAATTGGAAGGAACGTCTCCAAAATGATTGACGGGGACGTTATTATTTTTTTTTACAATAAAAATTAAACAAAAAATCTCCTTCTCTGGAACCATCTCATTACTGTGCCAGATATACTGGATGCTTACATTCACGTCTTCGACAAGCAGGGTCACAGCCAATGGACAACATGGTATCAATGTCCATGCAACGACCTGACGCTGAATCGACGTTGATACCACGTTGTTTTAAACGGTAGCTACTACAGTTTATCACTTGAGTCTGGATCACTGAGTACAAACAAAACCACCTAGGCTACTTAGCAGAAGGATAAGAATTTATGGCTATGTGTGTGTGAATAAGTATGTGCGTGTGCATGTGTGCTTTTTACGTCCCAACAACAACTAAGGTCATACTGAGATGGAACATTGGTCCGAAAGTCTTGTAATAAGTCCTAAAATGGGTTATCCTTTGGAAGCAAGGAATTCACCACATCACTGAAAAGTATGGAGCGTACATGTTTTCTAGGCCAGACTAGCTAGTTACGGCCAATTAGGCCTCATCAGTGACCCTGAAATATTTTCAAAATTCCACAATGGAATCAATTATCTCAAAGGACAAGGAAATTAGGGCCACATTATGATGAAGGGAGACTTTTTAGGGTCGAAGTCTTCTTTCTGCCTGAATCAAACTCACGACCACTGGTAATAGACGTGTACTTTAAGCACTGCTGCCTCAGTTAGGCTCCCAACCCCTATATTCAGGGCCTAAATAAAACAAACTACCTCAAATGCACCTCTAATAAGGTCGGCCTTGGTAGCCCAGTCGGATGCGCGTCTTACTGGTGATCAGGATCTGCCGGGTCGGCAACATTTTTCGTAGAGATTGATCATGATATCGTCATTCTCTCCCTTCTGCTGTACAAAAAGGGCAGTTGTCAGTTTCTGGGTAATAGTTAACCGCTTGTATATAAGCCTGACCAGAAACAAACTGACCGGTTCGCAACGACCTAGATCGTACAAAAGATAATATCATGCCACCATGAAGGACAACCGAAAAGGAATATCCCTTTGCGTAACAGTGTGTGGTTCTTAGTCGCAAACTGCTGTCTCACCCTAGGGTCAAGAAACCATGCACATTGCATTTTAATTAACTATTTTTCCAAATCTGTCTTCTGCTGATCATGAAAGCTGGGACTCTCTTACTGAACATTATAAACAGCCGTGATAAACTTTTAATGAAATGGACTGTTGCAGTGCCAAGTGTTTATACACTTCAGCAGACTGGTTTAATGTAATGACTGTTTAGAAAATAAAGTTAAGAAGCTCACTGGAAAATTTTAACTGCTTAATAATAATAATAATAATAATAATAATAATAATAACAATAATAATAATTATTATTATTATTATTATTATTATTATTATTATTATTATTATTATTATTATTATTATTCCTTACCTCCGATATAGCCTGGGTGATATCTACATACACTGGTGTTTGATAGACTTGTGAAGGTTTGAAGACAGTGGAGACAGTGTCCCCCATCAAGAACTGACTTCTGGCAGGAGGATCTAAAAGAGGAAAACAAAATAATATTCATAAAAGTAAATTTTTAAATTTCTTTCTGATATTAAAAACAAAATACTCGGAGACGCGCCAGAACGCACTGAGGACGCAGTCTTCTTTGTCTCCCAGGATAAACCATTACGATAACACACCCGTGCGACATAGTGCATTTTCTCACATCTCCAAAATGGCTACTTTCCTGGTGAAAATATGTGATATTTTTCAAATTTATACTTCAAACATAGGTTGTGGGTGCTCGTTAGAACCGCCTAATTGAGGCGGGTCTAACGAGCACCCACAACCTATGTATTGGAGCAGGAAATAAGCAAAATAATATATACCCCCGTAAGCCCCAGTTTTCTCTGAATAAAGTGGGGTTTAGTGGGGTCTTCATTTCACGGATATGTTCACGTGATGCTTTTGGCCATTGCATCCATGCGGTACCAAGTGCAGACTGACCAACGGATGCACAGACCTAATTAAGTAATTTACAATATATACCGCAATAAGGCATTCCTTGTAACCTAATAAAGGGGGTCGAATAACTACATGCTATAATCGGTATTGTGACCATAATACCTACTACCGACCTCTAGTCTAGTCTAGTGACCGTTTATAGACCGGACCTACTTTTCACGTCACTGATTTACATGTGTAAACAATAACATGCAACCTTTTATACTTGGGAAAACAACGAAACTGCAAGTTAAAACCTTTGCTATATTTATTTGAACATATTTTCAGAAATTTCAGCATTTTAAATGGCCCGTTGGAATAACTGCGCAATGATACTGCATTTGCGTCCCAACCTCGAAAATAATTTCTAAATCTAAAATAAACTATTTATTTGTAGATTTGCATACAGAATGTAAAGCGCTAAGAAATTTTACTCGAGCGTCCGTGTTGTTTTCAACGTCTTTGTGGCGCGGTGACGTCAGAAACTTTGCACTCATTGACGTCACGTTATACTACGTGTGCGCGCCATGGCACTGAATGTCGTTTAACATGCCACACTGTCTGCTGTATTTTTGTTTATTACGAAACCCCTTGATTGTTTTGAATTGCGGTATAAACTAAATACATGGTTAGTGTCTTTAATAATATAATGTTATTAATCAAGTAATTTCGTATTGGCCGAGGCCGGAGGCCGAGGGCTAATGCAGCTGACCAAGGACCTGTATCTGGGTCAATGCGAAATTACTTTATCAATGACAATTTTATTAATTGGCACAATTAAAAAATCATGATTATTGATTTTTAGACCTGATTTGACCTCAGTTAATATTGGTTGACCTGGTGTTAATACGGATGACCTCCGATCAATACAGGATAGTCAATTAATAATATAATGTTATTAATCAAGTAATTTCGTATTGGTACAGGTACAGGTCCGACTGTATGCTGCATTGGCCCGAGGCCGAAGGCCGAGGGCTAATGCAGCTGACCGAGGACCTGTAGCTGGGTCAATGCGAAATTACTTGATCAATGACAATTTTATTAAATGGAGCAAATAAAAAACAATGATTATTGATTTTTGACCACACTTGACCTCCGTTAATATTGGCTGACCTGGTGTTAATACGGATGACCTCCGATCAATACAGGCTAGTCAATTAATAATAAAATATAACCAGTGCTTCAGCTGAAGTGCACGACCCGCCGGATGCTTTTAGCTTTATGAGTTTTACCATATATGGGTATGGCGGCCATTGTGGTCATGTGACCTGGACCTAAAACGGTTCCCCCAATAAATGCGCCTTATCGTAAGGAGCAAAAATATATCTTATACTTTAGTGCTGTATTCTGAATCGTTTGCAGGATAAAATGCATTCTCACTTTTCCAATACAAAAGCATATGTGTCAAAGTTTGACATAGGCACAAAGAAGGTCACGGTCAACCCAGGGTCACCATTTAAGCAATTTATGATGGGCCTACGTCCCAGATGCTATTTATCAAGTTTCGTGGAAATCTGCCCAGTGGTTCTGGAGAAGACTATTTTTGAAGGGTTTTACCATATATGGCTTGGCAGCCATTTTGGTCATGTGACCTGGACTCCATGAGCAAATTTTGGTTTCCCCCATCCCATAGAGGCTCCATATGAAATTTGACTTCAATCGGCCCAACGGTTTCCGAGGAGAAGCAGTTCGAAAATTTTCACATTTTTCGCCTCGGCGAGGCTATACTAAATGGAATGTAATATTTCGCAAGTTCATTGGTTAGATCTCATTGATATCTATCAGTATGCCAAACGTTGTTTAAATATTCCAACAAAAGGATATGTGTCAAAGTTTGATCCAGGCACAAAGAAGGTCAAGGTCAACCCTGGGTCACCATTTTAGCAATTTATGATGGGCCTACGTCCCAGATGCTGTTTATCAAGTTTCGTGGAAATCTGCCCAGTGGTTCTGGAGAAGACTATTTTTGAAGGGTTTTACCATATATGGCTTGGTTGCCATTTTGGTCATGTGACCTGAACCCCATGAGCAAATTTTGGTTTCCCCCATCCCATAGAGGCTCCATATGAAATTTGACTTCAATCGGCCCAACGGTTTCCGGGCAGAAACAGTTCGAAAATTTTCACATTTTTCGCCTCGGCGAGGCTATACTAAATGGAATGTAATATTTCGTAAGTTCATTGGTTAGATCTCATTGATATCCATCAGTATGCCAAAAATTGTTTAAATATTCCAAGCGGTTAAGTCACTATCACCAATTTCCACAAACGGGTTACGGACGGACAGACAGAAAGGCCATATATGGCTTGGCGGCCATTTTGGTCATGTGACCTGGACCCCATGAGCAAATTTTGGTTTCCCCCATCCCATAGAGGCTTCATATGAAATTTGACTTCAATCGGTCCAACGGTTTCCGAGGAGAAGCAGTTCGAAAATTTTCACATTTTTCGCCTCGGCGAGGCTATACTAAATGGAATGTAATATTTCGCAAGTTCATTGGTTAGATCTCATTGATATCTATCAGTAAGCCAAAAATTGTTTAAATATTCCAAGCGGTTAAGTCACTATCACCAATTTTCACAAACGGGTTACGGACGGACAGACAGACTGACAGAATGACAGAATGACAGACTGACAGAATGACAGAATGACACGGTGATTTTAGGGCACTCTTAGAAATCAACCGACTTCAGTCGGTCGCTTTTTCTGCGGGTCGTGCAATCGGTTCGCCGCGACAATTAAAGACACTAACCATGCTTTAACTAAATGAACCAGCGCATTAGAAAATGGTACTTATCACATAGACACAGTCTCACCAGAGGCTTTGTTGCTCCCCAAAATGTAGGATTTTCATGCAAGAAAACATTACCAAACCATAGTACGAGGTTAACAAGATTGTGAAATGAATACCCACTAAACCCCACTTTATATAGAGAAAATGGGGTTCAGATGGATATACATTATTTTTATTGTTTCTGTTCAAAGACATCAGTTGTGGGTACTCGTTAGAACCGCCCCATTGAGGCGGTTCTAACGAGTACCAACAACTGATGTTCGGTGCAAAAATAAGAAAAATGTCTCAAATTTTCATCGGAAAAGTAGTCCTACTATCAATCAATTGCCATAAGTGTCCTTATAAATAATAAAATAAAAAGAAAAATTCCCTTTTTTCGAAGGATACCAAAACTACTTCATCTCGTGTGCTGAAAACATCCGAATTTTCACTCGTACTTCGTACTCGTGAAAATTTGGATGTTTTCAACACTCTCGATGAAATACTTTTGGTATCCACCTCAAAAAGGAAATATCCTCTATTTACACAAACGATAAGAATAGCGCCGCTATAAGTAACTCTCATCCCAGCAGGCACATGACGTAAACGCGACGTTGGATCGACGTGCATGATATTACTACAGCGTTACACGTTTTATGCAACGTAATATCTACGTGCACCGGCGTTGGTTTTATAAGTTGCATTAGCGACGTGTGCCTGCTGGGATGAATTCCACGTGGACATCAGTGACGAAGAGCTCTTGCGTTTGGTAACCTTGGGTGGATAAACAAATAGTTAAGGCACTGATCAGACGCCGCGTTCTGCCATGTGACCCGTTTAAGGGTTCCTATGTGAAAAAGGTTAATACAATATGCAAGTACCCATAGCCGGGTTCACATTAGTGCATGTGTTTGTGATTTTAACGTCCCACCAACACCTAAAGTCATATGGAGACGGGACTTCGGTTTAAAGAATTATCCGTACGAACTGGTGCAACGGACGAAATGACCACCATTTTATGTGTCGTATCAAATGGTATATTATTACGACGTTGCTTGTGTAAACACATTTAAAGCGATACACCTATATAATATGTGATTTCACGCACGCAATCAGATCATATGACGTGTGCACGTGCACGCGTGTGTCTGCTATTGTGGGCATCTCGTTTTCTCTGTACCTGTCTAAAATTAATGTGCTATCCGCTGAAATCGGTCGACTTAAAATGAGCCGGTGCACAGCAAAATATACAGCAGGTCATGTCCTTGTCTTCACTGTCTGCACTATAGAGCTAACAGTGTCTCTAAATTACCATACTCTGATCAGACTGCGAGGATGAGCAGGCGGATTTGAATTTTTGCTGATCGCATTTACATTGCACTTTATCAACTTAATTTCGCTATAGAAAAAAAAAACGCACCCAGCCAGCATAAAATGTCGGGCCAATGTCGGACTGTTTGTTATATTTGAGATTTAACGTCCCCGTCAACACTGTAAAGGTCATTTTGGAGAAGTTGCTTCCAATGTGGGACTTTTACCCGACATTGAGATGAAATGACATCTCAAGCTCTGCCGCCCAATGAAACCAATAGGTTTTATAAGCATTGGACGGTCCGACACTCGCACCGCTTTGCCTGGACAGGCTTAGATGCTCTAAGCGGTTTGCCAGTACTCGTGTGTGGGTCGGTTTCATCTCCACCCATTTTTTCAAGCCCCGATGGGCGGGGGCCGCAATGTCGGACTGACTTTGGTGATGCAGGATAACTTTATGACGGCGTCATTGTTGAGTACACTGTGCATTGTGGCTCTCTGACATTTTAGTTTTGTTTCTCGGTCCTATAAAGATTATTCATTTTATATTCTAAGTGTGTGGGGGTGGGGGCAAAAGTCGAAGAACCCGGAGATAAACAGCCAGGCCTTCCTTTTAGAACGGGGTGTCTCACATGTGACCCGAGCGAGGCTCGAATCAACCACATGATTAAAGAGTGAGCGCTCTTACACACTCGGCCACGGAGGCTCGCTGGTTGACACGTAGAACATTATAACTTTTTATATGAAACGGCTTATATCTATTCGCTTTATTTACTGAGCCATCCATGGTTGATGTTTCAACCCATAAAATGCCAATTTCAACAAATGTCGTCTGTTTTGTTGTCTGTCGGTTACTTTGGAAGCCACTACTGCAAACAATGCAGACCTAGTCTGATCTAGGTCCACAGTGTATGCTTGTATACAAAAGTATGTTTTAAAAGTTTGCAGGAAGATTCAGTAGACGACATAAACAAACAACATTTTCAGATGCAGTTTTTCTCGGCATGTTAAGGTTTAAGGGTTTGATAACAGAATACTACACCTAACATGTACCTGTGTAATTCGTGTTTCAGTACTTTTAACCCAAAGTCGTCTGCCAGTCTGTCCTTGACTTCAAGGGCGAGGTCTAAAATGAGACAAATATTAATAAAGCTACGTTAAGATAAAAAAGGCTATTTTCCAATTTGAGAATAGCAAGGGTTCATATCAATCATGCTGAGAAGCACCCTTGAATGTTCGAAAATACTAAAACTGGGGTTTACATGGGGTAATTGGAATAGGCTGTGTAATGGACAGTACAATACCACCAGTTTCTATGTCTAATATCCCTGTGAAGCTCAGCAGTCCGGTATGTGTCTGCCCAGGTCGCATCCCAAGACCATTATGAAAATACTTCTATACAAATACATTGTAAATTTTACCGCCGAAAAAATAACCCGACAATTTTAAGATGAAAAATTGTGATTTTTTTCTTATTTCTGCTTAAAATATCTATCTACATGTATCTATGTATCTATCTATCTTCTTATACTGAGTCGGTCATATTAGGCCATTACCTCAGTTGGTTGGGTGGCTAAATTTAGAATTTAGCTAAAAAAGAGGCACTGAATGCGTCCTTAAAACTATTTACAATCTGCATAACAGATGTATCTCTGAGTCTCAATCTTACACTGTACTTCTGCGGACTTGGCATTCACCGCGAGGAATAGTTCTAGGAAAGACGGAGTTCTTCAGGGCATCACTATAGGACTGGTACCTACGGTATTGTGAGTTGTTTACTTTTGATGCCCTTGTTTGGGTTGACGCTGTTACAGGGGTCAAGTACCTATCTTTATTAATAGACACTGTACCAGAGTATATCTAAGTAGGACTGATCACGATGGGCCTCCAGGGTCGGCCACTCTAGCTCATCAAGCATGCCACCGACGCTACTTCTATTTCGCCATCGCCTTCAGGTCCATCGAGCAGCTGTCCTCTGCACCTTCTCCATCTGCTGAATCTGTGTTTTGACATAAGGATGCCAAATGGGTGATGCATATTCAAGTTGAGGGCGAACCAATGTTTTATATGCAACATCCTTTGTCTGCCTAGGTGCAAAGGCCAAACTACGTCTAAGGAACCCGAAAGTCCTAGTTGCTTTAGATGTAATCTCAGAGACATGTTGACCAGAATCAAGATCGTCAGTGATGGTGATACCAAGATATTTGGCGAATTGAACATGCTCCAAAATTTGCTGGTGAAGTGTATAGTCAAACTTAATTTGCTTGTCCGGAGGGTGTCGTGACACCCTCTTTGAAAGGCATTTGGCCACATTTAACTTCATCGGCCCCCGCCCATCGGGGCTTGAAGAAATAGATGGGCTGAATGATGCTTCCACGCAGAGCTGAAACCGACCGCACACGAGTACTGGTAAACCGCCAAGAGGATCTAAGCCTGCCCAGGCAAAGCGGTGCGAGTCGGTCCGTCCATGCTTATAAAACCTATTGGTTTCATTGGGCGGCAGGGATTGAGATGTTCATCTCAAGGTCGGGTAAAAGTCCCACAAAATTGGAAGCAACGTCTCCAAAACGACATATACAGTGTTGACGGGGGCGTTAAACCTCAAATCAAACAAACAAATCATCCGCCAATCGGCCTCCCACTGTGCAAGTTGATCCAGGTCATCTTGTAAAATAAGACAGTCAGAAGGAGAATAAGTGTTCCTATACAGGACACAGTCATCAGCAAACAAGCGGACCGATGACCTGATATTATCAGGGAGATCATTGATGAAAACCAAGAAAAGGACCGGTCCAAGGATAAAACAGGGACTAGATCACACGCTTGACTATATTGGGTAGTCGTTAGAACCGCCTCATCGAGGCGGTTCTAACGAGTACCGACAATCTATATTGTAGAGCAGAAATAAGAAAAATAAGGTTTGCCCCTGTAAACGCCAGTTTTACTTTATAAAACTGGGGTTCAAGGGGGTCAGAATTTTATAGGCGTGTTTTCGTGATGGACAGGTTTCCTTGAAAGGGGACTCTGTGAATCATTTTGGACAATGACACAAAAGGAATCCATTCATTACTCAGACTGATCAAATTTATAGAACATGAGCCCCCCCCCCCCTTCACACACACACACACACACACGCACACACACACACACACACACACACACACGCACGCACGCACGCACGCACGCACGCACGCACGCACGCACACGCACACACCCTCGAAAAACCTATCTTCGGAGTTAATGAGTCAAACTTAATGATTTCGTTAGTTGACATAACATTAAAACATTGATCTCGCCGTTGTAGGTTCGAGACTGGCCTGGATCATATGTGAGACGCCAAGTTCTACAACATATGATCAGATGGTTTTCGCCCACCTCTGATTAACGATCGGCTCGATATGAGTGAATAATCTTGAAAGGGCTGTAAAACCAAATTAAGAAAAACAAAAACAAAAACCAAAAACACACTGATCACTTAATGATGCAAACATGCTAAAATATTTGTTGAAAAATGGAGTATTGCATTTGCAAAAGCTACCAGCAAATTACTTGAGTATTAGATTCTGCACTCGCTAAAACTGCTAACAATTTGACCAATAACGAGCTCGTTAAGCTAAGTTGCTTTGAACCACTGGGCCTAAATAGGACACATTATCCGGTCACCTCGACTAGCAGCGGTTTTAGAATTTTACATAACGAAAATACACCCTCGTGCGTCATAGTGCATTTTTTTCACGACTCCAAAATGGCTACTCTTCTGATGAAAACCCTGGTTAATTTTCTTATTTATAGGTTGTGGGTGCTCGTTAGAACCGCCTCATTGAGGTAGTTCTAACGAATGAGGAGGTTCTAACGAGCATCCACAGCCTATGTTTTGAGAGGAAATAAGAAACAAATCACAAATTTTCATAAAAAAAAACTTGTTCCGGCGATATGATAGACGCCATTTTAGCACACGGGGGTGTTACCGTAATGGTTGTCACAGCGGCAAGATATAGAGGATCTTACATGAGTGTTCGTGTATTTATATTTACATTTCCAGTGTAAAGTCTATTGTAAACCTATAGAAAACAATTGCGTTCATACGTCCATGAACGCATCGAATCACATGATTTTCAATGACGTTAAGTGACGTCATTCTAAACCATTGTTCTCTACGGGCGTTGATGACGTCAACGCTGCTCCGCTCGTTGTACAAAAACAGCGTGTAACTGTTTTTCAGCTTTAAAAGTTTGCCCTACAAGAATTTTTTCGCCCAGTGATGAGGGGCAAATAATATAAATATAAAAAATAAACTTAATTTTTCTGCTTTTCATGAAAGTATGAATGACAGTGGGTCGCTAGCAAAGTTACTTTGCACGCGACCCACTGCGTTCATACTTCCATGAACTGCAGAAAAATAAATTTCATTTCTTAATTGAATTTATTAAACGAGTTGAGGAAAAGGGATAAAATGCGAGGCTTTGTCGAGCATTTTATCCCTCGTCCTCAACGAGTTTAATAAATTCAATAATACATGAGCACAAATGCAAGATTCTATTTATCATATGACATTTAAAACGCATTTAATTCTCGATTGTTTACAATAATATCAATATTCCGCCATTAGTATAGTCTTTCAAAACGCAGTGAGACGTGACTGCACTTTTGAATTTGGACTAGTCCGTGTTTTAGGTAAGTCGCCTTCAGTTGGTATTTTACATTGGGAGATAAAGTTTTACTGAGATTCGTACTGCATCATACTTACCACTTGTCCACGACTTCTACATGATGGCATTATCAAAAAGCTTATTTTTAATTTCAAAATCCTGTGAAAAAAGAAATACGAAACCTGCTTCTCCTAAAACATGGAATAGTCTTGCCACGCTTGAACGTTGAACTCTCAAAGGTCGTTGATAAACTATAAACGCGACGTCGTTAAGGAAGTAGTATATGTAACGTTACGGGACGTATCTAGCTAATTTGCATATTTAATCCACTAGTTGATTATCGAAAATATTACATGGCGTTATTGCACTCTCAGACGCGACGTCATATGATAAATTGTAGTATGGCTCAGCTTTATCGGTCAGTGATATTCACTTGGAAAGACTAAACCAATGATCGTGACGTGACTGTCCCATGTTTAGAGAAGGCACGTTTCGGGGTGAGTGAGTGTTTTTGAGTTTTACGTCTCACCAACAGCTAAGGTCATACGGAGACGGAACTTCGTTTTAAAGACTCACCCGAAAGTCAGGAGAAGCCCGCGATCGATCCTGCGACCCCTGGTTTACAAGGCGAGTAGCATAAACACTACACCACAGAGGCTTCTAGGCACGTTTCGGATAACATTTGTCACAGAATTTTAAAATATGGTGTTTGTACGTCTGGTAACACAGTATAAAATTAAGAATAGGCCAAGGTAAAGGCGACTAGCATTATCCCATTGCATGTGGAAACCCCTGAACGGGTACCTTGTTAAAGCGGTAGTTTGTTTGTTTGATTTGAGGTTTAACGTCCCCGTCAACACTGTAAAGGTCATTTTGGAGACGTTGCTTCCAATTTTGTGGGACTTTTACCCGACATTGAGATGAAATGACATCTCAAGCCCTGTCGCCCTATGAAACCAATAGGGTTTATTAGCATGGACGGTCCGCCTCGCACCGCGGTCCCTGGACAGGCTTAGATCCTCTAAGCGGTTTACCAGTACTAATGTTTCAGCTCTGCGTGGAAGCATCATGCAGCCCATATATTTCTTCAAGCCCCTATGGGCGGGGGCTTCTTAAAGCGGTGCAGGCCCAGATCAGACGCCGCAGAATGTAGCGGCTGATCAGGGTCTGCAGTGTTTGCTAACAGGATTTTCAGTCAAAAATAGAATAAAAACGAAACAAAATAGGCCTGACATGCACCTTATATGACGAATTGACTTGTCCAACATATAGCAACGGGAGAGTACACTGGGTTAAAAGTGCATTCGTGTCTCGCTGCGTTTTGAAAGGCTATAGTCAGTTTGGGTTCAATAGCAAACAGTCGAGCCCAAAAGACCATAAGCACTGACGTTAACACTTATACGCCTAGAGTCATCCTAATGAGACATTGGCAAACATCGCACAGTTGACGTGCCCTCTGCTTAAAGCATGGGATGTTTTTGTGCCTTTTTGTGTATCAATTACAAGTAAAACATGAATGGCACCCTAAAACTGGAAAAAATCTGTCCAAAGCTCTAGGGTTAAACAATCAGCCATCCATGTAACCTAATAAAGGGTGACGAACATGCGCGCTATAATCGGCAGTGGCACTGGCCAAAAGTACGTCTGATTCGCTTATATAAAGAATAAACGTTACCCAGAAAAATGCAAAAATGCAGTGGTATTGTCTTTACTATTTTTTTTTCACCTTTACCACTCTCTGGGCTAAATCAGCAGACGAAAAAGTGTTGATATTTTTCTTATTTTTTTTTCCAGAAAATAGGATTAGACATCTCATGCAGGAGACAATTTCCATGGAATGTCAATCCTGTTTTCTATGAAAAAATAAAAATAAAATCAAATATATTCCAAAATGTCGTCTGCTGAAAAAAAACAGCATGCAGAGCGTTAAATTCATTTTCCGAAATTTAGATCTTTACCTTTGGGCTTTCTTGATTTGAATGACCGTTGGAATAACTGAGAACGGCTTCTTTTGTTGCATATAAACCTCGAAAATAACTTTAATGTTGAACAGTTTGAATACACAGCCGCTTACCTTCAATATCATGGTATAGTTTGCCACCACTGTCAGGCTGTTTTTCTTTCTTGCTCTGCTAAAAAAAGAAATATATATGATTTATATCAGCCCCGATTATTTATGCAATTTGAACATTATTTAACGATAACAGCGGCTCATATCGTCATAACTTTAACAAGAGCTGTAATCTGTCTTTGATGCCATGTGCATAGGTGGGTGTATTGCCCATCATACTACAAAATATGAACCAAGTCCGTCGCACAGTTAGGAAAATATGAGTGCTATAAACTTTAACATAAAATTTCTAAGTCTGTCACCTTGACCTTGAATAAAACTTTGGACCTATATCATATCATCATACCAACTATGACCCAAATCCAGCATACGTTTTGGAAAATATGTGCTCTAAAAACTTTGACATAAATCATTCCAAGTCTGTGACTTTGACCTTGAGGTCATGGGCTAGACTATTTTGAACATAAGTTTGGACGTAATTCTATCATCGTCCGAAATATGAACCAAATCTATCATATGGTTTTGAAGATATGACTTGTTAAAAAACTTCAAGTATATAAATTTTTAGTCCTTGACCTTGCTCTTGCGAGATATGAAACTTATCCTGCTGAACAGGACAATCCCTACCTTTGCACACAGTGTAGATCCAGATAAGATGGCTTCTGAATGATCAGGATCTACACTGTTTGTCATGCAGTTTGTGAACTGAACACATATATGATAGCAGGTAATTTGATTGGTGGCACTTACCTCTAATTTACAGTAGGTCTGTGGCGGTTCCCGGAGTTTCTGTTTCAGGCAACTTCTGAGAGACCGAACCGCCCCGGGGTTATTTCTCCGTATTGCAATATGAGATTTGTTGACGCCAGTATCAAAATTTATTCCGCTTTTATCACGACTTATTCTAAAACTAATACATGCAGTTGCTGATGAACATCTGTCGACGTCAATGGCTCGAGGATTGATGTCAATGGCTCGTGGAGTGAGCTGACTGCAATCAGATGTGCAAATTGTTCTTGCGCCATGGTTCGAAAATTTGAAAATACTGTCGGCAATCCCCAACGTTTGGTCCTTCTTTTTCTCTTTAAGCATAAACTCTTGGTGGTGTTTAAGGACAGCGGTATCAAAATGAACTGCATCGTTTCGGCGGATGGCAGACCTCGTGAGTAGAACAAAGTTCCCATAGTGAGCTAAGAACAGAATTTGTATCAGCCTGCACCTGCTGTAGTCAGTCGGGGTCACAGTCTCTAACACCTTCCTCAAATACCCGACCAGAAGAGGAGGTAGTGTCTGGCCTTTCTCCTGCAGAAGTTCGTGAAGATGTTGGGACTGTTCCGTCAGGTATTCATTGTTTGACTGCCAATCTAAAATCAAAAGTAATAGAAATACGTTTCAATGAAACAGCTTGTTTATCATGGCATGGTTGACTCGGATTCCCACCCATCGGGGCTTGGAAAATTAGATTGGCTGCATGATGCTTCCAAGAAGACCTGAAACCGACCGCATATGTGTGCTGGTTAACAGCTTAGACGGTCTAAGCCTGCCCAGGCAGAGTGTTGCGAGTCGGACCGTCCCTGTATATAAAAACCCTATTGGTTTGCTTGGGCGAAAGGGTTTGAGATGTCATTTCACATCAATGTCGATTAAGGGTCCCATAAAATTGGAAGCAACGTCTCCAAAATTACCTTGCTAGTGTTGTCGGAGACGCAAAACCTCAGACAAACAAACCATGGCAGATTCGATCTGCGTCTTGTGTACCTAGCGGTCGCACACATGGTCAATGTTGCCTCAATTGCTGTAACACGTGGCAGAACTGCGCGTCACGTTAACCAGTCCATGGAAATGAACACCCCGTAAAGAAAAACTGGGGTTTACAAGGGTTAACATTATTTTTTTATTCCTGTTCCAAGACATACGTTGCGGGTACTCGACAAGGCGACTCTTGCGAGCATCAGCAACCTATGTTTGGAGTATAAATAAGAAAAACTGTATATCACACATCTTCATCAGAAAATAATGAAAGAAAGCGCTGTATTATACTATCTGTAAATGAAAGGCGTTCTTCCATGGCTTGAAGCGCAATCTGTGGCGCTGTCATATTGATATATTTCCACCTGGTCATTATACATTTGTTTCTAAAATTAAATTTTCCATACGATATCAGTTTCCAAAATGGTATGTTTAAGATGTTTAATGATTCTCACATTCACCCCACCGGATTATTTATGTAATGTTTATTTTCTAACTTCTTAAGGGGAAGGTTATAGAAAATGAAAATGAGTCACATATATTGTTCACAAGTTAGGAGATTGAAGCATAATCCAGAAACATTCAGATCACATTATTTTTAGCATATGAGGTAATTTCGTTCTACATTATTCCAGAATCTTTCTTTATTACATAATAGGGTGTAGAATTTCCTTAATTCAGTTTTGGGTATTCACAGCGAGCCTCTATATACTAAGAAATTAGCATGGTATCTATCCCAGAGGTTTCTTCACTTGTGAATAGAGTTATCCGCAAGAAGTACTGACGTTTAGTTGATATATGTGTATTCACCATTTTTGCATTATTTGCTGGCTCCCGGCTTACACTTTGTCAGTGTTGGGTGGGCGGATGGTCGGACCCCCCCCCCCCCCCCCCGAACTTGAAAGGTTGGGGGGATTGGTTATCTGGTTGCCCGTTTTCCCGGCACTGAGGGGCCGTCGAATTATGCGGATTAAGGTCAATATGTGCGCAGGCTTGCTTTGGGTTTGTGGAAACACCGTGACATAGAACTCTCCGGTCGGTATCGTGTCTTAGCTATTAGACTCGGCGGAGACTTCCGAATATTTACGAAAATTAACTGAATTTTGATTGTTTGTAGATATGTATTTTTTTTATTATTCTTGTTGGTATTCTCTGCCTTCTATGGGCGCATTTCATGTATTCAATGTTATGATATGTGATTTGCAAATTAAGTTGAGTAACGAGTAACGAGTTAACGGGTATTTTAAGAATTGTTTTCATTCTAAATTCTGTTTTGGATTACTTGTGGATTACTATTCATTTAGGACTTAGTGGGATCGTACAAAATAATTTCAAGGATATTTAATATCAAAGCAAGTTAATTGTTTCTTTCTTACTCCATAACAGTCTATTGCGTATAAGCACTACTGGGTTTCACTGTGCTTCAAGGCTTGAGAAGTAGTAGTTTTATCACAGATTAGCATATACATGTGCAAAATACAATACAAACCGCTTAGAGGTTCTAAGCCTGCCCAGGCAACGCGGTGCGAGTTTGGCCGTCAATGCTTACAAATCCTATTGGTTTCAGTGGGCGACAGGGCTTGAGATGTCATTTCATCTCAACGTCGGGTAAAAGTCCCACAAAATTGGAAGCAAAGTCTCCAAAATGACCTTAAGAGCGTTGATGGGGACGTTAAACATCAATTCAAACATTACAGTAATAACAATAAGTTAAAATAATTTGTAAATAAACTTTGTTAATTTTTCTTAAAGGCTTGTTTCCTTTTTCTTTCAACTACGCGGCCCCCGCCCATGGGGGCTTGAAGAAATAGATGGGCTGCATGATGCTTCCATGAGCTGAAACCGACCGCACACGAGTACTGGTAAACCGCTTAGAGGATCTAAGCCTGCCACAGAGGTGCGAGTCCGACCGTCCATGATTATAAACCCTAATGGTTTCATTGGGCGACAGGACTTGAGATGTCATTTGTTTCAATATCGGGTAAAAGTCCCACAAAATTGGAATCAACGTCTCCAAAATAACCTATACAGTGTTGACGGGGACGTTAAACCTCAAATCAAACAAGCAAAATCTTTCAACTACGCTTGGCTCGTAACAAAAATTAGATTTTCTATCTAAAGTTAGACTCTGGAATTACGCTACGTAAGAATGAGCTGAACCGTGTTTTGTTATAAATACGGGAACCAGCAGTGTTTTTCTTTTCTTTTTTTTTTGTTTTGAGGTTTAACGTCCCCGTCAACACTGTATAGGGCATTTTGGCGACGTCGCTTCAAATTTTGACAATATATATTTGTAGTTTAGCCCAATTTTCGTTGATAATAATAACGTGATTGTTTTCATGTCATATTGACGTGCTATCGTAATGTGGTTTTTCTGAGAGCAAAGCTATCCATATCCCTGTGTACATAATTTACATGAACGTTTACCCATTTTATAAACCGGCCCCGATAGCTCAGCTGGTAGAGTGTCCGCTCCGGGGAACGGGAGGTCACGGGTTCGATCCCGGGCCGCGACATACCAAAGTCGTTAAAAATGGTACTAGCTGCCCCTCGCTTGGCACTCAGATTTACGGGGATAGAGCTAGGACTGGTCGACCCAGTGTCAGGATAATGTGACCGGGTGTTGTATCATGTAATGTGTCTGGGACATGATACTTCAGTGAGGCAGCACTCCAAAAGTGAGTATTGAGCTCCCTGTCGCAACCAGACACCGTCGTGATATGACTATAAATTGTCGAAAGCGACGTTAAACCCGAATTCACACACACACACACACACACACACACACACACACACACACACACACACACACACACACACATATATATATATTTTATACGGGAAACCCCAGAGTGGGTAAACTGTCAAATGGAGATTTATAATAAAACAACATTGGCTGAGGCGAGGCCTCGACAGAATTTGCATTCTCTGGTTGACATCACATCATGTCCACTGACGCGATGATCAATAATTATTTAAGAAATGAATTTATTTTTCTGCTGTCGTTCATTTAAGAAATGAAATTTATTTTTCTGCAGTTCACGGAAGTATGAACGCAGTGGGTCGCGTGCAAAGTAAATGAACACCAAAGGGGTTCATGTAAACTTTGCTAGCGACCCACTGTCGTTCATACTTTCATGAACAGCAGAAAAAATAAGCTTATTTTATATATTTACATTATTTGCCCCTCATCACTGGGCGAAAAAATGCGTGTAGAGCTAACTTTTAAAGCTGAAAAACAATTACACGCTGTTTTTCTACAAAGAGCGGAGCAGCCTTGACGTCATCAACCCCCGTAGAGAACAATGGTTTAAAATGACGTCACTTAACGTCACTGAAAATCATGTGATTCAATGCGTTCATGGAAGTATGAACGCAATTGTTTTCTATAGGTTTACATTAGACTTTACACTGGAAATGTAAATATACTTTCATGAAGAGCAGAAAAAATAAGTTTATATTTTACATTTACATTCTTTGCCCCTCATCACGGGGCAACAAAATGCTTATAGGGCAAACTTTTGAAGCTGAAAAACATTTACACGTTGTTTAACTACAAAGGGCGGAACAGCGTTGACGATACCAATGCCCGTAGAGAACCATAGTTTAGCCTGACGTCACTTGACGTCACTGAAAATCATGCGATGGTTTCGTGGAAGTATGAACTGCGATGTTTTCTATAGGTTTACATTAGACTTTACATTAGAAATGTAAATATATAATATTACACGCTGTATTGTCGTAATGGAGTATAAGCCAATTTTTGGTGGCAGGGTTTGAGATGTCATTTCATCTCAGTGTCGGGTAAAAGTCCCACAAAATAGTGATGACGGGGACGTTAACCCTCAGTTCAAACAAATAAGCAAGCTGCATCTAAATTGATATTTGATTTGATTTATACACTTGTAAGATATTTCAGACACGCCAAGTAAGTATAGCAGTCGCAGATAAGGACCAACTTCAGCTCGAACCACAGCGCGACAGATAGCAACGACCGTATCCGACTTCACCTGGAGCCAATGGCTACCTTTGGCTACTTTGGTTGCTTTTCCATTTTCCTTCATCACATCTACGGCAAGGGTCAAAGTTAGGCAAATCCATAAATAGTAGTACCAGCAGTCTATGTTCAACCGATACCGTCGTTGCTATTTGACGTCCTGTGGTTCAAGGTGAAGTCGGCCATAGACTGCTGGTACTATTGGCAGGTCATGTGATCAGTTACTGCACATGTCAATAAAGAAAGACATTACCTGGAGCCAATGGCTACCTTTGGCTACTTTGGTTGTTGTGTCATTTTCCTATATCACGCCTAAGGCAAGGGTCAAAGTTAGGCAAATCCATAAACAGCCAATCAAAAAAGAAGACTGCTACCTCCATTTAAAGAGTGCTCATGAGTGCGAATGCGTAGAAAACCGGACTTTCCGTTCCTGGGCCGACTTCACCTCGAACCACAGTACGTCAAATAGCAAGGACGGTATCAGTTGAACACAGACGGCCATTACTGTTAGCAGGCCATGTGATCAGTATCTGCGCATGTCAATGAAACCAATGAAACCGTGCCCTGAGGAATGGTAAGTCCTTTTTTCCACGCATGCGCACTGATGAGCACTCTTTAAAATGGAGGTAGCAGTCTTCGTTTTTGATTGGCTGCTTATGGATTTGCCTAACTTTGGCCCTTGCCGTAGGTGTGATGAAGGAAAATGGAAAAGCAACCAAAGTAGCCAAAGGTAGCCATTGGCTCCAGGTGAAGTCGGCCCTGTTGGCTTTACTGACATGCGCAGATATTGATCACATGACCTGCCAATAGTACTAGCAGTCTATCATTTCTCAAGGCACGGTATCGTTGGCTTTACTGACATGCGCAGATACGGATCACATGACCTGCCAATAGTACTAGCAGTCTGTGTTTAACTGATACCGTCGTTGCTATTTGGCGTACTGTGGTTCGAGGTGAAGTCGGCCATAGTCAATGATACCGTGTCTTGGGGAAAGGTTAATTCGGTTTTCCACGACAACGACGGCGACAACGACGATGGTGGCATTGATGAAACGATATGGTGGCCAACATGGCGGTTTCTGTTGTGTTGTTGTTGATTATGTTGCTGTTGTTGTTGATGATGTTGATGTTGTTGTTGTTGTTGATGATGATGATAATGATAATGATGATGAAACGATGATATGGTGGTATTTTGGTTGTGTTGTTGTTGTTGTTGTTGATGATGACGACGACGATGATGATGATGATTATTATTAATAGGATTATCTGCTGATGATGTTGGTTTTTTGTTATTGTTTTGATGTTGACGATTATAATGATGATGACAATAATAATGCTGATGATGATAATGATGATGACGATGATGATGTCGGTGGTTGTGATGATGATGATGATGATGATGTCGGTGGTGGTGGTGATGATGATGATGATGATGATGATGATGATGATGATGATGATGATGATGATGATGATGATGTCGGTGGTGTTGGTGATGATGATGATGATGATAATGATGATGATGATGATGATGATGATGATGCTGTTGTTGATGATGATGATCATAATCATGGTGATGACGATGAGGTTGATGATGCTGTTATTGCTCCTGCTGGTGGTGATGATCATAATACAGAAATTGCTACTGTTGCTGCGGCCTCTGCTACTGTGACTGATGATGATCATTATCATTATGATTATGATGATGATCGCAAAGAAATAATTCCGTAATTAACTTTTAGCTTGCCCACTGCACTGCACTGTTTTTTGTTGTTGTTTTTTTTTTTTAATGTCTCAACATGGATCTACTTCTAATGAGCAAACATAGCTTCTTATCTCGTTAGAACCTGAGGCGGTATGTTTCTTAGCAGAAAAAATAATGCATTCCCTGGAAAACCGCATGTTTTTTGTTTTTTTTGTTTTTTTTTATTTCCATATAACGAAGGGTTTACAAGGATATCCGTTAAACGGACATGTTAACGCGACGTACATCTGTCATCGTAAGATTTGATAAAAGGGACACAATCACTGCTTCTTCCTGTTTTATTTTCTATTAATGTATTGAAAGAATTCTCGTCACAGAACCAACGCTGAAGAAGAAGACAATCAAAGCACCAACACTAACGGGTCGATTGTCTCTGGGTGTAGGCTTTAAAATAGGACTTAAACTGTTTTGTTTAACTCTTAAATTCCAGTGTTACAGCAAACAGTGTAGACTCTGATCAGACGCCGCGTTCTGCGGCGTCTGATCAGGGTCTACACTGTTTGCTAACCCCTCAACACGATAAACCTGTATCGCAACACTCTGACCTGACAGCCATAAGCATAACGCGGCTATTTTCTATAAATAACTGTTACCTGGATTTCCTACAAATCAGGGATAGTCACGTGGACATCAGCACTGAAGAGCTTCTGTACTTAGTAACTTTGGGTCGATTGACAATCGGCTCAAAAATGTTTGAAAGAGTTACATACCACTTTGTTTTCGACACGAACACACGGCCGAGGCCAGGCGATGACAATAGTATCTTGGTATCAACTTCGCTCTTTTTATTTCCTTTTCCATCAGGTCAAATTGCAGTCTGTCAGTGTGAAAGAGACACTGTTTATTCATGACAGGCATTTTGGGAAGTTGCACGTTACCTGTAAAGAAAAGAATGTTAAATGGACTTTAATGGAGAAAATATCAGTATTCAGAGAGGAGGATGCTATTATTTACATTCGAAACTATGGAATGCTAGTACTTACAGTGAATGAATGATATTTACAGAGGAAAATCCTAGCATATGGATATTTACAGAGGAAGCCGTTAGTGTTTCCATGGGAAACAGTTAGTGTTTACAGAGGAAGATGCAAATATTTACAGAAGAAGCCGTTAGTGTTTCCAAGGGAAACAGTTAGTATTTACAGAGGAAGATGCAAATATTTACAGAGGACGCTGTTAGTGTTTCCATGGGAAATAGTTAGTATTTACAGATGAAGATGCAAATATTTACAGAGGAAGCTGTGAGTGTTTCTGTAGGAAACAGTTGGTGTTTACAGAGGAAGATGCAAATATTTACAGAGGAAGCTGTGAGTGTTTCCATGGGAAACAGTTATTATTTACAGAGGAAGATGCAAATATTTACAGAGGAAGCTGTGAGTGTTCCCATGGAAAACAGTTGGTGTTTACAGAGGAAGATGCAAATATTTACAGAGGAAGCTGTTGGTGTTTAGTACTGTTTACATAGGAAGCTGTTGGTATTTACAGGGAAAGAAGCTAGTATTTACAGAGAAAGATTTTAACATTAAGAACCATTCAATAATGGAAAAGGATTGCATTATACAGTCTTCAAAATACGCACCCGCCCATCGGGACTTGGAGAAATAGACTTGGCTGCAGGGTGCTTCCGCGAATACCTGAAACCGACCGAACATGAGTACATGTACTAGTAAACTGCTTAGGAGGTCTAAGCCTGCTCAGGCAAAGTGGTGCGAGTCGGACCGTCCCTGCTCATAAACCCTAGCGGTTTCCTTGAGATAGTGTCCAAAATGACCTAAATAGTGTTGACGTCAAACCTCAATAAAAAAAAACAAACAAAAAACAACAGAACAGTGTTCAAAACCACAGGTGGTGTCAATACTCAAAATAGACCATCTCTGAGTTGTACCGATAATTTTGAACATAAGCAATAGGGCACCCATTATTTTAAGTTTCCGACAATTTTAGAAGATGTTTAATAATTGATTTCCACATTTTTTTTAAACTTCATATAACGTTATTAGTCTTATCACTTTGATACAGCTTCAAACTAAGAATTTCTTAGACACCTGGGACTGTCGAACACTTACGAAAACACGCCTATACAAATACATTGTAAACTTTACCCCCAAGAAAACGAAACATTTAATATGAAAAATTGTGATATTTTTCTTATTTCTGCTCAAAATATAGATTGTGGGTACATGTTAGAACCGGTTCTAACGGGTACCCACAATCTATATCTTAGAGCAGAAATAAGAAAAATACGGTGTTGAGGCGGCTCTAACATGTACCCACAATCTATATTTTGAGCAGAAATAAGAAAAATACGGTTTACCCCTGTAAATCCCAGTTTTACTATATAAAAGTGGGGTTCAAGGGGTCAAAATTATATAGGCGTGTTTCTGTAGATTATCCCCTTACCAAACACTCTGTACTCACATCTGTAAGAAAAGAAGGGCTAATATGTCTATAAATAACCGTTACCTGGATTTCCTACCAATCAGTCCTAGTCAACAACGAAAAGCTACTGTACTTAGTGACTTTGGTACGATTGGCAAACAATCGATCCAGAAACTATCAGCAGACAATATGCCAGTTTTCATAGTTTTGGAAATATAAAAGAATGCACTATACAGCACGGGTGTGTTCCATGCTAGAATTTCATTCATTCATTCATTCATTCATTCATTCATTCATTCATTCATAAGAAGAAGAAGAAGAAGAAGAAGAAGAAGAAGAAGAAGAAGAAGAAGAAGAAGTATAACATTCTAAAAAACGATGATGTTGATTAATTATTATGATTATTATTATTAATCACGTGAAAAGTCTGTGAAATCCCCACTTTATATAGAGAAAACTGGGGTTTACGGGGATGTTAAATATTTTTCTTATTTCTGCCCAAAGACATAGGTTCTAGGTGCTCGTTAGAACCGCCTCAATGAGGAGGTTCTAACGAGCACCCATAACCTTTGTTTGCAGGATAAACGGATTTTCATCGGAAAAGTATCCATTTTGGAGATGTGAAAAAAGCACTATTTCGCACGACTGTGTTATCGAAATGGATGATGATGATGATGATGATGATGATGATGATGATGATGATGATGATGATGATGATTACTTACTGAATCAATAATTAAAAGAATAATAATACTATTAATAATAATAATAATAATTTAATAATAATAATAATAATGACCAGATCGCTCCTGTTATAATCATCTTTACTTTAAAAACAAGAACGAAAACGACAACGACAGCATAAAAATGAAGTGATATACCTAGTTAAATACTCGAAGTATTGGCCTACTTGCTATTTACAAAATAAAATGAAGTAATATAGTACCCAGTTAAATAGTCGTTGCTATTTTAAACTCTTACCTTACATGTACCTGTATAATTGATAGGTATTTATTCGTCGTTTATATAGTTTACAGAAGGTTCTAGATTGAAATAAAATGCAAACTTGACATTTTCCGTTTATTCTCGCGCAATCCACTGAAACACCCAGAGTTGCATGACATTGGCAAACACTGTAGACCATGATCTCAGGTCGCAAAATGCGGCGTCTGATCTGATAAGGCTGACAAATTAACCCTTTTGACATCCTGCCCCTACTTTTGCAAACAGACATTTGATCAGGATCTACATTTTGTTTTCATGCAGTTTGTGAATTAAACAATTACATTATATCAAGTAATTTCATAAATGGATGTTGCTAAGCGGGATAAGAGTAAACTCATCCATGTCTGGCGTCCTATGAATGGGACAGTAGCGAACTTGAACTGATCCAGGTCAAATGTCAAATGTCTGATCAACTGGTGATTAATCACATCACGAAAACACGCCTATATAATTTTGACCCCCCCCCCCCCTTGAACCCCACTTTAACATAGTAAAACTGGGGTTTACAGGGGTAAATCGTATTTTTCTTATTTCTGCTCTAAAATATAGAGTGTGGATACCCGTGAGAACCGCCTTAATAAGGCGGTTCTAACAAGTACCCACAATCTATATTTTGAGGAGAAATAAGAAAAATATCAAACGTTTTCATCTTAAAATTTTCTCTTTTTCGGCGACAGAAATTCCAATGTACTAGTATAGGCCTGTTTTCGTAATGATATAAAAATTTCGAGTTTTCGGAGGTACAGTTAACAATGTATAGGCGTGTTTTCGTGATGAGTTCTTTATCAACTACGTGTAATAAACACCCCAGTAAACCCAGCTTCATATAGAGAAATCCTGGGCCACTGATGAGGCCTTAATGACCGAAACTGAGCTAGTCTGGCTCACAAAAATCTTGCACCATCACGAGTGAGTGAGTGTGTTTGAGATTTACGTCCCATCAACATCTAAGGTCATACAGAGACATGACCTCGGTTTAAAGACTCATCCGAAAGTCTGGAGAAGTCCGGGATCGAACCCACGACCCCTGCTTTATGAGGCGAGTAGCTATTTTTTTTTTTTTTGGGGGGGGGGGGGGGTCAAATTTTCAAAATACATGTATTTGAATAGGCGTCTTTTCGTAATGACCCTACAGTTTTTAGCTCTGTGCTGTAGTCCTTGCTTCCAAAGGATTATCCCCCTTTTTACAAAACATTTACAGGGGCTCATGCTGTCGGGTCCTCATCGTTGTTTCATCTATCTAGTTGTTTCATTACGAAAACACGCCTATACAAATACATTATAAATTTTAACACCGAAAAAAGAAAATTTTCAGATGAAAAATTGTGATATTTTTCTTATTTCTGCTCAAAAACATAGATCGTGGGTACTCGTTAGAACCGCCTCGCTTGATATTTTTCTTATTTCTGCTCAAAATATAGATTGTGGATACTCATTAGAACCGCCTCGATACTCATTAGAACCGCCTCAGCGAGGCGGTTCTAACGAGTACCACGATCTATGTTTTTGAGCAGAAATAAGAAAAATAATGTATACCTCTGCAAACCCCAGTTTTACTATATTAAAGTGGGGTTTGAGGGGGTCAAAGTTATATAGGCATGTTTTCGTGATGGATTTTTTCTGTTCTCGGAGATGTTTTTGGTTTGAACTGAGGTTTAACGTACCCGTCAACACAATTTAGGTCATTTTGGAGACGTTGCTTCCAATTTTGTGGGACTTTTACCCGACACTGAGATGAAATGTCATCTCAAGCCCTGTCGGAGATGTAGCACTGACCAATTATTTGACAAAACCACGACAGAGCCGAAGGCGAGAATTATGGCCATGTAAAATCGACTTACGGCCCCTTTGCCGACAATTTGGGTATGTATTCCGTATACATGTATATGTTTTATTCTAGATAGCGGTTTGGCATGTTACCGTCCTTTCGGCTGTTTTCATTAGAGTTTCTGTCTACGCCAACGGGCGTAGACTATCTAATGATACATCGCGGGAAAGTTCTGGGCCGCCTACATCAATGTGTTATTGAAACTTACGCGCTAATCTTCGTGAAAATTTACGTCAAAATTACGAATTCATCCGAAGTTAAATACTTAGTTAAGTAAACGAAATAGGCGGCTTTCGAATGCACTTTTTAAGGAAATACTTTACTAAGATAAGAATTCCTCCTTAAATCGTTAAGTCGACCTTAACTTAAGCAACAATTGTAATCCTGGGCCCAGGACACAAATGTTGCTATCTGCACGCCTTGCAGATAGTTCACAGCAGGGTCGAATAAGGGTAGGATAAAGAGGGTGAGATAAACAGGGCAAGATAAGAGTGTCTATACCCTGTGCAAATGTCAGATATTCTTAGCTGTCATGCAATACCACGTGCAAATATATTTGCTATGTTAGAAAGTGTTATCTCTCAGGCCTCCATGAAACTTGCATGATGTTTTGCACGACAGTTTTGTATAATTGTTGGGCCCAGTTTTTAGCCAATCGATCCAAAATGGCTAAGCATAGGAGCTAGACCATCTGAATATCCAATACGGAAAGACGCCTATACAAATGCAATGTAAAGTGTACCACCGAAAAACGAAAATTTTCCGATGAAAACAAGTGATATTTTTTCTTATTTCTGCTCAAAATATAGATTGTGGACACTCGTTAGAACCGCCTCATGGAGGCGGTTCTAACGAGTATCCACAATCTATATTCTTGAGCAGAAATAAGAAAAAATAAGGTTTACTCCTGTAAACCCCAAATTTACTACATAAAAGTGGGGTTCAAGGGGGGAGGTCAAAATAATATAGGTGTGTTTTCGTAATGGATCTAAAATTGCTAAGCATAGAAGCTAGACCACGTGACTATCACGGATTTCTAGAAAATCCACGTAACGGTTATTTATAGAAAGTAGTTGCGTTATTCTACATTATGAAAACATGCCTATACAAAAACATTGTAAATTTTACCACCAAAAATCTAAAATTTTAAGAAGAAAAATTGTGATATTTCCCTTAATTCTGCTCAAAATATAGATTGTGGACACTCGTTACAACCGCCTCATCGAGACGGTTGTAATGAGTACCCGTAATCTATATTTTGTGAGTACTCGTTAGAACCGCTTCATCGAGGCGGTTGTAACGAGTACTCAAATCTATATAGGAAAATTAGGTTTACCCCTGTAAACCCCAGTTTCACTATATAAAAGTAGGGTTCAATGCAATGAGGGTCAATTTTTATAGGTGTGTTTTCGTGATGGCTAAGCATAGAAGCTAGACCACCTGACTATCACCGATTTGTAGAAAATCCACGTAACGGTTATTTATAGAAACAAGTTGCGTTATTCTTATCGCTGTTATTTTATTTATTTATTTTTTATTTTTTGCAGCGGGGGTCGTTTTACGGTCCTTTCAAGATTATTTCACTCATATCGAGCCGGTGGGCGAAAACCGGCGTACACGGAGAAATACCAAATGACCTTCCGTTTCAGAACTTGGCATCTTAAATAATATATGTGACCCGAGCCAGGTTCGAACCCACAGCGGTGAGTGACTTAATGATTAAGAGTCAACGCTCTTATAACCACTAGGCCACGGAGGACTGTATTAGGGTTATCTATAGAATCTGGACTGTAATAATGTTTGGGCTTGGCAAACAGTGTAGATCCAGATCAGATACCACAGAACTAGAATTTAAAGGTTAAACGAAACAGTTTAAGCCTCAGTTAAGGTCTATTTATTGAAGCCTACACACCCACTATATAGTGCTATCAGTGTTTTGATTCATGTACATGAGTGTTTTGGGACAGATATATATAAAAAAAAATAAAAATAAATAATAAGTGTATAAAAAAATCACAAAACAATTGCAAAAAGCTGCAAAACAACGCAGAGCTGGATCCGACTAGGCAAGCACAAAAAAAAAACCTAAAACAAAACAGAACCCCCCCCCCCTCCCCAACAAAAAAAGAGAGACCCGCGAAACGAAAATCCATTTAATACGATAACACATCCGTGGGATATAGTGCATTTTTTCACATCTTCGAACTTATGAAGGGTACTGTTCTGCTGAAAATCCTTTATATTTTTCTTATTTATACCGCAAGCATAAGTTGTGAGTACTCGTTAGTATACGAGTACCCACAACCTATGTCTTGTAGCAGAAATGATGAAAATAATATGTACCCACTTAAACCACATATTTCTTACATGCTTTTCAATGAATGATAGAGATTTATCAGTGAAATATAAATCGATATTTTCACTGTTTCAAACAGTGAAAATACGATTTTTTATTTTTCACTGTTTGGGACTACTTTTTTCTTCAAATCTAACTCTAATTTCAATTTTATCTTTGTCAGATAACTGAACAATACTGAAATGTGTTCTAATTGACGCATAGCCCGTTCATGTGTGACGGGGACGTTACTGACGTCATTTATGACGCTGACGTCACGTCTTTTGTCGCGCGACGTTAGACTTGCCAGCAACTTCTTTGGAAAACTACTCTCTCAATTATTTCATTAATCATTCATAATAATACCATCCCGGGCCATTTCTCAGGTGCAAACTTTCAGTTTACACCCAATAGTATACCCACTAAACACGATGGACACCACTAAATTGACGCGAAACGAACAGGAACAAAGATAATTTTCTCCGAATGTGAGTGACACCATTTAAGACGCTAAATATTGCCTTTTGAAGCATGTAAGAAACAGAAAATTTGATTTTTTCAGTGCAAGATCAAATTTTATTTCACTCATGAACACCAAAACTGCTATTTTCACTCGTGGCTACGCCACTCGTGAAAATAACAGTTTTGGTGTTCATTCGATGAAATAAAATTCGATCTTACACTGAAAAAATCAAATATCCTCTATTTCTATGTATAAAGTGGGGTTTAGGTGTTGGGTGTCGATTTTTCGGACTTGTTCACGTGATGCAAATCACTGATAGCACTGATGGGTATATTGTCCCTGAAAAAATGAACTGGCTAGACTTAGCATCACGAAAACACGCCTAAATAATTTTGACCCACTCACACCCCACTTTTATATAGTAAAACTGGGGTTTGCAGGGGTATACATTATTTTCCTTATTCCTGCTCTAAGACATAGGTTGTTGGTACTCGTTAGAACCGCCTCGGTGAGGCGGTTCTAACGAGTGCCCACAATCTATGTTTGGAGCAGAAATAAGAAAAAAATCGCAATTTTTCATCAGAAAACTTTCATTTTTTGGAGGTAAAATTTTCAATATGTTTAAATAGGCGTGTTCTCGTAATGGACTGCTAACATTTGGTTTAACCCTTATATTCCTGTACTGTAAACAAACAGTGTGGGCCCTCATCAGACACCGTGTTCTATGGCGTCTGATCTGGGTCTACATTGTTTGCCAAGCCCAATCTATGATTCTATTACAGATTCAATAGATAACAGCAACACACTGATCTCACACCGATTTTCTATACCTGGATTTCCTACAAATCAGTGATATAGTCACATGGACTTTAGCACTGAAACGTTTTTATGCTTAGTAAAAAGGGACCTCAAATCCTACGTTTCGGCCGCTGGTGCCACCCCCATTCATGCCCCATGGCAAACTTTTTGCACCACTGTATTATCTTCGATTTGATATGCAACACGACTAGGTTTGTACAAAATGGATTTTTTTAACCTTGGGCTCACACCTCCCCCCTCGGGGGCATTTCTGGGATCACCTAGCTGCGGTCAAAATGAAGGGTATTGTGGGTGCTTATTTTTTTCGATTGTCACTACTCCTAGGCATTTTGAGCTATAATCTTGAATGGATGCGAACTGTAGGAACGTTTAACGTATTCGGAATTTTGATGTGACCCCCTGGGGCAAGGCTTGGGGGGGGGGGGGGGGTGAGTACTCTTCATTACCTTCGATTTAAAACACAAAATGACTAAATGAATTTTGACCACTCGTGCAATGTTGGGCCTCACCCCCTGCTGCCTGGCGGGTTCACATCATAATCCCAAATACATTCCAGTAAGGTTATTGCCTGCGAAAGTTTAGACAGTGCTACATAGATTGCTCCAACCGTCCCATTCACCCCCCCCCCCCCCTCACCCCCCCCCCCCCCCCCCCCCATCGGGGCTTGAAGAAATAGATGGGCTGCATGATACTTCCACGTAGAGCTGAATCAGACTCAAATCAAACAAACAAAACCAACCGTCCCATTAATGTGGTGAAGGATTGTTTAAGAACGTGTCACCAGTAAGCAATTCTGATTCTTATGTGGTTCAATCGTTGTTACAGAGCAGAAATAAAACAAAGATCCTTGTATAAGTGAGTGTTTGAGTTTTACATCCCACCAACAGCTAAGATCATACGGAGACGGGACCTCGGTTTAAAGACTCATCCTAAAGTCTGGAGAAGCCCGGGATCGATCCTGCGACCCCTGGTTTACAATGCGAGTAGCGTAATCACTACACAACGGAGGCTTCTATCCCTTGTATAAACGATTCCCAGTAGGCACACGTCGCTATGGCAACGTCAAATCAACGTCGGTGCAACGTCACGACGTTGCACCGACGTTGATGTGACGTTGCATAAACTTCATGCCGTTGCAACGACGTTGATGTGACGTCACAATTACACCATGTGTATGCAGGGTTGACTCTATCCCAGCAGGCACATGACTTAATCTTGACGTCAAATCGACGTTGGTGCAATGCCATGACGTTTATGCAATGTCACATCAACGTCGGTGCAACGTCATGACGTTGCACCGACGTTGATTTGATGTTGCCTTCGCGACGTGTGCCTAAACATTACACGGATTTCTGTAAAAACATTGATATAATGTTCTTACGATATATATCTCTTTTTTATACTGCAAACAGGTTGTGGATGCTCGTTAGAACCGCCTCGGTTCTAACTATGTCTTGGAGCAGAAACAAGGTAAATAATATATACCCCGTTAACCCCAGTTTTATCTTTATAAAGTGGGGTTTAAGGGCGTTCATTTCATGGACTTGTTAACGCGATGTGTGGAATTATGTATATGTAACTGTATGACCAGTGTGCTAATAAAATCCTATAGGCTTTACACATTGACAATCAATATTCCCTCGTAAAATTCTATATGACGCGTCGTCTGCTTTGCGTAGATGTTTCCGCCCTATCTTATTCTCCATCAGTTTCATCTTATTCAATATTGCTACGTATAAAATAAGTCATTGAATTTCGAGAAAACGATGAACTTTCACCCAGAGTTGGAGAGCATTATGTACATGTTGTCGAACTATACCCTGTGTCTCGCTTGGTGAAGTCCGTTGAATCAATCCGGTGTGTACACACGGTCACACACTGTAACGAAATAGCACACTTGCGACACTTAGCTGTGTTTTCCTGCGTTGACTGTCGGCTTAAATATAAAGCTTTACAGGATATGTGTTGCTAGTTTAAAACTGACTACACGTAGCAAGGAAGTATTTCGTCGTAGTACCCGGACATTATTGTGGAATATTTAGGGCGTGGTTCATCTTAGGACAAAAAATCATGAGTTGGGATTCCTACATCGACGCCACCATTGGGCATGGCAAGGATGGATCCGGCAACGCTCACGTTGATAAGGTGTGTATAATCGGTATGGACGGCTCTGGGTGGACATCGGACGGACATGGGAACTCGTTCAAACTTTTACAACCAGAAAAAGAGAATATAGCAAAATGTTTCAAATCTAAGGATTTCTCGACTTTTATGGCGAGTGGAGTTCATGCCGAGGGCACAAAATACCAATTCTTGAGAGAACAGGACGAAGGCAAACTTGTTCTGGCGAAAAAGAAAGATTGTGGAGCTGTTAGTATGCAATGTAGTAAAACGGCTGTCGTTATTGGTCATTGTCCAGAGGGAGGTCAACAGGGGAATACGAACAAAGCTGTGGGAACGATTGCCGAGTACCTGGAATCAATAGGTTACTAGGTATGTGATAATTGCCGCCTACCCGCATATAACGAACTGTTGACTATTAGGACGTAACTTTCATTAATTCTGTTTGTAGCCAAACCTTCAGTCTAGCCAACAAGTGTATCTACGAGTATTTGTCAAGGAAGGTGCATTTTCGCCCAGGTTTTCGACTCGAGTGACATTTAGACGATTTTCTTTGCTGACACGGCACGCTGAGTCAGGGCTAGTGGAGCGCCATCTGTGTATAGTGCACGGTGTACCATTACATCAGTTTCACCGGTTTTCTGTTGCGGTCAAGGACAATAAGCGTTGTATGTATCATGTCCTATAAATGGAAGTAAAGTCAACATGATATTGGAAAACTTATTTGAAAGCTCACGTGGTGTCTATATGTTGAATGACTGAATGTATTGATCACCTACCGACTGGAAACCAGCAAAACGAGACGTGGACCTGAGATCAGCCTATGGAAAAGCTGTAGCCCGGCTTAGCGGTCCTATCTTTATGCAGACAGTTCCTGATCAGACTGCTTGTCTTTTATTGTCTGTAGCTCGACTTAGGCTCTTATTTACTAAATGAACAGGTCATTGCAGTAACCCCACAGACAACGTTGAAACAAGGTGGTCTCAACGAAACAATGTTGTTTCAATGTTGAGTGTCTTCTCTGCGATTAAGGGGAATGGATACACCTCCAGGGGAGGCAACTCCAGCAGAAGTATTTTTGTCTCCCATGTCAATAAGGGTCAACACTTAAAGGAAAGAATTTGCTCCTGATTTCTTTAAGAAATTCTTCCCTTTAACAGTAGACCTTTTTCAGTTGGACAGGGCTTATAGAAAAGCGATCAGGAAGTTCTGAAAGTTGTTTCCCTTTGAAAAATGGCCGGCAGAAAAATCTGCCAGGTGTTCCCAACCTCCCAGCAAAGTGGGTTCAAGTACTGATTAGACTGTGCAGTAGCACAGTCTGAGCTCAGTGTTTGAATGGCTCACGTGTGTTAGAAGGCATTGTTTTCTTATCTATCTCATCAACTCTCTTCTACAGTAGCCTGCTATGTGTAAATTTACATAAAAATAGACATGAATGAAGAAATACAAACTGGGTATAATCTGCGTGAGGCTATATCTCACAATCACAGCCTATTGTTTTTTTTTTTGTTTTTTTTTTAGCTCACCTGATGTGTGCTCATGTTGTAAGTGAGCTATTGTGATCAGTGAATGTCTGTCGTGTAACATCCCTCGTCCATCGCCAACGCTTTTCTTTCTCCTCCTAAACCCTTGGACCAATTTCATTTTAACTTCATAGGAATATTGCCTAGGTGGCACTCGACCAAAATTCTGTTTCTAAGAACATGATGAACAAGATGGCCACCAGAGCTAAAATTGGAAAAGAACTTTTAAAAACTCTTCTCATACCCCTGAGCCACTTTCATTCAAACTTCATAGCCTCCCAGGCAAAGCGGTGCGAGTCAGCCCGTCCATGCTTAAAAACCCGATTGGTTTCATTGGGCGGCAGGGCTTGAGATGTCATTTCATCTCAATGTCGGATAAAAGCCCCACAAAATTGGAAGCAACGTCTCCAAAATGACCTTTACAGTGTCGACGGGGACGTTAAACCTCAAATCAAGTGAATCAAACTTAATAGGAATGTTGCTTAGGTGACCCTCTACCAAAATAGCTAAAATCATTTTGCTCTGATGAACAAGAGAGATGCCACAGCTAAAAATAAAAAAATGTCAATTATTTGGTTGGGTCAATAAAATTTTCTTCGGGCATGGTTGAAATGTAAATCTTTAAAAGTAACAGAAATGTATATAAAACAACACATGTGGCACCTGGTGAACCACTTCGAGGAGGCAAAGCGGTGTGAGTCAGACGGGCCATTCTTTATAATATATACCCTATGGCAGGGCTTGAGAAGTCATTTTCCTCGATGTCTGGTTAAAAAAGTGCCACAAAATTGGAAGCAGGATCTCCAAATAGGGCTGGCTAATCGGAGCTGAAAAGATAATCGATTATCAGTCCTGTCATTGGGATCGATAACTGATTAGTAATCACTATGGTTTTTGTCTTAATTTTACATGTCTGGCTTTCTTTCTGAGCATGACTCTTCAAATATGTTGCACATTACCATATGTACCGGAGATGCGGCGTCTCATCAGGGTCTGCACTGTTTGCCACTCACCCAGCTATTTTAGGCATAACTTTGGGTAGTAATGTGTACCTATCAAGTAACCTATTAAAAGCATATCAGAAATGATAATCATTTTTGTGGAATGTATCGATCGATTAATTGATTTATACAATTAATCGTGTCAGCCTTACCTCCAAAATGACCTATACAATGTTGATGGGGACGCTAACCCACAAATCCAACAAAACAAAGCACCTACAACCACATCACGTGAACAAGTCCATGAAATAAAGACCCCCCGCACTAAACCCCACTTTATATAGTTAAAACTGGTGTTTACGGTGGTTAACATCATTTTCTTTATTTCTGTCATAAGACATAGGTTTAGGGTACTCGTTAGAACCGCCTCATTCAGGCGGTTCTAACAATAACCCAAAACCTATGTTTGGAGAATAAATAAGAGATATATCACAAATGTCCATCATAAAATGACTTTTTTTTTTTAAGCAGAAAAAATGCATTATATCACACGGATGTGTTATCGTAATGCATCCAGGCAGGCACCGACATATCGACAACATTGATGCTACATCGCATAGACTTAGATATGACGTTGATTAAACGTCATTTGCTGGTCGTATTAACTGAGCCTGCTACCATATTTGGATAATCAGGAACCAGTCTTTGAGTCAAACATTTAATGGACACAGTGACAACATGTTGTCAGTGGGTGTATGCATGATGCTCAAGTATTTTAAACATTGATTCGACACCTGATTCGACAATGTCTACACGTTCCTGTTTGCTGTCATCACAAAAACACACCTATATAATTTTTACCCTCTTCAACCCAACTTTGATATAGCAAAATTGGGTTTACAGGGATATATATATATTTCTTATTTCTGTTCAAAAACATAGGTTGTGGGTTTTCATAAGCGATGCCTCAACAAGGCGGTTCTTTTTAATGAATTCCTAAAATCTATGTTTAAAGCCGAAATATGAAAAATATCAATCTGGCAGGGTTTTATTCCTTTTGGTGGTAAAATTTTCAAAATTTTTTACAAGGCATGTTTTCGCAGTGAAAGGGGTATGTGATCAATTTAACCCTTTTTGTACCGGAAACACCAAAACGGGTAATTGGCAAACAGTGCAGGCTCAGATCAGATGCAGCAGAGCATGGCGTCTGATCAGGGCATACACTGTTTGCAAGAGGTCCACTTTCAAAGTAAATTTCGACGAAAAAACAACCTGACAACCCTTCATTTTGGAATGGACTCCTGGTATATATAAGGAGGAAGATTCCATTTGGTACAAAAAGGGTTAATTATCACAATGGCATTGGTACCAGCATAGACCCAGACAAGGAGGCATAATGCAGATAATTTCTGAATATTTATTCTTATTCTTTATCGAAGCATATTTTGTGGGTACTTGTTAGAACTATCACGAAAACACACCTATATAATACCTTATTTTACTTATTTCTGCTGTAAAATATAGATTGTGGGTACTAATTAGAACCGCCTCCATGAGGCGGTTCTAATTAGTACCCACAATCTATATTCTGAGCAGAAATTAAAGAAAAATATCACAATTTGTCAGCATAAAATTTTCACTTTTTGGTGATAAAATTTAGAATGTATATAAGTATAGGCATGTTATCGTAATAATGCACTGGCAATGAGGCCCACAACTTAAATCAGTTACTACCCTGTACATCCCCAATGGGCACACAAATTGTATGCAACGTCATATCAACGTTGATGCAATGTTATAATGTTGCAGTGACGTTATGACGTTGCATCAACGTTGCTGAAAAGCCATAAGTTTACCTACAATGGACGGTGATGTGACATTGCTGAAATGTCATGTGCCCAGTGGGTAGTGGGTAGAACAATGTGAAGACCTACTAACATGCTGTTATATTGATTTTCAAAACTGTTCAGTTCAATATCATGATTATTTCTGGTCTACAATGTTTTTCTTCATTTCTTTTGTTTGAACCCTGACAGAGAGTCCATTATGTTGAAAAATCATTTGGCACTTGATGTTTAAGCAACATCACACCAATGTCTTACCCTTGTCCTGCTGAACCCGGATATGTCTTATCTTTCAAACAATGAAGATCCAGATCAGATGGCTTCTGAAGAAGCCATCTGATCAGGATCTTCATTGTTTGTCATTCAGTTTATGAATTTATCGCAATAATTTGCATCACATAATCTGATTGGTTGATAATTGGAAGTGGGTGTGGCATATTTAAATATTCAGTGGGTCAAGGGTTAATGTTGCCTACACGTTTTATGCTTTACGGGTTAGTCTTTGCAAATGCAAAGAATTAACACTTTGGTAAACTTCACTTTCAATAGAGAAAAAATTGGGGTTTGAAGAATATTGTGGAAAGTTTACTTCCTATACTAAAGAAAAAAAGGTTGTTTCTTTTATCTGCTGTAAGACATAGATTGTGGGTATTTGCTTCAACTTCCTTGTTGAGGATACCAACAGTCACTGGACTAGAAATTATCAAATAAGAAAACTAATTCAGGATTTCATATGGCAAAGTCCATTGTTTAGTCAATAAAATTTGTAATGTGAGCAGCATCTGGAGAAAGCCTGTTTTATGGCATTTGTGAATAGTGAAGGTGCAGATAAGCCTGCACATCCATGCAGTCTGATTGGGAACTTATTCACCTTATTTGCATTATCTGCTGGTTCCTGGTCTGAAAATTATCAGTGTTGGGAAAACAATACCAGACCCCCCTGACCTTTCAAGGTCAGGGTGTCTGGTTACCTGTTTTCCAATATTGATAAAGTGTAAGCTGGGAGCCAGCAAATGATGCAAAAATAGTGAATATGTTTACTGTTCCTTTAGTTGCTATATCTAGTATTGAAGGACTTTTGTTAATTCTTATCCCGCTGCATAAATTGATTAGCCACTCTCATCAATCAAATTACTTGATTTAATATATTTGTTAAATCCACAAACTGTATGACAGTGTAGATCCTGATCAGATGGCTTCTTTTCTGTTTGTAAAGGTAGTGGTTATCGTGAATAGCATGATGAGGAGTAACCCTTATCCTGCTGAACAAGAAAAACCCTACCTTTGCAAACAATGTAGATCCAGATCAGAAGAAGCCATCTGATCAGGTTCAAAACTCAGTTTGTCAATTAGTTTGCAAATTTGAATGAAATATTATATCAAGTATTTTGATTGGGGTTTGACAGCAATAGGTGTGGCTTAATTAATTTGTTAAGCATGATAAGGTTTAATAACCTAGATTATTGGTGCAGATTGGAACCGGCTCTTTGAGGTGGGACTATAATGGGTGCCCATAATGCTCTTCAGGAGCAAAATTACTAATGTATGAGTCTGTAAACCCCACTTTTCTCTAAATAAAGTGGAGTTTCCAAGTTGGTGTTAGTATGATGAAGCCGAATAGGGAAAAATTGTTAAGTTGGGTTTGATTAGACATGGTCGGTTAACCTGAAAAACGCTTTTTGAGTTGACTATGTCTAATAATCGACCCAAACTTACTAAGTACAGAAGTTTCCCGCCTGCTTTTGTCCACATGAGTCCAGGTAACGGTTATTTATAGCAGTGCTATTCTGTCCTCCCCCCCGCGCATGACATAGACTGCTGTGCATAAAAAAGGCTGGCAAACTGGGACATTGGTATACAATGTAGTCCCAGATCAGGTAGCCCCCGCCCATAGGGGCTTGAAGAAATATATGGGCTGCATGATGCTTCCACGCAGAGCTGAATCTGGCCCGCACACTAGTACATGTACTGGTAAACCGCTTAAGGGGATCTAAGCCTGTCCAGGAACAGTGGTGCGAGGCGGACCGTCCATGCTAATAAACCCTATTGGTTTCATTGGCCGACAGGGCTTGAGATGTCATTTCATCTGAATGTCGGGTAAAAGTCCCACAAAATTGGAAGCAACATCTCCAAAATGACCTTTACAGAGTTGACGGGGACGTTAAACCTCAAATAAACAAGTCCCAGATCAGGGTGTCTGATCACAGTGTCTGATCACAGACTACCCTGTTTGCTTAAAATACTGGGATTTAAGGGTACATTATTCTCAGTCCAGGACATTTTTCCAGCCTACACTGTGAGAAAAACGACAAGTCAGTGCTGTCAGTAGGGCTGGCTAATCAGCTAAGCTGTAAAAATCCTGTCATTGTGATCGATAATCGATCAGTAATCACTGAAGATTTGATAATAATTTTACCTTCATCAAGAAAACACGCCTATATAATTTTGACCCCCTTGAACCCCACTTTTATATAGTAAAACTGGAGTTTCCGTGGGGGTATACCTTATTTTTCTTATTTCTGCTCTAGAATATAGATTGTTAGTACTCGTTAGAACCGCCTCGATGAGGCAGTTCTAACGAGTGCCCACAATCTATATTTTGAGCAGAAATAAGAAAAATATCACAATCTTTCATCTTAAATTTTTATTTTTTTTCGGCGATAAAGGTGGCAATGTATTTGTATAGGCGTGTTTTCGTAATGTCTGGTTTTGACTCTTACCATATATTATACATTACCGTATGTATTGGGACAGACGGGCCTGAACAAACAGTGTAAACCCAGATGAGACACCGTAGAATGCGCCATCTCATCAGAGTCTGCCCTGTTTGACACTGAGATTTGCCACTCCAGCCATTTTAGACACAACATGGGTTACTGGTAGGGTAGTAACTTACACTTATCAAATAATCGATACTGTGTGTGTTTGAGTTTTACGCCCCACCCTCGGTTTAAAGACTCATCCGAAAGTCTGGAGAAGCCTAGGATCAAACCAACGACCCCTAGTTTCAGGTGAGTAGTTTAACCACTACTCCACAGAGGCTCTTCGCCCATTGCATCTGGGTCTTAGAAAAAGTGCAGGCCCAGATCGGACTCCGCGGAACGCATCGTCTGATCAGGGCCTGCACTATTTGCTAACAGAATTTTCCATCAAAAATCGAAGAAAAAAATGGCCTTCTACCCCTTCTATGACAAATGGACTTGTCCAACATATAGCTATGGAAGAGTCCACCAGTATACAATGGTCTAATAATCGATTACTACTCAATCAGCGAGAGTAATCCTTTTAGAGGAATTGATCAATTGATTAATCGATTATCTGATTAAATGTGTCTGCCTTAGCTCTCAGTGCTTTGATTTTATTTTAGGTTGCCTGTGTGACAAATGCAGGTCTTTCTGTATACCACAAATACGGTAGATGTTGAAAGCTCACCAATACAAACAAGTCCACGGAGCACATGAGTACCGGTAAACTGCTTAGAGGAGGCAAAGTGGTGTGAGACTGACCGTCCATTCATATAAACCCTATTGGTTTCTTTGGGCGGCAAGGCTTGAGATGTCGGTGTTGAGTAAAAGTCTAACAGACTTGGAAGAAACGTCGCCAAAATAACCTATATAGTGTTGGCAGGGACGCTATACCTCAAATCAAACAAAGAAATAAGAAAGTAGCACATTACTCATAAGACGTTCTCATTGAGGCGATTCTTACCACATCACGAAAACACGCCTATATCATTTTGACCCCCTTGTACCCCACTTTTATATAGTAAGACTGGGGTTTACACGGGTAAACCTTACTTTTCATATTTCTGCTCTAAAATATAGATTGTAGGTACTCGTTAGAACCGCCTCGATGAGGCGGTTCTAACGTGTGCCCACACTATATTTTGACCAGAAATAAGAAAAAAATATCAGGTTTTTCATTTTTACGGCAGTAAAATTTACAATGTATTTGTAAAGGCGTGTTTCCGTAATGGGTATTCACAAAATATGTTTCAAACAAGGAATACGGCCCCCGCCTATCTCGGCTTGAAGAAAAATATGGGCTGCATGATGCTATCACGGAGAGCTGAAACCGACCCGCACATGAGTACTGGTAAACCGCTTAGAGGATTTAAGCCTGCCCAAGCAAAGCGGTGCGAGTCCATGCTTATAAACCGTATTGGTTTCATTGGGCGGCAGGGCTTGAGATGTCATTTCATCTCCGTGTCGGGTATAAGTCCCACAAAATCGAAGCAACGTCTCCGAAATGACCTATACAGTGCTGACGGGGACGTCAAACCTCAAATCAAACAAAATCTAACAAGGAATAAGGAAAAATATCACCGAAAACTCGCGTTTCTTTTCCTTATTTCACACAGTATTTGAATGTGACTATACACACCGCATAACAAGATCAAATAACTTAGAGTACTGGTGGGTCGATTGTCTCTGATTCTGTTTGTTTGAATTGGGGTTTTACATCCCCGCTAACACTATTTAGGACATGTCAAGTCTTGCTGCCCAAATAGTCCAAAAGGGTTATGTGGGGATGGTTCAACTCGCATCACTTTTCCTGGGCAGACCAAGACCCTCTAAGCGGTTTGGTCGGAGAAATAGTCCTGGACTGTGATTTAAACTGCTTCATTTAACCCTAGAATTACGTTTTTTTAAGCAAATAAGGTAGTGTAGATTTTGAAAAGGCACCGCGTTCTGTGGCAGCTGGTCAGGGTCTACTGCTTGCCAAGCCCAACCTATGATTCCAAGATAACCTTCTTACGCAACACTCTGGCCTTAGTCACTGTGGCTATTTTCTATAAAACAAAAACTATTCCGAGAAGTCAGTGTTTAGCACTGAAGAGCTTTTCTGCTTAGTAACTTTGGATTGATTGACAAACAATCGGTCCAAACATAGCCGTGTTATTTGGTCCACTATGAGGTCAGAGGAAAGTTCTTCTAGACTGGCAAACTGTGTAGACCCAGATCAGACGGCGTCTTATCAGGTTATACACTTTGCATTAGGTACAAGAACTTAAGGATAAAGTGAAACAGTCCAAGTCCTCGTTCATGACCTTTTTCCAAGCCTGCACTCAGAGACAGTCGGTCACTCAGTGTTGTCAATCCTTTGATTTATTTACAATGATGGATCAATTCTGTTTGCATAAATCTGTATCGGGTTTTAGGGGATGTAAGTGATATTCGAGATGCACTGTGTTGGAATACTGTAATCTATTTCAAACATGCATAGATATACCGCCATCTTGTTTTTTTTTTATTTGAGGTTTAACGTCCCGGTCAACACAGTGTAGGTCATTTTGGAGACGTTGCTTCCAGTTTTGTGGGACTTTTACCCGGTATTGAGATGAAATGACATCTCAAGCCCTGTCGCCCAATGAAACCAAAAGGGTTTATAAACATGGACAGGTCGACCCGCACCGCTTTGCCTGTGCAGGCTAAACACTGAATTTTAATTTTGAGATAATTCCACAGCAGCCGGTTGAGCTGATCTGGGTATACAGCATGTAACATCGATAAAAATAGCGCGACTATTTCCTACTTTCTCGATTTGTTTGTTTATGTTGGAGTTGAACGGCCGAGTCAACACTATTTAGGTCATTTATGAGCCGGTTTTACCTTGCCACACTTTCCTGGGCAGGCTTATACGTAAGCGGTTAACCAGTAAAGTGCACATTCTTTCGCCAGAAACTGAAAACTGCCCTTCTTGAATCAGCGGAAGGGAGAGAATGACCGTAGAAAAGATTTTTATGATTAATCTCCACCAAAGAATGCTGCCGACCCCGGCAGGTATGGAACCCGCGTCCTCCTGATCACCAGTCAGACGCGCAACTGACTGAGCTACCGAGGTCGGCCTTTTTACTTTGATCGATAAAATAGTGCGACATCTTAGGTTTAATAGCATAACCTTAGTTTCCCCAAATCAGTGATAGTCACGTGGACAACAGCATTAATTCAACTTCTACCCTTTATATCTTTGGGTCGATTGAAAAGCAACTGAAAAACAATCGACCCAAAAACCACCTGCCATCGAGGTGTGCGACCAGGTAAACTTCCATCATGAAAACACGTGTATATATAGTTCTGACCCCCTTGAACCCCACTTTTATATAGTAAAACTGGGGTTTACAATGGTTTACCTTATTTTTTAGCTCACCAGAGCCGAAGGCTCCGGGGGAGCTTATAGGATAGGCAGTTGTCCGTCGGCGTCTGCGTCTGCGTCGTCGTGTGACGTCAACACTTTTAAACGACATCTCCTCCGAAGCCGCTAGGCCCATTGGGCCCAAATTTCATCTGTAGCATCCTTGGGTTTGGGGATTGAAAGTTTGTGTTTTTTATGAAATTCGGCTCATTTGTCTGGTTGCTATGGCAACTTAGAGTTTCCATAGACTTATAATGGGGAAAATTGAAAAATGGCATTTACTGCCAAGCCGCTGTAGATATTTTGACAAAATTTTCATAGAAATATTCCTTAGACAATCTACTATCTGCCATATGATTTTAGGCCTACTGCTCATTTGTATTGGTTGCCATGGAAACCAAAATGAAAAAAATAGAAAAAAATACTTAAAAAATCATCTTCTTAGAAAGCGTACGCTCTATCAGGCTGAGAGTTTATGGAAATATTCACCATATTTGCCTTTACAGGTTTTGTGTTTTTTTTTTTTTATGAAATTCGGCTCTTTAGTTTGGTTGCTATGGCAACTTAGATTTTCCATAGACTTATAATGGCAAAAAATTGAAAAATGGCATTAACTACCAAGCCTTTGCAGATATTTTGACAAAATTTTCATAGAAACGTTCCTTGAGTAAACTTCTCTCAGCCATACGCTTTTATGTCAACCTGTGGGTCCCGTAGGTTGTGCCAGGGCCATTCCCCGCCCCCTCCACTTCATAAAATGCCTTATATCTCAGAAACCTTACAGATCCCCACCCCTAAACCATATATATTCTTGTTCCTTATGATAAGACACGTTCAGTGACACCAACCTGGGGGTTCCCCCGGATGTGCCGGGGACATGCCCACCCCCTCAACTTCATTAAATGCCATTTATCACAGAAACCATTCAGATCCCCACCCCTAAACCGTATATATTCTTGTTTCTTATGATAAGACACACTCAAAGACAGCAACCTGGGGGTCCCTCGGGATGTGCCTGGGCCATGTCCCACCCCCTCCATTTCAGAAACGGCCCAATATCCCAGAAACCCTACAGATCCCCACCCCTAAACCATATATATTCTTGTTCCTTATGATAATTCGCATTCAGTTACACAAACCTGGGGGACACCCAGGATGTGCCGGGGCCATGCCCAACCCCCACCACTTCATAAAAGGCCAAATATTCCAGAAACCTTACAAATCCCCACCCCTAAACCATATATATTCTTGTTCCTTATGATAAGATGCATTAAGTGAAACTAACTTTGGGGTTTCCCCAGATGTGCCGGGGACATGCCCCACCCCTCCACTTCATAAAATGCCATTTATCACAGAAACCATTCAGATCCCCACCCCTTAACCATATATATTCTTGTTCCTTATGATAAGACGCACTCAGTGACACCAACCTGGGGATCCCCCGGGATGTGCCGGGGCCATGCCCCATCCCCTCCACTTCACAAAAGGCCAAATATTCCAGAAACATTTCAGATCCCCACCCCTAAACCATATATATTCTTGTTCCTTATGATGAGACACATTCAGTGACACCAACCTAGGAGTCACCCAGGGCATGCCCGGGCCATGCTCCACCCCTCAACTTCACAAAAGACCATATATTTGAGAAACTGTTCAGAGCCCTACTCCTAAACCATAATATATTCTTGTTCCTTATGATAAGATGCAATCAGTGACACCAGCATGGGGGACTCCCGGTGGTGCCACCGGCCATGTCCCACCCCTTTACTTCATTAAAAGCCATATATCTCAGAAACTGTTCAGATCCCCACCCCTTAACCATATATATTCTTCTTCCTTATGATAAGTCCCCACTTCATAATAGGCCATATATCTCAGAAACCATTCAAATCCCCGCCCCATAATCACATATATTCGTGTTCATTGTTATTAGACACATTCAGTCACCCACATAAGTAACCGGTCATTTCGTACCCAAGTCATTTCGTACCCTAGTCATTTCGTACCATTTTGGTCATTTCGTACCCGTTTTTTGGTCATTTCGTACCCACTAACAACCATTTCGTACCCAAGTCATTTCGTATCCGTTTTGGTCATTTCGTACCTGGGTACAAATTGACCAAATGGTACGAATTTACCAAAACGGTTACGAAATGACTTTGAAATAGTCAATGCGTACCCAATCATTTGGTCATGTCGTATCTGGGAAAGACCGACAGACTAAGGGACTATTTATTATCTTTCTTACCTTCTTTACTTATTTATTAAAGAGAATTTTCCGATAAAAACTTGTGATATTTTTCATATTTCTGCTCCAAGCAAAGTTTGTTGAAATTCGTTAAAGCCGCCTCGACATCAATTACCTGGGCCTTTTGGTTTCAGAGATGAAGATTTTTAAAGGTTTTCCATGTATAAGCCTATGTAAAACAGCTGGGCCACGGGGCGGGCCATTTTTTGCCCCATGGCTCTAAATTTAACAATCTTTTGTAGATGTCCACTAGATGAAGCGTCATACCAAATATCAAAGACATTGGACTTCTGGTTTCAAGACAAGAACATTTTTTAAAGTTTTTCTAAGTTTCCCCATTTTGTTGCCATGGCAACCAGGGTTTTGCATGGAATGGAATTCTTTGAACATCTTTTAGAGAGGTCCATCCACAGACCATTTTACCAAGTTTCGTCAAAATCTCTTCAGAGGTTGTGAAGATGTCATTTAAAGAAATTGTGAAAGGGCATACGGACGGACGACGACGACGGACGGTGACCAATTACAACAGCTCCACCGGAACATTCGGCTCAGGTGGCCTACAGAAAAGCTTTAAAACAATTCATATCATACCAAAGTCATTTGGTACCTACGTTTGACGGCCCCCGCCCATCGGGGCTTGAAGAAATATATGGGCTGCATGATGCTTCCACGCAGAGCTGAATCCGGCCCTCACACTAGTACTGGTAAACCGCTTAGAGGATCTAAGCCTGTCCAGGAACTGCGGTGTGAGGCGGACCGCCCATGCTAATAAACCCTATTGGTTTCATTGGGTGACATGGCTTGAGATGTCATTTCATCTCAATGTCGGGTAAAAGTCCCACAAAATTGGAAGCAACGTCTCCAAAATGACCTTTACAGTGTTGACGGGGACGTTAAACCTCAAATCAACCAACCAAACAACCTACGTTTGAAAAATTGGGTACGAAATAACCAAAAATGTTTCCCAGAAAATTTAAAAGTTGGTACGAAATGACTAAAGAGGGTACGAAATAACCAAAAACTTTTCCCAGAAAAAATAAAAGTGGGTACGAAGTGACCAAATAGGGTACGAAATGACCAAAGTGGGTACGAAATGACCAAATTGCAAAATAAAACGGGTACGAAATGACCAAAATGGTACGAAATGACTTGGGTACGAAATGACTGGAAACCCCCTCATCTTGGGGGTTCTGCAGGGGCCATTTCTCTCCCATTCACTTCATAAAAGGGCCTCATATCTCAGAAACCGTTCAGCATTCATTGACAGCAGTCTTGGGCTTTTCTTGGATCCACCATGCCCGATTCCCACCACTGCTTAAAAAGCCTTACATCTCAGGAGCCATACATATCCCCACTGCTAAACCATAATGTCTCTGTTTCTTTTGATAAGATGCATTTAGTGACACCAACCAGGGCTCCATTGGGTTCATGCCCCACCCTCTCTACTTTATAAAACACCTAATATTTCAGATACAGTCCACATGAGTGCTCATTTGGGTATGGGGTTTGTTTGGGAGACTTTATAATTGGTAGATTAAAATCATATCCTGTTAAAATACAATGTCATGGGCAGTGCCCACCTGAGCTCTGGTTTATGAAATTTGGCTCTTTGGTTTGTTTGCTATGGCAAGTTAAGAATTTCCATTGACTTATAAATGGGGAAAATTGAAAAATGACATTTATGCCTTTCAAGATATTTTGTCAAACTTACATAGAAATGTTCCTTAAATAATGTACTTTTAGGCCTATTAGTTGCCACAGATAGGAAATTGTCAATTGTCATCTGTTGTCCTGCAACAACACATTCATGCGACATCAGACCTCTGAAGCCACTAGGCTGATTGGGTCCAAATTCTATCTGTAGTATCCTTGAGCGCAGGGCTTCCATGGTTAATTAAAATATATTGCTGCCATGGGCAGTGCCCCCTGAGCTCTGGTGAGCATAGTGGCCCATGGGCCTCTTGTTTATTTATGCTCTCAAATAAAGATCGTTGGTAACCCTCATTAGAACGTTCTAACTTGTATCAACAATTTTTTTTTTTGAAGCAGAAATAAGAAAAATATCATTTATCGTTTTTTCGGCGGTAAAATTTACAATGTATTTGTATACAATGTAGGCGTGTTTTCGTACCTACTTGATCTAGGAAGCCTAAGAATTTATACTATAGAAGCAGCAAACACAAAAAAAGACACTGAATAGACTGTTCGGATGAGCATACGTTGTTCGCACGGGGAAAAGATTACCCACTTCGAGATTATGTTGAGGTAGAAGGTACTTCTAAGAACTGCTGTGCTGAAGCGGTTCTAATCTAAGAACTGCTGTGCTGAAGCGGTTCTAACAAGTTTTGTTTGTTTGTTTGTATTAAGGTTCAACGTCCCCGTCAACACTTAGGGCAGTTTGGAGACGCTGCTTCCAATTTTTGTGGGACTTTTACCCGACCAGTACTCATGTGTGGTCAGTTTCAGCTCTGTGTGGCAGCAACATGCAGCCCAATCTATTTCTCCAAGCCCCGGTGGTCGGGGGCGGAGATTCTAACAAGTACCTACTCAGTTAATACTGGACGTCCATAAAAAAACCCTGTATGTACCATTTCACATCACGAAAACCTGCCTATATAATGTTGACCCCCTCAAACCCCACTTTTGTATAGTAAAACTGGGGTTTGCAGGGGTAAACATTGTTTTTCTTATTTCTGCTCAAAAACAGATTGTGGGTACTCGTTAGAAAAGCCTCGCCGAGGCGGTTCTAACGAGTTCCCACAATTTATGTTTTGATCAGAAATACGAAAAGTATCACCTAAAATTCGTTTTTTTTATGGCGGTAAAATTTGCAATGTATTTGTATAGGCATGTTTTCGTAATGATTTGCGAACAAGAAATAGTATGATCGGAATATGAATCAGCCAAGTCAAATCAGCACCTTAATGTTCGGTACTGGACCAGTATAATACATCTTAAACTCTATACATTACAATAACTTACCCGTGAGACAAAGTACCTCTTTTACACCTCCAAAATGGCTACTTTTCTAATGAAAATCCGTGGTATTTTTCTTATAACTGCTTGAAACACAGGTTGTGGGTACTCGTTAGAACCGTCTCATTGAGGCGGTTCTAACGAGTACCCACAACCTATGTCTTGGAACAAAAATAAGAAAAATAGTGTATACCCCCGAAAACCCCAGTTTTCTCTATATGAAGTGGGGTTTAGGGGGGTCTTCATTTCACGGACTTGTTCACGTGATGTCTTAAATCCTTCAAGGGAATGGGAACATCTGGTAGATGTTTTTACCATTTTTCAAAGGGAGACAGCTTTCGGGACTTCCTGTTCGCTTTTCTAAAAGGCCTGTCCCACTGAAAAAGGGGTCTACTCTTAATTGGAAGAATTTGCTCCTTAGGAGTGAGTGTTACGGTTTAACGTCTCACTAACAGCTAAGGTAACAATGAGACGGGACCTCGGTTTAAAGACTCATCCGAAAGTCTGGAGAAGCCCTGGATCGATCCTGCGACCCCCGGTTTACAAGGCGATTAGCATAACCACTATACCACAGGGGCTTCTGTGCTCCTTAGGAGCAAGATCTCTCATTAGGAGCAAGATCTTTCCTTTAAGAGTTGACCCCTATTGACATGGGAGACAAAATATTTATGTAGAAGTTGCCTCCCCTGAAGGTGTATCCATTCCCCTTAAGATCGCGAGAAGAAAAAAACTGCATCTGAAAATGATTTTTTTCTCTTAGGCTCTAGGAGAAGACGCGAAATGACCTTCAAGTTAACTTTAACACAACAACAACATTTATGCTTGAAGTGGCCCACCTATTCATACGTATACTGCATTAGCCCTCGACGAGTCTTTTCATTACGGTTTTATGTGACACTACTGTGTGACAAAGTGCATTCTCTCATATTTCTGATGAAAATATCATGGTGATATATCTTCATACACATGTTGTCGGTGCACTTTAGAACCCCCACACTATGACTACACACAATATATCCTTTAATCAAAAATATGAAAATATACACCCACGTTTCTCTATTTAAAGTTGGGTTTACACGGGTGTTCATTAAATATATACATTTACAGTGTAAAGTCTAATGCAAACCTATAGAAAACAATGTAGTTCTTACTTCCGTGAACAAATCGAGACATGATTTTCAGTGACGTCAGTCTAAACCAGGATTCTCCTCGGGCGTTGTAGAAGCCTCCGTGGTGTAGTGGATATGCTAATCGCCTTGTAAACCAGGGGTCGCAGGATCGATCCCGGGCTTCTCCAGACTTTTGGATGAGTCTTTAAACCGAGGTCCCGTCTCCGTATGACCTTTGCTGTTGGTGAGACGTAAAACTCAAACTCTTCGGGCGTTGTTGACGTCAACGCTGTTCCGCACTTTGTAGAAAAAAAAAAACGTGTAAATGTTTTTTGCCCTATAAGCATTTGTTTCGCCCAGTGACGAGGGGCAAAGAATGTAAATATATATAAAAAATAAACTTAATTTTTCTGCTTTTCACGAAAGTATAAATGACGGCTAGCAAAGTTTACATGAACCCCTTCTGGGTTCATTTATTTTGCACGCGACCCACTACGTTCATACAATTTTGAACAGCAGAAAAATAAAATTCATGTCTTAACCCTTGTCCTGCTAATCCCGGATATGCCTTAACTTTGAAACAATGTAGATCCAGATCAGATGGCTTCTGACGAAGCCATCTGATCAGGATCTACATTGTTTGCCATTCAGATCGTGAATTTGTTGCAATAATTTGCATCAAGTAATCTGATTGGTTGATAATCGGTAGTGGGTGTGGCATATATGAATATTCAGCAGGACAAGGGTTAAATGAACTGGTTAATGTGCTGATCTGCCTCATTGTGGTTGCTGTTAACCCTTACCCTGCGGAATAAATTAATATAACCACGCCAATCTTTGATATCAACCAGTCAAGTTATTTGATATATAATGTACTCGCTCAGTTCACAACTTGACTGCATGAAAAGCGGCCCCCGCCCATCGGGGCTTGAAGAAATATATTGGCTGCATGATGCTTCCACGCAGAGCTGAAACCGACCCGCACACGAGTACTGGTAAACCGCTTAGCGGATCTAAGCCTGCCGCAGCCAAAGCGGTGCGAGTCGGCCCGTCCATGCTTATAAACCCTATTAGTTTCATTGGACGACAGGGCTTGAGAAGTCATTTCATCTCAATGCCGGGCAAAAGTCCCACAATCTCCAAAATGGCCTTTACAGTGTTGACTGGGATGTGAAACCTCAAATCAAACAAACAAACTGCATGAAAAACAGTGTAGATCCTGATCAGATGGCTTCTTCAGAAGCCATCTGATCTGGATCTACACTGTATGCAAAGGTAGGTCGGATAAGGGTTTAGCTTGTTGGCCAAATTACGCAAACTATTTGGTGAAAGGACAAAGAAGATTTTCTTAGTCAAATTCTCTTTGTCCTTGGGGGTTTGGTTTGTAAGTAAATCATGCGGATTAACAGGGTCGTCTGTGCATCTTTGCCTTGACATCACTACCAGTACGCCAGCCTCGGCAGTCCGGTCGGATCAGGCGGTTGCTAGTTCGAAACCTGCCGGGATCGACGACATTCTTTCGTGATGACTGATTATAATACAGTCGAACTTTTATGGCTCGAACCGTTTGGGACCATGCAATCTGGTTCGAGACAACGGTAGATCGAGTCACGGAGAGTTCTATTAGTGCAATGTTTGTTTGTTTGTTTGTATTGGAGTTTAACGGCCCAGTCAACACTATTTAGGTTATTTTTGAGCCGGTCAGTTTACCTATCCACACTTTCCTGGGCAGGCTTATACGTAAGCGGTTAACCAGTACAGTGCACATTCTTTCGCCAGAAACTGACAACTGCCCTTCTTGAATCAGCGGAAGGGAGAGAAAGACCGTAGAAAAGATTTCATGATCAATCTCCACGAAAGAATGTTGCCGACCCCGGCGGGAGTCGAACCCGCGTCCTCCTGATCACCAGTCAGGCGCGCATCCGACTGAGCCAACGAGGCCGGCCCTATTAGTGCAACACGAGGAGGTGTAATGGAGATATTATGGGATATCTTTCCGGTATCTGTATTAAAAATGTATGTTGTGTTTATTCATTAGAATCGCCTCGATTCCTCGCCTCATCGAGGCGATTCTATACGAGGATACACAGCATACATTCGCAAGATAAAAGAAGAAAATCTCAACATTATCCTTATATCGTTTTTGGAGGAATTCCCTGGGGACTCAAGAATGGGTTCGACTCATCCATGGTAAACGAGCCATCGGGGTTCGAGTCATTGAAGTTCTACTGTATCTTTACCAGGGTCATTCCTTTCCTTCCGGTGATGTACGAAGGACAGTTGCTGGCGAAAGAAATGTGCTCTGTATGGTTTACCGCTTATGAATACGCAAAGACCTCGGGTCAGTTGTTCCATTGTTTGTCTGATTTGAGGTTTAACGTCCCGTTCAACACTATTTAGGTCAGTTTGGAGACATTGCTTCCAATTTTTGTGGGACTTTTACCCGACATTGAGATGAAATGACATCTCAATCCCTGCCGCCCAATGAAACCAATAGGGTTTACAAGCATGGACGGGCCGACTCGCAGCAATTTTCCTGGGCAGGCTTAGACGTTCTAAGCGGATTACCAGTACTCATGTGCGGTCTGTGCACTGAAGCATCGTGCAGCCCAATCTATTTCTCCAAGCCCGGATGGGCGGGGGCGCGCCTGTTGTTCAAAACTAACGATGTCGTTAGTTAACATATCGTTAAAACAACTAAGATTGTCGTTAGTTAACATATCGTTAAAACTTGGATCATTTACTATTGCAAATATGCTAGAATATTTGCTAAAAATGTGAGCAGCTTCTGCTCACATTTTTTTCAGCCAAAATACCAAAGAGTTAGATATTGTAATTGCTAGAACAGTTAACAGTTTGACCACTTACGAGCTCGTTAAGCTAACAAGGCTTTTGAACAACTGGGCCCTGAAATCGACTGGATATGACCTAAATAGTGTCGACTAGGTCGTTAAACTCCAAACGAATCGTACGTCGTAGGATAACTTTTCGTATGGATTACCATGTGCAGACAAACTGACGTGCGTTCTACCGAAATTCTCATTATCACGTGAGCAAGTCCGTATACTAAACATCCTTGGAAATCCCACTTTAGTAGAAACGGCAGGGCTTCCATGCATCACGAAAACACGCCTATATCATTTTGACACCCTTGAACCCCACTTTTATATAGTTAAACTGGGGTTTCGGGGGGTATACCTTATTTTTCTTATTTCTGCTCTAAAATATAGATTGTGGGCACTCGTTAGAACCGCCTCGATGAGGCGGTTCTAACGACATCGAGGCGGTTCTAACGAGTGCCCACAATCTATATTTTGAGCAGAAATAAGAAAAACATCAAAATTTTTCATCTTAAAATTTTCATTTTTTCGGCGATAAAGGTGGCAATGTATTTGTATAGGCATGTTTGCGTAATGGGTGTACATTACTTTCCTTGTGTTTGCTCAGATATATAGAATGTAGGTATGAGGCGGTTCTAACGAGTAACCACTCTATATATTTCCAGCAGAAATATTAGGAATCGAAGCACTGGCGGAATTAGTGGTAGACTGTGACTCATACTTTGTGTTGTGAAGCCTTGCATCACGAAACACGCCTGTATAATTTTGGTCCCACCGAACCCCGCTTTTATACAGTAAAACTGGGGTTTACAGGGGTAAACCTTATTTTTTTTCTTATTTCTGTTCTGAAACATAGATTGTGGGTACTCGTTAGAACCACATCAAAGAGGCGGTTCTAACAAGTACCCAAAACCTTTTTTTTGAGTAGAAATAAGAAAAAGATCGCAATTTTTAATCTTAAAATTTTCTTTCTTTTCGGCGGTGAAGTTTACAATGTATAAATTTGTATTGGCGTGTTTTCATAATATATGGCAATGTTTTGGAAAGTGTGTAGAACCTGATCAGACGTCGTGTTCTGCGACATCTGAACTGGGTCTACAGTGTTTTCCAGTACCCCAGTACAGGACTTATTTTTACCCAGCGCTGACTTATTTTTACCCAGCGCTCTGATGTCACAGGGATTTGGTGCATGGTCAGTGATAGTCACGTGGACAATAAAAGGCGCAGGAGGCTTCTGAATTTAGTAACTCGGGATATAAGTTTCTGAACAGAAAATGCCAGTTTTATGGCCAGTACGGCCAGACCGCAAAATAATGACTACATAGCCGGCCTCTGAAGCTTAGTCGGATTTGCGCCTGACTGGCAATTGGAGGGTCGCGGGCTCGATATATGCCGGGTCGGGAAAATTCTTTGAAGCTCTCTCCCTACCGCTGATTTAAGAGGGTCAGTTGTCAGTGTCTTGGGAAAGAATGTGAACCGTAGTTGTTAACCCTGTCCAAGGATCGTGTTGACTAGGGCGTCAAGCTCTGAGCAAACTTGTTTGGTATGTCGACCCATTGAGATACAGAGCAGGAATTTATATCAAGTGTCGTTCCTTGCTGAAGTTGAAGGTTACTTAACTTCCTGCTAGGCTATACGAATGAAGAGGGATAACTTCCTTGACGGATGCATAATACCGCGAAAAAATGTGATAAGAGCATAATAAACCCATTCCTTACCGAGTACCCTGACAAACAGTGCAGGCCCAGATCAGACGCCGCAGAACGCGGCGTCTGATCAGGGTCTGCACCGTTTGCTAACAGGATTTTCCTTCAACGAAAAATAGGTCTGGCAACCCTAAAGTGACAAATGGACTTGTCCAACATATTGTCCTAGTATCCAATGCGGAACGCTTGGCATATATGGACAAATGCAGTTGCAGGTCGAGCTGACTGACAGTCGCTCTCTAGGCAACCTAACACGCAAGTACATGTGTATACATATTCGGTGAAACTGACCCGCACACGAGTACTGGTCAACTGCTTAGAGGATCTAAGCCTGCCCAGGCAAAGCGGTGCGGTGCGTCCATGCTTATAAACCCGATTGGTTTCATTGAGCGGCAGGGCTTGAGAAGTCATTTCATCTCAATGTCGGGTAAAAGTCTTACAAAATTGGCAGCAACGTCTCCAAAATGACCTTTACTGTTTGTACGGGGACGTTAAACCTCAACTCCAACAAAAAAAAAAAAAAAAAAAACATTCGGCGAGACGTAGTCAAGCATTTGCATACGCGTACATATGCATGCGCACACGTCTTAAGTGGGACGGGGTACACGTCCGGGTGCCCGCCTCTGTAGCTAAGTCGGATGCATGTCTGACTGGTGATCAGGAGTCCGCGGGTTCGATACATGCCGGGGTCGACAGCATTCTTTCGTGGAGATTGATTATGAAATCTTTTCTACGGTCATTCTCTCTTTCGCTGATTCTAGCTCATTTGGTATAGTGTCCGCTCCGGGGAACGGGAGGTCTGGGGTTCGATCCCGGGCCGCGACATACCAAAGTCGTTAAAAATGGTACTAGCTGCTCCTCGCTTGGCACTCAGATTTACGGGGTAGAGCTAGGACTGGTCGATCCAGTGTCAGGATAATGTGACTGGGTGTGGTATCATGTAATGTGTCTGGGACATGATACTTCAGTGAGGCAGCACTATAAACGTGAGCATTGAGCTCCCTGTCGCAACCAGACACCGTCGTGATATGACTGAAAAATTGTTGAAAGCGACGTTAAACCCGAATTCACACACACACACTTTCGCTGATTCAAGAAGAGCAGTCATGGCGAAAGACTGTGCACTGTACTGGTTAACCGGCCGCTTACGTATAAGCCTGCTCAGGAAGTGTGAATAGGTAAACTGACCGGCTTAAAAATGACATAAACAGTGTTGACTGGGCCGTTAATCTCTAATACAAACAAACAAATACGCATGGGTAGGTTCGGGGCACAAGCTTGATATGCTCGGGAAAGTATAACATCGCCTGGGTTGGGATGACACAACGCCTGGGTTGGAATGGCCCAACGCCTGGGTTTTGTGACTCGAACCATTGTTTAGGATATCAAAATGCCTTGGTTAGAATGACACAAACCCTGGGTTATGATGACACGACGCCTGGGTTGGAATGACACAGCACCTGGGTTAGGATGGCAACAACGCCTGGTTAAGGATGACACGACGCCTGGATTGGAATGACACCACCCTTGGATTAGGATGATACGTCTGAGTTAGCATGACGGAACGCTTGGGTCAGAGTGACTCAACGCCTGGATAAGATGCCACAACGCATTTTTTTTTGCTGGGACAACGATTGGGTTAGGATGACATAACGCCTGGGCAAAGATGACAGCGCCTGGAGAAGCATGACTGTATATTTTAAACTCTGAGATAAATTCAGTTGATACTTGCATCGATGTTGCATACCAGTCCACCAAAGATTTCGTTAATGCATTGCCCACCCTGCTACTTCAGTAACATTGGTGCCCCCACCCCTTCAGTAACTTTGATGCCCTGGGCCCATTTAGAAATTATATGTTTGGTTTAGCTTTTACAAACACATTTATAGATTCTTATACTTCGAAAGATATATCGATGGACTTGGAAATTTTTATATCAGTGTGTGTGTGTGTGGGGGGGGGGGGGGGGGGGGGGGGGGCTGGCCGGGGATATACGTGACCCACTGGTCGCTGGCTCTTGTTGGACTGATTGCTTGTCAGTCGACACCAGGTAACTAAACGCAGTAGCTTTACGTTGCTGATGTCCACATGACTATCACTGTTGATAATGTTTATTTATCGCCGCGTGTGTTGGTTACCTGTTAGAATCGACCTGGTTTGTGTTTGGCAATCAGTATAGAGCAAGACCCAATGCCGCATCAAGTGGCTACACTGTTTTCTTGAAGAACAGGAATTTATAGGGTTAGATGAAATATTTTTAGTCCCACGCAGGACTTTTTTCGACCCGTGCTTTCAGTGCGACTGACAGCTATATCATGAATAAAAGTATACTTTTTTAAAGAAGCTTTGAATGGAAAAGTTCATCCTTAATTCTTTTCACCAGTATTAAGTCGCTATTTGATAGATAGATTTAAGACATTTATTTTGCTTGTGAAAATATTTCAACATTTTTAACCTATTTTGAACTGTGTTACCCGACAAGTTGTTTTGAAACCTACTGATGTGGAGTAAAATCATTTTAACCCATAGAAGCCTAGCGGCCCTTTTCTGGTACATTGGAAAACAGTGCAGACCCAGATTAGACGCCGCAGAACGCGGCGTCTGATCTGGGTCTCCACCAATTGCTTAAAGAACATTCATTTTTGTCAAATTTGCTACAAACAAAAACAAACCTGACACTCCAGATTTACTAGGCGGAAGATTCCATTGTCATATATGGGGTCAACCCATTTTGTACTGGTTGTAATCTCCCGACGTATTTTTACCAGGAGTGTTGTCAGTTTGAGTTGTTCACTCCGGATTGTGGATGAACGTTTTTGCAACCAGGAAGGCCCGGATCAGATGAAATGGACTGCGGCATCTGATCTGAGCATGTCTTCCGTTTTGGGTTTCCCTTATGAAATGGGTTGAGATACTGCGTTTGGTGTGAAAGAAAACTGGGTCGTTACAAAAGTACTTAATTTTATTAAATTAAATTTTATTAAAGCACTGTTCTTCCAATGTAAGCATCAGTAACCTAAGCTGAGGGCTCTGGGCTGCCCGAGGACCAGAACTTGGACTGACAGGTCGACATGGCCTGAGCCTCAGGCAGTCAGTCCATAAAACTTGATAGTTCCCGAAGCTTAGATTTATATTGCTTTAATGTTGCCCCCGCCCATCTGGGTTTAGAGAAATAGTTTGGGCTACATGATGCTTCCACGCAGAGCTGAAACCGACCGCACATGAATACGCGTTAACCGCCTAGAAGGTCTAAGTATATGGGGTGCCGTTTTACTATTTAATCCGTATTTATAGATATCTATAATTATTTATAGATATCCATAATTCGAATAATGGATATCCATAATTCGAATAATGGATATCCATTATTATTCATGGATATCCATAATTATTTATGGATATCCATAATTCGAATTATGGATATCCATAATTCGAATAAAGGATATCCATAAATCGTACTGAATTAATGATATCCATATATCGAATAATGGATATCCATTATTCGATTTATTGATATCCATAAATCGAATTATGGATATCCATTATTCAGCTGATTTATGGATATCCATAAATCGAATTATGGATATCCATAAATCGAATTATGGATATCCATAAATCGATTTATGGATATCATTAATTTAGATTTAATTATGGATATCCATAATTCGATTTATGGATATCTATAAATACGGATTAAATAGTAAAACGGCGCCCCATATAAGTCTGCCCAGGCAAAGCGGTGCGAGTCAGACCGTCCATGCTTATAAACCCTAATGGTTTCATTGGGCGACAGGGCTTGAGATGTCAGTTCATCTCATTGTCGGGTAAGAGTCACAAAAAATAGGAATCAACGTCTCCAAAATGACATATACAGTGTTGACATGACGATAAATCTTAAATCAAACAAAGTCAATAATGTAGTCAATAAATAAATATTCCCCGAAGATAAGCAGTCTCGTTCACAGTAGTAATACTTTAATTTCCCGACTGAAAGTCGACAGCCACCTTGTCGTGTGCCTCGACTGATTTTGTTTGTTTTGTTTGATTTGAGGTTTAACGTCCCCGTCAACACTGAAAAGGTCATTTTAGAGACGTTGCTTCCAATTTTGTGGGACTTTTACCCGACATTGAGATGAAATGACATCTCAAGCCCTGTCGCCCAATGAAACCAATAGGGCTTATTAGCATGGACGGTCCGCCTCGCACAGCGGTTCCTTGTCAGGCTTATATCCTCTAAGCGGTTTACCAGTACTAGTGTGCGGGCCGGATTCAGCTCTGCGTGGAAGCATCATGCAGCCCATATATTTCTGCAAGCCCCTATGGGCGGGGGCTAGTGCCTTGACTGAAAGAGCGTAAAACAGAATACAGGTTGTAAAGCGCATTTTAAACTAAAAGATTAACGTCGCATATCCGAAACAAATAACATAAGGGAGCGCCTTGTACCTTTCTTCACGCCTTTGGTATGGCGCGGCCGGGGATCGAACCCGCGACTTCCTATTCCCGAAGCGGACGCTCTACCACTGAGCTATAGGGGCTGTCAATTATGACTTATATCGAGCCGATCGTTAATAAGAGATGGGCGAAAACCACAGAACCCGTAGACAACCCATCCGACCTTCCGTTGCAGAACTTGGCGCCTCAAGTGTGACCCGAACCAGGCTCGAACCACAGCGATGAGAGAACTAATGATTAAGAGTCGAGCGCTCTTAACCATTACGTCGTCGAGGCCCGTTTCGATGCTTGAATAGTAATACAATCACCAAGTTACCACAATAGTGTAACGAGCACCCCATCTGAGTGAGTGAGTGAGTTTGAGTTTTACGTCTCACCAACAGCTAAGGCCATACGGAGACGGGACATCGGTTTTAAAGACTCGTCCGAGAGTCTGGAGAAGCCCGGGATCGTTCCTGCGACCCATGGTTTACAAGGCAGGTAGCATAACCACTACACCACGGAGGCTTCTACACCCCATTTGACCCCCACATTATAGAGTGAGTGAGTGAGTTTTAGTTTTACGTCCCACCAACAGCTAAGGTCATACGGAGACGGGACCTCGGTTTAAAGACTCATCCGAAAGTCTGGAGAAGCCCGGGATCGATCCAAGGCGAGTAGCGTAACCACTGCACCACCGAGGCTTCTATCCCACATTATAGAGAGATGTGAGGTTTACATGAGTATACATCATTTTCTTTCTCTCTTTTAAACCGCCATATTGAGACGACTGCCGCGGAGAACTCATAAGAGCGCTGTCTCTTAATCATTAGGTCTCTCACCGCTGTGGGTTCGGGCAGTAACCCCTCCCCCCCAAAAAAAAAAATAAATAAATAAATAAAAAAATAAAAGATCAAAAGTTTTCATCTGAAAAATGCTGGTTCTATAGAGATAAGGAGGACGCAGAAACGTGTCATTACGATAACGCATCAGTGTCATAAAATGGCGTTTTCTACAATTTCAAGACCCTTTAAAGTATGTGCACCGCCTCCGTCCATCGGGACTTGGAGAAATTGACTGTGTTGCATGGTGCTTCCACGCAGAGCTGTAACTGACCATAAACCGCTTAGAAAGATTAAGCCTGTCAAGCGGCAAAGTGATGTGAATCGGACCGTCCAATGCATATAAGCCTTTTTGTTTCAATGGGCGACAGGGTTTGAGATGTCATTTTATCTCTTTGTCGGGTAAAAGTCCCACAAAATTGGAAGCAACGTCCCCAAAATGACCTAACTAGTGTTGATGGGAACGTTAAACCTCAATTGAAACAAACAAAAGCAACTCTAACCGTACCGTGTCTTGCCACGAACTCAAAAGACATATTTTCTCATGACTGGCTCAAATTATTGCGGAATCAGCATATCTTTAACCCATTTAAGACCAAATGGAATCTTCCTCCTTATAAACAGCAGGAGTCCATTTCAAAATTTAGGGGTGTCATCTTGTGTTTTCTTCAGAATTTTTTTTGAAAATATCTAATCTTTTTGCAAACAGTGTAGGCTCTGGTCAGACGCCGCATTTTGCGGCGTCTGATCTGGGCCTGCACTGTTTTCCACGGTACCCCTTTAGGGGTTGCCAGTCTGAAATGGGTTAAGGAAGTTATGGAATGATTGAGAAACGCATTAACATTGTATTGTCACTTATTGTCCGCTGAAAGGTTTTCCCCTGTTAATTTAATTTTCCTTGTTTGATGAAATTTGTGAAAATATAAAATGTATAGCCTTTTGCATCCCAAATGTTGGACCTTTGTCCAAATAAATATAGCAGCAGCTAACAGAGAAGAGCCACTATTTTGATGTTTGTTTGATTTGAGGTTTAACGTCTCCGTCAGTACTGTAAAGGTCATTTTGGAGACGTTGCTTCCAATTTTGTGGGACTTTTACCCGACATTGAGATAAAATGACAATTCAAGCCCTGTCGCCCAATGAAACCAATATGGCTTATAAGCATGGACGTGCCGACTCGCACCGCTTTGCCTGGGCAGGCTTAGATCCTCTATGCGGTTTACCAGTACTCGTGTGCGGGTCGGTTTCAGCTCTGCGTGGAAGCATCATGCAGCCCATATATTTCTTCAAGCCCCGATGGGCGGGGGGAAACACATCACTATACATCTATGTTTTTTTTGTGGTTTGTCCGTGAGAACGTATACCTGTTAGGCTGACACACATAAGCACTGTCATATCTCAAAATTGGACAGTTTTTAAATGGAAATCTGGGATATTTTACCTTAAGGGGAATTAATTCACCTTCAGGGGAGGCAACTCCTGCAAAAGTATTTTTCTTTCCCATGCCAATAGGGGTCTACTCTTAAAGGAAAGAAATTGCTCCTGAAATCTTTTAAGAAAAGACCCCTTTTCAGTGGGACAGTGCTTATAGAAAAGCGGACAGATAGTCCCGAACGTTGTCTCCCTTTGAAAAAAGGCGGAAAAATCTGTCGGGTATTCCCATTCCCATAAATTCTGTTGCAAATAGAGAGTGTGGGTGCTCGATAGAACAGCCTCACTCCCTATCGAGTACCCTCAATCTTCGTTTTGAGGATTGTCGGAAATTGCATAATATGCCCCGGTAAAGCATAATCATGTGTATGAAATTTTGGATTGCCCGGACATCTTTACGTAATCAACCGGAGATGGCGTATTTCAAAATGAGACATACTTGAAGCGTCCGCCTGGTGATCAAAGTTGACGGATGCGATTACTGCTGGGTCGGTAACATTCTTTTCATGGGGATTGGCATGAAATCTCCTCTGCGGCCAGGAAGCAACAGCCGGTTTCCGGCGAAAGTATGTGCATCCATTAGGAAAACATGTCCATAAGAAATAATGGCGTCCAACATGGTGTCAGAAGATGATAATGATAACATCTTTAATATTTCTGCTCTCAACATAGATTGTAGGTGCTCGATAGAACCGCCTCAATGAGGCGGTTCTAACGAGTACCCACCATCTATGTTTTTAAAGCAAAAATGAGGCAGATAATGTATACCCCCGTAAACCCCACCTTTCTCGTGATATCGTGATGGTACTGTAATTAAACCGCTTATGTCATATGCCCGTCCTGAAAGGTCTGTTCAGGTAAACTGACCCACTCGATATGACATAGTGTCGACCGGGCATTAAAGCTACAAACAATCAACCAAACAAAAATCTGTATATCTATTGGAGGAATGGCCTCACCTTTTAATTTAGTTCAAAGCTGCCCTATCAAATATTGTCGATACTGAAAACAGCTAGAACAGGTCGAAAAATACCATTGAACATCAACAGCTCGATTCTAATGCACTTGCGTATGTAATGCGACGGCTGATTTGATAACGTCAAAAATTTGCAACAGTACGTATACTGTCGGAAACCCGACGTTATCACGTAACGTCGCTTTTCATTGGCTGGCATTTGGTTTTTACACAGCTGACTGCGCATGCTGTTTTGTGCGAAATAGTGTGCCGTTTTAAACAAAACAACCAAATATGTGCATTAAAGGTGCACTATTGAGCTATCGGGTGTCAAATTATTTTTTCTGTTTTTTATCTTCAATGCATACTCCTTTGTCATGTGTACACTTTTGGAGCCAAATACAGCTTCAGAACTTTGTGAAAATGGTCGTTTTCATTCGTGTTTACCCTTCGCTCTGAACATGTGTTCGGAATTTCTGTTCTAAAAATAAATCTGTCACTTTAAACATACATGGCGACATAATCGTCTCTGAGTGTTGTTACTTATGGCAAGGTATTCAGCGTCATATTTTTTCCGATTCAGGCATGGCCTAAGCAAACAAGGCCAAAAATGAACGTCGCATAACGTCGAATATGGGGATTCTATTTTTGTCACGTACTAAAAATAGATCTAACTAGTGTTCGAAACCTAGTTAGGGAATCCCTCTCAAACTCGTTTACCTGTCATCATAATTGTTCGCATGTTTGCATAAAATGCATTCATTTGTATTGTTTTTAAGAAAAATACCGGCTATATGTATTTTATTTTTGGAAGCATTTTTTTCCAGATAGCTCAATAATGCACCTTTAAAATGGGGATAACTTTTTAAAATCGTCATTTGAGGAGGTAAATTGCCGTAAAACGAAATTTCCGACCGTTAAACCGCCGATTTACATCCCCAAATGACAATTTTGAATACAGTTATAGGATAGGGTAGTTCTCCAACTGCTGAGGTTTTATCCATAATGACAGGCCATGAAACATAATGTGTACCACTTGAAGACACTTTCTGATCGTCAAGAAAATAAGGGAATATTCGCGGTGTGTACATTGTACTCCTTCAAATCGCCATATTAAAGCGTTTCTTATAGTACACACAACATGTCCATTCATGATAACATCAGAACAAGAACCCTATATATACAGCCCAACCTGTATTAAGCAAGGACTTAAGGCATTTTCAAAATGTGCTTGCTTAAGACAGGTGCTTGCTTAATACAGGTGGATTTGAATGCATTTTCCTTGTTCGGGATCAGAAGGCATACTTGCTTAAGACACGTTGCGTAAAGGAGGTGGCCACTATGGCAGGTTGTACATCTATATCATGAGCTATGAGAAGAATACTCTAGGGACTATACGACCCCCGCCCATCGGGGCTTGAAGAAATATGAGCCCCGCCAAGCGAATTTGTCTCTTCGAGCATTCCGTCATGACAAATTTTAACTGCGCATGCCCAGCCATTCAGAGGGGCCAGGGATATGGCTTTCTGTCTGAAGGTTCCTCTTGATTCACTGCTTGTATGAGCGAGCAGCGAAGGTTCTGGCGGGACTGCGCGGATGCGCAGGCTCGCCTGAACCTTCGCTGCTCGCATAGGCGCTAAGTACCAAAATCGCTTGACGGGGCCCATATAGGGCCTGCATTAAGCTTTCACGCACAGATGAAACCGACCGCACACGAGTACTGGTAAACTGCTTAGAGGATCAAAGCCTGTCCAGGCAAAGCAATGCGAGTCGGACCGTCCATACTTACAAACCCTGTTGGTTTAATTGGGCGACAGAGCTTGAGATGTCATTTCATCGCAATGTCGGGTGAAAGTCCCACAAAGTTAAAAGCAACGTCTCCAGAATAACCTTTACAATGTTGACGGGGCGTGAAATATCAAATCAAACACACTCTATGGACTATAGAATGAGTTCTAATTAGCCATGGTAAACGAGCCATACCGGCATAGGACAGTTTGGTTAGTTCTCTATAGAAACCCTTGTGATGGGTATTCATTAGAACCGCCTCGATGAGGCGTTTCCAATGAATACCCACAACATAGATTTGTGTGGAGAACTCACAAAAGCTAACCTTCAATTATCACAAAATATCAAGCCATTCTGTTGCTATGCATCCGTGTTCTGAAAAAAAAATCGGTCCTTGTTACCGACGAATCTAGACAAGCGTCACGTTAAGAAGTCCTTGAAATGAACACTCGTCTAAACCCCACTTTATATAAAGAAAACTGTTTGTTTGTTTGATTTGAGGCTTCACGGCCCCGTCAGCACTGTATAGGTCATTTTAGGGACGTTGCTTCTAATTTTGTGGGACTTTTACCCGATATTGAGATGAAATCATATCTCAAGACATGTCGCCCAGTGAAACCAATAGGGTTTATAAGCATGGACGGTCCGACTCGAATCGCTAGATCTTCAAAGCGGTTAACCAGTATTGGTGTGCGGTCGGTTTCCGCTATGCGTGGAAACATCACATAGCCCATCTATTTCTTCAAGACCCGATGGGCGGGAGCCGAAAAAGAAAACTGGGACAAAAGGTTAAAGGTTTATATTAGTTTCTCTTCAAAACAGCGTTTCGAAGGCCCCACAGTCTAATCATGTTTGCAATTCCTTTAAATGAATACCATTTCCCCCTGTAAACCGTATTTTGTGTAGTAGAAACCCGGGTTTACAAGGCCTCACATCATATCCTTATATTGTTTCTCTAAAGTACTCGTTTCTACCTGCTGTTCACAACAAGCTCTACCTTTGCAAACAGTGTAGATCCAGATCAGACTGCCATCTGATCAGAATCTACACTTTTTGGCATTCAGTTTGTGAATTTGCAGGAATAAATTACATAAAACAATCTGGTTGGTTGAAAATTAGAAATGGGTGTGGCTAAATTAATTATTCAGCGGTATAAGCATCATGAATAACACGCCTATATGATTTTGACCCCCTCTAACCCCATTTTTATATAGTAAAACTTGGGTTTACAGGGGTAAACCTTATTTTTCTTATTTCTGCTCTAAAATATAGATTGTCGGTACTCGTTAGAACCGCCTCGATGAGGCGGTTCTAATGAGTACCCACAATCTATTTTTTGAGCAGGAATAAGAAAAAGATCACCTTTTTCATTTTTGCGGCGGTAAAATTACCATGTATTAGTATAGGCCTGTTTTCATAATGGTTTTTCTGCGAATGAATCATCCGGAGAAAATCGTATGTACTTTTGTAAGGGTGTGTGTTTGGGTTTTACGTTCCATCAACAGCTAAGGTCATACAGAGACGGTACCTCGGTTTAATGACTCATCCGAAAGTCACGAGAAGCCCGGAACCGAACCAACGGCCCCTGATTTATGAGGCGAGTAACATATACCACTGCTCCACGGGGGCTTCTCAGAGTGTGTCTCATGTGAAAACGGAACTGCGCATTCGAAACGTAGATACAAAGTAGACCAAGATCAGACACCAAAACAAATGTTATGGGTTTCTTCGCTGTTGCTTTATTACAGGGGCTTTGGCATCACTTAACCCTTATACTGCTGAATAAATTAATTTAGCCACACTCATTCCGACTATCCACCAATCGTATTACTTGCTATAATGCATTTGTTAAATTCACAAGCTGCATGACAACCGGTGTATATCCTGGTCCGATCTGATCAGGATCTGCACTGTTTTCAAGGATATGTGTTTTCATATTCTGCCCGACAAGTGAAATATTACGATTACCCACCCGTGCGTCACATGCTTTTTTTACATCTTCAAAACGGTCAATTTTATTGATGAAAATTTGTGATATTATTCCTTTTTATACTCAAAACATAGATTGTGGGTGCTCGATAGAACCGCCTCATTGAGGCGGTTCTAACGGGTACCCACACCCTATGTCTATGATCGGAAATAAGGAAAATAATGTATACCCCACCCTAAATCCCAGTTTTCTCTATAAAAAGTTGGGTCTAAGGGGTGTTCATTTCACTGAGACGTGTAAGATTAAGGACAGTCACTGTATGAGATGGTTTTCGACGTATTTTATGACACACTTGAGATCCTTCAAGCGTTCCATTATCTTTGGAAACACTTAAGAACTACACAGTCAGCCCATGACAAATACCAGCAACTAGTTATGACCCGCATCAGTTGGTCCACGGGCCTTTTGTTTGTTTGAATTGAGGTTTAACGTCCACATCAACACTAGTTAGGTCATTCTGGAGACGTTGCTTCCAATTTTGTGGGATTTTTACCCTACGTTGAGATGAAATGACATCTCGAGCCCTGGTGCACAAGGAAACCAATAGGGCTTATATGCATTTGGACGGCCTGACTCGCAACACTTCAGCTCTGCATGGAAGCACCAATATATTTTTCTAAGCCCCGATGGGCGGGGTCCAAGGCCGATGGGTCAAGGTGTTCAAAACGATGCCCAGCTGTTGCAAACTAACGATGCCGTTAGTTAACATATCGTTAAAACTTCAATCATTTAGTAATGACATATACACATATTTTTGCGGCTAAAAATGTGAGTAACTTTTTCAATTGAAAAACTCCCACATTTTTTTCAGCATTATCAACTGTACTTGCTAGAAAAGTCTAACGGACTTGTTAAGCTAAAACGATGCTTTGAAAATCCAGCCTTAGGCCATAAGGTAGACAGGTTCATTGAAACAACGTTTTCACACAAAAACAGAAGTGAAGTAAAATTGGGTTTGCCTATTTCAGGTTCTTTTATTTATGATAGAAAGTAAATTGAGGGCGTTTTAAGGAGTACATGTACACGCAATCTTATTTTCTTAATACAAAGGGCGTTTTTGAGAATTTTAAGGGTCATAAATATTTTCAATGGGATGTAAAATTGATTTTTCTCTAATCTTCACCTCATTAGGATAACACACGTTTGACATAGTCTATTCTTTCATGCCTCGAACCTGCTAAAGCAGCAGGCACATGGCGTACTTATGACGTCACATCAACGTCGGTATATCGTCATGACGTTTATGCAACGTCACATCTACGTCGGTGCAACGTCATGACGTTGCACCGACGTTGATTTGACGTTGCCCTAGCGACGTGTGCCTGCTGGGAACACATCCGTACGCCATAGCGCATTTTTTTTTGTATCTCCAAAACGGTTAATTTCTTATGAAAAAATATGATATTATTTTATTTATACTTAAAACATAGGTTGTGGGTGCTCGTTAGAACCGCCTCATTGAGGCGGTTCTAACGAGTACCCACAACCACGTCTTTGAGCAGAAATGACAAAAATATCGTATATCCCTGTAAACCCCAGTTTTCTCTATATAACGTGGGGTTTACGGGGATGTTCATTACACGGGTTTGTTAACCTGATGATATTGTTGTTTTTTTCTGCTGCAAGCATAGACCTTGGCTGATCGTTAAAACCGCCTCAATGAGGCGAGAGTATTCCGATTCTGGTTTTATGAACAAGTAAGCAAATGATGTGTATCCACATAAAACCTGCTTTTTTTTCTCTGGGGTTAAAAAGGTCGCGCGTGACAAGAATTTGTTAACAAGGGTGTGGGATACCAGCCAGGGTTCTGGTGGCAGCGAACACTTCGAAAGTCCAAGAAAGAATAAAGCTATAAATGTTCATATACATTTGATCAGGCTTTGTACTGTTTGATAAGTACATGTATATAGGAAATTTCGTCATCCATCCATCCATCCATCCATCCATCCATCCATCCATCCATCCATCCATCCATCCATCCTTCCATCCATCCATCCATCCATCCATCCAACCATCCATCCATCCACCCAGCCATCCATCCATCCACCCATGGCCCCGCCCATTGTGACTTGAATAAAATAGATTGGGCTTCATGAAGCTTCGACGCAGAGCTGAAACCGGCCGCACATGGGTACTGGTAAACCGTTTAGAGGGTCTAAGCCTGCCCAGGCAAAGCGGTGCGAGCCGGACCGTTCCTACATGTAAACCCTTTTGTTTTGTTTGGTCGGCAGGGCTTGAGTCAGGGCTTTGATCCATCCCCAAGTTCAACTCTGTGCGAGAGAAGCCTCTGTGGTGCAGTGGTTATGCTACTCGCCTTGTAAACCAGTGGTCGCAGAATCGACCCCGGCCTTCTCCAGATTTTCGGATGAGTCTTTGAACCGAGGTCCCGTCTCCGTATGACTCTAGCTGTTGGTTAGATGTAAAACTCAAACACTCATGCCACTCTCTGTGTCAGGAGGTTTGTTTGATTTGTGATTTAACGTCCCCGTCAACACTGAATAGGTCATTTTGGAGACGTTGCTTCCAATTTTGTGGGACTTCTACCCGACATTGAGGTGAAATGACATCCCAAGCCCTGTCGCCCAATGAAACCAATAGGGTTTATGAGCATGGACGGTCCGACTCGCACCGCTTTGCCTGGGCAGTCTTAGATCCTCCAAACGGTGTACCAGTACTCATGTGCGGCCAGTTTCAACTCTGCGTGGAAGCATCGTGCAGCCCATCTATTTCTTCAAGCCCCGACCGGCGGGGGCAGCAGTGTCAGGAGGTAACATAAGTTTCAGTATGCATAGGTTTAACATCGTTCGATGATATTGACTATGCACATAACAAGTACAAATAGAGGTAATAGTGACAGCTGTTACATTATCTACCGTAGTCCGTTGTGCAAAATTGTGTGGTTATTTACCCAGTAAGCAAAGGTCGCTAGGGCAACGTAAAATTAAATTCGGTGCAACGTTGCACCGACGTAGATGTGACGTTGCATATACATCATGACGTTGTACCGACGTTGGTGGGACGTCACAATCACGTCATGTGCCTGCTTGGTGTGTGTGTGAATTCGGGTTTAACGTCGCTTTCAATTTTTCAGTCCTATCACGACGGTGTCTGGTTGCGACAGGGAGCTCAATGCTCACTTTTATTGTGCTGCCTCACTCAAGTATCATGTCCCAGACACATTACATGATACCTCACCCAGTCACATTATCCTGACACTGGGTCGACCAGTCCTAGCTCTACCCCGTAAATCTGAGTGCCAAGCGAGGAGCAGCTAGTACCATTCTTAACGATTTTGGTATGTCGCGGCCCGGGATCGAACCCGTGACCTTCCGTTCCCCGGAGCGGAAACTCTACCAACTGAGCTTTGGGGGCCGGTATTGTGCCTGCTTGGTTGTTTATTACTAAAATTTTGATTGTTAAAGCCATTATGACGTTTGGCCTTTTTATTTTGCATAAACTGATACACAAGTACAGCATATACTATTTTTTACGTTTCAATGCCCAAATGTATGTATCATGTGCACGTGAGTAATGGGATACTGTTCGATGGGATGCTATGTTACAACGCATAATGTAGTATGATGATGATGATTTCGTGTTTAACGACGCGTCAACCCTCTTGGTGGGTCATAAGCGTCAGTCGGTTAATGGTTAAACGGCATGAATAATTATGACGATATTAAAAGTAAGAAGTCAGAATGATAATGTTTAAAAAGCATAATGTAGTAATGTAGTAATTTCTTCATTTTGATTTTTTACTACATTATGCGTTGGCATAGTCGACGCGAAATGAAGTAAAAAAATTATTTCATTTCGCGTTGATATGCACCATATCGACGCATAATGAAGTAATGATGGTAGAACATAGCTGTCTTCGAAAAGACTTAGGAAGCAATACAGTTAAATTCCTACAATTTAGACCACATTTGAGACGGTTCAAAAGTGGTCTTTAAGACCACAGTTGAACAGTCCAAAAGACGGTCTTCCACAAAAGCACACTGAAGGTCAAAATCACAAAGAAAATGTAGCTTTAACCTTCCAAATATGCTTTAAAGTCCCATGAAATTGGAAGCAACGTCTCCAAAATGACCTAAATAGTGTTGACGGGGACGTTAAACCTCAAATCAAACAAATCAAACAAAAGACAGACAGGCAGACAGACAGACAGACAGAATGGACAAAAACTATATACCCCCTTGCATACTTCGTATGCCGGGGGTATAAATAGATGGGCTGCACGATGCTTCCACGCAGAGCTGATACCGCCCGTACATGAGTCCTCGTAATCTGCTTAGAAGGTCTAAGCCTGTCCAGGAAAACTGCTGCGAGTCGGCCCATCCATGCATATAAACCCTATTGCTTTTAATTGGACGGCAGCGATTGAGATGTCATTTCATCTCAATATCGGGTAAAAGTCCCATAAAATTTGAAGCAATGTCTCCAAAATGACCTAAATAGTCTTGACGGGAACGTTAAACCTCAAATCAAACAAACAAACTGTTGACGCATAATGAAGTAAAATTAAGTATGCCACCCATCGCCGCAAAATGAAATAATTCTTTCATTTTGCTCAAACCTCTTAGTATCGACGCATAATGAAGTAAAAACGACATTTTATTGCATTTCGCGTCGACTATGCCAACGCATAATGTAGTAAAAATTTCAAAATGAAGAAATTACTACATTACTACATTATGCGTTGTAACAATGCTATCTTGATAGTGTTCTTAATCGGCCATCTTCTATCAATGATGATGCTATCAACAGACTGCATGTAATCTTCTGCTTGACGAGTTATATTATACATTATGTGGACCTAAAGATTTCAAGGATGCGTCAATTATCCACCTATTCAAATGGAAAGGGAAACAGCCCTCAGATATGTGACAATTACCGTGGCATCTCTTTGTTGCCAGTTGCTGGGAAAGTCCTTGCAAGAGTCCTACTTAACCGACTAAATGAACATCTTGAACATTCAGGGCTTCTACCAGCAACCCAGTGTGGGTTTAGGACGGACAAAGGATCAATTGACATGATCTTCACAGCAAGGCAGCTGCAAGAGAAATACCAGGGACAGAACATGGACCTATACATGACCTTTGTTGAGCTCACAAAAGCCTTTGACACAGTCAGTTGTGAGGGCCTTTGGAAGATGATGTGAAGTATGGATGTCCAACCAAAATCATAGCAATGGTGAAACAGTTCCACGATGGTATGCTTGCACGAGTCCAAAATGATGGTGAGTTTTCAGATCCAATGCCTGTGAGAAACGGAATCAAGCAAGGCTGTGTGTTAGCCCCAACACTGTTCAGCATGATGTTTTCTGCCATGCTCACATAGCTTTCCAGGATGGCGACAATGGCATACCTATTAGGTATCGCTTTGATGGGGAGCTTTTCAATCTCAGAAGGTTGCAAGCCAAATCCAGTGTGCAGACAGAGATGCTAGATGTGTTCCTCTTTGCTGATGACATGACAAAAGGTGCTTCTACAGAAGAGAAGATGCAAAAAGGTATAGATCAAGTATCCGACTCCTGTGATAGCCATGATCTCACAATCAGCTTCAAAAAGACTGAAGTAGTCTATCAGCCAGCACCTGGTAAGCCTTATTAAGAGCCCACCATCACAGTAAAAGGTCAAAGATTGCAAGTGGTAGACTAGTTCACCTACCTTGGGAGCACACTGTCAAGAGCGGTGCACATTGATGATGAAGTCAATGCCATGATTGCCAAATCTAGTGCAGCATTTGGCCGACTACGTGGTAGTGTCTTGGATCGAAGTGGATGCAGACTTGACTAAAAATTGAAAGTCTACAGACCTGTGGTGCTGCCAACACTATTGTCTGCATGTGAAACATGGGCAGTTTACCAACGGCACGCCGAAAGACTGAATCACTTCCATACTGGCTGTCTTACTGAGAAAACTCTTAAAGATTAAGTAGTAAGACAGGATTCCAGACACGGAAGTCCTGAACAGGGCAGGGTTGCAAAGTGTAAATACACTTCTGAAATTAGCACAGTTAAGATGGACAGGCCATGTTACCAGAATGCCTGAGGAACGTTTGCCAAAAAATTCTCTATGGAGAACTAGAAATGGGCAAATGCTCCCGAGGCGGTCAGAAGAAGCGCTACAAGGACACCCTCATAGCCTCCCTCAGGGACTTCAACATTCCAACAGAGTCGTGGGAACAATCAAAAGGGGTGCCAATTAATATATCAGGCAAAAAGGAATCAGTGAAGCTGAGCAGAAACGCGCATAGCGCAAAGCCAGAGCTAAGACATCACCAACAGAGCTGTCTTCCTCTAGCCTCTGTTGCTCTATTTGCAACAGACAGTTCAGAGCTAGAATCGGTCTCATCAGCCATCTTAGAACATACAAATAGTAGTAACATGTCTCAAATATGATTAAGATTGGTCATTGTCAGTAATGACAGACGAATTATTACTGTCGATAGAGTACTACTATGTGCATGTTCAATTTGATCGGTTACATTGAAAATTTCATCAACAAGGAAAGGCGCCAGATAATGACAACTTCTGACGTAGAAAACAGTTTTCGGGTGGGGCAGCTACAAGCTGGCGAAGGTTGCTTCGCTAGCTTGTTGCTTGTGGCGGTTTGTACGCCCCACCTTTTCGGTTTAAGGCGAAGGCGTATTCAAAGATGTAAATGCATGTTCTTCTGCACCATCAGTTTGATGGATATAGATTGTCATGTCGATTTTACTTTCTACATATAATACTTTGTATGCGTCATTTATTACATAAATGACATTTCCACAAGTTCTGTGTATCTTGCCATTTGTTATCTCAGACGAGCTTGACCTTCCTTGTCAGCATTCATGTATTGCAGAATGTATTACAAACTAGTTTTCGTGTCAGCCGGAATACCATATCAAGACTCCTGCTACAACGGGACGTTCGAGACCGCTTGTACACCTGACGTCACCGGAAAACATCCTGACGTCAATACCATTATCTGGTGGTAACGTTGATTCGTCACCTCTTTATGGCAACAGAAAAAACTTGCTTCTGGTCTGTACATGATCTTTATGACAAGAATCAGCGCACATTTGGATAAACAAACTTTTAGATAAATTTTAGATAATTGCTTCTCTTCATCAATAAAATACATCACGTGAACAAGTCCGTGAAATTAACACCCCCTAAACCCCACTTTATACAGAGAAAACTGGGGTTTACGGGTTTACATTATTTTTCTTATTTTTGCTTCAAGACATAGGTTGTGGGTACTCGTTAGAACCGCATCAATGAGGCGGTTCTAACGAGCACCCACAACCTATGTTTACAGTTGAAATAAGAAAAATATCACGGATTTTTATCAGAAAAGTGGCCATTTTGGAGATGGGAAAAATGCACTATGTCGCACGAGTGTATTATCGTAATGAATGTTGTTTTCTATTTTATTCATGATATACGTGCATGCATTCAAAATGTCAAACTGAATACCAAATAATATAGATCCTGGTCAGACGAATTCTTCATCAAAAACCATCTGTTTTTGATTTACACTTTGCGAAAGTAGGGGTTATTGTGTTTTGCCGGACAAGGATAAGATATAATGTGAAGTATCTATTCTTGACAACAAGAGTAAAAATACTATATTTACATTTCCAGTGTAAAGTCTAATGTAAACCTATAAAAAACAATGCAGTTCATAGTTCCATGAACGCATCGAGTCAACTGATTTTCAGTGACGCCAGGTGACGTCAGTGTAAATCATGGTTCTCTACTGGCGTTGGTGACGTCAACGCTGTTCCGCTCTTTGTAGAAAACAGCGTGCAAATGCTTTTCAGCTTTAAAATTTTGCATGTATTTTCGCCCAGTGATGAGAGGCAAAGAATGTAAATATATATACAAAAAAAAAACTTTAATCTTTCTGCTTTTCATGAAAGTATGAACGACAGCGGGTCGCTAGCAAGGTTTACATGAGCCCCCGCTTTGCACGCGACCCACTGCGTTCATACATTCCCGAACAGCAGAAACATAAAATTCATTTCTCAAATAAAGCTCCTTTTAAATAGCTCATCGACCCCTTTCTATAGTTTGTCCCATCAAAATTGGATGGGTGTCACGTATATTTCAGATTTGTTCCGTTTACTAACGAAGTGGGGAGACTTATTGGTTTTGCTGCGTTTTTCTTTCTTTCTTTCTTTCTTTCTTTCTTTCTTTCTTTCTTTCTTTCTTCACGATAATATGCCCGTGCGCTAAAATGGCGTCTGTCTTATCTCTAAAACTAATATTTTTCAGATGAAAATAACATTTTTCAGACGAAAATGTTTCATATTTTGTTCTTATTTCTAGTCCAAATATAGGTTTGAGTGCTCGTTAGAACCGCCTCAATGAGGCGGTTCCAAAGAGTACCCACAATCTATGTTTCTGAACAAAAGGAAAGTAATGAATATTCCTTAAAACTCACTTTACTCTATATATAAAGTAGGACTAGAGGGGGCTTCAATTCACGATGCTACACTCAGTGACAATGTACCCGCCAGAGCTGTCAGTACTTTGATTTAAATACTTATTAGCACGACCAAACGCCTAAAAGTCTCCATTAACCCATATAGGACAATATGAGCCCCGCCAAGCGAATTTGTGTCTTCGAGCATTCCGTCATGACAAATTTTAACTGCGCATGCCCAGCCATTCAGAGGGGCCAGGGATATGGCTTTCTGTCTGACGGTTCCTCTTGATTCACTGCTTGTATGAGCGAGCAACGAAGGTTCTGGCGAGACTGCGCGGATGCGCAGGCTCGCCTGAACCTTCGCTGCTCGCATAGGCGATAAGTACCAAAATCGCTTGACGGGGCCCATACAATCTCCCACGTAACAACTATGGAGTGGTCAATTTCCAATTATAGAGGTGCCGGGTTTGTCTTGTTAGCGGTAAGTATTGCAAAAATGTATATGCTTTTAGCAAACATGTAAACCTAGGTCAGACGCCAACTTTTGCGGCATCTGATCTGGGGCTACACTGTTTGCCAACGTCCAAAAAATATGGACGCTAGGCATATACGGGTTAAATGTCTTCGAGTACCTGAACCATGCGATAAGAACTGTTTAAGCTCACCAGAGCCGAACTCTACGGGGGAGCCTATTACGAGGTAAAAACGATTGACAGTGGGCCGTCGTCCGACGCTGAACGAGGTCGTTAGTCGTTAAATTGTCAACTGTTCTAGTAAGTACAATATCTAATACTTTTGTATTTTTCTGAGATGTTTTTGCAAAAATTGCTCACATTTTTTTTTGCAAAAATATTAATATTTTTGTCATATTTAATGATCAAAGTTTTAACGATGAATTAACTAAAGATGTTGTTAGTTTTGAACAACTGGCCCCAGGTTCCTCTGACATCTTTGATTGAAACCAAAATAAATGGGGCCCTTAACGGGCCTCTATATGGCCTCGTCGGTAAGAGCTCTGATTATTTATCTCACCGCTGTGGGTTCGAGATTTGCTCACATTACGATAACACACCCGTAAGACGTAGTGCATTTTTCACATCTCCAAACTGGCTACTTTTCGGATGATAATTCATGATATATTTCTTATTTATACTGCAAACATAGGCTGTGGGTGCTCGTTAGAACCGCCTCATTCAGGCGGTTCTAACGAGTACCCACAACCTATGTCTTGGAGTAAAAATAAGACAAATAATGTTTACCCCCGTAAACCCCAGTTTTCTCTATACTAAGTGGGGTGTAAGGGGGGTGTTCATTTCCTGGACTTGTTCACGTGATGAGGTAATATGTGAGATGGCAAGTTCTGAAATGGAAGGTCAGGTGTTTTTTCTCCATATACCCCGGTTTTCGCCCAGCTTGCATTAACGATCGGCTAAAATAAGTGAAATAATATATAAAGTGCCGTATCCCCACCACCTGAAAACAAGAACCACAAGAAGAAGGAGAAGAAGAAGAAGAAGAAGAAGAAGAAGAAGATAAATAAAAGAGTTGCAAGCTCTGAATGAACTTACACTAAGCAAGTGCCATACATGTAACACTGTCAAAATTGATTTCAAAGTGAAGGGGGTGCCATACATGTAACACTGTCAAAAATGATTTCAAAGTGAAGGGGGTGCCATGCATGTAACACTGTCAAAAATGATTTCAAAGATGCATGTAACAATGTCCAAAACGATTTCAAAGTCTTTTCTTAAAACAAAATTGACATGAATATATAACAGAGATGCCTATTTTTAAATGTTCAAAGGAGTTAGTAAACCAGGATTATAATTCTCGTTTTCTGCAGAGTCGCTTATGGTGCTTAACTTTCGTGTGAAGTTTACTGAAAACATCTCATGTAGCGGTAAAGTATCGGATTTGAGATCGAGAGGTGTTCACTTCTATCCCCACAAGCGCAAAGTTTTGTTTCCTTCAGCAAGAGACTTTATCCAAACTGCTTCGTACTGGTTCCTAATCAGGAAAAGAGGGCCGCATGGATAATTAGTACTAAATGTCATTTTCTTTTACATTTTTGCAAGGCGACAATAAATTCCCGGAAACTGTTTTTAAGTTATATGACTAGGACCACTGTTTACAATGTTCGAAAGGCGGTAACTCCAAACCCAGGTATTTCACAGTTATGGTTCTTGTTGTCTGCATATCACATGGTGGTGTAGTCTTGTATAATTTTCAAGAAAATATCTCAAACAGTTATCAAGTTACAGAGCAGAAACAAATACATTACAGAAATGACTTTTTTCAAAGTTCAAAGGGTCTTAACTCCAGAAGTAGGTTAGGCAGAGTTAGGTAGAAGTTATGGTTCTTGTGTACTGCATCTCGTCTCATAGTACTTTACATCTGTTTGAAGACGCATTTAAATATCTATAACTGTTTCCAACTTTTTTCAAGTAATAGAAAGGGCACACGTGTTTAGCTAGGATCACTGTTTACAAGGTTCAAAGGTAGTAACTCTAAAACAGGTAATTCAGAGTCATAGTTCTTGTATTGTGCATATTATATCATGGTGATGTACATTTGCAAAAAGAAATCAAGAAAATATCTGAAACAGTTTTCAAGTTACAGCACAGACACAAATATATTACAGAAATCACTTTTTTCAATGTTCTAACCGTCATAACTCCAGAAGTAGGTTAGGAAAAGCTACAGTCCTTTGGTTTGCTTTTGTTGTGATGCTTTATGTTTGTGTGAAGTTTCGTCAAAATTTATGGAATGGTTTCCAACTTACAGAGCGGACACAAGTACAATATATTACAGAAAACACATGTTCAATGTTATAAGGGCCATAACTCCAGAAGTAGGTAAGGCAGAGCTACAGACCTTTTGTTCTGCTTTTTTATGGTGACCGTGAATCCAAAAGTAGTTTACCCAGAGTTTTTCGTTTGTGATCTGCATCTTTTTGTACTTTACATTTGTGAAATATTTCATCCCGATTCAACTTACAGAGCGAACATGAATACATGGTAGAAATGGCTATGTTCAATATTCAAAGGGCAATAATTCCAAAAGTAGTCAAACCACAGTTATGTTTCCTTTGTGGTCTGCACGTTATCATATAGTGCTTTACATTTGTGTGCAAAAGCAGAAAAATATCTTTTACGTCGTCAGAGTTATGCAGCGGACACGAGTACATGTTTGGAATGGCTATGTTCAAAGGGCAACAACTAAATAAAAGTAGGAAAGTTATAGGTTCTTCACGTCGTCTTATTTGAGAAGTTTAGTGGAATAATCTCAGACGGTATCAGAGTGATGACACGGACACAAAATTATGCGGTGTTGACGGACACTAAAAATTTTGGAGGGTATAACATACTATCCCGCCACTTTTTTGGCGAGGCATAAGAAAAAAAAAAAAAAAAAAAAAAAAAAACACGAGTAGCCTCCAAGATGGTCACAGCGCCCATATAAGTTTTTTTTTGTTTTGGTGTTACGACCCTTTCAAGATTATTTCATTCATATCGAGCCGATCGTTAATCAGAGATGGACGAAAACCGGAGTACCCGGAGGAAAACCACTTGACCTTACGTTGCAGAACTTGGCGTCTCACGTGTGACCCGAGCCAGGCGTGAACCCACAGCGGCGAGTCTTGATTAAAAGTCAGCGCTCTTATCCACAAGGTCTTACGACATGAAAGCCGTAACAAAGGAAAGAAGCATAGCCTGAAAAATTCCCCGCCTTTGTTGGGATTCGAACCCGGGCCGCTCGGGTGATAGTCCAGTGCTCTAACAACTGAGCCCAAAGAATCGACTACCTGACGCAGTTGTCAGAGAGTGGTTATTAACCTAGAAGCTATGCATATGATCTACCAAGGTAGATAATGGAAGGGCGGTAAAATACCACCTTTTCAAGGATGTTATCATTCATGATGACGTGAAGGATGCCACTTTCTGCACAAGCCCTATCCCGGACGAGTCCCCATCTTACGACATGAAAGCCGTAAGAAAGGAAAGAAGCATAGCCTGAAAAAATCCCCGCCTATGGTGGGATTCGAACTCGGGCCGCTCGGGTGTTATAACGTCTGGTGAAGTCTCCAGAAAGACAATACTGCGAGGGTCATAGCTTTGATACATCATAAAAAGTAAGTCTATTTGGAGAGCTACTGGGAGAGCTGCCACCGACATGGTGATTTTAGAAATACATGTATATACCAGTAGTCACTTTACCTGAACAAATACGAGACGAATGCACTAAAATTATGTACACTATATCGTGGGTACTCGTTATTGGGGCGGTTCAAACTCAGACCCACTATATGTATCCTGGGTCCGATATTCTAATATATCACGCTTGCAGCATAAATAATATCAAAACACTGAAAGCACTGTTGAGTCGATGTTCTTTGAGTGCAATGCCTGAACGGGGAACTTAAACCGTTTTGCTTAAGCTTTAAATTTCTGCACTTTAAAGCAAACATGATATACATGCACCATGATCAGGCGGCGCCCAACATGGCGTCTGATCTGGGTCTACACTGTTTGACAGTGTCCCAGAACATGAACCCTGTCAATTGTTTTCTTTTTAAACAGCGCTTTGACGTAACAAGGAGAAGACTAGCGCTGTGATAAATAACCGGTACCTGTATTTTGTATATGGTCAGTCAAATGCAGGCCGTAAGCTCCTGTAGTTAGTAACTTTAGGTTAATTAATCGGCTAAATTTATCAATCGACCCAAAACCCTGTCACAACTATCACAAATTTTCAAACGAAACAGTGGAGTAGCATGGGGAAAGTAATCGCCTACAAAATGGAAACCACTCTAACTGGAAGGAATTTATACATAAAGTGAGCAGTTTCTTTTCTTAGGGGTGATCCATGTGACGAACGAGGAGAAATCTGCGTGTGATCTGCAACTAAGAGTTTTGTTTATTACCCATTTTGACACATGCATATTTGAAACTCCCACCTATGTCAACGGGGCGTCCAACTATTATTCAAAGCGTCCTTTCCTTACAGCAGGTTAGGGTAGATGGGGTTTTCTTATTAATTCTGCTTCTTCACTTTCTTTTATGCCCCCCCCCCCCCCCCCCGCCCCCACTTCTCACATCACCCTCAAATATCTCCTCTACTATCTCTTTTCTTCCTTTCTCTGGTATACGACACGAAATGACGCAAAGGGGTTGAAGTGTCGTTAAACCTGAACACAATCAGTCAATTCTGCGTCTTCTACGTCTAATTACAATGTCAACTCTGGAGATATAAAATAATGCACTGTATCTCACTCCTGTGATATCCTTCTGATAGAGACCAGACGCTGCGAGAAAAATATTCATGAAAGTGAAATTACGTCTGTCTGCGTTCCACCATGTCTAACGGACCGACACAAATCAGTAAATTGTTAGAGAAATCGGTCAACAAGGGATTACTTCTGACTACGAACTTATTTCCCGCCAAATGAAGACAGATAAATAATGGATATAAACCAACGGCATCAACATTTATGTTTTGTATTGTTTCATGGTTTTGGCATTAGAAAATCTTAAGACGCTTTTGACTTATTCTGCCTACTGTAACAACATGCCACATAATAACTCCTACATGTCTGACGCCATCCCTCTAACAGGCGGCATTTGATAAGTGACTTCACGATGTGCTTAAAGTATATACTTTTGACTTTAGCTGCAAACGGCTGTAACAATGTATGCATAATGTCCCCCAAAAGGGACACTGAAAATAACCACTGACAACCACAGAAGACTTAGGTTAGACACCGCAGTCTGATCATGTGTCTTCATGGTTTGTTAAACTTTTATCAGTATACAATAAGTAATATAGATCAGACTCCCCTTAAATTGAAATGGACCTGTCCAAAGCTAAAGGAATATTCATTTTGTCTATATCACACCAACCAGTGAATGGACAACCTTAAGTTTGTAAAATACTTGTAAAAAGAACAGTTGGGTATTCCAGGGTATTTATAATTTCCATCTATCGAATAGAGAATACCGTTGCATAGAAAAGGGCATACCATTACCAGGGCATTAACACACCAGTGCGGTATAGTGCATTTTAAATGGCTACTTTTCTGATGAAAATCTGTGATATTTTTCTTATGTTAGAGGCGGTTCTAACGAGTACCCACAACCTATGTCTTGAAGCAGAAATAAGAAAAATAATATATACACCCGTAAACCCCAGTTTTCGTTATATAAAGTGGGGTTTGGGGTGTTACTTTCACAGATAAGTTCACTTGTAGGTAACTGCCTTTCATTCTACGCAAAAAGAGATTGTTAGCACTGTTTAGAACCAAATAAACATGGCAAAGCAGGTCTTTATTATATATATGGCTCTTTTATAGACCCTACCAAACACTAGCTAGTAAACTTCGCCTTCCAAATCCATTAGACAAACATTGCCACAACCACTGATGCGATTTGAGCTCATTTGTAAGAATTCGCAAATCAGATATTCCAAGGGTCTGACATTTTCAAGAAACAGTTATTGACAGAAATCTTCAAGGTGTCTGCTGAGAGACTTCCGAGAAATTAAATTATAGTTTCGCAGGATAAGTGTCGCTAATGATAGACATCGGTTGACGTATTTCTGACTTGCCATTATTTGTAGGGATTGTTACGGACAGAAGATCATTCACACATTCAACGGCAAACATATTCGTATCTGACGCTTTAGCAGATGCATGTGCGGAATAATACATTCATTATTATGTGTGCCCTAGGACCAGATTCAGTCCCACGGACATAGGTTACGTTCTCTGACTGTGGCTTCGCCTCGCATTCTCTATCATTTCCCGGTTCTATTACGAAAACGCGAAATACAAATACATTGTAAACATACCGCCGAAAAAAAAAAAATGAAAATTTTAAGATGAAAAATTGTGATATTTTTCTTATTTCTGCTCAAAATATAGATTGTGGGTACTCGTTAGAGGCGGTTCTAACGAGTACCAACAGCCTATAGTTTAGAGCAGAAATAATAAAAATAAAGTTGGCCCCTGTATACCCCGGTTTAACTATATAAAAGTGGGGTTCAAGGGGGTCAAAATTATATAGGCGTGTTTTCGTGATGAATGTCAGTACGCATACCCAGGTCGGTCAGGAGAAAATGCCCTAATCAGCGTTTTAGCATCCGTATCAATGTTATGGCAGTCATATTGGTTGTTTTAGCAGTCATATAGGTATCATGGCAGTCAAATAGGTGTTCCAGCAGCCATATCGGTGTTATGGAAGTCATATAGGTGTTTCAGCACCCGTATCAATGTTATGGCAGTCATATTGATTGTTTTAGCAGTCATATAGGTATCATGGCAGTCATATAGGTATCATGGCAGTCATATAGGTGTTTCAGCAGCCGTATCGATCGGTGTTATTGCAGATATATAGTGTGTCAGCAGTCATATCGGTGTTATGGCAGTCATAAAGGTGTTTCAGCAGCCATATCGGTGTTTTGGCAGTCATATAGGTGTTTCAGCAGCCATAATAATAGTTCGTCTGTCATAACTGACATTGGCCAATCTTAATCACATGCGAGAAATGCTAATGTTTGTGTGTTCTTCGACGGCTGATGTGACCAATTCTAGCTCTGATCTGTTTGTTGCAGATAGAGTAACAGAGGTTAGAGGAAGACAGTTCTGTTGGTGATGCATGGCTCTTGCTTTAGCTGATAATTCGGTTTGTCAGAGTGTCTTGTCATGTAACTGACACTATTCGTAATAAATTATTAACTGCTAAACGTCTTAATAAGGGTTATCGGTATCACAAACATCGCAAAGCCTTTTCAAAGTTTTATAGACGTCATTTCGATTTAGTTCCAAAATTCGAGGTTGGATTTCAATTTCTTCTGTGCAAAATGCCTATCGGAACCTGAATTGTATGGTGACTTAGTAAATAAATTCAGTAAAAAAATATATGCTTGCAATGATTTCAGCACCCGATTTCGTAATAATAATAACGATAAAAATAAGAACTTTATTTCAAGAGGATAACATATTTGGCACGAGTGACCGTCTACCATATGGTCCTCATTGTAACATTTGATTTGTTGATAAAATTTTCCACACCTAATGATACAAACTGAAGTTAAAACATATTCACACATATATACATTAAACGTTAAAAGGACATTGACTTTCAAAGCTGGGACGAGGGGCGCGTGGCGGAAACCAATGTTCAAACAGCACGCTCCTCCTCCCGTACTAGTTTGATAGTCCCTAAAATCGCAGAGGTAGTCTAGAATAAACGCTCTGTTTATTTAGCAAAAATTAACAACGACAGAGATGAAACATCGATGAGGACTCGACAGCAAGATACAAGAAACCAATGCAATGCTGAAGCAAAAGAAAACCAGCAGTTAGACTCCGATGGACCCGACCAGAGACAGAGCACCAGGCACCAACTAACATTACATAGAATTAGATTCTCTCTAATTCTCAGTAAGCCTTTACGCTGGAACCGTCATAGAATCTGAGGCCTGACCCACCGGCGTGCAATTTAAGAGGGAAGCAAAGTTGTCAACCGTTATTGGATTAACTACCATCCATGCAGGCTGTCGTATAGCATTTATGTTGTACCCAATCTTTTTATATCGAAGACCGATTTTACGAAATTGGGTGCTGAAGCCATTGCAGCTATATATTTTTCTGAATTTATATACTAAGTCACCATTAAATTCGGGTTCCGATAGTCCTTGTTGCAGAAGAGATTTAAGTCCAATATTGAATTTTGAAATTAAATCAGAATGACGTCTATAAAATTTTGAAAAGGCTTTGCGTAGTTTCAGATACCGATAACCCTGATTAGGAAGTTTATTAGTTAACAATTTATTACGAGTGTTGAAGTCAGTTACATGATTACACACTCTGGCAAATCGAATTAATTGCGAAATATCAACGCCATAGGATGGCGCACGAAAATGTAAAACCTCAAAATCAAAATCATCGCGTTTATCATAAATTTTGCAAGGAGCAAACCCGTCTACAATAGATAGATGTAAATGCAAAAACGGGGCCTCGGTATCAGAAGAATTTGTTTTATTTAAATGAAGTTCTGGTGGGGGGGGGGGGGGGGTGTGGGGGGGGGGGGTAAATTTGACTGATCAAAGGTACTGTCAATATTTAATAAATCATCCAAATATCTAGAAGTCGAAATAAAAGCTTCAATTAATTCAGATTGGTTTTCAGCCGAAAGGGACATCATGAAGTCTCTCTCATAAGAAAACAAAAACAGATTAGCCACAAGGGGTGCACAACTAGTACCCATCGGAATACCCACAACGTGTCTGAATAACTTAGTACAAATTCTTATGTAAATATTGTCAATTAGAAAGGAGAGAGCTTCACACGCTTTCTTACATGACCATAAAGAAGTACAGTAGTGAAAAAAGCATTTCTTACATTACATACAAGATAGAGGGAGTCTTCCCTGTGAAATGTCCATTTAGTTAAATCATTAAGTTTTTCTTTTATAAGGTTATGAGGAAGCGAAGTGTAAAGAATGGAAAAAATCATAAGTAGACAGACTTGACTTTTGAAAATATCTGAGTGTCACTGATGAGGCCTAATTGGCCGACATTAGCTAGTCTGGCCCAGAGAACATGTACACGGGGGAGCTTATGAGGTAAAAACGATTGACAGTGGTCCGTCGTCCGACGCTGAACGAGGTCGTTAGTCGTTAAATTGTCAACTGTTCTAGTAAGTACAATATCTAATACTTTTGTATTTTTCTGATATGTTTTTGCAAAAATTGCTCAAATTTTTTTATGCAAAAATATTAATATTTTTGCCATATCTAATGATCAAATGTTTAACGATTAATTAACTAAAGATGTTGTTAGTTTGGAACACCTGGCCCCAGGTTCCTCTGACATCTTCGATTGAAACCAAAATATATGGGGCCCTTAATGGGCCTCTATATGGCCTCGTCGGTATTTTGTTTGTTTGATTTGAGGTTTAACGTCCCCGTCAACACTGTAAAGATCATTTTGGAGACGTTGCTTCCAATTTTGTGGGACTTTTACCCGACATTGAGATGAAATGACATCTCAAGCCCTGCCACCCAATGCAACCAATAGGGTTTATAGGCATGGACGGGCTGACTCGCATGGCATTGCCTGGGCAGCCTCAGATCCTCTAAGCGGTTTACCAGTACGTGTGTGCGGGTCGGTGTCAGCTCTGCGTGGAAGCATCATGCAGCCCATCTATTTCTTCAAGCCCCGATGGGCGGGGGCTAGGCCTCGTCGTTAAGACCTCTGATTCATTAATTATCTCACCGCTGTGGGTTCGAGATTTGCTCACATTACGATAACACACCCGTAAGACATAGTGCATTTTTCACATCTCCAAACTGGCTACTTTTCGGATGATAATTCATGATATATTTCTTATTTATACTGCAAACATAGGCTGTGGGTTCTAACGAGTACCCACAACCTGTGTCTTTGAGTAAAAATAAGACAAATAATGTTTACCCCCGTAAACCCCAGTTTTCTCTATACAAAGTGGGGTGTAATGGGGGGGGGGTGTTAATTTCCTGGACTTGTTCACGTGATGAGGTAACATGTGAGATGGTAAGTTCTGAAATGGAAGGTCAGGTGTTTGTTCTCCATATACTCCGGTTTTCGCCCAGCTTGGATTAACGATCGGCTAAAATAAGTGAAATAATCTATACAGTGCCGTATCCTCACCTCGTGAAAACAAGAACCACAAGAAGAAGAAGAAGATAAATAAAAAGAGTTGCAAGCTCTGTATGAACTTACACTAAGCAAGTGCCATACATGTAACACTGTCATAAATGATTTCAAAGTGAAGGGGGTGCCATACATGTAATACTGTCAAAAATGATTTCAAAGTGCAGGGGGGTGCCATGCATGTAACAATGTCCAAAATGATTTCAAAGTCTTTTCTTAAAACAAAATTGACATGAATATATTGTAATCGTCAGGCTGGTCAGGATCATGCAGCTGACGATGGTACTATAAATTCGGTCACTGTTGCATCACAGGGTAGCAAAAGAAAATTGACGCGCTTGTAAAGTGCAGTTCTACAGTTTAATTATTTAAAAAACAAGGTTAATGCATACGCTTGGACGCACCAGATAAATAACAGACAGTGTAGGCTGAGCAGGGTTAGCGGACTCCACCAAGGTTGCACCTACTAAGGCGGAATTCTAATATCGTAATTACAACAAGAATCTTAAAGTGTTCGCCTCGAACAAGTCTGGTAAAATATAAGGCCGAAAATTCCTAAAATAGCTAGTCTTTTCCCCTAAATATCTAATGTGTGGTTAATACCTTGCCACTGATGATGGTAATGACATTATGATGTCATCGAAATTGCGAAGTAGATGGGTCTATACGGTCGTGAACAAACTCTGTGTCGCCCTGATCACTGGAAATTTGTTGCCGGAATTGTGAATTCACTCCTATTTATACCCTTCGGTCTTGCCGGCTCAAGAACACAAAAACAAACACACATTCGAAAACGAACAATGAGAGAAGGGCCGAACGAATGCAGCCAATGACGTCGCAGAACGGAATCCGATAAGACCTGCTCACGTCGCCGCCGTCAAAACCATACGCCACATAACGAGTAACCGGGACTCTACTGAAATGACTTGCTATTGTTAGATGCATGAAAAATCACTGATAAAATGACATAAAAACTCCTAGAGACAAGCTCTTTAACAGAATTATTGACATAAAATACTGGTGTCGTTAAACGAGCTCGGCTGTCTAAAAATAGATAAGTCGTCAACATGAGTGAGGTTAGCGGAGAAAATCAAAGTTAACGGATTTATAAAATGATGAAATAATGACACTTACGGCTGATCTATGACATAATGAACTTGATACATAAGGAAAGCAGGACATAAAGGTTCCCTAAAGGTTAGCACAATGAGTGATCTTGAATATTAAGGTTACACAAAGCCGCTGAAAAATCAGTGTGACCAAACTTTGACAGGAAAAGTCACTGGCTTTCGTGAATACACAAAAATGAGAAAACGATATATTTTTATAAAGATGAGCAAGTAAACAGTCCCTGAGCACTTAGAAAATTAAAAACACAACAACACACATCATCCTAAGAACAATACATACCTGGTGCGTCCTATAAGAATAAATGAATATGGCACATTATGAACCTTATTGAAAACACGGTGGGTGGGGAAAACAAAGCAGGCACTCACATTACACTTTCTCCACCTTTGCTAAAACCAAAATCCTCCTGGATTTTATAAACTCTGAATACTTTACTTAAAGATGGATTATTATTTGAGTTTTTATTTTCTTATTTTTTTTTTCAGGAACTGTCCAATCAAGTCCACAAAGCAAGGAAGATCATTGACCGAAAATTGACTCAACACATCGTGCTGGCTCCCACAGAAAGATTTAAGGCTAATTAATCCTTACTGTGAGGGCACGTCAAAATCTCGACTCCAGTTTCGGTCGCCAACATTCCCAGCTGAAATAAATTATTTAAACTATCACTGTCTTTTACTTTATGCACAATGTAATTTTCCTAATTTAACCTCAATGGCAGCCTCAAGTCGTCAATTGCCTCAATAAGCCTGTCCTTGTCTCTCTGTGTCTTGCCCCTCCAATAGAATCGGACGAAAGCAGTGTCCTTTATGGTGATGCTTGGTGCCAGAGCAATTCGCCTAAGCTCCTGGTAAGTATAAAAGCGGGACTTGCGATGCCGACTCTCCTCCTCGGTCCGTCGGGCATTCGCTGAACCTGGCAAGATCAAGAAATTGTACTTGTCCAGGAGATTCATCCTACTTAAGGAACGAAAAGATCCAGAGGTCTTGAATTCAAGATTCATGGCCGCGAACTCTGTGGCAAGCAACTTCTGGTCTGGGGTATAATAAGTCCAACCAGGAGGTGGCCAATTGAACGTACTTGTTCCAAAGTTCATAACCAGAAGGCCACCCCTTGTCCAGTATCTTCGGCCAGGTGCGAACATTGGCATCTGCCCGTAGCGTAGCAACTCCTCGGCCATTCTCTGGATCGGCATTATAGGAGTAGCCACCGTATCCTTCGAGCCTGTTGGTTGTTGTGACAGGATGGTAGTCTGACAAAGTAGAAGTAAAGCCCCGGTGCAGTCCATAACAACCTTTCGGTTGTCTGAAGATGATGGACAGTCACCAGTGGCGCCGGTGGGGGATTCCTCCTCTTCATCACAGCATGTTGAGGCAGCAGGCTTTGACTCCAAGTGGACGTCAGCGTTGTTCACCGGGGTTTGGTTGGAAGAGGTCGAGAGCAAACTCTTCGACCTCTTTGGCATTCTGATAGTTATTTCAGGGTCCTCGCCAAAGTCCTCCTGGTCATCCGGCAGGGTTCTCTTGGTCCTGTTCACACCAGCTAATGGGTCCGCCGATGAAATGTTATCCTTCTCTGTACGGGGTCCAGCTGGTGCACTGGTGTTCTTTTCTGTCAGAGCTTGGGGTTATGGTAAGCTGTTACTTGAGGGAGTGGACTGAGCTGATAACTTCCCCTTGGCAAGCAGCCAGGTCTTCCGTAACCTTGCTCGCGTTTGACTGGGACCCACACCACCGTAGCACTGCCTTCCGGGCCTGGAAGCTCTCGTCCGCATCATATGCACCAACGTTCACAATGTGATAGTAATCATTGGGGTGGGTCGTAAAGTAAAACCCCGTAGCGACTGTGAAGAAATTCTCCGGGAGAGATGTCATAGTTGTGGCATGTGAAGATTTCACGTGGTTCTTCAAATCACTGACCCGTGTAAACATCCTTTGTTTACCGATACACCAGGGACAAATGACGGCTAATCTGCGTGGTCTTTACCCGAAAGGTAACGGTTGAGATCTGCTTTTCCATCAAATGTCCTGGAGTATAGCCAACAGCGGTGCACCCTGAAAGTACATTCAGAGAAATTCCCTTTTAATCCAGAGTAAGGAGGTATTTAATCCATCAATATCCATTGGAGGCAAGCCTACTGGACGTATAAGTTTATTTCCATGCAACAACTTCAACTGCTAGAGGCAACACCTCTGCAGCTGGCCTTGACACAGTATGGTCTGATGTAGACGGGTCAATCCACTTTTGATTCCAGTCAATAGAGTGATCAGTCCTTAACTGTCAATCAGCCATCACGGTAGCGCTACCATTTCACACTGCATTCGAATGCCTCTTTTAAGTGTGACCTCCACATCCAGACCAGACCTCTATCGCCAGTGCATGACATGCCTCCAGCCAGTTGAGCTCCACTACATCCACATTTGCCAACCATTCAGTAAGCTTCTCTCCAAAAATTAATTCGACACTGTGAAAATAAAGCTGAAGAAAACTAAAATGACAGTTCCAATTTTTATCTTTATTTGATCATAAAGGACAATTATATTTCTTATTGAATGTTCAACTTCACGCGTTTGCGGGTAATCCATGTGGGAATGTTCCGTCCAGCATAGGCCAGAGTCTATCAATGTGATAGGTTTTAGCTCTATGTTTGGCTCCCTGCTTGACCAAACAGATTAGGTCATCTAGCACTCTGGTAACAAGAAAAGGTCCCTTTCAATGATTGCGTAGCTTTGAGCACACACCGATTTTTCTACTGGGGTCGTGTAACCACACAAGCTGACCCCGAGAAAAAGATTTCCGTTTTGCCTTAGTGTCATAATGCTTCTTCTGGTATGTGGCTGCCTTGCCCAGGTGCAGTCTTCCGAGAGTGTGAGCTTCCTCTAACTTGGCGTGAAGATTTTGCACATATTATTTCTGCATCCAGTCTCTCTGTTGCCTCATAGGGTGGTGTGCCTGTCATGGCCTGAAGGGGCAAGATTATGTCTTTGCCTAGGACCATCCTGTTTGGGGAGACCTTGGTTGAAGCATGAGCGATGAGCGATATGCCATTACCACTTGAGGTAAGTAATGGTCCCAATTGTCCTGATTGTCATTGCAGTACATAGTAAGCATGGAAATCAGAGTACGATTGAACCTTTCAACAGTTCCATTTGCCTGCGGCCTTATGCTTGTTGTCCGTGTTTTGTCAATGTCCAACAAGGAACACATCTCTTGGAAATGTTTGCTTTCAAAACATTTTCCCTGATCACTATGAAGCTGTAGAGGAACTCCAAATCTACACACAAAATTATTCACAAAAGCTTCAGCTACCAGTTTGGCTTCCTAATTTGGTATAGGAACACACTCTGTCCACTTAGTGAAACAGTCAGCCATTACTAGAATATACCGGTTCTCTAACTTCGAAACTGATAGAGGTCCTAGAATAGCAATGGAAATTCTTTCCATTGGTTCACCAACCAAATATTGACCTAGTGGTGCACGGTTCTTTTGCTTAGAGAGCTTCCTCGCTGTACAACTGTCACATGATTCGATGAACTATCTTATGCCATCTTACATTGCTGGCCAATAGAACGCCTGTCCCACTTTGTCCAAGGTCTTGTCCACACCAAGATGACCTGCAGACGGAATGTTGTGAGACAGTTGAAGAACTTGAAGTTTCTTCGAGTCTGGAACAACCAACTGATGAATATAGTCCTGCTGGTCAGTGTCAGTCCATTTTCTAAACAGTATGCCAGCATGCAATTCTAAGCGATCCTACTGCCTCCAGAGTGTTTTGAGAGACGCAGGTCGACTAGATATTTTATTCCACTCAGGACGAGCTTTGCCGTCCCTCTTTGCAACAAAAAGTGCCTGGATTCTAGGATCCTCCAGTTGTGCTTGAGAGATCTCATTCGGCTCCCAACCATCAAGAAGATACTGATTATTGCGTAGTTCCCGCTTTTCTTGCTGGCGAGCTTGATTCCGTGTGGTTGCCGACACAGAATGCATTCCATCCAATGGGGGTCGCTGGCTATCATTAACTTGGTTCAGATCACAATCCTGTGACTCCTCTGAAAGTGTCTGCTGACGATGACAGACATGACAAGGCTTTCTTGAGAGTGCATCAGCATTGCCATGATTTCGGCTTGGTCTGTGGGTCACCACCATGTTGTAATTGCTGACCTGGATCTATCTTGCCATTTGTCCAGTTGGAGTTTTTAAGGCTACGCATCCAGCTGACTGCTGCATTGTCAGTACGCAGTAAAATTTCCTGTCCAAATTCGCATATGCCCTTTGAGCAAGGAACATAAGGTCATCCCCTAGTGTAGCAAAGGATTCCCCTTGTTTCTTGACTCTGGATTGGAACTTTGAAACCCATCTCCCATGTTGCCTTCCAGAGCCGAATCTTTGCTCCAATCTGGCAACGAGTGTATTATAATTACGCTTATCCCTAGCAGGCATGCACGTGTAGAAGACCCGTGCTTGTCCATGTAACTTGGCTGTAAGTGTTAATACTTTTTCCTTGTCTGACCAGTTACCCAGTTCAGAACAGTCCTCAGAATGCGAGATATATTGATCCCAATCACCGTCACCATTGTATGTATCTGGCGTAATGACAGGTGGTCTATACCGGTCCCAGCCTCTGCCATTATTATCACTATCGCGGTGATTTTATGGCCTACGCCGATGCTCTGAAAACTACGTGCTCCGTTCCCTACGCTCCCTGTGTCGACGCACAGGTGAGACGGACTGCCGATCCGAATCCAGGTGCATGTAACCATGCCCAATTTCCGCGTTTTGAACGACGCGTGGCTCATCTCTCCCATCATCGTTCGCGTGGTTATTGAAATTAAACTCAATTTCAGAATCCGAGTTCCCCATCCTTACTGACAGTGTCCCAGAGTACAGAGAACCGCTCAAAACTAGAACTTCCCAGTGGCCTATTTACTGAGTATTAAAGTAGAGTGTGGTCGAATTGTAATGTAATAACAAGCACACTGCTGCTTAAATACATCAAAAGAAAACAGTTTCCGTGGGTTGCCTTTATCAGAATAAAATCTTTATAAATCCCAATATTTCTGACACCACTTGTTGTCGTCAGGCTGGTCAGGATCATGCAGCTGACGATGGTACTATAAATTCGGTCACTGTTGCATCACAGGGTAGCAAAAGACAATTGGCGCGCTTGTAAAGTGCAGTTCTACAGTTTAATTATTTAAAAACCAATGTTAATGCACACGCTTGGACGCACCAGGTAAATAACAGACAGTGTAGGCTGAGCAGGGTTAGCGGACTCCACCAAGGTTGCACCTACTAAGGCGGAATTCTAATATCGTAATTACAACAAGAATCTTAAAGTGTTCGCCTCGAACAAGTCTGGTAAAATATAAGGCCGAAAGTTTCTAAAAAAGCTAATCTTTTCCCCTAAATATCTAATGTGTGGTTAATACCTTGCCACTGATGATGGTAATGACATTATGATGTCATCGAACTTTGAAATTGCGAAGTAGATGGGTCTATACGGTCGTGAACAAACTCTGTGTCGCCCTGATCACTGGAAATTTGTTGCCGGAATTTTGAATTCAGTCCTATTTATACCCTTCGGTCTTGCCGGCTCAAGAACACAAAAACAAACACACGTTCGAAAACGAACAATGAGAGAAGGGCCGAACGGACGTCAGCCAATGACGTCGCAGAACGGAATCCGCTAAGACCTGCTCACGTCGCCGCCGTCAAAACCATACGCCACATAACGAGTTACCTGGACTCTACTGAAATGACTTGTTATAGTTAGATGCATGAAAAATCACTGATAAAATGACATAAAAACTCCTAGAGACAAGCTCTTTAACAGAATTATTGACATAAAATACTCGTGTCGCTAAACGAGCTCGGCTGTCTAAAAATAGATAAGTCGTCAACATGAGTAAGGTTAGCGGAGAAAATCAAAGTTAACGGGTTTATAAAATGATGAAATAATGACACTTACGGCTGATCTATGACAAAATGAACTTGATACATAAGGAAAGCAGGACATAAAGGTTCCCTAAAGGTTAGCACAATTAGTGATCTTGAATATTAAGGTTACACAAAGCCGCTGAAAAAATCAGTGTGACCAAGCTTTGACAGGAAAAGTCACCGGCTTCCGTGAATAAACAAAAATGAGAAAACGATAGATTTTGATCAATATGAGCAAGTAAACAGTCCCTGAGCACTTAGAAAATAAAAAATACAACAAACACACATCATCCTAAGAACAATACATACCTGGCGCGTCCTATAAGAATAAATGAATATGGCACATTATGAACCTTATCGAAAACACGGTGGGTGGGGAGAACAAAGCAGGCACTCACATTACAATATAACAGAGATGCCTATTTTTAAATGTTCAAAGGAGTAAGTAAACCAGGATTACTATTCTCGTTTTCTGCAGCTTCCCTTAAAGTGCTTAACTTTCGTGTGAAGTTTACTGAAAACATCTCATGCAGCGGTGAAGTATCATATTTGAGATCGAGAGGTGGCCACTTCGATCCCCACAAGCGCCAAGTTTTGTTTCCTTCAGCAAGAGACTTTATCCAAACTGCTTCGTACTGGTTCCTATTCAGGAAAAGAGGGCCACATGGATAATTAGTACTAAATGTCATTTTCTTTTTACATTTTTGCAAGGCGACAATGAATTCCCGGAAACTGTTTTCAAGTTTATATTATATGACTAGGACCACTGTTTACAATGTTCGAAGTGCGGTAACTCCAAACCCAGGTATTTCACAGTTATGGTTCTTGTTTTCTGCATATCACATCATGGTGGTGTAGTCTTGTATAATTTTCGAGAAAATAACTCAAACAGTTATCAAGTTACAGAGCAGAAACAAATATATTACAGAAATGACTTTTTTTCAAAGTTCAAAGGGTCATAACTCCAGAAGTAGGTTAGGCAGAGTTAGGTAGAAGTTACGGTTATTGTGTACTGCATCTCGTCTCATAGTACTTTACATCTGTTTGAAGACTTATTTAAATATCTATAACTCTTTCCAACTTTTTTCAAGTTGTAGAAAGGGCACACGTGTTTAGCTAGGATCACTGTTAACAAGGTTCAAAGGTAGTAACTCCAAAACAGGTAATTCAGAGTTATGGTTCTTGTATTGTGCATGGTGATGTACATTTGCAAAAAAAAAAAAAAAAAAATCAAGAAAATATCTCAAACAGTTTTCAAGTTACTGCGCAGACACAAATATATTACAGAAATCACTTTTTTCAATGTTCTAAGGGTCATAACTCCAGAAGTAGGTAAGGCAGAGCTACAGTCCTTTTGTTTTGCTTTTGTTGTGATGCTTTATATTTGTGTGAAGTTTCATCAAAATTTATGGAATGGTTTCCAACTTACAGAGCGGACACAAGTGCAGTATATTACAGAAATCACATTTTCAATGTTCTAAGGGCCATAACTCCAGAAGTAGGTTAGGCAGAGCTATAGACCTTTTGTTCTGCTTTTTATGATGACCACGACTCCAAAAGCAGTTTAACCACAGTTTTATTGTGATCCACGTTTTGTCGTTTTGTACTTTACATTTGTGAGATATTCCATGCAGATTCAACTTACAGAGCGAACATGAATACATGGTAGAAATGGCTATGTTCAATGTTCAAAGGGCAATAATTCCAAAAGTAGTCAACCAGAGTTATGTTTCCTCCATGTTCTGCACGTTATCATATAGTGCTTTACATTTGTGTGAACATCCCGGAAAATATCTTTTTCGTCGTCTGAGTTATACACGAGTACATAGTTGGAATGGCTATGTTCAAAGGTCAATAACTAAAAAAAAAAACTAAGAAATCCATACGTTCTGCGCGTCGTCTCATGCTGCAAGTTTCGTGAAATAATCTCAGTCGGTATCAGAGTCATGACACGGACACGAAATGATGAGGCGCTGACGGACACTAAAAGTTTTGGAGGGTATAACATACTATCCCACCACTTTCTTTTTATAAAACAACAGCAGACAAACACGTCTAGCCGCCATAAGATATGGAGTTTAAAGTTATTCTTTATTTGTAAAGACTTACGTCACACGACCAAGATGGCCACACTGCCCATATTAGCTAAAATTCTTTGAAAATCTTATACTCAATATTTTGTATCATCTACGAAGTTTGTTCGAATGATGACCCGTGGTTGACCTTGTCATTGTAACGTCTGGTGAAGTCTCCAGTAACACGATACTGCGAGGATCATAGCTTTGATACATCATAAAAAGTAAGTCTATATGGAGAGCTACTGGGAGAGCTACCGAGCGCATCATTGTCTTTAACCCTTCTCCTGCTGAATACTCAGTTTAGCCACACCCATTTCTGACTTTGAACCAATCAGATTATTTGATGTAATTTATTCCTACAAATTCATAAACTGAGTGTCAAACAGTGTAGATCCTGATCAGATGGCTTCTTCAGAAGCCATCTGATCTGGATCTACACTGTTTCCAAAGAAAGGGGTTGTCGTGAACAGCAGGATAAGAGTTAAGAAATGCATATACCAGAAGTCACTTCACTTGAACAAAGACGTACATAACGAAAGCACTTGAGGTTTTACGCCCCACCAACGGAGACGGGACCTCGGTTTAAAGACTCATCCGAAAGTCTGAAATAGCCCGGGATCGATCCTGCAATCCTTGGTTTATCAGGCGAGTAGTATAACCACTGCACCACAGAGGCTTCTACGAATGCACTTGAAAACTTGAAAAGATAAACAAGCCGGGATTGCAATGGTATAATTTTCAACTGTTCTTGTCACAATAATGTACTCCACCACGTGTACTCGTTATGTGGGCGGTTCTCACTCGACCCACTATACGTATCTTGGATCCGAGATTGTAATATATCACACTTGCAGCATAAATAAGATAAAAACACTGAAAGCACTGGCGAGTCAATTTTCTTTGAGTGCAGTGTCTGAACGGGGGACTTAAACCGTTTGGTAAAGCTTTAAAGTACTGTACTTAAAGCAAACAGTGTATACCATGATCAGACGCCGCAAAACGTGGCGTCTGATCTGGGTATGCACTGTTTGGCAATGTCCGCGAACCCAAACCCTGTCAAGATTTTTTTCTTTTTACACAGCGCTGTGATGTAACAAGGAGAAGACTAACGCTGTGATAAATAACCGGTAGATGGTTAGCCAGTTGCAGACCGCAAGCACTTTAGGTTGATTAATCGACTAAATTTATCAATCGTCCCCAAAATCCATCCCGGAAAGTATCACAATTTTTCAACAGAAACAGTGGAGTAGCACGGGGAAAATGGAGACCACTCTGACAGGAAGGAATTATAAATACATAAAGTTAGCAGGGTGATCCATGTGACGAACGAGGAAAAATCTGCGTGTGATCTACCACTAAGACTTGTGTTTACTATCCCTTTTGACCCATGCATATTTGAAACTCCCGCCCCACCCCACCCCTCCTCACTGCCGTTCATTTCCTTCTCAGGTATCGGGTACCTTACGTCAACTAATATTCAAATAAGTCAGTTCTGAATAGTTAGATCCTTTGGAAGCAACGAATACACAAAATAAACGAAAATAGCAGACTCCGTTTTATTGAGTCTGTTCATGACCAGTACTGAAATGTGCAACACCGGCCACGCCCTCTAGCACCGGCTTAAGCAGAACTCTATTTTCAAAAAGATTCTAAATGAACCCAATGATCCCAAAGGACCAGAAAATATAATCTGCACTATGATGGATGTGCGGGGAGACATTTTACGACCGCCACACGACAAAGCACCAGCTACAGTGAAGATAAATAAGTTATGAATAGTTAGATCCTTTTGAAGCAAAGAATATACAAAATAAACGAAAATAGCAGACTCAGTTTTATTGAGTCTGTTCATGACCAGTACTGAAATGTGCAACATCGGCCACGCCCTGTAGCATCGGCTTAAGCTGAACTCTATTTTCAAAATGATTCTAAATGAACCCAATGACACCAAAGGACCAGAAAATTTAATCTGCACTACGATGGATGTACGGGGAGACTTTTTACGGCCGCCACACGGCACAGCACCAGCTGCAGTGAAGATAAATAAGTTCTGAATAGTAAGATCCTTTGGAAGCAAAGAATACACAAACTAAACGAAAATAGCAGACTCGGTTTTATTGAGTCTGTTAATGACCAGTACTGAAATGTGCAACACCGGCCACGCCCTCTAGCACCGGCTTAAGTCTACTTTCTTTACAGCAGGATAGGGTAGATGGGGTGTTCTTATTTCTTCTGTTTCTTCACTTTCATTTATATTTCTCCTTCTCCCCATATCCTCTTTCATCTCCTCTACTATCTCTTTTCTCTCTTTCTCTGGGATACGACACAAAATGACACAAAAGTTGAAGTGTCGTTAAACCTTAACACAATCTGTCAATTATTCGTCTTCGTCTTCTACGTCTTCTAGTCTGTTAGCAGCCTCTGATTACAATGTCAACTCTTGTGATATAAAAGAATGCACTGTATCTCACTCCTGTGATATCCTTCTGATAGAGACCAGACGCTGCGTGAAAATATTCATGAAAGTGAAATTACGTCTGTCTGTGTTCCACCATGTCTAACGGACCGACACAAATCAGTAAATTGTTAGAGAAATTGGTCAACAAGGGATTACTTCTGACTACGAACTTATTTTCCGCAAAATGAAGACCGATAGATAATGGATATTAACCAACGGCATCAACATGTATTTTTTGTATCGTTTCATGGTTTTGGCATTATATAATCTTAATACGCTTTTGACTTATTCTGCCTACTGTAACAACATGCCAAATAATAACTCCTACCCTGCTAGCATTCTACATAAATCTACAGCGGGCCGTTAGCGGCCCGTCAGCTACCCTGACGGGCCGCTAACGGCCCGCTGTAGATTTATGTAGAATGCTTACTGGGTACATGTCTGACGCCATCCCTCTAACTGGCGGCATTTGATAAATGACTTCACGATTTGCTTAAAGTATATACTTTTGACTTTAGCTGCAAACGGCTGTAACAATGTATGCATAATGTCCCCAAAAAGGGACACTGAAAATAACCACTGACAACCACAGGAGACTTAGGTTAGACACCGCAGTCTGATCATGGTGTCTTCATGGTCTGTTAAACCTTTACCAGTTTACAATAAGTAATATAGATCAGACTGCCCTTAAATTGAAATGGACCTGTCCAAAGCTAAAGGAAGGAATAGTCTAGTATTCATTCTATCTAATCACGCCAACCAGTGAACGGACACCCTTAAGTATGTAAAATACTTGTAAAAAGAACAGTTGGGTATTCCAAGGTATTTATAATTTCCATCTATCGAATCGAGAATACCGTTGCATAGAAAAGGGCATACCATTCCCATAACACACCAGTGCGGTATAGTGCATTTTAAATGGCTACTTTTCTGATGAAAAACTGTGATAGTTTCTTATGTTAGAGTACAACTTATGTCTTGAAGCAGATATAAGAAAAATAATCTTTACACCCGTAAACCCCAGTTTTCGTTATATAAAGTGGGGTTTGGGGTGTTACTTTCACAGACATGTTCACTTGTAGGTTACTGCCTTTCATTCTACGCAAAAAAGATTGTCAACACTCTTTAGAACCAAATAAACATGGCCAAACAGGTCTTTCTTATATATATGGCTCTTTTATAGAACCTACCAAACACTAGCTCGTAAACTTCGCCTTCCAAATCCATTACACAAACATTGCCACAACCACTGATGCGATTTGAGCTCATTTGTAAGAATTCTCAAATCAGATATTCTAAGGGTCTGACATTTTCAAGAAACAGTTATTGACAGAAATCTTCAAGGTGTCTGCTGAGAGACTTCCGAGAAATTAAATTATAGTTTCGCAGGATTAGTGTCGCTAATGATAGACATCGGTTGACGTATTTCTGACTTGCCATTATTTGTAGGGATTGTTACGAACAGAAGATCATTCACACATTCAACGGCAAACATATTCGTATCTGACGATTTAACAGTACCATGTACGGAATAATACATTCATTAATATGTGTGCCCCAGGACCATTTTCAGTCCCACGGACATAGGTTACGTTCTCTGACTGTGGCTTCGCCTCGCATTCTCTATCATTTCCCGGCTGTATGACGAAAACGCGAAATACAATACATTGTTAAGTAGAAGTAAAACAAAGATCAGGAATCGATACAATTAACTTACTCCACCCATCAAAGACACCAAAGGGAAAGAAACACAAACATTAAGCGACCAGACCATAATGGAAACCTAAACAAAGGAAGGTCATAAGGACAGTGACTTTCCCACAAAATGGCCAAATGGCCATCCAAAATTCCACTAGGGGCTTAAATAGTTAATACTAATTTAATTATTTAAGCCCCCCCCCCCTTCCCCCCAGTGGAATTCTTTCCACTGACCGTTCCAAGGCGGTTCTTTTGTGGCGGTTTATTTATGTTGTTGTTTGTTACTTACTGTGTGTATCACTTGTGTCTTTTTATTTTGGATGGCCATTTGGGGGGCTTTAATCGATTTTACATGGCCATAATCCTCGCCCTTACCTCTGTCGCGGTATACACTAATTTTGTTTAGTCCGCATGAAGGCTTCACAACTCATCCGTGTAACATCTCCGAGAACATACAAATTAAAAACAACTACAGAGATGAAAGAAGGTTGAGGACTCGACAGCATACAACTACAGAATTGCTGGAGCTAAAGAAAACCAACAGTTAGACTCCGAGGGGCCCGACCAAAGACGGAGCATCAGGCGCCAACCAACCAACATAAAGAATACTAAAATAAAATAAAATTACATTTATGTTTTTACGCTGGAAGCGTCATATAATCTTAAGCCCGACCCACCGGCGTGCAATCAAAGAGGGAAGCAAAGTTGCCAACCGTGATTGGGTTAACCACGATGCATGCAGTGTGTAAACCTTACCACCGAAAAAAAGAGAAAATTTTAAGATGAAAAATTGTGATATTTTTCTTATTTAAAATATAGACTGTGGGTACTCGTTAGAACCGCCTCATCGAGGCGGTTCTAACGAGTACCGACATCCTATAGATTAGAGCAGAAATAATAATAATAAAGTCTACCCCTGTATACCCCAGTTTAACTATATAAAACTGGGGTTCAAGGGGGTCAAAATTATATAGGCGTGTTTTCGTGATGAATATCAGTCAGGAGAAAATGGTCTAATCGGCGTTTTAGCATCCGTATCAATGTTATGGCAGTCATATTGGTTGTTTTAGCAGTCATATAGGTATAGTTTATCAACGAACTTTGAGAGTTCAACGTTCAAACGTGGCAAGACCATTCCATGTTTTAGGGAAAGCAGGTTTCGCATTTCTTTTTTCACGGGATTTTAACATTATAAATAAGTTTTTTGATAATGCCAGTATGTAGAAAGTAGAAGTAAAACAAAGATCAGGAATCGACACAATTAACTTACTCCACCCATCAAAGACACCAAAGGGAAAGAAATACAAACATTAAGCGACCAGACCATAATGGAAACCTAAACAAAGGAAGGCCATAAGGACAGATACTTTCCCACAAAATGGCCATATGGCCATCCAAATTAAAAAGACACAAGTGATACACACAGTAAGTAACAAACAACAACATAAATAAACCGCCACAGAAGAACCGCCTTGGAACGGTCAGTGGAAAGATTTCCACTGGGGGGCTTAAATCGATTTTACGTGGCCACAATCCTCGCCCTTTCTTCCGGCGCGATTTAGACAAATAATTTGTTCAGTCCGCATGAAGGCCTCCTAATTCATCAGTGTAACATCTCCGTGAACACAAAAAATCAAAGAACCACAGAGGTGAGACAACGGTGAGGACTCGACAGCAAGAAACCACTGAAATGCTGGAGCAAAAGAAACCCAACAGTTAGACTCCGATGGGTCCGACCAGAGACAGAGCATCAGGCACCAACCAACATTACTTGAATTAGATCTCTCTAATTCTCAATAAGCCTTTACGTTGGAGCCGTCATAGAATTTGAGGCCTGATCCACCGGCGTGCAATTAAAGAGGGAAGCAGAGTTGCCAACCGTGATTGGGTTAACTACCATGCATGCAGTCTGTCGTATAACATCCATGTTGTACCCAATCTTTTTATATCGAAGAATGATTTTACGAAATTGGGTGCTGAAGTCATTGCGGTTATATATTTTTCTGAATTTATATACTAAGTCACCATAAAATTTGGGTTCCGATACACCTTGTTGCAGAAGAGATTTAAGTCCAATATTGAATTTTGAAAATAAATCAGAATGGCGTCTATAAAATTTTGAAAAGGCTTTGCGTAGTTTATGGTACCGATAACCCTTATTAAGAAGTTTAGCCGTTAATAATTTATTACGAGTGTTGAAGTCAGTTACATGACTACACCCTCTAGCAAATCGAATTATTTGCGAAATATAAACGCCATAGGATGGCGCACGAGGAACATCACCATCCAAAAAAGGAACATTTACAATCTCAAAATCAAAGTCATCGCTTTTTGTCATAAATTTTGCACGAAACAAACCCATCTACAAGTCGTGGCCAAGTGGTTAGTATGATGCAGTACGAATTTCAGTTAAACTATATCTCCCAATGTAAAATCCCAACTGAAGGCAACCTACCTGAAACACGGACTAACCCAAAAATGAAAAGTGCAGTCACGTCTCACTGCGTTTTGAAAGACTATATCATGGCAGTCATAAAGGTGTTTCAGCAGCCGTATCGGTGCTATTGCAGTCATTAAGTGTTTCAGCTGCCAAATCGGTGTTATGGCAGTCATATAGTATTTCAGCAGCAATATCGGTGTTATGACAGTCATATAGGTATTTCATCAGCCATATCGGTGTTATGACATTGATGTAGCTGTTTCAGCAGCCATATCGGTGTTACTGCAGTCATATAGTGTTTTAGTAGCCATATCGGTGATATGACAGTCATATAGGTATTTCAGCAGTCATATCGGTGTTATGGCAGTCATATAGGTGTTTCAGCAGCCATAATACTATTTGTCTGTAATAACTGACAATGACCAGTCTTAATCTCATGCGAGAAATGCTAATGTTTGTGTGTTTTCTTCGACGGCTTATGAGACCAATTCTAGCTCTGATCGGTTTGTTGCAGATAAAGTAACAGAGGTTAGAGGAAGACAGTTCTGTTTGTGATGCCTTAGTTCTTGCTTGTCCCTGATAATTCGGTTTGCCAGAGTGTCTTGTCATGTAACTGACACTATTCGTAATAAATTATTAACTGCTAAACGTCTTGATAAGGGTTATCGGTATCATAAACATGGAAAAGCCTTTTCTAAGATTTATAGATGTCATTTCGATTTAGTTCCAAAATTCGATGTTGGATATCAATTTCTTCTGTGCAACAAGGCCTATCGGAACCTGAATTGTATGGTGACTTAGTAAATAAATTCAGAAAAAGTATATGCTTGCAATGATTTCAGTACCCGATTTTGTTACAATAATAACGATAAAAATAACTTTTTTTCATGAGGATAACATATTTGGCACGAGTGACCGTCTAGCATATGGTCCTCATTGTAACATTTGAATTGTTAATAAATGTCCGCACCTAATGATACAAACTGAAGTTAAAACATATTCACAAATATATACATTAAACGTTAAAAGGACCTTGACTTTCAAGGTTGGGGCGAGGGGCGCGTGGCGGAAACCAATGTCCAAACAGCACGCTCCTCCTCCCGTACTAGTTTGATAGTCCCTAAAATCGCAGAGGTAGTCTAGAATATACGCTCTGTTTGTTTAGCAAAAATTAGAATGAACCAAGTTAGTTATGGATATTTTAACATTTAAACGTGATGTAAGCACTTTTCTCCAAAGGTCACCTTAAGCAAAAAGCCCAGAGGCATGGGAGTAGGGTCTCACGTACCGAGGCATCTAAAAATTCGAAAGAGTGGACGTGGAAGAATGATGCGGTACACAATAATTTGCGCTGTCAAGGTGACTGAGATTGTGTGTGTGTGTGGAGGTGGGGTGGGGACAAATCAGCACGTCCTCTCACGTCCCCAAACGGACAGAAGGAAAACATCGGACAGCTTTGGCCTCTCGATTTTAGAGAAGGGCCAGTCAGCCGTGGTCGATCTAGTCTTGCATCAAAACACAGCCCCAGCCAACCAGTCCGCAAAATAGAAGTGACGGCAATGATCAGGAATCGATACAATTAACCCACAGCTCCCATCAGAGACACCAAAGGGAAAGAAACACAAACACAAAACAACAGACCCTAATGGAAACATTAGTTGCGGAAAGCCAAAATGACAGTTACTTTCCAACAAAATGGCTAATTGGCTGTCCAAAGCAAAATAATAAAAGCGATACAAACACTCAAAGACAAACCATAACAAAAATAAACCGCGACAGGAGCCGCCTTGGAACGGTCAGTGAAACTGATTCCACCTGGGGGCTTAAATTGATTTTACGTGGCCACAATCCTCACCCTTACTTCCGCCGCGATTTAGACAAATAATTTGTCCAGTCCGCATGAAGGCCTCCTAACTCAACAGCGCAACATCTCCGTGAACACAAAAAATCAGCAATCACAGAGATGAAACGTTGATGAGGACTCGACAGCAAGAAAAGAGAAACCGCCGCCATGCTGAAACAAAAGAAAACGAACAGTTAGACTCCGATGGGCCCAACCAAAGACAGAGCACCAGACACCAACCAACATTATATAGAATTCGATTCTCTCTAATTTCGAGTTAGCCTTTACGCTGGAACCGAGATAGATTCTGAGTCCTGACCCACCGGCGTGCAATTAAAGAGGGAAGCAAAGTTGTCAACCGTGATTTGGTTAACTACCATGCATGCAGTCTGTCGTATAACATTTATGTTGTACCGTATCTTTCTATATCGAATAATGATTTTCCGAAATAGGGTGCTGAAGTCATTGCAGTTATACATGTATATTTTTTTCTGAATTTAAATACTAAGTCACCATGAAATTTGGGTCCCGATAGACCTTGTTGCAGAAGAGATTCAAGTCCAACATTGCCTTTTGAAATTTAATCGATACTGGATTAACTACCATGCATGCAGTCTGTCGTATAACATTTATGTTGTACCCAATCTTTTTTATATCGAAGAATGATTTTACGAAATTGGGTGCTGAAGCCATTGCGGTTATATATTTTTCGGAATTTATATACTAAGTCACCATAAAATTCGAGTTCCGATAGACCTTGTTGCAGAAAAGATTGAAGTCCAATATTTATTTTTGAAATTAAATCAGAATGACGTCTATATATTTTGAAAAGGCTTTGCGTAGTTACCGATAATCCTGATTAGGAAGTTTAGTAGTTAGCAATTTATTACGAGTGTTGAAGTCAGTTACATGATTACACACTCTGGCAAATCGAATTAATTGCAAAATATAAACGCCATATGGTGGTGCACGAGGAATATCACTATCCGAAAAAGGAAAATGTACAACCTCAAAATCAAAATCATCGCGTTTATCATAAATTTTGCAAGAAACAAACCCGTCCACAATAAACAGATGTAAATGCAAAAACGGGGCTTCGATATCAGAAGAATTTGCTTAATTTTAATGAAGTTTACTTTGTAAATTTGACTGATCAAACCATCGAAATAGGTATTGTCAATAATAAATCATCCAAATATCCAAGAGTCGAGCAAAAAAGCTTCAATGATTTCAGATTGGTTTTCAGCCGAAAGGGACATCATGAAGTCTCTTTCATAACAAAACAATAACAGATTAGCAACAAGGGGGCGCAATTAATACCCATCGGAATACACACAACTTGTCTAAATAACTTAGTACCAATTCTTATGTAAATATTGTGAAGAAGAAAGATGAGAGCTTCACACACTTTCTGACATGACCATAAAATATCATTTTCATGTTTTACAGAAGTGAAAAAAAAAAAAAAAACATTTCTTACATTACATGCAAGATAGAGAGAGTCTTCCCTGTGAAAAGTCCATTTAATTAAATCATTAAGTTTTTCATTTATATGATTATGAGGAAGTGTAGTGTAAAGGATGGAAAATCATTAGTAGACAGACTTGGCTTTTGAAAATATCTGAGGGTCACTGATGAGGCCTTATTGGCCGAAACTAGCTAGTCTGGCCCAGAGAACATGTACACTCCATTTTCCCGGTTCTGTGGTGTATTCCCTGCTTCCAAAGGATAACCCTTTCTAGCACATATTGAAGCACGAAAACGTCTGAATTCCAATTCAATTAAAACTTCATTAGAATTTTTATAGACCAAAACAGATTTCTATCTGATCTTTCGAAGACTTTGTCGCAATATTTTATCACATGTTTTTTTTTTTGATGACAGTAAAACATGAAGTTAATAATTTGGAGAGTTCAGTGTGATACAAGAGCTTGAATTTGCAATAAACCGTACTTTTTATGGTCTTTTATGAAGTTTAGGTAACCAATATAACGTAGGAAGCTTATCTTGGCCTTCTGTCACACAGACAGCAAACTTGATGGCTGAATACATAGTTTAAGGCTGTATAGAAATATATTTTATAGAATGGCCTGTATGACAAGACAGTGTCAGTTTTTTAGGCTTTCTCATTTTACGATAGTGTTCGTTAAATCGTTTTTTAACCGACCGAGGATACATTCAATCTATCGTTGATCACATTGGTCGCTAAACTTATTCTGCGATATAAAAAGGATTGGGTAAAGTAGGCGCAGGGTAAGATTGACTAGGCGGAGCTATCGTTTGCGCCTGCCTTCGGAATATTCTACTTACAAAAAGGTAAACCAAGTCACACGATTGTGTTAATTCAACTGTAACACAAACAAAGCTGTGGCGTATATGGCCATTTGGTCCGCTTGCAGAAAGCATGCGAAAGGCACTCTATCAAATCTTCTGATGGACTCGGCGAATTTGACATATATTGACAGCTCCTGAATAGCTCCGCCTAGTCAGTCTTATTTGCGACTACTATACAATACAAGTGTTATACGACGGACTGCATGCATGTTTTTCTTTAACCAAGTCATGGTTGATAACCTTGCTTCCCTCTTTGATTGCACGCCGGAGAGTCGGTCATCAGACTCTGTGACCGCTCCAGATAATTGACTTTATCTCTATTTTACTTGTAACTTCATGTAATGTCGGTCGGTGCCTGATTCTCTGTTTCTGGTCGGGCCCACCGGAATCTAAATTTTGGTTTTCTTTTGCTCCAGCATTTCAGCTGTTTCATGTTGTCGGGTCCCCATCGTTGTTTCATCTTTGTAGTTGTTTGATTTTTATGTACTCGGAGCTTTTCACTGATGAGTTAGAAATCCTTCATGCAGACTAAACAAATATCTGTCTTAACCACGACAGAACCACGTGCAAAGAGTGTGGCCACGTAAAATCGATTTAAGCATTCCCCACCGCCCCTAGTATTTTTACTGACCGTTCAAAGGCGGTTCTTCTGTTGTGGTTTATTATTGCTATAGTTAGTTTTTGCATGTTGCTTATGTGTTTTCTTTTATTTTGGATAACCGGTTGGCGATTTCATGGGAAACTAACTGTCCTTTTGGCTTTCCGCCTGTGTAGTGAGGTTGTTTCATATTCATGTTTCTTTCCCTTTTATGTCTTGGATGGGTGATGTGAGGTAATTGTATTGATTCCTTACCATTGCCTTCACTTCTATTTATTACTGATCGTTCCAAGGCGATGTTTTTGTTGTGGTTTCTTAATGTCATTATGTATCTTATTATCTTTTTATTTTGGTTAGCGGGTTTTCCATTTTATGGGATAGAAACTGTCCTTTTGGTTTCATATTGTGATTATTTAATTATGGTGAAGGTTGTCCATGCAGGCATTTTTTTCTCCTTGGTTTCTTGGATTGGATATAAGCCTGCAAGGTAACGATTCCTGATCATTGTTTTCAAATTTATTTTTATCGCATCAATTTCTTAACGGTGTGGATACGTTTTCATTAAATTTGTGAAATAGTTAAAGGTAATCGAAAATAGGTCTAGACCTATTCTAAATTAAATCTCTCACTGCATGTTTGTCTTTGCAAAGAGACTTATATGGAACACTTCAAAAGGGATGTGAACGATCAAACGTGTTGTTCATGTTTATTTTACACTCGAAATCTGAAATATTTCCCGAGTAGGTGGATGTAGTTGATGAACAAGTTGGCTGCTTTCAAAAAGCATCCAATAGGTTTGGTCTTGTCAGTCTACATTCTGATTTGAGCCAGCTGATATCATTATCCCACTTAATGCATTTTTTGAATAAAAATAATAAACTTTAATACAAAGGTGTACATAAAATTTCGAAGTCTGTGACCTTGGTATCAGGTGGGGTAGGTAGTGATGAGTATTCTGAAGTAAATTGTTTAACGCCATGGCAAGTATAAACTAAATGTAACTTACATATGGTTTACACATGTATAGCACAAAACTTAACCAAACGAAAATGTAAACCGAATTTTTCAAAGGGTCATAACTCTGGTAGTATTTGGTGGCATATCTCCACATCTTAGCCTTACTACATACACATTTTTAGGCTTGATCGGATGAAAACTGTATAGTAAGAGTTATACGGAAACGAAAAAAAAGTTTACGAACGGACGGACACCAACCCCATAACTTAATACGACCGTTTTTTTTTTTTTTTTTTTTTTTGTTGTTGTTGTTGTTTTTTTTTTTTTTTTTTTTGTTGTTGTTGTTTTATACAATATAAAAAGATTTTTCCTAAGTCATCAGGCCTTCTATAGGGCCTTGGTTATCTATTTCATTTGTTGTTAACGTCCCTGTTATCACTGTATGAGACTTTTTTGAGACATTGCTTCCAATTTTGTGGGACTTTTACTCAGTACTGAGATAAAACGGGCAGATAAAACTCCTTCTCAAGCCCTGTCGCCCAATGAAACTAAATGGTTGAAATGCATGAACAGTCCGACTCGAGCCACTTTTCCTGAGCAGGCTTAGACTTTCTAGGCGATTTAACACTACTCATGTGCGGCTGGTATCAGCTCTGTGTGGAAGCATCATGCAGTCCAATCTATTTCTTCAATCCCCGATGTACTGGGGCCGATCAGACCTTGGGGCAATATATTGGACTGCTGTATTGCTGAACCGCCTAGGAAGATCTAAGCCTGCCCAGACAAAGTGCTGCGAATCAGACTGTATCTTAAACCTCGGCAGTTTCTTTGAGTGGTGCCTCCGCAAAACCCTGAAATTTGCAATCCTTTTGTATACCTTTCTGGATCACAATTTAATTGTAAAAGAAACTGATTAGTAAAACGTCAAGTATTGAGTGGAAATAAAGAACACCATTATCGGCTTATCAGATACAATAGCTCCCATCGAATGCGCCAAAAAGTCTTTTAACAACTCAGTCTGTAACTGGTGGTAGGTCACTTAGTAGTCATGAAGTTTTTGAACAGAAACTATTGCTATCTGTGCTTGGCTAAAGAACAATAAACAACGACCCATCAACGTTATGACTTTGTTTCGCTCCCTAAATAGTTTATATATTTGGAAGAGTTAGAACCTTCGACCTTGGCACTGCCGTTTATTCCAGTAGCAAAGACATGAAAATGTTTTTACACACCAAGCGATCTTTTTTATGTTTGGTTTTACGATACTTTCAAGATTATTTCACTCACATCAAACCGATCGTCAATCGGAGGTGAGCGAAAACTAGAGTACCCGATAAAAACCTCCTGACCTTCCATTGCAGAACTTCTCATTATGTGACCTGAGCCATGCTCAAACCTACACCGTTGAGAGGCCTAATGATTAAGAGTCAGCACTCTTATCCACTAGGCAACACGGAGGCCCGTTACACCCAGCGATCTTTATAAATGAGGAAAAATAACGTTCTCTGTCTTTCCAACATTTACGTATTATTAGAGCTTTTAGCGTACCGAAAGCTGTTCAGAATATATAAATCTGTTCCTATCTGTGTGAAGTAAACTTTGCAAGTTTTTTTGTATTTAACGGCCCAGTCAACACTGATTTGGAACATGTTTGGGCCTGTCAGTGTACCTATCCACGCTTTTCCTGAGCAGGCTTATCCGTAAGCGGTTTACCAGTTCAGTGCACATTCTGTCGCCAAAAACTGATCCCTGCCCTTCCTGAATCAGCAGCGGAAGGGAGAGAATGACCATAGAAAAGATTTCATAATCAATCTCCACGAAAGAATGTTGCCGACCCCGGTAGGTATCGAACCCGAGTCTTCCTTATCGCCAGTCAGACTGCATCCGACTGAGCTACCGCAGCCAGCTACACTTTGTGAGTAGTAGTAGTAGTTATGTTCTGTTGTTTTTCGTTTCCATGGCCCCATGGACTTACTCCATAATGGCACTGCAAAACGTAAAATTTGCGAAAAGGACTGCTACTCCTGCAAAAGTAATTTCTCTTTTGATATGTCTAAGGGGTATACTCTTAAAGGAAAGAATTTGCTCCTGGGGAGTAAAGTCTTCCCTTTTAGAGTAGACCCCTTGAGGAGCAAATTCTTCCCCTTTTAGAGTAGACCCCTTTTTCAGTTGGACAGAGTCAACAGAGTAGCAGCCATAAGGTCCTTAAAGTTGTATTTCCATCACGAAAGCATGCCTATAGAATTGTGATCCCCTTTAATATGTTCTATAAAAGGGTTACTCTTTGGAAGCAAGGAATACACCACAGAACTGAAAAATATGGTTTGCACATGTTTTCCGGGCCAGACTAGCTAGTTTCGGCCAATCAGGCCTCATCAGTGACCTTTAGATATTTTCAAAATTCCACAATGGAATCAATGATCCCAAAGGACAAGAAAATATAATCTACACTATGATGTAGGGCAGGGAGACGTTTAACAGCCGCCACACATTCCCACACACCAGTTGTAGTGGAGTTAAATATGTTCTATTAAAGGGCTATCCTTTGGAAGCAAGGAATACACCACAGAACTAAAAAATATGGAGTGTACATGTTTTCTGGACCAGACAAACTAGTTTCGGCAATAAGGCCTCATCAGTGACCCTCAGATATTTTCAAAATTCCACAATGGAATCAATGATCCAAAGGGACAAGAAAATATAATCTACACTTTTATATAGTAAAGCTCGGGTTTGCAGGGGTATACATTAATTTCCGTATTCATGCTCTGAAACACTAGATTGTGGGTACTCGATAGAATCGCCTCGTCGAGGCGTTTCTGTCGACTCCCCGAAATCTAGGTTTTGAGCAAAAAAGGCAACTTGAATATTCCAATTTTTCTTTTTAAAATTTCTTTTTCTTTGGCCAAAAATGAGACTGTATTTGAATAGGTGTGTTTCGAAATACGGTAAACATGGTAGACTACGGTAGGTGACCAATTAGTTCGAACACCCTAGCAGTTAGAACACCCAAAATTATTTCGAATCTGTGGCTGAAAACTTTCTCATTTAAATCGAACTCCCAAATTTTTTAGAAATCAGAATTTTTAATACTTTGAACACACAAAAAATGCCGAAAAATGCATCCAGAACAAGCATTTCGGACCGTCCCCGGGTTTATCATTACAACATCGTACTGGTCGTATATGTGCTAGCGCACGAAAAAAAGAAAACTTAGCATGAAATAAGTGCGACTTCCAAAGACTCGGATTAACATGCGCTCTGTGATGCAAATGGTTTTCGCTTCTCTCACTTGGATAGCTCTGTGGTTATGGAAGGTTCATACCCTCACCGAATACTGATCAGACTGTGAGAAACGCAGGCAGCAAGTGCTTAGATCAACCTTGATGAGCCACAGGAGTTTCGCTTATTTATGTTGTGAAATCCCATCGTCTGCATCAGGCTCATGCGATCAGCGAAGACTCTAATCGGATTGCATGAGTACGCTAAGATGTGTCTTCGCTGGTTTCTCAACGACCTGCAAACACTGAACATGCGCACCCACTACCGGTATGTAAGGCAAAGAGTTTCACTTAGCCTTGTGACTTCGTAAGATTTAAGGGTTCAGTAAAGACTGATCACATTGCATCGATGTGCAGGCTGATCCTAGTCGGTGATGTAGCATTGTGGCCTACAAAGGCTTGGATCACCATGCATACGCAAGTGTTTTCGCTTTGCTCTCAGACTCTTTGGAGCGTGGCTTCCACTTTCAATATTATTTGTGTGACAGTGTTACCCTTTTTCCATGTACTGTGGCATTTGATTCAATGCCTCTTTGATAGCAGAAGCGCCCCTTTAAATATTAATTGAGAGTTTCCCGCCTTTTTCTACAGAACGTCTTTTAGCACGTGCGATTGAAATTCATGGTTGTTGCATGCAAAAAGGTAGTATAATTCAGGCTACTTGTTGGGTTACCCTGGTTTTCTGAGGCCCATTTATTTTACGGTGACAAGGTTTAATTGGAAGTTATTTCGGGGAACATGATTGAGAAAATAAGTCATATGCGATGGGTGAAGACTCAGGTCAGCCTGCACATGCATGCAGTCTGAACAGTCTTCTTTGTTTTTATGTGCCTACCATGGCCTCTGTGCTAATCAAAGAACAACAGGTGAAAACTATGGTCACATTGACTAGATGCGCAGGCTGATCTGGTCCTTCGTTTGAAACGGTTTTTGTTTTCGCCGTGCGCCGGCTTAAAACGACTGTACATTTAACCGGCCAAATCTGCTTGCGACATTACAAACACATTCTAAGCTACCAAGTGCAAGTATCAGTCTGTTCAGATCTCCTATCTCGAGTAAAATACTTATGGCGCATGTGCGTACAGAAAAGACTGATAAGTCTGCGCAGTTGTGCAATCGGGATTGTGTCTTCAATGTTCAAGAGGTTTGAAACGTTTCATCGCGCACAAAGTGAAGATCGTACATGCACATGTTAAAATTGTGTATGATGTCCGCATTTTCTTTTTCTTGTTACTTGCCTATCTAAATAAACATGATGGTTCTGCATCCGCAGTCTAATCAGTCTTCACCGGACTACTTCGATGGGCATTGAATTGCTACATGCCCCCGGCTTACGCTGATTTGAGACAGCTTATGTGTAAATAGAGAACACACAAACAAGGCTGCGCAGTCTCGCCTGAGGCTTCACTATGCGCTTAAACAATATAGGTGTGTGTGTGGGGGAGGGGGGGGGGGGTATCTATGCGCCTTGCTCCACTGGGTAGCTGCACGTGCGGGTTTCAACATCGCATCCCATATGTATACATGTAGCCGGAACAAAAAATATATATATATTACAGGCTATCAGGAAATTCTTTGAAAAATATATGGGCTTCTCTTAAGAAAAGAATATGCTCCAAACAAATCAATTTCTGTTATTCCTGAGATCACAAATTGACTCGCCCATTTTAAAGGGAATAGTGATAGTTCAATAAGTGTAAATGTCATTTATGACAATGTGTCACCTGATACTTGTAACTACATGATAAGCTCGCATTCAAAGACCCCCTGCACACACTGACTTATTTATAGATCAAACGGTTCTGCACTGCATAAGTGATATTTATAACTTCTAATCACTTGCGAATTGACAGAGCCGCGGGAAAAAAACGTAGTTGTTTAAAATATTGAACCCAGCCTGGTCCAATGCATGGAATTCTTTCAGATCAACCAGTTCGAACACTGATACATTCCCAATCTGATATTTTCTAATAATTCACCCGGATCAGTATTTATTTTTTTACTGTTCGAATTAATTGGTCATTTACCGTAACTGCCACACCTGCCAGGTGTTTCCATTTCCCTTAAGATATTTATTGTTGGAGTTGAAACGCTTGCTTTTTGGTCTGTTTCGCTATTCAGACAGGCTGTTTCCTGTAGTTGCAGTATAGTATTGCATCATCGTTAAAGCTGATTGGTTGATCGCGTCACGTGCCCCTCCATGGAACAGTTACAATCTGGTCATTATACCGGGTTTGCCCGCCTCATGGCGACCAAACCAAAAACAGACACCACACCATACCATCCTGTACCACCTTAGTGCGAGAAACATATCAGAAAATATCGTATTTAGTATTCCAGGTGTTGGAAATCTTCATAATAGAGGCGACTCAGTACCGATAATCATCTTTAACGACAAAACTCGTAGCATCACGACAAGTTCAACGGGACGAATGAATCCTTAGATAAAGATAGGAGAGGTTAGTGGAGATTTTCAAGAACATAAAATTTATTTATCCGGGGAAAAAACGTTGCGGATATGTGTTAGAAACGTCTCAGTGAGGCGATTCTAACAAATACCCACAACATTTGTTTCTTGGAGTAACTGAGGGAACATGTCCCTTTATCACCTATTAAACTACATGTACTCATTATCGGCCAATTCTTTATAACGTTAAAGTGCAAGGGATCAAAAATTGTCGTTATACCAAAGGTTCTGTGCTTAAGTTTTGTTTCAAATACATAAGCGCAAAAAGAACTACCAATGGTTATTCATTTAACCTATCCACATCTACCCATGATTCGAAATTCCACAATAACTATGCGTTTTGAAGTCGTTATATCATTCCCTTTCTTTTCACGAAACGATTAATCTGGTTGCTTACCATTACGATAACACACCAGTGCGACATAATGCATTTTTTCTCATCTCCAAAATGGCTTTTTATTCTAATGAAATCCGTGATATTTTTCTTATTTATACTGCCAACATATGTCGTGGGTGCTCGTTAGAACCGCCTCATTGAGGTGGTTCTAACGAGTACCCACGACCTATGTCTTTGAGTAGAAATAAGGAAAATAGTGTATAACCCTGTAAACCCCAATTTTCCCTATACAAACTGGGGTTTAGTGGGGTCTTCGTTTCATGGGCTTGCTATCGTGATGCAGTGCATGCACACCAAGAGCAAATTGTTCTCGTTTATTAATTATATAACTTCGTTTCTTGTGCTCCTGTAGGGTAATGGTTTAGGAATATGATATTTCTAGATCATCAGGAATAATATAGAGAAATATAGAAATAAATGCCAAGGAAATGCCACAATCAAAGAATACAGCCTCTTTCCACTGACCGTTCCAAGGCGGTTCTTCTGTGGCGATTTATTTATGTTGTTGTTTGTTACTTACTGTGTGTATCACTTGTGTCTTTTAATTTTGGATGGCCATATGGCAGTTTTGTGGGAAAGTAACTGTCCTTATGGCCTTCCTTTGTTTAGGTTTCCATTATGGTCTGGTCGCTTAATGTTTGTATTTCTTTCCCTTTGGTGTCTTTGATGGGTGGAGTAAGTTAATTGTATCAATTCCTGATCTTTGTTTTACTTATACTTTCCAATGACAGCAAGAAGAAGAGTAACTAATAATGAGGAAAACAAAACAACAACAAAAATCACAAACAGCACAGCAACCAGCTCCTTCCTCCCCACGTGCAACAGGCACAATTGATGAAAATAAGATAAATAACAATAATAATACAATTGATGATAATCATCACGAAAACACGCCTAAATAATTTTGACCCCCTTGAACCCCATTTTTATATAGTAAAACTGGGGTTTCCGGGGGTATACCTTATTTTTCTTATTTCTACTCTAAAATATAGATTGTGGGTACTCGTTAGAACCGCCTCGATGAGGCGGTTCTAACGAGTGCGCACAATCTATATTTGGAGCAGAAATGAGAAAAATATCACAATTTTCCATCATAAAATTTTCATTTTTTCGGCGATAAATTGTATAGACGGGATTGCGTAATGAATAATAATAATAATAATACACAATCGTAAGCGCAGGCAACATGAAGAGCTCCGTTGGTAAATCTGACAAAGCTACATTTAATATAAACAACATTGGAACCACCGCGTTGAGACGGATAAGACTGTCAGTAGCGAGAACCGCTGAGGAGTTTAAATCGATTCTCTTAACCCAGCCTTCATTCTAGTTTTTAATATTATTTACAACGCACAAAATAATTGGTCTATAATATAAGATACTTATAAACTGTCTAGTTTGTGTTCGACTAACCAATATTAATTGATGACCAGATACATAAAAAGAATCTAATGCCATGTCACTGTCTGGGGCAAAAGACAATGCAGTTAGTGATGGACACCAAACTTTGTTAAAGCACTTCGATAATAATTAAATTATTCCACCATCCTTCAAAAAAGAAGTGAAGGCAATGATAAAGAACCTATACAACTGACCCTGACTGAGTCTGGTGATGAAGCCGAGCCGGAATACATATGTTTGTACGCTGTGATGACTGATCTGAGTCAGGCATTTTGGACATATTTGCAGTGTTTGATTTCTCTTAGGTGCCCATTGGCAAACATTTCTTTACAATGCCGTCGGATGCAACCCGACGTAGGGTATTTATTAATTAGTTGTTTATTCAGATAAAAGACTTCTGTTATAAAAAAATGTTTTATGTAGAAGTTAAAGAAATACAGAATTTTGTGGCAATATCGACTTCTTAATCAGGGTTATCGGTACCATAAACTACGCAAAGACTTTTCAAAATTTTATAGACGTCATTCTGATTTAATTTCAAAATTCAATATTGGACTTAAACCTCTTCTGCAACAAGGTCTATCGGAACCCGAATTTAATGGTGACTTAGTATATTAATTCAGAAAAATATGTAACCACAATGACTTCAGCACCAAATTTCGTAAAATCATTCTTCGATATAAAAAGATTGGGTACAAATTTTATACGACAGACTGCATGCATGGTAGTTAACCCAATCACAGTTTACAACTTTGCTTCCCTCTTTAATTGCACGCCGGTGGGTCAGGCCTCAGATTCTATGACGGTTCCAACGTAAAGGCTTATGTTAGTTGGTACCTGATGCTCTGTCTCTGGTCGGGCCCATTTGAGTCTAACTGTTGGTTTTCTTTTGCACCAGCATTTATGTTGTAACTTGCTGTCGAGTCATCACCGTTGTTTCATCTCTGTGTTTTTTTTTTTGATTTTTGTGTTCACGGAGATGTTGCACTGATGAGTTAGGAGGCCTTCATGCGGACTGAACAAATTATTTGTCTTAATCGCGACGGAAGTAAGGGCGAGGATTGTGGCCACGTTAAATCGATTTAAGCCCCCCCCCCCCCCCACCCCACCCCCCCCCCCCCCCACCCCAGTGGAATTCGGAATTCGGAACCGTTCCAAGGCGGTTCTTCTGTCGCGGTTTATTTTTGTTATGGTTTGTCTTTGGGTGTTTGTGTCGCTTTCATTATTCTATTTTGGATAGCATTTTGGCCATTTTGTGGGAAAGTAACTGTCCTTTTGGCTTTCCGGTGTTTCCGTTGGGAGTCTGTTGCTTCATGTTTCTGTTTCTTTCCCTTTGATGTCTCTGATGGGAACTGTGGGTTAATTGTATCGATTCCTGATCATTGCCTCTACTTCTATTTTGTTGATTTTCTATATAAAATATGATATCTTCTCAATGGTATGCAATGGTATTTTACCATAGAGCAATTCGCAATTTTCTGGCAAAAACGAAACCCTTTTTGAGTTTCAACTCATTCTATGTGGTATTGAGACTCAGATTATATTTGTTCATTGGTTGTTTGTTCAGGTAAGAGACTTTTGTTTCATGATATTTTTTTACATATCTGCTCGTAGTAAATTTTGACCAATTTTGCTTTTAAGAGCTGTTTTTGTTTTGTCAGTCATGTAACGCATTTTCACAAACTGAGAAAACCAACTTTGTTAATGACCACGTGCAAAAGAGTGTACAATTTTGTTCAAAAATGAAGTTATTCTGTTCTTATTAACATAGAAGTGAAACCAACGACCAGGAATCGATACAAATACATTACACCTCCCATCCCAGATACCAAAGGGTAAGAAGCAAAAACATAAAGAACTTCACCATAATGAAAACGTCACACGCGGAAAGTGAAAGGCGAACTATAACAGTAATAAACCACAACATAAGAACCGCATTGGGACGGTCAGTAAATAGGTTTTTCTCTGGTGGGGGAGGGTTGGGGGGGGGGGGGGAAGAGCTTTACATCGATTTTACGTGGCCACAATCTTCGCCCTTGATTCTGTTGTGGTTTAAACAAATAATTTGTTCAGTCCGCATGAAGGACTTCTAACTCATCAATGCAAAAGCTACATGAAAAGCAAACGAATACAGAGATGAAACAGCTGCGAGGACTCGACAGCAGGACATAACGGAATGCTGGAACAAAAGATAACCAAGAGTTTGACCCCGGTGGACCCGACCAGAGGCAAAGCAACAGGCACAAACCGACATTACTTAAAACGCTCAAGTAAGTCTTCAGGCTGGAGCCGTTATAGTCTGAGGCCCGACCCACCTGCGTGCAATTAAAGAGGGAAACACAGTTAGCAACCGTGATTGGGTTAACTATTATTGTGCATTCAGTCTGCCATATAACGTTTATGCTCTACCCATTCATTCTATAGCGAAGAAGGATTTACGAAATTGTGTACTGAAATCATTTCAAGCAATTTTTGTTCTGAATTTATATACACGTACTAAGACATAATAAAATTCAGGTTCCGATAGCCCTTGTTGCAAAAAAGATAAGTTCAACATTGAGTCGAAATGACGTGTATAAAACTTAGAAAAGGCTTTATTGCGATGTTTGAAGTTAGTTGCATGAGTAGACTTGCAAACCGAATTAAAACCGCAGGATACCACACGGGGATCATCACCATCCAAGAAAGGAAAATTTACTTTCCCAAAATAAAAAGTCATTGCATTCACTATCAATTTTGAATGAAAGATAAATGTACATTGAAACGGTAAACGATCAGGAACTGATACAATTAGATCCCAAATCCAACATCCTTGTTTCGGTATCAGAAGAATTTCTTTATCTATATGCATCTAGCTGTTTTCATTGAAATGTAATCATGGTTCAAATTATTGTGGAGACTCAAATGCCATCTCTTTGTCTTTGGCTATTTCCATCTGTTGTTTTTACCGAATGCATACAGAATGATCCTACAGAAATGTTGTCATGTTATCATTTTAACTTCATTTCAAAACAGATTTGAAGGCGATGATCAGGAACCGATACAATTAACCCACAACTCCCAACAGAGACACCAAAGGGAAAGAAACACGAACATGAAACAACTAGACCCTAATGGAAACATCAATAGCGGAAAGCCAAAAGAACAGTTACTTTCCCACAATTGAAAAGTAATTATGGTTCAAATTATTGTGAAGACTCAAATGCCATCTCATTGTCTTTGGCTATTTCCATATGTTGGTTTTTACCAGAAAACATACACAATGATCCTACAGAAATGTTCGTCATTTTGTTTTTTTAACTTCATTTCAAAGCAGAAGTAAAACAAAGATCATGAATTGATACAATAAACTTACTCCATCCATAAAAGACACCAAAGGGAAAGAAATACAAACATTAAGCGACCAGACCATAATGAAAACAGATTTGAAGGCGATGATCAGGAATCGATACAATTAACCCACAACTCCCATCAGAGACACCAAAGGGAAAGAAACACGAACATGAAACAACTAGACCCTAATGGAAACACCAACAGCGGAAAGCCAAAAGGACAGTTACTTTCCCACAAAACGGTCAATTGGCTATTCAAAACAAAATAATATAGGCGACACACACACTCAAAGACAAACCATAACACCGCGACAGAAGAACCGCATTGGAACGGTCAGCGAAACAAATATCCCTCGTGGGGGTGGGTGGGTAGGTGGGGGAAGGCTTAAATCGATTTTACGTAGCCACAATCCTCGCCCTTACTTCCTTTACCATTTAGACAAATAATTTGTTCAGTCCGCATGAAGGCGTCCTAACTCATCAATGCAACATCTCCATGAACACAAAAATCAAACAACCACAGAGATGAATCAACGGTGAGGACACGACAGCAAGAAACCACTGAAATGCTGGAGCAAAAGAAGACCAACAGTCTATAAAATTTACCACGAAAGAAAGAAAGGTCAGTGAAACGAATTCCACTGGGTGGGGGAGGGAGGGGGGGGGGGTTATCGATTTTATGTGTCTACAATCCTCGCCCTTAGTTCCCTCGCGATTTAGACAAATAATCTGTTCAGTCCGCATTAAGCCCTCCTAACCCATCAGTGCCATACCGAAAACACAAAATCGAACAACCACAGAGATGAAACAATGGTATGGCGCCTATGATACGGTAGCGTGGGTGGTCGATTACATCTTTGTTTTTGGCACCATGGACACACACATATGACATGGATTAGCTGGATCCTGACGATGGTTGTCACTGTAAACATGCTGTCAGCACACGGTTCAGAAAACTCAGCTGAATCAGGTACGGCGGAAACGTTCGTAACACTACGAGTACTTCGGATACACTGAATGCACTGTTATGTGATTTACGGTGCATTTTTTATATAATATGTATATCATATATGTTTTCTCCATTAACCCGTTTTGTACCAAATGGAATCTTCCACCTTACATATGGCAGGAGTCCATTTCAAAATTAAGGGGTGTCAGATTGTGTTTTCTTTAAAATTGATTTGGAAAATGGCTGAGCCCTTTGCAAATAGTGTAGGCCCTGATCTGACGTCGCGTTCTGCGGCGTCTGATCTGGGCCTGCACTATTTGACAGGGTACCCGTTTTGGGGTTTCCGGTACAAAATGGGTTAAACAAAGTAACATTATGCTATAGAATGACTCAATGCTTCCAAGCCCTCGCCCATCGGGGCTTGAAGAAATTGATTGGCTGCACGATGCTTCCACGCAGAGCTGAAACCGACCGCACACGAGTACTGGTAAACCGCTAAGAGGATCTAAACCTGCCCAGGCAAATCGGTACGAGTCGGACCGTCCATTTTTATAAACCCTATTTGTTTCATTGGGCGACAGGGTTTGAGATGTCATTTCAACTCAATGTCGGGTAAAATTCACACAGTATTGGAAGCAACGTCTCCAAAAAACAAGGGGACCAAGATGGTTCTGTATCGCTCACCTGAGCTAACAGAATCAAAGTTTCAGGAAGTGCCAACCTTTACTGAAGGATTTATTGGAGGTCAAGGTGTTGACATGGTAAGCATTTTCTGCAATCAAGTAAAACGTAGCTCTATGATAAATCGGCTGACCTCACCGGTTTTCAAACTCATTCAAGCTTTTATTCCTGACTTGCTTATATGTTACTTTCAAGAAGATCCGATATAAACTGAAGGGGCTATGGTGATGACAAGGTCAAAAATAAGCAATTAACAGCTGCAATCAAAGGGATGCTACTCTATGATAAATAGGCAAACCTCACCAGTTTTCAAACTCCTTCGAGCTTTTCTGCCTGACTTACATGTTTGTAAGTTTCATGAAGATCTGAAGGGGCAGCGGTGATGACAAGGTCGAAAATAAGCTTTTTTAGCCAAGCAGGGGACATAACTCCATGATTAATTGACTGGTATCTAAGTCTAACTGTTGGAGTCTAACTGTTGGTTTTCTTTTGCTCCAGCATTTCAGTGGTTTCTTGCTGTCGAGTCCTCACCGTTGTCTCACCTCTGTGGTTCTTTGATTTTTGTGTTCACGGCATCCGCAACTATTATTGACATTTATGCCGTTGGCGCAAAGGATTAAGCCTTTTACTGTGCGCTGACCTTCTCGGCCTACCTGTACAGAATGTCTTGTTGGAAATAGCAGGCGCTTTAATGGAAAATAATTTTTAAACAAACATAACTTATTTATTTTTCAATTTGACAAACATGTTCCGTTTTAATCTAATTGTCCGTTTAAATACCTTCAAAAAACTATCAAATAACTGGAACTTTTATTTAATTAGATGGCGGCATTTATATTTTCAAATTAACAACCCTTAATCCTTATATGAAGCATACAAAACTGTGGAAAAACAACGACAGTACCCTACTTTAACGTCTAAAAGCATCACTTTCTGTTAATATTGCTAACAATCGCCTGTATCAGACGCAATGTGGTTACAATATTGTGCATTTTGATAGCAAAAATAAAATTTCAAAATTATATTTAATAACGGGATTTTGCGATTAAATTTGGAGCTTATTCAGAAAAAGCTTTATCGTCTACAAACGCGTGTAATCCCTAAGCGTGTCATTCTCCGTCGACCGTGAAATGAACTCATCTTCGCCTGGGCATCTCCTTGGAATGTAAATCAATCTAAAATGCGGTGTCTGATCTGCGTCTTATTTATTTATTTATTTATTTATTTATTTATCAATCTAAAATGCGGTGTCTGATCTGCGTCTTGTTTATTTATTTAAGTATTTATTTTTCATGACCCGATTATATCTTTTATACTTACTAAGCAATTTAAACAAACATTGCTAGTAATAAGATTACGATTGAAAGAAAGAAAGAAAGAAAGAAAGAAAGAAAGAAAGAAAGAAAGAAAGAAAGATGCCATATGTGCAGGCTAATCTGACATTTCGCTGTTCGCATTTTCGCATTTGTGACATTTCGCTGTTCGCACATTGTTTTGATTGAATACAAGAACACAAACGAGATGTTTGTCTTTTTCCTTTTCGTAACATACATTTGATTATTAATTCCGTCTGCGTGGATTGTTGGTTATATTTAGAACCAGCACATTCCGATTTATTTATTTTTATATTTATGTATTTATTTCAACTGTTAAATGATTTATTAAGATCAGGATGTACCCCTTTTTCTGGTTTTCCTTCCATCATACCGGGGAAAAGAATATGCATGTAAACCCAACTATATATATTGAACAGTCGGGTAATCAGGGATCAGCATGATTTTAACATAACACAAAAACATAGTTCGAAAGTACTTGCTTCTTATTCTTCTATATTATTTAGTCAATGTTGGTTTTTCATCACGGCAACAAGCCGTGTAAGGAACATCCCCTTAAACCATTCTTTATATAGAGAAAACTGGGGTTTACTGTGGTATTCATTTTTTTTTATTTCTTCTCCAAGACATAGGTTGTTGGTGCTCGTTAGAGCCATCTCAATGAGGCGGTTCTAACGGGAATACAAAACCGGTTTTGAGTATCGATAAATTTTCATTAACAAATTAACTGTTTTTGAGATATCAAGAATACCCTACTAAGCCGCACGGATATGTTATCGTAATTTATTTATTTACAATTTTTTATTTAAAACTTATTTATTGCTCAATACGTTGATTGATGGTACTATTTAGAACCAGCTCATTCGGATTTTATATTTTAATTTATTTATGCATCACGTGAACATGTCCGGGAAATGAAGACCCCCTTAAACCCCAGTTTATATAGAGAAAAGGGGATTTACGGGGGAATACATTATTTATCTTATTTCAAATCCAAGACATAGGTTGTGGGTACTCGTTAGGCGGTTCTAACGAGCACACACAACCTATGTTTTGAGCATGATTTTGACCTAATAAACACAAAAACATAGGTAGAAAGATTTCAATTTGGCGCTTCTGTGCCCATAATCAACGTTTTATTACACTCAGGGGAAAATATCACAGGTATTTAAGCAGAAGACAATTATCGCTTTTATGACACGTGGATTGTGTATTGCGTTCCGGCTACCGACCGTCAGGAAGCCCAAAGATTACTGGACACGTGTGCAAGGTATAATTGATTACCTTATTTTCCGGAAAGATTGAGTCATGGGTACTACTGTGCATTCTTTATTCATATGAAGTATTGGTGCTATTTAGCTAATGAGTACCGCTTAGAGGATCTAAGCCGGTGCAAGTCGGAACGTCTCTGCTTATAAATCCTATTGGTTTCACTGGGCGGCTGGGCTTGAGAAGTCATTTGTCTCAATGTCGGGTAAAAGTCCCACAAAATTGGAAGCATCGTCTCCAAAATGACCTATACAGTGTTGACAGGGACGTTAAACCTCGAATCAAACAAACAAATTAACAATCAATGAACCTTTCTTTCCAGAATAAATATTTGATGTTTGAATTTGCAGTATGTTATTATAGATAATGAAAATGGTTACAGGTAAATAAAGAGCAATTAAAACCTAATGCTTCGTTTTATATTTTTGATTAGTCACAGTTAATTTCAAACAGTGTAAGTACGCATTACCTTATATGGATATGTTACAATATTGAATGATCATTGTGTCCATTATGACAACACATCCGTGTGAAATAATGCATTCTTTAGGTTGCAGAAAACGGTTATTAAATAATTGTGTCATAGTTTATTACTACTTTAAATATAGGTTGTGGATCTTGTTAGAACCACCTCGCTTCTAACGAATACCCACAACATATGTTTGGGACAAAAAGTAATAGAAAAATATAAATGTATGTTCCAGCAAACCACAGTTTTCTCTATATAAAGTTGGATTTAGAAGGGGTGTTCATCAGTGGAATGGACTTGTTAACATTATAATGATAGTCAAGCAGATTTAAGTGCATTTTGGACGGGAAAGCCCAAACATGGACACTTATGCTGGACACAGTGCATGCTCAGATCAGACGTCGGGCTTAAATCAGGGCCTTTGCCGTCAACCCTTTACGGCCTCCGCCCATCGGGGCTTGAAGAAATAGATTGGGCTGCATGATGCTGCCACGCAGAGCTGAACTGACTGCACAGCACATGAGTACTAGTTAACTGCATGGGGGCTCTAAGCCTGCCCATGAAAAGTGGTGCGAGTTGGACCGTCCATGCAGATAAACCCTACTGGTTTCATTGGGTGTTAGGGCTTGAGATGTCATCTCGGTGTCGGATAAAAGTCCCTCAAAATTGGAAGCAACGTCCGCAAAATTACCTATACAGTGTTGACGGGGACGTTTAGCCTCCAGTCAAACAAAACTGTCAACCCATTAAGAAAACATATCCTTGTGACAATGTTTTCTTTCTTATCTTCGAAGTGTTAATGTATATCTAAAAAAAAACAACCAATCCCCCTTATTTTATGATGAAAAATACAATGTCTTGGTGCGGATAACACACATTGTAACCCTTCTAAACCTCTCTTTTCTGTATAAAATGTAAAGTGGGGTTTTGTTTGTTTGATTTGAGGTTTAACGTCCCCGTCAACACTGTAAAGGTCATTTTGGAGACGTTGCTTCCAATTTTGTGGGACTTTTACCCGACATTGAGATGAAATGACTTCTCAAGCCCTGTCGCCCAATGAAACCAATAGGGTTTACGAGCATGGACGGTCCGCCTACAGGCTTAGATCCTCTAAGCGGTTTACCAGTACTAGTGTGCCAGCGGGATTCAGCTCTGCGTGGAAGCATCATGCAGCCCATATATTTCTTCAAGCCCCTATGGGCGGGGGCGACTAAAGTGGGGTTTACAGGGGTTTTTATTACATGGACTTATGAACATGTTGCTTTTCTAAACAATGCAATTTTAAATAATGCAATCTGACATCCATTAACTATAAATGTTTTTTTTTGTTTTTTTTTTCAAAAGAATAATGTGGAATATCACATTCAAGAAAAAATGGATTTATGAGAACCGATAAGGCTAAATTTTAACCGTTTGACAAAAAGAGAATTTTTCTCGCTTAAAGTACCAAAACACGCAGTTCTAAATTAACTAGACGTATCTATCGTTCAATATCCCCCGGGGTCATTTTCACACATAGCCGGATTAAAACGCAATATTGATTACACGATATGTATATATCGTAGGCCTCAGTCAAAGGGAGACAACCCAACATTGACTTTCTGTGCGACTGTCACGGTTGAAAGTCATCGGGCTAATGTCAGATATAGTTGGCCATGGAGATGTTGCACTGATGAGTTAGGAGGCCTTCATGCGGACTGAACAAATTATTTGTCTAAATCGCGACGGAAGTAAGGGCGAGGATTGTGGCCACGTAAAATCGATTTAAGCCCCCCAGTGGAATTCGTTTCACTGACCGTTCCATGGCGGTTCTTCTGTCGCGGTATATATATGTTTTTTGTTATGGTTTGTCTGAAGTTTGGAGGTCTTCATGCGGACTGAACAAATTATGTGTCTGGATCGCGACGGAAGTAAGGGCGAGGATTGTGGCCACGTAAAATCGATTTAAGCCCCCCAGTGGAAATCTTCCACTGACCGTTCCAAGGCGGCTCTTCTGTGGCGATTTATTTATGTTGTTGTTTGTTACTTACTGTGTGTATCACTTGTGTCTTTTAATTTTGGATGGCCATATGGCCATTTTGTGGGAAAGTAACTGTCCTTATGGCCTTCCTTTGTTTAGGTTTCCATTATGGTCTGGTCGCTTAATGTTGTTTGTATTTCTTTCCCTTTGGTGTCTTTTATGGGTGGAGTAAGTTAATTGTATCAATTCCTGATCTTTGTTTTACTTCTACTTTGCTAGTTTTCAAACTTGTCTGAGCTTTTATCTCTAATTTACTAACATATTAATTTCAAGAAGATCCGATGAAAACTGAAGGAGTTATGGTAAAAAAACGAGGCTGCAATCCAAGGGATGTAACTCTATGATAAATAGGCTGACCTAATCAGTTCACGAACTCATCCATTTGAACCCTGACTTACTAACATGTAAGTTTCAAGAAGATCCAATAAAATTGAAGGAGCTGTCAAAAATAGGCATTTTCTGTAATTAAGGGTAACAAAACTCCCTGAAATATAGGCTGACCTCACCATTTTTTTTAATTCAGCCGAGGTTTTATCCCTTACTTACTTACATATAAGTTTCAAGACAATCCCATGAAAACTGAAGGGGGCTATGGTGTTGACAAGGTGAAAGAAAATAAGGCATATCAGCAGTAAAGGGGATGTAATTCTATGAAAGACAAGCCAACTCGTCAGTTTTCGAACTCATCCAAGCTTTTATCCCTGGCTTACTTGTTTGTAAGTTTCAAGAAGATCCTATCAACACTGAAGGGGCTACGCTAACGACAAGGTCAAAACTAAGCATTTTTAGTAAAGTGGTGGACATAACTCATAACCGACAACGCGAATTTTCGAACTTATCCAAGCTTTTTACCCCAACTTAATTTATATAAGTTTCAGGAAGATCCGATCAAAACTGAAGGGGCTCGTTGATGACAAGGTTAAAATGGGCCGACTTGGCATGTTTTCGAACTCATCAAAGTTTTTATCCCCAGCCACATTACATATAAGTTTCAGAAAGATCCGATCAAAACTGAAGGGGCTACGGTGATGAAAAGGTCAAAAATATACATTTTCAGCAATCAAAGGGACGTAACTCTATAATAAATGGGCCGACTTGGCCATTTTTTTAAATCGTCCGAGTTTTTATCCCCAGCCACCTTACATATAAGTTTCAGAAAGATACAATCAAAACTGAAGGGGCTACGGTGATGACAAGGTCAAAATTTGGCATTTCAGCAATCAAAGGGACGTTTCTCTATGATAAATGGTCCGACTTGGCCGGTTTTCGAACTCATCCGAGATTTTATCCCAAGCCACCTTACATATAACTTTCGGAAAGATCCGATCAAAACTGAAGGGACTACCGTGATGACAAGGTCAAAAATCGGCATTTTTATTAATCAAAGCGACATTACTCTATGATAAATGGGCCGCCTTGGCCGGTTTTCGAACTCATCCGAGATTTAATCCCCAGCCACCTTACATATAAGTTTCAGAAAGACCCGATCAAAACTGAAGGGGTTACGTTGTTGACAATGTAAAGAATCGGCATTTTCAGCAATCAAAGGGATGAAACTCTTATGATAATTGGGCCGCCTTGGCCGGTATTCGAACTCATCAGAGGTTTTATCCCCAGCCACCTTACATGTAAGTTTCAGAAAGACCCAATCAAAACTGAAAGGGTTACGGTTATGACAAGGTAAACAAGAAGACCAAGCTGGTCCTGTATTGCTCACCTGAGCTAACAGATTCAAAGTTTCAGGAAGTGCCAACCTTTACTGAAGGATTTATAGGAGGACATGATGATGACAGGGTAAGCATTTTCTGCAAATCAAGTAGAATGTAACTCTATGATAAATAGGCTGACCTCACCGGTTTTCATACTCATTCAAGTTTTAAGTCCTGACTTGCTGAGAAGATCCCATATAAACTGAAGGGGCTATGGTGATGACAAGTTCAAAAAGAAGCATTTAACTGCTGCAATCAAAGGGATTTTACTCTGTGATAAATAGGGAAACCTCATGAGTTTTCAAACTTCTCCGAGGTATTCTGCCCGACTTACTTTTTTGTAAGTTTCATGAAGATCCGATCAAAACTGAAGGGGCAGCAGTGATGACAAGGTCGAAAATAGGCATTTTCAGCAATCAAAGGGACGTTTCTCTACGATACATGGGCCGACTTGGCCGGTATTCGAACTCTTCCGAGGTTTTATCTCCAGCCACCTTACATATAAGTTTCAGAAGAATCCGATCAAAACTGAATGGGCTACGGTGATGACAAGGTCAAAAATTGGCATTTTCAGCCATCAAAGGGACGTTACTCTATGATAAATGGGCCTCCTTGGCTGGTGTTCGAACTCATCCGAGGTTTCATCCCGAACGACCTTACTTGTAAGTTTCAGAAAGATCCGATCAAAACAGGAGGGGCTACTGTGATGACAAGGTCAAAAATAGCCATTTTCATCAATCAAAGGGACGTAACTCTATGATAAATGGGCCAACTTGGCCGGTTTTCGAACTCATCCGAGATTTTATCCCCAGCCACCTTACATATAAGTTTCAGAAAGATCCGATCAAAACTGAATGCGCTACGGTGATGACAAGCATTTCCCATTGTAAGTCTTTGGGACCTTGTGGTTGCAATTGCAACCAAAGTTTTCGTGCGATTTCAAAAAAAAAAAGGTTTATGTCATTAATGCCCCACCAGAGGCATGCTACAGATGAGAAATGATTGAGATCAGCCTGCAGGCTGCAGAGATATAGCTGCTCAAAAGACTGGACGGACGGACGATGGACGGACGACGGACGGACGACGGAGGATCCACTATACTATACGCTCCCCTGGATCCTTCGGCCTAGGTGAGCTGAAATCGAAATTTTCAGCAATCTAAGGGACGTAACTATAAGACAAATGGGCCAACTTGACCAGTTTTCGAACTCATCCGAGTTTTTATCTCCAGCCACCTTACATATAAGTTTCAGAATGATCTAATCAAAACTAAAGGAGCTACGGTGATGACAAGGTCTAAAATCGGCATTTTCAGCAATCAAAGGGACGTAACTTATCCGAGGTTTTATACCCAGTCACCTTACATATAAGTTTCAGAAAGATACGATCAGAACTGAAGGGGCTGCCGTGATGACAAGGTAAAAAATCGGCATTTTCAGCAATCAAAGGGACGTAACTCTATGATAAACGGGCCGAGTTGGCCAGTTTTCGAACTCATCCGAGGCTATATCCCCAGTCACCTTACTTTAAACTTTCAGAAAAATCCGATCAAAACTGAAGGTGCTACAGTGATGACAAGGTCAAAAATTGGCATTTTCAGCAATCAAAGGGACGAAATTCTATTATAAATGGGCCAACTTGGCCAGTTTTCGAACTCATCTGAATTTTTATCCCCAGTCACCTTTCAGAATGATCCGATCAAAACTGAAGGCGCTACGGTGATGACATGTATTTTCCCATTGAAAGTCTATGGGACCTTGTGGTTGCCACAGCGACCAAAGTTTTAGAGCGATTTCGATGAAAAGCTTATGTCACCAATGCCCCACCAGAGGCATGCTACAGATGAGAAATGATTGAGATCAGCCTGCAGGCTGCAGAGATATAGCTGCTCAAAAGTGTGGACGGACGACGGACAGATGGACGGATGGACGACGGACGACCCACTGTACTATAAGCTCCCCTGGAGCCTTCGGCCCAAGTGAGCTAAACATCCGATCAAAACTGAAGGGACAACTGTGGTAACAAGGTCAAAAATCGGCATTTTCAGCAATCATAGGGGCGTAACTCTATGAAAAAATTGGTCGACTTGGCCGGTTTTCGAACTCATCCGAGGTTTTATCCCCAGCCACCTTACATATAAGTTTCAGAAAGATCCGATCAAAACCGAAGGCACTACGGTGATGACAAAGTCAAAAATCGGCATTTTCAGCAATCAAAGGGACGTAACTCTATAATAAATGGGCCGACTTGGCCGGTTTTCGGACACATCCGAGCTTTTATCACCAGCCACCTTACATATAAGTTTCAGAAAGATCCGATCAAAACTGAAGGCGCTACGGTGATGACAAGCATTTTCCCATTGTAAGTCTATGGGAAATTGGGATTGCCATAGCAACCAAAGTTTTTATTCAATTTTGATAAAAAGCTAAATTCTTCGTTACCCCATCCAAGGCATGCTACAGATAAGAAATGATTGAGATCAGCGTGCAGGCTGCAGAGATATAACTGGTCAAAAGTGGTGACGGACAGACGACGGACGACGGACGGCGGACGACCAGCCATACTATAAGCTCCCCTGGAGCCTTCGGCCCAGGTGAGCGAAAACCAAAAAAAAAAAAAAAAAAAGAACAACAAAAAACTTCAATTATTCAGTATTTCATGGTACGTGATACTGCAGCCACTTTCAAATCGGAGGCATGTCATGTGATATTTTCTCTGCATTAATGGTTCTCATGGCAACAAATGGATTTGCTTGATTTATTTCATTCTAAATGGCCGTTAGAAGTTACTCCATCAAGGCATTCAAGTTGCAGTGTTTATCTGTTGTGAGGACTTTGTAATGTGGTCCAATACGATAACACATTCGGGAGACGGTTCTAAAGAGTACCCACAACCTATGTCTTAGAGCAAAAATAAGCAAAATAATGTATATAGAGCATCTTACACAAGTGGTCATTTCAAATGAAATTTATGAAACGAGTCTTCGGCGAGTTTCATAAATTTTACATGAAATGACCGCGAGTATAAGATTCTGTTTATCATATGACCACTTTAAATTGGATTTTATTGCCTTTTAATTTGACATTTTTTTCCACAAAAATGCATGGTTGACATGGACTTCGTCATTACCTTACTTAATCCCGCCAAAGTGTTATTATGCGTGTGGTCAAACGATTTTCATTACACGTTATCCACTGCTTATCAGCAACGTAATATGATAAATAAATATGTGTTATAATGATAATTTGTTTAACGTTCATCGAATTGATATGAACAACATCGGGTCACGAGCATGATTTAAGCGTACCCTTCGAGGTTCACTTACCTTGCTTGTGACCCGTTGTTGATTTTACTTCAATGAGGGAAAATAAACAACATTCATTTTTTAAGTAAACCCCAGTTTTCTCTCAATAAAGTGGGGTTTAGAGGGGTGTCATTCCACGAACGTGTTAATATGACATATTGTGGTAAATAGTTAGTTGTGTGAAGTTGGCTCTGCAATCGCCCATCTGCATTCAGCTCTGCATAAGACTTAGCAGGATTCCCTTAATGTAACAGGATTCCTGTTAAGTCTAACCCAGAGCTCGACCTAGCTCGACATAGCTCTGCATAAACTTTCAATTCGCCAGTCTTATGCAGAGCTCGACATAGCTCGACGTAGCTCTGCATACAACTTTCAATGTGCCAGTCTTTTGCAGAGCTCGACATAAGTCGACGTAGCTCTGCATGCCAGTTTAGTGCAGAGCTCTGCAATCGCCTTAGGTCTGCATAACCTTAGAAATCAGCACATCAATGCACAGCTCTGCGCTTGACATAGCTCGACGTAGCTCTGCATACTACTTTCAATGTGCCAGTCTTATGCAGAGCTCGACATAGCTCGACGTAGCTCTGCATAAATATTTTAATGTGCCATACTTATGCAGAGCTCGACATAGCTCGACGTAGCTCTGCATACAACTTTCAATGTGCCAGTTTAGTGCAGAGCTCTGCAAACGCCTTAGGTCTGCATAATCTTAGAAATCATCACATCAATGCACATCTCTGCGCTCGACATAGCTCGACGTAGCTCTGCATACAATTTTCAATTCGCCAGTCTTATGCAGAGCTCGACATAGATCGACGTAGTTCTGCATACATTTTTCAATGTGCCAGTCTTATGCAGAGCTCGACATAGCTCGACGTAACTCTGCATAGCTCTGCATACATTTTCAATGTGCCAGACTTATGCAGAGCTCGACCTAGCTCGACATAGCTCTGCAAACAACTTTCAATTCGCTAGTCTTATGCAGAGCTCGACATAGCTCGACGTAGCTCTGCATACTTCTTTCAATGTACCAGTCTTATGCAGACCTCGACATAGCAGAGGTCGACCTAGCGAATTGCAGAGCTCGACCTAGCTCGACACAGCTCTGCATAAAACTTTCAATGTGCCAGTCTTATGCAGAGCTCGACATAGCTCGACGTAACTCTGCATAGCTCTTCATACAACTTTCAATGTGCCAGACTTATGCAGAGCTCGACCTAGCTCGACAAAGCTCTGCAAACAACTTTCAATTCGCCAGTCTTATGCAGAGCTCGACATAGCTCGACGTAGCTCTGCATACTACTTTCAATATACCAGTCTTATGCAGAGCTCGACATAGCTCGACGTTGCTCTGCATAAATATTTCAATGTGCCATACTTATGCAGAGCTCGACATAGCTCGACGTAGCTCTGCATACAACTTTCAATGTGCCATTCTTATGCAGAATTCGACATAGATCGACGTAGCTCTGCATACAACTTTCAATGTGCCAGTCTTATGCAGAGCTCGACATAGCAGAGTTCGACCTAGCGTATTGCAGAGCTCGACATAGCTCTGCAAACAACTTTCAATTCGCCAGTCTTATGCAGAGCTCGACATAGCTCGACGTAGCTCTGCATACTTCTTTCAATGTACCAGTCTTATGCAGAGCTCGACATAGCTCGACGTAGCTCTGCATAAATATTTCAATGTGCCATACTTATGCAGAGCTCGACATAGCTCGACGTAGCTCTGCATACACATTTCAATGTGCCAGTTTAGTGCAGAGCTCTGCAATCGCCTTAGGTCTCCATAATCTTAGAAATCATCACATCAATGCACAGATCTGCGCTCGACATAGCTCGACGTAGCTCTGCTTACAAATTTCAATTCGCCAGTCTTATGCAGAGCTCGACATAGCTCGACGTAGCTCTGCATACATTTTTCAATGTGCCAGTCTTATGCAGACCTCGACATAGCAGAGCTCGACCTAGCGAATTGCAGAGCTCGACCTAGCTCGACACAGCTCTGCATAAAACTTTCAATGTGCCAGTCTTATGCAGAGCTCGACAAAGCTCGACGTAACTCTGCATAGTTCTGCATACAACTTTCAATGTGCCAGACTTATGCAGAGCTCGACCTAGCTCGACATAGGTCTGCAAACAACTTTCAATTCGCCAGTCTTATGTAGAGCTCGACGTAGCTCGACGTAGCTCTGCATACTACTTTCAATGTACCAGTCTTATGCAGACCTCTACATAGCAGAGCTCGACCTAGCGAATTGCAGAGCTCGACCTAGCTCGACACATCTCTGCATAAAACTTTCAATGTGCCAGTCTTATGCAGAGCTCGACATAGCTCGACGTAACTCTGCATAGCTCTGCATACAACTTTCAATGTGCCAGACTTATGCAGAGCTCGACCTAGCTCGACATAGCCCTGCAAACAACTTTCAATTCGCCAGTCTTATGCAGAGCTCGACATAGCTCGACGTAGCTCTGTATACATTTTTCAATGTGCCAGTCTTATGCAGAGCTCGACATAGCAGAGCTCGACCTAGCGTATTGCAGAGCTCGACCAAGCTGGACATAGCTCTGCAAACAACTTTCAATGTGCCAGTCTTATGCAGAGTTCGACATAGCTCGACGTAGCTCTGCATACTACTTTCAATGTGCCAGTCTTATGCAGAGCTCGACATAGCTCGACGTAGCTCTGCATAAATATTTCAATGTGCCATACTTATGCAGAGCTCGACATAGCTCGACGTAGCTCTGCATACAACTTTCAATGTGCCAGTTTAGTGCAGAGCTCTGCAATCGCCTTAGGTCTGCATAATCTTAGAAATCATCACATCAATGCACAGCTCTGCGCTCGACATAGCTCGTCGTAGCTCTGCATACAATTTTCAATTCGCCAGTCTTATGCAGAGCTCGACATAGCTCGACGTAGCTCTGCATACATTTTTTTTCAATGTGCCAGTCTTATGCAGACCTCGACATAGCAGAGCTCGACCTAGCGAATTGCAGAGCTCGACCTATCTCGACACAGCTCTGCATAAAACTTTCAATGTGCCAGTCTTATGCAGAGCTCGACATAGATCGACGTAACTCTGCATAGCTCTGCATACAACTTTCAATGCGCCAGACTGATGCAGGGCTCGACCTAGCTCGACATAGCTCTGCAAACAACTTTCAATTCGCCAGTCTTATGCAGAGCTCGACATAGCTCGACGTATCTCTGCATACTACTTTCAATGTACCAGTCTTATGCAGACCTCGACATAGCAGAGCTCGACCTAGCGAATTGCAGAGCTCGACCTAGCTCGACACAGCTCTGCATAAAACTTTCAATGTGCCAGTCTTATGTAGAGCTCGACATAGCTCGACGTAACTCTGCATAGCTCTGCATACAACTTTCAATGTGCCAGACTTAGGCAGAGCTCGACCTAGCTCGACATAGCTCTGCAAACAACTTTCAATTCGCCAGTCTTATGCAGAGCTCGACATAGCTCGACGTAGCTCTGCATACTACTTTCAATGTACCAGTCTTATGCAGAGCTCGACATAGCTCGACGTAGCTCTGCATAAATATTTCAATGTGCCATACTTATGCAGAGCTCGACATAGCTCGACGTAGCTCTGCATACAACTTTCAATGTGCCATTCTTATGCAGAGCTCGACATAGATCGACGTAGCTCTGCATAAAACTTTCAATGTGCCAGTCTTATGCAGAGTTCGACATAGCAGAGCTCGACCTAGCGTATTGCAGAGCTCGACTAGCTCGACATAGCTCTGCAAACAACTTTCAATTCGCCAGTCTTATGCAGAGCTCGACATAGCTCGACGTAGCTCTGCACACTACTTTCAATGTACCAGTCTTATGCAGAGCCCGACATAGCTCGACGTAGCTCTGCATAAATATTTCAATGTGCCATACTTATGCAGAGCTCGACTTAGCTCGACGTAGCTCTGCATACAACTTTCAATGTGCCAGTTTAGTGCAGAGCTCTGCAATCGCCTAAGGGCTGAATAATCTTAGAAATCATCACACCATTGCACAGATCTGCGCTCGCCATAGCTCGACGTAGCTCTGCATACAATTTTCAATTCGCCAGTCTTATGCAGAGCTCGACATAGCTCGACGTAGCTCTGCATACTACTTTCAATGAGCAAGTCTTATGCAGACTTCGACATAGCAGACCTCGACATAGCAGAGCTCGACCTAGCGGATTGCAGAGCTCGACCTAGCTCGACACAGCTCTGCATAAAACTTTCAATGTGCCAGTCTTATGCAGAGCTCGACATAGCTCGACGTAAGTCTGCATAGCTCTGCATACAACTTTCAATGTGCCAGTCTTATGCAGTTCTCGACATAGCAGAGCTCTACCTAGCGTATTGCAGAGCTCGACCTAGCTCGACATAGCTCTGCAAACAACTTTCAATTCGCCAGTCTTATGCAGAGCTCGACATAGCTCGACGTAGCTCTGCATACTACTTTCAATGTGCCAGTCTTATGCAGAGCTCGACATAACTCGACATAGCTCGACGTAGCTCTGCATAAATATTTCAATGTGCCATACTTATGCGGAGCTCGACATAGGTCGACGTAGCTCTGCATACAACTTTCAATGTGCCAGTTTAGTGCAGAGCTCTGCAATCGCCTTAGGTCTGCATAATCTTAGAAATCATCACATCAATGCACAGCTCTGCGCTCGACATAGCTCGACGTAGCTCTGCATACAATTTTCAATTCGCCAGTCTTATGCAGAGCTCGACATAGCTCGACGTAGCTCTGCATACATTTTTCAATGTGCCAGTCTTATGCAGACCTCGACATAGCAGAGCTCGACCTAGTGAATTGCAGAGCTCGACCTAGCTCGACACAGCTCTGCATAAAACTTTCAATGTGCCAGTCTTATGCAGAGCTCGACATAGCTCGACGTAACTCTGCATAGCTCTGCAAACAACTTTCAATTCGCCAGTCTTATGCAGAGCTCGACATAGCTCGACATAGCTCGACGTAGCTCTGCATACTACTTTCAATGTACCAGTCTTATACAGAGCTCGACATAGCTCGACGTAGCTCTGCATAAATATTTCAATGTGCCATACTTATGCAGAGCTCGACATAGCTCGACGTAGCTCTGCATACAACTTTCTATGTGCCATTCTTATGCAGAGCTCGACATAGATCGACGTAGCTCTGCATACAACTTTCAATGTGCCAGTCTTATGCAGAGCGCGACAAAGCAGAGATCGACCTAGCGTATTGCAGAGCTCGACCTACCTCGGCATAGCTCTGCAAACAACTTTCAATTCGCCAGTCTTATGCAGAGCTCGACATAGCTCGACGTAGCTCTGCATACTACTTTCAATGTGCCAGTCTTATTCAGAGCTCGACATACCTCGACGTAGCTCTGCATAAATATTTCAATGTGCCATACTTATGCAGAGCTCGACATAGCTCGACGTAGCTCTGCATACAACTTTCAATGTGCCAGTTTAGTGCAGAGCTCTGCAATCGCCTTAGGTCTGCATAATCTTAGTAATTATTACATCAATGCACAGCTCTGCGCTCGACATAGCTCGACGTAGCTCTGCATACAATTTTCCATTCGCCAGTCTTATGCAGAGCTCGACATAGCTCGACGTAGCTCTGCATACATTTTTCAATGTGCCAGTCTTATGCAGACCTCGACATAGCTCCACCGAGCTCTAAATAAATATTTCAATGTGCCATACTTATGCAGAGCTCGACATATCTCGACGTAGCTCTGCATTCAGCTTTCAATGTGCCAGTTTAGTGCAGAGCTCTGCAATCGCCTTAGGTCTGCATAATCTTAGTAATTATTATATCAATGCACAGCTCTGTGCTCAACATAGCTCAACGTAGCTCTGCATACATTTTTCAATGTGCCAGTCTTATGCAGAGCTCGACATAGCAGAGCTCGACCTAGCGAATTACAGAACTCGACATAGCTCGACGTAGCTCTGCATAAATATTTCAATGTGCCATACTTATGCAGAGCTCGACTTAGCTCGACGTAGCTCTGCATACAACTTTCAATGTGCCAGTTTAGTGCAGAGCTCTGCAATCGCCTAAGGGCTGAATAATCTTAGAAATCATCACACCATTGCACAGATCTGCGCTCGCCATAGCTCGACGTAGCTCTGCATACAATTTTCAATTCGCCAGTCTTATGCAGAGCTCGACATAGCTCGACGTAGCTCTGCATACTACTTTCAATGAGCAAGTCTTATGCAGACTTCGACATAGCAGACCTCGACATAGCAGAGCTCGACCTAGCGGATTGCAGAGCTCGACCTAGCTCGACACAGCTCTGCATAAAACTTTCAATGTGCCAGTCTTATGCAGAGCTCGACATAGCTCGACGTAAGTCTGCATAGCTCTGCATACAACTTTCAATGTGCCAGTCTTATGCAGTTCTCGACATAGCAGAGCTCTACCTAGCGTATTGCAGAGCTCGACCTAGCTCGACATAGCTCTGCAAACAACTTTCAATTCGCCAGTCTTATGCAGAGCTCGACATAGCTCGACGTAGCTCTGCATACTACTTTCAATGTGCCAGTCTTATGCAGAGCTCGACATAACTCGACATAGCTCGACGTAGCTCTGCATAAATATTTCAATGTGCCATACTTATGCGGAGCTCGACATAGGTCGACGTAGCTCTGCATACAACTTTCAATGTGCCAGTTTAGTGCAGAGCTCTGCAATCGCCTTAGGTCTGCATAATCTTAGAAATCATCACATCAATGCACAGCTCTGCGCTCGACATAGCTCGACGTAGCTCTGCATACAATTTTCAATTCGCCAGTCTTATGCAGAGCTCGACATAGCTCGACGTAGCTCTGCATACATTTTTCAATGTGCCAGTCTTATGCAGACCTCGACATAGCAGAGCTCGACCTAGTGAATTGCAGAGCTCGACCTAGCTCGACACAGCTCTGCATAAAACTTTCAATGTGCCAGTCTTATGCAGAGCTCGACATAGCTCGACGTAACTCTGCATAGCTCTGCAAACAACTTTCAATTCGCCAGTCTTATGCAGAGCTCGACATAGCTCGACGTAGCTCTGCATACTACTTTCAATGTACCAGTCTTATACAGAGCTCGACATAGCTCGACGTAGCTCTGCATAAATATTTCAATGTGCCATACTTATGCAGAGCTCGACATAGCTCGACGTAGCTCTGCATACAACTTTCTATGTGCCATTCTTATGCAGAGCTCGACATAGATCGACGTAGCTCTGCATACAACTTTCAATGTGCCAGTCTTATGCAGAGCGCGACAAAGCAGAGATCGACCTAGCGTATTGCAGAGCTCGACCTACCTCGGCATAGCTCTGCAAACAACTTTCAATTCGCCAGTCTTATGCAGAGCTCGACATAGCTCGACGTAGCTCTGCATACTACTTTCAATGTGCCAGTCTTATTCAGAGCTCGACATACCTCGACGTAGCTCTGCATAAATATTTCAATGTGCCATACTTATGCAGAGCTCGACATAGCTCGACGTAGCTCTGCATACAACTTTCAATGTGCCAGTTTAGTGCAGAGCTCTGCAATCGCCTTAGGTCTGCATAATCTTAGTAATTATTACATCAATGCACAGCTCTGCGCTCGACATAGCTCGACGTAGCTCTGCATACAATTTTCCATTCGCCAGTCTTATGCAGAGCTCGACATAGCTCGACGTAGCTCTGCATACATTTTTCAATGTGCCAGTCTTATGCAGACCTCGACATAGCTCCACCGAGCTCTAAATAAATATTTCAATGTGCCATACTTATGCAGAGCTCGACATATCTCGACGTAGCTCTGCATTCAGCTTTCAATGTGCCAGTTTAGTGCAGAGCTCTGCAATCGCCTTAGGTCTGCATAATCTTAGTAATTATTATATCAATGCACAGCTCTGTGCTCAACATAGCTCAACGTAGCTCTGCATACATTTTTCAATGTGCCAGTCTTATGCAGAGCTCGACATAGCAGAGCTCGACCTAGCGAATTACAGAACTCGACCTAGCTCGACACAGCTCTGCATAAAACTTTTAATTTGACAGTCTTATGCAGAGCTCGACAGAGCTCGACGTAGCTCTGCATACAATTTTCAATGTGCCAGTTTAATGCAGAGCTCGACATAGCAGAGCTCGACCTAGAGAATTGCAGAGCTCGATCTATCTCGACATAGCTCTGCAAACAACTTTCAATTCGCCATTCTTATGCAGAGCTCGACGTAGCTCTGCATACAACTTTCAATGTGCCAGTCTTATGCAGAGCTCGACATAGATCGACGTAGCTCTGCATACAACTTTCAATGTGCCAGTCTTATGCAGAGCTCGACATAGCAGAGCTCGACCTAGCCAATTGCAGAGCTCGACCTAGCCAATTGCAGAGCTCGATCTAGCTCGTCATAGCTCTGCATACAACTTTCAATTCGCCAGTCTTATGCAGAACTCGACATAGCTTGAAGTAACTCTGCATACAACTTTCAATGTGCCAGTCTTATGCAGAGCTCGACATAGCAGAGCTCGACCTAGCGAATTGCAGAGCTCGACCTAGCTCGACATACCTCTGCAACCAACTTTCATTTCGCCAGTCTTACGCAGAGCTCGACATAGCTCGACGTAGTTCTGCATACAACTTTCACTGGCCACTCTTAAGCAGGGCTCGACATAGGTCGACGTAGCTCTGCATACAACTTTCAATGTGCCAGACTTATGCAGAGCTCGACACAGCAGAGCTCGACCTAGCGAATTGCAGAGCTCGACATAGCTCGACGTAGCTCTGCATACAACTTTCAATATGCCAGTCTTATGCAGAGCTCGACATAGCAGAACTCGACCTAGCGAATTGCAGAGCTCGATATAGCTAGACATAGCTCTATAAACAACTTTCAATTCACCAGTCTGATGCAGAGCTCGACATAGCTCGACGTAGCTCTGCATACAACTTTCAATGTGCAAGCCTTATGCAAAGCTCGACATAGCTCGACGTAGCTCTGCATTCAACTTTCAATGTGACAGTGTGGTGCAGATCTCGACATAGCATAGCTCGACCTAGCGAATGGCAGAGCTCGACCTAGCTCGACATAGCTCTGCATACAACTTTTAAATCGGCAGTCTTATGCAGAGCTCGACATAGCTCGACGTAGCTCTGCATACAATTTTCAATGTGCCAGTCTTATGCAGAGCTCGACATAGCAGAGCTCGATCTAGCGAATGGCAGAGCTCGACCTAGCTCGATATAGCTCTGCATACAACTTTCAATTCGCCAGTCTTATGCAGAGCTCGACATACCTCTACGTAACTCTGCATACAACTTTCAATGTGCCAGTCTTATGCAGAGCTCGACGTAGCTCTGCATACAGCTTTAAATGTTTCAGTTCAGTGCAGAGCACGACATAGCAGAGCTCGACCTAGAGAATTGCAGAGCTCGACCTAGGTCGACATAGCTCTGCATAAAACTTTCAATTCACCAGTCTTATGCAGAGCTCGACATAGGTCGACGTAGATCTGCATACTACTTTCAATGTGCCAGTCTTATGCAGAGCTCGACATAGCTTGACGTAGCTCTGCATACAACTTTCAATGTGCCAGTTTAATGCAGAGCTCTGCAATCGTCTTAGGTCTGCATAAACTTAGAAATCAGCACACCAATGCATATGTCTGCGCTCGACATAGCTCGACGTAGCTCTGCATACAACTTTCAATTCGCCAGTCCTATACAGAGCTCGACATAGCTCGACGTAGCTCTGCATACAACTTTCAATTCGCTAGTTTAGTGCAGAGCTCTGCAATTACCTTAGGTCTCCATAAACTATGAAATCAGCACGTCAATGCACAGCTCTGCGCTCAACATAGCTCGACGTAGCTCTGCATACAACTTTCAATTCGCAAGTCTAATGCACAGCACGACATAGCTCTGCATACAACTTTAAATTCGCCAGTTTCGGCTTTTGTCTGCATCCAACTTTGAAATCAGCACCTCTATGCACAGCTCTGCGCTCGATATAGCTCTGCATACATTTTAAAATTTGCCAGTCTAATGCAGAGCTCGGCAATCAAGTATGAGTTTGTCATTTCTATGCAGAGCTCTGCAATCGACATTGTTCTGCATACAACTTCCGATGCGCCAGTTTAGTGCAGAGCTCTGCAATCGCCTTAGGTCGACATCCAATTGTGAAGTCTCCATATCAATGCAGAGCTCTTCAATCAACATAGTTTGACATAGCTCTGTATACATCTTTCAATTCGACAGTTTATTGCAGAGCTCTGCAGTCGGCTTAGGTCTGCATCCAACTTTGAAATTGCTATATGAACGCAGAGCTCTTAAATCGGCTTAGCCCTGTATCCAACTTTAAAATCGAAATTTGAATGCAGAACTCTGCAATCAGCCTAGCTTTGCATTTAATTTTTTTAGCCCTTTCAATGCAGAGCTCGGAAAACAGCCTAGCTCTTAATTAGATTCTTAACTCGAAAATTGCCGGCCTCGGTAGCTCAGTCGGATGCGCATCTGATAGGTGATCAGGGATGACGCGGGTTCGATACCTACCGGGGTCGGCAACATTCTTTCGTAAAGACTGATCATGAAATCTTTATTACTGTTATTCTCTCCCTTCCGCTGATTCAAGAACGGCAGTTGTCAGTTTCTGGCGAAAGGATGTGCACTGTACTCGCTAACTGCATATGGACAAGCTTGCCCAGCCAAAGTGTGGATAGGTAAACAGACCGTCTAAAATGACCTAAATAGTGTAGACTGGGCCGTTAAACCCCAATACAAACAAAGAAACTAATAACGCGACATTTCAATGCAAAGCTCTGCAGTCAGCGTAGCTCTGTATTCAAATCTGCATTCACCATTTCTAGAGCTCTGAATTCTCTCTTCAGCTCTACAATAGACATTTGCATCTATAGAGCTCATGTTCCCATAAGGAGGGCAGCCTTTCTGGTAAAAAAGGAAGCAATGAATCCACACAAGAATTAAATGTGGCCGAATGTTTAATTGCGGTTTTACATCGGTGGTTTTAAAACAATAAAATATTGATAAATATTTTGTTTCTTTGTGTTGAGGTTCTACGTCCCCGTCAACACTATTTGGCTTTGTTGCCTGACGTCGTTTCCAAGTTTGCTTGATTTTTACCCCCGATTGAATTGTAATACCGCATCAAGGACAACCACCAAAAGACACTGCAAGGGTTAAGGATGCGATCAGTCTCTCGGCATTTTTCATTGGCAGGCGTAAATCTTCGATGCGGTTTACCAGACTGCAGTTTGGTCGGTTTCAGCTCTGCACGGAAGCATCATGCTACCCAATATATTTCTCTAAAACCTGATTCGCGTGTGGCCGATTGTAACGTGATCTATCTCGTATTAACACATAGCAATGTTTATAAAGTCAAGCTTCGATAACTCGAACACATTGGGGACCATGATTTTTGATCGAGCTAGGGGTTATCGAACTTTTGAAAGTTAGTCATAGTGCCAGTCCCTGAGGACTAATGGGGAGGAGCTTGGGAAACATGTTTGACCTTTTATAGATAATAGTATAATTTTGTGTTCGCTGTACTCGTAGGAATCGCCTCAATGAGGCAATTCCAATGAGTATACACAAAATACATTTCACACACATTTGAATCGCCTCAATGAGGCGACACAAACGAGAACCCAAAGCACCCACCGCGCCAAAGACCCGGTTATGCTATCTTGGAAGTAGCCATCACTGGCTCGAACTACTCGTTGGTCGAATAGATTTTTTGTGGTCCCAAAGGTGTTCGAGACATCGAAGATTGACTATTCACCTTATTTGCATTATCTGCTGGTTCCTAGTCTGAAGGTTATCAGTGTTGGAAAAACAGGTAACCAGACCCCCCTGACCTTTCAAGGTCAGGGGGGTCTGGTTACCTGTTTTTCCGATATTGACAATGTGCTAGCTGGGAGTCAGCAAATAATGCAAATATGGTGAATATTTCTATTCTTGCCATGAGAGCAAGATTTTACGCATGAATACATATACCTTAATATTTAACAATAGAAGGAGTCCCTTCGCCAGAAAAAAGTATTGTTAATGGGCTTTTGAGTATTAGAATAATGCAACTGATACAGTTCTAACTACCATCACAAGTCAAAAAAACTGATTGGGCTGCATGATGCTTTCACGCCGAGCGGAAACCAACCGCACATGAGTAGTGGTAAACAGCTTAGAGGTTCTAAGCATCGTGCGAGGTGGAACATACATGCATATAAACCCTATCAGATTCATTGGGCGGAAGGGCTTGATAAGTCATTTTATCTCAATGTCTGGTAAAAGTCCCACAAAACTGGGAGTGACGTCTCCAAAATGACCTTAACAGTGTTGACGGGTATATTAAGTAGTAGTGGAGGCAATGATCAGGAATCGACACAACTAACCCGCAGCTCCCACCAGAGACACCAAAGGGAAAGAAACACAAACATGAAACAACAGACCCTAATAGAAACATCAATAGCGGAAAGCCAAAAGGACAGTTACTTTTCCACAAAATGGCCAACAGGCTATCCAAAATAAAATAATATAAGCGACACAAACACCCAAAGACAAACCTTAAATAAACCGCGACAGAAGAATCGCCTTGGAACGGTTTTGTTAAGCCTTATGAAACAAACCAGACTTTCGGATGAGTCTTTTAACCGTGGTCCCGTCTCCGTATGACCTTAGCTGTTGGTGGGACGTAAAACTTAAACTTATGAAACAAACAAAGCATTACAGTACTATGTTGTTATGGAGAAATTCACACACACACACACACACACACACACACACACACACACACACACTAATACACACACACACACACACACACACACACACACACACACACACACACACACACACACACACACACACACACACACACACACTGCACTGTCTATTCCAGATTGTAGTACGAACTTAATTCTGATATAATTTTTTTTTTGCTTGCACGGTAAATACCCTCAATGAGCAGAACAAAATCCAAGTGAACTTCCACGTAAAAACGGAATGAGAGAGAAAATGCAATTACATCTGATGTCGCGATTAAGTAACAGTATGAAACACCTCTAGAACCTGTCCAGCAAACACACAACGTGTTTTGAACGTCGAACGCTATGACGTTGTATCGACGTTGATACGACGTTGCATATACGTCACGTGCCTTCTGTGTGCATATAAATTATATAAAAATAGCCTCTCCTTTCCAAGCAGAGCTCTGCACTAAACTCGCACATTGAAAGTTGTATGCAGAGCTACGTCGAGCTATGTCGAGCTCTGCATAAGTATGGCACATTGGAATATTTATGCAGAGCTACGTCGAGCTATGTCGAGCTCTGCATAAGACTGGCACATTGAAAGCAGTATGCAGAGCTACGTCGAGCCATATCGAGCTCTGCATAAGACTGGCGAATTGAAAGTTGTTTGCAGAGCTATGTCCAGCTAGGTCGAGCTCTGCAATACGCAAGGTCGAGCTCTGCTATGTCGAGCTCTGCATAAGACTGGCACATGGAAAGTTGTATGCAGAGCTACGTCGATTAATGTCGAGCTCTGCATAAGTCTGGCACATTGAAAGTTGTATGCAGAGCTATGCAGAGTTACGTCGAGCTATGTCGAGCTCTGCATAAGACTGGCATATTGAAAGTTTTATGCAGAGCTGTGTCGAGCTAGGTCGAGCTCTGCAATTCGCTAGGTCGACCTCTGCTATGTCGAGGTCTGCATAATACTGGTACATTGAAAGTAGTATGCAGAGCTACGTCGAGCTATGTCGAGCTCTGCATAAGACTGGCGAATTGAAAGTTGTTTGCAGAGCTATGTCGAGCTAGGTCGAGCTCTGCATAAGTATGGCACATTGAAAGTTGTATGCAGAGCTATGCAGAGTTACGTCGAGCTATGTCGAGCTCTGCATAAGACTGGCACATTGAAAGTTTTATGCAGAGCTGTGTCGAGTTAGGTCGAGCTCTGCAATTCGCTAGGTCGACCTCTGCTATGTCGAGGTCTGCATAAGACTGGCACATTGAAAAATGTATGCAGAGCTACGTCGAGCTATGTCGAGCTCTGCATAAGACTGGCGAATTGAAAGTTGTTTGCAGACCTATGTCGAGCTATGTCGAGCTCTGCATAAGTCCGGCACATTGAAAGTTGTATGCAGAGCTATGCAGAGTAACGTCGAGCTATTTCGAGCTCTGCATTAGACTGGCACATTGAAAGTTTTATGCAGAGCTGTGTCGAGCTAGGTCGAGCTCTGCAATTCTCAGGTCGAGTTCTGCTATGTCGAGGTCTGCATAAGACTGGCACATTGAAAAATGTATGCAGAGCTACGTCGAGCTATGTCGAGCTCTGCATAAGACTAGGGAATTGAAAATTGTAAGCAGAGCTACATCGAGCTATGTCGAGCGCAGATCTGTACATTATTGTGATGCTTTCTAAGATTATGCAGACCTAAGGCGATTGCAGAGCTCTGCACTAAACTGGCACATTGAAAGTTGTATGCTGAGCTACGTCGAGCTATGTCGAGCTCTGCATAAGTATGGCACATTGTAATATTTATGCAGAGCTACGTCGAGCTATGTCGAGCTCTGCATAAGACTAGGGAATTGAAAATTGTAAGCAGAGCTACGTCGAGCTATGTCGAGCGCAGATCTGTACATTATTGTGATGCTTTCTAAGATTATGCAGACCTAAGGCGATTGCAGAGCTCTGCACTAAATTTGCACATTGAAAGTTGTAGGCTGAGCTACGTCGAGCTATGTCGAGCTCTGCATAAGTATGGCACATTGAAATATTTATGCAAAGCTACGTCGAGCTATGTCGAGCTCTGCATAAGACTGGTACATTGAAAGTAGTATGCAGAGCTACGTCGAGCTATGTCGAGCTCTGCATAAGACTGGCGAATTGAAAGTTGTTTGCAGAGCTATGTCGAGCTAGATCGAGCTCTGCATAAGTCTGGCACATTGAAAGTTGTATGCAGAGCTATGCAGAGTTACGTCGAGCTATGTCGATCTCTGCATAAGACTGAGAAATTGAAAAATGTTTGCAGAGCTATGTCGAGCTAGGTCGAGCTCTGCAATACGCTAGGTCGAGCTCTGCTATGTCGAGTTCTGCATAAGACTGGCACATTGAAAGTTGTATGCAGAGCTACGTCGAGCTATGTCGAGCTCTGCATAAGACTGGCGAATTGAAAATTGTATGCAGAGCTATGCAGAGTTACGTCGAGCTATGTCGATCTCTGCATAAGACTGAGAAATTGAAAAATGTTTGCAGAGCTATGTCGAGCTAGGTCGAGCTCTGCAATACGCTAGGTCGAGCTCTGCTATGTCGAGTTCTGCATAAGACTGGCACATTGAAAGTTGTATGCAGAGCTACGTCGAGCTATGTCGAGCTCTGCATAAGACTGGCGAATTGAAAATTGTATGCAGAGCTACGTCGAGCTATGTCGAGCGCAGAGCTGAGCATTGATATGATGATTTCTAAGATTATGCAGACCTAAGAGGATTGCAGAGCTCTGCACTAAACTGGCACATTGAAAGTTGTATGCAGAGCTACGTCGAGCTATGTCGAGCTCTGCATAAGTCTGGCCCATTGAAAGTTGTATGCACTGCTATGCAGAGTTACGTCGAGCTATGTCGAGCTCTGCATAAGACTTGCACATTGAAAGTTTAATGCAGAACTGTTTCGAGCTAGGTCGAGCTCTGCAATTCGCTAGGTCGAGATCTGCTATGTCGAGGTCTGCACAAGACTGGTACATTGAAAGGTGTATGCAGAGCTACGTCGAGCTATGTCGAGCTCTGCATAAGACTGGCGAATTGAAAGTTGTTTGCAGAGCTATGTCGATCTAGGTCGAGCTCTGCATAAGTCTGGCACATTGAAAGTTGTATGCAGAGCTATGCAGAGTTACGTCGAGCTATGTCGAGCTCTGCATAAGACTGGCACATTGAAAGTTTTATGCAGAGCTGTGTCGAGCTAGGTCGAGCTCTGTAATTCGCTAGGTCGAGCTCTGCTATGTCGAGGTCTGCATAAGACTGGTACATTGAAAGTAGTATGCAGAGCTACGTCGAGCTATGTCGAGCTCTGCATAAGACTGGCGAATTGAAAGTTGTTTGCAGACCTATGTCGAGCTATGTCGAGCTCTGCATAAGTCCGGCACATTGAAAGTTGCATGCAGAGCTATGCAGAGTTACGTCGAGCTATGTCGAGCTCTGCATTAGACTGGCACATTGAAAGTTTAATGCAGGGCTGTGTCAAGCTAGGTCGAGCTCTGCAATTCGCTAGGTCGAGCTCTGCTATGTCGAGCTCTGCATAAGACTGGCGAATTGAAAATTGTAAGCAGAGCTACGTCGAGCTATGTCGAGCTCTGCATAAGACTAGGGAATTGAAAATTGTAAGCAGAGCTACGTCGAGCTATGTCGAGCGCAGATCTGTGCATTATTGTGATGCTTTCTAAGATTATGCAGACCTAAGGCGATTGCAGAGCTCTGCACTAAACTGGCACATTGAAAGTTGTATGCTGAGCTACGTCGAGCTATGTCGAGCTCTGCATAAGTATGGCACATTGTAATATTTATGCAGAGCTACGTCGAGCTATGTCGAGCTCTGCATAAGACTGGTACATTGAAAGTAGTATGCAGAGCTACTTCGAGCTATGTCGAGCTCTGCATAAGACTGGCGAATTGAAAGTTGTTTGCAGAGCTATGTCGAGCTAGGTCGAGCTCTTCATAAGTCTGGCACATTGAAAGTTGTATGCAGAGCTACGTCGAGCTATGTCGAGCTCTGCATTAGACTGGCACATTGAAAGTTTAATGCAGGGCTGTGTCGAGATAGGTCGAGCTCTGCAATTCGCTAGGTCGAGCTCTGCTATGTCGAGCTCTGCATAAGACTGGCGAATTGAAAATTGTAAGCAGAGCTACATCGAGCTATGTCGAGCGCAGATCTGTGCATTATTGTGATGATTTCTAAGATTATGCAGACCTAAGGCGATTGCAGAGCTCTGCACTAAACTGGCACATTGAAAGTTGTATGCAGAGCTACGTCGAGCTATGTCGAGCTCTGCATAAGTATGGCACATTGTAATATTTATGACGAGCTACGTCGAGCTATGTCGAGCTCTGCATAAGACTGGTACATTGAAAGTAGTATGCAGATCTACTTCGAGCTATGTCGAGCTCTGCATTAGACTGGCGAATTGAAAGTTGTTTGCAGAGCTATGTCGAGCTAGGTCGAACTCTGCATAAGTCTGGCACATTGAAGGTTGTATGCAGAGCTATGCAGAGTTATGTCGAGCTATGTCGAGCTCTGCATAAGACTGGCACATTGAAAGTTTTATGCAGAGCTGTGCGAGCTAGGTCGAGCTCTGCAATTCGCTAGGTCGAGCTCTGCTATGTTGAGGTCTGCATAAGACTGGCACATTGAAAAATGTATGCAGAGCTACGTCGAGCTATGTCGAGCTCTGCATAAGACTGGCGAATTAAAAATTGTATGCAGAGCTACGTCGAGCTATGTCGAGCGCAGAGCTGTGCATTGATGTGATGATTTCTAAGATTGTGCAGACCTAAGGCGATTGCAGAGCTCTGCACTAAATTGGCACATTGAAAGTTGTATGCAGAGCTACGTCGAGCTATGTCGAGCTCTGCATAAGTATGGCACATTGAAATATTTATGCAGAGCTACGTCGAGCTATGTCGAGCTCTGCATAAGACTGGCACATAGAAAGTAGTATGCAGAGCTACGTCGAGCTATGTCGAGCTTTGCATAAGATTGGCGAATTGAAAAATGTTTGCAGAGCTATGTCGAGCTAGGTCGAGCTCTACAATACGCTAGGTCGAGCTCTGCTATGTCGAGCTCTGCATAAGACTGGCACATTGAAAGTTGTATGCAGAGCTACGTCGATCTATGTCGAGCTCTGCATAAGAATGGCACATTGAAAGTTGTATGCAGAGCTACGTCGAGCTATGTCGAGCTCTGCATAAGTATGGCACATTGAAATATTTATGCAGAGCCACGTCGAGCTATGTCGAGCTCTGCATAAGACTGGTACATTGAAAGTAGTATGCAGAGCTACGTCGAGCTATGTCGAGCTCTGCATTAGACTGGCGAATTGAAAGTTGTTTGCAGAGCTATGTCGAGCTAGGTCGAGCTCTGCATAAGTCTGGCACATTAAAAGTTGTATGTAGAGCTACGCAGAGTTACGTCGAGCTATGTCGAGCTCTACATAAGACTGGCATATTGAAAGTTTTATGCAGAGCTGTGTCGAGCTAGGTCGAGCTCTGCAATTCGCTAGGTCGAGCTCTGCTATGTCGAGGTCTGCATAAGACTGGTACATTGAAAGTAGTATGCAGAGCTACGTCGAGCTATGTCGAGCTCTGCATGAGACTGGCGAATTGAAAGTTGTTTGCAGAGCTATGTCGAGCTAGGTCGAGCTCTGCATAAGTCTGGCACATTGAAAGTTGTATGAAGAGCTATGCAGAGTTACGTCGAGCTATGTCGAGCTCTGCATAAGACTGGCACATTGAAAGTTTTATGCAGAGCTGTGCGAGTTAGGTCGAGCTCTGCAATTCGCTAGGTCGAGCTCTGCTATGTCGAGGTCTGCATCAGACTGGCACATTGAAAAATGTATGCAGAGCTACGTCGAGCTATGTCGAGCTCTACATAAGACTTGCGAATTGAAAATTGTATGCAGAGCTACGTCGAGCTATGTCGAGCGCAGAGCTGTGCATTGATGTGATGATTTCTAAGATTATGCAGACCTAAGAGGATTGCAGAGCTCTGCACTAAACTGGCACATTGAAAGTTGTATGCAGAGCTACGTCGAGCTATGTCGAGCTCTGCATAAGTATGGCACATTGAAATATTTATGCAGAGCTACGTTGAGCTATTTCGAGCTCTGCATAAGACTGGCACATTGAAAGTAGTATGCAGAGCTACGTCGAGCTATGTCGAGTTCTGCATAAGACTGGCGAATTGAAAGTTGTTTGCTTAGCTATGTCGAGCTAGGTCGAGCTCTGCAATACGCTAGGTGGAGCTCTGCTATGTCGAGCTCTGCATAAGACTGGCACATTGAAAGTTGTATGCAGAGCTAAGTCGATCTATGTCGAGCTCTGCATACGAATGGCCCATTGAAAGTTGTATGCAGAGCTTCGTCGAGCTATGTCGAGCTCTGCATAAGTATGGCACATTGAAAGTTGTATGCAGAGCTACTTCGAGCTAGGTCGAGCTCTGCAATTCGCTCGGTCGAGCTCTGCTATGTCGAGGTCTGCATAAGACTGGTACATTGAAAGTAGTATGCAGAGCTACGTCGAGCTATGTCGAGCTCTGCATGAGACTGGCGAATTGAAAGTTGTTTTCAGAGCTATGTCGAGCTAGGTCGAGCTCTGCATAAGTCTGGCACATTGAAAGTTGTATGCAGAGCTATGCAGAGTTACGTCGAGCTATGTCGAGCTCTGCATAAGACTGGCACATTGAAAGTTTTATGCAGAGCTGTGCGAGTTATGTCGAGCTCTGCAATTCGCTAGGTCGAGCTCTGCTATGTCGAGGTCTGCATCAGACTGGCACATTGAAAAATGTATACAGACAGAGCTACGTCGAGCTATGTCGAGCTCTGCATAAGACTTGCGAATTGAAATTGTATGCAGAGCTACGTCGAGCTATGTCGAGCGCAGAGCTGTGCATTGATGTGATGATTTCTAAGATTATTCAGACCTAAGAGGATTGCAGAGCTCTGCACTAAACTGGCACATTGAAAGTTGTATGCAGAGCTACGTCGAGCTATGTCGAGCTCTGCATAAGTATGGCACATTGAAATATTTATGCAGAGCTACGTCGAGCTATTTCGAGCTCTGCATAAGACTGGCACATTGAAAGTAGTATGCAGAGCTACGTCGAGCTATGTCGAGTTCTGCATAAGACTGGCGAATTGAAAGTTGTTTGCTTAGCTATGTCGAGCTAGGTCGAGCTCTGCAATACGCTAGGTGGAGCTCTGCTATGTCGAGCTCTGCATAAGACTAGCACATTGTAAGTTGTATGCAGAGCTACGCCGATCTATGTCGAGCTCTGCATAAGAATGGCCCATTGAAAGTTGTATGCAGAGCTACGTCGAGCTATGTCGAGCTCTGCATAAGCATGGCACATTGAACGTTGTATGCAAAGCTACGTCGATCTAGGTCGAGCTCTGCAATACGCTAGGTGGAGCTCTGCTATGTCGAGCTCTGCATAAGACTGGCGAATTGAAAGTTGTATGCAGAGCTACGTCGATCTATGTCGAGCTCTGCATATAAATGGCCCATTAAAAGTTGTATGCAGAGCTACGTCGAGCTATGTCGAGCTCTGCATAAGTATGGCACATTGAAAGTTGTTTGCAGAGCTATGTCGAGCTAGGTCGACCTCTGCAATACGCTAGGTCTTGCTCTGCTATGTCGAGCTCTGCATAAGAATGGCACATTGAAAGTTGTATGCAGAGCTACGTCGAGCTATGTCGAGCTCTGCATAAGTATGGCACATTGAAATATTTATGCAGAGCAACGTCGAGCTATGTCGAGCTCTGCATAAGACTGGTACATTGAAAGTAGTATGCAGAGTTACGTCGAGCTATGTCGAGCTCTGCATAAGACTGGCGAATTGAAAGTTGTTTGCAGAGCTCTGTCGAGCTAAGTCGAGCTCTGCATAAGTCTGGCACATTGAAAGTTGCATGCAGAGCTATGCAGAGTTACGTCGAGCTATGTCGGGCTCTGCATAAGACTGGCACATTGAAAGTTGTATGCAGAGCTGTGTCGAGCTAGGTCGAGCTCTGCAATTCGCTAGGTCGAGCTCTGCTATGTCGAGGTCTGCATAAGACTGGCACATTGAAAAATGTATGCAAAGCTACGTCGAGCTATGTCGAGCTCTGCATAAGTATGGCACATTGAAATATTTATGCAGAGCTACGTCGAGCTATGTCGAGCTCTGCATAAGACTTGCACATTGAAAGTAGTATGCAGAGCTAGGTCGAGCTAGGTCGAGCTCTGCATAAGACTTGCGAATTGAAAGTTGTTTGCTTAGCTATGTCGAGCTAGGTCGACCTCTGCAATACGCTAGGTGGAGCTCTGCTATGTCGAGCTCTGCATAAGACTGGCACATTGAAAGTTGTATGCAGAGCTACGTCGATCTTTGTCGAGCTCTGCATAAGAATGGCCCATTGAAAGTTGTATGCAGAGCTACGTCGAGCTATGTCGTGCTCTGCATAAGTATGGCACATTGAAATATTTATGCAGAGCTACGTCGAGCTATGTCGAGCTCTGCATAAGATTGGTACATTGGAAGTAGTATGCAGAGCTACGTCGAGATATGTCGAGCTCTGCATAAGACTGGCGAATTGAAAGTTGTTTGCAGAGCTATGTCGAGCTAGGTCGAGCTCTGCATAAGTCTGGCACATTGAAAGTTGTATGCAGAGCTATGCAGAGTTACGTCGAGCTATGTCGAGCTCTGCATAAGACTGGCACATTGAAAGTTTTATGCAGAGCTCTGTCGAGCTAGGTCGAGCTCTGCAATTCGCTAGGTCGAGCACTGCTATGTCGAGGTCTGCATAAGACTGGCACATTGAAAAATGTATGCAGAGCTACGTCGAGCTATGTCGAGCTCTGCATAAGACTGGCGAATTGAAAATTGTATGCGCAGCTACGTCGAGCTATGTCGAGCGCAGAGCTGTGCATTGATGTGATGATTTCTATGATTATGCAGACCTAAGAGGATTGCAGAGCTCTGCACTAAACTGGCACATTGAAAGTTGTATGCAGAGCTACGTCGAGCTATGTCGAGCTCTGCATAAGTATGGCACATTGAAATATTTATGCAGAGCTACGTCGAGCTATGTCTAGCTCTGCATAAGACTGGCACATTGAAAGTAAAATGCAGAGCTACGTCGAGCTATGTCGAGCTCTGCATTAGACTGGCGAATTGAAAGTTGTTTGCAGAGCTATGTCGAGCTAGGTCGAGCTCTGCATAAGTCTGGCACATTGAAAGTTGTATGCAGAGCTATGCAGAGTTACGTCGAGCTATGTCGAGCTCTGCATAAGACTGGCACATTGAAAGTTTTATGCAGAGCTCTGTCGAGCTAGGTCGAGCTCTGCAATTCGCTAGGTCGAGCACTGCTATGTCGAGGTCTGCATAAGACTGGCACATTGAAAAATGTATGCAGAGCTACGTCGAGCTATGTCGAGCTCTGCATAAGACTGGCGAATTGAAAATTGTATGCACAGCTACGTCGAACTATGTCGAGCGCAGAGCTGTGCATTGATGTGATGATTTCTATGATTATGCAGACCTTAGAGGATTGCAGAGCTCTGCACTAAACTGGCACATTGAAAGTTGTATACAGAGCTACGTCGAGCTATGTCGAGCTCTGCATAAGTATGGCACATTGAAATATTTATGCAGAGCTACGTCGAGCTATGTCGAGCTCTGCGTAAGACTGGCACATTGAAAGTAATATGCAGATCTACGTCGAGTTATGTCGACCTCTGCATTAGACTGGCGAATTGAAAGTTGTTTGCATAGCTATGTCGAGCTAGGTCGAGCTCTGCAATAAGCTAGGTCGAGCTCTGCTATGTCAAGCTCTGCATAAGACTGGTACATTGAAAGTTGTATGCAGAGCTACGTCGATCTATGTCGAGCTCTGCATAAGAATGAAACATTGCAAGTTGTATGCAGAGCTACGTCGAGCTATGTCGAGCTCTGCATAAGTATGGGACATTGAAATATTTATGCAGAGCTACGTCGAGCTATGTCGAGCTCTGCATAAGACTGGCACATTGAAAGTAGTATGCAGAGCTACGTCGAGCTGTGTCGAGCTCTGCATAAGACTGGCGAATTGAAAGTTGTTTGCAGAGCTATGTCGAGCTAGGTCGAGCTCTGCATAAGTCTGGCACATTGAAAGTTGTATGCAGAGCTATGCAGAGTTACGTCGAGCTATGTCGAGCTCTGCATAAGACTGGCACATTGAAAGTTTTATGCAGAGCTGTGTCGAGCTAGGTCGAGCTCTGCAATTCGCTAAGTCGAGCTCTGCTATGTCGAGGTCTGCATAAGACTGGTACATTGAAAGTAGTATGCAGAGCTACGTCGAGCTATGTCGAGCTCTGCATAAGACTGGCGAATTGAAAGTTGTTTGCAGAGCTATGTCGAGCTAGGTCGAGCTCTGCATAAGTCTGGTACATTGAAAGTTGTATGCAGAGCTATGCAGAGTTACGTCGAGCTATGTCGAGCTCTGCATAAGACTGACACATTGAAAGTTTTATGCAGAGCTGTGTCGAGTTAGGTCGAGCTCTGCAATTCGCTGGGTCTAGCTCTGCTCTGTCGAGGTCTGCATAAGACTGGCACATTGAAAAATGTATGCAGAGCTACGTCGAGCTATGTCGAGCTCTGCATAAGACTGGCGAATTGAAAATTGTATGCACAGCTACGTCTGGCTATGTCGAGCGCAGAGTTGTGCATTGATGTGATGATTTCTAAGATTATGCAGACCTAAGGCGATTGCAGAGCTCTGCACTAAACTGGCACATTGAAACATGTATGCAGAGCTACGTCGAGCTATGTCGAGCTCTGCATAAGTATGGCACATTGAAATATTTATGCTGAGCAACGTCGAGCTATGTCGAGGTCTGCATAAGACTGGTACATTGAAAGTAGTATGCAGAGTTACGTCGAGCTATGTCGAGCTCTGCATAAGACTGGCGAATTGAAAGTTGTATGCAGAGCTATGCAGAGTTACGTCGAGCTATGTCGAGCTCTGCATAAGACTGGCACATTGAAAGTTGTATGCAGAGCTGTGTCGAGCTAGGTCGAGCTCTGCAATTCGCTAGGTCGAGCTCTGCTATGTTGAGGTCTGCATAAGACTGGCACATTGAAAAATGTATGCAGAGCTACGTCGAGCTATGTCGAGCTCTGCATAAGACTGGCGAATTGAAAATTGTATGCAGAGCTACGTCGAGCTATGTCGAGCGCAGAGCTGTGCATTGATGTGATGATTTCTAAGATTATGCAGACCTAAGGCGATTGCAGAGCACTGCACGAAACTGGCACATTGAAAGTTGTATGCAGAGCTATGTCGAGCTATGTCGAGCTCTGCATAAGTATGGCACATTGAAATATTTATGCTGAGCAACGTCGAGCTATGTCGAGCTCTGCATAAGACTGGTACATTGAAAGTAGTATGCAGAGCTCTGTCGAGCTAGGTCGAGCTCTGCATAAGTCTGGCACATTGAAAGTTGTATGCAGAGCTATGCAGAGTTACGTCGAGCTATGTCGAGCTCTGCATAAGACTGGCACATTGAAAGTTGTATGCAGAGCTGTGTCGAGCTAGGTCGAGCTCTGCAATTCTCTAGGTCGAGCTCTGCTATGTCGAGGTCTGCATAAGACTGGCACATTGAAAAATGTATGCAGAGCTACGTCGAGCTATGTAGAGCTCTGCATAAGACTGGCGAATTGAAAATTGTATGCAGAGCTACGTCGAGCTATGTCGAGCGCAGAGCTGTGCATTGATGTGATGATTTCTAAGATTATGCAGACCTAAGGCGATTGCAGAGCTCTGCACTAAACTGACACATTGAAAGTTGTATGCAGAGCTACGTCGAGCTATGTCGAGCTCTGCATAAGTATGGCACATTGAAATATTTATGCAGAGCTACGTCGAGCTATGTCGAGCTCTGCATAAGACTGGCACATTGAAAGTAGTATGCAGAGCTAGGTCGAGCTAGGTCGAGCTCTGCATAAGACTGGCGAATCGAAAGTTGTTTGCTTAGCTATGTCGAGCTAGGTCGACCTCTGCAATACGCTAGGTGGAGCTCTGCTATGTCGAGCTCTGCATAAGACTGGCACATCGAAAGTTGTATGCAGAGCTACGTCGATCTATGTCGAGCTCTGCATAAGAATGACCCATTGAAAGTTGTATGCAGAGCTACGTCGAGCTATGTCGAGCTCTGCATAAGTATGGCACATTGAAATATTTATGCAGAGCTACGTCGAGCTATGTCGAGCTCTGCATAAGACTGGTACATTGAAAGTAGTATGCAGAGCTACGTCGAGCTATGTCGAGCTCTGCATAAGACTGGCGAATTGAAAATTGTTTGCAGAGCTATGTCGAGCTAGGTCGAGCTCTGCATAAGTCTGGCACATTGAAAGTTGTATGCAGAGCTATGCATAGTTACGTCGAGCTATGTCGAGCTCTGCATAAGACTGGCACATTGAAAGTTTTATGCAGAGCTCTGTCGAGCTAGGTCGAGCTCTGCAATTCGCTAGGTCGAGCACTGCTATGTCGAGGTCTGCATAAGACTGGCACATTGAAAAATGTATGCAGAGCTACGTCGAGCTATGTCGAGCTCTGCATAAGACTGGCGAATTGAAAATTGTATGCACAGCTACGTCGAGCTATGTCGAGCGCAGAGCTGTACATTGATGTGATGATTTCTAAGATTATGCAGACCTAAGAGGATTGCAGAGCTCTGCACTAAACTGGCACACTGAAAGTTGTATGCAGAGCTACGTCGAGCTATGTCGAGCTCTGCATAAGTATGGCACATTGAAATATTTATGCAGAGCTACGTCGAGCTATGTCGAGCTCTGCATAAGACTGGCACATTGAAAGTAATATGCAGAGCTACGTCGAGCTATGTCGAGCTCTGCATAAGACTGGCGAATTGAAAATTGTATGCACAGCTACGTCGAGCTATGTCGAGCGCAGAGCTGTGCATTGATGTGATGATTTCTAAGATTATGCAGACCTAAGAGGATTGCAGAGCTCTGCACTAAACTGGCACATTGAAAGTTGTATGCAGAGCTACGTCGAGCTATGTCGAGCTCTGCATAAGTATGGCACATTGAAATATTTATGCAGAGCTACGTCGAGCTATGTCGAGCTCTGCATAAGACTGGCACATTGAAAGTAATATGCAGAGCTACGTCGAGCTATGTCGAGCTCTGCATTAGACTGGCGAATTGAAAGTTGTTTGCAGAGCTATGTCGAGCTGGGTCGAGCTCTGCAATACGCTAGGTCGAGCTCTGCTATGTCAAGCTCTGCATAAGACTGGTACATTGAAAGTTGTATGCAGAGCTTCGTCGATCTATGTCGAGCTCTGCATAAGAATGACACATTGCAAGTTGTATGCAGAGCTACGTCGAGCTATGTCGAGCTCTGCATAAGTATGGGACATTGAAATATTTATGCAGAGCTACGTCGAGCTATGTCGAGCAATGCATAAGACTGGCGAATTGAAAGTTGTTTGCTTAGCTATGTCGAGCTAGGTCGACCTCTGCAATACGCTAGGTGGAGCTCTGCTATGTCGAGCTCTGCATAAGACTGGCACATCGAAAGTTGAATGCAGAGCTACGTCGATCTATGTCGAGCTCTGCATAAGAATGACCCATTGAAAGTTGTATGCAGAGCTACGTCGAGCTATGTCGAGCTCTGCATAAGTATGGCACATTGAAATATTTATGCAGAGCTACGTCGAGCTATGTCGAGCTCTGCATAAGACTGGTACATTGAAAGTAGTATGCAGAGCTACGTCGAGCTATGTCGAGCTCTGCATAAGACTGGCGAATTGAAAGTTGTTTGCAGAGCTATGTCGAGCTAGGTCGAGCTCTGCATAAGTCTGGCACATTGAAAGTTGTATGCAGAGCTATGCATAGTTACGTCGAGCTATGTCGAGCTCTGCATAAGACTGGCACATTGAAAGTTTTATGCAGAGCTCTGTCGAGCTAGGTCGAGCTCTGCAATTCGCTAGGTCGAGCACTGCTATGTCGAGGTCTGCATAAGACTGGCACATTGAAAAATGTATGCAGAGCTACGTCGAGCTATGTCGAGCTCTGCATAAGACTGGCGAATTGAAAATTGTATGCAGAGCTACGTCTGGCTATGTCGAGCGCAGAGCTGTGCATTGATGTGATGATTTCTAAGATTATGCAGACCTAAGGCGATTGCAGAGCTCTGCAGCTACGTCGAGCTATGTCGAGCTCTGCATAAGACTGGCACATTGAAAGTAGTATGCAGAGCTACGTCTAGCTATGTCGAGCTCTGCATAAGACTGGCGAATTGAAAGTTGTTTGCAGAGCTATGTCGAGCTAGGTCGAGCTCTGCAATACGCTAGGTCGAGCTCTGCTATGTCGAGCTCTGCATAAGACTGGCACATTGAAAGTTGTATGCAGAGCTACGTCGATCTATGTCGAGCTCTGCATTAGAATGGCACATTGAAAGTTGTATGCAGAGCTACGTCGAGCTATGTCGGGCTCTGCATAAGTATGGCACATTGAAATATTTATGCAGAGCTACGTCGAGCTATGTCGAGCTCTGCATAAGACTGGTACATTGAAAGTAGTATGCAGAGCTACGTCGAGCTATGTCGAGCTCTGCATAAGACTGGCGAATTGAAAGTTGTTTGCAGAGCTATGTCGAGCAAGGTCGAGCTCTGCATAAGTCTGGCACATTGAAAGTTGTATGCAGAGCTATGCAGAGTTACGTCGAGCTATGTCGAGCTCTGCATAAGACTGGCACATTGAAAGTTTTATGCAGTGCTGTGTCGAGCTAGGTCGAGCTATGTCGAGCTCTGCATAAGACTGGCGAATTGTAAATTGTATGCACAGCTACGTCGAGCTATGTCGAGCGCAGAGCTGTGCATTGATGTGATGATTTCTAAGATTATGCAGACCTAAGGCGATTGCAGAGCTCTGCACTAAACTGGCACATTGAAAGTTGTATGCAGAGCTACGTCGAGCTATGTCGAGCTCTGCATAAGTATGGCACATTGGAATATTTATGCAGAGCTACGTCAACCTATGTCAAGCTCTGCATAAGACTGGTACATTGAAAGTAGTATGCAGAGCTACGTCGAGCTATGTCGAGCTCTGCATAAGACTGGCGAATTGAAAGTTGTTTGCAGAGCTACGTCGAGCTAGGTCGAGCTCTGCATAAGCCCGGCTCATTGAAAAGTTGTATGCACTGCTATGCAGAGCTACGTCGAGCTATGTCGAGCTCTGCTTAAAACTGGCGGATTGAAAGTTGTTTGCAGAGCTACGTCGAGCTAGGTCGAGCTCTGGGTTAGACTTAACAGGAATCCTGTTACATTAAGGGAATCCTGTTAAGTCTTATGCAGAGCTGAATGCAGATGGGCGATTGCAGAGCCAACTTCACACAACTTAAATAGTTTAAACTCTGAACAATATGATGTTTATAAGACATAAACAATGCCCAATCACGTTTTACATGGAAATTGTGTAAGCGTGTCCTGTTAACTTGAGTATTGTAAAATCTAATAAATTCTCCGTTTCATTCAAACTATCACGAAAACACGCCTGTATACTACTGACCCCCCTCAACACCCACTTTTATACAGGTAAAACTGGGGTTTACAGGGATGAACAGTATTTTCTTATTTAAATACTTAGATTGTGGGTACAAAACGTAAATTGAGGTGCACATTAGAACCGCCTAGATGAGGCGGTTCTAACGTGTACCCGCAATCTATGTTTTGAGCAGAAATAAGAAAATAAATATCACGATTTTATCAGAAAATTTTCTCTTTTTTTTTCGGCGAAAAAATTTACAATGCATTAGTATAGGCGTGTTTTCGTAATGAATAATGGCAAATTGAAGCACTGATAACACTAGTGGGTGGATTGTCTCTGAGTGTAGATTTGACACATGGTCCTGAATGGGGACTTCCACTTTTTTCGTGTAATCCTTAAATTCCTGTACACGTTTTGCGGTGTCTAATCTGGGTTTATACTGTTTGCTAAACCCAACACATGATTCCAGTCCGGATAATGTAGATTCGACTCGTAACACTCTTACGCAACTTTTAGACCTCACAGCTGTAAGAATAGCGAGACTATTTTCTATAAATAGCCGTTAGCTGAATTTCTTACAAATCAGTGATAGTCACCTGGACATCAAGAGCGAAATCTACTGTGCTTAGGAACTTGGGTCGATTGACAAATTTTCTACAAATGGGTGATACTCGCGTGGATATCAGCAGCGATAAACTTCTGTGCTACTTAACTCTATGTCGATTGGCAACACATCGACCCTCATATATGCTGATGTTGGGGGTACTCTTCTGCTGACAATGAGGCATCAAAGAATCACGTCTCATCAATTTTACAATTCCGTTAATGGAACGCCATTGAGAATTTGTAATAGAATTGAGAAGTAGTGTATTAAATCATGTCTTCATTCAGAGCTTGTTAAATATATTAGATTATTTCAACGTGACCTGGTTTATGGAGCTTCCGGCAAGACTTATGAATGGCTGTGGAATTGACTTGCACAGTTTGGATGCTTTAGAAGTGTCATCACGTGATAAAGTCCGTGAAACGAACACCCCACTAAAGCCCCACTTTATATAGAGAAAACTGGGGGTTACGTGGGTATAAATTATTTTTATTATTATTGCTCTAAGAGTGAGTGAGTGTTTTAGTTTTACGTTCCACCAACAGCTAAGGTCATACGGAGACGGGACCTCGGTTTAAAGACTCATCCGAAAGTCTGGAGAAGCCCGGGATCGATCCTGCGACCCCTGGTTTACAAGGCGAGTAGCGTAACCACTACAGCACGGAGGCTTCTATATTGCTCTAAGACATAGGTTGTGGGTACTCGTTAGAACCGCCTCAATGAAGCGGTTCTAACGAGCACACACAGCCTATGTTTTCAATATAAATAACAAAAACCAGTGCTTCAGCTGAAGTCCACGACCCGCCGTATGCTTTTAGCTTTATGAGTGTTACCATATATGGGTACGGCGGCCATTTTGGTCACGTGACCTGGACCTAAAACGGTTCCCCCAATAAATGCGCCTTATCGTAAGGAGCAAAAATTTATTTTTTTTACTTTACTACTGTATTCTGAATCGTTTGCAGGATAAAATGCATTCTCACTTTTCCAAAACAAAAGCATATGGGTCAAAGTTTGACCTAGGCACAAAGAAGGTCAAGGTCAACCCAGGGTCACCATTTTAGCAATTTATGATGGGCCTACGTCCCAGATGCTATTTATCAAGTTTCGTGGAAATCTGCCCAGTGATTCTGGAGAAGAATATTTTTGAAGGGTTTTTACCATATATGGCTTAGCGGCCATTTTGGTCATGTGACCTGGACCCCATGAGCAAATTTTGGTTTCCCCCATCCCATAGAGGCTCCATATGAAATTTGGCTTCAATCGGCCCAACGGTTTCCGAGCAGAAGCAGTTCGAAAATTTTCACATTTTTCGCCTCGGCGAGGCTATACTAAATGGAATGTAATATTTCGCAAGTTCATTGGTTAGATCTCATTGGTATCTATCAGTATGCCAAAAATTGTTTAAATATTCCAACAAAACATATGTGTCAAAGTTTGACCCAGGCACAAAGAAGGTCAAGGTCAACCCAGGGTCACCATTTTAGCAATTTATGATGGGCCTACGTCCCAGATGCTATTTTTCAAGTTTCGTGGAAATCTGCCCAGTGGTTCTGGAGAAGACTATTTTGAAGGGTTTTTACCATATATGGCTTGGCGGCCATTTTGGTCATGTGATCTGGACCCCATAGCCAATTTTGGTTTCCCCCAGTTCGAAAATTTTCACATTTTTCGCCTCGGCGAGGCTATACTAAATGGAATGTAATATTTCGCAAGTTCATTGGTTAGATCTCATTGATAGCTATCAGTATGCCAAAAATTGTTTAAATATTCCAAGCGGTTAAGTCACTATCACCAATTTTCACAAACGGGTTACGGACGGACAGACAGACAGACCATATATGGCTTAGCGGCCATTTTGGTCATGTGACCTAACCCCATGAGCAAATTTTGGTTTCCCCCATCCCATAGAGGCTCCATATGAAATTTGACTTAAATCGGCCCAACGGTTTCCGAGGAGAAGCAGTTCGAAAATTTTCACATTTTTCGCCTCGGCGAGGCTATACTAAATGGAATGTAATATTTCGCAAGTTCATTGGTTAGATCTCATTGGTATCTATCAGTATGCCAAAAATTGTTTAAATATTCCAACAAAACATATGTGTCAAAGTTTGACCCAGGCACAAAGAAGGTCAAGGTCAACCCAGGGTCACCATTTTAGCAATTTATGATGGGCCTACGTCCCAGATGCTATTTTCAAGTTTCGTGGAAATCTGCCCAGTGGTTCTGGAGAAGACTATTTTGAAGGGTTTTTACCATATATGGCTTGGCGGCCATTTTGGTCATGTGATCTGGACCCCATAGCCAATTTTGGTTTCCCCCAGTTCGAAAATTTTCACATTTTTCGCCTCGGCGAGGCTATACTAAATGGAATGTAATATTTTTCCCAGATGCTATTTTTCAAGTTTCGTGGAAATCTGCCCAGTGGTTCTGGAGAAGACTATTTTGAAGGGTTTTTACCATATATGGCTTGGCGGCCATTTTGGTCATGTGATCTGGACCCCATAGCCAATTTTGGTTTCCCCCAGTTCGAAAATTTTCACATTTTTCCCCTCGGCGAGGCTATACTAAATGGAATGTAATATTTCGCAAGTTCATTGGTTAGATCTCATTGATAGCTATCAGTATGCCAAAAATTGTTTAAATATTCCAAGCGGTTAAGTCACTATCACCAATTTTCACAAACGGGTTACGGACGGACAGACAGACAGACCATATATGGCTTAGCGGCCATTTTGGTCATGTGACCTAACCCCATGAGCAAATTTTGGTTTCCCCCATCCCATAGAGGCTCCATATGAAATTTGACTTAAATCGGCCCAACGGTTTCCGAGGAGAAGCAGTTCGAAAATTTTCACATTTTTCGCCTCGGCGAGGCTATACTAAATGGAATGTAATATTTCGCAAGTTCATTGGTTAGATCTCATTGGTATCTATCAGTATGCCAAAAATTGTTTAAATATTCCAACAAAACATATGTGTCAAAGTTTGACCCAGGCACAAAGAAGGTCAAGGTCAATCCAGGGTCACCATTTTAGCAATTTATGATGGGCCTACGTCCCAGTTGCTATTTTTCAAGTTTCGTGGAAATCTGCCCAGTGGTTCTGGAGAAGACTATTTTGAAGGGTTTTTACCATATATGGCTTGGCGGCCATTTTGGTCATGTGATCTGGACCCCATAGCCAGGTAATATTTCGCAAGTTCATTGGTTAGATCTCATTGATAGCTATCAGTATGCCAAAAATTGTTTAAATATTCCAAGCGGTTAAGTCACTATCACCAATTTTCACAAACGGGTTACGGACGGACAGACAGACAGACCATATATGGCTTAGCGGCCATTTTGGTCATGTGACCTAACCCCATGAGCAAATTTTGGTTTCCCCCATCCCATAGAGGCTCCATATGAAATTTGACTTAAATCGGCCCAACGGTTTCCGAGGAGAAGCAGTTCGAAAATTTTCACATTTTTCGCTTCGGCGAGGCTATACTAAATGGAATGTAATATTTCGCAAGTTCATTGGTTAGATCTCATTGGTATCTATCAGTATGCCAAAAATTGTTTAAATATTCAAACAAAACATATGTGTCAAAGTTTGACCCAGGCACAAAGAAGGTCAAGGTCAACCCAGGGTCACCATTTTAGCAATTTATGATGGGCCTACGTCCCAGATGCTATTTTTCAAGTTTCGTGGAAATCTGCCCAGTGGTTCTGGAGAAGACTATTTTGAAGGGTTTTTACCATATATGGCTTGGCGGCCATTTTGGTCATGTGATCTGGACCCCATAGCCAGGTAATATTTCGCAAGTTCATTGGTTAGATCTCATTGATAGCTATCAGTATGCCAAAAATTGTTTAAATATTCCAAGCGGTTAAGTCACTATCACCAATTTTCACAAACGGGTTACGGACGGACAGACAGACAGACCATATATGGCTTAGCGGCCATTTTGGTCATGTGACCTAACCCCATGAGCAAATTTTGGTTTCCCCCATCCCATAGAGGCTCCATATGAAATTTGACTTAAATCGGCCCAACGGTTTCCGAGGAGAAGCAGTTCGAAAATTTTCACATTTTTCGCCTCGGCGAGGCTATACTAAATGGAATGTAATATTTCGCAAGTTCATTGGTTAGATCTCATTGGTATCTATCAGTATGCCAAAAATTGTTTAAATATTCCAACAAAACATATGTGTCAAAGTTTGACCAAGGCACAAAGAAGGTCAAGGTCAACCCAGGGTCACCATTTTAGCAATTTATGATGGGCCTACGTCCCAGATGCTATTTTCAAGTTTCGTGGAAATCTGCCCAGTGGTTCTGGAGAAGACTATTTTGAAGGGTTTTTACCATATATGGCTTGGCGGCCATTTTGGTCATGTGATCTGGACCCCATAGCCAATTTTGGTTTCCCCCATGACGAAAATTTTCACATTTTTCGCCTCGGCGAGGCTATACTAAATGGAATGTAATATTTTTCCCAGATGCTATTTTTCAAGTTTCGTGGAAATCTGCCCAGTGGTTCTGGAGAAGACTATTTTGAAGGGTTTTTACCATATATGGCTTGGCGGCCATTTTGGTCATGTGATCTGGACCCCATAGCCAATTTTGGTTTCCCCCAGTTCGAAAATTTTCACATTTTTCCCCTCGGCGAGGCTATACTAAATGGAATGTAATATTTCGCAAGTTCATTGGTTAGATCTCATTGATAGCTATCAGTATGCCAAAAATTGTTTAAATATTCCAAGCGGTTAAGTCACTATAACCAATTTTCACAAACGGGTTACGGACGGACAGACAGACAGACCATATATGGCTTAGCGGCCATTTTGGTCATGTGACCTAACCCCATGAGCAAATTTTGGTTTCCCCCATCCCATAGAGGCTCCATATGAAATTTGACTTAAATCGGCCCAACGGTTTCCGAGGAGAAGCAGTTCGAAAATTTTCACATTTTTCGCCTCGGCGAGGCTATACTAAATGGAATGTAATATTTCGCAAGTTCATTGGTTAGATCTCATTGGTATCTATCAGTATGCCAAAAATTGTTTAAATATTCCAACAAAACATATGTGTCAAAGTTTGACCCAGGCACAAAGAAGGTCAAGGTCAATCCAGGGTCACCATTTTAGCAATTTATGATGGGCCTACGTCCCAGTTGCTATTTTTCAAGTTTCGTGGAAATCTGCCCAGTGGTTCTGGAGAAGACTATTTTGAAGGGTTTTTACCATATATGGCTTGGCGGCCATTTTGGTCATGTGATCTGGACCCCATAGCCAGGTAATATTTCGCAAGTTCATTGGTTAGATCTCATTGATAGCTATCAGTATGCCAAAAATTGTTTAAATATTCCAAGCGGTTAAGTCACTATCACCAATTTTCACAAACGGGTTACGGACGGACAGACAGACAGACCATATATGGCTTAGCGGCCATTTTGGTCATGTGACCTAACCCCATGAGCAAATTTTGGTTTCCCCCATCCCATAGAGGCTCCATATGAAATTTGACTTAAATCGGCCCAACGGTTTCCGAGGAGAAGCAGTTCAAAAATTTTCACATTTTTCGCCTCGGCGAGGCTATACTAAATGGAATGTAATATTTCGCAAGTTCATTGGTTAGATCTCATTGGTATCTATCAGTATGCCAAAAATTGTTTAAATATTCCAACAAAACATATGTGTCAAAGTTTGACCCAGGCACAAAGAAGGTCAAGGTCAACCCAGGGTCACCATTTTAGCAATTTATGATGGGCCTACGTCCCAGATGCTATTTTTCAAGTTTCGTGGAAATCTGCCCAGTGGTTCTGGAGAAGACTATTTTGAAGGGTTTTTACCATATATGGCTTGGCGGCCATTTTGGTCATGTGATCTGGACCCCATAGCCAATTTTGGTTTCCCCCAGTTCGAAAATTTTCACATTTTTCGCCTCGGCGAGGCTATACTAAATGGAATGTAATATTTCGCAAGTTCATTGGTTAGATCTCATTGATAGCTATCAGTATGCCAAAAATTGTTTAAATATTCCAAGCGGTTAAGTCACTATCACCAATTTTCACAAACGGGTCACGGACGGACAGACAGACAGACCATATATGGCTTAGCGGCCATTTTGGTCATGTGACCTAACCCCATGAGCAAATTTTGGTTTCCCCCATCCCATAGAGGCTCCATATGAAATTTGACTTAAATCGGTCCAACGGTTTCCGAGGAGAAGCAGTTCGAAAATTTTCACATTTTTCGCCTCGGCGAGGCTATACTAAATGGAATGTAATATTTCGCAAGTTCATTGGTTAGATCTCATTGGTATCTATCAGTATGCCAAAAATTGTTTAAATATTCCAATCGGTTAAGTCACTATCACCAATTTTCACAAACGGGTTACGGACGGACAGACAGACTGACAGACTGACCGATTGACCGATTGACTGAATGACAGAATGACACGGTGATTTTAGGGCACTCTTAGAAACCAACCGACTTCAGTCGGTCGCTTTTTCTGCGGGTCGTGCAATATCATGGATTTTCTTAGGAAAAGTAGTCATTTTGGAGATGTGAAAAATGCACTACTTTGCACGGGTATGTTATCGTAATGTCTGAGGTAAAGATATAGCATCCTCAACTTTATGTGTTCATCTGGAACAATGAGAAAGATTACTCAGAAAAATGTCACCATTGCAGATGAGGTAAAGATATAGCATCCTCAACTTTATGTGTTCATCTGGAACAGTGAGAAAGATTACTCAGAAAAATGTCACAATTGCAGATGAGGTAAAGATATAGCATCCTCAACTTTATGTGTTCATCTGGAACAATGAGAAAGATTACTTAGAAAAATGTCACCATTGCAGATGAGGTAAAGATATAGCATCCTCAACTTTATGTGTTCATCTGGAACAGTGAGAAAGATTACTCAGAAAAATGTCACAATTGCAGATGAGGTAAAGATATAGCATCCTCAACTTTATGTGTTCATCTGGAACAGTGAGAAAGATTACTCAGAAAAATGTCACAATTGCAGATGATAACATCAGGTTAAAAAGCCCGTGTAAAGAAGACCCTGTAAACCCCACTTAAGTTTAAAAAAATGGAGTTTACTGGGGTATACAATATATTTTATGTTTTCCCAACATCATAGATTGGTGCGGTTCTAACGTGAACCCGCAATCTATGACACGGTTCAAGAAAAGAAAATGTCCATCACGCAAACACGCCTTTGTAATTCTAAGCCCCTTAAACCCCACTTTTACATTGTTAATTGAGGTTTATGGGGGTAAACATTTCTTGTTTCTGCTCCATAATCTATACTTTGAGCGAATGCAAGAAAAATATCTCAGTTTTCCACCTTAAAATTTTCGTTTTTTTCTGCTGTAACACATTTGATTTTGAAATAAGTTTCCAAGAAAAGTGGTCGCATCCCTTGCACTCCCTACAGTGATGATAAACAATTGGGCCCCGTCAAGCGATTTTGGTACTTATCGCCTATGCGAGCAGCGAAGGTTCAGGCGAGCCTGCGCATCCGCGCAGCCTCGCCAGAACCTTCGCTGCTCGCTCATACAAGCAGTGAATCAAGAGGAAACTTTAGACAGAAAGCCATATCCATGGCCCCTCTGAATGGCTGGGCATGCGCAGTTAAAATTTGTCATGACGGAATGCTCGAAGACACAATTTCGCTTGGCGGGGCTCTATTAGTGTGAGTAAACTTTCTATATATGTGTGTGGCAGATAGTTATAGGTATTAGCCCTTATCCTACTGTTTGCGACATAACAGTGTAGATCTAGAGCACATTACGCAAACACGCCTATACAAATACATTGCCAGCTTTAACGCCGTAAAAATGAAAATTTAACATGAAAAATTGCGATATTTTTTTTTATTTCTGCTCAAAATATAGATTGTGGGCACTCGTTAGAACAACGAGTACCCACGATCTATATTTTAGAGCAGAAATAAGAAAAATAAGGTATATCCCCGGAAACCCCAGTTTTACTATATAAAAGTGGGGTTCAAGGGGGTCAAAATTATACAGGCGTGTTTTCGTGATGAGATGTCTTTGAAGAAGCCATCTGAACAGGATCTACACTGTTTGTCATTCTCTTTGTGGATTTGATTGAATAAATAACATCAAGTAATTTGATTGGTTGAAATGTGAATGGGAGTGGTTAAATTAACTTTTGTAGCAGGATAAGTGTTAAGTCCAGTGTTTTAATTGTTTTGTACTTGTCCTTGTTATCTACAATTTTCATCAGCATTGAGATGTTCTGTTTGTGACAAAGTCAATGTTTAAAACAAATTATCTGCATGTTTTATGAAGATCTTTTTTTTTTTTTTTTTTTTTTTTTTTGGTTTGGGTTTTACGGCCCTTTCAAGATTATTTCACTCATATCGAGCCGATCGTTAATCAGAGGTGGGCGAAAACCGGAGTACCCGGAGAAAAACCACCTGACCTTCCGTTGCAGAACTTGGCGTCTCACACGTGGCCCGAGCGAGCTTATGAAGATCTTATTAAAATCCAGACATGTTTACCTAATCGATTAAAACTCAGATGTACAATAAAATTCGTATAGGAAACTATTCGAAAGTGATCTTTTTAATGCCACTTTTGAACAATTCCACTAGGTGTAGAAAACACAAATGAAGAATGTCTGATACCTTCTCAATAAGCTTTTAAAAGCAGATTTAGCCGGGAATTTAGGTTGTCGTAACAGCGGAATTGTAACTCTTTGTTTTTTTAATTATCAAAGGGATGTACATGTAACTGATATAAACAATAGGATCTAAATCACATAGAGTGTCTGGCATATTATGACACGCTTGGCTTTCCGCGGTATTCCAAAGTATACCATCGGATTTTGTCAGTTTACAAAATAGTCCGATATTCTATGCGTTTGATTAGTATCTTTTTTAAATCTCGGGTTGGTGCTGACCCTTAATCATTAGGTCTCTCACCGCTGTGGTTCGATCCTGGCTCGGGTAATATGTGAAGCACTAAGTCCTGCAACAGAAGGTCAGATTGTTTTTCTCCGGGTACTCCAGTTTTCGCCAACCTCTTATTAATGATCGGCACGAACTAACTGATATAACCTTGTAAGGGCCTTGAATATAAAAACAAATCTCGGGTGTTTACGCTCGGGAGTGACAAGTCAGCTATGCGGTGTGCCAGCTCCTCTTAGATTCTATGTCTCTCCTAGAGATTTGCAAGTTTTATAAGGATCGGAAAAGAATTTGCTAATATGCTGCTGCTAAACCACGTTTGACATCCAAGGAAACAAAACATAATATCTGAACTTGGTACGAGAGTGTTGTGACATGGTTGTCTGAGAACCGACCAAAGTTTTCCAACGAAAATCCATGGGATCATTCCGAAAAGTTTGCAAGACATTTCTATGAAACGCTTGCACATTCAGAACAGCCTGTAGAGATAACACTGTTCAACAGTGTCGATAGTGGCTTGCTCCGATGTCGCTTCCTAATTACTATGTTGGGAAATGTTTTATCATATGAGCCCCGCCAAGCGAATTTTGGTCTTCGAGCATTCCGTCATGACAATTTTTAAATGCGCATGCCCAGCCATTCAGAAGGGCCAGGGATATGGCTTTTTGTATGAAGGTTCCTCTTGATTCAGTGCTTGTATGAGCGAGCAGCGAAGGTTCTGGCGAGACTGCGCGGATGCGCAGGCTCGCCTGAACCTTCGCTGCTCGCATAGACGATAAGTACCAAAATCGCTTGACGGGGCCCATATACACTTCTCAAAATGTTTAAAGGAACACCTTTTTTTTCCTGTTAAATTGTGGTGTTTTACCAGAAAGTCAAGTTTATATCAAACTACATTACCTCAAAGGCCATTAATCAACAGCACTAAACAGGCAAGTGAAATATGAAAATGTGAAATATGAAAATCTGAAAACTGGATCAAATTATCTTTACTAGTTGACTGTCATGAACGCAGGTTGTGGCGGTAGACTGGTTTACAGTGCACGACAGAGGACAAAACTAACAAATAGACTTGTGAGATCAACGAAAACTAAGATCACCATGTTCATCCAGCCGGTCAGGTCGTAGCTTTAGCTTGTAAATCCATCATGTTACCAAGTCCGCATTACGAAAACACGCCTGTACAAATACACTGTAAACTTTACCGCCGAGATAACGAACACTTTAAGATAAAACGATGATGATATTTTTCTTATTTCTGCTCAAAATATAGATTGTCTGTCTTCGATAGAACCACCTCATCGAGTCGATTCTAACGATTACCCATAATCTATATTTTGGAGCAGAAGTAAGAAAAATCGATGAGACGGTTCTAACGAGTACCCACAATCTATATTTTGAAGCAGAAATAAGAAAAATGATAAGGTTTACCCCTATAAACCTCAGTTTTACTATATAAAAGTCGCGTTCAAGGGGGTCAGAATTATAAAGGCGTGTTTTCGTGGCGGTCAAACTAAGAACCCTCTAAATTTTATGGAGTTTTCTGGAGGTATTCATTTTTTCTGCCTTATTTTAGCTATAACATAGATTGTGGGTACTCATTAGAACCGCCTCGTTTAGAACTGCATCAACGACGCGGTTCTAACGAGCACCCACGATCTATGTTGAAAGCAGAAATAAGAAAGATGTTAAGATTTTTACCTAATATTTGTCATTTCCGACACCATGTTGGACGCCATTATTGCACATGGGCATGTTTTCCTACTGTTTGAATAAAGACTCGAACAGCAAAAACTTTGACCAGACTTCGGGGTGGTACAGGCTGACCTGCACATTCGCTGGTCGGACAGACCTTCTTTTCTATTCCATTTGGGATCATTGAACAGAACCTTTTACATTGTGACTCAAAGCACTGAGAGTACTGGTGGTTTGATTCTTTCTGAGTGTAGGCTGAGTGTAGAGTATATAAAATAACACGTGACAAAATAAATAAATAAGATTTACCTGTTGCTGACTTTTGTCAATTTTCATTTTGCCTTTGTGCCGCCGTGAAACATGATGTTTTGCACAACGTTTCGCTTCTTAAGTTATCATATTAAATAAATGACTATGAAGAGTTCCAATAAAACCGAGACCATTAACGATAGTTAACAAGGCACTGACACTCAAACAAGTTCCTTCAGAAGAGTTACATGTATCCCCATTTTCAAAATTACTGAGGTGTCGGACTTTCAGAAATAAAATCACTCAAAATATTCCCTGGAAAAATCGATTTTTTTTCAAAATGTATAAAAAAATAAGAATACGGGGCAAACAATAGGAGATCATTGATAAAAATATACCGATACCAATAGTTAACTTTTCACTTTAATTTTTTTTCAAGAATCCTCGACTCTAAATGTAAAAGAAAAGAAACAAGAAATATCTTTAAACAAGAGGCCCATGGGCCACTATGCTCACCAGAGCTCAGGGGGCACTGCCCACTGACAGCAATGTATTTTAATTAACCATGGGAGCCCTGCGTCCAAGGATGCTATAGATAAAGTTTGGACCCAATCAGCCTAGTGGCTTCAGAGGTCTGATGTCGCTTGAATGTGTTGTTGCAGGACAACAGATGACAACTGACAATTACCAATCTGTGGCAACCAATAGGCCTAAAAGAACATTATTAAAGGAACACTTCAATGAAAGGTGGACAAAATATCTTGAAAGCCATAAATATCATTTTTCAATTTCCCCATTATAAGTCAATGGAAACTCTTAACTTGCCATAGCAAACAAACCAAAGAGCCAAATTTCATAAACCAGAGCTCAGGTGGGCACTGCCCAATGGCAGCCTTGTATTTTAACTTGATATGATTTTAATCTACCAATTATAAAGTCTCACAAACAAACCCCATACTAAAATGAGCACTCATGTTGACTGTATCTGAAATATTAAGTGTTTTATAAAGTAGACAGGGTAGGGCATGAACCCAATGGAGCCCTGGTTGGTGTCACTAAATGTGTCTTATCAAAAGGAACAGAGACATATATGATTTAGCGGTGGGGATATGTATGTCTCCTGAGATGTAAGACCTTTTAAGCAGTGGAGGGATTCAGGCATGGCGGATACTAGAACACCCCAGGATTGTCACTGAATGCTGAACGGTTTCTGACATACGAGGACTGTTCAAATATGAATGCAAGTAGAACGTTTTTTCATGCACTAATGCGAAAATCACCTGGAAATAAATATCACAGCGTAGAAAAACATTTAACCTATACATTGATACCAAACCTGTTGAAATCCGTTACCTTTAGCCATGTCTATCGTTCGATAAACACTGTCTACTCTTGTATATTAATACAAAACATGGTTGGAAGAAGGTCAGAGTACGCTGTTGAAATACGGTCCTATATTAAGAATCGTTGTATTCTTGGTATACGGTGCAAAGACATTTTTGATGAAATATGTTCGGTTTATGGGCATAATGAAATGTCTTTTCCGACAGTTTTTCGTTGTTGTAAGAAATTCAGCTGTGGGCTAGGCTCAACAGAAGATGCACCATATGATCATCGGCCGAAAAGAGCAACATGTGCCAAGATGGTTGAGACACGCGTTCAGTGCGCCAAGAAGCTGCTTATAAAGTTTCCAAATTACAATGCACGGTCTTTCGCTAATGTCGTCACAGGTGACGAGACATGGGTTCACTTTTTTGAGCCAAAACGAAAGATTCAGAACAAAATATGGGCAACAAAGTATTGCTAAAGACCATGCACTGCAAAGCGGACCATGAGCGTCAAGAAGGTAAAGGACCCTGCTATTCAGGTTGCTGTGCCTAAAGGCAAATCTGTAAATGCGAAGTTTTACAAGAATAAAGTTCTTCGAGCATTGAAGAAATATTTCAAAGAACGAAGACCCGCAACTGGTTTGGCCAATGTCAGATTGCTACATGGCAATGCGTCATCGCACAAGGCGTTCATTGTGCAAGACTATCTGAAGCAGGAAAAGGTTGTTGAACTCCCTCCCCCCCCCCCCGTATTCCCCTGACCTTGCCCCGTGTTGTTTTTTTTTTGTTCCCGCGGCTGAAAAATACCTTTCTGGTCGAAAATTTGTACAGCGCAAACACCTCGGTGCTGCAATATTCCAGTGCCTTCATAGTTTACCTCGAAAAGACTACCAAAATGCATTCAAAGATTGGATCAGAAGACTGAAAGTTTGTATATCTGTTAAAGGGGAATACTTTGAGGGGACAATAAATTTTTCATCGAAATCTATCACTGAATCATTTTTATGTGCTTAGTTGCATTCATATTTGAACAGTCCTCGTAGTAATGCGATAAACAAAGATGCAGATCGACTTGTGCATTCGCACATTCTGATCAGCACCTTAGCGTCCACCGAATGCATAGTACAATGTTTCTAGTCTTTATCTGGGTAGTTGGTCGGGTCGAATGCGCCTAACCTTACTGCAAACTCCGAAAGCAGATTTTCTCTTCACGTGTCTCAAATTGTTTGACGCCTTGATATATTCTTATCTATTAATTAAACGCCACTATCAGCACTGGTGTATGCTAAACTCTATGGTTAGATAGTATCGTTGAGTTGTCAAATGAGAAAACGTTTGGGAAATTAACTGTAGCTTTTCGGGAATAATTGTACAAATGATGGTCGTCACTCGACATAAGCATGACTGGTCTCCTTTTGTTACAGGCGCTAGATGAAGATATAAGAACCCTCCTACCAGTTTCTCTTAAAATAAAGGTAGCATGTGAGGAGAATGTTTCAAATAATGGTTTCGAAAAACAACACGGACACCAACACAAAACATATTAGAAACTGCAAAGGAACGCCCACCTTTGGGCGGTTAGTAGAAACAAATCGGGAGGTATGGGGCTTCAACTTTGGAAAATAGAAGTGATAGCAATGATCAGGAATCGATACAACATCTCCCATCAGAGACTTTACAATATTCATTCTTGACCTCAACCCAGTGCAGATTCCAAATTGAAACACATGCGAATCATGACAATAACACACAACACACACAGAGTAATGTTACGAGGATCGATCGCATTGATCCTGAGGTTTGTTACCAATTTGCATGAGAATGCTTTCAGCGCGCCGGGTGCCAACAGTTCCCAGTAAAGAAACAACGAGCTATTTGAGTGCTCAAGTCTGAGTCGCTTTTGGAAAGATATGATTCTGATCCGGAATAATTTCTTGAAATATGTTCTATAAAAAGGTTATCCTTTGGAAGCAAGGAATACATCACAAAAGTGAAAAAATATGGAGTGTACATGTTTTCTGGGCCAGACTAGCTAGTTTCGGCCAATTAGGCCCCATCAGTGATCCTTAGATATTTTCAAAATTCCACAATGTAATCAATGATCCCAAAGGACAAGAAAATATAATCTACACTATGATGTAGGGCAGGGAGACGTTTTACCGCCGCCACACATTCCCACACACCAGCTGCAGTGAAGTTAAATATGTTCTATAAAAGGGTTATCCTTTGGAAGCAAGGAATACACCACAGAAGTGAAAAATATGGAGTGTACATGTACATGGATAGAAAAATCCGTCCCAAGGGTCACTGTCCGGCATCACGAGGCTTGCCGAGTGATGCCGGACAGTAATCCCGATGGACGGATTTTTCTATCCACCCCTCACATCCATATTGGATTCTTTTTCTTGCATACCTTCCATTTCTTAGCGCGGAATTTCAATGCTGCGGTCACTTCGATAACCAACGTCCCCCATATTGTGTTGACGCTGCAGGAATGTAAAGTGACGTCACGGATCGTGCATGACATCAACCTTAACGACGGCGCACACAAGGTCGTAATCAACCAGTGCATTTATCAAACACGCGATTATATTCGATTTGGGGTCGGAACACCAGGGTCAGAACATAAATTTCTATCCCAGGGTAAAATCGCAGATTTCCTTGTCTGGTGTGCAAGAATGGCTATTCCATTACGCAAACACGCCTATACAAATACATTAACACCTTTATCGCCGAAAAAATGAAAATTTTATGATGAAAAATTGCGATATTTTTCTTATTTCTGCTCAAAGTATAGCTTGTGGGCACTCGTTAGAACCGCCTCATCGAGGCGGTTCTAACGAGTACCCACAATCTATATTTTAGAGCAAAAATAAGAAAAATAAGGTATACCCCCGGAAACCCCAGTTTTACTATATAAAAGTGGGGTTCATGGGGGTCAAAATTATATAGGCGTGTTTTTGTGATGTTAAGAGTTAAGCTTTCCAATACAAAAAAAAAAAAAAAAAAAAAACTGGCCGTTCACATGCGGTTCTTCGGCTGCGGTTTATTATTTTTGTGGTTTGTCTTTGCATGTGTGTACTGCTAATATTTTTTTACTTCGGACAGCCGTTCGGCCATTTTGTGGGCAAGTGACGTTTTGATTATGGTGCCACTGTTTTTATGTTGGTGTTTCTTTCCCTTTGAGGTGTTAGGTAATGCGATCGATCCTTTTCATAGCCTCACTGCCATTTTGCCCAGGAAAAAGTATACTCTGCAGGTGTCTTTTTTATGATGAAGTCATTGTTTCCAAAGGGTTACCTTTTTGTAGAACATTTTCAAGGGCCATTTTTACATGACTTGTTAACCTCTGAAGGAACTGCCTTGGGACGGTCAGTAGTAAAACTACTGGGGACTGGGGAACAACCCTCGTCCTTATCATACGACAGCGTTCTACAAGGAGGATTCCATGCTTAACAGCAAATCACAACATAACATACAGAATAAACCAATGACTTAATCATTATAAATAATACTGGAATCAAGGGAGAAGAATCGGACACTTAATTGAAAAGTTACCTCTTTGATAAAATTACGAAAATTTTGGGTGGGACGGGTGTTCATCTCCTTTAGTATTTATACGGTCATTACGCAAACACGTCCATACAAATTCATTGCCACCTTCATCGCCGAAAAAAAAAGGAAATTGTAAGATGAAAAATTGTGAGATTTTTCTTATTTCTGCTTAAAATATAGATTGTGGGCACTCGTTAGAACCGCCTCATCGAGGCGGTTCTAACGAGTATCCACAATCTATATTTTAGAGCAGAAATAAGAAAAATAAGGTTTACCCCTGTAAACCCCAGTTTTACTATATAAAAGTGGGATTCAAGGGATCAGAATTATATAGGTGTGTTTTCGTGATGCAACTGATCGTTTTGAAATAGTAACACCTCTCGAGAGGAAGGGGTTCTTGGTGACCTTGTAACTGTGATTTTTCACCTTCACTGTCTTGGTAATCAGGCAATTGTTGGTTGTCTTTTGCTTCAGAATTTCTGTTATTTCGTGCTGTCGAGTCCTCGTCATTGTTTCATATCTGAATTAATTTGATCCAGAGATGATTATCTCGACGGTGTTGCGCTGGTAAGTTAGAAATCTTTCACGCGGACTGAAAAGATTTATATATTTCTGTTAACCACGACGGGACAAAAGGCGAGGATTGTGATCACATAAAATAGATGTAAGCCCCAACATCAGTACAATTTCTACTCACCGTTCCAAGGCGGTACTTCTGTTGTTGTTTGTTATTATCATTGTTTGTCTTTGCATGTATGTACTGGAAATAAGCCGGGGCACAGCATTTCCTACAACTTACATGTGCACCCAGCGAAGAATCAGATCAGCCTGCGCATCCATATAGTCTAACCAGAGACTTCTCTTGCTGCATGAAGGAGCATTGGGCCTTTAGCTATCCTTAGAACGCAAAACGAAGACTCTGATCAGACTGCGCGGATGCGCAGGCTGATCTGAGTCTTCGCTGAGCGCACATGTGTTATTGTAGGATTTTTTTCGTGCGCTGGCTCAAATATATTTTTATTTTGGATAACTGTTTGTCCATTTTGTGTGAAAGCAACTACCCATCTGGCTTTCTACTTATTGTTTGTACGTCTTTCCCTTTGTCGGCTTAGGTGTAAGGCGTAAGAAACGTGTATTCAATTTTGTGAGCCCTCTTTAAATGTTCTAAGTGATGTCGGCTGGTGCCCGACGCTCTGTCTCTGGACGGGCCCATCGGAGTCCAACTGATGGTTTATAGTTGCTCCAGCATTTCAGATATTTCATGCTGTTTAGTCCTCATCGTTGCTTCTTGTCTGTTGTATTCGGGAGTTTTATATTCTCGGAAATTTTGCACTGATGAATTAGCAATCCTTCAAGTGGACTGAACAAATTATTTGTCAAAGCAACAACAGAACCAAGGGCAAGGATTGTGGTCACGTTAAATCGATTTAAGACCCCCTCCCCCACCCCAAGTAAAATAACTTTTTACTGACCCTTCCTAGGCGGTTCTTCTGTTTTGTTTAATAATTGCTATAGTTATTCTTTGCATGGGTGTATTGCTAATATATTTTTATTTTTGACAGCCGCGTTTTTTTTAGTGTGTGTGCGCGGTGTGTGTGTGTGCGTGTGTGTGTGTGGGGGGGCAACTCTCCGTCCGGCTTTCCGCTTGTGTCGTTTTCATTAAGGTGAAGCTCATTTTTGTGCTTCTTTCCCTTGGTGTCTTGGATTGGAGGTGAAAGATAGTTTAATCGATTCCAGATCTATATTTTATGGATCTTGCATTCTGCGATTCCCCTCTATCAGTGTGTCAACGTTCACATAATTATCATTAATACTTTTAGAGACATGTTCCGGAGAAAGTGCTTCTTTCCCTTTGGTGTTTTGGATTGGCGGTGAAAGATAATTTAACCGATTCCTGATCATTGCCTTCAGTTCTTTTTTTCTATGAAGCTCAGGCCTTAAGACTTACCTACACTTTTTACGTAATGTCGGTTGTTGTCTGATGCTCTGTCTCTGGTCGAGCCCACCGGAGTCCAACTGGTTTTCTTTTGCTCTAGCACTTCAGCTATTTCATGTTGTCTTACTCTACGACCACAAACGGCATCCATATTAAAACCGGTCCTTTCACTGTGGTCTTTATATCCGGATGTGTGTACGTACTGTGTTTGTTTTTCGTGCATGCCTTCGTGTCAGTTAGACTCCATGTTTCTGTCTATAATGTGTGTATTGTTTCTGAAGCAAATTTTCACGCTTCCGCTCCATATGAAATTTTTAAACCTTGCCAGAACCTTGTTTGAAATGACCACTCGTTGTTAGATCCTCTATTTCTTGCATTGTGAATATTCCGTTGTGTATCTTTCTTACTACTGCTTTTGCATTACGAAAACACGCCTATACAAATACATTGTTAATTTTACTGCCAAAAAAGAAAAAAAAAAAACTAAAATTTTAAGATGAAAAATTATGATATTTTTCTTATGTCTGCTCAAAATAAAGATTGTGTGTACTCGTAAGAACCGCCTCAATGAGGCGGTTCTAACGAGTACCCATAAACTATATTTTAGAGCAGAAAAAGGAAAAATAAGGTTTACCTCTGTAAACCCCAGTTTTCCAATATAAAAGTGGGGTTCAAGGGGGTCAAAATTATAGGCGTGTTTTTGTGATGATTTGTTAGGCGTCTGAACCCTTTACGCTTTGCATGTTTTTTTATCAGACGACAGTTTGAAATATTGTTCTTTAATTTCCAGAAAACAGGATTTGACGTATCATGCAAATGTACTCCATGCATTCAAATTGCCCCATGGGAGCTAATTTGCGCATCAGATGTCGGGCCCTATTTATTAGGCGAATTAAGAAAAATGCCAGCAATTTGTTGTCTGCTGAATTAGCCCAGAGACTTTTCAAGGTTTAGGCATAAAACGTGTTAATTTGAATGGAGCTGATGGAGGAACAATAAACATGCAAATTCAACTAAAACAATTTGAATTTTAATGTAATCAGACGTTGAGCAGACAATCAGTTCAAAAACATTAATGCACCCATCATACATGGTCGACAACAATTGTACGGTGGTAAGAAACCATAGAACACATTACAAAAAAAATAAATAAATAAAAAAAATAAGAGTTGTCAGAACACAACATAGCTCGCCTTTCGGGGCCTAAGTTGGATGGGGGCAAGTTTTCAAAAATGAATTATTTCTTCTGTACAACAGCCCTACAGACTGAAACAATTAAATAGAACCAGATAGTACCCCTAAGAACCACTGAAGAAGTTATAGTGTTTTAAGTGTTTTTATTTGAAAAAAAAAAATCCAATTTTGCAGGTTTTGCTCGACAAAAGCCATACTCTTATGCAAAAGAGCTAAACAGCAAATGAAAAGAAAACAAAAAAGTAAAAAAAAAAAAAAAAAAAAAAAAAAAAAAAAAAAATCGATATTTGATAAAATAAATCAACAAACTTCCAACTTATAACAAGGAATTATAGGCGATACTAATCCCCTCGCTCCTCAAGACAACTTATTAATAGCCTAGCCTAGCATTAGCGTAAAGTTACATTAAATCCATCTTTAAATGTAGGTTCTAGAGTGAAAACAAAGTTAAAAATAAATACCACAGTGACCATGAGCCCAGGTTCCGGAAAGTCGAACTTGCTCGAGATATTATCACACACAAAATTTGTGTGACTTAAACTACACCAATAAATGCGATGACAAAGTTTTCTAAAGGTAGCCATAGTGACTTTGACTTTGAGGCCAGGACCCTGAAAGTCAAATTCTCCCGAGATATTATCATTTTCAACATTTGTGTGAAGTTATATGAAAATCCATCCATAAATGTAAGCTAGAGCGATGACACTATTTTCTGAAAATAGTCACAGTGACCTTGACCTTGAGCCTTTGACCCTGAAAGTTGAACTCGCATGAGGTTTTTATTACACGCAACACTTGTGTAAAGTTATATGAAAATCCTCCAATAAATGTAGGTGTTTGAACGATGAAAAAGTTTTTTTTTTCTAAATATAGCCACAGTGACCTTGACCCTAAGCCCTAGATCCTGAAAATCCAATTCGCTTGAGATAGTATTCCCAATACGTGTGTGAAGGTATATTAAAATCCACCAATAACTGTCGGGGATAGAGTGATGACAATTTATGTTTTTTTTCTAAAAATAACCACAGTGACCTCGACCTTTAGCCCCGGACCCTGAAGGTAGAACTCGCTCGAGATATGGTCATACCCAACATTTATGTGAAGTTGTATTAAAATACATTATAAATGTAGGCACTACAGCGATGTCAATTTTTTTCTAAAAAATAGTCACAGTGACCTTGACCTCGAGCCCCAGACCCTGAAAGTTAAACTCACTCGATATATTACCATACCCAACATTTGTTTGAAGTTCTTAAATGCATCACTAATGTAGGCACTAGAGCAATGACAATGTTTATCTCAAAATAGCCACAGTGACGTTGACCATGAGCCCCGGACCATGAAAGTCGAACTCGCTTGAGATATTATCATACCCAACATTTGTGTGAAGTTATATTAAAACCCATCAATACATGTAAGCGCTAGAGCGATGACAATATTTAAAAAAAAAAAAATAAAAAAATCACCACAGTGACCTTGACTTCAGGACCCTGAAAGTCAAAGTCGCTCGACCAACAATTAACTTGAAAATGATTTGTTAGAGCGATGACAAAATTTTTCAAAATAAATAAAAAAAACCACATTGACCGTGACCTTGAGCCCCTGACCCTGAAAGTCGAACTCGCTTTGATTTTAAAAAGAAAAGAAAAGAAAAAAAACTTCCACCGGGATTTGAACTCACGACCCTTTAATTCAGAGTTCAAAGCCCTATCCATTGCACCAAAGAGCTTGCGGGTAAACTTTAACAAAGGGAAATAAGGGAGGTAATACAAAGGCAAATATTAACTTCTCCAAGTCCAATTTAAGCCCAAAACAAACAAACATACACACACAAAAAAAAATGGAAATGGAGTAAAAAGAATATGTAAAACATTGATTTTTACCTATTGTTCATTTTATTTGAAAATAAATTTGTAAAACATCACAAATAAGAGCTTACATATAAACATTAACCAAATGCGGACGCCGACGACACCAACGACGCCGATCCCGGACGACGGGGGTATAGCAATAGTTCCCCCTTACTTTCGTTAGGCGAGTTAAAAATATGCGTTTGTTTCCAACTGTTGGTTTTCGTTTGCTTTAGCATATCACGTTTTTCATGCTGTTGTGTCCACAGTGTTGTTTATTTGATTGATATGTATATGCTCGATGTTGCACTGATGAGTTAGAACAATGATCAGGAATCGAGACATTTACCTGACACCTAGCACCCAAGACACTAAAGGAAAAGAAGCAGTTACATAAAACATATTCACCATAATGCAACAAACAGTTTTGCCAAACGACTATCAAAAATGAAAATATATTAGCAAGGCATACATGCAAAACAGAAGTGAAGGCAATGATCAGAAATCGATACAACTACCCAACAACACACATCAAAGACACCAAAGGAAACGAAACACGAACATAAAATAACTAAACCTTAATGAAGACATCACAAGCGAAAAGCTAAGAGGACAGTTACTTAACTATAACAATTGTAAACCGCACCAGAAGAACCGCCCAGGAACGGTCAATAAAAGCGTTTTTAACTGGGGATGGAATTTTCAACAAATCACGGTTGACAACTTTGCTTCACTCTTTAATTGCACGCCGGTGGGTCGGGTCTCAGATTCTATGACGGTTCAAGCGTGAAGGCTTACTGAGAATTAGAGAAAATTTAATTTTATGTAATGCTAGTCGGTGCCTGATGCTCTGTCTCTGGTCGGGCTCATCGGAGTCTAACTGTTAGTTTTATTTTATTCCAGCATTTCAGTGTTTTTTTTTTGTGTGTTTTTTTTTACTGTCGAGCCCTCACCGTTGTTTCATCTCTGTGATTGTTTCATTTTTGTGTTCTCGGAGATGTTGCACTGGTGAGTAAGGAGGCCTTCATGAGAACTGAATAAACTATTTGTCTAAATAGCGACGTAAGTCAGGGCGAGGATTGCGGGTGCGTAAAATCGATTTAACACCCCCTCCCCCGCCCACACACACACACTTCCGTGGAATTCGTTTCATTTACCATTCCACGGCGGTTCTTCTGTCTTGGTTTATTTTTATAATTGCTTGTCTTTAAGTGTGTGTATCGCTTATATCTTTTTGTTTTGGCTAGCCAATTGGCCATTTTATTGGAAAATAACTGCCCATTTGGCTTTCCGCTGTTGGTGTTTCCATTAGGGTCCATTTATTTCATATTTGTGTTTCTTTCCCTTTGGCGTCTCTGGTAGGGGGTATGGGTTAATTGTATCGATTCCTGATCATTGTCTTTACTACTGTTTTTTAATTCATATGAAGAAAAACAGAAAGTGCCAAAATCACAGGATACGTGCTAGAAACAAATGAAGATGACCAAGGAGTGCAACATTGACAGGAGACATGCTTAATACATACGAAGCTGATCAGATGGTACCCCTACTCACATGCTCACACACTACTCACATTCAATTCTAACTCAGCGCGCCTATGTAGGCAATGGAAAAGATATGTGTTTTATTATGCAACAAATCACGGAGCGGAAGGCATATCGAGTGACGTCATTAAAAGTTGCAAATTTAGACTTTCGTTGATTCATTCTTGTTAGACAGTTTAACGTAAGTTTCACGCACCGAAAACGTTACAAAAAGACATAAATGCATTTGTTACAGTTAAAAGATATTCGCGGGATTTTTCTAGCAATGGCGAAAGGTTGTGCGAATTTGAAGGAAACCACAATATTATTGCCGATTTTCATCGTATTAGAATCGAAATAGATCAGCTCTTGCCTTTGATCTGTTTAGCAATAAACCACAGTTTGTCGGTCAGCTGTAAGTAGACAAATTACGCGCGCTGTGCGCTCGTGATTTGATCTTCTTTACAACTGCCCTCCAAACTGTGATTTATTATTGAATAAACCTTAGCTAGAGCGGATCTGTTTCTTAAATAAAGATGGCCTGGAAATGCCACAATCACACAACTAACGCTAAATGTACATGAAGATGATTATATGGTACCTGAATCACAGAACACATATTAAATGTCACTGTCACAGAATACAGGCTGCAAATGGCACCAAAAGGAAGATCACAGCATTAAAACGAGAAGAAACAACCGTTACTGTCTACCATGAGACAAGGCCAGTTACCTGTTAGATCACGAAGATTTCAGGGCTAAAATGTCCAACTCCATCCCAAATAAAACAGATTTCGGTCGAAGTTGTCACAGAGTCCGAAGTACAAACTACATCTATGCAACCATGTTACTGCCTTGGAGAGTTCGACAATCAACCGAGCATGCTGTTAGTTGCACAACATCCACCCTATATCCAATCATTTTTGCAATATTTGTCTCATGTTTGACAGAATAATAGCTGTTCAAGTTCAATTTGCATTATTTCCCCTGTAACAGACGTATTCATGGTTATGATATTATAGGAAATGTTGTTTAAACAACGATAAAAATTAGAAAATCTTTTCTGTATCTATGATAGCCAATACATGTAGCCGTGTTTGGAGGTTTTTCTATGTCAAACATCAGTAAGATACTTCTCTGTTCTGAGATACATTATGGGCTTTAAGGAAGGACATGATGCTTTTAGCAAAATTATATTATCAGAAACCGTACAATGGAAGATAATACTACAAGAAAGAAACCCTCTGATTTCACCAGTGACCTAACTTGTCCTTAATAACAAAGCCGATGACATTATCTATTGCTGGAGGTAATATGATTTACACTTCTGTATTTCATTGTCCTCGAAGACAAACATTATTTACGTTTACGTCAGTTTTTTTACTGTTGTTTATCAGACTTCGTATAAAAACAGACCTGACAGCTATGTGTTTGGCTACAGCAGACTGAACAATAATATGGCGTCGGACAGAAGTTTAACTACCAGTTAGCTTACGGAGGGGCAAATCCAGAAGTTAAACATAGGCCTCCAATCCCTCTTTGACAGGATCTCGCATTTTATGAAAATTGTCAATTTGCATAAGATGTCCAGCCCCATGTAGACAATTTGCATGAAACGTCAAGTCCTCTTTTCTGGGAAAAATAAGAAAAATATCATTAATTTATGGTCTGCTGAATTAGCCCAGAGTGTGGTAAAAGTTAACGATTAAGGATGTTGTAGATACTGCGTTTGAAGTCCCTTTCTTTGCCATATATTTACATTTCCGGTGTAAAGTCTAGTGTAAACCTGTAGAAAACAATTGCGTTCATACTTCCATGAACGCATCGAATCACGTGATTTTCAGTGACGTTAAGTGATGTCATTCTAAACCATTGTTCTCTACGGGTGTTGATGACGTCAACGCTGCTCCGCTCTTTGTAGAAAAAACAGCGTGTAAATGTGTTTCGGCTTTAAAAGTTTGCCCTACAAGCACTTTTTCCGCCCAGTGATGAGGGGCAAATAATGTAAATATAAAAAATAAACTTAATTTTTCTGCTTTTCATGAAAGTATGAATGACAGTGGGTCGCTAGCAAAGTTTGCATTTACTTTGCACGCGACCCACTGCGTTCATACTTCCATGAACTGCAGAAACATAAATTTCATTTCTTAAATAACCGTAGCTAGCAGCAACTTTCTCCTCTCGGGAAGATGTCGAAAATCAAGCGTAATTTCTTTAGCTATGGAAAGCATTCAACACCGTTTAGTTTATACTAATTTATTTTAGTTCGATTGCGATGAAAGCTTCAAGCTTATTGAATCGCTCTCGAACACTCATTCCGCGCGCGAGAGAGAGACAGTGACTTTTACACCACTGCTACCCATTTACACCTGTGTGGAGCGGGGCAGTGTCATTACGTGTCTTTCCCAAGGACACAACTCGATACCGGTGGTCGGATTCGAACTCACAACCTCTCGATCATAAGTCGGACGCGCTAACCACTGCGCTATCGAGGCTGACGCCGTTTTAGCCGTAAATCTTGAAAAAAAATCATAGTTTTTCCTCAAACTGTACAAAGATTATACAGAATATTACACGATACAAAAAGGGCCAGACCGCACAAAACAGCGGACCTACGTCGGGCCGACAACGATCGACCTTAACACGTCGTATCAGTGTCGACGTGACGTTGATCCGACCTTCTTTGATGGCCGGGGAAAAGTTTATTTAGGTCGTTTTAGGAAGAGAGAAGTGGTTGCGTTTGATCAATTTGTTACTTCTTTTTCTTGATGTCAATGACTGCCTAGCCTATTCCCAGTTTCCCAGCTCATTTTTTTTTCTAGATTTGTGACGCATGTTTAGTTGGTTCCTAATTCATTATTCCCTTTTTCCCTAAATTCTTATTCCATATTCCGTTTAACTTAATCCTTTTTACTTGTTCCTTATTCTTTTTTGCTTATTCATTATTTATATTTTCAGCTTGAATTTTTATGAAGTGTCATGTCAGTAAAGGTCCATTCTCGGTCCCATCAAAATAAGCCGAATTGACGTTCCGGTCCCTATCAAAATAGACTTTGCGTAAATATGCTCCAAAAAGGCTCGGTAACTTAAGCTCATCAATTTCGGAATTATATACTGCGAATAAGGAAAACAGAAATAAACCTACAGTTTTTTTTCTTATTCGATTTTCAGGTTATAGAACTTTGCGACGCAGTGCAACAAAACATTTGTATATGACACAGGCATCATTATATTTACTTCTAAGCATAATGGTAATGGTATCGAAATCCAGCAAGTAAAAACTACGAATAAGGAAAAAGGAACAAAATATTTTTTTTTCCTTTTTCAGATTCATAACTGTAACACAACATTTGCGAATTGCACATTCGTCATAAATTTTACTTCTAAGCATAATGGTTTGGGTTTCGAAATCAAGCAAGTATCAATTGCGAATAAGGATTAAGGAATAAATCAAAATTTTCCTTATTCCCTATTCAATCTTCTGCTTCAGAGAACTTTGCGACGCGGTGTAATAGAGCATTTGCGTATATCGCAGTCATCATCATTTTGCTTCTAAGCATATTGGTATAGGTTTCGAAATCCAGCAAGTATCAATTGCGAATAATGAATAAGAAATAAAACGTCGCCTTATTTCTTATTCGATTTTATCATATGACGTCGCGTCTGAGAGTGTAATAACGCCATGTAATAAATTCGATAATCCACTAGTGGATTAAATATGCAAATTAGTTAGATACGTCCCGTAACGTTACACGTACGACGTTCTTAAAGACGTCGCGTTTACTAACGGCGGAATATTGGCATTTTTGTAAACAATCGTGAATAAAATGCGTTTTAAATGTCATATGATAAATAGAATCTTGCATTCGTGCTCATGTATTATTGAATTTATTAAACTCGTGGAGAAAAAGGGATGAAATGCTCGACAGAGCCTCGCATTTTATCCCTTTTCTCCACTCGTTTAATAAATTCAATAATACATGAGCACTCATGTAAGATCCTCTATTTAGCTTCCGAGAACTTTGCTTGAGGTGCAACAGAACAATTCATCATCATGTTTACGTAATGGTATAGGTTTCGAAATTCATCAAGTATCAATTGTGAATGAGGAATAAGGACCATATGAAAATTTCCTAAGTCCTTATTTGATTTTCAGCTTCAGAGAACTTTGCGGGGATGCATAATAGGACATTTGCGTATGGCACATTCATAATCATTTTACTTCTACGAATAATGGTAGAGGCTTCAAAATCCAGCCAGTATCAATTGCGAATAAGGAATAAGGAATAAATCAAAATGTTCCTTATCCCTTATTCGCTTTTTAGATTCAAAGAACTTTGCGACGCTGTGTAACAAAACATTTGAGTATGGCACATTAATTCTCAGTTTTACTTCAAAGCATTATGGTATTAGTTTCGAAATCCAGCAAATAAGGAATAAGGAATAAAAAATCCTTATAACTTATTAGATTTTCAGCTAAAGAGAATTTTGCTTCGAGGTGCAACAGAACATTTGCGTGTTGCACATTCATCATCATTTTCCTTCTAAGCATAAAGATATAGTTTTTGCAATCCAGCAAGTATAAACTGCGAAAATATCAAAATTTTCCTTACTCCTTATTCCATTTTCGGCTTCAGAGATAAGTAATATGTTCTAGTACACATCGTCGCAAAGTTCTCTGATGCTGAAAATCGAATAAAGAATCGTTGATGTATTCCTTATTCGCAATTGATACTTCCTGAATTTCGAAACCTCTACCATTATGCTTAGAAGTAAAACCGATGATGAATGCGCTATACGGAAATGTTCCATTAACCTCCTCGCAAAGTCTTGATCCACATGTGTCATTTCCAACACACAAACTGTATAAATCAAAGATAGAAGTGAAGGCAATGGTCAGGTATCAGTACAATTACCCCACACTGAAAGAAAAACATAAAAAATAACTTCACTTAAAGTAGAAGTAAAACAAAGATCCGAAGCAGTTCTTCTGTCGCGGTTTATCTTTGTTATAGTTTGTCTTTTAGTGTGTGTGTGTCGCTTATATTATTTTGTTTTTGGATAGCCAGTTGTTCATTTTGTCTGAAAGTAACTGTCCTTTTGGCTTTCCGCTATTGATATTTCCATTAGGGTCTAGTTGTTTCATGTTCGTGTTTCCCTTCCTTTGGTGTCTCTGATGGGAGCTATACAGCTACTCATATTTTTCCATTACGATAACACAGCCGTGCGATATAGTGCATTTTTCACATCTCCATAATGGCTAGTTTTTTGATGAAAATCCGTGATATTTTTCTTATAAATACTGCAAACATAGGTTGTGGGTGCTCGTTAGAACCGCCTCATTGAGGCGGTTCTAACGAGTACCCTCCACCTATGTCATGGAGCAAAAATAAGAAAAATGATGAATACCCCTGTAAACCCTAGTTTTCTTTATATAAAATGGGGTATAGGGAGTAATAAAAGCGTCATAAGGACAGTTACGTTCCCACAAAACGTAAGAAAATGATATTAGCAATACATACAAGACGAACTTTACTGGTGGGGACGGGAGGGGAGGGCGGGCTTAAATCGTTTTACGTGGTCACAATTCTTGCCTTTGGTTCTGGCATCAAAAATGTAGTCCGCGTGAAGGATTGCAGCATCGACAACATGAAATAATTGAAATGATGCAGCAAAAGAGACATCAATAACTGTTTGTTTGTTTATTTGTTTATATTTCATTCAAAAACAAAACTGTTGCATGGATATATAAAAAGAAGACAAAAATGAACAAACGATCGTAAAATTGTGGGACATAGCATAGAATTATTTTGCTTGACACTTTCAGATTTTCATATGAAAACTCTCTGGGAAAGAGCACAATGCTTTTAGCGGAATTACTTTGTTGTGGACATTGCAGAGAATATATGAGCCCCGCCAAGCGAATTTGTGTCTTCGAGCATTCAGTCATGACAAATTTTAACTGCGCATGCCCAGCCATTCAGAGGGGCCAGGGATATGGCTTTCCGTCTGAAGGTTCCTCTTGATTCACTGCTTGTATGAGCGAGCAGCAAAGGTTCTGGCGAGACTGCGCGGATGCGCAGGCTCGCCTGAACCTTCGCTGCTCACATAGGCGATAAGTACCAAAATCGCTTGACGGGGCCCATATTGAAATGAGGCAAGACCTTAATTGCATTTGTGACTTAACTTGTCTTTAACAACAAATATAATGACACACTATATTGGTTGATGTAATATGGTTTACACTTAGACATTCAAATGTCCCTGAAGACATTCATTATCCGTGCCTCTGTAAATAAATTTCCTGATAAACATCTTAATACGGCGGTAAAAGCTTAGAGACACTGAAAAACGGAATTGTATTACGCGTAGTTAATTCTTCTTTTTTCATTTTTTTTCTGTACGTATTGCTGTGTTGAATGTTTGTTATGTGAAAGACTTATACTTGTCCTCAGTTTTACAAAACTAACTATCTCTTTAGTTAAAACCTCGATCTTTTAACATCACGAAAACACGCCTATATAGTTTTGGCCCCCCTTGAACCCCACTTTTATATAGTAAACCTGGGGTTTCCGGGGTCTACCTTATTTTTCTAATTTCTGCTATAGGTACTCGTTAGAACCGCCTCGACGGTCAGTGGAAGATTTCCACTGGGGGGCTTAAATCGATTTTACGTGGCCACAATCCTCGCCCTTACTTCCGTCGCGATTTAGACAAATAATTTGTTCAGTCCGCAAGAAGGCCTCCTAACTCATCAGTGCAACATCTCCGTGAACACAAAAATCAAAGAACCACAGAGGTGAGACAACGGTGAGGACTCGACAGCAAGAAACCACTGAAATGCTGGAGCAAAAGAAAACCGATGAGCCCGACCAGAGACAGAGCATCAGGCACCAACCAACATTATCTCTCTAATTTTCAATAAGCCTTTACGTTGGAGCCGTCATGGAATCTGAGGCCTGACCCATCGGCGTGCAATTAAAGAGGGAAGCAAAGTTGCCAACTGTGATTGGGTTAACTAGCATGCATGCAGTCTGTCGTATAATATCCATGTTGTACCCAATCTTTTTATATCGAAGAATGATTTTACGAAATTGGGTGCTGAAGTCATTGCGGTTATATATTTTTCTGAATTTATATACTAAGTCACCATAAAATTCGGGTTCCGATAGACCTTGTTGCAGAAGAGATTCAAGTCCAATATTGAATTTTGAAATTAAATCAGAATGGCGTCCATAAAATTTTGAAAAGGCTTTGCGTAGTTTATGGTACCGATAACCCTGATTAAGGAGTTTAGCCGTTAATAATTTATTACGAGTGTTGAAGTCAGTTACATGACTACACAATCTAGCAAATCGAATTAATTGCGAAATATAAACGCCATATGATGGCGCACGAGGAACATCACCATCCAAAAAAGGAAAATTTACAATCTCAAAATCAAAGTCATCGCGTTTATCATAAATTTTGCACGAAACAAATCCATCTACAATAGATAGATGTAAATCCAAAAACGGGGCCTCGGTATCAGAAGAATTTGCTTTATTTAACTGAAGTTCTAGGGGGTAAATCTGACTGATCAAACCATCAAAATAGGTATTATCAATATTTAACTAGAAATTGTTTTTCTACAAAAACACAGATGTCTCCCCCTTTTTTGACCTCTAAGTATAACCTTGATATTGGAGGTATTGAGCCGGGTCTTGTGTGCAACACATCATCTAATAAGATAAACATTTCTGCAAAGTAACTTTAAAAATGTTCAAAAAATTTCAAAGGGCAATAACTCTTGAAAGGGGCATAATCCGGATGAGAAAAAAAAAACGCGTCAGCTTATTTTCCATTAGGAATGCATATATGAAATTTCAAAACCATAGCATACACAGTTCTAAAGTTATGCTATGCATCCCTTTTAGCATTCATTACAATGGGCACAAATTACCAAAATGACAAAGGGCCATAACTCAAAGTATTTTGCGGAATTTTGTCAAAAGTTAATCAGTTCATATACTCATCACCATCAATATACTCAAAAACTTTCAAGGCTCTAGCTCCAATAGTGTTTGAGAAATTTTGCTGACAAGATTTTATTGAAAAAATTTCAAAGGGCAATAACTCTTGAAAGGGACATAATCCGGACGAGAAAAAAATACGCGTCAGCTAATTTTCCATGAGGAATCCATATATGAAATTTCAAAACCCTAGCATACACGGTTCTAAAGTTATGCTATGCATCACTTTTAGCATACATTACAATGGACACAAATTACCAAAATGACAAAGGGCCATAACTCACAAAGTATTTTTCAGAATTTTGTCAAAAGTTAAACAGTTCATCTACTCATCACCACCAATATATTCAACAATTTTCAAGGCTCTAGCTCAAATAGTTTTTGAGATATCTTGCTGAAAAGATTTTATTAAAAAAATTTCAAAGGGCAATAACTCTTGAAAGGGGCATAATCCGGACGAGAAAAAAAACGCGTCAGCTAATTTTCCATGAGAAATCCATATATGAATTTTCAAAACCCTAGCATACACGGTTCTAAAGTTATGCTATGCATCACTTTTAGCATTCATTACAATGGGCACAAATTACCAAAATGACAAAGAGCCGTAACTCACAAAGTATTTTTCGGAATTTTGTCAAAAGTTAATCAGTTCATCTTCACATCACCACCAATATATTCACAAACTTTCAAGGCTCTAGCTCCAATAGTTTTTGAGATATCTTGCTGACAAGATTTTATTAAAAAATTTCAAAGGGCAATAACTCTTGAAGGGGGCATAATCCGGACGAGAAAAAAAATACGCGTCAACTAATTTTCCATGAGGAATCCATATATGAAATTTCAAAACCCTAGCTAAACGGTTCTTTAGTTATGCTATGCATCAAAAGCGTAACGGACAGACGAACGGACAAACGAACCAGAACCAATATGCCCCTCCAACTTTTTCAAAGTTGGAGGCATAAAAGGCCCCTTTTTGTTCTTTGACCTCTTAGTACGACCTTGACATTTGAGGTACCAACTTGGGTCATGCACGCAACACATCGTCTTATGGTGGTTAACATTTCTGCCAAGTAATTTCAAAATCCATCTAAAAATAAGAAAGTTATTGACAAAACACAAAAAGGCCCCTTTTTTGACCTTTAACCTCTATGTATGACCTTGAACTTTCAGGTACCAAACTGGGTCATGCGTGCAACACATCATCTCATGGTGTTTAACATTTCTGCCAAGCAATTTCAAAATCCATCTAAAAATAAGAAAGTTATTGACCAAACACGAAAAAAAGGCCCCTTTTTTGACTTTTGACCTCTATGTATGACCTTGCCACTTGAGGTATCAAACTGAATCATGCATGCAACACATCGTATCATGATAGTTAACATTTTTGCCAAGTAACTTCAAATTCTATCTAAAAATAAGCAAGTTATTGAAATACCGGAAAAAGGCCCCTTTTTTACCTTTGACCTCTAAGTATGACCTTGACCTTTAAGGTACCAACCTGGGTGATGCACGTAACACATCGTCTTATATTGGTTAACATTTCTGCCAAGTGATTTCACAATCCATCTCAAAATAAGAAAGTTATTGACAAAACACGAAAAAAGGCCCCTTTTTTGACCTTTGACCTCTAAGTATGACCTTGACCTTCGAGGTATGACCTGCCTGATGCACACCACACATCGTCTCATGGTTGTTAATATTTCTGCCAAGTAATTTTAAAATCCATCTCAAAATTAGAAAGTTATTGACAAAACACGAAAAAAGGCCCCTTTTTTGACCTTTGACCTCTAAGTATGACCTTGACCTTTGAGATACTGACCTGCCTGATGCACACCACACATCGCCTCATGGTGGTTAATATTTCTGCCAAGTAATTTTAAAATTCATCTCAAAATAAGAAAGTTATTGACCAAATACGAAAAAAGGCCCCTTTTTTGACCTTTGACCTCTAAGTATGACCTTGACCTTTGAGGTACCGACCTGCCTCATGCACACCACACATCGTCTTATGGTTGTTAATATTTCTGCCAAGTAATTTTAAAATCCATTTGAAAATAAGAAAGTTATTGACCGGACACGATTTGCCCATACATATATACATACCAACAAACTTCCAAGGGAGATAATTCAAAAAGTATAAATGCGAGAGTTATAGTTCTTGCGCACTGCACGTCGTCTAATGCTGATTTATATTTAAACTAAGTTTCGTGACGATAGCTCCAACGGTTTTCAAGTTATAGAGCGGACACGAATGTGTGACAGACAGACGGACAGACGGACAGACAGACAGACGCCCGGGGGAAAAACAATATGTCTCTCCGAAAAAACATTTTTCGGGGGAGACATAATAAATCATCTAAATATCTAGAAGTAGAGCTAAAAGCTTCAATAATTTAAGATTGGTTATCAATGGAAAGCGACAAAATGAAGTCTCTTTCATAACAATACAAGAACAGATCAGCCACAAGAGGTGCGCAATTAGTACCCATCGGAATACCCACAATTTGTTTAAATAACTAGTACCGAATCTAATATAAATATTATCAAGTAGGAAGGTGAGGGCATCACACACTTTCTGACATGACCAAAGTCTATAATTCTTATGCTCTTTAGAAGTGAAAAATGCATTTCTGACATTACATGCAAGAAAGAGAGAATCTTCTCTGTGAAAAGCCCATTCAATTAAATCATTAAGCTTTTCTTTTATAAGATTATGAGGAAGTGTAGTGTAATGAGTGGAAAAATCGTAGGTAGACAGACTAGAAGCACGAAAATGTCTAGATTTCAATTTATTTAAAACCTCATTCGAATTTTTTATAGACCAAAACAGATTTCTTCCTGATCTTTCAAAGACTTTATCACAATATTTAATTACATGCGTTTTAATAGCAGTAAGACAGGAAGTAAATAATTTAAAAAGTTCAGTGGTAGTGCAAGAGCTAGAATTTGCAATAAACCGTGCTTTGTAAGGGTTTTTATGAAGTTTTGGTAACCAGTATAGCGTAGGAAGCTTGTCTTGGCCTTCGTTAACACACACAGCAAACTTAGTGTCTGAAAGACAAACATGTTTATCTACTATAGCTCTCTCTTCAACTAAAGGCTGAAGTTCATAGGCCTTAGTACCACCAAGCTCCTGCTTAAGCGTGTTAACATAGTGGAGCCGTCACACAACGACGACGTTGTTAGCGGCCTTGTCTGCAGGGGCCAAAACAAACTTCTTATGAAATTCTTGAATACCTAGTTTAAGATGACGTAAAGACGTCTTGGGCTTAGGAGGTAATAAGTTAGTATTTTGAGAATAGAAAGAAATGCGTTTACTCACTAGTTTTAAAATGCTAAGTTTCCAGTCCTTAAGGACTTTATGCTCAACATACTCTCGCTTACATAGAAGCCGTCATAGAATCTGAGGCCTGACCCACTGGCGTGCAATTAAAGAGGGAAGCAAAGTTGCCAACCGTGATTGGGTTAACTACCATGCATGCAGTCTGTCGTATAATATCCATGTTGTAGCCAATCTTTTTATATCGAAGAATGATTTTACGAAATTGGGTGCTGAAGTCATTGCGGTTATATATTTTTCTGAATTTATATACTAAGTCACCATAAAATTCGGGTTCCGATAGACCTTGCTGCAGAAGAGATTTAAGTCCAATATTGAATTTGAAATTAAATCAGAATGGCGTCTATAAAATTTTGAAAATGCTTTGCGTAGTTTATGGTACCGAAAACCCTGATTAAGGAGTTTAGCCGTTAATAATTTATTACGAGTGTTGAAGTCAGTTACATGACTACACACTCTAGCAAATCGAATTAATTGCGAAATATAAACGCCATAGGATGGCACACGAGGAACATCACTATCCAAAAAAGGAAAATTTACAATCTCAAAATCAAAGTCATCGCGTTTATCATAAATTTTGCACGAAACAAATCCATCTACAATAGATAGATGTAAATCCAAAAACGGGGCCTCGGTATCAGAAGAATTTGCTTTATTTAGCTGAAGTTCTAGGGGGTAAATCTGACTGATCAAACCATCAAAATAGGTATTATCAATATTTAATAAATCATCTAAATATCTAGAAGTGGAGCTAAAAGCTTCAATAATTTCAGATTGGATATCAATGGAAAGCGACAAAATGAAGTCTCTTTCATAACAATACAAGAACAGATCAGCCACAAAGAGGTGCGCAATTAGTACCCATCGGAATACCCACAATTTGTCTAAATAACTTAGTACCGAATCTAATATAAATATTGTCAAGTAGAAAGGTGAGGGCATCACACACTTTCTGACATGACCAAAGTCTATAATTCTTATGCTCTTTAGAAGTGAAAAATGCATTTCTGACATTACATGCAAGATAGAGAGAATCTTCTCTGTGAAAAGCCCATTCAATTAAATCATTAAGAAGCTTATTTTCATGGCTGCACTTAATCTTTCTTTGTGTTTTCTGCCTGCAGTGTCCTCTGGTCATTGACCACCTTTGGGACTGTTCAAAAGTGGTCTTTAAGACCACTTTTGAACAGTCCCAAAGGTGGTCTTAATATAGGAATTTTACTGTATTTTTATTTTGGCTAGCCGTTAAGCCATTTTGTTGGAAAATACTTGTCGGTTTAGCTTTCCGCTTGTGACGTTTTCAGTATGGTGAAATTGTTTTATGTTTGTGCTTCTTTCCCTTTGGTGTCTTGGATGTGAGCTGTGATTCCCCATCATTGCCTTCACTTCTCTTTCTTTGTTTTTTGTTTTTTGTTGTTGTTGTTGTTGTTTGTGGGGCGGGTTGGGGTTTGCATGTGAATCGATATGTATGACAGGATAAATGAACTGATGGTGATAGTTAAATCTCCAGAATACTTTAGGCGCGTGCTTAATTAATTATATCTTAATTAGATGTGTGTTGTTTGTATCGTACGAAGGGCATTCATTTAATGTTGCCATTGGGGTTCTACAGGGCGCGTTATCAATACCATTCACATTCCGTTTTCTTCAACCCTTCTTAGTATTCTTCCTTGACGGAAACACACTTTTCATGTCTGGAAATCCATTCTTTTAAGGCAGATAAGTAGGCCTTTTCAGGTAAACCCTGAAGACATTGGTTAATTGCACTACCAAGTAAACTTCGGGATTCATAACGACGACCGGGAAGGGCTTTCTTTAGTAAAAGGAAACAGGAAAACGTCGCTGGGACTAAAGTCTAGCGAATAAGGTGGATGAGGGAGCTGAACTACCTTTTCCTCTTTCAAGAAGTCGTTGGTGTCTCTGATGGGAGCTGTGGATTAATTGTATCGATTCCTGATCAGTGCCTTCACTTCTGTTTTGGTCAAGAAGACACGTGTGAGCAGGTGCGTTGCCATGGATAAGACACGGAACTCTTAAACCGGTTGCTGGTCTACGTATTTCATAGTGTGTCTTTGATTTTGACAGCATACCATTCTTATAAAATGTACCTGTGATTTACGGGAATTTGCACAATGGGTCAACCTCATTTGAAAAATACTGCAGTCAAAACTTTTTCCGCGCTTTTAATTCTTTTAACAATGGCCGGCCTTGCTGTGGCATATATGGCCACTTGGTCCGCTTGCAGAAAGCATGCGAAAGGCACTCTACCGAATCTTCTGGTTGACTCAGCGAAATTGACATATATTGACATTACATTAAGATAACATACCCGTGCGGCATAGTGTATTTTTCACATCTCCAAAATGGCTACTTTTCTGATGAAAATTCTTGATATGTTTCTTATTTATACTACAAACATAGATTATGGATGCTCGTAAGAACTGCCAGTAAAGAAAAAAAAAAAGATGTAAACAACAAACCAAACAAGAAAGAAATAAACAAAACCAAACATAAAATATGATAAAAACGACTCCAGTAAGGTAACAAACTACGAGGATAAGTGCTGCTGCCATTTCTATACGTAACCAAACACCATCCTGCCACCTCCGCATACGGCCCCGCCCATCGGGTCTTGAAGAAATAGATTGGCTGCACGATGCTTCCACGCAGAGCTGAAACCGACCGCACACGAGTACTTGTAATCCGCTTAGAGCATCTAAGCCTGCCCAGGCAAAGCGGTGCTAGTCGGACCATCCATGCTTATAAACCCTATTGGTTTCATTGGGTGACAGGGCTTGAGATGTGATTTCATCTCAATGTCGGGTAAAAGTCCCACAAAATTGGAAGCAACGTCTCCAAAATGACCTCTACAGTGTTGACGGGGACGTTAAACCTAAATCAACAAACCAACCAACCACCTCCGCATAGTGCTGTATCTGAGAGTGTGCTGCAGTCATAAGCATCTTTCGGCTTCATAAGTATGCGTCTGGAGAAGATCCAGTATAGCATAACCCGTAATGATCAGACAGGCCTGAATAAAACAGTTTGAACCCAAATCAGACTGCTCCTGAAAGAGCGGTCCAGTCAGGGTCTACACAGTTTGCCATTCCGTCTGCACCTTTTGAACTCCTTGCTGGATCATGAAACAAACTTGATAAATTTTAGGAGAATTACAGCAAGTGCTCAAGTGTCCGAACTTTAATGATTTTTACGATATTCTCCATTTGTACAAAACTAATGTGTACTAAAGTATTTAAACCTTATCTTGCTGAATATTCATTTAAGCCACACCCATTTCTGTCTATCAACCAATCAAATTACCCGATGTAATTTATTGCTACAAATTCATAAACCCAATGTCAAACAGTGTAGATCCTGATCAGATGGCTTCTTCGGAAGCCATCTGATCTGGATCTATACTCTTTGCAAAGATATGGGTTGTCGTGAATAGCATGATAAGAATTAATATCGATCCCGACAATCTGTCACGAGTGCATAGCGAAGAAACTGTTTTAGAAGCAACTTGATTCAATTCAATTTCTGAAATCGGAATTATTTTCTAAACCTATTATCAAGATAATACCAAATCAGGAAAGCTACAGGGTGAAGGTGTTTTTAGGACAGTTGTACAGAAAGCACTATATAAGCACTTTCCGCGTTTATTTTCTTTATATATGGTTCAGTGCTTCAGGGTAAAAGCAAATCCTCCCCGCTGTTCGTGAGTCGTTTTAACCTAATAAGAACGCACTGTGGTTAATCATGGAGTGCATTATGAAGTTTAAAACCTATTACAAGTGTCCCCGCTGAGGCCGAAGTACCCCCCCCCCCACCCAATTCGTTTCACTGACCGTTCCAAGGCGCTTCTGCCGTCGTGGTTTATTTTTGTTATGGTTTGCCTTTGGGGTGTTTGTGTCGCTTGTGTTGTGTTGTTTTGTTTTGGATGGTCAGTTGGTCGTTTTGTGAGAGGATGGCTGTCCTTTTTGCTTTCCGCTGTTGATGTTTCCATTGGGGTCTGTTGTTTCATGTTTGTGTTTTTTTCCCTTTGGTGTTTCTGATTGGAGCTCTGGGTTAAGTGTATCGATGCCTGATCATTGCCTTCACTTTTATTGTCAAAGGAACTTAATTCTCGATGTTATTCCTATCATTCCAAACGCTAAAAATTAAAAATGTATGTCCTCTAATACTGTTATTTTGAACAAACAACACCAATATAACATGATTTATAAATTGTTATTAAAACTGGCAATTCATGCTATAGTTTATCAACGACCTTTGAGAGTTCAACGTTCAAGCGTGCAAAGACTATTCCAAGTTTAAGGGGAAGCAAGTTTCGGATTTCTGTTTTCACAGGATTTTAGAATTACAAATAAGTTTTTTGATAATGCCATTATGTTGAAGTCGTGGCCAAGTGGTTAATATGATGCAGTACGAATCTCAGTAAAACCTTATCACCTAATGTAAAATCCCAACTGAAGGCGGCTTACCTAAAACACGGACTAGTCCAAAATTAAAAGTGCAGTCACGTCTCACTTCGTTTTGAAAGACTATAATTTATGTAGTGTTTCATGACACGCAAATGTTTTCGCATTTAGAAATCATGCTATTTCATGGGAGGACAACCACGGACCTCGCATGAATCGTACCCAGGCCACATCGATGACACCCAAGAAAAATAAGTCTCCAAGATTTACATTACGAAAACTCACCCGTGTGACATAGTACATTTTTTACATCTCCAAAAAGGCTACTTTTCTGATGAATATCCTTGATAGAGTGCTTACAAATGCTTAAAACATAGGTTGAGGGTGCTCGTTAGAACCACCTCAATGAGGAATGTCTTGGAGCAGAAATAAGAAAAATAATTTATACCCCTGTAAACCCAAGGTTTCTCTATTTAAATTTGGGTTTGGGGGGGGGGGGGGTCTACATTTCACGGACTTGTTCACGTAATGTTTCATTCATACTTTGCAGTAGAATTAAAAACGTGTTTCATTATTATAAAACTGCATTAGAAAGTATTATTAAAAGGAATTTCTGGTCTAGGGTTCGCAAAGCTATTAATAATAGAAAAAAAAAAACATATTCTAGCGCAGGAATATCGGTATCATAGTTCTAAATTTTATTTCGTCATTTCGAGTTATTTATAGACAAGGGAAAAAGCTGCTACTTTCAATTACAGGGTACAGTCTCATGATATAGCATACACCTAAATGGATTGTAATAATAAAAAAAAATATTTTTATATTTTTTATCATTCATTTATAGCGTTTTATTATATGGAAAGGAAAAGTATGATTTTTAAATTTCCGTTTTGATCATTTATTTCAAATACATTAAGATAACATACCCGTGCGGCAAAGTGTATTTTTCACATCTCAAAAATGGCTTCTTTTCTGATGAAAATCCTTGATATGTTTCTTATTTATACTACAAACGTAGATTATGGGTGCTCGTAAGAACCGCCTCATTGAGGCGGTTCTAACGAGTACCCTTAACCTATGTTTTGGAGCAGAAATAAGAAAAATAATTTACAGCTCGTAAACCCCAGTTTTCTCAATATAATATGGGGTTTACGGGGGTGTTCATTTCACGGACTTGTTAAGGTGATGAGAACTGAATCAGAAATCGATACAATTAACCCACAGCTCCCATCAGAGATACCAAATGGAAAGAAACACAAACATGAAATAACTAGTCCATAATAGAAACATCAAAAGCAGAAAGCCAAAAGACAGTTACTTTCCCCAAAACAATTGCCAATTAGCTATCCAGAAGAAAAGAAATAAGCGATAAACATACTCAAAAACAAAGCATAACAAAATTAACCGAGACAGAAGAACCGCTTTGGAACGGTCAGTGAAAAGAATTTCTCGGTGGGTGGGGGGGGGGGGGGGGTGCTTATATCGAGTTTACGCGGCCACAATCTTCGACCTCATATATGTTCTTCCGTCGCGATTTAGACAAATTTATTTGTTTAGTCCGCATGAAGGCTTCCTAACTCATCAATGTAACACCTCCGAGAACACAAAAATCAAACAATCATAGAGATGAAACAAAGGTGACGATTCGACAGCAAGAAACCGATGAAATGCTGGAGCGAAATAAGACTCTGGTGGGCCCGACCATCTCTGGGTCAGGCTTACTTGAACTTATTATGCAATTTCTTTTTGTGCCGCCAATTGGAGCCTAAATATTTATTTTCTTCTTGATGATATATCTCAAGTATTTCGTAAAAACATTCTTCGATATAAAAGACTGTGAAACATTACGAGCCTTTTTCAGGAAAGATATATACAGTACATGGTCCACAATAATGTATCAGATTTCTTTTGAATACTTTTAAATAACAAACGTTAACGGTTTTAATTCTCAGAAAAGGGATATGCGAAAAAAACGCAACGGATGTTTCGTTTCAAATCATAGTTAATCAGATACCGAAATTTGACGATACATTAATCAAATAATGAGTTAGAATAATATATTCTCGCAAACCATTACGCAACACGAGCGGTAAGTTAAGAAACCGAATAACGTTGGATACTTTTCTCTAATCAAATATGTACATTTTCAGGAAAAATAAATACTGTCGGTTGTCAACACAAACTGTTCTGAACAAAAAAGGCTGGACTGATACAGCAGTCCTTTGTTCGATTAAAGTTTTTATTAGTGATTATGAGAGTGCATATTCTTGACATGTGTTTTCTTTCAACAAACTTGACTTCTTCTCAGAATATATTTCTCAATGATTTCAGTACCAAGTTTCGAAACAAACATTCGTCGAAATAAAAGACTGTAAAACATTACTGTTATACGACAGACTGCGTTTGATGGCAGTTCACCCAGTCACAGGTGATAACTTGCTTCCGTCTTTAATTGCACGTCAATAGGTCGGGTTTACTTGAAAGTAGAAGTAAAACAAAGATCAGGAATTGATACAATTAGCTTACTCCACCCATAAAAGACACCAAAGGGAAAGAAATACAAACATTAAGCGACCAGACCATAATGGAAACCTAAACAAAGGAAGGCCATAAGGACAGTTACTTTCCCACAAAATGGCCATATGGTCATCCAAAACCAAAAGACACAAGTGATACACACAGTAAGTAACAAACAACAACATAAATAAATCGCAACAGAAGAGCCGCCTTGGAACGGTCAGTGGAAGATTTCCACTGGGGGGCTTAAATCGATTTTACGTGGCCACAATCCTCGCCCTTACTTCCGTCGCGATTTAGACAAATAATTTGTTCAGTCCGCATGAAGGCCTCCTAACTCATCAGTGCAACATCTCCGTGAACACAAAAATCAAAGAACCACAGAGGTGAGACAACGGTGAGGACTCGACAGCAAGAAACCACTGAAATGCTGGAGCAAAAGAAATCCAACAGTTAGACTCCGATGAGCCCGACCAGAGACAGAGCATCAGGCACCAACCAACATTATCTCTCTAATTTTCAATAAGCCTTTACGTTGGAGCCGTCATAGAATCTGATGCCTGACCCACCGGCGTGCAATTAAAGAGGGAAGCAATGTTGCCAACCGTGATTGGGTTAACTACCATGCATGCAGTCTGTCGTATAATATCCATGTTGTACCCAATCTTTTTATATCGAAGAGTGATTTTAGAAGTCGTTATGACATGTTTGTTTATGCCTGATGTTCTGTCTTTGATCAGGCCCACCGGAGCCTAATTTCAGTGGTTTCATTCTGTCGAGTCCTTATTGTTGTTTCATTTGTGTATTCGTCTGATTTGCATGTTTTCGGACATGTGGCACTGATTAGAAATTCTTTATGCGGACTGAACAAATTATTTGTCAAATTCACGACAGAACGGGGGCGAGAATTGTGTTCATGAAAAGCGATTAAAGGCCCCCTCCCCAAGTCAAAATTTCGATTCTGAAGTTAATCACAAATGTCATTACATCAAAATATCCTTCATTAATAAGGGTTTGAATTTTATAGATTTACCTAGTATCTTTCTACTTGACAATATTTAGTTAAGATTTGGTTCTAAGCTATTTAGACAAATTGTGGGTATTCCGATGGGTACGAATTGCGCATTTGTTCTTGTTTTGTTATGAAAGAGACTTCATGGTGACCCTTTCCGTTGAAAACCAATCTGAAATCTTTGAAGCCTTTAGCACGATTTCTAGCTATTTGGAGGATTTATAAAATATTGATAATAACTATTTCGATGGTTTGATCAGTCAAATTAACCCCACAGAACTTCAAATTAAGCAAATTCTTCTGATACCGAGGCCCCGTTTTTGCGATTTACATCTATCTATTGTAGATGGATTTGTTTCTTGCAAAATTTATGATAAACGCGCTAGTTTTGATTTGAGATTGTAAATTTCCTTTATTGGATGACGATGTTCCTCGTGCGGCATCCTATGGCTTTTATATTTCGCAGTAAATTCGATTTGCCAGAGTGTCTAGTCATGTAACTGACTTAAACACTCGAAATAGAATGTTAACTAAGCAAAGGCTTTTCAAAATTTTATAGACGTCATTCCGATTTAATTTCAAAATTCAATGTTCGACATAAATCCCCTTCTGCAACAAGGTCTATCGAAACCCGAATTTTATGGTGTCATAATTAGTATATAAATTCAGAAAAATATATAGTTGCAATGACTTCAGCACCCATTTTCATAAAATAATTTTTGATATAAAAAGATTCGGAACTCATTTTTGATTTTTATTTGCCTTCATTGCAGCTGTTGTTGTGCCGTGTGGCGGCCGTAAAACGTCTCCCGTACATCAACCATAGTGCAGTTTATATTTTACTTTTGGTCCTTTGAGATCAGCGTGAATATTCTGAGAAATCGGAAATAAATTATTGGTTTAGACTCATATTCTAGACAGGTTTTTAAATTATTTGGACCCCATTTTGGTTTATATCAGTCTTTGATCGACTGCCTATTCGAAATTCGCAATTTTGCAGTATGTTTCCTCTGGCTTTCTTTGCCGGATAATTACAGGGTCACTGATAAGGCCTAATTGGCCGAAACTAGCTAGTCTGGCCCAGAAAACATGTACACTCCATATTTTTCACTTCTGTGGTGTATTCCTTGCTTCCAAAGGATAACCCTTTTATAGAACATATTTAACTTCACTACAGCTGGTGTGTGGGAATGTGTGGCGGCGGTAAAACGTCTCCCTGCCCTACATCATAGTGTAGATTATATTTTCTTGTCCTTTGGGATCATCGATTCCACTGTGGAATTTCGAAAATATCTGAGGGTCACTGATGAGGCCTAATTGGCCGAAACTAGCTTGTCTGGCCCAGAAAACATGTACACTCCATATTTTTCACTTCTGTGGTGTATTCCTTGCTTCCAAAAGATAACCCTTTTATAGAACATATTTATTAGCCGAAACTACGTAGTATGACCCATCTTCTTTCTTATGAATGTTTTCATTGCTCTTAAAGGAACTCATTTTTGATTTTTATTTGCCTTCATTGCAGCTGGTGTTGTGTCGTGTGGCGGCCGTAAAACGTCTCCCCGTACATCAACCATAGTGCAGTTTATATTTTACTTTTGGTCCTTTGAGATCAGCGTGAATATTCTGAGAAATCGGAAATAAATTATTGGTTTAGACTCATATTCTAGACAGGTTTTTAAATTATTTGGACCCAATTTTGGTTTATATCAGTCTTTGAATCGACTGCCTATTCGAAATTCGCAATTTTGCAGTATGTTTCCTCTGGCTTTCTTTGCCGGATCATTACAGGGTCACTGATAAGGCTTTATTAGCCGAAACTACGTAGTATGACCCATCTTCTTTCTTATGAATGTTTTCATTGCTCTTAAAGGAACTCATTTTTTATTTTTATTGGTACACCATAAACGTTATACCACAGACCGCATTCATGGTAGTTAACCCAATCACGGTTGACAGCTATACTTCCCTCTTTAATTACATACCGGTGGGCCAGGCCTCAGATTCTATGACTGTTCGTGCATAAAGGCTTACTGAGAGTTAGCGAGAAAGTAATTTTATGTAATGTTGGTTTGTGCCTGATGCTCTGTCTCTGGTCGTGCCGATCGGAGTCTAACTGTTGGTTTTCTTTTGCGCCAGCATTTCAGTAGGTTCTTGCTGTCGAGTCCTCAACGTTGTTTCATCTCTGTGATTGTTTGATTTTTGTGTTATCACAGATGCTGTACTGATGAGTTAGGAGGCATTTATGCGGACTGAAAAATGTTTTGTCTAATTCGCGACGAAAGTAAGGGCGAGGATTGCGGCCGCGTAAAATCGATTTAAGCACCCTCCCCAAGTGAATTCGATTCACTGACCGTTCCAAGGCCGTACTTCTGTTGCGGTTTATTTTTATTATAGTTTGTCTTAACGCTTAACACGAAATCCATACCTTTCCTACCTTTGCTTCTCTGATCAGGAGCTACACTGGCATGTATGAAATACATCCAAGAAATTTATTGTTGAAAATCAGAAACGGTGTGGCTAAATCAATTTATTCAGTGGGATAAAGGTTAAATGAGTATGCATAAATGAGAGAAAACAACAACAACAAACAAAGGATAAGCCACGAACAGCGAACATAGCTATATGAAGCTATTGGTGAAGGCACGACAGTAAATGGCATTTTCTCTTAATAACTGCTCGCATGCTGCTGACTTTTGTCAACATCCCAGTAAACCCAAAACGTTATGGTAACGTTTTTATAGGTTTCAAAATGGTTTACGCAGAACGTGACGTTTTGTAAACGTTTCGCAAACGTTTTTTTTTTTTCTGTGTCGATCTGCGATGACTGTTTTAGGCAATCAGATAAAAAATACTTCCCCTCTACAAATTAAAATCAAAAATGAGTTCCTTTAAGAGCAATGAAAACATTCATAAGAAAGAAGACGGGCCACACCACGCAGTTTCGGCCAATAAAGCCTCATCAGTGACCCTGCAACGACCCGGCAAAGAAAGCCAGAGGAAACACACTGCAATTTTGCGAATTTCGCACAGGCAGCCGACCCAAAGACCGACACAAACCAAAAAGGGGTCCAAATAATTAAAAACTTGTCTAGAATATGAGTCTAAACCAATAACTTATTTCTGATATCTCAGAATATTCATGCTGATCTCAAAGGACCAAAAGTAAAATATAAACTGCACTATGGTTGATGTACGGGGAGACGTTTTACGGCCGCCACACGGCACAACACCAGCTGCAGTGAAGCAAATTAAAATCAAAAATGAGTTCCTTTAAGAGCAATGAAAACATTCATAAGAAAGAAGACGGGCCACACCACGCAGTTTCGGCCAATAAAGCCTCATCAGTGACCCTGCAACGACCCGGCAAAGAAAGCCAGAGGAAACACACTGCAATTTTGCGAATTTCGCACAGGCAGCCGACCCAAAGACCGACACAAACCAAAAAGGGGTCCAAATAATTAAAAACTTGTCTAGAATATGAGTCTAAACCAATAACTTATTTCTGATATCTCAGAATATTCATGCTGATCTCAAAGGACCAAAAGTAAAATATAAACTGCACTATGGTTGATGTACGGGGAGACGTTTTACGGCCGCCACACGGCACAACACCAGCTGCAGTGAAGCAAATAAAAATCAATTAAAACCTGGAGCTTATTCCTTAGCCTGTCAAATACTTTCGGAGGAAGTTATAAAAAGGTCACAGAAAAACAAAAAATTTACCAACGTTGTGAAAACGTTCTATAAATGTTGCAGAATTTATTTTATAAACATAACAAATGTGGACCTTCTTTCCGCCAATATTCTTGGAACAAAGAACAAAGAAGGTCGAACGCCTCATCGAATTAGAGATTTTCCGGCTCATTTTGATCCAGGTAACTTTGATTTGATCATTTAATTGCATATGGTTCTTATTTTATTTGCATCGTATAATAATATAATGTAACTGTAATGCGCGATTGTTTGAATCTGGTGGCTGTCACATGTTTTCGCGACTTATGAAGTAAACACACATATGTTGCATGGCATTATTCGTAAATAGTGACATGTTGTCGGTTTGCTGAAGGTGATGAAAGGTTTATTCACTGCATTTGATTAATTTTATGACCGAATTTCTGTTATTAATTCAAAAGTTATTGATCGAAGCGTTTCGTTTGAACCAAACATTGTGAAAACGTTCTTGAAACATTCAATCTACATCGGCGCGTGCATTTGTTGAACATTTTCATATATCAAACACATTATTTTCATTATGAAAATTCGTAGAAGTTTTCTCATCACTGCCTTAAACAAAGGATGTGGGCGTCTGGTTCTAACGAGTACCCACAACCTAAGTCTTCGAACAAAAATAAGAAAAATAATAAATTCTCCAGTAAACCTAGGTTTCTTTATATAAAACAGGGTCTACAGTTCATTATATGGACTTGGTAAAATGATGGACAGGGCTTCAGATAAAAGAGTAATATGAATATAATTTTATTTACACGCTGTTAAAGCATATATATGCTCTGTGGTTTACAGTTGTCAATTTTACAGAACACCCATAACACTTTTACATGAAATAACCACTTCTTCTTGCCTGAGACACGTTTATATGATTTTTACACCCTATTCACTTTAATAAAATTGTGGTTTACAGGGGTATACATTTTTTTCTTATTTTCACTCAAAAAGATAGATTGTGGGTACTCCTTAGAATTGTCTCGCCGAGGCGGTTCTAACGAGTACCCACAATCTATTTTATGAGCAGAAATATGAAAAATATCAGAATTTTTCAATTTGTGGTTGTAAAGTGTTCAATATATTTTAATAGGTGTGTTTCAGTAATGTCAGTGATCTTGTTTCACTCTATTTTAATCAGTTAATATGATTTGACATATAGTGGAATATACTTTACTGTTTACAACACCATGTCAAATTCCCATGTAATATACACTATAGAAATGTTGAGCCCCGCCTAAGACCCGCCTACTAAATCTGGACTTCAAGAGCAAGTTATTGCAAATAACCTCTGGATGACTTCAAAGGAAAAAAACAACAACACAATTTAGTCATAAAAAAGCAGATTAAGACAAAGGGTTTTTGAATTTATTTTCCTGGTTTATTTATCAGGTTGAATTAAACCTTCCATATGCAAGTTACTTAAACGTTCCCAAAACGTTTTAAGAACTTCTGTTATAAACGTTTTTAAAATGTATATTTACTGCTTAGAATAACAATTTTTAAACGTTTTTTGAACGTTATATGAACGTTTTTCAAACGTTTTCAAAAACGTCCTTTCGACGTAAAAAAACTTTCCATATAAACGTTATTTAAACGTTCACAAAAAACGTTTTTTGAAACGTTTTGGAAACGTTCTAAAAATGTTTCTTTATTAGCTGGGATTAATAGTACATTGTTATATGAGTATTGAAACAACATTCAAGCCCATGGAGGTGAGCACGGTACAGTAAATAAAGAGCCAATCATCAACAATCATCAAAATGTGTTCTATAAAAAGGTTATCCTTTTAAAGCAAGGAATGCGGCAAATAACTGATAGTTATGGGGATTAAGTGGGTTTCTAATGTTCATGTGGCCTAATAGGACCAATACAATTATCCCCATTCTAATGCACTTATTCGGTTGTACTTCTTTGTACAAAGCGGTAAGCGCTGTGAGCTGCGTAAAACCAAGCGTTAGCCAATGAAAAGCGACGTTACATCATGACGTCGGGTTTCCTACAGTATATAACAGGACATACTGTTGCATTTTTGACGCTATCCAATTAAATGCCGCGTTACATACGTAAGTGCGTTAGAATTGAGGTTTAACGCCCCCGTTAACATTGTAAAGGTAATTTTGGCGACGTTGCTTCCAATGTGTGGGATTCTTACCCGAAATTGAGATGAAATGACATCCCAAGCCCTCTCGTCCAATGAAACCAACAAGGTGTATGCATGAATGAATGGTCCTACTCGCACATCTTCACCTGGGCAGGCTTAGAAACTCTGGGCGATTTGCCGGTACCCATGAGCAGTCGGTTTTGGCTCTGCCTGGGGGCATCATGCAGCCAAATCTATTTCTTCAAGCCCTGATGGGAAGGGGGCGTCAGGTGTCAGTGTTGTAGCCATTTTATTGTAAAGCTATAATGTTTTGTTATTTCTGTGTGTTAGCAGCTTTCAAAGCTCCAAATTTTGATTTTACACTTGTAAGCATAAATTTGACAAAATTTCGCGCAACGTTATTGCCGTACGACGTCATCCAATGTATCGTCATGAAACGGTACCAAACGAAGGCATCGGAAGTGGTGTGCAATATTAAGAAGGCTTGGCAATAATACGTGATATCTGCAGGCCTGTTTCACATTTTAACAGTATCTGTAGCTGTGCAATAGCATGATTGTATATATTGCACATTTTTATGAATAATTTGTTGATTATGTGCGAGCTTTTTATATGGGTGAGCTAGTATTTGCATGTAACTATTATCTTTTCATGCGTCCGTCTCCTTTTTTTTCATCCATTTCATGTTAAAATCAATGATTGTTTAATTCTTGTATGTATGCTTAAATGTTTTATATAACTGTTATGTATGTAATCACTATATATGTTTTACGAGGGCCTCAGAGAAGATTGGCTATGCCAACAGAGTAACCCTCTTTAAATAAAGTCTACCTACTTACTTACTTACTTAGGCCGAAACAAGCTAGTCTGGCATAGTAAGGCTTGTGCCCTCCATGCATTTCGGTTCGATGGGATGTTTCTTGCTTCCTGGGTGGGGATGGGGTGGCGGAGTGGCCATTTCGTGGAATATATTCATAACGTCACACCAGCTGGTGTTAAGGGAATGTGTGGCGGCCTGTCCTTCATCATAATGTAGTTAATATTTTCTAGCCCTTGGGAATCATTGGTTCTATTGTGGAATTTAAACATATATATTTGAGAGTCATCGGTGAGGCCTAATTGGCCGAAACAAGCTAGTCTTGCCCAGAAAAGCGCGTTCAATGCATGCTTTTCTGTTCTGTAGTCTACTCCTTGCTTCTATGGTGTACCTTTCAGGGAACATATATTTTCAAAACTCTACAATGAAATCGATCATCGTAAATGACAAGAATGACAAGAAAATATATTCTACAATATGATGAAGGGCAGAGCGCCACACAATCCCTTAACACCAAATGTATAGTGACATTAAATATGTTCTTTAAACGGGGTATCGTTTGGAAGCAAAATGCACCACAGAACTGAAAAAGAATGGAGCGTACCCGTCCTTTCAGAGTCAGACTAATTAGTTTCGGTCAGTTCGACCTCATCAGTGACCCTCAAATATTTTCTTTACGCCACAAGCGAATCGATGGCCATAAAATACAAGGAAATCTTATCAACACGATGATGAAGGACAGGGTGATTTCTTACGGCCGCCACACATACCCTTAACACTGTGGTGGCATTTAATAAGATCTATTAAAGGGTTATCTGCTGTTAGCAACGTATATACAGCATAACTAAAAAGTGTAGGGAGGGCATGTTTATAATTTATCTTGGCCAGTCTAGCTAGTATCGGCCATTTATACCTCATCAGTGACCCTCAAATCTGTCCACAATGGAATCAATGCGCCACATAAACATCAAACAGGAAGCCAAAAGGTAATTTTAGAGCCATAATCTTATATCAATAGAGCAATTACACCAAAAGAATCGGTATCATTTCCGCCAGTGTCTACACATTCTGTGTCATAGTGCATTTTTCACATCTCCAAAATGGCTACTTTTCTGCTGAAAATCCGTTATTTGTCACATTTATACTGCAAACATAGATTGTGGGTTATCGTTAGAACCGTTTAACTGAGGCGGTTCTAACGAGCACCCACAATCTATGGCTTGGAGCAGAAGTTAGAAAAAATAATGTATACCCCCGTAAACCCAAGTTTTCTCTATCAGAAGCGGGATTTAGTGTGGTGTTCATTTCACGGACTTGTTCACGTGATGAAAACCGAGACTGCAGTTTATGATGAACGTAAAGTGCTACCGTACATTTCAAAATGAAAAATTGGATTCAGAAAAAAATTCAAGGCTCATTAAAGAGCACATACACGCTGGTTTCATTTCAAGTTTAATGACAAAAATTCAATTTTCTGTACAAAATATACAAACTAGTGTCAAACGACACAACCACCACAAGCTTCTACAATTTTGTAACACAGAATCTCATAATATATCACACACACACACACACACACACACACACACACACACACACACTAATAATAACAACACAGAAGTAGAAGCAATTTATACGTAAGGAACTACAATGTAACAAATTAAGGTTAGTTGTGAGAACTGACCAACACGCTAGTTAATAGTCTGCGTTTGCGTTCACACATCTCTTCGGTTCACACATCTCTTCAGTCGCATAATTTAGAAGCACAATAAACAGTCTGTTATTTATGTATGTTACAAATGAACGGATATATTGCTTATGTTATTGCCAGCTATACTAAAATTTGAACGACGAGTACAGTTGCAACACCATATGTGAAAATTCCCCACAACTGCAAATGGAACGACTGCAGTATTGCTGCTGTATTGCATCTGTCAGTATTACAAACACAACCCGTACCAGAGGCACCGTTGATCTTTTCTGTTTTACAATAGGCTTTGTCTGTTGGCATCGGAGAGCAACTCCTCTCTACAACTGAAATCATAATTAGTAAAACATTGCTTCCAGTTTTGTAGGACTTTTATATGACATTGATATGAAATGACAAGCACTGCCGCTCAGCGAAACCAAAAGGCTTATATGTACTGGACAGTCCGACACACACCACTTTGCCTTGACAGGCTTAGTCTTAAGTGGTTTACCAGTACTCATGTGTGGTCACTTTCATCTCTGAACAAGTACGTGACGTAAACCCCATTTCATGTAGAGAATACTGAGGTTTACGTGGGTATATACTATTCTGAGACATAGGTTGAGGGTACTCGTTAGAATGAGGCGGTCCTAACGAGCACCCACAACCTCTGTTTGGAGTATACATAAGAAAAATATCACAAATTTTCATACGAAAAGTTTCAATTTCGGAGAAATTAACCCATTTAGTACCAGTAACCCCTACACGGGTACACTGGCAAACAGTTTAGGCCCAGATCCGACGCCGCAGAACGCGGTGTCGGATCAGGGCCTCCACTGTTTGCTAAAAGTTCAGTCATTTTCCTAATCAGTTTGAAGAGAACACAACCTGACACCCCTAAATTTTGAAATGGACTCGTGAAGATTCCATTAATTTTGGTACAAAAAGGGTTAAAGAATGTACTTTGTCCCACGGATGTTTTATCGTACTGGTTTATATGTGTTTTCATGGCATAAAAATGCTCCCTTTTTCGGTGGCTTCCGACGTTTTCTTTATTGTTTTGTGGCATTTATAGCCTTTTTCTGTCTTTTTGGTTTGGTGGCCATGAGGCGGGCAAACCGGGTATAATGACCAGATTGTAGCTGTTCCATGGAGGGGCACGTGACGCGATCAACCAATCAGCTTAAACGATGATGCAATATTATACTGCAATTACAGGAAACAGCCTGTCTGAATAGCGAAACAGACCGAAAAGCAAGCGTTTCAACTCCAACATTAAAAATATCTAAAGGGACATGGATACACCTGGCAGGTGTGGCAGTTAGTCTACCAGTTTTACCGTATTTCGAAACACACCTATTCAAATACATTGTCATTTTTTGGCCAAAGAAAAAGAAATTTTAAAAAGAAAAATTGGAATATTTGCCTTTTTTGCTCAAAACATAGATTGCGGGGAGTCGACAGAAACGCCTCGACGAGGCGATTCTATCGAGTACCCACAATCTAGTGTCTCAGAGCATGAATACGGAAATTAATATATACCCCTGCAAACCCGAGCTTTACTATATAAAAGTGTAGATTATATTTTCTTGTCCTTTGGGATCATTGATTCCATTGTGGAATTTTGACAATATCTGTGGATAACTGATGAGGCCTAATTGGCCGAAACTAGCTAGTCTGACCCAGAAAACATGTACACTCCATATTTTTCAGTTCTGTGGTGTATTCCTTGCTTCCAAAGGATAAACCTTTTATAGAACATACTGTAAATGACCAATTAATTCGAACAGTAAAAAAATTAATACTGATCCGGTTGTTGGAATTATTAGAAAATATCAGATTGGAAATTTATCAGTGTTAGAACTGTTTGATCTGAAAGAATTCCATACATTGGATCAGGCTGTGTTCAATATTTAACTACGTTTTTTTTTTCCCGTGGCCCTGTCAATCCGCACGTGATTAGAAGTTATAAATAATACTTATGCAGTGCAGAAAAGTTTGATCTATAAATAAGTCAGTGTGTGCAGGGGGTTTTTGAATGCGATACACATTGTCATTAATGACATTTACACATATTGAACTGTCACTATTCCCTTTAAAATGGGCGAGTCAATTTGTGATCTCAGGAATAACAGAAATTGATTTGTTTGGAGCAAATTCTTTTCTTAAGAGAAGCCCATATCTAGGAAAAAGAGGATTTTTCAAAGAATTTCCTTATAGTCTGTAATTTTTTTTTTTTTTTGTTCCGGACAAAGTCCAGCTACATGTATATATGGGATGGGATGTTGAAACCCGCACGTGCAGCTACCCAGTGGAGCTAGGCGCATAGATACTTCACACCCCCACCCCCACCTATATTGTTTAAGCGCATAGTGAAGCCTCAGGCGAGACTGCGCAGCCTTGTTTGTGTGTTCTCTGTTTACTAATAAGCAGTCTCAAATCAGCGTGAGCCGGGGGCATGTAGCAATTCAATGCCCATCGAAGTAGTCCGGTAAAGACTGATTAGACTGTGCGGATGCAAAACCATCATGTTATTTAGATAGGCAAGTAACAAGAAAGAAAATGCGGACATCATACACAAATTTGATCTTCACTTTATGCGCGATGAAACATTTCAAACATCTTGAACATTGAAGACACAATCCCGATTGCACAACTGTGCAGACTTATCAGTTTTTTCTGTACGCACATGCGCAATACGTATTTTACTCGAGATAGGAGATCTGAACAGACTGGTCCTTGCACTTGGTAGCTTAGGATGTGGTTGTAACGTCGCAAGCAGTGTACACGCCGTCGTTTTAAGCCGGCGCACGGCGAAAAAAAAAGTTTTAAACGAAGGACCAGATTAGCCTGCGCATCTAGCCAATGTGGCCATAGTTTTCGCCTGTTGTTCTTTGATTAGCACAGAGGCCATGGTAGGCACATACGAACAACGAAGACTATTCAGACTGCATGAATGTGCAGGCTGACCTGAGTCTTCCCCCCCCCCCCCCCCGAATATGACTTATTTTCTTAATTATGTTCCCCGAAATTACTTCCAATAAAACCTTGTCACCGTGAAATAAATGGGCATCTTCACTTGCTCCTCAGAAAACCAGGGTAGCCCAACAAGGTAACCTGAATTAAACTACCTTTTTGCATGCAACAACCATGAATTTCACTCGCACGTGCTAAAAGACGTTCTGTGGAAAAAGGCGGGAAACTCAATTAATATTAAAGGGGCGCTTCTGCTATCAAAGAGGCATTGAATCAATGCCACAGCACATGGAAAAGGGTAACACTATCACACAAATAATAATGAAAGCTGAAGCTACGCTCCAAAGAGTCTGAGAGCAAAGCGAAAACACTTGCATATGCATGGTGATCCAAGCCTTTGTAGGCCACAATGCTACATCACCGACTAGGATCAGCCTGAACATCGATGCAATGTGATCAGTCTTTACTGAACCCTTAAATCTTACGAAGTCACAAGGCTAAGTGAAACCCTTTGCCTTGCATACCGGTAGTGGGTGCGCATGTTCAGTGTTTGCAGGTTGTTGAGAAACCAGCGAAGACACATCTTAGCGTACTCATTCTTGCAATCCGAGTAGAGTCTTCGCTGATCGCATGAGCCTGATGCAGACGATGGGATTTTCACAACATAAATAAGCGAAACTCCTGTGGCTCATCAAGGTTGATCTAAGCACTTGCAGCCTGCGTTTCTCGCAGTCTGATCAGTATTCGGTGAGGGTATGAACCTTCCACTACCACAGGGCTATCCAAAGTGAGAGAAGCGAAAACCATTTGCCTTACAGAGTGCATGTTAATCCGAGTCTTTGGAAGTCGCACACATTTCATGCTAAGTTTTCTTTTTTTCGTGCGCTAGCTCATATACGACCAGTACGATGTTGTAATGAAAACCCGGGAACGGTCCGAAATGCTTGTTCTGGATGCATTTTTCGGCATTTTTTTTTTTTTTTTGTGTGTTCGAAGTATTAAAAATTCTGATTTTTGAAAAATTTGGGAGTTCGAATTAAGTGAGAAAGTTTTCAGCCACAAATTCGAAATAATTTTTGGTGTTCGAACTGCTAGGGTGTTCCAATTAATTGGTCACCTACCGTATTTAACTTCACTACAACTGGTGTGTGGGAATGTGTGGCGGCGGTTAAACGTCTCCCTGCCCTACATCATAGTGTAGATTATATTTTCTTGTCCTTTGGGATCATTGATTCCATTGTGGAATTTGGAAAATATCTTAGGGTCACTGATGAGGCCTAATTGGCCGAAACTAGCTAGTCTGGCTCAGAAAACATGTGCACACCATATTTTTTAGTTCTGTGGTGTATTCTTTGCTTCCAAAGGACAACCCTTTTATAGAACATATTAAATGGGATCACAATTCTATAGGTATGATTTCGTTATGGAAATACAATTTTAAGGACCTTATGGTTGCTACTCTGTTGGCTCTGTCCAACTGAAAAAGGGGTCTACTCTAAAAGGGGAAGAATTTGCTTCTCAAGGGGGTCTACTCTAAAAGGGGAGAATTTGCTCCCCAGGAGCAAATTCTTTCCTTTAAGAGTATACCCCTTAGACATATCCAAAGAGAAACTACTTTTGCAGGAGTAGCAGTCATTTTCGCAAATTTTACGGCTTGCAATGCCATTATGGAGTAAGTCCATGGGGCCATTGAAACGAAAAACAACAGAACATAACTACTACTACTCACAAAGTGTGGCTGGCTGTGGTAGCTCAGTCGGATGCAGTCTGACTGGCGATAAGGAAGACTCGGGTTCGATACCTACCGGGGTCGGCAACATTCTTTCGTGGAGATTATGAAATCTTTTCTATGGTCATTCTCTCCCTTCCGCTGATTCAGGAAGTGCAGGGGTCAGTTATTGGCGACAGAATGTGCACTGAACTGGTAAAGCGCTTACGGATAAGCCTGCTCAGGAAAAGCGTGGATAGGTACACTGACATGCTCAAAAAAGACCCAAATCAGTGTTGAGTGGGCCGTTAAATACAAATAAACAAAACTTGCAAAGTTTACTTCCCACAGATAGGGACAGATTTATATATTCTGAACATCTTTCGGTACGCTCTAATAATAAGTATATGTAAATGTTGGAAAGACAGAGAACGTTATTTTTCCTCATTTATAAAGATCGCTGGGAGTAACGGGCCTCCGTGGCCTAGTGGATAAGACTGGTGACTCTTAATCATTAGGTCTCTCAACGGTGTATGTTTGAGCATGGCTCAGGTCACATAATGAGAAGTTCTGGAACGGAAGGTCAGGAGGTTTTTCATCGGGTACTCTAGTTTTCACTCACCTCCGATTAACGAGCGGCTTGATGTGAGTGAAATAATCTTGAAAGGATCGTAAAACCAAACATAAAAAAAGATCGCTGGGTGTGTAAAAACATTTTCTTGTCTGTGCTACCAGAATTAACGTCAGTGCCAAGGTCGAAGGTTCTAACTCTTCCAAATATATAAAATATTTATGGAGCGAAACAAAGTCATAACGTTGATGGGTCGCTGTTAATTGTTCTTGAGCCCAGCACAGATAGCAATAGTTTCTTTTCAAAAACTTCATGACTACTAAGTGACCTGCCACCAGTTACAGACTGAGTTGTTAAAAGACTTTTTGGCGCATTCGATGGGAGCTATTGTATCTGATAAGCCGAGAGTGGTGTTCTTTATTTCCACTCAATACTGGACGTTTTACTAATCAGTTTCTTTTACAATTAAATTTTGATCCAGAAAGATATACAAAAGGATAGCAAATTTCAGGTTTTTGCGGAGGTACCGCTCAAAGAAACTGCCGAGGTTTAAGATACAGTCTGATTCGCAGCAATTTGTCTGGGCAGGCTTAGATCTTCCTAGGCGGTTCAGCAATACCTCAAAGTTCGGTCGGTTTCAGCTCATGCAGTCCAATATATTGCCCCAAGGTCTGATCGGCCCCCGTCCATCGAGGATTGAAGAAATAGATTGGGCTGCATGATGCTTCCACGCAGAGCTGATACCGTCCGCACATGAGTAGTGTTAAATCGCCTAGAAAGTCTAAGCCTGCTCAGGAAAAGTGGCTCGAGTCGGACCGTTCATGCATTTCAACCATTTAGTTTCATAGGGTGACAGGGCTTGAGAAGGAGTTTTATCTGCCCGTTTTATCTCAGTACTGAGTAAAAGTCCCACAACATTGGAAGCAATGGCTCAAAAAGACTCATACAGTGTTTACAGGGACGTTAACAACAAATGAAATAAATAACCAAGGCCCTACAGAAGGCCTGATGACTTAGGAAAAATCTTTTCATATGCCCGTTTGAAAAACAACAATAACAAAAAAAAAAAAACGGTCGTATTAAGTTACGGGGTTGGTGTCCGTCCGTCCGTTCGTAAACTTTTTTTCGTTTCCGTATAAATCCTACTATAGAGTTTTCATCCGATCAAGCCTAAAATGTGTATGTAGTAAGGCTAAGATGTGAAGATATGCCACCAAATATGAACAGAGTTATGACCCTTTGAAAAATTCGGTTTACATTTTCGTTTGGTTAAGTTTTGTGCTATACAGGTGCAAACCATATGTAAGTTACATTTAGTTTATACTTGTCATGGCGTTAAACAATTTATCACAGAATACTCATCACTACCTACCCTTCCTGATACCAAGGTCACAGACTTCGAAATTTTATATACACGTTTTGTATTAAAGTTTATTATTTTTATTCCAAAAATGCACTAAGTGGGATAATGATATCAACTTGCTCAAATCAGAATTTAGACTGACAAGACCAAACCTATTGGATGCTTTTTGAAAGCAGCCAACTTGTTTGTAAACACAACAACAATAACAATCGATCTGCAACTTCCATCACGAAAACACGCCTACATAATTTTGACCCCTTGAACCTCACTTTTATACAGTAAAACTGGGGTTTGCAGGGGTATACATTATTTTCCTTATTTCTGCAGAAATAAGAAAAATATCACATTTTTTTTCATATGAAAAGTTTCATTTTTCGGTGTTAAAATTTACAATGTATTTGTATAGGCGTGTTTTCGTAATGACTCACCAAGGAATCACAGCAACATACGCGGTAAAACACCTACATAAGAAATAAGACAATGGAGAGGGTTAAAAAAATCACCAGTTAGGACACATTCGACCATACATAGAAAATAAAATGACTATCTTCCAGAATACTAAGTACAAGGGTTTGTCTTCATTTTAGATATGTTGACTGACATTTATTTCGTAATCTGGAACACAGAAAATGTTTGTTTGAGCTGTCGGGCATTCCAAAACGTTTTCGATCAGTTTGCGAGATGACGCCAAGTACTGTTGTCGGAGGATAAGCTGAAAGTGACGTCAGTGAATGTTTTGTTATTAAGCACTGTCCACTGTTGTCAAAAGGTATATAACGACGCTTCGGTAACGATAATTATAACGGTACAATCTGTCTTGCCAACCAATGAAGGGTGTGATAATGATAACGGTACAACCTGTCAAACCTACCTGTGATGGTTTACTCTCATACGTCACTGTCAACTTAGCTACCGACGACAGTAAAATGAAATGAAATAATGTAACAGCAACTGTATACATCAATACCGACGAAATGAAATATCTATATGTCAGCAATATGGCCCCGAATTTTGTGTGTGTGTGTGTGTGTGTTTTTTTAATATTTTCCCTGCATTTTGCAACTTTCTATATTTGTTTCGTGGTAAACAATGTCGATGCCCTGAAGGGAACTATGAGGATAGACGAACAGCGGCGTAACACCATGTGAAATATCACTGATTCGTTCATATATTGGCCCGAAAGACCGACCAATTGAAACGTATTGTACATTACTGTGTCAGATTTTGTTTGTTTGATTTGAGGTTTAACGTCCACGTCAGCACTGTAAAGGTCTTTCTGTAGACGTTGCTTCCAACTTTTAGGGACTTTTACCCGGCATTGAGATGAAATGACATCTCAAGCCCTGTCGCCCAATGAAACCAATTAGGTTTATAAGCATGGGCGGGCCAACTCGCACCGCTTTGCCTGGGCAGGCTTAGATCCTCTAAGCTGTTTACCAGTACTCGTGTGTTGATCGGTTTCAGCTCTGCGTGGAAGCATCATGCAGCCAATATATTTCTTCAAGCCCCGATGGGCGGGGCCGTACTGTGTCAGAAGAGGATGTAGTGGAGTCCTGTGTTCACGACAATCCCTATCTTTACACACAGTGTAAATCCAGATCAGCTGACTTCCGAAGAAGCCATCTGATCAGGATCTACACTGTTTGTCATTCAGGCTATGCATTTGAAAGAAAACTTTATATCATGTAATCTGATTGGCTGATAGTCAGAAATTGGTGTGGCTAATTGAATAATTCAGTAGGATAAGGGTAACGATCCGACACCTCGAGGTATAAAACATGTCCAGAAAAGGAAACAAACACACACAGGGAATGTATCAAAGGTAAAAGCATCAAGACGATGACAAATCAGAGGACTTTTAGCATCACGTGAACACGTCCGTGAAATAAAGACCCCCTAAACCCCACTTTATAAGGCGAAACTGGGGTTTACAGGGGTATTCATTATTTTTCTTAGTTCTGCTCCAGCGAGGCGGACCGTCCATGCTAATAAACCCTATTGGTTTCATTGGGCGACAGGGCTTGAGATGTCATTTCATCTCAATGTCGGGTAAAAGTCCCACAAAATTGGAAGCAACGTCTCCAAAATGACCTTTACAGTGTTGACGGGGACGTTAAACCTCAAATCAAACAAACAAACAAAAGTTCTGCTCCAAGACATAGGTTGTGGGTACTCGTTAGAACCGCCTATATGAGGCGATTCTAACGAGCACTCAAAACCTATGTTCGCAGTATAAATTAAATAAATATCACGGATTATCATCAGAAAAATAGACATTTTTGAGATGTGAAAAATTGCGCTGTGTGGCATGGATGTGTGATCGCAATGCATATAAATGTTCATTAGTCGTGTGTGTCTTCGTACCGCGATACTTGTGAAGAAAAACCATACATCAGTCAATCCTTCAGTCTATAGAGAATGAGAACGAACCTATGAAAGGACTTTTAATAAGCTCGTACTGATATTTTACCAATCCGCAGCGCATAACAAAATGCCAGAAGTATGCCAAAACATCGATATAATAACATTTTGCATACACACCGATAAATATGTTCTATAAATGCGCATACCGCCAATGTTTCTGTGAAAAAATGTTTTGGAAGGGAATACATGTAAAAATTGTGGAATGTACTAGCTCTTAGGTCAGACTCGCTAGTTTTGTTCATTTAGGCCTCAGTGCTGACTCTTAGATATGCAACAATGAAATCAGTTAACCCAAAGGCCTAGACATCATAATCTACGCTACAATGAAGGGCAAAGACACTTTTAGCGGCCACCATATATTCACCTAACACTAACGGTATCGAATTAAACAAGTAAAGAAATTGTATCCTTTTGAAGCCGGAAAGAACCCGAGAGAAATAAAAATGGTGAAGTACAGAAGTTTATCTGGGCCACACAAGCAAGCCTATAATTTCGATAAATATTCTGTATGGTTTTAGCCCCAATATGACAATGCCATCTTCCACCGAGTAAGTTTCGAGTGGTCCATTTCCAATTATAGGGGTGTCATGTTTGTTTATGTTTGTGGCAAATTTTACAAAATTGAATGTTCTTTCAGCAAACAATGAAGACCCAGATCAGACGCCGCGTTCTGCGGCGTCTGATCATGGTCTACACTGTTTGCCAATGTCTCAGAAAAGGGCCGCTAGACATATGTCAGTAAGACAGAAATCATTCTGACGCACTACAATTGTATTTTGACATTTTAAAGTGATCGGTATTAACATACTCTGATTCCCATCTTTCGAGGTCTTAATCTTCCCACATGTTCCCGAGATACACTCCACCAGGGTGATATTAAATGAATTGAACGGATCGCCACACCTGTCTCTATAACACACGTAGCATTTTACTGCTTCGCTGAAACAGACGAAACAAATGAGTCACATCATTTCAATGGAAAAGTAATTCTTTGTACTCAGAAGTGAAACACGTCGAGTGGACAAGTTGTTTCCCGGTCACACCAGCTAGTTTCGGCCAGTTAGGCCTCAGCAATGGCATTAGATATCTTCAAAATTCTGTAGTGAAATCAATGATCACAAAAGGACTAGAAAATATCCACACTATGGTGAAGGACATGGAGAATGTTTACGGCCGCCACACATTCCCTTAGCACCAGTAATCGAACATTAGATAATTATGTTAAAAAGCCTGTTGATCTCTTTTGAAAAAGAAGATAAACGACTAGAAATTGGCAGCAATCTACATTGTAACGGTGTATCGATAAAGCGATACGAAAGGCACACAAGAAATATTGCGTTACGTGTACTAACCCTCCTCTGAATAAAGAGGATCATACACGAGTGGTCATTTCATATTAAATATATGCAACGAGTCTTAGGCGAGATTCATACATTTCAGTTTACGATTCTGTTCAGCATATGATGATTTAAGGGGAATGGGAACACCTCCAGGGGAAGGCAATTCCTGCTAAAGTATTTTTGTCTGCCATGTCAATAGGGGTAAACACTTAAAGGAAATAATTTGCTCCTGAGTAGCAAATTCTTTCCTTTAAGAGTAGACCCATTTTTCAGTGGGACATTGGTTATAGAAAAGTGAACAGGAAGTCTCGAAAGTTGTCTCCTTTTGAAAAACTGCGGAAAATATGTCAGGTGTTCCTATTCCCCTTAAGTCGGATTTTATTGCCGATGAAAACACAAGCTGACACCCCTAAATTTTGAAATGGATTTGTGCTATTATATAAGACGGAAGATTATATTTGGTACAAAATGGGTTAAGACAAAGCAAACCTTAATATTTATATTTATTGCATACTGAATGCATAATTAGAGGATAACTATATGCAAAATTGTCATTTGGGGAGGCAAATCGGCGATTTTATGGTCGGAAATTTCGTCATACGGCGACGCGTTAGCGGAGCCGGAAAGCGGAATTTGTGACCGTAAAACCGACAATTTTCCGACCTAAATGACAATTTTCAATACAGTTGCCCACATTCTAATGTTAGAAATTGTGTTATTTTCCTCCAAGCGGCAAGCGCCGTGAGCTACGTAAAACCAGTGCCGACGTTACATGATGTCAGGTTTCCCAGTATATCGCAAGACATAACTTCGCAAATATTTGACGTTATCCAAACAGACATACGCAAGTGCATTAGAAATTATATTTTTTCATATGGTAAGATAGTAAATGTAATTTTAATAACAAATCAAAGAAACAATTACCTGCATGGCACAAAACTGACCCATACAAAGGTACATGCTGCACAGAAAAATAGTCTTGTATCCATTGCATACAAGTCAATGTTGGTCGTCTGTTTAAATTTCAGAAAGTAAGGCCACATGAAATATAACTGATAAACCGTCATCCCGAAGTATGTCAATTGTTTGGAGGGGATGCTGGCTAGATAACGTAAAATTTTGACTAGATAAAAACAGGCTGGAGTGTTTTAAATTGTATCAGTTCCAATAATGCAAATTTACATATACAATTCTGATTATTATACACAATTTCAATATATTTCTTACATTATTTTTGATAACCTCAGGAAATGAGCATGCGCATGACAAAACCTACAATAAGACCGGTGTGACCAGCAGAGACTCAAATCAACCTGCGCATCTATCCACCATGACAAGACCTCTGGCTTATGTCTCTTTTTATAGATATTAGCCTATAGACGGTACATGCGATCAGCGAAGACTCCGATCAGTCTGCGCGAATGTGCAGTCTGATCTGAGTCTTCACTGGTCGCTCAAGCCTTCTTGTAGCTTTTGTTATGCGCTGGCTCAAATAGAATCAGTCGGTCTTTTGGTTCAGCCACTCTGATGCAAGATGAGCAGTTCAGTTTGTTTCCAGCGGACTTATGTGCAATTTGATGATTTAAATCTTAGTTATAAGCCCGCACAGGAAAAAGTAGTAAGCAATCTGATTAGTTCGCTATGATCATAACCCTCCCCGTGCTGGACCCGGATATACATATATCTATTTTTGAAAACATTATAGATCCAGATTAGCTGGCTTCTGAGAAGCCCGCTGATCAGTATCTATTCTGTTTTCCATTCTGCTCCTGAATTCATGATAAACAAGATGTGTTTGTGAAACCATGCAGCACAAATGACTGAAAATGGGAGAAGAGTTTAGTATACTGAGATATTCAGCATGGTGAGTGAAAATAGTGTTCTTTAATTTATGTTAAGCCCGGATATATCCTTTTTTGAAAACAGTAAAGATCTAGCTCATCAAAGCCAGCTGATCAGGATCTTAACTGTTTTCCATCCTGCTCCTGAATTCATGATAAACAAGATGTGTTTGTGAAACACTGATTCCCCCGGAAAGCCCATTTTGACTATGAAAGCAGTATCACTTAGCCAATGTTCAAGTCTTTAAAAAGTAGGTCAAGGTCAGAAGGTAAAAAATTATGGGATCGTCGGAAAGGTCATGTGACATAAAATACACATGTGAAATATGAAAGCCCTATCACTTACCAATCGAAGGTTATGGCCAATGTTAAAGTTTTTAATAAAGTAGGTCAAACGTCAAGGTCAAGGTCAATTGGTCAAAAATATGATACCACTAGAAAGGTCTTTTGACAAGGATTGCACATGTGAAATATGAAAGCCCTATCACATATCAATCGAAAGTTATTGCCAATGTAAAAGTTTTTAAAAAGTAGGTCAAATGTCAAGGTCAAGGTCACGAGGTCAAAAAATATGGTACCACTAGAGATGTCTTGTGAAAAAAGAATGCACATGATGAAATATGAAAGCCTTATTACTTACCAATAGAAAGTTATGGACTATGTTAACGTTTTTAAAAAGTAGTTCAAACGTCAGGGTCAAGGTCAGGAGGTAAAAAATTATGGTACCATTAGAAAGGTCTTGTGACAAGAAATGCACATGTGAAGTATGAAAGCCCTACCACTTACAAATCGAAAGTTATGGCCAATGTTAAAGTTTTTAAAAAGTAGGTTAAATGTCAAGGTCAAGGTCACGAGGTCAAAATTATGGTACCACTAGAAAGGTCTTGTGACAAGAAATGAACATGTGAAATATGAAAGCCCTATCACATATCAATCGAAAGTTATGGTCAATGTTAACATTAAAAAAAAAAATGAAAACAGTAAGTCAAAGGTCAAGGTCAGTGTCGTGAAAAATATGGTACCACTGGACAGTTCTTGTGATAAGGTATATACCTGTAAAATATGAAAACTCTATATATCACCATTCAAAAGTTTTGTCCAATGTTAAGGTTTTTGTAGACAGACAAACGGACAAACAGATAAACCGACAAACAGACATATCAAAAACTATATGCCCCCCGAATCTCGATTCCGGGGACATAAAATGAAATCATGCAACACATGATGATATTTACCATGATGATTGTAAATAATGTTCATTGTTCCGTTAAACACTAAACCGATAACGACCTCATCCGGGATTGTTGATTCTGCAAGTATTATTTATCGCAGTTTATCGAACATACCAACCCTCATTCTTGCATAACAACCTGTGAACATAGCTGTTTGAAGCTTTTAAGCCGTGTTCATGTTAAACTCATGGAATTCACGTGCTTTTTGAACATGGGCTTTGGTATCACAAATGGGCATTGCCTGGTTTACATAATATTGAATGTCGTAACGTTGTCACCCTGAAACTAGCATTTTAAAATTTTACAATGATGTCAGAACCTGCGGACTGACTGACGTCATTGTTAACAAGGTTCTGAACTAGCCGCCATGTTGGGTTTAATGGTCGCATTTGAATCGTTTATATGGAGTTTGGGAGTGTTTTCGTCACATTTTGTTTTTGGACTCGAAAGTAATGCAAGAACAACAATCATCCATGTTATATAGCACACCTGTATTGCCATGTTCTAGAAATGGTTCTAGAAAGGCTGGCTTTTATAGCGACGTGGGAGAGTGTTTGCTTATCAATCCGGCGGCACGGGTTCTATCCCCGACCGGGCCAATGGTGTGTTGCATATTTTTTATCTGTTACAAACTCCTGGTTTGTTGGCCAGTGTGGGTCCAGCACTACGTCTGGGAGCATGAAATTATTGAAAATAAGTCTTGCAGCCGGACTGGATAGGACTTAGTTATGGATGGAGTAAGTTAATTGTATAATTCCTGATCTTTGTTTTACTTCTACTTTAGAGATGCGGGATGAATCTCATTAGGCAGGGGAAAATGTAACAGATGAAAAAATTCTACACACCATTGACCCGGTCTTGGATCCAACCGGGCCACCGGATTGATAAGCAAACACTCTTCCACGCCGCTATAAAAGCCGGCTTGTAGAACAAGTGTGCTTCAGCTTCATCGGGACCCGACGAATGTTAATACATGGACAACCATGGATGATTTCTATAAAATGGCTGGTGTTATCACCGTTTGGCGGTCGTATCAGCACTTTTGGTGTTTTTGAAATGAAGAGCAGGTTTTACCATGACGTGGCTCGTCTTATGTGCTCTTTGTCCAAAGGTAAATGATGGATGGGTGCCCGCCCATCGAGGTTTGGAGATACAGCTTGGGCTGCATGGTGCTTTCACGCAGAGCTGAAACCGACCGCACGTGAGTACTGGTAAACCGCTTATAAGGTCTAAGCCTGCCCAGGGTAATCGGTGCCAGTAGGACCGTCTCTACACATGAACCCTATTGTTTCGTTTTGGCGGTAGGGCTTGAGAAGCTATTTCATCATGCGTCGTGTAAATGTCCCACAAAATTGGACGCAATGCCCCAAAAATGACCTAAATAGTGCTGACGAGTACGTAATAGCTCAATTCAAACAAAATTAATTTATGGACAGCAAAAACCTACATCCTGTACGAAAGGAATAAAAGTGTTGCAGAAAGCCGTAGATGTTAGAAGTAAGAAAAGAAAGCAATATCAAAACCGCATCTCATTGTCCAAATGGCTATTGGATTTTCACTGTTACAGATTTCATTTGCCTGCAGTGTCATTACACCGTAATGAAAACAATATACGTCCATTTTAAGTAAATGAAATTGACAATTTGTCTGCCATTGTGACAATAAAACAGGCATTATTTCAGAAGTTCCATTAGAGACAGCAAATTAATTCTTTCACCAGAACTAATACGGACTGTATATATACCTAGAATCGTGTTATTTGCGCTTTATGATCTTGTATTAGCTTTGCAAGGAATCTTAGTTCTCTCTATACGTGTACACGACATCACGAAAACACACTTATATAATTCTGGCACCCTTGAACCCCATTTTATATAGAAAAACTGGGGTTTACAGGGGTAAATCTTATTTTTCTTATATTTCTGCTCTAAATATAGATTGTGGGTACTCGTTAGAAGCGCCTCGATGAGGCGGTTCTAAAGTGTACCCACAATCTTTATTGTGAACAGAAATAAGGAAATTATCATACTTTTTCATCCTAAAAGTTTGTTGTTGTTTTTTCGGCGAAAAAGTTCCTATATATTCGAAAAGGCATGTTTTCGTAATGATAGAGGACAACACAGTAGTCGTCGAACAAATAGAAAATCTCTCTCTCTCTCTCACACACACACACACACACAAATACGCGCGCGCGCGCACGCCCGCCAAACAATGCGTGCACAAACAACACGAAACTAATTATTAACATATCAAAGAAACAGCGTGTCGGCGTTAATCCAAAAATGACAATGAAATCTTCCACCTTAGAAAACTGGAGTAGTCAATTTCCAATTATATTTGTAGGTGCGTCAGGATAGTGATTTGAATGACGTCTACGTTTAAATCCACCATCATATGCTGCAATGACGTATTTTAAGGTTATTGCCATTTTACAATGTGGCAATTTCAAGCATTCTAACAGTCTAAGGTGGTAACCCTGCCTCAAAGTGAAACTTCAGTCCTGGAGATACCACATGTACAATTATTATCACAGCAAAAATTCAGGAGACAGATCACTTTGTTTCCTTTATGTGTTTACTGCACATATAATACCCTGCAAGAAAAAAAAAATAACAGCTAATTGTTACTCATCAATTTCATAATAATATCCAATCAAATGTGACTATTGTCTCATACTGGCTGGATTCACAACCTCCTTTTCCAGATCATAACCTATATGTAATGTTTTTGCCATTTGCTATACTTGTTTTAGAAACACAAAAAGGTTACTAAGAAAACGTCACGGTTACTGAAAATGATCATCTATAGCAGAAAGCGTAATAAGTGAGTCGATGGAACACAAACATCCACCAAGACATCCCCAGGACACAAACTGATAAAGCATATTTGGAACAGTCAGTAGAAATTATCATGTTAACAAGTCTGTGAACGCCACTTTATATAGAGAAAACTTGGGTTTACAGGGGTATACCGTATTTTGCTTATTTCTGCTTTAAGACATAGGTTGTTGGTACTCGTTATACTGAGGCGGTACTAACGAGCTCCAGCAATCTATGTTCTAAACTGTCAGAAAGTTTCATCGGAAAGTAGCCAGTTTGGGGATATGAAGAATGCACTATGACACAAGGGTGTGTTATCCTAATGATTATAGTAGAGTATTAACTCCTGGGGTTTAAGATTAAGGCGTAGCTATACCAAATTTAGTGACACAGAGGCCTTTCTAATATTCAATCTTCATCAGTGTGTCTCAACCCCAAAGGTCTGAAACCGAGACGGATGATAGACAAGACCCGGAAAACACAGCACACCCCACTCCGAGCACACACCGACCGACGTAGCCCATGAGACAGGTCAACTGGATGCATCAGGCAAGAGACGCCTATCCTAGGACTTATATGCGTCCCCCCCCCCCACCGAGCCAACATCAGCAAACATGGCTCACACACCACGGAAGTCCTGGGCATCAAGAAGTAACGAGACTTGCAAATTTTAAAATATAACAAAAAGTGGCAACCAAATCCGCTAAGATTCATGTCTCACCTGACAAGTCAGTCTTAGTTTTAGAAAAAAAGATATGTATATACCTGGATAGTCAACCGGAGATCTATTCGGAGACTAGGATTAAGCTGTATGACGCTAAAAACAATGTTAAGGGATAACCTGTTTTGCCACTGCCAAAACAATGAGGTAGATCAGACTGCACAGGCTCACAATCTGATACTACCATAGTGTTCGCTACTTAAAGAGTACATGACCTATAAATAATATGAAATAGGTGCGACCTAACTGCAACCAACAGTTTTGATGCTTATAAACCTCCCACTTTATTAGGTGGGTCTTCTTGAAATGAAAAGATTTTCTAAATGGACATTTGCAGTAGTTCCGTACAATTCCTATATCAAGATCTCCTTTTGGACTGTTCTAAAGTTTAACAGTCTCAAAGGTGGTCCCAGACTGAACAAAGACAGCAACAAATTTAAACTTGACCTGTGCAGTTAATCTAAATAATAATAATAATAATAATAATAATAATAATAATAATAATAATAATAAAAAAGCTGTCCTTACAGGTGACCAATGCCCCCTGTGGGAGCCAATTTCTGAGTTTTTGCAAAATTTCAAGGGGAAATAATTCAACGAAAAATGACAACAGAGTTATGGCCCTTGGTCAGAATGTAGCCCTTGTGATGGTGAATAAGTGTGTGAAGTTTCATTAAAGTTTTTGTGACGGACAGGCAGACAAACAGACAGACAGGGCAAATACTATATGCCCCCCGAATCAAAGATTCTCGTCGGAGGTGGGGGGGATAACAATCACTCCGCCCAGAGAATGGTATCTGTCTTTAGTAGAACCAGTATTACATGATGCTTCCACGCAGAGCTGAATCCGACCCGCACACGAGTACTGGTAAACCGCTTAGAGGATCTAAGCCTGCCCAGGTAAAGCGGTGCGACAGGGCTTGAGATGTCATTTCATCTCAATGTCGGGTAAAAGTCCCACAAAATTGGAAGCAACGCCTCCAAAATGACCTTTACAGTGTTGACGGGGAAGTTTAACCTCAAATCAAATCAAACAAACAAAAGAACCAGTATAATTTTTGAAAACTGCAGTTGCACTCTACCAGTATTAATTTTGAAAACTGCAGTTGCATATATACATCTTTAGGGTAGGGAAGAGTTACTATTTCTGTTCAAGAGACAGAAATGTACCTTGTTCTATCTATCTATCTGTCTGTCTCTATCCCCGAAGTGGCCCCCGCCCATCGAGGCTTGAAGAAATAGATGGGTTGCATGGTGCTTCCACGCGGAGCTGAAACCGACCGCACAGGAGTACTGCCTGGTTAACCGCTTAGAGGATCTATGCCTGCCAAGGGAAAGTGGTGCGAGTCAGACCGTCCATGCTTATAAACCGTATTGGTTTCATTGGGATACAAGGCTTGAGATGTAATTTCATGCGGCTATTATGCCGTAAATTCCACATTAAACTGTCATGACAGTATGAATCATATTTTCTAAACTTTTTTTTTTTAATTTTAGCAAAATTATAAAAATAAATAAACGATAAATATTTCTTATAATTAACTGTTTTACACAAATCTGTGAGACATTTGGAATTTGGATAAAACCATATTGTTTGCTTCATTAAGCCAGATTATAGTTTGCGTTTTTCTTAGGCACCTGGTCATCAAGGATCATAAAAGAACTGCTAAAACATATTTAATCATAATCTCCTCATGAGAAGGAAATATTGAAACCATATTGTGACAACAAATGTCCAGAATCAAACACTGAGACAGATTATAATTGATATGGATATTTTGTTGTTAAACACAAATCTGTTCTTATTGTTATCCTTGATGACCATGGCTTGGGAGGGGATAAATGGCAAAAGGGGTAATTTCCTCTTGAGCAATGTTTTCATAAGTACACGACAGTATGTTAATAAAAAGGGGTCTTAGGTTATAGGACAGACAATTATAATATAGTGTTTTATGCATGATAGACTGGACTTTGCCGTCTCGATTTCTGGAATTACCAGTGTTTAAAGTGTATATTTTATGTTACTCTGGACTTTGCCGTGTAACTAGTTAAAGGACATTTATTCAAGAAAGGATCAGCCTTCTAACATATTGACTGGAAAACCAGTTCGGACATCTTTTCACATTAATATTGGGAAAACTTTGTATGTTTATTATTTTATGTTGGTGAACTTGCTTAAATACAGAAAAATACAAATTAAACAATTGTTTTCATAACCGGCGTTCCTCGTTTTTTTTTTTCTTAAGTACTTTTGCGCTCTTCATTTAGTGCGTAATATCTGGTGGAGAACACAGGGGTACGTGAACTTAAAATACCTCTCATAAACTAGCTAAGCGAGAAATTTCCCTAAATTTTCGTAAACTATGGAACGCCGAACCAGCCAAAACTCCTGGAACAGACAAAATTCTCAAGTGTTACCAGTCATTCTTTACCTGACACTGCCAGCAATAACCACACATCACAATAAGAAATTTGTTGATGGACAGAGAATGAAGAGTGAAAAACAGAAACAACGGGATCGGAATAGACTACAAAACTTCATTGAACGTAGGTCTGTTTGTTCACTGTTTCCATTCTACACCCTGGAAAATCATGACATTCAAAATATGATTCCGAACCAGAACAAGTCAACACCTCAAACAAACAAACTAAAAGAACTTCAACAGAAAATTGATCACCTTAATTTAGAAATTACTGTTCAGCAAGAAAATGTCATACAAAGCAACAAGAAATTCAAAACTGCTGAAAAAGAAATCTTTGACATGAAACATAAACTGAATATTGAACAACTCAAGCTAAAAAGAGCAGAAGAAGAAATTATTCATCTAAAAGCGGCACTGTCACAGGAGGAAATGAAACTAAAGAAACGGGAAATTGAGTTTTTATCTTTTAAGGAATCAACAAACAATGGAATAGACAAAGAGATAGCACATCATCAGCGGATCGAAAAACAACATCTTCAAGAAGTGGCTGAATTAAGGGATGAACTTATACACTTAAGAGGAGAATTACATGTGCCCGACTGTACAACAAAAGAAACACGAAGTAAACAAAATCCTCAAAATGTGACAAAAATAAAGTTGAAACCAAGAAATAAATCTTCAAAAAGAAAACAACAGAAAGACGAACCGCCTACGAAAAATGATCAAGGGTGTCACAACTGTGGCAGTGTTTCATATCACTCACAAAGCAAATGTCCAGCAAGGAACTTTCAATGTAAAAAGTGTCTAGCTATAGGACACCATACTTTGAATTGCCCCCACATATGTAATGGATGTGGTTCTACATATTGTAAGAAACCCAACCATTGTGGTGCATATGAAATAAACTGTGATTTTTGTGGCGTTCAAGGTCATTTTTCAGTCATGTGTTTGAAGAAAAGGTTTGCCGAAGAAGGCTTTTAGATGTTGTTCATTTTTAAATACTTTTAATTTTGGGAACAATGTCAAACTGGAGATTTTCTTCTATAAAAACATATGTTTGAGATGAAGTATGACATTTCGATCTGTGCCAAAGAGTCACATACTAGCCAGCTTTTTTGGTATTGTTATTCATTATTATCATTTAATGTTCAAACAGAATGTATTTGTTCTTTTAATTGTCATTTCAAATTTTGGGGACCAAAATCTTCAAAGTAGGGGAGAGCTATTATGCCGTAAATTCCACATTAAACTATCATGACAGTATGAATCATATTTTCTAAACTTTTTTTTTTTTTAATTTTAGCAAAATTATAAAAATAAATAAACGATAAATATTTCTTATAATTAACTGTTTTACACAAATCTGTGAGACATTTGGAATTTGGATAAAACCATATTGTTTGCTTCATTAAGCCAGATTATAGTTTGCGTTTTTCTTAGGCACCTGGTCATCAAGGATCATAAAAGAACTGCTAAAACATATTTAATCATAATCTCCTCATGAGAAGGAAATATTGAAACCATATTGTGACAACAAATGTCCAGAATCAAACACTGAGACAGATTATAATTGATATGGATATTTTGTTGTTAAACACAAATCTGTTCTTATTGTTATCCTTGATGACCATGGCTTGGGAGGGGATAAATGGCAAAAGGGGTAATTTCCTCTTGAGCAATGTTTTCATAAGTACACGACAGTATGTTGATAAAAAGGGGTCTTAGGTTATAGGACAGACAATTATAATATAGTGTTTTATGCATGATAGACTGGACTTTGCCGTCTCGAGTTCTGGAATTACCAGTGTTTAAAGTGTATATTTTATGTTACTCTGGACTTTGCCGTGTAACTAGTTAAAGGACATTTATTTAAGAAAGGATCAGCCTTCTAACATATTGACTGGAAAACCAGTTCGGACATCTTTTCACATTAATATTGGGAAAACTTTGTATGTTTATTATTTTATGTTGGTGAACTTGCTTAAATACAGAAAAATACAAATTAAACAATTGTTTTCATAACCGGCGTTCCTCGTTTTTTTTTCTTAAGTACTTTTGCGCTCTTCATTTAGTGCGTAATATCGATCTGAATCCGACCGCACACGAGTACTGGTTACCCACTAAGAGGATCTAAGCCTGCCCAATGAAAGCGTAGCGAGTCGGACCGTCCAAGCCTATAAACCCTATTAGTTTCATTGGGCGACAGGGCTTGAAATGTGATTTCATCTCAGTGTCGGATAAAAGTCCCACAAAATTGGAAGCAACGTCTCCAAAATGACTTCTATAGTGCTGACAGGGACATTAAACATCAAATCAAACAAACAAATTGAGATGTCATTTCATCTCAATGTCAGGTGAAAGTCGCACAAAATTGGAAGCAACATCATCAAAATGACCTATATGGTGTTGATTTGGACGTTAAACTTCAAATGAAACAAACAAAACTCCCAATGGGGATGTGAGATGAGTCTAAAAGACGATTCTTCAGGAATCATGATTCCACTATACACAAGTTACAAGTACGTCACATTCGGTGTACATTATTACAAACACTCCGAAAGCGTACACAGTAATTCTGAAATTACGGTATCTATAACCGGCACAGGCACTGAAAATTCTTTATCAGAATATAGATTTGACTAATTCAGTATCACAGGGTTTGTAGTTGGCCCGTTGATTTGTCCAGTAAACTTAGTGAATGTGTAAAAAGTCAAAATATGGGTAAAAAATATATCTACAATGCAATCCAGTAACATTGTGTACATTAAGTTTTGATAGCTCTTATGTGTGACTTTGTCAGAACAGAACAGAACATATACTTTATTCTCTCAGATCATTGTAATCACAATCACCATTGACAATCACAAACATTGCAACACTTTCCCTACCAACTATCTGCAATGAAAATTGATCTCGGAATTGTTAACAAACAGGACAAAGGGATACCCCTTGAAATGGAACTACCAATTTTGTCGCCCAACACTGCACACTAAAAAAGTTTTGAGCCTTGAATATGGGGCTTGTCACAAACAAGTTGTTGATTAGTTATTCTGCAATGTTGTTAGATGCAGTGAGTTGAGATATAAAATATTTGTGCCTTTGGCTAGTTTAAACTCAGTCTTGACTATGGAAATCTTCGGATTTTTCTTATTTTGAGAAAAATTGAAAAGTTCTGCGAAACTGGCACATCTGCATGTGCAAACTCATGTTTTCAAGGATTTACACAACTTAATCTGACCATCGGGGCTTGAAGAAATTGATGGGATGCATGATGCTTGTACGCAGACGAGTACTCTGCTTAGAGAATCTAAGCCTGCCCTGGCCCAGGCAAAGCAGTGTGTGTCAGAACATGCATGCTTATAAACCCTATTGGTTTCGTTGGGTGACAGGGCTTGAGATATCATTTCATCTCAATCTCGGGGGTAAAAGTCCCACAAAATTAGAAGCAATGTCTCTTTATAGTGTTGATGGGGATGTTGAACCTCAAATCAAACAAAACACTCCTGGTGTAAATTACATACACTCCAGGTTTGGCAGGATGGAGCTGCCTACACAGTAATCACGCTGTTGTTGATGTAATTATGGTAGGGATCACTCATATTTTTGCTTTTTACACATTCCACAAGTTTATAGGGCAATTCAAAGGGCCAAGATAGAAACTATAGATGGGAAGTTATGTGTTTTAGGGGAGATTCTGGGTAGTTGAAAGTATTTTTTTTTTTTTTTTTTTTTTTGCTGTTCAAGAAATAAAGCGGCAATCATTTTGGGTCAGGCCTTGGCAAAAGATAAGAATAAGACCAGATTAAATATCATTTGATCCAACGTTATTTTTACACAGGAGAAATATATTTGACTGCATGGAGTTTCCCGGTAAAGCGAAACCAACAGCACCTTTACATTATGAAAAACATCCCTATTCAAATACAATGTAAACTTAAATGCCGAAAAAAAAAAAAATGAAAATTTCAAGATGGAACAGTGTGATGTTTTTCCTATTTCGACTCAAAATATAGATTGTGGGTACAAGTTAGAACCGCCTCATTGAGGCGGTTCTAACCAGTTCCCACAATCTATGGTGGGGGGCGGGGGTGGTTGATTTTAAGATCATTTCCCTCATATCAAGCCGATCGTTAATCAGAGGTGGATAAAAACTGGAGTACCCAGAGAAAAACCACCTGACCTACATGTACCATTGCAGAACTTGGCGTCTCACATGTGACCCAAGTGAGGCTCGAACCACAGTGGTGAGAGACGTAATGATTAAGAGTGAGCGCTCTTATCCACCAGGCCATGGAGGCCCGTCACAATCTATATTTTAGAGAGGAAAAAACGAAACGTAAGGTTTTCAAACTGTAAACCCAAGTTGTACTATTAGGGTTCAAGGGGCTCAGGATTATATAGGCTTGTTTTTTTTTTGCGATGAAACTACTTGTAAACTGCTTAGAGGATCTAAGCCTGCCCAGGCAGAGTGGTGTGAGTCTGACTGTCCATACATATACACTGGTTTAATTGGATGGCAGGGTTTGACACAATGATTTGTATAGATTTTGATACGTTAGGTGCATGCATTGCTGTTATCTATCAAAGATGTTTTATTAGCCAGAAAAAATGAAATGGTTAAAGTGCTAGACAGATTCTAAACTCTAGCTCAGGCAAATACTTTAATGCACTTCTAAATGAGAACTTCTAATAAGCAGGGCCTGACAAATCCATTGCCCAGCTGCCATGAGGGCAAGTCCAAATTTTTCAACATAGTCCTGTTTATTTTTTGTTTTTGTTTTTTTTATTTCATCTGTCCATTACTTTTATAATACATTTGTATTTCTGTCCCTAAATATTATCTCTTGGAAAATGAAATACAATGGTCAATGGTTTCGAAAAGCTATCCATTTAATTATTCTGCTACTTTATGGCATAAGAGTATGGCAAAATATGAGCTGTTGATAGTAAGATGGAAAAATATGGTTTTAATTTGTGGGTGCAGTAGGGCTTGGTAAAGGTAAATTCAAACAAACGAAAAGGTAGCATTATCTGTGTGGTAATTATTAGCTGTATGATCTTTGTCAGTTTCACCCTGGTTTAGTAAACAAACTGGAGTGTGATAGCTCAGTGGTTAGTGCACTTGCCTCTGATGCTAGAGGTCCCGCGTTCCGTCCCCGGCAGTGACTATAAAATTTCAGTGTTCTAACACGCCCCATTGGCATCATTTGCAGTTATGAATGTCATAAAGTGCACCGTCCTTCGGATCTGGACGTTAGCTGGAGGCCCTGTGCAGGGAGAGTTATGCCCTGTGCAGGTTAACCCTTTTTGTACCAAATGGAATCTTCCTTCTTATATATTGCAGGAGTTCATTTCAAAATTGAGGGGTGTCAGGTTGTGTTTTTATCAAAATGTATTTGGAAAATGACTGTATTTTTAACAAACAGTGGAGGCCCTGATCAGTCGCCACGTTCTGCGGCGTCTCATCTGGGCCTGCACTGTTTGCCAGGGTACCCATTTTGGGTTTCCGGTACTAAATGGGTTAAAGACCCCTACAATAATAATTACAAGATTACTGTGTAGGCTTTCATCCTGCAAACCTCAGGTGTATGTAAAGTACACCTGAGAGTAATGGTCAGATGTGACCGATCGCAGTTAAAGTAGAAAGAAAGAAAAGAAACTGCTGCATACTTCAAGTATGTGAAATGAACATAAGGCGTAATTTTTGGACGCCTATTTTTGACCAGGTATTGAAGTTTTTCTGGGCAGTATGTACAATTGGATAATATTTGTAAGGAGGCATATTGAGACCACTTGCACTTCCACCGTTCACTAGTGCTGGAATATAATGAAAATGGTGGCCTCAATAGAATATTAGGAATGTAAAGAACTTCAGCAGTTGAACAAGTTATGTGACCTCCAATGCTGCTTTGTTTGAACAAGTTTGTACTTTGAAATGAAACACCAAAATTTGAACAAGATGTCTGCATCACAATTCACCTATTGCTGTGAATCTGACCATCAGGGTGTAGAGTTTTGTTGTTGCTGTTTTCTTCTGGAGCTAGGAGCTGTATGCTTAGATTGTTGGTCCTGATTTTCTTCGACTGCAGTGGAAACATCCTCACTGATCATTGTTGGCTGTATTGTTTTAACAACAGGTACATTGAACTGAAACACCAATTTTTAAGCAAGATGTTCCAAGAAAAATGTACCTACTGTATTATTTTATTCACTCATTTCACAGCAGGAAAACTTTTGTTTACTTCCTCTCGCCAATGCTAACGGCTATTAGTTTTGACACGGTCTGTGACACTGTGTGTGTAGTACTACCTCATGCAGTGGAATATATCAGCGAAAGGGTAAAGAAGACACGTTTTTATCGTTGAATTAGATGCAGCTGTTAAACTGGAAAAAGCTGTATTGTGAGATGATATAGTCATGATAGCGCAGCCAAGTTTGTTCATTTCGAAAAGATGAACGTGTGTCCATGGTAACAAGGAAGTTCAAATTTTAGCCAATCAGGTGCCTAATGTAACCGGAACCAATATTTTTAAACCGGAAGGACCATCAAATTTTCAGCCCAACAGCTGTTGGCTATTGAGGTTTTGAATGGGTGGGGTATGTTCCAATAAACAAATACACGTGTTACCGTTAAGCAACCAACTCTCGTGCGGCAAACAACTCGTTGGTTGGTTGCTATCAGGACTCTTTCTAGGCTGTGTAGTTGAACAGCACCTGGTTCCAATATACTAGGACAGCTCATCACGAAAACACGCCTATATAAATTTGACCACCTTTAACCCCATTGTTTCTAGTAAAAGCGGGTTTTACATGGGTATGCATATTTTTTTCTTATTTCTATTCAAAAACATAATCACAATCTGTTTTTGCAGAAATGTAAAAAACTATCAGGATTTTTTTTTATCTGAAACAAGTTCATGATTTTGGTGGTGAAAGTCTCAATATATTTGAATAGGTGTGTTTTCGTAATATTTTGTCGTGTCGGGGCCCATCTGCAAAAGTCAAACTTTGGCATAACGTCTAACATTTCGACAACATAATCTGTGTTTTATTGATAAGAACGCTTGAAGATTATGGGTTTTATTGCCAACTAAAAAGCGTCTTTCCAGAATTGTCTCATTATTTAGGACGTTGAAAATCTTGTGTGATTTACTGCATGTAGTTAATGTCAGTTTAGCTTGTCAAACAGCATGCTAGCAGTTTAGCACACTAGTTGCCGCAGTCAGCACTCGCAGTTTGCATACACCATTAGAAGCTTTGCTGCTAACTGTTGTTTGGCTTTGCGTTATTTGTACGCGAATTGTCTGTTGTCTATCCTGATTCGTGGCTGTCATTACTGTGACATCTTTGGTTTGCGCTGTGTGTTCCTGTCCTAGCTATCTTTTGATTTAGGGTTCCTCCTCCAGGTAGCTGAATTTGTTCTTATTACTTTACAGCAATCAGGTCCAAGGTGTTCAAAGCATCGGTTACCTAAATAAGCTCAGTAAGCGTTCTGGCAAGTACAGTTAAGAGATAAATCAGCTCTAGTCTACTCCTACGTATAACTCCCAAATAGTTGCTCAGACTCAGCGGACCAGTTTATCAAATATATGACAGCTGTTGCCTTGCTGGTATAGAAATAATGGCATGAAGTTGTAATTAATTCCGATTTATTCAGAGAATTTTAAGGCCAAGCATGCTAGAGGTTTAAAATTAGACAGTGCAGTACCAGACTGAAATGTTTTTCCTAGTAATTTTCTAGTAATGTTTTTCTGATCATTTTGTATCAGAAACCAAAAACGAGCAATTGGCAAACAGTGCAGGCCCAAATCAGACGCCACAGAATGGGGCGTCTGATCAGGGCCTACACTGTTTGCAAAAAGTTAAGCCAGTTTCCAAATGGAGTTTGAGGGGGGCACAACCTGCTACCCCTGAACTTTGAGGTGGACTCGGGCTATATGTAGGGAGAAAGATTCATTTGGTACAAACACTTTTTGTACCAAATGCAATCTTCCTCCTTATATATATCAGGGGTCCATTTCAAAGTTTATGGGTGTCGGGGTGTGTTTTCATCAAAGTGGTTTATTTGGGGAATGACTGAACTTTTAGCAGACAGTGGAGGCCCTGATCAGACGCCGCGTTGCGCCTGCACTGTTTGCAAAAGTGAAATTTTCATGAATGAATATTAAGTTGCCATATGCTTAGGCAATTAGTGAGGCTTATATATAGGTGTGAACCTGAGATTTATTGAAGTTCATTTTTACAAATGTAAATAAGCAGAGCTGTTGTTCTGGAGAGGCTAAAATGTCCATACCTGGATTTTCGGGGTACTAAAATTCAGGAGTAAAGTAGAAATAAAACAAAGATCAGGAATCAATACGATTTACTTACTCCACCCATCAAAGACACCAAAGGGAAAGAAACACAAACATTAAGCGACCAGACCATAATGGAAACCTAAACAAAGGAGGGCCATAAGGACAGTTACTCTCCCACAAAATGGCCATATGGCCACCCAAAATAGAAGACACAAGTGATACACACAGTAAGTAACAAACAACAACATAAATAAATCGCCACAGATGAACCGCCTTGGATTTCCACTGAGGGGGTGTGGGGGGGGGGGGGGGCGTAAATTGATTGTACGTGGCCACAATCCTCGCCCTTACTTCCGTCGCGATTTAGACAAATAATTTGTTCAGTTCGCATGAAGTCCTCCTAACTCATCAATACAACATCTCCGTGAACACAAATAATCAAAGAACCACAGAGGTGAGACAACGGTGAGGACTGGACAGCAAGAAACCACTGGAATGCTGGAGCAAAAGAAAACCAACAGTTAGACTCCGATGGGCCCGACCAGAGACAGAGCATCAGACACCAACCAACATTACCTTGAATTAGATTTCTCTAATTCTCGATAAGCCTTTACGTTGGAACCGTCAAAGAATCTGACGCCTGACCCACCGGCGTGCAATTAAAGAGGGGAGCAAAGTTGCCAACCGTGATTGGATTAACTACCATGCATGCAGTCTGTCGTATAATATCCATGTTGTACCCAACATAAGTCGTGATTTATTGAGTAATATATCACTGTTTGGAGGTCAGTTGTAAGGTAGATCAAATCACGAGCGCGTAGCAACTGGCCGACAAACTGTGATATATAACTTAACAAATCACGCAATATAGATTATCTACAGTAGAACTTCGATGGCTCGAACACCAATGGCTCGTTTACCATGGCTGAGTCGAACCCGTTCTTGAGCCCCTAGGAAAGTTCTCTACATAAGAAATGGTGCGAGAAAATTAAGGAGATTTTCGTCTTTTATCTTGCAAATGTATGCTGTGTGTACTCATTAGAATCGCCTCGATGAGGCGATTCTAATGAGTGCACACAACATACATTTTCATTACAGAACACCGAAAATATGTCCAAAAGTATCTCGTTATGCCTCCTGGAAGTATTCTCAGTGGCTCGAACATCCCCTGTCTCGAACAAATTTTCATGGTCCCAAAGGGGTTCGAGCCATCGAAGTTCGACTGTATTTCGATTGTGACACACCAAAAGTCTACAAAACGCTGTTGTTTCCGTCATATTTTCTCAACTTTCTGCCATTGTTTGAAGAGATCCCACCAACATGTTTGACTGTAACACATGCAGTTACCTTGATGCGTTCCCACAAACATGTTTGACTGTAGCACATGCAGTTACCTTGATGCGTTCCCACCAACATGTTTGACTGTAGCACATGCAGTTACCTTGATGCGTTCCCACCAACATGTTTGACTGTAGCACATGCAGTTACCTTGATGCGTTCCCACCAACATGTTTGACTGTAGCACATGCAGTTACCTTGATGCGTTCCCAGCAACATGTTTGACTGTAGCACATGCAGTTACCTTGGTGCGTTAAAAAGACGTTATTTCGTCCAACGTCAAAAGTTGCAAAACGTCATAAAATGGCGACCCTTCGCGTCACGCTATTTCGCCTAGTGAATTGTCATCCAACAGACCACTGGATTTAACCATTGGCTATATAGGCGACCAGTGTTAGAATATATAATACTTTGAGAAATCATTCTTTTTAGCAAAAAATATTTGTCGGTATGTCGTATTTTAACGATATGTTAACTACCGACATCGTTAGTTTGAACAAATGGACCCGGGGAATTGAGATTGCGTTTTGAACACTCATAAACGTTAGTCGAAGCCCCAACCTACCCACAACCTAGCATACACACAAACGTACCGCAGCCCGTAGTCGTATTGCTGGCTGTACTTTGGCAGCTGTTCCTTTCCCGTTTCTTCTGTGTTTCGTGGATTTACATCATGTGAACGGAAAAATGGCGTTAATTGGGGTATTCATTATTGCCTTTATGTTTGCCCAAAAACATAGTGACTACTCGTTAAAACTACCTCGTTGAGGCTGTTCTAACAAACACCCACAATCTATGTTTGGAGAAGAAAAAAGAAAAATATCACAAATTATTGTCAGAAAAAAAAACATTTTAGAGAAATGACAAAAAATGAACTAGGAGGGGAGTTCAATAAGGAGAACTCGGGGTTTAACTAACAGATTGCTTGATGGTTTCAACATAATCCCCCTTTACTTCAATGCATTTAGACCACTTTTCTTTTAAGCAGTCTATGCCTTTAAATAAAATCGTCTATTTGTTCCTCAAACCAAGCCTGTGTAGCAGCCTTGAGCTTATAATCGTCCCGAAATCTCGTTCCACGCAAGTGGGACCTCAAATTTCGAAACAGGTAACTAGATCGCGCAGTCGATGGCACGCCATCGCAAATCACCACGCTTCTGACAGAGTCAAATATAACGCTGCTCTCGCACGCCCTGGTTGGTGTTACTGGATGCATCTTATCATAAGGAACAAGAATATATATGGTTGAGGGGTGGGGACCAGAACGGTTTCTGAGATATAAGACCTTTAATGAAATGGAGGGGTGGGGAATGGTCCCGCTGCACCCCATGCGGGACCTCCAGGTTGGTGTCACCGAAAGAGTCTTATTATATGGAACAAGATTATATATAGTTTAGGGGTTGGGATCTGAATGGTTTCTGAAATATATGTCCTATTATGAAGTGGAGGGGTGGGACATGGCCCCAGCGCAACCCAGGGGTCACCCTAGTTGGCGTTACGAAATGTGTCTTATCATAAGTAACAATAATATACATGGTTTAAGGGGGATGTGAACGGTTTCTGTGATATAAGGCCTTTATTGAAATGGAGGGGGTGTGACATGGCCCCAGCACACGCCAGGGGTCCACTAGGTTGGTTTCTCTGAAAGCGTCTTATCATATTAAACAAGAGTGTATATGGTTTAGTGGTGGGGATCTGAGTGGTTTCTGAAATATATGTCCTTTTATGAAGTAGAGGGATGGGCATGGCCCAAGCGCAACCAACGGGTCGTCCTGGTTGGCGTCTCTAAAATGTGTCTTATCATAAGGACCAAGACTATATATGGTTTAAGGCCTTTAATGAAACTGAGGGGGTGGGGCGTTGCCCCGGCCCACCCCGGGGACCTCCACGTTAATGTCACTGAAAGCGTCTTATCCTAAGGAACAAGATTATACATGGTTTAGGGGTGGGGAGCTAAACAGTTTCTCAGACATTCGGCTTTTGCTAAATTGGCGGAGATTGGGCAAGGCCTGGGCAAACCCAAATTTAACATTGCTCTTGCACGCCCTCATCATGTAAGGAAGCTATATACCAAATTTGGTTGCATTCCTGCCAGTGGTTAAGGAGGAGATATCGTGACGGACGGACGGACGGACGGACGGACGGACAGACAGACGGACAGACAGAGATGCTACGCTTTTTTATTAGCGTGAGGCTAATAATCACATGGGCCAGGTCTGTCTGGACTGTATTGCGGGTGATTTAACTGCTCGAACTTGCACTCACGAATAGTCGCTTGTGCAACTCTGGACTTGTGCACAGGGGCATTGTTCATTGACATTGACATAGTATTCTCCTGTAATTGAAGTACCACCGGGCTTGTAATCTAATAATTTAATCCCTTTGGAGTCCCAAAGCATCGTGACCATTACCCTATAGCTACCAGCTGATGGATGGTTACGAAATTTCTTAGGTGGGGTGAGCCAGGGCGCTTCTATTGCATAGACTCATTTTTGAAAGTTGATTTATAAAATCAAGTTTCTATGTCATTACATTTCTACTTCCGGTACTGAACCGCGTTACTCCACTTCCGCAGTTCGTTCGCTGCATAAAATAGTCCAATAGAACTCTTAAAACTAATTTTACAGGCACGGAACGTGTTTCAAAACATTTCATTTTTCGAGACTTTACACGGATTGAATATAAATTGGCTCAAAAAGACATATTCTGAACAGAAAACAATACTCTAGGACTATTTTCCTACGCGCTTTCCGATGATATTTATGTTTACTCTTTCATCCCTGAGTTTCTGAACAGGAATCTTCTCGCTTTAAATATATTCTTATAGAAAGGGATTTCTGATTAGTTCACTCACATGATGGCAATTAAACAATGAACATGTAGATTCTGGCGAGACGTGCTAGCTACGTGCCGTAGGATCTACAAGGTTTGCATAGATACAGTGTAATTCTACCTCGGCGTCTGCACCGGTCTACAGGGTTAAAAGGGTTTGCTCGCTTCTCTGTGATTTTCAGTAACCTACTAAACAACCCATAACTGACCGACATCAAATGCATTTATTCACCTGCTTTCGAGAGCTCAAATTACAAAATTATTTTGAAAGCTGTGAGTTTTACATCAAGTTCCGTACTTTTAGCAAATAGTGAAGACATCGATCAGACGCTACATTCTGTGGCCTCTAATCTGTCTTAACTGTTTCCGAATGTCCCAGTATTGAAACAATTGGCATTTATGGGTTAATTTTTTATTTGAAATAAACGTAATTTAATTCGCCTTGGGTAGTCGAAGTTCGCTAAACGCGGCGATGACTCATTTTTGATTTTTATTATAATTTATAATTTATACCCTTTTATAGAACATATTATAATGTCTAAATCAAATGGTTAAAAAATGATCTTTTTTTATTTTCGTCCTTCTCCTTTTTATGTCCCGACGCCCGAAGGAACATAGCTCCAAGCGGCTGCACAACGTACGTGCATCGTCGTATCAACCCAACGTTGATGCGACGTTGCTAAGCATACTGTGCCCGCTAGGAGAACTTCTCTGTAAGATTATTAGCAGATGGGACCAGCACAGAATGTACTGAACTAATTTAGAAACCATGAAGAAATTAGCAGACAAGTTTATCTTTCCCTCTTGTTCCTTTTTTTTCTTCGTGGGGGTAGTTGGGTGAGGCACAGGTGATGTGTATCGTGTGTCACTGGGGAGTCCAGCTGATACTGACTTACATTTGGGCAAAGCCTGCTCTCCTTGCAGCAGGTAACGGTAGATGGTGAGTGTTGATATTTCTTCTGTTTCTACACTTCCATTCACTCTGTCCCTCACTTTCATCTCCTCTGCTCTCTCTCTCTCTATCTCTTTCCCCGCTTTCTCTTGGAGAAGACAAAATGATCCACAAGGGTTGACCTGTCGTTAAACTAAAAACAATCGACGAATCATTTTTCTTTTCTTCGTCAAATTTTTTAACCCTCACAAAATGTCTATATAACTGCTTGATCAACGACTGGCATTGTTACCGTAATAATTATTCCTCATAAATCAACTTTCCTCAGTATTTTCAGTACTTTGAGTAGTATCTGGGTCCCAGTGGTGAAGCGAAGTTTCATCTCCTGTTACAAGACGAGTGTGAAAGTCTTCTTGATTGGCATTGTACACTTCCAGAAGTTGTTGATTTGACTCCAGCCATTGCTTTCGGTCTTGTATGTTCAGGTTTCTGGGTGCCCACCTACCAGATACTTTCGACATGCCTGAATGTTCATGGATTATAGTATAAAATAGAAATGAAGGCAATGATCAGGGATCGACTCAATTAACCCATAGCTCCCATCAGAGACATCAAAGGGAAAGAAACACAAACATGAGATAACTAGACCCTAATGGAAACATCAATAGCGGAAAGCCAAAAGGACAGTAACCGTCCCACAAAATGGCCAATGGCAATTGGCTATCCAAAACAAAATAATATAATCGATACACCACTCAAAAGACAAGCCATAACAAAAATAAAACGCGACAGAAGAACCGCCTTAGAACGGTCAGTGAAACGAATTCCACTGGAGGGCTTAAATCCATTTTACGTAGTTGCGCCCTTACTTCCATCGCGATTTAGACAAATAATTTGTTCATTTCGCATGAAGTCCTACCAACTCATCAGTGCAACATCTCCGAGAACACAAATCACAGAATTGAAACAACGGTGAGGAGTCGACAGCAAGAAACCACTGAAATGCTGGAGCAAACGAAAACCAACAGTTAGACTCCAAAGGGCGCAACCAGAGACAGAGCATCAGGCACCAAACACTTCCACTAGAAATGTCACATTCTGAAGCAAGTTCGGCAACTTTGATCCGGCGATTGTTAAGCACAAGCCTCTCAACACGGTCGATCATCTGCTGGATGATGACATCAGCAGGGCGATTTGGCCTTGGGTCATCTTCTAAGGAGTCTCGCCCTAGTTTAAATTCGGCTGACCACTTTGCCACTGTTGAATACTTTGGGCTACTATTGCCATACACAGCAGCCATGCGCCGATGGATTTCTTTGGCCTTTGAACCTTCCTTAGTGAGGAACTTTATGACTGATCTGAACTCAATATTCTGTCTTTCCATTTTTGCCTATTGGTATAGGTTTTCAAACAAAAAAAGTAAGAGCAAAAAATGTACGTGTAAACTGAACGGCTGTTATCATTCAACTGACAAAGGTTTACACTGCACAAAAAAATGAAAAAAAAAAAAAAAATTGAATTGTACAGAAAAATACGAATTAACTGAACGGAATCGAGACAATTCATCGACAAGACAATTCATCGACACGGTTTTTGGAGACAATTCATCGACACAATTGAAGACAACTCATCGACACTTTTTGAAGACAATTCATCGACACATTATTATGTTGAAATTATACACAAGCTGATAAAATGAAGACAATTTTTTGAAAATAAAATTAACTATTATCACGTTTATGATCAAAATTACGAATTAAAAAAAATAATTCAATATTTTGGCTTATTGACCATTTTAACCGCAATAGTTTGCCTCGTCTGATTTGATGTCGCAAAACAGTGACTGTCGGGGAGCTGTCTCAAAGTTACTGAGGATAGCATGTAGCCTTTATAGGATGCTGATTGCTATGTAGTGGCAGTATTGATAGTGCGACCACTGGAGTTGAAGGATAATTTAGCCTCGAGATTTGTACAATTCGCATTTAGATACCTAATTCTGATCATGAGATATAAACCGTGTTGGTGAATTGTCATCTAGATAATAAGCCCATGCGATGGACCTTGATTAATCCCACTTTAGGGGTAAAAGTTCAGTTTAACCATTTTTGTACCAAATGGAATCCTCCTCCTTATATATAGCATGAGTCCATTTACAAATGTAGGGTTGTCAGATTGTGTTTTCAACTAAATTTGTTTTCGAAAATAGCTGAACATTTTGCAAACAGTGTAGGCCCTGATCAGACACCGCGTTCTTTGGCGTCTGAGCTGAGCCTACACTGTTTGCCAGGGCACCCGTTTTGGGGTATATGGTACTAAATGGGTTAAATGGGATTATGTTTACGTTTCATATTTCTACCTATAAACGTTAGGCGTTATCGTTAGAATCGTTTTGATTTGAGCAGAATCTTATTTAATGCTGAAAATTTAGGGAAAAAAATGCAAACATATATGTAACTCACAATCAAGCTTCACTTGCAATCTTTTTTATTTTGATTATGAAAGTTTTGAATAATATTTGACCAAGTTCCGTATACATTTTCTTTTATGCGGTTAAAAGGGTCGATAAGCCAAAATATTGAATTAAATGTTTCTAAATTCGTTATTTTGATCATAAACGTGATAAAAGATCATTTTATTTTCAAAACAGTGTCTTCATTTTATCAACTTGTGTATAATTTCAACATAATAATGTGTCGATGAATTGTCTTCAAAAAGTGTCGATGAGTTGTCTTCATTTGTGTCGATGAATTGTCTCCAAAAACCGTGTCGATGAATTGTCTTGTCGATGAATTGTCTTGTTCCCAACTGAACTCCCCTCGTATGTCACTCCGATGCGTTATCGTAATGCATATGTCGGTGTATGTTTTGTTTTCGTATCACTAACTCAATATTTTTTGTCTGGTTCTACAAGACAGAAGTGAAGTGATCAGACATGAAACAATTACCTCACACCTCCCATCCAAGACATCAAAGCGAAAGAAACACAAACATAAAACAGCTTTACTAAATGAAAACGTCACAAGCGGAAAGCGTTGTACTTTCCCATCAATCCAAAATGAAAAGATATTTGAAATACATACATGTACATGAAAATACGGACATATACTACAGTAAACCACGGCAGAAGAACCACCTTGTGACGGCCATTAAAAAGTTAATTACTGCAGGAGTGGATGGCGCGGTGGGGGGTTGGGGGGGGGGCGCTTATATCGATTTTACGTGGACATATGCCTTGCCTTTGGTTCTGTCGTGGCATTAGACACATAAGTTGTTCAGCCTGCATGGGGGTTTCTAACTTATCAGTGCAACATCTCCGAGAACATAAAAATCAAACGACTACAGAGATGAAACTACGATGAGGACTCGACAGCATAAAGTAGCAGAAGTGTTGGACCTAAAAGAAAACCAACAGTTAGAATCCGGTGGGACCGATCGGAGACTGAGCATCAGGCACCAACCGACATTACCCAGGGAAGTCTTTACGCTGGAGCCTCAACCCGCCGGCGAGCAATTGAAGAGGAAATCGCGATTTGGTTACCTACCGTACATGCAGTCTGTCGTATAGCATTTATGTTGCACCCATTCTCTTCATATCGAAGAATGCTGTTACGAAATCGGGTACTGAAAACCCTTTCAAGATTATTTAACTTATTCGAGCCGATAGTTAATCAGAGGTGGGCGAAAACTGGTGTGCCCGAAGAAATACCACCTGATCTTCCCATCACGAAAACACGCCTATATAATTTTTACCCCCTCGAACCCCATTTTTATATAGTAAAACTGGGGTTTGCAGGGGTAAAACTCATCGAGGTGGTTCTAACGAGTACCCACAGTCTATAGTTTGAGCAGAAATAAGAAAATCATCGTAATGTTTCATCTTAGAATCTTCATTTTTTTTCGGCGATAAAGCTGGCAATGTATTTGTATAGGTGTTTTTTCGTAATGCGTTGCAGAACTTGGCTTCCCTGATGTGACTAGAGCGAGGCTCAAACAACGATGATTATTTTCAGAGCATATCAATCCAAATTAATAGTTCCAGTCAAGTGTTTAATGATTGACATAATTTGGCTTTCTTATTTTAATAGTCAAATCCAGAACCTACTTGTTACTCACAGATGTCGTTTACAGGGTTTGGGCGCATGTGTCTGCGAGATAATTATTTTCAAGGATTGGATTTTCCACAAAGAGACTTTTAATGCAGTAAAAGGTTTCAAGTTTTCTTTTCGAGTGGCACATCAATTACGATGCGTGACAGCAGATGAAATGTAATCTAGATTTTTTCTCCTCCAAATCTAAAGTTTCGACATTAAAAATGAACTGCAGAAAGAAAACACAGATCACAAGATGTATTCACGCACCAAGAATGCCGTTCTTTACGATATGGTCACCGGGCGTTTATACGGATGAACAGTTACAATGCATATGAAAATTATCCTGAATTTTTACCATTTACTACATTTTTCAATGACATATCTCATAAAACAGTTGAATAAGTCGAAACTAGCTAGTAACGCCAAGAAAAACTTAAACAGTTCACAAGATATGACTTGCTCTCGAAGGATTACCTTTGATCTCACTACAATCGGTGTTAAGGGAATGTATGGCGGCCGTATAAATATGTTCTAGAAAGGGTTATCCTTTGGAAGCAAGGAATGCACCACAGAACTGGAAAATATGGAGTGTACATCTTTTCTGGACCAGACTAGCTAGTTTCGGCCAATTAGGCCTCATCAGTGACCCTCAGATATTTTCAAAATTCAACAATGGAATCAATGATCCTAAAGGACAAGCAAATATAAATTACACTATGATGTAGGGCAAGGAGACTTTTTACGGCCGCCACACATTCCGAGACACCAGCTGTAGTGACGTTAAATATGTTCTAGAAAGGGTTATCCTTTGGAAGCAACGAATGCACCAAAGTCTCCGTGTCGCCACCAAAGTGTAAATAATATTTTCTAGCGCCACAGCCTATGTCTAGAGTATAAATAAGAAACATATTGCAAATTCTCATACGAAAAAAATGACAGTTTTGGAGATAAGTAAGAATGCAACATTTGACACCGATGTGTTTTCGTAATACTCTAGGGGCCAGTTGTTCAAAACTAACGACATCGTTAGTTAACGTATCGTTAAAACTTTGATCATTAAATATGGGAAATATGCTAATAGTTTTGCTGAAAAAATGTGAGCAGCTTTTGCTGATGCAAAAGCTGCTCACATTTTTCAGCAAAAATACCAAAATTACCGATATTGTACTTGCTAGAACAGTTAACAATTTGATCACTAACGAGCTCGTTAAGCTAACGATGCTTTGAACAACTGGCCCCAGATGTTCAGAATTAACGACGTCGTTAGTTAACAAATCGTTAAAATTTTGATCATTTAATATCGCAAGTATGCTAATAATATTTTGGTGAATAAATGTGAGCAGCTCATATCTTTCTCAGCAAAAATAACAAAATTTTAGGTATTAAACTTGCTAGAATAGTTAACAATTTGACCACTAATGAGCTCGTTAAGCTAATGAGGTTTTGGACAACTGGACCCAGATGAGACACAGGACAAAGCCTGTTGTTGGGGTTTGCGACCTGGTTAGGCAAGCACCTGCCTGCTGAGCTATACAGGCTAGCGAGTGAATGGTAATGCTATATACAGTAGAACGTTGATGGCTCGAACACCGATGGCTCATTTACCATGGCTGAGTCCAACCCGTTCTTGAGTCCCTAGGGAAATCTTCCACAAGTAATAGTGGGGGATAATTTAGGAGATTTTAGTCTTCTATCTTGCAAGTGTATGCTGTGTGTACTCATTAGAATCGCCTCCTTGGGGCGATTCTAATGAGTACACACAGCTAATATTTTCATTATAAAACACCGAAAAGACTTTTAAAAGTATCTTGTCATGCCTCTTTACAACAACCCTCAGTGGCTCGAACTACCCTTGTCTCGAACAGATTTTCGAGGCCCCAAAGGTGTTCGAGCCATTGAAGTTCGACTGTATAGAAACAAGAGTGAACAAGAAGGAACAGTAATGTCAAGATGTGCGGCAAATGACATAGTTCCGAACTATTTGCAATACTAACTTGCATTTTATGGGCTGCATAAAAAGGTAAATAACTAGTTTTATCTCCCAGCTAATGGTTCGATGATAATAAAAACAGAAATAGTTGGTAAAGTATGGTTGTCAGACCAAAAACATAGAAAATTACCAATGGCAATACGCACCAAATAATAGTTTAAAGAATCAATGTATTAGAATTTAAGCCAACTTTGTATGTTGTATTTTCTGAAACACAAGTCCTTTGACAATACTGAAGATTTAAGTTGTATACCCTGTCATTTGATTTTAATGAGTCGTGACAGGCAAGACATGGCTTCTGTTATGTACGGCTACTACTAAGACGGCACATTTATGCAGTCTGACTAGAATCGCTTTGTGACTGACATGTGACCCTAAACCTAAAGCTTCATCATGCAGACACGGAAAACTGAAGACTGATTGAGTGGACACGCTGGCTTATCGAAAGAACATCTTTGTGAAATCCTCTTTCCCCGAGATGGGGCTATTTTTAATGAAAACAATTTTCTCCCGGGGGCAGCAAAATATTTCTATACAGCTGATTTATCTTTATTGTAAACAAGTAACATTACGCGGACATTACGCAAACACGCCTATACAAATACATTGCCACATATATCGCCGAAAAAATGAAAATTTTATGGTGAAAAATTGTGATATTTTTTCTCATTTCTGCTCAAAATAAGGATTGTGGGCGCTCCTTAGAACCGCCTCATCGAGGCGGTTCTAACGAGTACCCACAGTCTGTGTTTTAGAGTAGAAATAAGAAAAATAAGGTATACCCCCGGAAACCCCAGTTTTACTATATAAATGTGGGGTTCAAGGGGGTCAAAATTATATAGGCGTGTTTGCGTGATGATTTAAACCATGCGTAGCTGGTGCTAAGCCTGTGTTGACAAATGGGGGCGCACAAATGCGAAGTGACGAGTGGAAAGTGAAGAAAATCAAGCAAATGCAAACCAAAGAAAATTATAGAAATACAAATCCCTGTCGCTTAGTTACTGGACACCACACTTACTTAAAAGAATTTGCTCCCTGAAGGGAGCGACGAATTTTTTCCTTTTAGGGTGATCAGATGATAAAGGTGGAAACAAAATGTTAGATAATCTGTATTTCATGAATGAGAGTGTTTCTTTGTAATAGACACAAGTTTTGCTACTGCTTTATCCTCCTCTTCACTTCCTTCCTTCCTTTCATACATTTCTTCTTCTTATTCTTCATCTTCTTCTTCTTATTCTTCTTCTTCTTCTTTTTCTACTTCATCTTCTTCTATAACGCGTACGCGTGTTTTTGCCTTAAAGGTACCACACCTCTGACAATACTGCATGAAACAACAGCAAACCAAAAATGAATGCCAACAAATGCATATTTTGCTACTTGATAACTGAAATACATGAAATAAGCTGGGTTTATACTCCAAGGGACGTAACTCAGATACATAATTGTTCATATTTGCTTACTTGCTAGAAGCCCATGTTTTAGTACTGAAACAATTTATTTTCGCAGAGCGCAACGACCAAGGAGGAGTACCCATCAAGCAAAGGTGTCAAATTGATTGTGGAAATCATAGTATACACAGTAGAATTCCGCTATGGCCATTTTGGAGATGTGTAAAGATGCACCAATTCGCACGGGTGTATTAGCGTAATGATTAAAAATATACACCAGAACCATCGCCAGCAAGAACTATTGAGGAGTTTAAATCGATTCTTTGGGCCTAACAACCGTGTACAACTTTTTTCTGGGCTAGATTGGTTCAACTACTTAAGGCCAATAAGGCGTCATCAGTGACCTTCAAACATTTTCAACATTCCGCAGTGGAATCAATGATCCCCAAGGACTAGTACATATAAGCCAAACATTGCTGAAGGATAGAAAGACTTTTTTTTATCACCGCCACACATTTCAGGAACGTAGCAACATTTCTTGAAAAAAAAAAACAAAAAAAAAAAACAAACAGAAGTGAAGCGGTGATCAGGAATCGATGCAATTAACCTATAGCTCCCATCAGAGACACAAAAGGGAACGAGACACAAACATGAAATAACTAAACCCTAATGGAAACACCGATGGCGGAAAGCCAAAAGGACAGACACTTTCCCACAAAATGGCCAAAAGCCCCCGCCCATCGGGGCTTGAAGAATTAAATGGGCTGCATGATGCTTCCACGCAGAGCTGAATCCGACCCGCATACCAGTAATGGTAAACCGTTGAGAGAATCTATGCCTGCCCAGGCAAAGAGGTGCGAGTCGGTCCGTCCATGCTTATAAACCCTATTGGTTTTATTGGGCGGCTGGGCTTGAGATGTCATTTCATCTCAATGTCGGGTAAAAGTCCCACAAAATTGGAAGCAACGTCTCCAAAATGACCTTTACAGTGTTGACGGGGACGTTAGACCTCAAATCAAATAAACAAACAAAATGACCAAATGGCTATCCAAAACAATAATATAAGCGATACACACACTCAAAGGCAAACCATAACAAAAGTAAACCGCGACAGAAGAACCGCCTTGGAACGGTCCGTGAAACGAATTCAAAGTGGGGGGGGGGGGGCGGGGATTTTACGCGTAAATCGATTTTACGCGGCCGCAACAATCCTCGCACTTACTTCCGCCGCGATTTAGACAAATAATTTTTTCAGTCGGCATATAGACCTCCTAACTCATAAGTGTATTATCTCCGAGAACACAGAAATCAAACAACAACGGTGAGGAGTCGACAACAAGAAACCACTGCAATGCCGGAGCAAAAGAAAACCAACAGTTAGACTCCGATGGGTCCATTGAAGCCTAAATGGAAGTGAACCAAACGTATAGGAGAAATTTCTTTGAATCGTTTTATCAGGTTACTAGACTGGCTACAATTGCTCTCGGTACAGTAAAATAGTGCTATTAACCCATATATGACAATGGAATCTTCCATCTTATAAATTTGGAGTTGTCCATTTTCAATTATAGGGGTGTCAGATTTGTTTTGTTTAATGTAAGTTGTACAAAAATGTATATTCTTTGAGCAAACAGTGTAGACCCAGATCAGACGCCGCGTTCTGCGGCGTCTGATCTGGGTCTACACTGTTTGCCAACGTCCCAAAAAAGGGCCACTAGGCATATATGGGTTAAGACCACCTAAAATTAAGACTAAATCTGTTTTTAAAAGCTTATGGAGAAGGCTTCAGTTATTCTCTCTTTGTGCTTTCTACATCTAGTGTCTCTCATTAAGAGACCATCTTTAGGACTGTTAAAAAATGGTCACAAAGGTTGTTTTTTTTTTTGGGGGGGGGGGGGGGGGGGTTACGGCCCTTTCAAGATTATTTCACTCATATCGAGCCGATCGTTAATCAGAGGTGGGCGAAAACCGGAGTACCCGGTGAAAAACCACCTGACCTTCCGTTGCAGAACTTGGTGTCTCACATGTGACCCGAGCGAGGCTCGAACCACAGCGATGAGAGACCTAATGATTAAGAGTCAGCGCTCTTATCCACTAGGTCACGGAGGACCGTTTGGTCACAAAGGTGGTCTTAACATAAGAACTTTACTGTATATAACAAGTAAGACAAATATAAATCAAACTTAGCAACGATCATTGTTAACAATTGCTAGTTTCATTAGGATAAACAATAACTACCAGATAATCTGACTATTTCCCCGCTTTCCATGTTATTGCGCAATTAGAAATGAATTCCCTTTATGCAAACACTTAATGTCGCCCCCGCCAATCGGGGCCTGGAGAAATAGATTCGGCTGCATGGTGCTTCCGCGCAGAGCTGAAACTGACTTAATAATATTAAATGAGAACTGGTTAACCGCTAAGAAGGAATAAGTCTGCCCAGGCGAAGTGGTGTGTCAGACCATCCAGTGCATATAAGCCTTTTGGCTTCTTTGGGCGGCAGGGCTTGAGAAGTCATTTTATCTCAGTGTCGGGTAAAAGTCCCACCAAACTGGAAGCAGTGTCACCAAAATGACCTAAATAGTGTTGACGTTAAACCTAGATTCAAACAAACAAACAAACAAACAAACAAACACTGAAGTGACGCAAAATATCATCCTCAATTGACGTCATCCTAATATCTCATTTTTCACGTCGCGTAGAGTTGCTTTTTCACGTCAATAATTCTACCTATTCTGTCGCACAACAAAAAAAAGGGGTTTTGTCACTAAATTTTGTTGACATCGTATTACTCAGACAAACGTTTCTACTGGATTTTCCTCTGACGCGAGTCTATTGCTTGATAAATGATAACTATTTTTATAAATATTTCATAAAGACATTAGACGGTAATCGTTTGAATTGAAGACGTAGAAAGGTTACATCTACACAAATACAACTGAGTCGCGTCGGAAGAATATACGTAACCTCTAGGTTTTTGCAAAGATCAGCATGTGCATCTCTTCAGCTAAAAACCAGCCTAGACTAGACCGCCCAAAAAACGAACATGTTCAGATGAAAAATTGTGATATATTTCTTATTTCTGCTCCAAATATAGATTGTGGGTACTCGTTAGAACCGCCCGAGGCGGTTCTAACGAGTACTCACAATCTATATTTTAGAGCAAAAATAAGAAAAATAAGGTATACCCCTGTAAACCTAGTTTTACTATATCACAGTGGGATTCAAGTGGGTCAAAATTATATAGGCGTGTTTTTGGTGACGCATTGTTATTTACAAAGAAATAGTCTGTGGGTACATTGAATCTTCATGCAGCAAATCATTAAGATAGGATACCCATTTCAAAAGAAACATTTTAATATTTTTCTTTTTATAATCCAAATATAGATTGTGGGTGCTCGTTATATCCGCGGGTACCTACAATCTATGTTTTTGAGCACGAATAAGGTAAAAGAAATACATGTAGACCAATAAACCTCAGTCTGGCGGCTCCCGCCCATCGGTGCTTGATGAAATAGATGGGCTGCATGATGCTTCCACGCAGAGCTGAAACCGACCCAAACACGTGTACTGGTAAACCGCATAGAGGATCTAAGCCTGTCCAGGCAAAGCGATGCGAGTCGCACCGTCCATGCTTATAAACCCCCTATTGGTTCTATTGGGCGGCAGGGATTGAGGTGTCATTTCATCTCAATGTCGGGTGAAAGTCCCACAAAATTGGAAGCAACGTCTCCAAAATGACCTTTACAGTGTTGACGGGGACGTAAAACCTCAAATCAAACAAACCAAAAAACCTCAGTCTGGATCATTACACGGACTTGTTAATCACCGCGGTCGTAAATGAGGGCGTCAACTATATTGTACAAGTCTCGTAGACAGGGGCCACATAGAAGCCCGAAAAGTACGCCTGTAAATCTCAGGTTTCTCTATATAAAGTGGCGTTTACAGATGTGTACTTTAAACGGACTTGTTTACTGGGGTTACATTGAACCTCCATGCAGAGCCAAGATCTGACAAGACTGCACGTAAGAACCTTTATTGAACAGCACAAATTCTCATGACGTTTCAAATTTGTATGACGATTATTGTGGTCCCGGTTTGAACAATAAAGCAGATAAAATAATTTTAACTTGCGTAATTAACCGACATCTCGGTAATGAATGGCATTCGTTACACTCTATACGGATAACATGGACATATATAATGCGACAGATTTTAGTGGCGCATGTAGAAGAAAAGCAGTGCTAGTGTCAGCTGAGAGCATATTTCCCCACAGGCAAGTTTAACGTCTTACATGTATCACCACGTTGTCCGTTTGAAGAGTTCTTAAAAATGCGGGTTTTTCAGGATAATATTTCAAAACATATATGATGGCTACCCGTCGTTAGTACCGACTAACTGAGGCAGTTCTTACGAGCACCCTAAATATTTAGAAAAGGATAAAAAGACAGCATAATGTTATCATTTCTAGAACCAAGAAGGATATATATTTACGCTCATATTTGTTTCCCTATTGAGCTCTGTATTATTTTGTAATATTTAGTCATGTTCTCCTGAAAAAGCATAGTAAGTAATTACAATTAGAACATACATGTCAACATGTTCGAGTCTTGGGTAGTTCGAGCAACCACGGGTTAACCGTTTATGTGGTGCTAAGCCAGGAAGTATAATAAAGATGTTTTTTTTTTGTTTTGTTGTTTTCCGATCTTATATGAATTATCATAACAACAGATAAGATGTGTATTTTGTGATAGCTGAAGGATAATTTTCCTTATGTCTTCAAACAAACCTATGTTGTATATATTCATTAGAACCGCCTCGCCGAGGCGGTTCTAATCATACCCACAACATAGGTTTTTATGGAGAATTGACAAATACTATCCTTCAGTTACATTACGAAAACACGCCTATTCAAATACAATGTAACATTTACCGCCGAAAAAAAAAATGAAAATTTTAAGATAAAAAATGTGATATTTTTCTTATTTCTGCCCAAAATATAGACTGTTGGTACTCGTTAGAACCGCCTCGCCGAGGCGGATCTAACGAGTACCCACAATCTATGTTTTGAGCAGAAATAAGACAAATAATATATACCCCTGCAAACCCCAGTTTTACTTTATAAAAGTGGGGTTTAAGGGGGTCAAAATTATATAGGCATGTTTTCGGATGTCATAAAATACCCACCTTATATGTTGATATGTAATATGTTGTTTGTACCTATTCGAATCGCCCCATTTAGGTGTTTTTAATAAGCACACATAGCTTACGTTTTCAAAAAAAAAAAAAAAAAAAAAAAAATAAGGACAATCTTACGTATCACATATACAGCTCAACAGTTGTGATCTGGAAATGTGAGAATAGCCTAGGGACTGAAGAGCGATTTCTGATCAACCATGGTAAACGAGTCATTGGTGTTCGAACCACTGGCACTTTATATTCTATTCCAAAAAGAGGATCTTACACTCGTGGTCCTTACATATGAAATTTATGAAACTCGCCGAAGGCACGTTTAATAAATTTCATAGGACATGACCACTCGTGTAAGATCCTGTACGTCATACAACGATTTAAAATTGAATATTATTTCCGAGGAAGTTCCGAAGGAATTTAATTTTAGAAATTCTGTTGGTGACAATATGCTCACTTTCATTTATTAGGCTCAGTTATCCAACAGGGTCCTGTTGCATAAAACTTCATCAACTCTTAACGGTAGCTTAAAGTCTCTGTTAACTTAATGACAGCTTTAACCCTGTCGCATGTAAAGCTTGCATTAACATTAATGCCAATTTAACTAATGGAGTTCTTTAAATTTAATGTCAACTTAATGTTTAATGCCAGCTTAAGTTAATGAAGTTTTATGCAACAGGGCCGAGGACACCAACTTACCTTCTTTTTCTTCAGTTCTGTCAATAAAGTTAAATTTCGATGTCTCAAACGCCTTCTGGACAATGAGCATTTGTTCGAGATAGGGTAGTTCGAGCCACCGCCGGTTTATTATAGTTCCAGAAATGGAGCCATAATGGTGATTATATATCTTTATCTTCTGTAGAATATAGGCATGCTGTGTGCATTTACTAGAATCGGCACATTGAAGCCATTCTCAGAAGTGCACACACCATATCGTAGAACAGGAAAAAATAAGATAAAATGAGAAAACTCCCAGGCCATTGGGTCATGGAGAGACAGACAGGGCTGCATAGTCCATGCTCGCAGACCTGACACGATCGGACATGCAAGTACTAATGAACCCAGGCCGGACCGTTACTTCATAAAAAAACCTATATTGTGGTTTCTTTGGCCGGTAAGGCTTGAGATGTCATTTCATCTCAACGTCGGGTAAAAGGTGCACAAAATCGGTAGTGAAGTCTCTAAAATAACCTAAATAGTGTTAAAGTGGATGTAAACATCAACACAAACAAAATATGAAAACCTCTCAAAATGGTTTACAATATGCACAGAATTATCTATACGTACTCAAGAGTGGCTTCGAACTAACGATGGTAAACGAGTTATCGATGTTCGAGACATTGAGGTTTAGTCTACATGTGACCATAATGTATGTGCGCAGCAGGCTCTACACTGTTTGCACATGTATCTGTTGGGCCCCCGCCCATCAAGGCTAGGAGAAATAGATTGGGCTGCATGGTGCTTCCTCGCCGAGCTGAAACCGACCGCACATGAGTACTGGTAAATCGCCTAGAATGTCTAAGTCTGCCTAGGCAAAGTGATGGGATTCGGACATTCCATGCATATAAACCCTATTGGTTTCATTGGGATGTCATTTCATCTCAAGGTCGGGTTAATGTTCAAGTCCCACAAAAATGGAAGCAACATCTCAAAAATGACCTAAATTGTATTGATGGAGCATTAAACCTAAAACATTTATATTAACACTGACGCTTAAGATATAATGCATTCGCTATGTGTACTTGTTGTTGCTCGAGTATGTCACCTAGTTCTGATTAGTGCGTGACCTTACCTCCTTAATTATCACATAAGCAGATAGGGCGATCTAACAACAAATCTTAATGTAAGATGCGAATCTTCAAGGATGAAATTAGGGTTAGTGTTATTTTTTATTTATTTGTCGTTACTGTCGATTTGAGTCTTCCGTCTAAGGCATCGCAGTTGTGCTTTGCGCTGTATGTATGTAAATTGACTATATTAAGACCACATTTGTGGCATAAAAGGCCACTTTTAAACAGTCCCAAAAGGCGGTCCCTTGCAAGAGGGCACTGGCTAAAGAAAAAAAAAGGAAAAACTGAAACCATTAAAGGTAAAAACAAAACAAAAAGGCCCTTCTTTTTAGCAGAATTTGACTATACATACTGTCTCTTATTAACCCGTTGTATATGGGAAACCCCGGAACGGGCCTCTGTCAAACAGTGCAGGCCCTGATCAGACACCACAGAAGGCGGCTTCTGATCACGGCCTTCACCGTTAACAGAAAATGAAACTTATTTCTGCACAAATTTATCAAAATAACTGTATCTGACCCTAAATTTCGAAATTGACCACTGTTGTATATAAGTTGGAAGATTCCATTGAGTGCAAAGTGGGTTAATAAGAGAACGATTGGCAAACGGTCTAAGTCTAGACACAGATCAGCCGCTTCGGAAAGCAATAGTTAATCCGGGTCTATATTGTTTTCTTAAAGTTTTTTTATTAAACTTATCAAGCATACGATGACAAAAACCTTGATTCGCGAGAAAACAATTGCACGCGGATTTTCTATTGACAGCGGAACAGCGTCGTTGGCGCTGAAGAGAACAATAGTTTATTCCGACGTCAGTTACGTCGCGTGGGTCTATCATTGCTTCCCAGAAGTTATCTTTAGGGGTTTTCTGTAAATGCACAGAGATTGTAAATGTATTTATGACTTGACCTGCCACCTAGATTTGCGTACAAATCCAAAACGAATAGTTGTGATAGTTTTTTAAGCTTCCCAGAGCCAAAGGCCCCGGGGGAGCTTACAGTATAGGCAGTGGCCTTTCGCCCGTAGTCGTCGTTGATACCCCTGTAAACACCCTCCTCGTCGACCCCCAGAATGTCTAGCCGGAAGATGGGGCATGCGCGGAACCCAAGGTCGGCCGCGGCCCACTCCACAGCCCTCTCCCAGGCCTCCTCTTTGTACGGTTTGCTGTGGTTGGCCGGATCCAGACACCCGAGACCCGGCCTGTTGTCATGTGTGCGTATCAGGCGACGAATATAGACCTCTCCGGTCGGTCGACCAGGACAAGCACCGGTCGAGGGATGCGGCCAGATTCTCCCACTGCTTGGCTGGTGGTTGGACAACAAACATACCTTGTTCCTCCGGTAGATCCAAGGGAGTGGCCAGGGCCAAGGCTTCCGCCACCACCTCTTGGGCTGTGTCCGTCGAGAGGTCTCCCCCACGGCAGGCGTACAGAGAAACTTCGATGCGAGTGCAACCCATGTCCTGTACATCGGGATGCAAGAATGTGTGGCGCAGATGTGTGTTCGGACAGTCGACATAGTCGGCTAGATGGCCGTCTACTGACTCGCGGACCTCGCCCGCCTCGAAGTTCGACACGACCTTGTTGTACAACTTCGTTCGGACAGTGTACCCGGCTTTGTTCGTGTACACCCACGTACAGACATGATTCCCCACGCTGCTGGTGTTTGCTAGTATCGTTGGCACGTGTGCGCGCATGGCAGAGGCCAGGTCGCCTTGCTCGCGGAAGTCTTCGGACACGCAGAGGTGGTCCACGAGGGCCTCCCGATCGAGGACCCCGAGAAATCTTGTGTGTAGTCGATGCAATAGAGACAGTAGCCGTGGGCCAAGAGCAGGCGTTCGAAGGCCGGCAAGGAGGCCTGCAACTCGACCATAGAGATTTCGGAGACATCTACCTTCGCCACGAAGAGGCCGGCCGGTTCTGTTTCCAGGTAGAACTCTCGCCACTTCGCCAGCGCCTTTCTGTCGGTGTCGAACTCGATCCTGGAGACTGTCGCTCGGATGGCACCGCCTTCGGCATTCTCTCGGGCCGCGAGCGTGTGGAGGATGTTTGTCTGTATGTAGCGGCGAGGTTTGCCGTCGGGGGCTGTCCCCATGCTCTCGCGGACGGCGGTAGAAATCCGCGCAACGAATTTTTTGCGGAGCTGTCCTCTCCGGTTGTGCAAGAGAGGCGTCCGAAATGAAACACACAGTCCTCGCGGCGCAGGTAGACATCGTCGACGAATGTTGGAATGCCGGGAAGGGGACGCAGTTGGGTGCGACCTAGGTTCCCTGCCAGATAGTCGACCCTGGAGATGTCCGATACAAGATTTCTCTCGTGCGCGTTCTCTAGGAGATGGTGTGTGGATACGGATTTTTCGGACCGTAGGCCCATGGCCTGGAATCTTGCTTGCACTGCCATAGTAGCTCTAGTGTACAGTTGCTAGAGATGTTTTGGCTACTGTTTGTCTAATTCGAAATTGGGCTACACGAAAAAATGGCGGCCTCTCCTCTCGCAGGCATCTCTGTGGCAGGTCTGGAAAATGTAGTCGAAACTGCCGGTAGCCCCGACCAAAAATGCGCTAAAGTACCTGTATTTTCGTTTTTGTTCCTCTATGTCGGTCGAAAGGCGCTATACCCTCTTCCCCTTCTTTCGGCGCTTCGTCCTTCCCCGAAGGAGGGCCGAGCGCGCAAGGTCTTCTCGCAGTTTTGCGTTCTCGACCTCCAGCTCCACAAGGTCTTCTCGCAGTTTTGCGTTCTCGGCCTCCACTTCCCTCCGCCGCTGTCTTTCTTTGCAAGCTCCCTGCAGTCCCACATCCCACAGTGCGATGTTGCGTAGCTTGGCGTTCGCCTTCTCCAGCTCCTCTCGCCGCCGTTCCGCCCTCCTCTACAGGCCTGTCCTAGCCACCGCCGCTCTCCGCGGAATGGCCTGCCGTCACTTGCCCGGGTGCGGACGCTTTGGTTTCGGTAGTTGCAGCAGCGGCTCGGGCTTCTTCGGCCTGCGAAGCGGCCGCACGCTGGCCTGCTTTGCTGTGCCTCCAGAGCCTTTAGTAGCTCGCATAGCCTTTCCCACAGTGGGAGCACGTGTGCGTTGGTGGGCGGCACGGGATTCGCCGTCCGGCGTGGCGGTCTAACTCGGCTTTCCTCCGAAACTGTCGCAGGCACTTCTCACAGGTGTGCTGCATCTACATGGCAGTTGTATATACCGGGTGCAATTGTCTATGCTGGTTGCAGTTTTATATACCGGGTGCAATTGTCTATGCTGGTTGCAATTGTCTATCGGTTGCATATGTCTATACTGGTTGCATTTGTATATGCTTGGTGGAATTGTCTATACTGGTTGCAATTGTATATACCGGATGCCAATGTCTATATCCGTTGCATATGTCTATGCTGGTTGCATTTGTATATGCCGGAAGCATGTCGCAAAAGTATGTCGCAACGTGTGGAAAAATGCAAAATTTCCCCAAAAAGTCTGTTCGGTTGCAATTGTCTATGCTGGTTGCAATTGTTTATACCAGATGCATGCCGCAAAAGTATGTCGTAACGTGTGGAAAAATGCAAATTTCCTCAAAAAGTCCATTCGGTTGCAATTGTCTTTGCTGCATCTCTGTGGCAGGTCAGGAAAAAGTAGCAGAAACTGCCGGTAGCCCCGACCAAAAATGCGCTATAGTAATCCTAGAACCACAAAATTGGAAGCAACGTCTCCAAAATAACCTAAATGGTGCTGACGGGGACGTAAACCTCAATTCAAACAAACAAATCCTGGATTTTGTGCATGGTCATTGGTCAGCGACAGCCACGTGGACAGTAGTAGGCGGTAAGCTTCTGTAGTCAGTAAGGTAGGTTGATATGCCAGTGCTCCAGTACAAGAGCCCTGAGCAGTCCTGATTTTACCTTCTACAGAACGTTCTGGCGTCACTGGGAGAAGACTGGGAGCAACGTGGACAATAGCAGGCGGTAAGAAACTCTGCTCTATAACGTACACTGTAGGTACTCGTAGCCGTTACCTGGATTTTGTACATGGCCAGCCGAAGTCACGTGAACATTCAGAATCGGAATCAGTATTGTTACTGCCTGGTGACACGTCAAATGACATTCATACACCAGGACCTGTGATATGGGAAGTTAGTCCCCAGCTCTAACCAAAGGGGTAAACTTAGCTACACAATCCTCAGCACCTTCAGCTGTCGAAATAATCTAATCGGGAAGGGCATTCCAATCTCTAATGGTTTGGGCGAAAACAATTTCTTATAGATTTATGTCAGTTCTTGCAGTAAGGGTCTGAAACGCCAATGAATGGTGCTTTCTACAGTGCCTAGCTGGGGTAACAAGGTCATCTGTTGGAATGCTGGCAGCAACCTTTTGACCGTTGTATAAGAGTATGAGCCTACTGTCTCTTCTCCTTTTCTTGAGAGACTCCCATCCTAATTTTCCTAGAATTCCAGCCATGCTCCCAGTTTCAAAGCAGTAATTGCTTGTTACAAATCTAGCAGCTCTATTCTGAACTTTTTTTCAGTTTCTTCAGTAAGGACCACTCCACTTGGGTCCCAGATGCAACTACCATATTGCAAGATTGGGGATTAAGTCCCTTATATGCTGTTTCCTTCACATACTGAGGACACTGATGAATATTACGCCTCAGGAAACCAAGTGACCAATTTGCGTTAGTAGACATGCTGCTAATGTATGTATTCCATCTCAAATCGTGTGTGATTGACCCGCCAAGGTATTTAAAGGAATTCATATTTTCGAGGACCGTTCCCTCTAACGTGTATGAAGCCTCAATTTATTTGTTCTCTTCCTAGTTATCTGCATAATACTGCATTTAACGTGGTAAAGTAGAAGTAAAACAAAGATCAGGAATCGATACAATTAACTTACTCCACCCATCAAAGACACCAAAGGGAAAGAATCACAAACATTAAGCGACCAAACCATAATGGAAACCTAAACAAAGGAAGGCCATAAGGACAGTTACTTTCCCACAAAATGGCCATATGGCCATCCAAAATAAAAAGACACAAGTGATACACACAGTAAGTAACAAACAACAACATAAATAAATCGCCACAGAAGAACCGCCTTGGAACGGTCAGGGGAAAGATTTCGACTGTGGGGGCTTAAATCGATTTCACGTGGCCACAATCCTCGCCCTTACTTCCGTCGCGATTTAGACAAATAATTTGTTCAGTCTGCATGAAGGCCTCCTAACTCATCAGTGCAACATCTCCGTGAACACAAAAATCAAATCAAAGAACCACAGAGGTGAGACAACGGTGAGGACTCGACACCAAGAAACCACTGAAATGCTGGAGCAAAAGAAAACCAACAGTTAGACTCCGATGGGCCCGACCAGAGACAGAGCATCAGGCACCAACCAACATTACTTTGAATTAGATCGCTCTAATTCTCAATAAGCCTTTACGTTGGAGCCGTCATAGAATCTGAGGCCTGACCCACCGGCGTGCAAATAAAGAGGGAAGCAAAGTTGCCACCGTGATTGGGTTAACTACCATGCATGCAGTCTGTCGTATAACATCCATGTTGTACCCAATCTTTTTATATCGAAGAATGATTTTACGAAATTGGGTGCTGAAGTCATTGCGGTTATATATTTTTCTGAATTTATATACTAAGTCACCATAAAATTCGGGTTCCGATAGACCTTGTTGCAGAAGAGATTTAAGTCCAATATTGAATTTTGAAATTAAATCAGAATGGCGTCTATAAAATTTTGAAAAGGCTTTGCGTAGTTTATTGTACCGATAACCCTGATAAAGAAGTTTAGCCGTTAATAATTTATTACGAGTGTTGAAGTCAGTTACATGACTACACACTCTAGCAAATCGAATTAATTGCGAAATATAAACGCCATAGGATGGCGCACGAGGAACATCACCATCCAAAAAAGGAGAATTTACAATCTCAAAATCAAAGTCATCGCGTTTATCATAAATTTTGCACGAAACAAAACCATCTACAATAGATAGATCATCTAAATATCTAGAAGTGGAGCTAAAAGCTTCAATAATTTCAGATTGGTTATCAATGGAAAGTGACAAAATGAAGTCTCTTTCATAACAATACAAGAACAGATCAGCCACAAGAGGTGCACAATTAGTACCCATCGGAATACCCACACTTTGTCTAAATAACTTAGTACCGAATCTAATATAAATATTGTCAAGTAGAAAGGTGAGGGCATCACACACTTTCTGACATGACCAAAGTGTATAATTCTTATGCTCTTTAGAAGTGAAAAATGCATTTCTGACATTACATGCAAGATAGAGAGAATCTTCTCTGTGAAAAGCCCATTCAATTAAATCATTAAGGTTTTCTTTTATAAGATTATGAGGAAGTGTAGTGTAAAGAGTGGAAAAATCGTAAAGAGACAGTTTTGAAGCACGAAAATGTCTGGATTTCAATTTAGTTAAAACCTCATTCGAATTTTTATAGACCAAAACAGATTTCTTCCTGATCTTTCAAAGACTTTATCACACTATTTAATTACATGCGTTTCAATAGCAGTAAGACAGGAAGTTAATAATTTAGAAAGTTCAGTGGTAGTGCAAGAGCTAGAATTTGCAATAAACCGTGCTTTGTAAGGTCTTTTATGAAGTTTTGGTAACCAGTATAGCGTAGGAAGCTTGTCTTCGCCTTTGTTAACACACACAGCAAACTTGGTGGCTGAAAGACGAACATGTTTATCTACTATAGCTCTCTCTTCAGCTAAAGGCTGAAGATCATAGGCTTTAGTACCACCAAGCTCCTGCTTAAGCGTGTTAACATAGTGGAGCCGTCACACAACGACGACGTTGTTAGCGGCCTTGTCTGCAGGGGCCAAAACAAACTTCTTATGAAATTCTTGAAATTAAAATCTCATTCCCCATTTTCGTGCCCAACATCCTAATCTGTCTATATCCTTCTGAAGTTTCGTTTAGTCCTCTGTATCTCATTTCCAGATAGCAAACACAGTCGACTGCGAACGGTCTTATTTCTGAGTCAATGTCAGTGGAAATATAATTAATACACACAGAGAATAGCAGCGGACCAAGAACAGTCTCAAGATAAAACTAGCGCCCATAATGAAGAACCACCATTAACAACACGCTGTTTTCTATGGCAAAGGAAGGAATCTATCCATTTGAGAGTCTTCCACCCTATTCCATAACCAAACATTTCGGATTTAAGTAGTTCATGAGGTGAGGTGTCAAAAAAAAAAAAAAAAAAAAATAGTTCCTTTAAGAGCAATGAAAACATTCATAAGAAAGAAGATGGGTCATACTACGAAGTTTCGGCTAATAAAGCCTCATCAGTGACCCTGTAATGATCCGGCAAAGAAAGCCAGAGGAAACATACTGCAATTTTGCGAATTTCGAATAGGCAGTCGATACAAAGACTGATATAAATCAAAATGGGGTCCAAATAATTAAAAACCTGTCTAAAATATGAGTCTAAACCAATAATTTACCTCTAATTTCTCAGAACACTCACGCTGATCTCAAAGGACCAAAAGTAAAATATAAACTGCACTATGGTCGATGTACGGGGAGACGTTTTACGGCCGCCACACGGCACAACACCAGCTGCAGTGAAGGCAAATAAAAATCAAAAATGAGTTCCTTTAAGAGCAATGAAAACATTCATAAGAAAAAGCCTGCTCGAAGTCCCGGATAAATGAGTTCACCCGCCAAGCCCCTCCCCCCCCCCTTGTCCAAGATTTTTGCAATAGCATTAATAACCGTGCTCAACTGATTTCGGAACTGTGCCTTATCCTTAACACATGTTGTCTGTATGACAAAAGTTTATGTACATCCAAGTGGGCCATGATGTTTGAGCAGACTATGTGTTCAAGGAATTTACATAGAGCACAGGTCAGTGACACCGGGCGATAGATACGAGCAAGAGCCCTGTCTCCTTTTTCGAAAAGTGGGCAAATGTTCGCTAGGAGCCATTTCTTCTCTGAATCATTCTTCTTATTTCTGGTTTGACGCAACGAATTAATGGTTTTGGAGGGGATATGATATTCGGCTGAAGCTTGAATGAAAGATTTTATCAAGTCAAAGTTCTCCTGGACTGACCGAGCGTCTGAATAGCCATTGCAGTATTTCCTTTTTTTTTTGCAAATAGAAGCGCATCCTTCCTCATCGGTTCATAGTCACCATTTTGATTTAAGTACACTTTTCTGCGAGGTTTCTTTCTTACATTGTAATAGGTGGTATGAAAATTTTAAACAATTCGGAAACAATATCATAATATCTTAGTTTGTCTGGAGACTGAATATCTTCAAATTGTCCTGGTCCTGTAAGAATCAAATCCAAAGTGTTCTTATTACGAGTGGGGAAGTTAACAATGACCATTCATAAAGTCAACCAATATTTGTCCTTCTGATGAACTCAGCATTGTGCCTTATTTGCTGAGCCTATCGGGTCGAACGATCTCTCTGAATTTGAAGTCACCTAGAACATGTACTCATCGAGGCGGTTCTAACAAGTACCAAAAATCTATATTTTACAGCAGAACTAATAAAGATGAGGTTTACCCCTGTTAACCCCAGTTTTACCATATAAAAGTGGGGTTTAAGGGGGTCAAAATTATATAGGGCGTGTTTTTGTGAAGAACGTAACGGTACTGGTTGTCTTATTTCTCTAAATGTCCCTTCAAAACAATCAAACCCTATTATAATTGCTACAAAAAGAGACTAATATTTGCACACAGGCTAAGCACCATATTGTGAAAGCGGGTTTTAATTTATATTATTTTTAAGGAGACAGAATTCACCGAGTAAATTTTCAGTGCCTCCGAAATCCAGCAGCAGCTCTTTCGAAATCCACGTCTACATCTATCAAAGTATCTCCAAAAACCCGCTACTGCTTGCATTATAATTCAAAAGAAGGCGTTAATTGTTGTTGATACACTGAGACAACCGTGAAGGTAGTCGGAGAACAGATGAGTCCATCTTTCTGTGATAAACAGGTTATTTACCTCGATCGGGAGACGGCAAAAGAAGGGCTGAAAATAGATCATCGTGATTCAAATAATGTTTAATGTCCGGAAAGTAGATGAGAATGATATTTTTTTTGCTTTAACCACATAATTAATTTATTATGTCTTTAGATCGAGCAATTCAGCTTTTGATTAAGACAAAAGCAAGAAACAAAGATGGCTAATTACACAAGTTGTTGCTTCAGTAAAGATTTTTTGTTTACATTCGAAATCGCAGTTCCAGTCAAGTTTCTATATTAACAGTTAGCCGCAGAAAGTATTGGTGATTTGACGTTGAGACGTTATAATTTTGTGACTGCAATGCTTGAAGGAACACCAGAACAGCAAGCACCAGAAGTAATGAGAACTATCGCTTTAATGCTTTATGTTAGCATCTAGAGTAATCATTTTCTGAACAAGCCTACTTTTTTATAAGTGTGGGACAATTTCCATTTTTGTTGCTTAGCAACCGTGGAGCATCAGTGAAAAAACCATGTACATATCACTTCGAATGTTATGCCATGGTAACGGCGTTGTATATTATGAGTGAATCAAACAGCAAACTTGTTACATGTGGGTTTACGGCGTCCCGCAAACCCCAATGCTGAAAAGACAACCGAGCGTGATCTCTGACAGGTGTACGGGCAGCTGTGGGGTAAGGCACAAGAGAGATATCAAATGAATGACATGAATTATTTACAGTATCTATACAACACTACTAACACAAAACATCACATTTAGTTGCTTCTGCAGCCCACTCACGACGTCCGCCCCGAAAGCAAAACAATGTTCTGTGCTCGGAACGGATGACGTGAATGCCTACAGAAGCAAACAACAAAAACAACAACAAAATAAAAAAGGAAGCAACACAAGACGCGACTGGCCAGTTTATAACTTAGGGTGAACTCTCCTCTCGCGCACAAGTGTGATCTAGTTTGTCGACCTTGTTGTCGACCACAGGTTGATATGTATCATTTAGCGATCGCGCACTGGTTTGATTCGCCTGAATCGCCTACAGGTTATTTATTCGACCTGTTTATTTTGAATGGTCTCACATTGGTCTCACATTGCTTTCTACGACCTGTTTATGTTGGTTTGTTCGCCATTGATGGACCCTAACCGACAGCGTCGTACCAGTACCTGCTGCTATTTTGCAGGGAGCAGCAGGTCACCACACATTGTTGTGCCTGCAAATTACGATAATTGGACTAAGATACAGTACAGAAAGCATACATGCTATATCATGATCCCCATCCCGGAGAAGTAAGAATATGTTCATGCATATATCGTTATTGCGCATGCGCCGACCAGACACACAGGTTGATTAGTGCATGCGACAAATAACTGCACAGCAGAACTCAACTTGACTGTGCATCAAATTATCAGCGTCCAGCGCTTGACACAAGAATACACAAAGTTCATGTTTCCTTACTGAGCACTACAGAAATCAATTAATGCTCACTACTACTGAGCATAATACTCATCAAATTCGTGCTCATTACATTATCACAAGTAAGAGGCAATTGAATAGACTTTGCGCTACCTGGTCAGCCGCCAATTACAGGAAACATAACAAACTCTATTTCATATCCTTCTCCGCGACACGGCTCACAAATATAGCTATTCACAAATTCATTACATTAACAACAGATAGAAACTACAAACAGAAAGATTTTCATCTATTCTCCACACCATTTGTTAGTGTCTCATAAGGGCCAACACTGTTTGCCGTAAATTATCTCTGTATTTGGTAGGCACCACGTCACAACCGTCCTCGTGACGCTGATGACGCAGCTGACGTCATCCACGCCGCTCAGGCCGTTACGACGTGTGGCGACCAAATACTCTCACGTATCATCATCACGTTCTTTATATGTACATACATGCACAAACCGAGTTCTCAGACAAAACAAACGGCATCATTACAAAATGAACTCGTAATTCTTCTTGAGCAAAATTATTTCTACTCAATATGAATATGCTTGTAAAATCAAATTCATTACGGTTCATCATCACGGATAACCCGACAGGCTCTTGTAAGAGTTTGCCCTGATGATGAAGATATGGTTAAACCCGTCTTAATTTTACGTCCCCTCTACACCTAATATCATATAGAGACGGGACCACGGTTTTCTAACCACAGCTAGTCAAAAGTCATGGATCGGACAAGTGACCCGGCGTTTATTAATTATATTCTACAAAAGGGGTCTAAAAGCCTAAATGAATCTAGAATGAGCGGGTGTCCAAACTTTACGTCTCACCAACATCTAGGGTCAGAATGAGACAGGACATCGCGTAAAAAGACTCATTCTACTTCTGGAGAAGCCTGTGATCGATCCTGCGACCTCTAGCTGGCAAAGCTAGTAGCCTAATCACTACACCACTGAGGCTTCAAAAGTGAATTCAGAATAGGCTTCAGAAAGTTGGGGTATACTAGAAGTAAACCCCTCCAAAGTAGAAGTAAAACAAAGATCAGGAATCGATACAATTAACTTACTCCACCCATCAAAGACACCAAAGGGAAAATAACACAACCATTAAGCGACCAGACCATAATGGAAACCTAAACAAAGGAAGGCCATAAGGACAGTTACTTTCCCACAAAATGGCGATACGGCCATCCAAAATAAAAATACACAAGTGATACACACAGTCAGTAACAAACAACACCATAAATAAACCGCCACAGAAGAACCGCCTTGGAACGGTCAGTGGAATGATTACCACTGGGGGGCTTAAATCGATTTCACGTGGCCACAATCCTCGCCCTTACTTCCGTCGCGATTTAGACAAATAATTTGTTCAGTCTGCATGAAGGCCTCCTAACTCATCAGTGCAACATCTCCGTGAACACAAAAAATCAAAGAACCACAGAGGTGAGACAACGGTGAGGACTCGACAGCAAGAAACCACTGAAATGCTGGAGCAAAAGAACACCAACAGTAAGACTCCGATGGGCCCGACCAGAGACAGAGAATCAGGCACCAACCAACATTACCTTGAATTAGATCTCTCTAATTCTCAATAAGCCTTTACGTTGGGGCCATCATAGAATCTGAGGCCTGACCCACCGGCGTGCAATTAAAGAGGGAAGCAAAGTTGCCAACCGTGATTGGGTTAACTACCATGCATGCAGTCTGTCGTATAACACCCATGCTGTACCCAATCTTTTTATATCGAAGAATGATTTTACGAAATTGGGTGCTGAAGTCATTGCGGTTATATATTTTTCTGAATTTATATACTAAGTCACCATAAAATTCGGGTTCCTATAGACCTTGTTACAGAAGAGATTTAAGTCCAATATTGAATTTTGAAATTAAATCAGAATGGCGTCTATAAAATTTTGAAAAGGCTTTGCGTAGTTTATGGTACCGATTACCCTGATTAAGGAGTTTAGCCGTTAATAATGTATTACGAGTGTTGAAGTCAGTTACATGACTACACACTCTAGCAAATCGAATGAATTGCGAAATATAAACGCCATAGGATGGCGCACGAGGAACATCACCATCAAAAAAAGGAAACTTTAAACTAACTGTTGGTTTTCTTTTGCTCCAGCATTTCAGTGGTTTCTTGCTGTCGAGTCCTCACAGTTGTCTCACCTCTGTGGTTCTTTGATTTTTGTGTTCACGGAGATGTTGCACTGATGAGTTAGGAGGCCTTCATGCGGACTGAACAAATTATTTGTCTAAATCGCGACGGAAGTAAGGGCGAGGATTGTGGCCACGTAAAATCGATTTAAGCCCCCCAGTGGAAATCTTCCACTGACCGTTCCAAGGCGGCTCTTCTGTGGCGATTTATTTATGTTGTTGTTTGTTACTTACTGTGTGTATCACTTGTGTCTTTTGGTTTTGGATGGCCATATGGCCATTTTGTGGGAAAGTAACTGTCCTTATAGCCTTCCTTTGTTTAGGTTTCCATTATGGTCTGGTCGCTTAATGTTTGTATTTCTTTCCCTTTGGTGTTTTTTTATGGGTGGAGTAAGTTAATTGTATCAATTCCTGATCTTTGTTTTACTTCTACATTACAATCTCAAAATCAAAGTCATCGCGTTTATCATAAATTTTGCACGAAACAAATCCATCTACAATAGATAGATGTAATTCCAAAAACGGGGCCTCGGTATCAGAAGAATTTGCTTTATTTAACTGAAGTTCTGGGGGGTAAATCTGACTGATCAAACCATCGAAATAGGTATTATCAATATTTAATAAATCATCTAAATATCTAGAAGTGGAGCTAAAAGCTTCAATAATTTCAGATTGGTTATCAATGGAAAGCGACAACATGAAGTCTCTTTCATAACAATACAAGAACAGATCAGCCACAAGAGGTGCGCAATTCGTACCCATCGGAATACCCACAATTTGTCTAAATAACTTAGTACCGAATCTAATATAAATATTGTCAAGTAGAAAGGTGAGGGCATCACACACTTTCTGACATGACCAAAGTGTATAATTCTTATGCTCTTTAGAAGTGAAAAATGCATTTCTGACAGTACATGCAAGATAGAGAGAATCTTCTCTGTGAAAAGCCCATTCAATTAAATCATTAAGGTTTTCTTTTATAAGATTATGAGGAAGTGTAGTGTAAAGAGTGGAAAAATCGTAAGTAGACAGACTTGAAGCACGAAAATGTCTGGATTTCAATTTATTTAAAACCTCATTCGATTTTTTATAGACCAAAACAGATTTCTTCCTGATCTTTCAAAGACTTTATCACAATATTTAATCACATGCATTTTAATAGCAGTAAGACAGGAAGTTAATAATTTAGAAAGTTCAGTGGTAGTGCAAGAGCTAGAATTTGCAATAAACCGTGCTTTGTAAGGTCTTTTATGAAGTTTTGGTAACCAGTATAGCGTAGGAAGCTTGTCTTGCCTTCGTTAACACACACAGCAAACTTGGTGGCTGAATGACAAACATGTTTATCTACTAAAGCTCTCTCTTCAGCTAAAGGCTGAAGTTCATAGGCCTTAGTACCACCAAGCTCCTGCTTAAGCGTGTTAACATAGTGGAGCCGTCACACAACGACGACGTTGTTAGCGGCCTTGTCTGCAGGGGCCAAAACAAACTTCTTATGAAATTCTTGAATACCTAGTTTAAGATGACGTAAAGACGTCTTGGGCTTAGGAGGTAATAAGTTAGTATTTTGAGAATAGAAATAAATGCGTTTATTCACTAGTTTTAAAATGCTAAGTTTCCAGTCCTTAAGGGCTTTATGCTCAACATACTCTCGCTTACACCATCGATTACCGAATTCATTCAAGGAAGCAGCGATTTCATCTCTACAAAACCTACAAGCATGTTCATAAAAAATAATACTAAACATAGATTTAACATATCTTTCAATATACTTTCACTGTCCCGTCACAATGTTGTGTTACAACTTGACCTGCTGCTGAATAGTGTTCGTTTTTCAGGGTTTTATAGCTATGAATACTACCGGAAAATCATGCATACTCATATTAGCTTGCTAAAATCGTAGCGAGGTAGAGATACGGTCCACAATTAAAGCCAGATAGCAAAAATCGAGTAGATAATGGATTTGCGTTCAAATTGTATATTTCCCATAGGGAAAAATGATGAAACGACCCTATAAATCAATGGCATGACTCCTGTCAAAACGAACACCCACACAACACGTGACGGGAATGAAAATCATATATGGCACAATTTTGCGGTTGGCGATTTATAGGCAAATTTTATAGAACTCAGCCTTATAGCGGCACTTTCTATTGTAAAAACAGATCTCCACAAACCACTCATGCATACATCGTATGATATGTGCATGACTTGTGCATGGAGCAGCACATTTTGCCTACCATATTTCACCTAAAATATTTCACTCGCACCTCCTTACCATATACCTACTAAAATAATTTAGATGTGCATAAGCACCAGAGAGGTTTCCTATTCCATCTCGTAACAAAACGTATGAAAGGAACATTTACATGGAACTGTTTTGAGATCTTTCTCATGAGCTGCAAATAAATAATTGCCAACAGTCATATTGGTTTATATACAAAGTTCCCATGCCATGACTTCAATGTTAATTTAACACCTTGATGCCTTACAACTGAAATATAACACTCACCACTTCCAAACTTCTGCAAATGATATAGTTTACAGAATGCTAAGTGATGTAGCAACAAAGAAGATCAAACACCGAACTTATACAGACGGAAACTTGATCCAAATATGATTACACTAGATGCCAACATAAAAAATAATTTTCATTACTTTGTGTTTGCTTTCTGTTGTTCATTCAAGCACTCCGATTACGTAAATACGACGCCAATACGTCAAATCAGCAATACTTTTGCAACTTAGGAATAACGCGGCTATTTTCTATAAATAACGATTACCTTGATTTCCTACAAATCAATGAGACACACACGCGGACATTAACAACGAGAAGCTACTTTGCTTAAAAACTATCTGAATAATAAATACTTTTGTAAACTCGTCTTTCGCTTTGAAATGACTGGTAAATAGTCTTGATGTGTAGTATTTCTTGTTACCTTTATGTAGAAATAGACTGATCAGATTTTTTTCTTCAAAATTTCAGAAAAACAGGCTCGAAAAGTTTTTAAGACCGAGCAATCAAAGCCTTTACAGCTTGAGACCCCTATGTCTGGAAAAACTATAAATAACGACACGGACTCAGAAAGCGATTTGAAACCCAAAGAAACGACACAAAACAGAGGAATCTGCTACACCTTCAGAATGGCTACCAGTCTAGAGGATATCCGATCGCTTATGTTCTGGAAAGCAATATTTGCAGAGTTTCTCGGGACGCTCCTTCTTGTTCTGATTGGTACTGGATCATGTATTCAAGACTGGCAGAATGACAGCCTTGATGTTGTACAAATAGCTTTGTCTTTTGGACTCACTGTCGCCACCATTATATGGATTATAGGGCATATAAGCGGTGGCCATATCAACCCGGCTGTGACATGCGCAATGCTTATTACAAGAAGAATCAGTCTTATTCGAGCTCTGTTATTTGTTATTGCTCAGTTAGTAGGTGCTATTATTGGCAGTGCATTCCTGAAAGCATTTACACGTGAAGCTGTAAGAGGTCATCTAGGGGCGACAGTTCTTGGTGAAGGAATAACGGAAGGAATGGCTGTAGGAACAGAATTCTTCATCACATTTGCCCTTGTTTTTACAGTATTTGCTTCCTGTGATTCAAAAAGAACGGACTTAAAGGGATCATTTCCATTGACTATTGGCCTATCCATAACCATGGCGCACATGTGGGCGGTATGTAGCTGTTACTCGTTGAGAAAAAGGGATAAAATGCTCGGCGAAGCCTCGCATTTTATCTCTTTTCCTCGACTCGTTTAATAAATTCAATAATACATGAACACTAATCTGCTCATGTTAGATCCTCCATATACACATGGCTCCAGATAAGATGGAGAAAGAATGACAGTTTAGGGACAATTTTCTTTTTAGGCCTTAAAAAATAGCTGTTTTCCGCTAACATGCCGAAAAAATTAGGGTCGGTAGGTAGATTAAATTTTTTGTAATTTTTGTCAACTTTTTATTTGATGGAAAAAGAGCAAAAATCTTTAAGAGGTCTTAATTCCAGACATATCACCAGAAAACATTCAAATAATAAGGTTTAGAGCATCGAGGAAGCAAAAGAATAGGATTTCAAGTATTGGTTTTGCTTTTTTGACAGTTTTATGATATTTTATCAGAAGTACTAGAAAAGATTAAGGTCGGTAGGTAAGATTTTTTTTCTGACTGGGCATAAAAAATGCAGGGTCGGCACAAAACATCAGGGTCGTTCGGGGTTAGCGGAAACACATTTTTTTAAGCCTTTTTAGAAACACAACACGTTAACAAATCTGTGAAACCGAAATTTGTATTTGGTTATACACTATTTTTCTTACTTTTGCTGCAATACATAGGTTGTGGGTATTCGTTAGAACAGCCTTCTTGAGGCACTTACAACCCAGACATAGGTTGTGGGTACTCGTTGAAACAGCTGCAGTGACGTTCTAACGAGCATCAACAACTTAAATGTGTTGTGTATAAATAATAATAATATTAATATATTACAAATTATTGCTTAGTAACAAACCGTTTTTGAGATATGAAAACAATTCACTTTGTCGCGCGGAAAAATTTCGAAGTGATATCTTGTTGGTACCATTTAGATTCTAACAAGTACCCTTGTTTCTAACAAGTACCCATAACATGTGTTTTATGGATTATTTATAAGAAAAAGATCCCTTGAACATCACTTGAACAAGTCCGTGAAATGAACACCCCCTAAAACCCACTTTATATACAGAGAGGTCTACGGGGTATACATTTTCTAATATATGCTCCAAGACATAGGTTGTTGGTATTCGTTAGAACCACCTCAATGAGGCAAATTACAAATTATTGCTTAGTAACAAATCGTTTTTGAGATATGAAAACAATTCACTTTGTCGCGCGGAAAAATTTCGAAGTGATATCTTGTGGGTACCATTTAGATTCTAACAAGTACCCTAGTTTCTAACAAGTACATATAACATGTGTTTTATGGATTATTAATAAGAAAAAGATCCATTAAACATCACTTGAACAAGTCTGTGAAATGAACACCCCCTACAACCCACTTTATATACAGAGAGAAAACGGGGGTCTACGGGGGTATACATTTTCTTTTTCTGCTCCAAGACATAGGTTGTTGGTATTCGTTAGAACCGCCTCAATGAGGCGGTTCTAACGAGCACCTATAACCTATGTTGGCGCGGTTCTAACGAGCACCCATAACCTATGTTCTGAGTAAAAATCAGATTTACATCAGAAAAATGTCAGTTTTGGAGGTATGAAAAAATGCACTATGCCTTACGGGTGTGTTATCGTAATGGTTATCCGCATATTTTCTTTCTACAGTATGATACAGGAATCACAGGAATCAAGTTACATTCCAGCATTTGTGGTGCACCAAGCGATAACATGTCTGAAGACAGGAATCAACCTGTCCTCGCACATCGGGGCTTTGAGAAATAGATTGGGCTGCATGGTGCTTCCATGCAGAGCTGATACTGACCAAACATGAGTAGTGGTAAACTGCTTTGAAGGACTAAGCCTGCCCAGGCAAAGTGATTTGGGTCAGACCGTCCAATGCATATATATAAGCCTTTTGGTTTTATTGGGTGGCAGGGCTTTAGGTGTCATTTCATCTCAGTGACGGTAAAAGTCCCACAAAATTGGAAGCAAGTCTCCAAAATTAGCTAAATAGTGTTGCCAGGGACGTTAAAAACAAGAAATCAACCTACACATTCATCCTCAGACCAAAGCCTTCTCTCTATACCTTGCCTTTAAGATGTCAATAACAACAAGTTTCGTCTGTTTTGTCGTCTGCTGGTTACTTAAAGAATCACTGTTGCTAACAGTGTCGACCCAGATCAGACTGTTCCTACAGGAACAGTCTGATCAGAGTTCACAGTGTTTGCAGATCAGTCGGCCCTCTAGGAGGTGTCTGAAGGATCAGTCTGATCAGGATCCAGCACTGTTTGCCAGTATTTTAAAACTATGTTTTAAAACTTTGCAAAAAGATTCAGCAAACATAAACAGACGACATTTTAACATGTTTGCAGCTTTATTTATTTATTTTTTTTTGTACTGAGGTTTTATGTCCCCGTCAACACTATTTAGGTCATTATGGAAACGTTGATTCCGAGTTTGTGGGACGTTTACTCGACATTGAGATGAAATGACACCTCAAAAGGAACCGCTAGGGTTTAAGGAGCGGTCCGCCTCGCATCACTTTTCTAGGATAGGATTACCATTGTTCAGTTGGTTTCAGTTCTGCGCGGAAACACAATGCAATCCAATCTATGAAAAGTTCGTTCTTACAAAGCCCAATGAAGACTATGTTTAGACTGTGTGGGCGCCCTGGCTGCTCTGGGCCTTTGTTTGATGCATGTGTCTAAGACAAATTTCCTGTTGTCGCGGTTCACTTATTTATTATATATGAACCTGGAATGTGAAATCTTGTCTACATGCACAGCGTTATATTTTCCTACCGACCAGGGGGCCAGACGTCAAAGCATTGTTAGCTTGACGAGCTCGTTAGTGGTCAAATTGTTAACTGTTCTAGTACAATATTTAATACAGTGGCATTTTGCTGAAAAAAATGTGAGCAGCTTTTGTATATGCTAAAGCTGCTCCCATTTTTTCAGCAAAAATAATAACATATTTACCATGTTAAATAATAAAAGTTTTAACGATATGTGAACTAACGACGTCGTTAGTTTTGAACAACTTGCCCCAGGTAAGGCACAAATAGGCCTGCTCGGCTACCAAGACTAGCAAGACTCTTGAACATTTCGACATGAAACACGAGGTACCCTCTAATCACTAATCAAGTAACACTATAGTTCTGGGCCCAGTTGTTCAAAGTATTGTTAGCTTAACAAGCTCGTTGGTCGTCAAATTGTTAACTGTTCAAGCAAGAACAATATCTTATACAGTGAAAATTTTGCTGAAAAATTGTGAGTAGCTTTTGCATTTGCAAAAGCTGCTCACATTTCTTTTCAGCAAAAGTATTAGCACATTTGCCATATTGTAACGAAATTGTATCCAAATTGTAACAATAAGTTAACTACCGGCATCATTAGTTTTGAACAACTGGACCCTGATCGCCTCGATGCATGTTTTAGGACATAACTAGGTCCCCATGCCATTAGGCATACTTGTGTCTCATATATGACAATGGAGCTTTCCGGGAAACTGCTTAGGACCTGCCGATATTGCACGACCCGCAGAAAAAGCGACCGACTGAAGTCTGTTGATTTCTAAGAGTGCCCTAAAATCACCGTGTCATTCTGTCATTCTGTCAGTCTGTCCGTCCGTAACCCGTTTGTGAAAATTGGTGATAGTGACTTAACAGCTTGGAATATTTAAACAATTTTTGGCATACTGATAGATATCAATGAGATCTAACCAATGAACTTGCGAAATATTACATTCCATTACGTATAGCCTCGCCGAGGCGAAAAATGTGAAAATTTTCGAACTGCTTCTCCTGGGAAACCGTTGGGCCGATTGAAGTCAAATTTCATATGGAGCCTCTATGGGATGGGGGAAACCAAAATTTGCTCATGGGGTCCAGGTCACATGACCAAAATGGCCGCCAAGACATATATGGTCTGTCTGTCTGTCCATCCGTAACCCGTTTGTGAAAATTGGTGATAGTGACTTAACCGCTTGAAATATTTAAACAATTCTTGGCATACTGATAGATATCAATGAGATCTAACCAATGAACTTGCGAAATATTACATTCCATTTAGTATAGCCTCGCCGAGGCGAAAACTGTGATAATTTTCGAACTGCTTCTCCTCGGAAACCGTTGGGCCGATTTAAGTCAAATTTCATATGGATCCTCTATGGGATGGGGGAAACCAAAATTTGCTCATGGGGTCCAGGTCACATGACCAAAATGGCCGCCAAGCCATATATGGTAAAAAACCTTCAAAAAAAAGGCTTCTCCAGAACCACTGGGCAGATTTCCACGAAACTTGATAAATAGCAATTGGGAGGTAGGCCCATCATAAATTGCTAAAATGGTGACCCTGGGTTGACCTTGACTCTCTTTGTGCCTAGGTCAAACTTTGACACATATGCTTTTGTTGAAATTTTTGATCAATTTTTGGCATACTGATAGATATCAATGAGATCTAACCATTGAACTTGGGAAATATTACATTCCATTTAGTATAGCCTCGCCGAGGCGAAAAATGTGAAAATTTTCAAACTTCTTCTCCTCGGAAACCGTTGGGCCGATTGAAGTCAAATTTCATATGGAGCCTCTATGGGATGGGGGAAACCAAAATTTGCTCATGGGGTCCAGGTCACATGACCAAAATGGCCGCCAAGCCATATATGGTAAAAAGCCTTCAAAAATAGTCTTCTCCAGAACCTCTGGGCAGATTTCCACGAAACTTGATAAATAGCATCTGGGACGTAGGCCCATCATAAATGGCTAAAATGGTGACCCTGGGTTGACCTTGACCTTCTTTGTGCCTAGGTCAAACTTTGACACATATGCTTTTGTATTGGAAAAGTGAGAATGCATTTTATCCTGCAAACGATTCAGAATAAAGTACTAAAGTATAAGATATATTTTTGCTTCTTACGATAAGGCGCGTTTATTGGGGGAACCGTTTTAGGTCCAGGTCACATGACCGAAATGGCCGCCATAGCCATATATGGTAACACACATAAAGCTTAAAGCATCTGGCGGGTCGTGCACTTCAGCTGAAGCACTGGTTCAATTACAAGAGTGTAAGATTTCCTCTGTTTGTTGTGGTAACTTTGTGAAACAGCGAAGGTTATGATACGCCTGTGCAAATAGGCAGCCTAATTGTGGTCTGCACTTATCACAAGTGTCATACGGTACAATTTGTATGAAGCCGAACAGCCGTTTAAAACTGCCGTAATAAATAAGTTCCTTTGGAAGCAAAAAATACACAAAAAAAAAACAACAAAAAAAAAACGAAAATAGCAGACTCGGTTTTATTGAGTCTGTACATGACCAGTACTGAAATGTGCACTACCGGCCACGCCCTCTAGCCTTTTATGTAACTCTCATTGAGATAAATTATGGAAATTCAAAATGATTCTAAATGAACCCAATGATCCCAAAGGACCAGAAAATATAACCTGCACTATGATGACGTACGGGGAGAGTTTTTGCGGTCGCCACACGGCACAACATTTATCTAGTAAAATCCCTGGAGGCCCCAGCCCATCGCGGCTTGGAGAAATAGATCGGGCTGCATGGTGCTTCCACGGATAACTAAAACCAACCGCACATGAATACTGGTAAAGCGCTTGGAATGTCTAAGTTTACCCATGCAAAATGGTTTGAGTCGGACTGTCCACGCATCTATCCGTATTGGTTTGGTTGGATATGATAAGGCATGAGAATGTCATTTCATTTCAATGTCGGGTAAAAGAGCAACGTCTCAAAATTACCTAAATAGTGTTGACGGGACGTAAAAAACCTGATTGAAACAAACAGAAATCTCCCAGAAAACCAGAAAACTGAAAATTACAGATACGCATTATTTCCTTGATATTGCTTAAAACATAGATTTTTAGTACTCGTTAGGACCGCCCTACAGGGGCGTTTTTAACGTGCACAACAATCTGTGTTTGTACCAGGTAAAAGAAAACTATTAAGACGTTTTGTTTTCATCAGACACAAAATGTAATTTTTGGACCTATGAAAGGATGCGCAATGTTACCCTAATGATGTCAATCATGTATATGTATTATTGTAGGTGGAGTACACGGGGTCGAGTATGAATACAGCGAGAAGTTTTGGCCCGGCAGTAATGATGAACATTTGGGACGATCACTGGGTGAGAAGTCTTAGTTCATGACACTTACAAATAGCTAAAAAATGTCTACGTTCCAATACGCATCCTTCATAAAGAATAGCAAAATCAGCATTAAAAAAAAAACATTAAAATTTTCTCCCTTAATTAAACATAACCTATGTTGACGCTCCTAAACGTTTGGCGGTGATGTCGTTAGACCGGCTGCCGCGAAGTAAAGTGGCGGAAAGTGTCATACCAGATTCAGACAACCAGAACTTTTCGTCCTAAATCCTGCACGGTGATGCATCTTTGACCGACGAAGAAAACTTGCTATATGCTATTCAAAAGTCCAATAAAACAGAAGTTAGTGAAGGTAATGATCAGGGATTGGTCAAATTAACCCACACCTCCCATCAGAGACACCAAAGGGACAGAAACACAAACATGAAATAACCATGGATATAACATTGAACTGGTTAGGTTTTGGTGACCTTGACTGCTAAATAAGTCAAATTTAGGCCAAACTTAGGTTGTGTCTAGTTATTTTTTGAACAACGATGGATTGTAATCAAATTTGCATGAATATAACATTGGGACAGGATGAAGAACTGTTTAGGCTTGTGTGACTCTGAACTTATTTTCAAGGCCACAACCATACTAAATACTAAATGTTGACGCTCCTAAACGTTTGGCGGTGATGTCGTTAGACCGGCTGCCGCGAAGTAAAGTGGCGGAAAGTGTCATACCAGATTCAGACAACCAGAACTTTTCGTCCTAAATCCTGCACGGTGATGCATCTTTGACCGACGAAGAAAACTTGCTATATGCTATTCAAAAGTCCAATAAAACAGAAGTTAGTGAAGGTAATGATCAGGGATTGGTCAAATTAACCCACACCTCCCATCAGAGACACCAAAGGGACAGAAACACAAACATGAAATAACCATGGATATAACATTGAACTGGTTAGGTTTTGGTGACCTTGACTGCTAAATAAGTCAAATTTAGGCCAAACTTAGGTTGTGTCTAGTTATTTTTTGAACAACGATGGATTGTAATCAAATTTGCATGAATATAACATTGGGACAGGATGAAGAACTGTTTAGGCTTGTGAGACTCTGAACTTATTTTCAAGGCCACAACCATACTAAATAGGTCAAATTTAGGCCAAATGTAGGTTGTGTGTAGTGTATCTGAAGAACTACTGGTAGGATTTTAATCAAATTTGTATAGATATAACATTTGGTCAGGATGAAGAAATAATTAGGTTTCGTGACCTTGACCTCATGTTCAAGGTCACAGCGGTGTTGTTTAATTAAGCTTGCTTTGAAAGGGGTATGTGGTGAGGGGGACATCTGTTTTCGCAGAAAACACTCTAGTTACGTCACTAAGTCTGTGTTATGAACATACATCCCCTTAAACATCGACTTTACTTAGAGAAACAGCTTTTATAGAGCATCAACAAACTATGACGCGCCTCCGTGACATAGTGGTTTTAAACTGGCCGGCTCAAAAATGGCCTAAATTAGTGTTGACTGGGCCGTTTGACTCCAAAACAAGCATAGATGTTTGTAAAAAAATGAGCCTAAAACTTTCAGTCTGGCACAGTTTCGAACCACAGTTCCCTTGTTTATGGGAAAAAGCGCCCTACCAACTGAGATACTGAGCGCTGTTTTGGGTGTTTAGGAACTTGATACATACAACAACACAGCCAATTACCGGTAACTGTCTTTATTTTTGTTTATAAATTCCGGCTATGCAAACTTTCTAATTTACAAGATAAAGGGCTCTTGTTTATAGTATTATTAGCAACAGGCGCGCCATAAATTAGCTACGTCAACTATGACGTCGCGATTTTTTCACGTGTTCTCGAAATGACTTAATGCCAAAATTAGACTGCTACACAGACTTCTATTTTAAAATAGACGTCCTCTATTCAATAATAGATGGTCTGTGTAGCAGTCTATGCCAAAATCTCATGACATATATTGAAAATAAAATAACCAGAATGTAGTAATAGCAAAGACGGTCTTTAGATTTTGCGCAAAAATTGTCATCCGGTTGACACTTCCACTTCCTTGTTTACCGACCACCTCACGCTTAGGAATTTCAACAAGGGACTTAATTGGCGTAGTTATAGTTCTCTCCCTTGGCATGAAACGCCGTATTGACATTATTTCAAAAACCTATTACTGCACAGTATCAAAAGGATTACACCTAAACTCTGCATATTTTGTATCTTTCAGATATGCTGTAACTTCTGGTGTTTTACATTTTTCCGTGAAGCCGTTGCCCTTGAGAAGCATAACGGAAAATATATGACCACCAAATCACTGAAACCGAGTGTCATTTCATGCAAATAATCTCATGTACATGTCAGAAATCGATTAATAAATTTGAAACGATCGAATAAAAAAATCTAAATTCAATTTTGAAATTATAAAAAAAAAACACTAACGTACCATTATAAAAGATATTTATTATACTTTCATAATAATACATCCAAGAGGTATGAATTTTAGCGAATGGAAACAAAATAGCCGTTTCCATGGAAACGGCGAAGAATCGGTAAGAAAAAAAAAATATCAACGTAACACAGGGCACAAAGGTAACAGTCCACAAAGTTTCAATGGAATCTGTGATTTTCGCCCTTTCCAAGTTTTCATGGACCAATGCTCGATGCTTACAGGCAGCTTCTCTTAAAAACGCTTTGCTCGGGTCACATGAAAGACGCCAAGTTCTGAAACGGAAGGTCAGGTGGTTTTTCTCCGGTTACTCCGATTTTCGCCTATCTCTGATAAACGATCGGTTTTGACAATATGAGTGAAATAATCGTGAGAGGGCCGAAAAACCAAACCAAAAAAGATGAAGAACTAATTAGGTTTCGTGACCTTGAGCTCATTTTCAATGATACAGCGGTGCTATTGAATTAAGCTTGCTTTGAAAGGGGTATGTGGTGTGTGTGTGTGTGTGGGGGGGGGGGGGGGGGCATCTGTTTTCTCAGGAAACAAGGCTAGTTACGTCACTAAGTCTGTGTTATGACCATCCCGTTAAACACCCACTTTATAATTTCGCAATTTTATATCAGAAATTTGACCGTGTTCAAGATATAAAAGAATGCATTATGTCGCAATGATGTGTCATCGTAATGACTACTTTTTGTACATGATTTAATAGTTAAATTTCATGCGTTTTGAGCTAGCTCATGAGAAACGTCACTTGATATACATACGGCTCAGACGAACATGCGCATACGCGCAAACTCGGATTGCAGATACGTCGAGGAGACCTTGGGGCACTTCATACAAGTGATGCGCCTGATGATGTAAACTGTTTGCGCACGAAGCCCCCCCCCCCCCCCCCACCCCCACCTCCAGGACCCATCGGGGCTTGGAGAAACAGATGGGGCTGCATGAATGATGATGCTTCCACGCAGAGCTGAAATCGGCCGCACATGTGTACTGGTAAACCGCTTAGAAGGTCTAAGCCCGCCCAGGCAAAGTGGTGCGAATACATGCAAATACACCCAATTGGTTTCACTGGGAAGGTAGAGATTGAGATGCCATTTCATCTCAATATTGGGTAAAAGTCTCACAAAATTGGAAGCAATATCTCCAAAATGACCTTAATATATAGTTTTGACAGGGACGTAAAACCTGAATTCTAAGAGGAATTTCTTCATGAATCGACTCAGTTGTCAAGTCATTTGAAAATGAATACAGATTTTACCACCAAATTATAATGAATTATTGAAACGGTTTTTGGCTAATACACTTTTCTAAAGGTTTCATTTTCATGATTAATGATAGACAGACACACATTTTATTTAAAGTCGGATATAATGATCGTATTTAAACCAATTTAGTCAGCACCTGTACGAGACAAAAAAGGCATTTTCACAATTAATCCTGCTCTAAAGAAAGCTCTCCCATAGCCTTCGCATTGAAAGTGCATGCCTTGGCTTACTGCTCTTGCGAGTTTGCATTCATCAGCTTGTTCGTGCTTGTGGTAGATAGAAACTTCAAGGGTTAGAATGGGATCAGCATGTTCTACCGAAATGCTAGAATGGGACGATACTTGTTACACATATCACGTGGCCTGCTAAATGAGCAGCCTTGTTACCTACACTTTAATTTTGGCAGTTTGATTTCACAGCATTATCCACTTGTCTTTTTAATTCCAAACCATACATTGCGCATGCCAATACGAAAACCCACCTATATAATTTTGACCCCTTAAACCCCAGTTTAATGTAAGAAAACTGGGATTTTCAGGGGTATAAATTATATTTCTTATATCCGCTCAAAAACATAGATTATGAGTAGTCGTTAGAACCGCCTCGTCGAGGCGGTTCTGCTGAGCCCACTCAACCTATGTTTTCGAAGAAGAAATAAGAAAAAATCAGATGTTTTATCTGTTTGGTATATATTTTAATATGTGTGTTTTCATAATGGTTATCTCGACTGAGGAGGCGGTTCTTACTAACACTAACACTCAAACTCTGGTTTTGCAAAGGCTTGAGAAAAATAATATTCGCCTGAAACAGAACGATAACCACTCATTATTTTAATATTTTGGATAAAAACAGTTGAATAATGAGTATTTTATTCTATAATTCCTGGGGATGCATACTTCGCAGAAAAATGAAATTAGAGTCAGGCCAGGAGAAAAATCCGTTTTTGCAATTTGCAAACAACAAATGTGCAGATCAACCGGTGCATCCGCACAGGCTGATCATAAACTTAGCAAAACTCTTGCTAGCCTGTGTAGCTGAGCAGGCTTGTCTGTGTCTCACTTGGTCGCAATCTCCGAAGACAGCATCATGTTAACAAGTTAATGTAATGAACACCCCTCTACACCCCACTTTATGCAGAGAAAACTGGAGTTTACAGGCAGGGGTATACATTATTTTTGTTATTTCTGCTGCAAAACATAGATTGTGGGTACTCGTTAGAACCGCCTCATTCAGGCGGTTCTAACGAATACCCACAATCTGTGTTTGAGGTATAAATAAGAAAAATATCACAATGTCATGGAGATATGAAATAATGCGCTTTGTCACACCATAGGGGCTTGAATCATGAAAAAAAAATGAAAAAAAAAAAAAAAAAAAAATTTTTTTTTTTTTTTTGGTACTATAATAGAGACAAGGGGGGGGAACTTCGGCTCAATTTTTTGGGGGGTTACCTCATTTCACCCAGTGTATCTTTTTCGCAAATGCAGTTTTTTACCTGCTTATTATGAATAATACAAGTTAAATAAGTCCACTATGCAAAAATAATCCGCCACTGTCTGCCACTTGCAGGAAACATGCTTTTCTCGCATGGATTAACTCAGCAAAGCAAAATTCGGCATAAACGTGTGACAAAAATTTTCAGGTTTTCATCAATCACAACCGAACTAGTGATACGGGGGGAACTTTTTTCACTTTCACCCGTTGTCTTTCATTTAACTTTAGCTCGCTTTGCCAATTTGAAGCCAAAAATATGTACTCGCAGCTCTAAATATTATGGTGGCATGTAGCTGCCATCGAGATGCGAGATATTAAGTATACTTATTATACAGATAAAACAACAAAAGTACCATTAAGTCTACATAATTTTCTTGTTTATTGGGATATTTTAAGTCTACATGAAATATGTTCTCTTATATTTAGTCGACATAAAATATGTCGTCTTATATTTCTGTCATTTTTGTCTAAATTTTTGCTAAAATGAACGAGATAGTGCTTTAAGATGACATACACAAACTTGAAAAAAAAAAAGCTTATAAGGCGCCTTGCGGAACAGGCAAGTCGACTTATTTTAAAAACGACACTTTATTTATATATCTTTTTAGTTCACTACAAAGTCGTCTCAGTGCTTTAAACTGACATGACGATAAACCATGAAGCATTTAAGGAGTATAAAAGCCGGTATTAGGTCGCCGTTAAATTAGAGAATGTAACAGAATAGAATAGATTATATATACCCAAAGTATGGGTTATAGGCAAATCTTCAGAATAACAGAAAACGTTCAGAAATGGAGACCTTATGAGTTTATTATACTACGTCCTCGTGCACCCATCGAAAGTATAAAGACTCTTAAGCCACAGCTCCACTTTCACGTCTTGGGCGTTAGCTTTTATTTAGGCTGAAATAGATCCGTGCTGGTAGTGACTAATTGCTTATTATATAACTGGCAGGAAGTCACTCGTAAAAGTGAAAAGAACATGACGCACGCGAGCGATCTATGCACTTACGACTGACCGACAGACAGCACGTTTTTTTTTTAAAAGTTTTTAATGTATGTAATACAAATTCATATTATGCTTGTGACATTTTCGAAAGTTAAGTATATGAATGGGTCCCTTTTATCAGAGTACAAGTATATGAATGGGGTATGTTTTCAAAATCCTGTCCGCTCGCCCATACCAAATGGCCCTTAGTTCCCCCACCCCACACGAGGCTTCAACTCAGGGTTTGTATCTGGCATATTAAAACACGCTCGTTTTCCATAAGAAAACTAGACGTGTAGCGGTCATAGATATTCGGGATTTATATAGATAAGTCAACTTAAAAATAAGTAAACATAAAAACCTAAGTCGACTTACCCTATCATAATGTCATTACAAAGCAATAATCACAAAAATTACAACGAGTTTATGTCAACATAGTAAGTAACACTTCGTTGTAAAAATATCAATGAACTTGGTGTCATTGTAAAGCAGTTTCTGGGTTAGTTAATGAAAATCGAGATATTTTTTATCATAACTATAAACAAACCAAATATGTCGCCTTACACTAGTATGTCAACATAAAATACATCGACTTAGTAAGTAGGATCTCGCATCTCGATGGCAGCTACATGCCACCATAAAATATAGATTTTTCCAACTTTTGCTTCGCTTTCCGCAGTGTTCTGTCAATGATAGGTACAGAAACCCGGGCGCTTGCCATATTCGTCGTGTTTAAAAGGCGGGACGTGCAGGACAGATATAATCCGGAACTTCGGAAACTACGTTCCGGCAGTGGAGTTGTTACTGTTAAAATGTGTGTGATAGCCTTGATTTCTCCTTTAATTTATTTTGTCAATGTAACATATTCTGCTAGGACTACGTATACACGTATTACGCAGCTAAGATAACTGGATGGTGTTTCTACGTATAATGGGCTGTGCTCTGGGAATTTTGTATTGCATCGCTTCCAGTCAGCCGCTGTAACTTTTTTGACACATGCGCAGAAAAGGAAATAAAATGTTTACTAAAAAGCAGAAGACGGCCTTTGATCTGATTAAAAAAACAAGGCCCAACTGCCATGTTTATGTCCAGGCTGGGACGGGCACAACCCACGTTATCGAGGAGATTGCTAGAGAGCTCCGTATTGAAGGGGAAATGTTTGTCAGTTTCTTGCACAACGGCTATCGTATAAAATCTATGTGTTTTTGGCAGAGTGCTAAAGAACATGTGTACATGACGTTTGTTTGTTTGTTTGATTTGAGGCTTAACGTCCCCGTCAACACTGTAAATGTCATTTTGGAGACGTTGCTTCCAATTTTGTGGGACTTTTACCCGACATTGAGATGACATGACATCTCAAGCCCTGTCGCCCAATGAAACCAATAGGGTTTATTAGCATGGACGGTCCGCCTCGCACTGCGGTTCTTGGACAGGCTTAGATCCTCTAAGCTGTTTACCAGTACTAGTGGGGGACCAGATTCAGCTCTGCGGTTGAAGCATCATGTAGCCCATATATTTCTTCAAGCCCCTTTGGGCGGGGGCCGCTATGTACACGACATCGTCACCTTATGTTTAAACGCTCGTTCCCGGTACACGGCGACGGTTAGCTAAGCAAAAAAATAAATAAAATGCAGCAGTGTTAAGCCAAACGGTTCAGAATTTTAGTTAAAAGAGATATGGCTAGAAATAACTTGAAATTGTTTTACAAATTTGAATTCATAGTGGTCGGAAAGACTGACGACTTTGAGCGTGTGTTCTAATATTATTACCTAAATAACAAAGGCTGTTTTGGTGCCAATAGGCCTATAGGAATTTTCGTTCTTTTTTTTTCTTTGTGATAAGTGGAAACCAAGGAAAAAAGCGTTTCAACATGTATTTTGTCTAATGTTAGCTGTTCTCTCTCTCTCTCTCTCTCTCTCTCTCTCTCTCTCTCTCTCTCTCTCTCTCTCTCTCTCTCTCTCTCTCTCTCTCTCTCTCTCAGATATTTGGATTAAATTTGTGGAAGTCTTAAGATTAATTAGAGGGGTATGGAAATATTGTGTACTGTTCATTCCAGATGTAGAAAGAACGGTGTACAGACATAAACCGTACCAACCTGCAGCCCAAGGATTATAAAACTTTTTTTCATGCTCAACTGATAGGGTATGGAATTTATCCGGCTCATAAATAAAAAAATATAATGTAAACACATAGAAAACAGTATGGTTCATACTTCCGTAAACGCATCGAGTCACATGATTTTCAGTGACATCAAGTGACGTCATTCTAAACCATGGTTCTCTACGGGCGTTGGTGAGGTCAACGCTGTTCCTCTCTATGTAGTAAAATGGGTGTAAATGTTTTTCAGTTTAAAAAGTTTGCCCTATAAGCATTATTTTTCGCCCAGTGATGAGGGGCATAGAATGTTATTATAAAACAATAAACTTAATTTTTCTGCTTTTCATGAAAATATGAACGACAGCGAGTCGCTAACAAAGTTTACATGAACCCCTTCGGGGTTCACTTACTTTGCATACAACCCACTGCGTCCGTACTATCATGAACAGCAGAAAAAATAATTTTCATTTCTTAAGTGTTTGTTTTCTTTGCCTCATATCGCTGCTCACTCTAGGGTTTATTAGCTAGCCCATTATGTCAGTCATTTCAAAACACCCACATTGAGCCCGAGGTAATTTTGTTTTCAAAACCGTCTTCTGTAGCATGTTTTGTTATCCATGCAATTAGGGGAGCAGCTTCTCAGAATGACATGTCCTTATCAACTTTTAACGAAATGGACATTCAATTTGTCATCAAACTGCTGTCAAGTGTCAAAGAAAGCAGGTCATGAAATGTACATGCACTGGTTTTTATTTCATGCGTAGCACGTTACATGTAAACGGATGCTTTAGACACAAACTTTAGCGGCTCACTGGAAAAAAATTATGACGATATTCTCCAGGAAGTATGAATATTAAAATACTGACATTTTGTTGTGTTACATTGGTGTGAATGTGCTTTATCGCTTATTAATTTCTGTATATTTGTGCAGTTCACAACGCATTCTTTAAAGTTTTCGGACCTGCCAATCGGGCCTTAAAGAAATAGGTGGGCTGCGTGACGCTTCCAAGCAGAGCTGAAACCGACCGCACGCGAGTACTTCTAAACCGCTCAAAGAATCTATGCCTGCCCGGGCAAAGCGGTGCGAGTCAGACCGTTCATGCTTATAAACACTATTGGTTTCATAGGGCGACAGGGCCTGAGATGTCAATTCATCTCAATGTCGAGTAAAAGTCCCACAAAATGGATTCAACGTCTCCAAATGACCTGTTGATGGGCATTTTTAACATCTAATCAAACAAATAAATTCCTTAAAGTGTTTGGGTGAGAAAAATAATTAATATTGCGGTCGTGGCTTCGGGCTCGTTTTCAGTGAATTAAAGTCTCGTGCTCGACAAAACCCTACATGATACTTAACTAAACTGAAAACTTGCTTGAAAATTCCTTGTTTCGGCCTCAATCCCATCATACATTCTATTATTCAGTTCTTATCTAAGCAGGAAACGGCCCCGCCCATCGGGGCATGAAGAAATGATGCTTCCACGAAGAGCTGAAACCGACCCGCACACGAGTATTGGTAATCCACTTAGAGCATCTAAGCCTGCCCAGGCAAAGCGGTGCGAGTCGGCCCGTCCATGTTAATTAAACCTATTTGTTCATTGGGCGGCAGGGCTTGAGATGTCATTTCATCTTAAGGTCGGGTAAAAGTCCCACAAAATTGGAAGCAACGTCTCTAAAATGACCTTTGCAGTGTTGACGGGGACGTTAAACCTCAAATCAAACAAATAAATCTAAGCAGGAAAATTGATGAACTTTTAGTATTTAAAATTAGCGAGCATTACAAATTTAACGCTCGACTGAATTGAGCATGAATAACGATTTATAACCTTTTAATAGCCTGGTCGAGAAACACTAAGATTGGAATGCCGCTTTACTCAAAAGCACCAAAATTAAATGTCCTATATATTGAAAAAGGCCTTATTTCTCACTTACTTTCCAATACACTCTAGGCTAAGACAAGTACTTTTTCAACAGATCTAAGCACTTCACAATCAAACCTTTCATAAAAGGCATCTATTTTAAGGCATTCAAGAGTTCTGCAACGGAAGGCCTGATGTTTTTTTTTTTTTTTTTTTTTTTTTACCGGATACTACGGTCTTCGACCACATGTGATTAACAATCGGCTCGATATGAGTGAAATAAACTCGAAAGGACCGTAAAATGATCCCCGCTACACCCCCCCCCCCTCACCCCCTCAAGAACATCAGGTTGATATGCTCTAGCTTATTCTGACCATCTTTGTTTGTCGTGTTGTGGTGAGTTGTGGTGCCTATTCAGATTAATACAAACTTGCTGAGCAGAAGAATTGAGCAGTGTTTTTTCTTACCCAAGTCCCTACATTAATGGATTTGGCCGAATTCATTAATAGAAGCGTCCACTTCAGAAACTCGCGGGTGAGAGAACATGTGTGTGCTGCACTGTAGGGGTTCTGTCCCCTTAAATCACCCAATGGGCCCAACCTAAATAGTGCTTATTGTCATTTACTGGCCATTAGCGACCCAGGATCAAAATTTCAAAACATAAAAAGGAATATGTTGCAATTATTATTTTATTATTATTATCATTATTATTTATATTATTATTATTATTATTATCATTATTAGGGAACAACTTGTTTCCATGCTGCATCATTTTGAACATTTACGTATTGATGGCATTTTAACAAGCTGGCTGTTTTTTAGCTCACCTGGGCCGAAGGCTCCAGGGGAGCTTATAGTATAGTGGGTCCGTCCGTCCGTCCACACTTTTGAGCAGCTATATAGCAGGCTGATCTCAATCATTTATCATCTGTAGCATGCCTCTGGTGGGGCATTGATGACATTAGTGTTTTTTTTTTTTTTTTTTTTTTGAAATCGCATGAAAACTTTGGTTGCTATGGCAATCACAAGGTCCCATAGACTTACAATGGGAAAATGTTTGTCATCACCGTAGCCCCTCCAGTTTTGATCGGATGTTTCTGAAACATATATATATAAGGTGGCTTGGGATTAAACCTCGGATGAGTTCGACAACCGGCCAAGTCGGCCCATTTATCATAGAGTTACATCCCTTTGATTGCTGAAAATGCCGATTTTTGACCGTGTCATCACCGTAGCCACTTCAGTTTTGATCGGATCTTTCTGAAACTTTTATGTAATGTGGCTGTGGATCAAATCTCGGATGAGTTCGAATACCGGCCAAGGTAGCCTATTTACTATATAGTTATGTCCCTTTGATGGCTGAAAATGTCGATTTTCGACCTTGTCATCACCGTAGCCCCTTCAGTTTTGATCAGATCTTTCTGAAACTTATATGTAAGGTGACTGGGGATAAAACCTAGGATGAGTTCGAATACCGGCCAAGTTGGCCCATTTATCATAGATTTACGTCCTTGTTATCACCATACCCCTTCAGTTTTGATCGGATTTTTCTGAAACTTATATGTAAGGTGGCTGGGGATAAAATCTTGGATGAGTTCGAAAACAGGCCAAGTCAGCCTATTTACCGTAGAGTTATATCCCTTTGATGGCTGAAAATGTTGATTTTTGACCTTTGTCATCACCGTAGCCCCTTCAGTTTTGATCGGATCTTTCTGAAACTTACATGTAAGGTGGCTGGGAATACAACCTTGGATGAGTTTGAATACTGGCCAAGTCGGCACATTTATCATAGAGTTACCTGCCTTTGAATGCTTAAAAATGCCTATTTTCGACCTTGTTAGCACTGCTGCCCCTTCAGTTTCGATCGGATCTTTATGAAACTTACAAACAAATAAGTCAGGCAGAAAAGCTCGGAGGAGTTTGAAAACTCGTGAGGTTTGCCTATTTGTCACAGAGTAACATCCCCTTGATTGCAGCAGTTAATTGCTTATTTTTGAACTTGTCATCACCATAGCTCCATCAGTTTATATCGGATCTTCTTAGCAAGTCAGGAATAAAAGCTGGGATGTGTTTGAAAACTGGTGAGGTCAGCCTATTTATCATAGTGTTACATTCTACTTGATTTGCAGAAAATGCTTACCCTGTCATCACCATGTCCTTCCATTAATCCTTCAGTAAAACCTGGCACTTCCTGAAACTTTGAATCTGTTAGCTCAGGTGAGCGATACAGGGTCCATTTGTTTTATTTCTGTCTACACAAGCATGAGTGAAACTGTTTTTAAAATAACACAAAACGTCCACGATTTCAACAAAAAATACATTTCACATTTTCTGAGTCCGGTAAGGAGATAACTGCGGCTAATCCCTGCCTTCCTAAATTTAGCCACCCACCTAGCTCAGTGCCTCAGATGCTAAAGGTCCCAGGTTTGATCCCCAGCAGCGGTGCCAAAATTTCGGCGTCAGAACACGTTCCATTTGTATAATAAATTTTGCAGGTATGAATATCATAACGGTGCATCGTCCTTCGAATCTGAACGTTAACTGGAGACCTCTGTGCAGGGAGAACCATCCCCTGTGCAGGTTAAAGAACCCTACCGTAATTACATGGTGACTGTGTACTCTTTCAGCTCTCAAAACTGGAGTATATGCAGTATTCAACGTCTGTGTCCCCTCTTGGGGTTTAGTTGAAAATGGAAGAAAAATAGCGATAATGCTCATTTGTCACTACTGCGAACGGTATAAAAATTAAACAGCACCGGTCGTACCGGTCGTTAGTTCATCGATAGAGCAGCCCGGAATCAGCAGAAAAACCAAGCTTCGCGACGACTGTTTTCTTGATCTTTTACATTAAGTGATGTAAAAGTAATAAAATCTAAATTTAGAGCTGCAAATACATCATTTTGAATTCAAATTGGTCAAGAGAGGTTCATTTGAATGAAAGACATCAGTTGAAAGCGAAAAAAGTTTCCTCCGTAACACTAGTTCGCTTGTGATTGATGAAAACCTGAAAATTTTTGTCACACGTTTATGCCGAATTTTGCTTTGCTGAGTTAATCCATGCGAGAAAAACATGTTTCCTGCAAGTGACAGACAGTTTTTGTTTGTTTGATTTGGGGTTTAACGTCCCCATCAACACTGTAAAGGTCATTTTGGAGACGTTGCTTCCAATTTTGTGGGACTTTTACCCGACATTGAGATGAAATGACATCTCAAGCCCTGTCGCCCAATGAAACCAATAGGGTTTATTAGCATGGGCGGTCCGCCTCGCACCGCGGTTCCTGGACAGGCTTAGATCCTCTAAGCGGTTTACCAGTACTAGTGTGCGGGCCAGATTCAGCTCTGCGTGGAAGCATCATGCAGCCCATATATTTCTTCAAGCCCCTATGGGCGGGGGCCAAAGTGACAGACAGAGGCGGATTATTGTTGCAAAGTGGACATATTTAACTTGTATAATTCGTAATAAGCAGGTGAAAAACTTCATTTGCGAAAAAGATACACTGGGTAAAATGAGGTAACCCCCCAAAAAATGGAGCCGAAGTTTCCCCCCTTGTCTCTAATATAGTACCAAAAAAAAAAAATTTTTTTTTTTTTTTTTTTTTTTTTTCATTTTTTTTTTTTTTCATGATTCAAGCCCCTATGGTCACACCGATGTGTTTGTAAAGAAATGTGTGCTTTCCGTTCTTAATGAGGTTCCTTATTCTTGTCTAGGTCTACTGGGTGGGACCGTTGTGCGGAGGTATGGCTGCTGGTCTGGTCTACGACAACATCTTGGCACCTAACGCTTCTCTTCGCAAAGCACGCGACCTTCTAATGGCGTCGGAGTTTGATGATGAAAAATATCCCGCAGTTGTACCTAAGATTAGAGTTATAAAAGATGGAGAAGAAGAAGAAAACATGGCAGTGTGAAAAGGACAGTATTGCCTTTAGAGGAAACTTTCCAGTACGAGTGTTATTCAAAGCAAAACTACATGTATCATGTTATTATCATTGAAAGACTGAATACAGTGTTAAAGGCATGGATATGGTAATGGAAAGGAAACGAAATCCAAGTTTTGCAATAACATGTAATTTAAATAATATTCTAAACAACTTTAACTATTTCCTATACAGTCCTTTAGAGCGAATATTGGTCTAATGTCATCATAGTACGAATACAGACCGTTTGTTTGTTTTGCAGTTAAACGGCCCAGTCAACACTATTTTAGGTCATTTTTGAGCCGGTCAGTTTACCTATCCACACTTTACCAGGGCAGGCTTATACGTAAGTGGTTGACCAGTACGGTGCACATTCTTTCGCCATAAACAGACAACTGCCCTTCTTGGTTCAACGGAAGGGAAAGAATAACCGTAGATAATATTTCACGATCACACTCGATGAAAGAAAGTTGCCGACACCGGCAGGTAACGAACCCGTGTCGTCCTGAACACCAGTCAGACACGCATCCGACTGAGCTACCGACGACGGCGTACACACACAGTAGCTTACTGAGAGTGGTCATTGTCAGAAATGAAAGACGATTATTCTTATATAATCTATAGGAAAATCATTTTCATAGCTGTGGTTTTTGAAGGAATCGCGGGACGACCGGCGCCCAGAGATTCCTTCAAAAACGATGGGCCATCAGCGCTGTGATAATATTAACACGGTCTAACGTGAGTTTAAGGGATGGATAGACAAATCCGAACCGAGGGTCACTACACCATCGAGAGACTTGCCGAGCGATGTCGAGCTGTGATCCCGGGGGACGGATGTTACAGAGTGACTTTCAGTAAGGTCAAACCAAAAGACGCGTAAATGTAGGTGAAATCTGGTAGATTTTTGTGGGATAACCATGGGCAGGATAAGAATTTCTATTCAAGGAAAACAAATCTTGGATTTCCTTATCTGTTGTTCAAGAAATTATTTTTACTGTATGATGTATGAATTAAAAAATATAAATTACAGTGTTGTATCGTGATAAGACGCCACATCAACAGGGCGTGAACAATGCAAATGGCATGCCCTGTGCTAAAGTGAAGTTTATTCCTGTCTATGACTAGCACTTTTCAGATGAAACTTTTTTTCTTTCATATTTTTCTTATTAACTCACCTTAGGTTCGTGTGATGTATCAGTATACCAATGCTACGGCGTACGTCGTCCGTCCATTCACATTTTCAAACAAGTATATCCTTAATGCCAGTCGGCCAATCTTGATCAAATTTCACGTGAAGCCTTCACAGGTAAGGGGAGAGAGTGCATCAGATTTTCGGACTGATCGGATTGGAATTCTGGTTGGTATGGCAACATAGCTCCCATAGACTTATAATGGGAAAACTCTTCTTCACTGAAACCAGGCTCAACGTTTAGATATTTGAGTTAGCGCGTTTAGGCGCGTGCGACCAGCGAAGACTCCAATCAGCATGTGCATTCGCAGTCTGATCAGAGCCTTCGCTGATCGCCTGTATCAGGATACATGGCATTTCTTGTCTTAGTGAGTAAATGAACAGACTGATCTGGGTTTTTGAAGGTCGCACGTCTTTCTGTAGTTTATGTCGTGCGCTGGGTAATTTAGTATGTAGCAACGCCAATTGGTCCCCTACATAAATGCTGCCAATCATGCCCATGGGGTCCAGGTTGGCCACGCCAGACGCTCATTAGCTCCCACAAACATTCGCTCCCATAGCATTTCCGTTGAAAACCGATCTTAAATCGCTGAAGCCTGTCGCTCGACTTCTTGATATTTGGATGATTTATTAAATATTGACAATACCTATTTCTATGGTTTGATAAGTCAAATTTACCCAAAGAACTGCAGTTAAATTAAGTAAATTCTTCTGATACTGTGGGGCCGTTTTCGGATTGACATCTTTCTATTGTAGATGGGTTTATTTCCTGCAAAATGTATGATAAACACGATGATTTTGATTTTTAGATTGTAAATTTTACATTCTTCCTTGTGCGGCATCCAAAGGCGTTTATATTTTGCAATTAATTTGATTTGTGGAGTGTCTAGTCAACCAACTGACTTCAACACTCGTAATAAATTGTTAACTGCAAAATTTCTTAATCAGGGTTATCGGTATCTTAAACTACGCAAAGCCTTTTTCTGAATTTTAAAGAATATATAAATTTTATTTCTTTATGGTTTGTCTTTCATTGTGTGGACCGCGTATACTTTTTGTTTTGGATGGCCAATTGGCCCTTTTGTGGGAAAGTGACTGTTATTTTGGCTTTCCGCTATTGATGTTTCAATTAGGGTCTAGTTTTTTCATGCTTATGTTTCTTTTCCTTTGGTGTCTCTGATCATCGCCTTCACTGCTATTTTTTTAATCGGATAAACGTCAAAAATCTTATTCTCCGAAACCACAGAGCCGAGAGCTTTGATATTTAGTATGTAGCAACGTCAAGTGATACTCTAAGTACATCCTGCCAATCATGCCGCTGGGATCATAGTACGCCACGCCCCGGGGCTCAAAAGCTCCCATCGACTTATGAGTAAAAACTTCAAAAATCTTCTTCTCTTAAACCATAAATAAGGCCCAGAGCTTAGATATTGATTATGCAGCAACGTTAAAGGCATTTATTCTTTTAATAGACTGACACACCGTGTGTTAATAATTGTTTCATTGCCCCCTATGATATACTGTCTATAGCAGATCAAAGGCGGCCCTTAATAGGGTGATTAGTAGCTCTTGTGGAATCCCCTGACCTAGGCACTTAAGGGAATAATCAATAATGTACACTCTAGTCAACAGTTAATAAATTATTGATTTTCCCCAAGGAGGCCCCTTACCTGTTGAAAACAGCGGACTTCTCTTCAGTCAGCACTGAGGGCTATGTAATATTATGTAAGGAAATGATAGTCCTCAATAATCAAGAATAAATGCCTTTAAGTGGTCACCTATATAAATCCTGCCATTTATGCCACTGGGGTCCAAATTGGCCACGCCCCGGGCTTATTAGCTCCAATTGACTTATAATCGAAAAACAAAAAATAAAAAATCTTCTTCTCTGAAACCATAAGACCCAGAGTTTAGATATTTAGAATCTAGCAACGTCAAGTGGTCATCTACATCGATCCTGCCAATCATGCCCCTGGGGTCCAAACTGGTCCCTTCCCAGGGCTCATTAGCTCTCCAAGACATATAATTGGAAAAAAGTAAAAACATTCTTCTTTTCTGAAATCGTAAGGCCCAGAGATGAGATATTTAGTAGGTAGCAATGTAAAGTGGTCACCTACATAAAGTCTGTCAATTTTGCCCCTGGGGTTCAAGTTGGCTATGCCCAGGGCTCATAACCTCATAAAGACTTGTAATGGGAAAAACTTAAAAAAAAAACTTCTTCTCAGAAACCAATAGGCAAATACCTTAGATATTTAGCATGTAACAACGTTAATTGGTCGCCTACATAAATCCGGCCATTTTTGCCCCTGGGGGGTCCAAAATTGACCACGCTGCTGGGCTCATTAGCTCCCACTGACTTATAATCGAAAAAAATAACGTTAAAAATCTTCTCTGAAACCATAAGACAATGGTTAGTATGTAGCAACGTCAAGTGGTCACCTACATAAATTCTGCCAATCATGCCCCTGTGGTCCAAACTGCTCATGCCCCATGGCTCATTAGCTCCCATAGACTAATAATTGAAAAAGAAAAAAAAAACTAAAAATCGTCTTCTCTGAAACTGTAAGGCTTAGAGCTGAGATATTTAGTAGGTAGCAATGTCAAGTGGTAACCTAGATAAATTCTGCCGATTTCGCCCCTGCGGTCCAAGTTGGCCACAACCAGGGCTTATAACCTAAAGAATAATGATAAAGGCTTAAAATTCTTATTCTCAGAAACCATGCGGCACAAACCTTAGATATTTAGCATGTAACAACGTTAAGTGGAAAGCAAAGTTGTCAACCGTGATTGGGTTAACTACCATGCATGCAGTCTGGCGTATAACATTTATGATGTACCCAATGTTTTTATATCGAAGAATGATTTTACTAAATTGGGTGCTGAAGTCATTGCAGTTATATATGTTTCTGAATTTAAATGCTAAGTCATAATAAAATTCGGGTTACGATAGACCTTGTTGCAGACAGATTTAAGTCCAACATCGAATTTTGAAATTAAATCGGAATAACGTCTATAAAAGTTTGAAAAGGCTTTGCGTAGTTTATGCAACTGAACAAATTATTTGCCTAAATCGCGACAGATTTACGGGCGAGGATAATGGCCGCGTAAAATCGATTTAAGCAATACCCCCCCCCCCCCCATCACAACACCCACAGTGTGAGATACTTTTCATTGACCGGTCCTTCTGTCGCAGTTCATTCTTGTAATAGTTCGTCTTTGAATGTGTGTGTGTATCGCTTATATCTTTTTGCTTTGGATAGCCAATTGGTCATTGTGTGGGAAAGTAACTGTTCTTTTGGCTTTCCTCTATTGATGTTTCCATTAGGGTCTAGTTATTTCATGTTTGTGTTTCTTTCCCTTTGGTGCCTCTGTTGGGAGGTGTGGGTTAATTGTATCGATTCTTGATTATTGCCTCACTTCTATTTTTCGCTATAAAAGGATTTGGTACAATATAAATGCTATACGACACACTGCATGCATGGTAGTTAACCTAATCACGGTTGATTACTTTGCTTCCCTCTTTAATTGCACGGCGGTGGGTTAGGCCTCAGATTCTATGACTGTTCCAACGTAAAGGCTTACTACCTGATGCTCTTTCTTGTTGGGCCCATCGGAGTCTGACTGTTGCTTTTCTTTTGCTCCAGTATTTCAGTTATAAAATAATTTATTGCTGTCGAGTCCTCGCCGTTGCAGCATCTATGTGGGTGTTTGGTTTATGCGTACCTTTTCACTGACCATTCCAATGCGGTTCTACTATTATGTTTATAGTCCGTCTTGAATGTGTCTATCGCTTATATGCTGTTGTTTTGGATAGCCAGTTGGCCGTTTTATTGGGTAAGTAATTGTTCTTTTTGCTATCCGCTGTTGATGTTTCCATTTGGGTCTTTTATTTCATGTTTGCGTTTCTTTCCCTTTGGTGTCTCTGATGGAAGGCGTGAGTTAATTGTATCGATTCCTGATCAATGTCTTCACTTCTTAAAAACACTAAAATCATGCCATGTTTAAGGGTTAGTGTCTTGAGACAATAAATTAAAAATACATTAGAAACTTGCACGAGATTCCTATACGAGCTTCTCCAAGTGAAAATGTATCTTCAAGAATATTCGTTAAGCGAAGTCTCATATTAGCCTGCACAGAAACTTATCCCGGGCTTCTCCAGACTTTCGGATGAGTCTTTAAACCGAGGTCCCGTCTCCGTATGACCTTAGCTGTTGGTGGTACCTAAAACTCAAATACTCACTCACTGCACAGAAACTTAGGCAGAGTATTATATTCTCTGACAACATGAGGAAGTGTAAAGACAATGTCAGATCAAAAGCGCACAGCGAAGACTCGTATTAGCCTGCGCGGAAGCGCAGGATGATACAAGTTAACGCTGTGCGCACATACAGCTTGGTCGCATGCGAAACGCTTTACAGATACATTGACGATATAGCATTTAGCCCTAGGAAACAGATATCATATGTAACAAGATCCATGCAATTTCAATTTAAATTCGGTTTAACTGGATTAAGTGTAATTTTCTAAATGTTTTAAATGGATGACTAATCGCAACGCATTACTGATTCAGATACAGAGCTAGAGCTTAAAAATTACAAACTGACATGCAGACTTTCACGGGCCTCCGTAGCCTAGTGATTCAGAGCGCTGACTCTTAATCATAAGGTCTCTCATCCCCCGGGTTGGAGCCTCGCTTGTGTCACATGTGAGACGCCATTCTGCAAAGGAAGGTCACATGGCTGTTTTTCTGTGGGTACTCCGTTTTTGAAGACCTCTGATTAACGATTAAAGATCGACTCGAAATAAGTGAAGTAGTCTTGAAAGTGCCGTAAACCAAAAAAAAAAAAAACAACAACAAACAACAAACAAACAAACACAAACGACTTAAAACATAGCTACATGATTATCCTTCTTATAGAACATTTGTTTTACACTGACTCTAAAAGGTTCCTTTACACGGATGGCGTTTGTTTCCATTATTCTGACTTTCTAATCGTCATCTGCACTCAGGGTTGCCTCGAAAAGTCAATGCGTAGTAGTATCATTTTAGCAAAGAACGTGTATTAAAATGCTACATTTGCATGCATGAAAGTTTTACCCATTTCGAAATGATTTCAGCTATTTTACATGTAAGTGCATACCCGCAAAAATAGCATTAACCATGACGGGGGTGTGGGGGGGGGGGGAAGGTATTACTCGTTTCCCTGTAGCTGCAACACACAGCCATCCCCATCCCCTTAAAATGTTACATCAAATAACCCGTCCGATAATAGACATAGCTTGGTTTTCGTAACCTTTGCATTTGCACCGTTAACATTGCTCGACGTGTCAGATTTCAGCACACTTGAAATGGTATCCAATCGAATCCAGTGCAGGGCCTGTGTGTCAATATTTCTATCGGCCAGTCAGAAACAAAGTGCTTAAAAGTGGGCAGTGTATTGTTATCGATCTTGTGTAGGGACGAGTGACAATTAACTGTTTTATCCGCGGCTTAAAGAGACCAAGACTATATGTCGTTTTTCTTTCTTTTGTGTGTGTGTGTGTGTGTGTGTGTGTGTGTATGTGTGTGTGTTACATCAGAGAAAAGAGAACGAAGGTCTCGTTGACAATGGGACATTGAAGCTGAAAACTGGTAGTAATAAGCTTTTTACCTTCAAGTGGGATACTCTTAATCAGAAAAATGCATTTACCACCACTATCAGTGGCGACTCCATTAATAATATTTTCTGGTATGTATTTTCATTGGTATTAATCATCACATGAAACGACAATTTGGGTATCAAAGCTATTGTTAAAGGAATTATCCAAATATCTCAACATTAGGTGGCCGTTCGAAAATTCGCTATACATGTATTTCTTACTTTCCGTATCATTACGATAACACATCCGTGTGATATAGTGCATTTTATCATACCTCAAAAAAGGTAATTTTTCTGATGAAAATCTGTGATATTTTTCTTATTTATACACAGAACATAGGTATTGGGTGCTCGTTACGAGTACCCATAACCTATGTCTTGGAGCAGAAATACGGCAAATAATGTTTACACTCGCAAACCCAAGTTTTCTCTACATAAAGATGGTTTGATCAGTCAGATTTACCCCCTAGAACTTCAGTTAAATAAAGCAAATTCTTCTGATACCGAGGCCCCGTTTTTTGGATTTACATCTATCTATTGTAGATGGATTTGTTTCGTGCAAAATTTATGATAAACGCGATGACTTTGATTTTGAGATTGTAAATTTTCCTTTTTTTGGATGGTGATGTTCCTCGTGCGCCATCCTATGGCACTTATATTTCGCAATTAATTCGATTTGCTAGAGTGTGTAGTTATATAACTGACTTCAACACTCGTAATAAATTATCAACGGCTAAACTCCTTAATCAGGGTTATCGGTACCATAAACTACGCAAAGCCTTTTCAAAATTTTATAGACGCCATTCTGATTTAATTTCAAAATTCAATATTGGACTTTAATCTCTTCTGCAACAAGGTCTATCGGAACCCGAATTTTATGGTGACTTAGTATATAAATTCAGAAAAATATATAACCGCAATGACTTCAGCACCCAATTTCGTAAAATCATTCTTCGATATAAAAAGATTGGGTACAACATGGATATTATACGACAGACTGCATGCATGGTAGTTAACCCAATCACGGTTGGCAACTTTGCTTCCCTCTTTAATTGCACGCCGGTGGGTCAGGCCTCAGATTCTATGACGGCTCCAACGTAAAGGCTTATTGAAAATTAGAGAGATAATGTTGGTTGGTGCCTGATGCTCTGTCTCTGGTCGGGCTCATCGGAGTCTAACTGTTGGTTTTCTTTTGCTCCAGCATTTCAGTGGTTTCTTGCTGTCGAGTCCTCACCGTTGTCTCACCTCTGTGGTTCTTTGATTTTTGTGTTCACGGAGATGTTGCACTGATGAGTTAGGAGGCCTTCATGCGGACTGAACAAATTATTTGTCTAAATCGCGATGGAAGTAAGGGCGAGGATTGTGGCTACGTAAAATCGATTTAAGCCCCCCAGTAAAAATCTTCCATCGACCGTTCCAAGGCGGCTCTTCTGTGGCGATTTATTTATGTTGTTGTTTGTTACTTACTGTGTGTATCACTTGTGTCTTTTGGTTTTGGATGGCCATATGGCCATTTTGTGGGAAAGTAACTGTCCTTATGGCCTTCCTTTGTTTAGGCTTCCATTATGGTCTGGTCGTTTAATGTTTGTATTTCTTTCCCTTTGGTGTCTTTTATGGGTGGAGTAAGTTAATTGTATCAATTCCTGATCTTTGTTTTACTTCTACTTAGTGGGGTCTTTATTTCACGGACTTGTTCGCGTGATGTTTTTTCCAATTCAAATTCCTATCGTTAAGCTAAGTTGTAAGATATTGGAAATTTAAAATGTATTTTTTATATTCATGGTTATTAGTCTGCAATTGTCCGAATGAAACGTTCATATGCGCATGTGCAATGACAATTCCTGTTAATATCTATTTCATGCACATACTGGAAACAAGTTGGCTGCTTTCAAAAAGCATCATATAGGTTTGGTCTTGTCAGTCTTCAGTATGATTTGAGCCAGCTGATATTATTATCCCACTTAATGCATTTTAAGAATGAAAATAATTAACTTTAAACGTTCAAAGGCGGTTCTTCTGTCGCGGTATATTTTTGTTATGGTTTGTCTGAAGTTTGGAGGCCTTCATGCGGACTGAGCAAATTATTTGTCTAAATCGCGACGGAAGTAAGGGCGAGGATTGTGGCCAAGTAAAATCGATTTAAGCCCGCCAGTGGAATTCGTTTCCGCTGACCGTTCCAAGGCGGTTCTTCTGTCGCGGTTTGTTTTTGTTATGGTTTGTCTTTGGATGTTTGTGTCGCTTATGTTATTTTATTTTGGATAGCCTATTGGTCATTTATGGGAAAGTAACTGTCCTTTTGACATTCCGCTGTTGGTGTTTCCATTAGGGTCTGTTGTTTCACGTTTGTGTGTCTTTCCCTTTGGTGTCTCTGATTGAGCTGTGGGTTGATTGTAACGATTCCTGATCATTGCCTCCACTTCTATTTTTTAATACAAAACGTGTATATAAAATTTCGAAGTCTGTGACCTTGGTATCAGGAGGGGTAGGTAGTGATGAGTATGCTGTGGTAAATTGTTTAACGCCATGGCGAGTATAAACTAAATGTAACTTACATATGGTTTACACATATATAGCACAAAACTTAACCAAACGAAAATGTAAACCGAATTTTTCAAAGATCATAACTCTGTTAATATTTGTCGGACAGTTTGTCTCGAAACTTAAGGCACATATTCACATCTTAGCCTTACTACATACACATTTTAGGCTTGATCGGACGAAAATTGTATGGTAGGAGTTATACGGAAAAACAAAAAAAAAGTTTACGAACGGACGGACACCAACCCCATAACATAATACGACGGTTTTTTTTGTTGTTGTTGTTGTTTTTCAAACAGGTATATAAAAAAAGATTTTTCCTAAGTGATCAGGCCTTCTATAGGGCCTTGATTATCTATTTCATGTGTTGTTAACGTCCCTGTTAACACTGTATGAGTCTTTTTTGAGACATTGCTTCAAATCTGTCGCCCAATGAAACTAAATGGTTGAAATGCATGAACGGTCCGACTCGAGCCACTTTTCCTGGGCAGGCTTAGAACTTCTAGACGATTTAACACTACTCATGTGTGGCCGGAATCAGCTCTGCGTGGAAGCATCATGCAGCCCAATCTATTTCTTCAATCCCCGATGGACGGGGGCCGATCAGACCTTGGGGCAATATATTGGACTGCATGAGCTGAAACCGACCGAACTTTGAAGTATTGCTGAACCGCCTAGGAAGATCTAAGCCTGCCCAGACAAAGTGCTGCGAATCAGACTGTATCTTAAACCTCGGCAGTTTCTTTGAGCGGTACCTCCGCAAAAACCTGGAATTTGCAATCCTTTTGTATATCTTTCTGGATCACACTTTAGTTGTAAAAGAAACTGGTGAGTAAAACGTCAAGTATTGAGTGGAAATAAAGAACACCACTCTCGGCTTATCAGATACAATAGCTCCCATCGAATGCGCCAAAAAGTCTTTTAACAACTCAGTCTGTAACTGGTGGCAGATCACTTAGTAGTCATGAAGTTTTTGAACAGAAACTATTGCTATCTGTGCTGGGCTCAAGAACAATAAACTACGACCCATCAACGTTATGACTTTGTTTCGCTCCCTAAATATTTTATATATTTGGAAGAGTTAGAACCTTCGACCTTGGCACTGACGTTAATTCTAGAAGCAAAGACATGAAAAAGTTTTTACACACCCAGCGATCTTTCTTATGTTTGGTTTAACGATCCTTTCAATATTATTTCACTCACATCAAGCCGATCGTTAATCAGAGGTGAGCGGAAACTGGTGTACCCGATGAAAAACCTACTGACCTTCCGTTGCAGAACTTCTCATTATGTGACCTGAGCCATGCTCAAACCTATAGCGTTGAGAGACCTAATGATTAAGAGTCAGCAGTCTTATCCACTAGGCCACGGAGGCCCGTTACACCCAGCGATCTTTATAAATGAGGAAAAATAACGTTCTCTGTCTTTCGTACATTTACATATATGTCTTATTAGAGCTATCCGCGTACCGAAAGATGTTCAGAATATATAAATCTGTTCCTATCTGTATGAAGTAAACTTTGCAAGTTTTGTTTATTTGTATTTAACGGCCCAGTCAACACTGATTTGGGTCATGTGTGGGCCTGTCAGTGTACCCAGCCACGCTTTTCCTGAGCAGGCTTATCCGTAAGCGGTTTACCAGTTCAGTGCACATTCTGTCGCCAAAAACTGACCCCTGCCCTTCCTGAATCAGCGGAAGGGAGAGAATAGCTATAGAAAAGATTTCATAATCAATCTCCACTAAAGAATGTTGCCGACCCCGGTAGTTATCGAACCCGAGTCTTCCTTACTACCAGTCAGACTGCATCCGACTGAGCTACCGCAACCACCCACACTTTGTGAGTAGTAGTAGTTATGTTCTGTTGTTTTTCGCTTCAATGGCAACATGGACTTACTCCATAATGGCTTTGCAAGACGTAAAAATTGCGAAAATGACTGCGGCTGTTATAAGTTCCCAAAAAGGGAAATAGATACGCCTTAAGGGGGTGGGGCTACTCCTGCAAAAGTAGTTTCTCTTTGGATATGTCTAAAGGGGTATTTTCTTAAAGGAAAAAATTTGCTCCTGGGGAGCAAATTCTTCCCTTTTAGAGTAGACCCCTTGAGGAGCAAATTCTTCCCCTTTTAGAGTAAACCCCTTTTTCAGTAGGACAGAGCCAACAGAGCAGCAACCACAAGGTCATAAAAGTTGTATTTCCATCACGAAATCATGCGTATAGAATTGTGATCCCTTTAATATGTTCTAAAAAAGGGTTATCCTTTGGAAGCAAGGAATACACCACAGAGCTGAAAAATATGGTGTGCACATGTTTTCTGGGCCAGACTAGCTAGTTTCGGCCAATTAGGCCTCATCAGTGACCCTAAGATATTATCAAAATTCCACAATGGAATCAATGATCCTAAAGGACAAGAAAATATAATCTACACTATGATGTAGGGCAGGGAGACGTTTTACCGCCGCCACACATTCCCATACACCAGTTGAAGTGAAGTTAAATATGTTCTATAAAAGGGCTATCCTTTGGAAGCAAAGAATACACCACAGAACTGAAAAATATGGAGTGTACCTGTTTTCTGGGCCAGACTAGCTAGTTTCGGCCAATTAGGCCTCATCAGTGACCCTCAGATATTTTCAAAATTCCACAATGGAATCAATGATCCTAAAGGACAAGAAAACATAATCTTCACTTTTATATAGTAAAGCTCGGGTTTGCAGGGGTATACATTAATTTCCGTATTCATGCTCTGAGACACTTGAGTGTGGGTACTCAAAAGAATCGCCTCGTCGAGGCGTTTCTGTCGACTCCCCGCAATTTATGTTTGAGCAAAAAAGGCAAATATTCCAATTTTTCTTTTTAATTTTTTTTTCTTTGGCCAAAAAATGACAATGTATTTGTACAGGTGTGTTTCGAAATACGGTAAAAATGGTAGACTAACTGCCACACCTGCCAGATGTAACCATTTCCCTTAAGATATTTATTGTTAGAGTTGAAACGCTTGCTTTTCGGTCTGTTTCGCTATTCAGACAGACTGTTTCCTGTAATTGCAGTATAGTATTGCATCATCGTTAAAGCTGATTGGTTGATCGCGTCACGTGCCCCTCCATGGAACAGTTACAATCTGGTCATTAGACCCGGTTTGTCAGCCTCATGGCGACCAAACCAATAACTCTGGGGAATACATAAAAAACTGAACATATTTCTTTTTTTGCACTTTTGTTCAAGTAGCTTGACGTCTGTTAAATGTGTGATTAATACTAACCTGGAAGCAACCAAGTTTCCTCGAAAGATTGAACGTTTCCTTTTTAAACCAAGTATATATAACTTGAAAGATGTATCATTATAGGCCATGAAGCCCACACGGAATCTTTACGACATAGGATTTTTGAAGGTAGATCTAACATAGTTTGGGGTAGAGCATGCCCTTTGTCATATAGCTTGATAGATACAACTTTTTCCCAGGTAAGTTAACACAATATGAAAACATAACGAAGGAAAGAAGAATTATGTCTGAAAAACATCTTAACTATAGTGGGATTCGAATCAGAGCCGCTCGGGTAAAGTTCAACGGCCTTACCACTGACCCAAAGGAAATACTCTCTGACGCAGTTGTCAGAGATGCTTATTAACTATAACCCATGCATTATCTTCTCAGGGCGATAATTGCATAGGAGTTACCATGTTAACACTCCCCACTCATCCAGGATGTCATCATTTAAGAGACGAGTCGAAGCCATTTTCCCCTTCCCCGACAAGTCCCTCTCTTACGACATCAAAGTCGTAACGAAAAAAGAAGCATCGCTGAAAAGGCTTTGCTTACTCCAAGGGTGTTTCTCCTTCTGAACCATTGTCTCATCAAAATTCCCTTTACTAGTCCTCTTACATTAGGTAAACATGTCCGTTTGAAATATTGGCGTCCAACATGGTGTCAGAAAATGACAAATTATAGGAAAAAAATGAAAACATCTTTCTTATTACTGCTTTCAGCATAGATTGTGGGTGCTCGTTAGAACCGCCTCATTGAGGCGGTTCTAACAAGTACCCACAATCTTTGTTTTTGAGAAAAAATAAGGCAGATACTGTCTTACCCTGTAAACCCCACTTTTCTCCATATAAAATTGGGTTAAGAGGGGACTTCGTTTCACGGACTTATTGTCGTGATGACTTGAAACTGCAGCACAGAGTACAACAACACATAAAGTAACAGTTATTTTATCTGCATCAAAAGTTTTGACAATTGGTTGAGAAGCGGTCGAGTTTATGATACGGATACACAGGTTGTATTATCAAGTTTTGTTGTGTCGCCCTAAGTGCAATATGAAGCATAGAAGTTGTATATAACATAGATATTTCAAGGAACTGTGGAGTAAAGTTAAAACTACTGCCCCTCGGCGAAGCCGAAGTATAGTCACAGCTATTGCCCCTTGGTGCTGTGGACGGCCTGATGCACTGTGCTCATCGGCCTACAAACCATTGCCCCTCGATGGTGTGGACGGCCTGATACACTACTCGGCCTAGGAAAATAGTGCGTCAGGTCGTCCATAGTAATGACGGGCAATGATTTTCATTATTAAACGTGACTTTCCTATGCAAAATGCCAAAATACTATCGGTTGATCATTTCACTATTATCCTACGAAAATTTCGACTATCATATGCGCGGAAGTAGGTGCGCGTGCGGTTCAGTTCTTCAAGGAAGCTGGAGAATGGATCGTGATAGCTCAGTGGTTAGTGCACTTGCCTCTGATGCTAGGCGTACCGGGTTCGATCCCCGGCAGCGGCGAAAAAAATTTCGGTGTCTGAACACGCTCCATTGGCATCATTTGCAGGGATGAATGCCATAAAGTGCACCGTCCTTCGTATCGGGACGTTAACTGGAGCCCCCCCCCCCCCCCCCCCCCTGTGGAGGGAGAACCATCCCCTATGCAGGTTAAAGGACCCTACCGTAGTTACAGGATTACTGTGTAGGCTTTCATCTTGCAAAACCTGGAGTGTTTGTACGATCGCAGTATCACTTGAAAGAAAGAAAAAAAAAAAGAGGTTAAACAAAATATTGTAACAAAATAGAAGTGAAGGCAATGATCACGAATCGATACAATTAATCTACACCGCCAATTAGAGACGCCAAAGGGAAAGGATCACAAACACTAAATAACTAGGTCCTTAGGCCAAAAACAATTGCTGTGTTTCCGCTAACATGCCGAAACAAAATAGGGTCGGTAGGTTGATTAAACTTGATGGAAACAAAGAAAAAATCTTTAAAAAGGCTTAATTCCAGCCATATTACCAGAAAACATTCAAATAATGACGCTTAGAGCATCAATGAAGCAAAAGAACAGGATTTTAACTATTAGTTTTGCTTTTTATTTTGACAGTTTTATGATATTTTATCAAAAGAAGGTCGGTAGGTAAGAAAATCTTTTAATTTTTTTTCTGGATGGCCATAAAAATTGCAGGGTCGGCACAAAAAATCAGGGTCGGTCGAGTTAGCGGAAACACAGCTATTTTTAGGCCTGATGGAAACAGCAATAGCGAAAATCAAAAAAAAAAAAAAAAAAAAAAAAAGGCCAGTTGGCTAAGCCGAGAATTTTTTTATCCAAAACTTTTCTTTTGCTGGTTTAATAAAGAAAACGCATGCGCACAATTGAGATTTTTATTCCGAAATAAGCTAGTTACAGATGTATCTTCTGAACTGTGGTTTCACCAGCTAACGTCGTTAATGTTGAAAATAGAAGTGGAGGCAATGATCAGGAATCGATACAATTAACCAACAGCTCCCATCAGAGACACCAAACGGAAAGAAATACAAACGTGAAACAACAGACCCTAATGGAAACATCAATAGCGGAAAGCCAAAAGGACAGTTACTTTCCCACAAAATGGCCAATTGGCTATCCAAAACAAAATAATATAAGCGACACAAACACTCAAAGACAAGCCATAACAAAATAAACCGCGACAGAAGAATCGCATTTGAACTGTCAGTGAAACGAATTCCACTGGGGGGGGGGGGGGGGGGGGGGGGCTTAAATCGATTTTACGTGGCCACAATCCTCGCCCTTACTTCCGTCGCGATTTAGACAAATAATTTGTTCAGTCCGTATGAAGGCCTCCTAACTCATCAGTGCAACACAAAAATTAAACGACCACAGTGATGAAACAACGCTGAGGACTCGACAGCAAGAAACCACTGAAATGCTGGAGCAAAAGAAAACCAACAATTAGATTCCGATGACCAGAGACAGAGCATCAAGCACCAACCATCATTGCATTGAATTTGAGCACTCTAATCCCCAGTAAGCGTTTAAGCTGGGACCGTCATAGAATCTGAGGCCTGACTAAATTATTTAAACAAAAAAAAAGTATCTTTTTAAATCAATAGTAGAAAAATACAGAAAGAAATTCCCTGTGCACCTGGTTATTGTCACTTACCATAATGGTTCTAAGTTTTAAATTTGTATTGATCAAGATAAGACTGAGCACTGTTAGCCAGTCCATCTGCATCTTTTGAATACATTTTGTATGGTAAAACCATGTGTTCAAATTTTAGGATACTTATGGCATTTTACTGTTGTCCAAAACTTTAGTTTTAGAGTGAATTGCAAGATTACTTAAACAACAACTCTGGAGGCATTGTTTATTTAAGAGCACACTATAGCCAGGGGCAAATGTCATTAATAGTACCATGTTTTATGTGATCAATCAGTCTAGGTAAAAGTAAACAGATGAGTACACTGGCAAATACTAAATAGGCCTTTTAATTCTAACATTATACCAAATTAGATAGTAACAAATAAAATAATATCAGAGTTAAACTATATCAGTTTTATTAAATATTAAGTCAACTTAAACCTCTATTATTGAAATTATCTATATATAACTGTTGAGTGTAGGGTTTTATTTTATTTCCAAGGTGGTAAGTTCAATTTTCCAGTATTTGCCGGTATTTTTCAGTATTTGCCGGTATTTACGTGTAAATGCCACCGGCATGGAAAATACTCATATTTGCCGGCATTTTGCCAACCTTGTGGGTAACTGTAAAAATATTTCATCAGTACTTTCACGTCATAAAAGCAGCTCTTGAAAATATGCTTCCTTCCCTACAAAACTATTGATCTTTTTTCTTATTCTACACGAAAACATATGCCGTGTGTACTCATTAGAAGCGCCTCCCGCACAATATGTGTTTGTGGAGAAATGAGAAAAATAATTACGTAATACCCACTCTTACCTGGACCAATAAAAAGCCCATTACATTATTGTTTATTTAAACTTTTGTTTTGTATAATAAAATAAATATTACATGCTTGAATATGAAAATTTATATACTATACTCCAAGTTGTTATTAAATGAAATAAATGTTTTATTATCCAGTCAATCGCTAATTCTTCTTCTTTCACCGAAGAAAACCCTCCACAGCAGGCACTCGACTTAATTGTTGTTGACTGTGACAAAAGCTGGGTTCCGGCTTTTTAACTGCAGCACACAAAAACCAAATGGATAAAAACCATACCGACCGGCCAATAAAACTGGACAATAGTAAAAATATCATCGCACTTAAGTTAAGAGATTAGCAAGTTATATGCAACTTCTTCTATCGTGTAGCCTGGGCTGAATGAAAACTTAGCTCAGGCTTTGGGTCCTGCGTCTTTGTTCCTCGCTCTTTATGACAGACTCAATGAACATGTGCCATATCATGAGGGCCATTTCTCATTTACGACGACAACGGTACGCGACAGATCTGTCTGCAATTCCGCGCAGTCTGATCATGCCTAATTGGATAACACAATATATCTACCTATAATGTCAAGCTCTACTGGCCGGTTCGTGTTCTACCTGGTTGCTCGCCCGCGCCCATCGGGGCTTGGAGAAATAGATAAGGCTGCATTATGCTTCCACGCAGAGCTGAAACTGATCACATATGAGTACTGGTAAACCGTTTAGAATGAATAAGCCTGCCCAGATAAAGTGGTGTGAGTCAGGCCGTCCAATGCATATAAGCGTTTTGGTTTCACTGGGCGGCAGGGCTTGAGATGTCATTTCATCTCAATGTCGAGTAAAAGTCACACAAAACTGGAAGCAACGCCTCCAAATAGAACTAAACAGTGTTGTAGGGGACGTTAAACCTCAGTTCAAACAAAACAAAACTACCTGGTTGCAGTCTTGCAGACCCCAAATAACGCGGAACAGTCAGTAAGACTGACACCGCCTGATGTACCCTGCAATGTTTTAACGTTGTAACAACGTTGAATTTTATGTTGGGTGCTTTGTTTCGATGTTGATTCAGCTGTGAGTGCAAGCTTGGTAATTCACCACTGATTACACAGTCAGATAATCGTTTATATTTTCTGTGTAACGGCCCACCCAAATCACTTAACAAAATGTAATAAACCAGTCATGCAAAGATTTTACAAAAACTGTAATCGCTCGAAATGCACCAGTTAGAACTGCAACAAACCAGTTTTATAAATAAGCCAATATGTGACGGGGTAGGTGAACAACAAAGTATAGGACGCTAGGCTGAAGTGTTCTTTTCTTCGCACAGGCCATGCTGGAAAGATGATGGGAACAAATGTTCCCGCTCCCTAGATACACTAAGTTCTCCTCTAGAGGGAAGCCGGTAAGTGACGTCGTTTTCATTTTATCATAGCCCAGGATAGGGGGTGAATATGGGTTTATCATATGACGTCGCGTCTGAGAGTGTAATAACGCCATGTATTATTTTCGATAATCCACTAGTGGATTAAATATGCAAATTAGCTAGATACGTCCCGTAACGTTACATGTACGACGTCCTTAACGACGTCGCGTTAACTAATGGTGGAATATTGACATTTTTGTTAAACAATCGTGAATAAAATGCGTTTTAAACGTCATATGATAAATATAATCTTGCATTCGTGCTCATGTATTATTGAATTTATTAAACTCGTTGAGGAAAAGGGATAAAATGCTCGGCAAAGCCTCGCATTTTATTCCTTTTCCTCAACTCGTTTAATAAATTCAATAATACATGAACACTCATGTGAGATCCTCTATATAATCATCACGTTAACAAGTCCGTGTAATGAATACCCCAATGAACCCACTTTTTATAGAGAAAAATGGGGTTTAAAGGAATGTACATTATTTTTCTTATTACTGCTCAGAGGCATAGTAATGGGTACTCGTTAGATCGTGGCGGTTCTACCGAGCACCCTCAGTATGTTTTGAGAACAAAACAAGAAAAGAATCACATATTTTCACCAGAGAATTTTATACGTTTTAGAGATATTTGAGAATGCACTATGTCGCGCGAATGTGTTATCGTACCTTCAGAAACCCATTACGAAAAAAAAAAAAAAAAAACACGCCTGTTCAAATACACTGTAAATTTTTCGCCGAAAAAAAAAAACTAAAATTTTAGGCGGTTCTAACGAGTACCCACAATCTATATTTTAGAGCAGAAATAAGAAAAATAAGGTTTACCCATGTAAACCCAAGTTTTACTATATAAAAGTGTGGTTCAAGAGGGTCAGATATAGGCGTGTTTTCGTGATGCAATATGTTGTGGGCGGTTATAACAAGCAATGTCTCAAAAATTACCCTAAACTGTTGACGGTGCTGTAAAACCTCAGAACCACAATAGTGTAAATGAAGGAAGAAATAAGTAAAAATGTCTTCGTTACTTCCTCCTGTCTGGAGCTCTGCCGTTGAAATACTAAATTCACTGACATTACATGTATTTGTAAACATTTCAAAGGTTACGTAAAATACGCAATGGCGACAAAAAGGTTTTTTTTTACTATATAATAAAATATAGAAAACTGAAAGCAACTGCAAATATTTAATAAAATATACCGCAGAAAACAATGTTTTAAATTTCTTAAGTTAACACAGCAAGTCGGCAGTCGAGTCGGGTCGCATTATTTTCCAACCTGTTAAAATTATACGTACTAATCTATCATGGACGTCAAATACGTATTGCTGTCAACCAAAAACGGTGAATTAATCCAGCAGTTACGTAGATTTTTTCAGACTTTGTACACCTATTCTAGTAAATGTTGAATTAACCCAACAGTTACGTAGGTTTGTTTTAGACTTTGTATAGTAGTCCCAGATAAGAATGACTAGGCAGAGCTATCGTTTGTACCTGCCTTAGGAATACTCCATTAACAAAAAGGTAAACCAAGTCACCCGATTGTGTGAATTCAACTGTAACACAAGCATAGCTGTGGCGTATATGACCATTTCATCCGCTTGTAGAAAGCGTGCGAAAGGCACTCTACCGAATCTTCTGGTGGACTCAGCGAATTTGACATATATTGACAACACCTGAATAGCTCCGCCTAGTCAATTTTATCTGCGACTACTATACACCTGTTGTAGTCAACATTGAATTAATCCAGCAGTTACGTAGATTTGTTTTAAACTTAGACTTGAGTCTCTGTGGTGTAATCCTTGCTTCCAAAGGATAACTCCTTCTAAAACATATTTATCGTCACTACAGCTGGTGTCTGGGAATGTGTGGCGGCCGTAAAAGGTCTCCCTGCCCTAGATCATAGTGTAGTTAATATTTTCTTGTCCTTTGGGATCATTGATGCCATTGTTGAATGTTGAAATATCTGAGGGTCACTGATGAGGCCTAATTGGCCGAAACTAGCTAGTCTGGCCCAAAAACATGTATACACCATATTTCGGTTCTGGGGTGTAATCCTTGCTTCCAAAGGATACCCCTTTCTAGAACATATTTAACGTCACTACAGCTAGTGTCTGGGAATGTGTGGCGGTCGTAAAAATGCTCCCTGTCCTACATCAATTATGGTTTATATTTTCTTGTCCTTTGGGAT